>JAJHZJ010000560.1:1824374-3173168 GCA_023548195.1 Bettongia penicillata ogilbyi | reverse complement strand
CTATCTCCAATGTCATACCACATCTTCAGTACTGTATTTCCAACCCCTGGCTAGATCTCTCCAAATGACTATTTCACCAGGACCTCAAATTCAACATCTCTAAACTGAAAACTTGCCATCTTCTCACTTAAATCTGTGTTTCCCACTAACTTCTCACTTTTTGTTAATGGTTTCACCATACTCCCAAAGGATTGGACTGGTAACTCTGTAATTATCTTGAACTCTTCCTTGTCATGCTTCCTGCAAATCCAATCAGTTGTTGAATTCTGTTTTTTCTACTTCTTAAAATATTTGACCCATCCTTTTGTATCTTTACTTCGCTATCTTTATCACTTCTTACCAAAACTAGTGAGTAGCCTCTTAACTGACCTTCCTCCATTCTAGTCTATCTATCTATGCTCCCCAATCTATTCCTCACACAAATGGGCTACTCCAGTACTCTTCTAACATTATACTCTGGTCATGTCACTCTTCAATTCAAAAACTTTTGATGGCTTCTTTCCATTTTCTTGTGAATATAGTATAAAACCCTGGTCTTGGCATTCAAGACCTTCTATAATTTGGCCCAGTATCATGGTAAGAGCACTGATCCTAGGGTTAGAAGATCTGGGTACAAATCCTACCACTGATTATTATTACCTCCATGACCTTAGGCAAGTCCCTTACCTCCCCTAGGACCTAAGTTTTCTCCTTGGTAAAATGAACAATTTGGACTACATGGACTTTTTGTTACAACTCAGCTCTATATCTTATTTCATACTACTCCCCTTCACAGACTGTGTTTCAGACAAATAACTGATCTTTTATTTATCCACCATTCTTGTCCTTTCCTGTCCTGTCTCAGTGCCTTTGTTCATACCATCTCCCATGCTATGGATAGGCTATCCTTGCCCTCTCTATCAACTAAAATTAAAAGTCTTGCCCAAAGTCACTCAGCAAATATATTTACTAAGCTAAAAACTGTTTACAGTTGTGAAAGAAGTCTAAGAACACACTCTTCCCTCCCCGCTTTAAATCAATTAAATCTTCAATTAAATCTACCTTTCAGGTAAAAAGTAAGCTCTCTTTTCACAAATTTCTCATAGAACTTTGCCTAGACCTCTCCTTTGTACTTGTTCCATTTCTCTTTTCAGTGGAAATGGCATTAAAGAAGAGGCATTAATATTTTCTTTGCTGGTCTCTTTGTATGGTCTTTGAGGATCATGGCACTTTTCCATCTGATTTGCAGCTGAAAACTTCCATAGAAGAACATGAGCTCCTAGAAATAAAGCACCATCTTACTTTTCTATTTGCGTCTGAGTACTTAACATATTGTTTTACCTATAGCAAGTCCTTAATAAATTTGTCTTTTCTTCCTTCATTCCCTCTTTCCCTGTCTCCATCCCATTAGATGGCAAATTCCTCCCAAGCAAGGTCTGTGTCATATTCACCTTTCACTTGTCTAAAGTGGTCTCTTGAACAGAGTAGGGGCTTAATAAATATTAATTGAATTTGATTAATGTTTTTTGATTGAATGTCTATTGAATTTACACTAGATGGAATAGCACCTTCACTCTGTGGACAGAGTTCCTGTTAAGGAAGTAAGGAATGTGGTGAATCAGTCCTCATTTCCCTTTTGGAGTTCTTCTATTTACGGTTAAGAAAGACTGTGAAGGACTGTGGCTGGTCTCAGCTTCTTTGGAAGCATTTGATACTTTCCTTGTGGATATTCCACTATAGTTCAAATCCCTCAGTCTTGGGATTTTTCTTTTCTTCTTCTCTTGGCAAAGCCTGGTTCAGAGAGACTACTCCTATCAGATCCTCCAGAGATGCAAAGTAATGTTTGGCACATGTTTATTTGCCTTCACCAAGGTTTTTTGGATCTGGATGGGTCTGGGTGTTATCTTTCTTAG
This sequence comes from Bettongia penicillata ogilbyi, assembly GCA_023548195.1. NCBI lineage: Eukaryota > Metazoa > Chordata > Mammalia > Diprotodontia > Potoroidae > Bettongia > Bettongia penicillata. The sequence goes on along the minus strand of JAJHZJ010000560.1, from coordinate 3,171,276 downwards.
ATTAATCAGAGATTTCTCTGAATGAGATGCGCTGAAGGGCCTGACTCAGGATAAGTCTTCAATGGAATCATTTGCTTTACTTCATTCAGGAATTTAAGAAGTTGCCACCTGTATGATGCAAATCCCTTAACTCAGACCTGGAGGAAAGAACAATGGATTGGCTGTTAGAGAACCTGGATTAGAATCTCAGCTATGCAATTTAACAGTTGTGTAACCTTGACCAAGTCATTGAACCTTTGGGGCCTCAGTTTTCTCATATACAAAATGAAGAGGTTGGATCAAACCAGCTCCAAATATGAACTTATTATCTTTTACACACTAAAAACAGATTTCTCTCTTGGCAAGGCAGTGATCTTTCTTTAATATATATAGGAATAATTTCCAGTGTAGTAGGCCAGGGGGCCCAAGTAAGGCCTTATGGGACCAGGTACAGATATTTTTGCCCTCCAAGCAAGTAGGAAAAAAAATTGTCACGTGCAATTTCATTACTACTGCAATTAAGAGTAATATTATGTCCATCCAAAGACATAAAATCATATCACAACTAATCCATGAATGAATAATATAGAGATCCATGCATTTCAATGAATATAAAATGAATTATACTTTTAAAAGAAAATACTTGCAGTCTTCTTGTTAACATCACTGGGGAGTTCTGTCTAGTTTCTCTCCTTAGCTAGACTGGCCAGGGCTGTGCTAGGTGGCATTTGGGATATAGTGCTGGCATTTATTGGGGTTACAGGTCCTTCTCTGTCAATCCTGATGATGCCCAGTGGCAGAGATACTGGAGGAAAAGAAGACAGGATTGGGAGCCCGAAGGACAGAGAAGAGGCAATTGGGGAGAATTGCTTAGGCTATAAGAATTACTTCTTTGGGGAGTAATAGAATTTTTCTTCAATACTAACTCAGTTATAATCCTGAAGAAAATGTGGAAAGAGAATAATGATTGAAAAAAAGATCCTCTTATTCCTGTCCTGACCCCTTGTGACTCGGTGCTTCCATTTACATTCTGTCTGGGAAGTACTACCCTACAACTCCTTAATTGTCTCAATCTTCAAAGACTTCCTTCAAAGCCCAGTGCAGAGATTATCTCCTTCAAGAACCCTTCTCCGACTTCTCCAAATGAAAAGGATGCATGTCCATCTTTTCAGACTTCTAATTACTCTTTGCCTATAGCCAGGGATGTGCAGGAGTCAGTTTGTACTGGCTAGGGAGAATCAATTATTAAGCTTTCTTTTTCAGAAACATATTTTTATTTATTTCACTACATATTTCCCAGTTACATGTAAAAAAATTAACTTTTATTTTTACAAATTTTGAGTTCCAGATTCTCTACCTCTCTTCTGCCCCTCCCCTCAACCATCATGAAGGATAACCAAAATGCTATTGATTATACATGTGAAATCATGCAAACCCCGCCCCCATCACACAACCCCCAAGAAAAATAAAGTAAGAAAAGTATGCTTCAATTTGCACTCAGAGTTCATCATTTCTCTCTCCTGAGATGGATAGCATTTTTCATCATGGGTCTTTTGGAATTGTCTTGAATCACTGTCTTGATCAGAGTAGTTAAGTGTTTTATACTTGATCATCACTTCAATATTGTTGTTGCTGTGCACAATGTCCTACAGGTTTCAGTTCACTTTACTTTGCATCAGTTTACTTTACATATGTCTTTCCAAGTTTTTCTGAAAGCATCCTGCTTATCATTTCTCATAGCACAATAGTAATCCATCAGAATCATATACCACAATTTGTTTAGTAGTGACCCAGTTGATAGGAATTCCCTCAGTTTCCAATTCTTTGCCACTGCAAAAAAGAACTACTATAAATATTTTTGTATAAATAGGTCCTTTCCAGATTTCAGAAAAACCTGAAAAGACTTGCATGAACTGATGTTGAGTAAAGTGAGCAGAACCAGTACACAGTAGCAGCAAGACGGTATGATGATCAACTATGATAAACTTAGCTCTTCTCAGCAATACAATGATCCAAGACAATTCCAAAAGACTCATGATGGAAAATGCTTTCCTCATCTAGAGAAAGAACTATGGAATTTGAATCCCTATTTTCACTTTTTTTTGTTTTTTCCTTCTTGTGGTTTTTCCTTTTTGTTCTGATTCATCTTTTACAAATGACTAATGTGCAAATATATTTAACATGATTGTAAATGTGCAACTTGTATCAGATTGCTTGCTGTCTTGGGGAGAGATGAAAGGATGGAGGGAGGAAGAGAATTTTAGAATTCAAAATCTTATAAAAATGAATGTTGAAAACTAAAAAAAAAAGAACTTATGGTGTGAAACTGCAAATCTACTTTGTACAACTTGCTATTCCTTTCAAATGTACAATGAGGTTATAACTTAAATTAAAAAAAAAAAACACCCCCATACCAAAAAACAAATAGATTCTTTCCTTCTTTCCTTTGATTTTTTTCAGATACAGACCTAGTGGTGGCATTGCTGAGTTAAAGGGTATGTATAGTTTTACAAGCCTTTGGACATAGATCCAAATTACTCTCTAGAATAGTTTGGACTAGTTCACAGTTCTACCAACTGAGAGTTAGTGTCCTTATTTTCTACATTCCCTACAGACTTTGTCATTTTCCTTTTTCTGTTAGGATAGTCAATCTGATAAGTATGTTGTGGTATCTCAGAGTTGTTTTAATTTGTATTTCTCTAATCATTAGTAATTTATACCATTTTATGTGACTATAGATAGGCTTGATTTCTTCTTCTGAAAACTGCTTGTTTGTATCCTTTGACTACTTATCAATTGGAAAATGGCTCATATTTTTAAAAGTTTGTCTGAGTTCTCTATATATTTGGGACATGAGACCTTTATCAGAGAAACTTGCTATAATGTTTTTCCCAGTTTCTTATTTTTTAATTTTGACTACATTAGTTTTGTTTGTACAAAACCTTTTTAATTTCATGTGATCATTTTCCTTCTCATGATCCTCTCTGTCTTGTTTGGTCATAAACTCTTCCCTTATCCGTGGATTTGACAAGTACATTTTCCCGTGCTTCCTTAATTTACTTCTGTTATTACACCTTATGTCTAAATTATTTATCCATTTTTACCTTATCTTGGTGTACAGTGTAAGATATTGGTCTATGCCAAGTTTTTGTCAAACAACTTTATCTCATTTTCCCAGCAATTCTTGTCAAATGTGTACTTTCCCCCAAATCTTCTTTGCCTTTATCAAACATTAAATTGCAATGGTCATCTCCTACTACATACTGTATATGCAATCTATTCCACTTTATTTTTCAGCCAGTAGCAGGTTATTTTCATGAATACTGCTTTGTAATATGATTTGAAATCTGGTACTTTTAGACTGTTTTCCACTTTTTTTTTCATTGATTCTCTTGATATTCCTAACCTTTTGTTCATCCAGATGAATTTTGTAATTATTTTTCCTAGCTCTATAAAATAATTCTTTAGTAATTTGATTGATATGACACTGAATAAGTAAATTAAGTAGTATTGTCATTTTTATTATATTGGCTCAGCCTAAGTTAAATTTTCAGTGTAAGGATTTAGACATCTGGATTGGGAAACACTACATTTCAGGGCTTGATTTATTGATGTTTTTTAAAATTATTATCCAGGCTTAAGAAAGTGATGGTGAAAATGTTAATAATGAAGATTAAACTTGGATATGTCATGCCTTTGCCTTTTTTTTTTTTTGGAAATCCAGTTGTTCAATATTTACCAGTACCCCCTAGCTATACCTCTGCTTTGTACTAATACCCTATCACAGTAATTTGCATAGACTTTGTTCCTCCTTGTTTTATTTCAAGATTCTTAAATATAGGGCCTGTTGTTTTCACATATTTGTATTTGTTTACCAAATCTAACTTAGCTCATTGAACATAATAAGTGCTCAGTAAATGTTTGATAAATTAGATGGAACTGGAAATGGAGGTCCAATTTTTTAATTGCTCTTACTTCCCTGTGAACCTAGGCAAAAAGAGTTATTAACCCAAAAGAAATAGGTTAGTTAGTGAATGATAATGTCACAGAAGTAAGGTTACCTACTAAGGCTTCCCAAGGTGAACTATGACTAAGGCACATCTTCTACCCTTGGCCCACAAATCTTCCTTGCCTGTATATTCCCACCTGAGATGTGAGAAGGTGGCAGAGTTGAAATATGGGAACTGATAAATCAGGAATTTGTTCTACTATTTGTGGGATCATAGAGAGCAGAAAGTAGTACAATATAGTATGGGATGGAATGGGATGGGATGGGATGGCAAAGTACAGTACAGTACAGCATGGTATATATAGTATAGTGTGGTATGATATGGTATGATATGGTATGGTTTCTGCATAGCACTTCAGAAAGCTTATCTTATTAAGAACTGAGACTGAGATTCCAGACCTGCTTCTACCATTGTTACTATTATGATCTCATAGGGGGCAGCTAGGTGGCACAATGGATAGAGCACCAGGCCTGGAATAAGGAAAACTCACCTCTTGAGTTCAAATCTGGCCTCAGATCTTACTAGATACATGATCCTGGGCAAGTCATTTAACCTTGCTTGCCTCAGTTTCCTCATCCATCAAATGAACTGGAGAAGGAAATGACAAATCACTCCAGTGTCTTTGCCAAGAAAACTCCAAACGGGAGTCACAAAGAGTCAGACACAACTTATCGATAACATGACCTTATCCAAGTCATCTCTCAGCAGATCATTTTCTTCAGCTATTAAAGAGAAATAATACCTCTCTTGACCATTGTGAGGATTTGGTATATGTGAAAGCATTTTTGAAAACATAGCACATCAAAACATATGTAATATTAATCATTCTAAAATTGATTTTTCTACTAATTTTCTTTGTGCCAGGTACATGGATTGGAGAATGGAGTGCCAAACTTCTCTCTAGGCCTTCCTTTATGGCAAGCAGAAATTGGACTTTTTGGCTTACCCCACTTGGCATCTGCTGCTCTGCCTGGTTTTAACCCTATGGAACAAGATAATCCTTTGGTGTCTTTGCTATTACCTATTGTGTGTTGTCTCCCCCAATTAGATTGTAAGGTCCTTGAGGACAGGTCCTATCTTTCTTTTTATTAATTATATCCCCAGCATATAGTACAATGTGTGACTCATAGTAGGTACCTAATAAATGTTTATTGGATTTGGATTTATTTATGTGAAGTGAATGAAAGGCCTTCAAATTAGTTACTCTCCAAATGATATTCAGGGGATTTTCTCTCTAGGATTTTTCTATTTCCAAACTAGAACAAGCCTTCCTGAAGTTTGCAGTTGATCCTTGACGAAAATTAGCTGCAGAACACTCAGGTTCAAATTTTGAGTATGCAAATCTGAGTTTATTATCCTTGTCCCTAATTTGAGGGAAGTTTCTTAGAGATCACCTGATCCAGTTTTCTTAATTTATTTTGGAAACTGAAGCCCATGGTAAAGGGACTTCCCCAATATTTAAACTTGGGTTCTGTCTTGGAATATCCTGACTTTGATAGGTCAGCTTTCTTCTTATCTTGCTACCATCCATGAGACCTATCTCTCCACCATATTCCTGGGAAGGTTTCCCCTTAATCTCCATTTTTATCACTCCTTTTATGTGTTGTCCCCTGATAATAGAATACAGACTCTCTGTGGGTAAGGTAAGGCATATTTTGCTTACTTGTATTTATATTTCCAGTACTGAGCATAGGAAGCATTTAATGTTTCATCTTATTTATTTGTCTATCTATCCATCTATCTATGAATTCATCCATCTATTCATTCATATCTATATATTCATTGATCCATTCTTATCTACCTATCAATATCTATCTCTCATCCATACATCTATTTACTTACCCATCCATATCTCTCTATATCATTGGGCATACACAATAATCACTATGTGTATACTACACAAGATATTTTGTCTCATTTTATTTCTGTGTGGTATAAGGGCATTATCAATCAAAGGTCTATCTAAAAGAAGGCACTCTCTAAAAGAACAACACATATTTAGAGTCAAGATATCTAGGTTCAAATCTTGGCTATGATTTTTTGAAAAAAATTATTTTCAGTTCCAAATTATTGCCCTTTAGCCTCTCCTCCACCCTTAGAAAAGTCAAGAAATACAATTACCATTTTGCTTGTGAAGTCATGCAAAACATATTTCCATATTATCCATGTTGTTAAAGGAAGAAAAATAAAGTAAAAAAATATGCTTCAGTTTGCACTCAGAGTTCATCAGTTTTCTCTCTGGAGGTGGATAGCATTTTTCTGGAGTTGGATAGCATTTTTGTGGTCAGTAAGACACATTTCATGAGTCTTTTGAAATTGTCAAGGATCATTGTATCAATCAGAATAGCTAAGTCTTTCACAGTTCATCACTGTTGCAATATTGATGTTACTGTGTACAATGTTCTCTTGGTTCTGCTCACTTCACTGTGTATCAGTTCATATAAATCTTCCCAGGTTTTTCAGAAATTATTACCTTATCATTTCTTAACATGGTAGTATTTCATTATAATATATATCACAACATGTTTAGCCATTTCCCAATTGATAGACATTCCCTCAATTTCCATTTCTTTTCCATCACAAAAAAGCTGCTGTAAATATTTTGTTTGTGTATCATGTATATATAAAATCTCCTTTTTCTTTGATTTCTGTGGGGTGCAGACCTAGTAGTGGTATTGCTGGGTCCTTTGGGGCATAATTCCAATTGTTTTCCTTAGTGGATGGATCAGTTCACAGCTCTCCCCAAAGTGGGTTAATGTCTTAATTTTTCTACATCTGCTCCAGCATTTGCCATTTTCCTTTTCTGTCATGTGAGTCAATCTGATAGGTGTGGGGTGGTATCCCAGAATTGTTTTAATTTGCATTTCTCTAAACAAGAGCCATTTATAGGACCCAGATGACTCTGGAGGAGAGAGTGAGACTGGAGATTTTGCACTGTGCTCCCTCACTTAAATCCAATTCACTTGCATGTCATGATATCACCTCATTGATGTCATGGTCCTCTTTGAGAATGAAACAGCAGCAATCAATTGGGGAATGGCCCTCATTTTTATACATATTTTATACATATATTTTTAATTTTATAGCTCACTTCACTGCATAGTTGATAAATAAGACCTTAATCAGAGAAACTTGTTATAATATTCTCCAGCTTTTCTTCTCATTTTAGCTGCATTGTTTTTGCTTTCATAAAAACCTTTAATGTCATGTAATCATAATTTTATTTTTTTATGTTTTATTTCTTGTGATAATCTCTGTCTCAAGTCTCATTATAAACTCTTTGCTTATCCGTACCTCTGATAGGTTATTTTTTTCCCACTCCCACCTAATTTGCTTATGATATCACCCTTTATGTGACCTCATTTTAGTACGTGGTACAAAATGTTTGTCTATGCCTGGTTTCTGCCACACTGCTTTCTAGATTTCTTGACCCCATAGCTGGGATCTTTGGGTTTATCAAACACTAGGTTATTGTAATGATTGACTCCTGTATATTGTGAATCTAATCTATTCCACTGATCCTCCACTCTACTTCTTAGCCAGTCAGTACCAAATCATTTTTATGATTACTGCTTTGTAATATAGTTTGGGGGTAATGAGGTGGCAAACCTGGAGTGCTGGACCTGGAGTCAGGAAGATTCATCTTCCTAGCTTCAAATCTGACCTCAGATACTTACTATCCATATGACCCTAGGCAAGTCACTTAATTCTATTTGCCTCAGTTCCTCATCTATAAAATAAACTGGAGAAGGAAATGACAAATCACTTCAATATCTTTGCTAGGAAAACCCCAAATGGGGTCACAAAAAATTGAACATGAATGAAACTACTGAATGACAACATTATATTCTTAAAACTGGTACTGTTCAGCTGCTTTCCCTCACATTTTTTTCACTGAGTCCCTTGACCTTTTTCGTTCTTCCAGATAAATGTTGTTATATTATTTCCTAGCTTCATAAAATGATTATTTGTTAGTTTGATTGGTATGACACTGATTAAGTAAATTAATTAAGGTAATATTGTCATTTTTATTATATTGGCTCAGCCTATCTATGAGCAATGAATAATTCTCTAATTGTTTGGATCTATCTTTATTTGTGTGAAAAATGTTTTGTAATTGTGTTCATATAGTTTTTTGGTAGGTAGACTCTCAAGTATTTTGTAGTGACTGAAGTCATTTTAAATAAAATTTCTGTTTCTATTTGTTCCTGCTTGGTTTTGTTGGTAATATATAGAAATGCTGATGACTTATGTGGATTTATTTTATATACTGCTACATTGCTAAAACTATTGTTTCACCTAGTTTCTTAGCTAATTCTCTCAGGTTCTCTAAGTACACATGCCATCATATCATCTGCAAAGAGTGGTAGTTTTATTTCTTCCTTTCCTATTCTTATTCCTCCCATTTCTTTTTCTTTTCTTACTGCTATAGCTAGCATTTCTAGTACAATATTGAACAATAATGGAAACCATCACTTCACCCCAGTCTAATTGCGATGGCTTCTACTTTATCCTCATTGCAGGTAGTATTTGCTTTTGCTTTTAAATAGATGCTACTTATTATTTTAAGAAAAACTCCATTTGTTTCTATTTTTCTCATGTCTTTAAAAAAGAATGAGTTATATTTTTCAAAAGCTTTTTCTGCATCTATTGATATTACAATATAGTTTTTGTCACTTTTGTTGTAGAAATGGTCAATTTTGCTTATGGTTTTCCTAATATTGAACGAGTCCTCCCTTCCTGGTTTAAATTCCACTTGGTCATAGTCTATGAGTTCTGTAATACATTGCTATAGTCTACTTGTTAGTATTTTCTTTAAATGTTTTTGCTTCAAAATTGGTTTATAGTTTTCTTTTTCTATTTTCGATCTCCCAGGTTTGGGTCTCAAAACCACATTTATGTCATAGAAGGAATATGGTTACATTCCTCTTTATGTAGTTTTTCAAATAATTTATATAACATTGGAATTAAATGTTCTTTAAATGTTTGGCAGAGTTAACTTGTAAATCCATCTGTTCCTGGGGATTTTTTCTTAGAGAGCACATTTATGGCTTGTTCAATTTCTTTTTTCTACAGCAGAGTTACTAAAGTATTCTATTTCTTTTTCTGTTAATCTGGGTGGTTTATATATTTGTAAATATCCATCTATTTCATTTAGATTGTCAGTTTTGTTTTCATATAATTGGACAAAATAGCTTCTAATAATTGCTTTAATTTCATCTTCATTGGTTGCACATTCATCTTTTTATTTTTTGATGTTGGTAATTTGGTTTTCTCTTTTAAGTCAAATTAACCAACATTTTATCTGTCTATTGTTTGTCTATTTTATTGTTGCTTTTTCATAAAACTATCTCCCAATTTTATTCATTCAGTTTTTTAAATTTTTTTTATTTTTAGGGTTTTTATTTGAGTGCCTAATTGGGGTTTTTTATTTTGTTGTTTTTCTAGTTTTTTTTAGTTGCATGCCCAATTCATTAATCTGTTCCCCCTCTCTTTTATTGCTGCAAGAAATTATATCAATAATGCTTTGACTACATCCAATAAATTATAGTATGTGTCTCATTGCTGTTATCTGTCTTTAATAAAATTATTGATTGCTCCTATGATTTGCTCCTTGATCCACTCATTCTTTAAGATTTGATTATTTATCTTTCAATGAACTTTAAATCTTTGTTTTCTTTTATTGAACATTATTTTATGTCTGCATTATAGTCTGAAAAGGGTGCATTTAATATATCTACTTTTCTACATTTGTTATGAAGTTTTTATGCCCTGATATATGATCAATTGTTGTGAAGGTGCCATGTATGGCAGAGAAAAACCTATACTCTTTTCTATTCCCATTCAGTTTTCTCCAGAAACCTATCAAATCTAACTTTTCTGAAATTCTATTCCTCTTCTTAACTTCTTTCTTATTAATTTTACGATTAGATTTATCTGGTTCTGAGACAGGTATATTGAGGTCCCCCACTAGTATAGTTTTACTACATATTTCCTCTTGTAACTCATTTAACTGAATTACTTTTCCTTTAAGAATTTGGATGCTATGCCATTTGGTTTATGATATCTTTTAGCAAAACGTAGTTTCCCTGATTATCTTCTTTAAATTAGGTCTAGTTTTCCTTTTGTTTTGTCTTAGATCATAATTGCTGCCTCTGCTTGGCTCTGATTCTTAAGATGTCTGACCAAGGACAAGTCAGTAAATGTCATTTTCCTTATCTGTAAAATGAATATAGTGGCATTTGTATTATCTACTTCATGTAGAGACTCTGATCTAAACATCTTGTTAAATTTAAAGTGCTTAATTCTAGTGCCTCCTTTCTGTTGATTATTTCAAATTTATCCTGTATATAGCTCTTTTGTACATTGTTATTTGTGTGTTGTCTTGTTCGCATGCTGTCTTCTCTAACATTTGCATGTTGTCATTTCTAATTGTGAGCACTTTGGGAACAGGGACTATTTTTGCCTTCCTTTGTGTCCTCATGCTTAGCATAGTCCTTGGCATACAGTAAGCACTTAATCAATGTTTTGCTTTTTTTTTTACTAACTGCCATAGAGATGTGAATTATTACTGTCTTACTGACCAGTAAGACCTGATGCATTCTATACCTTCAAAGGTTAAAAAGAGGTGGGTTTGAACTAGTACAATATAAAGGTATCTAGACGATACAAAGGATAGAGCACTGGTCCTGGAATCAGGAGAATATGAGTTCAAATCTGACCACAGACACGTACTAGCAGCATGACCCCAGGTAAGTCACTTAATCTTGTTTGCCTCAAAAAAAAAAAAAAAAAAAAAGAAAGAAAAATTTAATATGATACAGCAACTGGCAGAACTTTCCACATCAGAAGAGGGTAGAAGACAATTAGATCTGTGAGTGACTTTAGAGATAAAGTTAATTTCAGGGAAATTAGGGAAAATGAGATTCAGAGAGATCACACTCTTTTATTCTATCTACTCTACATTTAATTTAGTATTACAGTCATGATATTTTCATGTCTTACCCATGACTGTGGGTTCTTAGGCAGTTTGGGTACTTCAGACAGAATCTCTAATAACTATTTCTTAAAACAACATCTATCAGTAGATGCTGCTATCTTCTGGAAGTGGTAGGGTGGGGCTAGGACCTGAGTTCAAATCATATATATGACCCACTTATTAGCGACTTAGACTTCATTTCCTTATCTTTAAATCTTGAGGGCTGAATATAATGGCCTCTGAAGTCCTTTATAGTAATACATCTATGAACTTGTAATAGGGAACCCCTGGAGTTTATATTGAATAAGTGAGTGAAATCATCTGATTTTCTGACCTGTGTTTTGGGCAATTATATGAGCTATTAGAATGGTTAGAGACTTAAGGCAAGCAAATCAATTACAAGGCTAGTCCAATGCTTTCCTAGTCTCCTGACTTGTAGTCCAATGACATTTCCAGCGTGTTCCTTTGGCAACTCAAATAGCTGACCTCCTCTTTGGCTCCTCTGCGATGAGAGGGGCAGGGAACATTCCTGAGACATTGTTGTATCTCCCTCTTGACAGCACCTCACCAAAGTGAGTGGCACTCAGGCATGACGCAACATTAAACCCAGAGTTCAAGCAAGTGCACTTGTCCCCTGCAGGTAAGAGCCTGGCTGCACCAATAATCTCTGAAAAAGCAGACTTTAATCCTAGCTCTGAAAACCTCAGGAAGAGAAGGAGCTTTGAGAAGTTCTGAAAGAAAGTTCATGGTGTCATTTGCAGGATAATACTTAGGTTCAATTCTTCTGCATAAGCTGTGTAAACTCAGCAAGGAGCTTTGCGGATACTTAAAGTCCAGAACTGACTAAAAGGTGTGTTACAAAAGTTCATTTGTCAATCAGAAATATGGAACTCAAAATTCAGGCATTTTTGTTCCCAGGGCAGCCCCTAGAAAGCTTCTTTAAGCCCTAATGCATCTATATGTACTATTAGGGCAATTCAAAATCAGAGGCATTCCCTAAGGTGGGGGTGCACTGGACAGCCTTCTCTCGCATCCTCACTTAGTTATAAAATGGGGAGAGGTAGGTCAGCCAGTCAATAAACATTTATAAAGAACCTGTTATGTACCAGGTGCCATGTTCAACACTGGGAATACAGAAGGAGACAAAATATAGCCCCTGTCTGTAAGGAATTCACCATCAAATGGGGGAAACAATAGGCTAACAAATAGCACGAAGACGATATATACAGAATGAATGGGATATAATTAAGAGAAGGAAAGGACTCGAATTTAGAGGGGTTAGGCAGATCAAATTTTAGTTGGGACTTGAAATCAGGGGAGCCAATAGTCAGAGATGAGGAAGGAGAACATTCCTGGGGTGGGAGACAGGCAGAGAAAATGCCTGGGGCCAAGAGGTAGTGTGTCTTGTTCATGGAACAGTCAGGAAGCCGGTGTCACTGGATCGAAGAGTACGTGGTGGGGAGGAAGGTGGAAGAAGACTGGGAAGGTGGGGGAGGCTAGGTTATAAAGGGCTTTGAATGTCAAATGGAGCATTTTGTATTAGATCCTCTTTGGTGGCTGAACGCAGGATGGATTGGGGTGGGGAGACTGGAGGCAGTCAGACCCCCTGGCAGGCTACGCCGAACAGCTGCCAGAGAACTCAGAAGGGGCTGTTCACTGCTGTATCCACTGGTGTTTCAGACATAACCACACAGGCTTCAATTCTGAAGATTGCCTGCTAAGCGGGACCTTCTCACATTGAATTAGTGAAGGGAAGGAAGAGAAGGAAGATGAATCCCTCCGTCCATGGCTTTCCTATATCCTCTGTTATTGCCTGACTCAGTTGCAGTCTGTTGACTGCTGGTCAGTAACAATTATTTAAAAAAGTTTTCTTCTTATTATTGAAAAGATGTATTTGCCTTGTAGCTATTTCTGGGGTACAGTTAGTACAAAATGTCTGCTATACTAGATAGCATTATGCAATTTAAATATCTTCATCAACATCTATATATATGTACACACACACACACACACATATATATCTCGGGGCATCTGCCCTGCTTGCCTCTGGCTGACCACGCGCACTAACTCCATCTGCGGTGTTTGGGGATCCAGGAGTCCTTGTCTGCTTCCAGCCAGCCAAGTGTGACTCATTGCTGAAGAAATACTCTTATTGACTTCTGAGAGAAAAACTACTGATACAATAGATCTTCAAAAGGAAGGGATTCACTTCCAGCTCTCTCTTCTGTTCTTAGCTGTATATGATGTCTGCTCAATTCATATGCACCCGGGAATATAAGGAGAAAAGGCAATCACTCTCTCCCAAATATGGACAGAAATGGTTAACACTCCCCTGTGGGCTATGCAAGATAAACCTGGGCTTTTAAGGCTGTAGATGCCTTTTTCTGTTTTAGGTTCCCTTTCCTAAGTGCAGGTGACTGAATAGAAATCCTGATTCAGATGTGTCTAGTTTTGGAGTCAAGTTTATAAATTCAAGAGATCAGAGATCTTTGATTAGAGCTGACCCAGGGCAGGGACTTTCTCTTGTGGGAGAAAATGATCAATGGTTGAAAGATGAGCCCTAGCCTGGAATGCCTATTATGAGGGGGACAGAAGAAAGTGAAATGTAAAATGCCTACTCAGCAGTCCCCCAAAATGCTTCATGTTCTGATATTTGTCTCAATGTCATAGGAGAATATAATGAGTTAATACTGTTGTTTGTTGAAATTTTTCTGTCAGTCCTGCCATCTGTCAATTTCTGGGCAAATGCTAAACATGAGGCAAACCCAAGTTTTAAGTACGTTTTCTCTGGGTTGGTAGAGGAAGAGACCACTTTTTGAAGTTTAATGAACCAAAGTATATAAGAAAAGAAGATTAACACCTCTTATTAGAAGTTAGAATCCCTCAGGACCAAACCAAGTCTGGTTATCATGTTCATGGGTCCAGAGTTTAGAGATGGAGGGGTGTGTTCTTAAATGAGAGGGAGAGGTTGCAACCCCCAATCCCCTAATTTGTAATAAATAAAAGATAATTCTCTGAATCTTTATAATATTAAACTGCTCCTACACAAGAGGCATCATTCCTCACTGAGATCACAATCCTCACATCTACATCTACATTTTCTTTCATTTGCCCCAATTCCCTTTGAAAGCTGATATTCTTCACACACACACACACACACACACACACACACACACACACTATCTTTTTTTTTAAAAAAAGCTCTTTTTCTATTACTGTTTGGTATCAAAGTATTCATCTGTAGAAGAAGCAATAACTTACAACCTTTAACAATTAATATAAATCTTTTGTTTTACATAAAACACCTTTTCTTTCCCTTTCATCACCAAACTGTTCCATTTATCTTTATGCTGTACCCTCCAGCTGTCTATCACATCTACTCCCTACAGAGTCCTAGCAAGAGGAGCATGAACTCCTCCTTCTCTCCAACCCTCACTTTTTCCTGTACAAGAATTCTGCTTGTAAGAAATTAGATTCTTTAGGATTTTAGAGGAGACCTTAGTCACTACATAGTATAATCCCTTTCATTTTACAAATCAGAAAACAAACTCGGAAAGATTAAGCAATTTGTCTAAAGTCACATAATTAATTAATCACTTCCAGGTTCTATGTTAAGTGATGGAGATATGAAGACAAAAGTGACATAGTTCCTGCTTTCAAGATGCTTTCATTCTATCGGAGAGAGGATGTATATGCATATATAAATATGTACAAAATGTCTACAAAACAAATGCAATATGACTGTAGTGTAGGGAGGGGGAAGCACTAGTTGGAGGTGGTAATTGAACTGAAATTTGAAAAATACCAGTGCTTCTCAGAATTGGCAGTAAGTAGGTCATGCATTATAGACTTGAGAAAAAGCTTAGATGCAGGCAAGGAGATGGAAGATAGAGTGCTATGTCTATGTCTGAAGAACAAGATGTTCGATTTGGCTGGATCACAGAGTGTGTGAAAGAGAGTAATGTATAAGACTAAATGTGGGAAGAAGAAGTCTGCTTGTGATGAGTTTTTAAGGACCAAATAAAAGAATTTGTATTTGATCCTAGAGATAGCAGGGAGTTAGTGGAGTTTAATTAGGGTGGGTAAGTCATGGTTAGACCTATGTTTTAAGAAAATCACTTTGACAGTTATGTGAAGGATGGATTAAAGAGGGAAGAAAACCTGAGAGTCAGAGGACCACTGCAATAGTTCTATCAAGAAGTGATAAGGGCCTGAACTAGAGTGGTGGCCATAGAAGTAAAAAGGAGTGGATGAGTATGAGAGATGTTTTTGAGGCGGAATTCATAAGGCTTATCAACTTGATTCAACAGGTGAGGTGAAGGAGAACGAGGAGTTGAAGATGGCTACAAGGTTGTAAACATAGGTGACCAGACAGCTGGTAGCACCCTCATCAGAGATATAAATTTGGAACAGAAATGGTTTCTGAGGAAAGATTGTAAGTCCTGTTTTGAACATGTTGTGTTTGAAACGTGTAAAGGACACCAGTTCAAATGTCCAATGGGCAGCTGACAAAAGACAACTGGAGATTGAGACAGAGCTTGCTAACTCCTTGTTCAGTGTCCTCTGCCATTTGTCTTCAAAAAGGCATGTTTTTTTCACTTGAACATTAAGACCCTAGTCCTCCTTTCGCAAATCTCTCCCCTTTGTATTTTGTATAATAACACCAGATGATTTGCTTAAAATACTATATTTATCACTCCATTGCTCAGGGACTTATCGAATAATGGATCCCTATTACTCATCATACCAAGTTTGCACTTTGGGACATGACATTAACAACCGCCTCTAACCTCTTTCTGCTTTTCCAAACTAACTGTGCACTGACTCCAATATGAACCCTCTGCTCCAGTTAGGTTGGGTTTCTCATCTGGGTATACTACATTCATCCTAGCTTCCATGTCTTTACTGATAATTTCTCTCACCATGGGATACTGTCTCCCTTCCATTCCCCCAATTCAATTCCTATTTATCTTTTAGGATTTAGATCATGTGTTACCCATTCTACAACTATTCTGTGCTTAAGGGATCCTTCTACCCTGTGAACTTTCACAGTACTGGGATCTGAACACACATCTTAGCACCTGATCACAAGTCTTTGCTTATTGGCTATTGTTGCTACCCAAAGGACCTCTAATTATTTGCAAATATTCCTCCTGGGTCCAGGTTGGACCATGAATCTTTTCTCAAAAAAGAGGAACCCTATTCCTAATATCCATGCTTCAAGATGGCCTCACTGTCCCTACAATTATCCAGATAACTGAAGTTATGGCCCATTGCTTGAACTGTTTCTTTTACTCTCTTGCTTGTTAGAGAAGACCCTTGAAACATGAAAATATAGGCAAACATGCCTCCTTGGTCTGTACAGTCTCTAACTGAAGAAGGCAACTAGGTGACATAATAGAGCTCTGAGGTCAGGAAGACCTAATTTCAAACCCAGTCTGAGATACTTATTAACTCTGTGACTTTGGGCAAGTCAACTTAACCTTTGTCTACCTCAGTTTCCCCAACTGGAAAATGGGGATTGTAATAGTACCTGTCTCCCAGGGCTGTTGTGGAGGATCAAATGACATAATATTGTAAAGTCTTTGGGACAGTATCTGGCACATAGTAGGTACTTAATAAATGCTAGATTCCTTCCCCTTCCCTTTAAAAATTCAATGTACAGGTTGAATTGAACCGTGTTGAACATAAAGCTCTGCCTCACCCATAAACAGAAGAGATCATTGATTGCCTCCTTTCAACCAGAATTCTTGTCTAAAAACCACCCCAACTCCTTTTTTCTGATGAACGGGCACAAATCCTGCCAAAATAACTGCTAAAAAGCTTAGGGGCCGAACAGCTGTAAAGAACCCAAGATATCCACCTGGATCTCAAAGTAGCAAGGCTGCCTATGCAATGATTCAACTCCTAACAGCTGAACTTTGAGCAGACATGGTATTGTTAGGACAGAGGACTTCACCTCTCCTGACATCTGCTGGTAATTCTCTCTCTCTCTCTCTCTCTCTCTCTCTCTCTCTCTCTCTCTCTCTCTCTCTCTCTCTCCTCTCTCTCTCTCTCTCTCTCTCTCTCTCTCTCTCTCTCTCTCTCTCTCTCTCTCTCCCTCCCTCCCTCTCTCTCTTTTTTATCTTTTTTCCGATCTCTCTTCACCGCTCTCTTCTGTCTCCTCAATCATTTTCTTCATCTCTTGGTCTTTGCCTCTCTCTATCAAAAGCAGAGAAGCTGATAAATGTGAGTTTTGTCCTAATCATAATTATATTCTTCAAAAGGTGGGGCAATCAAGGAGGGAACTGCTTTTCTGGAGCTGATCTTGTCTAACCAGAAGGAACTGGTTGCAGGAGTAGAAATGATGAAAATCTGTGGAGGACTCTGCCATTTTTCAGTTCATTATAGGTGAGTCTAGTTGAGATTTAGAAAGATAAGATATCAAGAAATATTTTGATAAAGACAAAAATCCAAGTAGAATGAGAAGTTCTCACAAATGAAACTCTGAAGACAAAACCAGAAATGATTCTGGTGAAGAAATGGAGAAACCATCTAAAGACTCACAATTAAGACCCCTCCAACAGGAATTCTACTACCAGATACCTGCTTCAAAGAAAACAAAAAGGAAAACAAAGTTCTAATATGCCAGAAAAAAATAACACTCATTGGTGTTGTTTAGTCGTTTCAATTGTATCTGACTGTGACCCCATTTGGAGTTTTTTTTGGGGGACAAAGATACTGTAATAGTTTACCATTCTTCAGCTAGTTTTACAGATAAAAGAAATGAAGCAAACAGGGATAAATGACCTGCCTAGGGTCACAAAACTAATAAGTGTCTGAGGCCTGATTTGAACTCAAGTCTTCTTGAATTCTGGCCCAGAACTCTATCCACCGTACTACCTACCTGCCCAACGTTCTTTGGTAGCAAAGTACAAAGTGAAAGTCCATTAACCAGAAAATGACCGAGAACAAAACAAAATAAAACAAACCACTATGGTATCATAACGTAATGGACTATTTATTGTTCAGTAAGAAATAAAAAATTAGAGGAATTCAGAGATGTGACATGATTTGCATGAAGTGATGAGTAGAAAAATAAGAAAAACTAAGAGAGCAACATACACAATCATTACAACAGTGTAAATGTAAAAATACTTACATTCTAACAGGAGAAGAAGAGACAAGCATCCTTTAGAACCTGAAAGTTGTCAAGGGTCGTAGAAGAAGATGAACAAAATGAAGGTAGTTTTGTTCTATTTTGATGGTCTTAAGAGAGGAAAGTAAGAGGAGAGAAAGAAGTAAGAGGAAATAGATGAGGACTAAGAGGATGAAATTGATGAGTTTTTATAATTGTGCCTGCTTGCCCCCATGCCCCAATCCCTTCTTCTGTATCCAGAAAAAAAGCAAGCAGGCATTTCACAAACTTCATATATATATATATATGTATATATATATATATATATATATATATATATATATATATATATATATATTAAGATCGGAGTGAAGTTTCACAAACTTCATTCCGATCTTAACCAAAGGGGGAATGAAGACACATGCAAAGACTTTTTGAAGTACAAGTATATTCGATTAAACAAGGAAATAGGTGGGTACAGAGAGAGGAGAAAGATTTAAAGGGAGAGGTAGCCAGAGAGGGAACAGACACAAGCAAAACAGCCTTCAGCTTTGGACAGTGGGTTACAAAGAGGATTAGAAGGAAAGAGAAAAGGACCAACAACCCGTCATCTAGATCTGGGCAAACTGAACAAAGAATGCGCAGTGGAGCAGTCTTTTAAGTAAAACATTTATGAAGACTAAATAATTTGCTTCCAAGAAATTGATGGGTTGAAGAACAAATCATCAAAATAATACATAATTTCATTAAAAAAATGAGAATCATGAGACAGCATACCCATCCTTTTAGTATGCAACCATTGTATACTATTATACAATGTTTGTATAATACATATATTATTACGTAATAATATATGTATTATGTATTAATACAATATTATTATTGTATAATAGTATGCAACCATTTAGTATGCAACCAATTGTAGTCAATTTTTCCTTTAGGAGACAATTCTTATCTCTAAACACTTTCATCGATGAACTGGATGAAGCGCATCTAGGAAAAGAAAAAAAAATACTAGTAACAACAAATCAAAAAGCTCCAACTGAATACAAAAATTGAAATTCTGAAAATCAAAACTGAAAGCAAAAATTTGAGTAAATAAAACTAGGAACTGTTTGAAAAAACAAATAGAAAAACCATAGGCTAAAAAAGAGAGGAAAATTAAATTGCTGATAACAAAAAATAAAAAGATTCCCAACAAATGAAGAAACAATGAGGGAAATTCTTAAAAACTATTTTTACAAGTTATGCACCAAAAAAACCTCATAACTTAAAAGAAATAATCTATTTGCCTAATCTGATTTTACTTTCTTAGTCTTTACCCTACTTGACTTCTGTGCAGCATCTGACACTTTTGATTATCCTCTTCTCCTGCATACTCTCTCTTCTCCAAGTTTTCATAGTGCTTCTGTCTCTTGGTTTTCTTTTTACTATACAAACCCATAATGCATATCTGTATTATATGTATATGTGCACTACATATAAACGTACAATATATGTGTACATGTATATAATAACAATATATAATGTTATATATGTCTGCACAGTATACAAATTAACAGAAAAAGAAGTTGAGAATTTAAATAAACCAATCTCAAAAAATAAATTAAACAAACCATTAAAAAACTCCTAAGGTGAAAAAAACGCCACATCTACATGAATTTGCAAGTAAATTCTATCAAATATTTAAACAATTATTTCCAGTATTACATAGACTATCTACCAGATTTTTTTCTATGATTCAAATATGGTCTTGAGACAGAAAAATAAAGCTACAAACCAATATCCCAATGAATACTGATACCAACACATTGAAAAAAATACTAGCAAGCAGGGTACAGCAGCATATGTAAAAGATTACATACCATGATCAGGTTAAATTGACAGTGCAGGGTTAGTTCAATTTTAGCAAAATTATAAGTATAGTAGACTACGTTAATAACAAAATAACAAAAACCACATGATTTATCAATAGATATAGAAGACTTTTAATAAAATACAATGTCCATTTCAGTTTAAAAACATTAAAAAGCAGAGGAATAAGTATCCCTTTCTCTAATATAGCAAATAGTATTATCTAAAACTAAGATCTAGCATTATCTGTAATGGAAAATGTCTTGAAGACATTTTAATGGAGTCAGGGTTAATGCAAAGGTACTAATCATCACAACTATGATTTGATAGAGTCCTAGAACTGTTAGCTATACTAGTAAGATAATAAAAAGGAACTGAAGAAATGAAGAGGGCAAAAGCAAGATGGTCATTTTATCTAGATGACGTGATGGTTTATTTAGAGAGCGCTAGATATTCAACTAAAATTAGTATCAACATGGCACTGGGATGTAAGATAATGTCACATCAAGTATTCTATCTATATACATCACTGTCAAAATCTAACAGGAAAAGATAGAGAAATTTCATTCAAAATAAATAGAAGGTATACAATTTATAGGAATCTTGCTGCCAAGACAAAGACAGAAATTATGTTAATACAACTAGAAAATATACTTCATAAGAATAAAGAAAGACTTAATGGAGAGATATTATTTTCTTATGGTTGGGCTGTGTCAATATAAGAAAAATGACAATGCAAGCTAAATTAACTTACTTATTCAATAATACCATAACAATAAAGCTACCAAAGCTAGAAAAAATAGTAAAATTCATCTGGAGGAACAAGAGGTCAAACATCTCAAGGGACATAACAAAAAAAAAAAGGAAAATTAAGGGAACTCAACAATGTCAGATTTCAGATTACACTACAAAGCATTTATCATCAAAACTAGTGCTGATTAAAAAATAGAAAAGTTGATCAGTAGAACAGGCTAGGTAGAGATCGAAAATTAAATGAAAATATTTGATAAACTCAAAGACTAATTACTGTGGTAAGGACTCGCTATTTGACAAAAACTGCTAGGAAAACTAGAAAGCAGTCTGGTAGTAATTAGGTTTAGGTCAACATCTCATACCATATCATACAACAAGATTCAAATTGATGTAAGACCTAGATATAAAACAACATAAAATAATTAGAGAAGCAATGAAGGAGATAGCCTTTTCAACTATGGGTAGAAGAAAAAAATTTGACTTCTTCAAACATGAGATAGAGAAGATCAAAGATGACAGAAGATCAAACTAGACAATTTTGATTACATAAAATTAAAGATCTGCAATTATAATTAGACAGGAAAAATTAATTAGGGGTAAATCTTTGCAGTAAGAAAGGCCTGCTATCTAAGATAGATGGTGAATTGGTTCATATGCGCATGCACACACACACACATATACGTAGACATATTCTTGTATATATATATATATGTGCATACACATACACATATATACATATCCTTGTATATATATGTGTGTGTGTATACACACATACACATATACATAGCATTGTATATGTATATATATGCATACACACACACACACACACACACACAAGAAACATTCTCCAGTAAAGACATAGTCAAAGGATATAAAC
Source organism: Bettongia penicillata ogilbyi (assembly GCA_023548195.1). Taxonomy (NCBI): domain Eukaryota; kingdom Metazoa; phylum Chordata; class Mammalia; order Diprotodontia; family Potoroidae; genus Bettongia; species Bettongia penicillata. The sequence goes on along the minus strand of JAJHZJ010000560.1, from coordinate 3,149,707 downwards.
AGGCAGTCCTCAACAGAAGAAATCCAAGCTAAGAACAACAAATATATAAAAATGCTCCAAAATCACTAACAAGAAAAATTAAAATTAAAGTATCTGTGCTTCCATCTTATATTTATTAGATGAGCAAAAATGACCAAAAAAGAAAAATTATAATTATTGGAGGAGGTATGGAAGTACAGGCACTGCATTGCTGTTGGAGCTATGAATTGCTTCAATCATTCTGAAAGATCATTTGGAATTATATGACCAAAGTTAGTAGACTGTGTACATACTCCTTGACCAAGAGGTGCCATCCCTATGAAGTATATATTTGAGTGTGTGCATGTATGTATATATATGTACATATGTGTGTGTATGTGTGGTTGTATGTATATACACACACATGCATATATATACATACATACAGTATACAGTCACTATATATGTGAGTGTGTATACCTCAAAGATAAAATAAAGAAAGAATGAATCCATATGTACAAAGATTTATAACAGTACTTCTTATTGTAGTAGAAATTGGAAACTATGGGGATGAATGGATAAAAAAAATATGGTCTATAAATGTAATGAAATATATACTATACAAAATGACAAATTGGAAAGATTTGAATGAATTGGTGATGAGTAAAGGAGAAAAATTTATACAGTTACTACAACATTCAAAAAATAATTATGAAATGATTTTGATGATTAGTATTTTCTAGTGTAGTTAAGCCTCCTTTATTTCTACTTTTCATTGTTTCCCTTGAGATGCTTAAATTTTTGTTCCTCTAGATTATTTAAGAGGACAATTGATAAAGTCTGCTATCCACCTCCTGACAGAGAAGTGATGGACTCAAAGTACAGAGTGAGACATACATTTTAAGGCACAACCAATATCAGGATTTATTTTCCTTGACTATATATATATATATATTTGTTACAGGTGTGGGTTTTTTTTTCCCCATTGAGGGGAGAAAGTGAGATTGAGATGAAGGGTGTGGATTCAGTAAGGAAAGGGGAAGAAAGGAAGGAAGGAAGGAAGGAAGGAAGGAAGGAAGGAAGGAAGGAAGGAAGGAAGGAAGGAAGGAAGGAAGGAAGGAAGGAAGGAAAAAGTATCATTAAATTTTTTTTTAATTTCACAAAAGGAAACATAGAAAAGTGGGACAGATTTAGAAACCACATGATGAACTTATATGTACCTAAAAGGAAAAGCTAGTTGTGCGATTTATTCTAATATTTCTCATTGTCTCATGAAGTCATTAAGTTCTATCCCATTCTAATTTTCAAGAATTCCAGGGTATGGATAAGATTTTCACATATTCTGTTTTAAGCTATTTATTCTCCTTCCATTTTTCCCCCTCCAGAACTTGTAATTTCACCTACAACTTTTTAAAATTCTTGCGAGGGACCCAGAAATTCTAACAATTCCTCAATCTGTGTTTCATCAGGGCAGGTCTCTCTGCTTTGCAAACCAGAGATAGGTAGCTTATGGGATCAGTTCCTGGAATCGTTGCCTTGCCTTTCATTGTCCATATTCCTGAGTTACATGAAGGGAGCAGCTATCTCATCAACATAGGGAATTCCTCTGTATTAACTCTTTCTAATAAAACAGATTTCAACCAAGTTATGATTCAGTAGATAGGTCCTAAAGAGTTGCCTGAAGCAAATAAAGATTTATTAACGTTTCTAGAATCATGTAACTTAGAAGCAACAGAGGTGGGATTGGATTCCAGGATTTTCCTGACCTCAAATCCAGTATTCAATTCACTTTTCCATGTTGTCTTCACATCTTGACACCTGATTTTTTTTTAAGTGCAGACCCTAAGCCCTACCTTCTTTCATTCTTTGTGAGCTAACATCATACTGAGTGCTAACGGTCAAATATCAGTTGCCCCAGCTCCACACCACTACTGCCTTAAGTCTGACTGGTTCTTGTTCACCTATGTGGTATATAGGTCATAAGCTATGGAAACTTGGGTCTGTATTTGGTCAGTCTCCAACACATTTGGTTTCTATCTAAGAAAGGCCAGAGGATCCAGACCCCAAAGGCCAATCTACTCAGATGTATCTAACCTCATTTTCACTTCTGAATCTTCTCTCTTCCCCTAACCAACCCTCCCCTGAAGTCCCAGTCAAGAGAATGGAAAAATATTAGACTGGGCCTCAGGAGAATTGGGTTCTAGTCTTAACTTTGTTACAAACTAGCTTTGCAACTTTAAATGTCAGTCTTTCTGAGCCCATTTCTTTATCTGTAAAATATCAATGATACTTATTGTATCACCACCTTGTTATGAGGAAAACACTTTGTAAACTCTAAAACTCTATATAAGTTAAAGTCATGATGATGTAATATGGTACACGTCACTGACACTCCCCATCACTGTGTATCTAACACTCTAGCCTGATCCTCTGCCTTTACTCTGCTAAGAATCCTCTCAAGCTTCCAGCCCCTTTGCAAGCATCAGGGCTTCTACTGGACTATCCTTTTGTAACATTTAAGCTTGTTTGGGGTGGGGATGCTGTCTAGGTTCATCCTGAGTATTAATAAATGATCATTATTGCTAACAATAACAATTATGCTTCCATCTTCAGCCTGATCCTTTGAGCCCAGTTATCCCTGCCTTGCCCTCCTATGCTTAAGGAGCAGATAATTGTTCTACTTGTTTTTAAAAATAGAGTGATTTCTATTTCCCAGATGTCACACACTCATTGGTGTGTTAACCACCAAGATACCCTTGTCAATATCCTTCACACTTTATTTAAGGCTGTAACTAAAGTTTAGATTAGGGAGGAGTCGGATTTGAAATCTTGTAGGGATTCAGATTACAAGTCTAGGCTTCTAACTTCTAGCCTTAAGTTTACTTCTTCCTACTTTTCTCCGTAATACTGAACTGTAATAAGAGGCAAGATGATCTAGTGAAAATAGCATGGGAATAGAAATAATAATAATATAAAAACAGTATAGTATAGTGGATAAGGCAGCCTTGCATGGGAAACTGACTTTGGAACTTAATTCCTGACTCTGACACATACTGGATATGCAACGCTGGAAAAATCACTTAATGACTCAGTTCTCCCAAAGAATTCTCTAAGACTGTAGGTTGCAGAACAGATTCCATCCATATGGATAGAAAGGGTTGCCTCAGCAGTAGTTCCCTACACAAAAGAAATCACAAGTCTTGTCCAAATAATACATTTACATAATATTTCCAAAAGTACTTTCACTTGATCTTCATGTTAGTCCTACAAGGTAGATAGGACCTGGGTTCTAGTCTTGGGCATTCATTAACTAGCTGTGTGACTTTGAGAAGCTCCAATTCAGATCAACAAGCATTTATTAAGCACCTACTATGAGCAAGGCAAGGGGATAGGGATGCAAGAGACAGAAATGGAACCACCTCAACCTTTGGAAGTTTGGTTTTCTGCTGGGATAGATACAACTTAGGACTATGTAGACCACAAAGGATAAGTTTGGATCCGGAATGAACCTTAGAGGCTAATTAGTCTAATGTCCTCATTTTTATGAACAAGGAAACTGAGAACCAAATGAGAGACATGGCCTTCCAGTCAGGAAAGGACAAGGTCATGCAGGTAGTAAATGGCAAACTAGAATTCAAACACTGTCCTTTGATTCCAAATGCAGTGATCTTTCCACTAAATTCCACATTGAAACTTGCTGGGCAGCTAGGTGGTGCAGTGGATAGAGCACTAGTACAGGAGTCAGGAGGACCTGAGTTCAAATCTCACCTCAGACACTTAACACTCACTAGCTGTGTGACCTTGGGCAAGTCACTTAATCCCAATTGTCTCATCTTGAGTCATCTCCAGTCATCCTGATGAATATCTGGTCACTGTATTCAGATGGCTCTGGTGGAGAAGTGAGGCTGGTGACCTGCACAACCCTCCCTCGCTCAAAACAAAGTCAAGTGCAAGTCATGTCATCATTTCTCTGATGGCATGGTCTTCTTCAGCAGTGAAGGATGAACACACAATGAGACTTGCTACCTATCCACAGACAGAAAACTCAAAGTAACCTTAAGAAAGAGAAGATACTGGAAATGGGCAGTTAGGAGGAAAGAGAGAAGGTTCATAACACCTAGTAGGTACAGTTGATAAGAGTACTGGATTTGCAGTTAGAAGAACTCAGTTAAGATCCTGCTTCCAAATCTTGTTAACTCTTTGACTCCAGGCAAGTAATTTCATTTCTTTTAGCCTCATTTTCCTCATCTGTAAAATAAATGAACTATACTCAATTGCCTGTAGGGACTCTCTAGCTCTATATTCTATAGAAGACTCCATGAAGAAGTATCACCTGATCATAAATTGAATGAAAGTTAACGGGTTCTGAGAGGCAGAGATGAGAAAGGAATATATTTCAGGAGGGAGAGACAGCTTGAATAAATGTACCTAGGCTGGAGATTGAGCATTGCATTTAGAGAACAATTAGTTAGGCTAATTGGCCTGGACTGGACTGGAATGCAAAGAAGAAGAAGAATGTGCAATAAAGGTGGAAAGGAGTGGTTTTATTTTATTCTTAAGGAAATGGAAAGCCACTAAAGATTTTTGACGAGAGACATAGTGAGACCTGGGCCTTAGAAAGGTTAATTTGGCAGTTGTGTGAAGGATGGATTGAACAGATGGAGACTGAAAGCAGGGGGACAAAATAGATTATTGGAATAGCCCAGGAAGGAGAGAATGGGGGAGCCTGAGCTAGAGTGGTAGCTGTGTGGTAGAGCGAAAGGAACAGATGGGAGTTGTTGGAGGTGGAACCCGGGCCTCAGCTTCCTCATTCAGGAAATGAGGGAATGGAACTAGATGATCTTTAATGTCTCTTCCTGCTTTCACATAGAATCATAGATCTATAGCCTAGAAGAGACTTCAGAGGCTAACAAGTCCCTTCCCAAGAGCACTCATGTGGTAAGGGAGGATTTGAACCCAGGTTATCTGACTTTAGAGTCAGTTTTTTTCTCACATTAGCCCCATGCTACTTCTCAAATCCTATGATTTTAAGATACATACATTATAATCCTGTTTCAAGGTCAATTCAAGAAAGTCTTTCATTTTTCTGAATCTCAGAACTCCACTAGTGATGTAGGAAAAGGAGCAAAAGTCATGTTATAAACTCTTCGGAGGCAAGTCCCTTCTGAGAGCCTTCATGATCATTCAGGAATGTAGTCCTGTCTCTTAATTCCTTCAGCACTAGTGAATCATGTCTAATATCAGAGTCTCCCAGCCACTTGAAGCACAATAATAAATAGTAATAACTCATATCTGTGGCATGTTTTGCAAAGTTCCTTCCTTACTACAACTGCCTAGGGTTCTAGAAATGTTGTTCCTTTTTTTTTTTTTTTTCATATTGGGAAACATTCAGAGACCTCATTAGAAAGAAATCTCCTAAGTGAACCTTATCCTACCCATACCTGAACAGAAATTCTCCTTACAATATTCATCAAAAGCAGACAACCAGCTTCCCCTTGAAGAGGCTCAAGTGATTTGCCTAAGGTCACAAGACTAACGAACAGAAGACTCTGACCTACAGTAGGTCTTTTAACTATAGCCAAGTACTTATTCTCTGGCAGCTAGGTGGCAAGTGGATAGAGCACTGGGCTTAGAATTAGGAAGACTCATCTTTATGAGTTCAAATCTGGTCTTAGGCACTTACTAACTGTATGACCCTGGGCAAGTCACTTCACCCTGTATGCCTCAGTTTCCTCATCTGTAAAATGAGCTGGAGAAGGAATGGAAAACCACTCCTATATCTTTGCCGAGAAAATCCCCATTGGGGTCACAAAAAGTCAGATACAACTAAGAAATAACTAAATGACAATAACGAAAAGTGCTTATCCTACTTGACCAGGTGCTGGAAAAAGGACGAAGAAACATAATAGCTTGGATATAACCAGTCTTTGGTGTGGAAAAGGGTATTATTCGTTTGGTCATTTTAATTTTGCCCCTCCAATTCTAATTGAATAAAAACTGCTTTGTGGAGTTCCTCTTCCATCTTCACTCTTTCATTACCTTTCTCTTTTCCTGATGATGAATTTCAGGCCACTGGACCCAGATGGCTCAAGAGAAGAAAGCGAGGTTGGTGACCTTGCATAATAAACCTCCCTCACTAAAATCAAAGTCAACTGCAAGTCATACCATCATCTTGATGTCATGGTCCTCTTCAAGAACAAAGGACAAATACAACATCAACCTCTCTCTTTTCTTCCAGAGGAAGACAGGAATCTCCTACAGATTTATGCAGAATCTCAGATCTGGATGGGTCTCAGAGAATGATGATATTCCTGGTAATGCCTGAGCAAGAATCCCTTCTGACAAGTGACCATCACTCCTTTGCCTGAAAGACCTCTAGAGAGGGGAAACTCACTACATTTGGAGGCAGCACATTCCACTTTTGGATAGCTCTGATTGGGAGGAGTTTCTTTATATTCATCCGAAGTCTGCTTCTGCAGCTCTCCCCAAGACTCCTGGCTCTGACCTCCCTTGTGCACAAAACAGCCTTTTCAATTATTTCAAGGTAGTGATCATGTCCTCCCCTCCTCTTCTCTCTGACTTTCCTCACCCCCAATGGATCCCTCAACCATTCTTCTTTTTTTGTTGTCTCTTTTTTTAAAATAAATAAATTTATTTTTAGTTTTCAACATTCACTTCCATAAGTTTTAAATTGTCTTCACTTTCCTACCCTCCTCCCTCTCCAAAAGGGTATGCAATCCAACATAGGCTCTATATATACACATTCTTATTAAACATAACTTTCATGTTTAATGTCATGCTGTATAGAAGAATTAGAACAAATGAGAGTAACCATAAGAAAGAAAAATACAACAAAGCAAAAAAAGAGAAAATATTATGCTTTGATCTGCAGTCAGACTCCACATTTCTTTCTCCGAATGTGGATGACATTTTCCATCATGAGTCTTTTGGAGTTATTTTAGGTTCATTTTTCTTTTCTCCAGGCTAAATATTCCCATTTTCTTGGGCTGACCCTCACAAGGAATGATCTCAAGACCCTTCACTATCCTTGGTATTCTCCTTTGGATAGTGTCAAGTTTATTACTGTGATTCCTACAAGAACCACAGATGTTATTGCAGATGTTACTGAATAAGGCAAAGTGGAACAGGATTGCTCTCTCCCTAGTCTAGACACTATGTCTCTCAAAGCAGCCTAAGTATGCAGACTTGGCCACCACATGACCTTCAATGGGCCCACTGAACTCTCAGTCCATTTAAAAAAAACAGTTTTTTTTCAGATGAACTGATATCTAGTGTTACCTCCCTTATCTTATGCTTGTGACATTTTTTTTAACCCAAGTATAAGACCTTAATTCTTATCGACTTCCAACTTATTCAGGTTGTTCAACATGTAGTCAAATGCCTCTAACCTGAAAGAAGGGAGGTTAATGGAAAGGATATCAGGGATAAATATTTAAATTAAAAACTGGCTTACGTTTATGTTATTTTTTAATTAAGTTCCTTAATCATTAACTCTAACCTGACATGATAATAATGCATTTCTGAGATGCATTACAGTTCATAAAGTACTTTCCTCATAGAAGCCCTATAAGGAGGGTGGTACTTACAAAGATAGCCCCATTTTACAGATGAAGAAATTGATGCTTAGTGAGATTAACTAACTTGCCCATAATTACACCATTGGTGAATGTCTGAATGGGGAGTCAAAGACAAACCTTCTTAATTACAAATCCAGCCATCATTCCATGACACCACAATGCTTTTGTTGATAAATACAAACAAATTATGTGCTTGTCATGACTATTTCTGCTATAGCTATTTATTTATATGTTATCTCCCCCTCCTAGTCTGTAAGTTCTAAAAGGGCAAAGACTGTTTGATTTACCTTTTAAATTGGGACTTCGTCCTTCTCTAGTCCTATGAAGCATCTTCAAGTCTCCAAATCTACTAGGGATCATTGACAATGGCTGAGCAATCTTATTTTCTATTTCTTTTTGTATCCTGAAATACAGCTTATCTGGACCAGGTGACTTAAACTCATTGAAGGCAACTTAGTGCTCCACTACTGTACCCTCTTTTTAGCTTAAGATATCAACTCTCTATTAACAATTTTTGTTCTCTCCTTTCCATTCATGAAATTGTAGCATCATAGATTCAGAATTGAAAGAGAATCTAGAGGTCATTAAGCTCAACACTTTCCTTTTACAGATGGAGAGACCAAAGCTTTCTTAGAGCCACACAGTAAATATCTAGATTGGCTTAGTCTCTTAGTATCACGTAACCTATACAAAGCCATCAAATTCATTTTCATCATACTATTTCTATCATGCCATTTCCCTACTTGAAATTCTTTAATAGTGCTCATCTGCCTAAGGAAAACATACACAAACAAAAACTGGACTCTTCAGCTGTCTGCCTGACTTTCGAATTTCTGTCACAGTTTATCATCAGCTTAACTTTTCCAGGTCTATTTCCCTCTTTTCCTATAAAATTGGTCTCAGTGTCCCCTAAAAAAAGACTTTCTTTCCTCTTTCTCTTCTCACTCTCCTTATTTATACCATTCACTCCATGGAGTAAATCCTCCTATTTCTTTTCCCCTGTCTCATCCCCTCTGTGGCCCTGACCCCATTATCTAAATATTTCTTAACTATCAAGGCCCAGTTCAAACCTTACTTCTTTTATGAGACCTTCCCTTATCATCATGCTATATTATATCATATTGTATTGTATCATATTGCATCATATAATATTATATTATATCACACTCTATTATATTATTTAGAGGGAAGTGGAAATGGCTAATCTGGAAAAAAGAAGACTCAGGGAAACAATGATAGATTTATTTTAAGTATTTGAAGGGCTATGATGTGAAAATGGGTAGGTTTCATTATCTTGGCCCCAGACAGCTGAACTATCAGCAATGCATGAGAATTTCACAGGCAGATTTATGCTTAATATAAAGGAAAATTTCCTAACAATTAGTGCAATCTAAAAGTGAAAGCTTTCCTGGGATCTAGAAGTCAAAGGCATGATGGAGGCATGCCAGAGGTGTGATAGATATGGGATGACATAGCATGACACAATGGCATGACAGTTGTGACAAAGGCCATAGGCATGACATGGTTTGACATGGTGTGATATGTACATGGCATGCATACATTTATGACAATGTACCATATCACAACATATCATATCATATTTCCTATATGTACACAGTATAACATAGGCTGTTCTGTGTCCGGCTCTAACTCTACACCAAAGATTACAACGCTTCTTTGATACGATGGAACTCATTACCATTCTTGTCAAGCCTATGGACCCCTTCTCTATTTTTAAATTCATAAAATTAAACACATAGGACTACCAGGCAGGCCAATATAATTATCAAAACATTTTTTTAAAAGTTCATAGACCCCAGGTTTTGAACTCCATCTCTACATGTTCTCCCTTAGCAATTTTATTCCATCCTGTTCTTTCAATGAAGATCTCCTTTTGAATGCTAGAGATGAGAAATGGCTTTGGAAGACATTGAGGACTCAATACAGTGACAGCAGTAGCATTAGTGGAAACAGGAGTAAACAAACCTCCTCCAAGGAGAAGTAAGCAAGTGACCAAACTTAACAACGTTCTCAAGACCATTGGGACTAAGTAGAGCTGCTATTTGGATTACGTTTTACAGGAATGCTGTAAATGCTGTAGAAGAATTAGACTGGTTGAGAGGGGCTAGATTATTTCTTTGGTACTACTATTGTTTTATAAATCCGTTCTTTGTTAATGTTTAGTTAACTTTATTGCTTGTAGGAGGAGCAGAGTCCTCATAGAGAAACTTTAGCCACCAATCTAATGTTCCCAGTTAGAACCTGGGTGAGAGCATTATAGGAGACGAAGACCCCCAAAGATTAAACTTGTGTTCTATATGTGTGCACAACCTAAACCATAGGTAGCAGTGAGGGAATCTTTTTCTTAAAGTTCTTCTCTTTCATCCCACTACCACCAACACCCATCCCCCACAATCAAGTCATTTGATGTAATGATTCACAGAGTATTAGAGTCTGATGTCATGTACCACCCACTACATAAATACCACCCATTACATAAATCTCCTGCATCTCTCTCTTGTTGGACACTGCGGAGAAGTAATTTCTCAAGCTCTGCTTGAAAATCTTCATTGACTGGGAACTCAGCATATCCCACTCTGATTGTTTAGGAAGGCTTTCCTAATGTTGGCCTGAAAGCTGCCTTTTACCCCTTGCTCCTCATTTTGCTTTCTGGAGTCCTGCAGAATAAATCTACCCCCTTTTCCACACTCCCCGTCTAGTCCTCAACTCCTCAGAAATAGAACTGACTGAGCCACTGGTATCCTTGGTGATGTTTACCCAGGAAGGAAATCACCCAACAAGGAAGGACTGAAATATGAAGGAGTTTCTTAAGCTTTTTATTCTCTCTCCTACTTACCAAGGACCAATGGGAAAATATGGATTCCAGTGACTAGGATTACAGGATTGTCTTTCAACAAAAAGAGGTAAAATAGATAGTATTAATTAATTTCCATTTGAGGCCTCCACCCTCTTCCTTCTCTCTATCCCTCTTTTGTCTAGACCCAGAGAAAACAGGTGGGAGAGGCTGGGCCTGTCAGCAGGTTTGGCTCGGCCACAGCCAGCGATTGACTGTGACTGCTGTGAACCACCCTGACCCAGCCACTCCTTTTTTCCCCTCCAGCATTTATGCAACATCCAGGCAGACAGCTGAAGAGTCCAGTTTTTTTGTGCTCTCCCCTCCAGGCTCCCAGGGCCCTTCAATGGATCCCATTGTTTGTTAATGCCAACTTCGCCTTGCAGAGGTCCCCAGACTGGCTGTGTCAGTGAAGAAAGCTGGGAGGAGATGAGAGATGGATGGGGGAATCACTGGTAGCCTCAAGGATAACCTCAGATTTTTGGCACCTTTCCAGAACATGGAAAGGAACAGCTGTGACCTTTTGCCCTTAAAAACTCATTTTAAGACTCACCTCCTCCAAGAAGTCTTCTCTGACTAATTTTGCCTTGGTCAGATTACTTTTCTGGCTTGGTATTTCCCCAAAATTTAATATTATTTGGTACTTGTGAATATGTAATATTTTCTTCTTTGGAATCTTCAGGGACTAAAAAGTCTAAATATGGAAAAGGTAAGAAAACATTTCCTGCACATTCGTATCAATAAACAATGTCAAATTATAAGGTTTTTGAGATGGATGGGCCCTTAGAATTCATATAGTCCCAATAATTTATAGAATATTTGTATAAATCAATTAACAAAAACACTTCAAAAATTTCCAGGTATTTCCCTGTATTTTGGTAAGTTGTTTAATGATAAAATCCTTTAATTGCTCTTAGGATTTATGGGTCAATATAATCATTCCAGCGCCTCAGACCTCACTAGCTTGATTGAAGCTCAAGAAAATAGAGTTATAAAATAATAGAACTATAGAGCTGGAAGAGACCTTTGAGGAAAGCTAACGTAATCCTCGTTTTACCGAGTATAAAACTGGGGCCCAGAGAGATGAGGGGGTCTGACTTAAGGTAAGACATTGAGTTGTGAAGGATTTAGGATGAAAATCTAGAACAATGACTAATGCCCTTTCTACAATACCATAAATCAACGCTGGTATTTCTTTTTTTAAACATTATTTGACAAGTATTTATTTCTCCCTCCTACTCCTCTACTCCATTGAATAATTAAAAATAAAACAAGAACTCTCATGACAAATAAACCATAAACCTAGTCCCTCAAAATCAATTCCCACATTGGCCAAATCCAAAAATGTATGTCTCATTCTACAGTTAAATCCATGACATCCCTGTCAAGCAGTGGTTCAGTCAGCAATAGTATTTCTGAAACTGCTTTGAATGCAAAACTTGGAGAAATATTGTAGCAAAGAAAGGGGCGAGGCAGGAGGAGTCTTTTTCTCTTTTTCTTTCAAAGTTGTGCTTATTTATTTAGTATTTTATTTTTCCCCAGTTACATGTAAAAACACTTTTAAACATTCATTTAAAAAAATTTTAGTTCCAAATTCTCTCCCTTCCTCCTCCTCCATCCCCCTCATTGAGAAGGAAAACAATTTGGTATAAACTATACATATGTAGTCATGCAAAACATTGCATATTACTAATGTTGTGAAAGAAAACTCAAGAAACTCAAGAAAAATAAAAAAGAATAAAATAGATAAAAAAGATACTCAAGAAAAAAGATAAAAAAGAAGCTCAAGAAAAATAAAGTAAAAAAACATATTTTTCAATCTATATTCAGACACCATCAGTTTGTCTGGGAATGGGTAGCATTTTTCATCATAAGTCCTTCAGAGCTGTCTTGGATCTTTGTATTGCAGAAAATAGAGAAGTCATTCACAGTTGATCATCTTGCAGTATTGTTGTAACTTTGTACACAATACATTTCTTCTTGCATCAGCCCACGGATGTCTTTCCAGGTTTTTCTACGAGCAGTTTGCTCATTATTTCATATAGCACAATCGTATTCTGTCGTAACCACATGCCACAATTTGTTCAGCCATGTTCCAATGGACAGATATCCCCTAAATTTCCAATTCTTTGCCACCAGAAAAGAGCTACTATAAATATTTTTGTAATATAAGCCCTTTTCCTTTTTTTAAATCTCTTTTGGAATATAGACCCAGGAGTGGTATTGCTAGGTCAAAAGGTTTTATAGCACATTGGGCATAGTTCTAAATTGCTCTACTTAATAGTTGAATCAGTTCATAACTCCATCAACAGTGCACAAGTGTCTCATTTTTCCTCACATCCTCTCCAACAATGGTCATTTTCCTTTTCTGTCCTATTAGCCAGTCTAATAGGTATGCTGTAGTAACTCAGAATTGTTTTAATTTGCATTTCTCCAATCAATAATGAATTAGAGAATTTTTTTCATGTGGCTACAGACAGTTCATATCTTTTAATCATTTATCAATTGGGAAATGGTTACTTTTGTAAATGTTTGAGAAATGAGGCTTTATCAGAGAAACTTGCTTCAATTTTTTTTTCACAATTATTATTGCTAACTGTATTTTCCTCCATCCTATTCCCCTCTTTTATTCTAGTCTCTCTATCTTTTCACCCTGTCCCTCTTCAAAAGTGTTTGGCTTCTGACTACCATCTCCCCCAATTTGCTCTCTCTTCTATCCCCTCCCATATCTTTTCTTATTCCTTCTCCTCCTATTTTTCCTCCAGGGTAAGATCAATTTCTATTCCCAATTGAGTGTGTATGTTATTCCCTTTTTGAGTCAATTCTGATGAAAGTAAGGTTCACTCACTTCCCCTCACTTTCCCCATAATCCCCTCCACTGTAAAAGCTTTTTCTTTCCTATAGGTGAGATAATTTACCCCATTCTACCTCTCTCTTTCCCTTTCTCCCAATACATTCCTCTCTCACTCCTTAATTTTGTTTTTCAGATATCCCTTCATATTCGACTCATATCTGTACCCTGTCTGTATGTACTCCTTCTAACTGCCCTAATGATGAGAAAGTTCTTATGAGTTACGACTATCATCCTCCCATGTAAGAATGTGAACAATTGAGCATTGTTAAGTCCCTTATGATTTATTTCCCTTTCCTGTTTACCTTTTTATGCTCCTCTTGAGTCTTGTATTTGAAAGTTAAATTTTCCTGCTTACCTCTGGTCTTTTCATCAAGAATGCTTGAAACTCCTCTATTTCACTGAAGATCCATTTTTTCCCCTCAAGGATTATTCTCAGTTTTGCTGAGTAGATGATTCTTTGTTATAATTCTAGCTCAGGGATGGAGAATTTGTGGCCTCTAGGTCATAGGTTCCCCTCCCCTGACCTACCTCTTTTGCCCTCCAGAATATCATATTCCTAGTTCTCTGATCCTTTAATGTAGAAGCTGCTAAATCTGGTATTATACTGACTATGGCTCTATAATACTTGAATTGTTTCTTTCTTGTTGCTTGCAGTGTTTTCTCCTTGACCTTGGAGTTCTGGAATTTGGCAATAATATCCTGACAGTTTTCATTTTGGGTTCTCTTTCAGGAGGTGATCAGTGGATTCTTTCAGTTTCTGTTTTGCCCTCTGGTTCTAGAGTATCAAGGCAGTTTTCTTTGATAATTTCTTGAAAGATGATCTCTAAGTTCTTTTTTTGGATCATGGTTTTCAGATAGTTCAAAGATTTTTTTTCCCCACATTTTATTGAATATGAAACATATCTCTACAGTTTTTATTGAGGAGGTTGACCACGTCCACGACCAAATCCACCTCTAAATTGGAATTCCGTTACTGACCCAGCCCCAGCCTTGACCTTCTTGTCAGCACCTTGGGGAACAGCACTTCATCTGTATGTGTCTCTGTCAGCTTCACCATGAGTAAGCTGGGCAGGTCACTCACCCTCCAGAACTTTGGACCTTGGCCTTCCTGTCTCAGGACAACTTCTTCAGAGTGTGGTAGGCATGATGTCAGGGGGCAGGTGAAGGTAATCCCGGAGGTACTGAATGCCCTCTTTGGTGAGGTACCGGTAGAAATGCCTCCATGCAAACTGCTCCTAAACATAGCCATGACACTTTAGAGACTGCATGGCCTTCATGACATGGAGATTGGGCACATTCTTGTCTGCCAGCTCAGGATGCTTTGGCATGTGGACCTCCTTCTTGGCTACCATTACTCCCTCCTTAAAAAGGAGTTCATCAATGGCAATTCGGTTCTTCTTGGGCATCAACATCTCGGTGGTGGCGACGAGTGCTGCTCTAGACAGAGCCTGGGATAGAAAGGCAGTTCAAAGATTTTTAAATGATTTCACCTGTATCTTTTTTTCCAAGTCAGTTGCTTTTTCAATAAGGTATTTCACATTGTCTTCTTTTCTTTTCATTCTTTTGGTTTTGTTTAATTTAGCCAATTCTACTTTTTAAGGAATTGTTTTCTTCAGAGAATTTTTGTGCCTCTTCTTCCATTTGGTCAATTCTGCTTTTTAAGGCATTCTTCTCCTCGTTGTTTTTTTGTTTTGTTTTGTTTTGTTTTGTTTTTTGGTACTTCTTTTGCCATTTGGCCTAGTCTGTTTAAAGGTTCTTGTATGTATCCTTTACCAAACAGTTGACTCATTTTTCATGATTTTTTTCATCCCTCTCATTTCTCTTCCTAAATTTTCCTCTAACTCTCTTACTTGATTCTTAAAATTTTTGAGCTCTTCCATGGCCTGAGAACAGTTCATATTTTTCTTTGGAGGATTTGGATGTAAGAGCCTTGACTTTGTTTTATTCTTCTGAGTGTGTGTTTTCATCTTCCTTGCCACCATAGTCACTTTCTATGGTCAGAATTTTTTCTATTGTTTGCTTATGCTTCCCACCTAATTTTTTTTTTACCTTTAGCTCTTTGTGAAAGCAGGGTTCTGCTTCCAGAGTAGAGTGTATGATTCCCTCTGCCCTCTTTTCAGCTTCCTTTCATATTTTATCTTCCCCCAATAGAATGGAAGCTCCTTGAGGGTCAGGGACTGTCTGTCTGTATTTGTACTCCCATTACTTAGCACAGTGCTCAGCACGAACTCAGCACTTAATAAATAATGAAAACAAGGCTTGTGTCATCTGGATTTGACTTATATAGAGCTCTGGACTTGAAAGATCTGAGTTAAAACCCTGCATCAGACACTTATTAGTTGTGTGACTCTGGGCAAGTCACAAATTCTCTGACTCTCAGTTCCTCATCTGTACAATAGGTATAATGATAGCACCTACTTGTGAGGATAAAATGAAAAACAGCATGCAAAATGTTTTGCAAACCTTGAAGTACTATCTAAATGTTAGCTACTTTTTTATTATGGTTTTTATTATTGAGCTAAATTGGACCCATATATACTTAACTGATTAATTGGAAATGTTCCAGTGGTAGGAGAGAGAAGCAAAATAAGCCCACAATTCACTCTTGGCTGGAGGAAGGGGGAGAATGGGGTCAGGAGAAATACTGAGAAATTGCAACCAGAAAGAACTCCAGTATTCAATATCACTCTGTACCTCCTGGAAACTCCCTCCCTCTGTCACCATGCAATATGCCTCAGTGCCCCTCACAGTCAACTTTACATTCCACCCTTTCTATTTATAAAGAAGAATGTTTGGGCTAAAGAGTCCTGGCTAATATCGGAGGACCTTTGTGCCAAGGTAGGATTAAGCTTTCCTGCATCTCCACATCTCAAACACTCTGAGTTCAGCCAGCAGAGAGACCTTCTCTAAGTAGCAGGCTGTGGCTGAAATTACAGATTGACCTGACCCCCCATGGCAGATCCATCCTGGCTGCTTTTGGAACTGCCAACATCCTCTGCCACTGCCGGACCAGGTGCGTGGGAACTGTAGCCAAGGTTCAGCTGCGTGGGTATGTGGACTCCAGGGTTCATAGCGGAAGCGATAGCATCTAGGATTAAAGGATTGCCGCCTCTTTAAATCTGATCTTGTTCAGAGTCATTAGCAGACTGTTTCTTGGCCTATCTCTCCATTACTGTTCTGGAATATAATTTGATCCAGAGAAACCAGCCCCTGCATTTGGCTAATCCTTCTCAAACCAATACAGATATGTGGAAAGGTTATCCATGTCAAGCAGAATGTGCTAGATACCTGCCTATATACTTGGCCCAATACTAGGCTCTACACAAAGAGAAACATGTAAACACAGTCCTTGACTTCTATGGGTTAATAATCTAAAACAGATATGTGAAATTAGTGACCAAATTTGGCCCCAGTGAAGAGTTGCAAAAAACATTCCTCCCTTCTTTGCAAAGATGGGAAACTTTGGGTACAGAGTATTGTACACACTGTGAGATTCAGTTGATGTCTTGATTTTGTTAAACTTCTATTTCCCCATCTTTAAAAAAAATTTTTTTATAACCAAAAATCATTTGTTGGTTAGCAGGGAGTGGGGACAAAGGGGGAGGGGCACGCACATGTGTGCATATATATAATAAATATAGAGAGTGCATATAGATATAGTATAAATATGCACATATATATGCATGCAGTATATATACACTTACATATATTGTATTAACAGTATATATAAAGAATTATATATAGCATAAAGTATATGTACGCATACACACATACACAAACACATTGATAGTACACATACATACATGTATGTATGTATGTATTGGCAAAAGTGATATGTATATACACACATGTATGTAAATATTCACATATGCATACTGCAATATATTATAGGTGAATATACAGCATATACACACATGTGTGTATGTAGTATATGCATATGTACTGTGCATATTATATATTGGTAGTATATACATATTGTATATATATTATATAGCATATATTCATATACACACCCATTGGCAGAATACATACTAGTAAGAAAAATGTTTTTGTTACAAATTTTATTTGTGTATTGTGTTTTATATATTATTTTATGGTTACTATGTTAGGGAAAGCATATTATCAGAATTAATATTTTGTTATAAAAATTGTGTGTAGAAAAGTGTATTTTCAGCAATCTCTAGTGATAGATTACAGTTTTTAGTGGTTATGAAAACCTAACCCCTATTTCCCAGAGATTCAAAGTATCAGCATTCATGTATTTTTACTGTCACTTCGTTTTCTAGATATACTACCTCCAATAAAAACCGAAGACTTACTATACATACATATATATGCCAAAATTATGTTTATATACACACATGTGTAAATGCACAACATATACATGTGTATATGTACATGTGCGTATACACACATGCTGTGGAACGCATTATGCCAGATATGTCTGAAGATTCGAAGTAATGGATATAAACAAAATATAATCTTAATCTTCTAAGAGTTTACTCTTCAGTAGGAGTGAGAAACACACACATATGTTAAAAATACACACTTAAAATGTATGTTGTTGAATCACACAATAAGTGTACTTAAGGATGTGATTCAACTTAGATAATACATGCATAATAAAGGTGGAAAATCTTACAGAATAAAAAATGGGATGGGGCTTTGGAAAGTCCCTTACTTCTCTTCTGATCAATCTGTAGGACTTCCTGTAGGAGATAGGATTTCAAGAACAATTAAAAAATATATCCATGGCCAACCACAGCCAGGTGGCTGCCAAAATAGATACCTAGGCATGTATGCAAACCATCTCATTATAAGGAGTGCCTTATAAACACCAACCATTTTTTCTTGGGTCTAAACAATGACCCCTATTCCTCCTCCTGGCTCTGTGACCAGGACTAATAGCTAGATATAGATACCCTGGAGCTCATGATGAGATCTTGTAAATGAAAATGCCTCACAAATGGAAACAGGTTTTTGCTTTCATCTCAGGAATACTTACAGGAGGAAGGACGTTGCTGCTGGTTCAATGGATGTGATCCAAGAAGAGCTTCCATGGGGTCAGTTTCAACCACAGACATGCACCTGCTCCTGAAGCCCCTTCTAAACTTTCTTGCAGTTAGAATTCAGGGAGGCAGGAGGTCATTAATAAATGGGAATTTGTTCAGTGTCTACCCTTCTCCTTGCAAAAAATGTATGCAAGCGTTATGACCACTGGATATCTCTGTTTTAAAACCATGTTAAAATTCTGTTTCAGTAGATCGTATCTACCTTTCCAAAAGAGGATGATGCCAACACCTACAAAGCAGAACTATACATCCTGACCCAAGAAGAAATTTGTTCTGCTACCTGAGAGAATGAATAAAGAAGTGCAACTTTGTGAGAGTAGTTCTTTTACTTCATTTGGTGGGAGTGAGGAAGGGGCAATCAACAAATAGGTAGAATCAGTTAAAGGAGATGTGGAATTTGAACAATATCCAAGTAAGCTAGGTATCCTCATGAGGATACAGGTGGCATCATTTGGAGTAGTGGAGCTTTCTTTAGCTGTGGAAATATATCATGTTTTGACAATTCAGGCAACAGCACCTGCCTTCTCCTTAGAAGATCTTTCAAATAATCAGAGATTTTGTGCTGGAAAGGTCCTTAGTTCAACCTCCTCATTTTATATAGGAAAAGATTGAGTCTGAAAGAATTTAAACAATTTGGTTAATATTATAAAGAGAGTAAATATCAGGAATAGGATTTAAATCAAGGCACTCTGACTTCAAATGGTACATCTCCACTGTTTCTTTCATTTTTCCTTTCTTCTCCTCTCTCCTGACCTCTTCTGTCTTTTGTTCAGTGGTGAGATTGTAAGTAGCAGGGACAAAACAGAGGAAGGAAGATTTGCACTGGGTATAATGATTTAGATCAATGGTTTCCAATATTTTTATTTTTAACAGAAGAAGAAGAAGAAGAAGAAGAAGAAGAAGAAGAAGAAGAAGAAGAAGAAGAAGAAAATATGTTGTGAACTCTCAGGGTAATTCAATGTACTAGTCATATTATTTGAGATTTATTAATAAAGCATACAATAGCTACAATGATAACTTTTGCCACAAAAGCTCCAAATTAAAATTTATATCTTGTAAATTTAAAATTTACATCTTGTAGTTATAAAATGTAAAATTCTTCTCCTTGTAATATATAAAACTATATGGACTTTAAAACTATAAACTCTATAAAATGATCATAAGTATTATATGTGGGATATTCTGTAAGAATTAAAAGAAATAGTCTAGTAAGACCTCATATGCTTGCTATTATATTCCTGACTTCATATTAAATTTATTCTACAAATTTTGTTGAAAAAGAATAACATTTTAAATGAAATAAGATATAATTTGTAAAATATTTGACATAATATAATGATCACATATAAACTGAATTTCAATAATGAAATTTTTAACTTGAACAAAGATATGTAATATTTGGATAAGTACCAGAAAAACATCTGGTTATGCCTTGAGCTAAGCAACAGCAGAAAATGCTAAGAGAATTTTATAAGCTCTTTGTTGAGAAATGGAAATTCATTTTTTATTTTTAGTCAAAAATTCATAAGGCTGTCATATTTGAAGGATGTTTGTAGTCCAAATTCCATTGATTCTCAATTAAATTTTCTTTTTTGTCTCCTGCCAATCCACCAGTCACAATTTAATGGATTTTGAATACAGTTTATTGAAATTTTCCCCAAAATATTCACTGAAAGTCACTTCTAAAATTCTAGATGATCTCTAATACCTTTCTTAATAGCGCAACCCAAAAACAATTCATTTTCTAATAAGAAATTATATAATGTCATAAAATACTCAGTGCTGTTTCCTATTGTGTGGTTCCAAAATTAGTTTCTTAATCATACTTTTTACTTTGCCTTGAAAACTGAATCTATTTTTATTTGTACCTTATAATGACATGTGTTTGTTCATTTCTGAAAAGATGCCTGTTGTACTTGATAATCCTCTTATCCGTGTCGTATCACTTGTACATTCACTCAGAGGAAAGGGAGAATCAGTGAAGAAGACAAATAATTAGTCTTCTCAATTCCAATAAGTTTTTTGTCCTTCATTCTCAGAGAGGACTGTGACATCAGAAAGGTGGATTTAAGTGAGGCAGGGCTGTGCAAAGTCAACAGCCTCACTGTCTCCTCCAGAGCCATCTGGATCCCGTGGCGAGATACAGATCAGGATGACTGGAGATGACCCTGGATGTGCCGTGGGAGACCTTGGCCTTTGACTGTCTTTAACATGTCTCAGTTTGACTGAGGTGCCCATTGGGTGATTAAGACTAGGTGGGAAATGAGGTTGAAAATGGCCTCTGTACCTAGACATCAACAATAACAACAACAAACACAAAACTCAAAAACCCCTCAGGGTTTCTGGCCAAAACAGAAACAGTTGCCATTTACATCCACTCTGAGCCAATAGGGCCCCCAAAATGACCAAGTGGAACTGGGCCTATTGTTGGCTCATCAATGAAAGTCAGAGTGATTTGGGTTTAAGACATGGTTCTTTAGAAAAAAGAAGGTTTTAGCAATCAAAGTTTCCATTCCTTAAGGAATGGAATGGAAGGGGAGGGGAGGGGAGTAGAGGGGGAGGAAGGAGGGAAGGGAGGCAACTCTCCAGTTCCAGTTGGGTGTCCAGTGGGGCAGCTCCTATTTTCTACTCACAGAGGTTGTTGTTTGGACAAGTAGGGCAGATTGAAGAGAGCTGAATATCAGGAAGAAGTACAGTCCAGTTTCCTCCATCAAATTTCTATCACAAAGATCTAGAAAACACACCCAACTAAATTCTGATTGGGAAATCCAAGAAAAAAAATTCCAGATCACCTTAGGGTGACACAGACAGAGAGGAGGCCTTCACTGTGTGCTGAGCAAAGAACAAGTTCAAAACCAAACCCTAGCAGTGCCTCTGGTTTTAGGAACTGAGTTCTAGGCTCCAGCCCAGGATGGAGCCTATGGTAGAATAACCAGGATAGGAATACCAGACCAAAGAGCAGCCTGAAATTTAACTCTTCTGAACCTACAGCCTTCCCAGTGCACTAATGAGGGCTGAGACTGGCAGTAATCTACGGAAACTTATAGCCAGGAGAAAACCAACTGATGTCTTGTTCAGACCTAAACCTGGGTCAGAAACTTGAAGAGCTCAGACCAAGGGGGAAGTAAGCAGACTTCACCTGAATCAAATCTCTTTGGGAACTCTGAAAGAATGTGGACCTCCATCCCGAGCTGTCTCTCCAACTCCTGGAATAATACAATACTCCAAGAAAGCAAGAGAGGGGACAAAAGGACAGAAATTCATTCCAGACATCCCCACCTGATACAGGGCCTAGAACTAACGTAAAGTCCAATATCAAAAGGTAGGCTGGAACAATGAGCAAGCAAAAGCAATCCCACCAAAAAGAAATGTTGGTGAAAGGGACACATGCCACAAACCCAGAAGAAGAGAATGGTTTTAAAACATTCAAAAGCAAAGCCTCTAAGAAAAAATACAGATTGGGTACAAGTGCAACCAGAATTCCTAGAAGAAATAAAGGAAAAGTTTTTTTAAAAAGAGCTAAAAATTGTTTTATTTTTTAAATGAGAATGGCAGTGTAGAAAATGAGAAAAGAAATAAGAACAATGGACAAAATGTATGGAAAGAAAATTAACAGCTTGAAACAAGAAATACCAGACCATGAAAATAACTCCATGAAAATTAGATTTGACTAAACAGAAGCTAATGACTCCACAAGACATCAAGAAATGTTAAAATGAAGTCAAAAGACTAAAAGAAAATAGAAGAAAATATGAGGTATCTCACAGGCAAAACAACTCACCTAGAAAGCAGACGGAGAGATAATTTCAGAATCATTGAACTATCTGAAAAGCATGACTAGAAACAAAAGATAGGCATCATATTTAAAGAAATCATGAAAGAAAGCTACCTAAATTTCTTAGAACCAGATTTCTATCCAAGTAGAAATAGAAATAATCAACCAGTCACCTCCTGAAAGAAACTCCAAAATTTAAACTACTAGGAATATTACAGCCAAAATCCAAAGTTCTCAGGTCAAAGAAAAAAACATACTAACAGCTAATATTTATATAGTACATTCTATATGGCAGGAGCTATGCTAAGCATGATACAATTTATTTCATTTAGCCTTCACAACATTCCTGGTAGGTATATATCATATTGTCTCCATTTTACAGAAAATTAAACTGAAAAAAAAAGGATTAAGTGATTTATCCATAGTCACAGAATTATAAGTATGAGGTTGGATTTAAATTCAAGTTTTCCAGATTCTAGGACTGACTCTCTATCTACTACACCAACATAGGGGTCAAGAGAAACACTGCAAACTGAACATGAGCAAACGGTTACAAGGGACTAAAAAATTTAAATGTTTGTATTCTTAAATGAAGAGATGAGATATGTATCCCTTCAGAATTCTATCATTAGCAGGAGTTATAAAGGAAATCTAGTTAGGCAGAGAACCTAGAAGAAATTCTGCTATATTTTGATGATCTTAAAAGAAAAACAGAAAGGAGGGTAAAAGGAATATACTGGCAGAGGTGGAGGAAGAGGAAGACATCCATATAACACAATATTTAACACAATATAAACATACAATAAGTTTATACAACAAAGCAAAGGAAGTGGGGCATGGATATGGGAACAGCAACATTTAAACCTGACTTTCATCTAAACTGAAACTAACTTAATCCTAGAAATGGGTGGATAAGGGAATAGTTATAGAAACAATAAATAATTTCATTAAAGGTAATGATAGCAGTGAGACAATAGGCCACCATGGAGGCAGCCAAAGCAGTACTTAATTCATATCTATAAACATTTTCATCAATAAGAAAGAGAGAGATGAGCCACGGATTAACAAACTAAGCCTGCAATTTAAAATACTAGAAACGAAAACCTTTAAAAATGTTTAAAAAGGAATTAAACATTACAATAACAATCATAAAAACCAAAGAACAGATTAACAAAATTGGAAGCAAAAAAGAAAATGAATTAATAAATAAAACTAGGAAATGGCTTAAGAAAAAAACAAAATAAATTTGATGTCATTAGCCAATGAAGGGGAAAAAGAAAAAGATGAAAGCCAAATTACCATTATCAAAAGTGAAAAAAGCAAATTTATAATCAATGAAGAGAAAATAAAAGAAATTATCAGGAACTATTTTGTCCAACTCTATGCCAATAAACACACACTTACAAGCTATGTCACCCTGGGCAAATCACTTAACCTTGTCTGCCTTGTTTCCTCACCTGTAAAACGGGTTGGGGAAGGACCCACTTTAGTATCTTTGCCAAGAAAAGTCCAAATGGGGTCATGAAGAGTCACACCCAACAGAAAACAACTGAGCAGCAGCAATGCCAATAAACCTGATAACCTTAGTGAAATATATGAATATGTACAAAAATGTGAATCACTCAGATTAAGCAGAACAGTAGAGAACTTAAATAATCCTATGTTAAAAAAATAAATTGAACAAGCCATAAACATAATCCCGAAGGAAAGACTTCAGTATAAGATGAACTTACACTTGAATTTGATCAAATATTTAAAGAACAATAAATTTCAACAGTATATATACCGTTTGATAAATTAGAAAGAGAAAGAACCCTATGAAATTCCTTCTATAACAAAATTACTTATGGTCTTTGTGCCTAAACCAGGGAGAATCAAAACAAGGAAAGAAAACTAGACAAACATCCTTAAAGCATATTGATGCAAAATTTTTAAATAAAATATTAGCAAGGAGAAAATAGCAACATATCACAAAAATTATACACCGTGACTTGATTTGATCTATACCAAGAATGCAGAGCTGGTTCAATATTAAGAAAACTACATGACTGACCATTTAATAACCCTCCAAAACCCCAAAATCATATGATTATGCCAACAGATACAGAAAAGGCTTTTGAATAGATATAAGCCATTCCTGTTAAAAAAAAACACTAGAAAACATAAGAATGAATAAAACTTTCCTTAATAAGATAAACAGCATCTATCTACAATATTATCTGTACTGGGAAGAAACTAGACAGAGGTCTTTCCTTTAAAATCAGAAGCAAGGAGGATGTCTATGATCACCATTACTACTCAATATAAGGCTAGAAATGTAATAATAAGACAAGAAAAATAAACTGAGGGAGTAAGCATAGGCAAAGGAGAAACAAAACAATCACTTTTTGCAGTTGATATAATGGTTTACTTAGAGAACCCTAGAGAAACAAAAAGCTAATTCAAAGAAACAACATCTCTGCTACAGGAAAAACATCTACATCTGTATTTGTTAAAAATGTAATATGTTGGTTATTCCTTTAGGACTGAGCTCCTCAAAGGATAAGGAAATGTTTTTGCCCTTTTTTTTACTTTTTATATCCCTGTGTACATGACAAAACCTAACACATAGTAAATGCCATTTGACTGTCTGAATATATATCTCTATATATGTATATGTATATATGTTGTTCACTGACCATCTCTCTGCATAAAATGGCAAACAATCAAGAGTTAGTAGGTCTTGATTTTATAAAATTAATTCCTTTAGCAGAATTTCCTAACACATTTTTGAATTGTGCCATTCTCAATGCCAAAACTTGCGTATGTGTGCTGCAGTGTGTCCATATCATATTTGTGCTAGTTCTTTGAGATGCAAAGTATCCCCAAAATTCTATAATTAATTTTTCTCCATCTGAACAATTTCCACAAGTGGACCAATTGATTTATTTTCCTTCAAAGTATGAGTTAATTAGATTAAAACTGTCTCCCCAAGTTGTACATCCTGTTACTTGACAAAACAATCATATTCACTTTTACTTCATGTAGACATCTTCCAAATACAATTTTAATTGCTAGGTTACAAACATAAGTTGTGTCATTTAATTGAAAAAGATAAATTTCATTAAAAAACTTTTTCTATAATAACTAATTCAGCATCATTGAACATATATATGCAATAAGACTCTATATTGTTATAAACAGGGATTGGATCTAACTTTTCAATTTTATTTTTGTATTTAACACTCATTTCTTAATTTAGAGTTCCAAGTTTTCAATCTCCCTGTTGCCTCTTCCCAACCCACTGAGAAAGCAAGCGATATAATGCCCTATGTACATGTAAAGGCATGCAAAGCATATTTCTATATTAACCATGTTGCAAAAAAAGCAAGAAAAATAAAGATGCTTCAATAGACACTCAGAGTTCATCAGTTCTCTCTCTGGAGTATAAGGATAAATGGAGTAAATGGATACCATTGCTCATCGTGAGTCCTTTGGAACTGTCCCAGATCATTGTGTTGATCAGAAAAGCTAAGTGTTTCACAATTGATCGTTGTTACAATACTATGTACGTTGTTTTCCTGATTCAGCTTCATTTTCCTTTGCATTTATTCATATACGTCTTTCTAGGTTTTTCTGAACCCTTCCCTTTTCATTGTTTCTTATAGCAGAGTAGTATCCCATCACAATTATATAACACTAATTGTTCAGCCACTCCCTGTTGATAGGCATCTCTCAATTTCCAATTCTTTGCTACCACAAAAAGAGTGGATAGAAATATTTTTCTACATGTAGGTTCTTTTCCTTTTTTTTAAAAAAAATCTCATTGGGGTATAGACATAGTAATGGTATTACTGGGTTAAAGAGTAGGCACAGCTTTAAAACCCTTTGATTATAGTTCCAAATTTTTCACCAGAATGGTTGTATCAATTCACAACTCCACCAACATTGCATTATTATATCTAGTTTTCTACGACCCCACCAGCATTTATTCTTCATTTCTGTCATGTTAGTCAATTTGATAGGTTGAGGTACTCACTCAGAGTTCTTTTAATTGGCATTTCTCTAATCAATAGTTGTAGATACTTTTTTCAAATGACTCAGTTTTTTTTTAATATTTGAGAAATAAGACCTTTATCAGACAAACCTGCTATGAGAAAATTTTCCCCAGTTTTCTACTTTCCTTCTAATTTTGGCTGCATTGGGTTATTTGTGAAAAAAACCTTTTTAACTTCATGTGATCAAAATTATCCATTTTACCTCCTATGACCCTTTCTGTCTCTTTTTTGATCATAAAATCTTCCCTTCTCCATAGATTTGACAAGTAATTCTTTTACATGCTTCCATAATTTGCTTATAATAATCTATCCTCATGTCTAAATTATGTGCCCATTTGACCTTATTTTAGTATGTCATGCAATCATTTTTAACTTCATAACAGAATTCAAACATACATTTGACAATGTGCAATTTGAGAACTTACTAAATATGAAATTTTGATTGCTTTTCTACTTTCTTGTTTATTCACAGAAATAAATGAATCAATATCGTGTGTTTTCAAATTTTGTTCTTTCCATTTAAAAAATCAAAAGGTTTATAACATAACTTTTTTTGTCTTGACAAAGAGAAAAGAAAAAAAATTTAAACTCTACAAATTACACAATAATCATGAATGTTTATTATCTCTAAGAAAAGAAAAAGCAAATTTAATGTATTTTTCATCATATTTCCTTTCTTTACATCTGTCATAATATAAGTATCTTGAATATCTTTGTGCATTATTTCAGAATTGAGACATTTTGAGTGATATTAATTGAGTGATCAATTTGCTCATCACAGTGATTCTGAATGAATACATTGAGATTCTTGACATTCTTTCTCATACATTTCCAATCTTTTCCAACAATCCATGTTGGAAAAATCCATTAATGTTTTTTAAAAAATAAAATTTTAATAAAATAAAATTTTAAAAAAATTGAAAAATACATTTTTACAAATACGCAAAGTCACTTTCATATTGACTCAATAATTCATTTAATGTAAAAATACTACCAGTACAATTGTTCCAAATGAATATTCCTTCAGATGACTTTGTTTTATAAAAATAGATAGGCATTAAGACACCCTCCTACAGCTAAATGCTATCATTAACTGTGTATGTAGACTCTGAAAAATATGGCTATCTGATCAAGCAAAAAAAAAATGAATATTTATTTATCATATAAAACATTTGCTTTCCTACTAGCTAATGGCAAGTTCTGTGTTAAATGATAAATGAATTTTAAGTTTAATTGCATATATTAATTTTCTTTAACAATGTTTATAACTAAACTAATCTTTGAGTGGAAAGAAACTCTTTAGACATGACTTTCTTCTCTTCTACCACTGGCACACTGGCTATAATCTCACAGAAATTCTACTGAATGACTGGCAAGTGTTGCCAACCCACTCACTTGAAAATCATGAGAGAGAAAAATGCTGACATAAAGCGGTAGATAATTATAAATTAGAAAAGTGTCTTAATACTGCAGTGAGACACAATTTCTACTTGTGAGAAGTTTGTTTCTACTGAATGTTTGTGATATCCCATGATGGTTTCAAAAAGGCTTATAATGTATATGCCCAGCAGTCATGAGTTTCAAACACCTAACGTTCAGGTTATGAGAATACAAATGTTTATAACACCTTAATTACATGATTGCACAGCTGATAAGGTATTACAAGGTAAGAGAAGAGAATAAATGACCTATTGTAGTACAGTTTGCAGAAAGCAGATGAAGATATGTGCATACGACTAACCATCTGTTGGGAAGCAGCTTGCCCTCAAATGCTGAACCTTGCGGTGGCTTGGAAACAATTTGATGACAAGTTGATAAACTGCAAGAACATGCTATGTTTAGTCAGAATTTGATATAACTATTGCATGAACACCAAAATCACTGTGTACATGATGATGATAGTTTTGAATTGCTGCAGAAACAAGTCTATAATGCTTCAAACATGCATGTGCTTATTTTCACAGAGGAAAAATATATTTGTAACACAATTGCTGAAGGCACCATTAGAGAATGTTTAGACCCAACCCAGACCATTATTGCAAACTCCCACAGTGTCCAAAAACCACTAAACGGGAACTACTGAATTCCATGAACTCCAAAGTATCTTTCAACTCAAAGTTCCTATGATTCTCTCTTAGCTAAACAAATCTGCCTCCCTCTTGCTGCCATCCGTAATTATTTTAGCAATTCCTCATAAATTTTAAGTGTTATTTTTTGCATTTTCTATAAAAAAATTTTTTCTGTAATCTCTTCTTTTTTTTACTTTTATTATACTGTTATTTTTATGTAGAATCTCTAAAAACAAATTAGGTAGTAAAATTCAACTCCCTTGCCTTGCACTGGCATAGATGATTAAGGTTCAAAAGATGACTAGCTGTTAAGTTAGCTTTAAGTAATGCAGTGATAAGTAATAGAAGTCACCACTTTATTTTAAAAACCCTCCAGAATTCAGGTAAACACTTCCAAGTATAAACACTCTGCTCTGTCTTACAACTTAAAAAAAAAAACTTTTCTGTGTCTGATTCAATTACAAAACAAAACACACTTTGGGAGATTCCCTTCCTCCTTTAGTAAAATAAATATGTGTGTATCATTAGGTAAAAGCATATTCATAAAGCTTTCTCACACTTGGCAAAATTCCTGACATATTCTTGAAAAAGTCATGTATTATACAGTTAAGAAATTTTACCAAAGCCATGGCAGGCCTAGGCTATCTACCATGGGACCATCCAAGGATCCAGAAATAGAAAGTAAAATACATCTCCTAACCCTGACCCTAAAAAGCTAAAACTTCAAGAACCCTAAGGCAGAAGTTGAAAAGCAAGAAGTACTTCAAAATTCTTTGGTACTGGTAAAAAAATAGAAAAGTAGATCAATCAAACAACCTAGACAAGGAAGAATCAGCAATGATTAACTCAATAACCTAGTGTAACATCTACACAAAAACATAAATTACCTAGAAAAGAATTCTTTATTTTATAAGACTTTATAAGAGAATACTACAAATCAATCTGATAGAAATTAAGTCCAGATATTCTTACACAATATGCCATAGTAAACTCAAAAAATGCATATGTGACCTGAATATCAAAGATCATATCATAAAAAAATTGAGGAACTTGATGAGGTCCACTTAACATCTTATGGCCAAGGGGTAGACAACCCAATTATCTTTGGGTAATTACCTTAGACAATATAGATAATTTCAATTATATGAAATTTAAAAGCTTTTGCATGAACAAAATTAATGCATCTAAGATTTTTAAAAAACAAAGCAATTGACAGGATAAAAAATCTTTGTATAACATGTCATTGAAAAGGGTCCAATATCCCAGATACTAAACTAAACTAAAGGAAATGTATAAGAGCAAAAGTCATTCTTCAGTAGACAAGTGGTCAAAGAGCGTGAGCAAATAGTTGTCAAAAGAGTAATGCTCTAGAGTTAGATGTGACACTAGGCTCAGTTCAAGAGGTGCGCTCCCTGGGGAGCCTGAACAAGGATATATCAGGAGACCAAAAACAACCTTACTAGGATCAACTGGTTATGGAAGATCTTACTGGATATTGATGGAAAAAGTAGTACTAAGATCATATTTGGTTAGCTTTTTCCCCCAGTGGCAGTGTGGTGAGCAGTGTCTCACTGCTGAGCAGGTCTTGAAGGTGGAAAGGATCTATCATTTGATTTACCTTCTCTCAGTTTCATTTGGTGATTTCTCATTGCCCACATGCTAGATTTTTGGCATCGCAACACATGCTAAGTGCTGGGGATACATATATAAACAAAAAGATAATCCTTGCCCTCAAGGAACATACATCCTAATGGGGTGAAATAAAGGAGTACTAGAAAGAGGGGGTGTGGTGCTTAGTGCAAATTGAAGTCCAGTTGAGGTTCAGAATATGAGAGATGTCCAAAAAAAGTCAAGACTTGGTAAATGATTAAGTATTGTAGGGAGCAGGGGTGGGATAGAGGGAGGCAGTGAAAGGGAGAAAAGTCAAAGATAACACCAATGTTTCAAGCCTGGGAGATTGGAAGAATGGCAATACCCTTGACAGTAATAGGAAAGTTAAGGGAGGGGAGGTTTGGGGAAGGGAAAGATAATGAGATCAATTTTACAAATGTTGAATCGAAGATAACCATGAGACCCAGTTCAAGATGTCCAATAGATGTGGGATTGCAGGTCAGTAAGAAAGTTAGGGCTGGTATCTGCATAGAGATGACCACTGAAACCATGAGAGCTGATGAGATCACTCGCTGAAACAGTATAGAAGAAAAGAGGACCCAGGCCAGAGTTGTGGGGGATGCCCATGGTCAGCATTTGATGGATGAAGATCATATTAAGAAAAAGAAGACATCTGAGTGATGAGATGAAAGAAACTCTTCGTTAATTGCTACCATTTCTTTCATGATATATGAGACAAGATTCTCAGTTGAGAGGATCACAATGCTGGTGACAGAAAAGGTGAGACAGAGAACATGGGGGATAAAGGACTTACTAGTGTCTGATGAACCCAAAGACTCCAGCAATAATAAATAATTGTGAGCATTTATAATTGACTTTTGTTTCAGTACTCTATCCATTGTGACACTACTGGAGTGAGAACTCAGTTTTCAACAAAAACCACTGGGAAAGATGGAAATCAGTCTAGCAATATATGGAAAGGAGTAGGGGAAAGTATGGAAAGTATGCAAAAGATATCTCTGAGGTAGTTAAATTGACAAGACATACTGACTAATAAAATATGAAGAAGCATGAGAGAGGAGTGATCAAAGGTGATAAGCTATCAGTCAACAAATATTTATTAATCTACAATGTGCCAGGTACTGTGCTAAGCAGTAGGGATATAAAGAAAGACAAAACCAAAACATTTTCTCAGTGAACATGGTAATAGGGCACATATAGGAAACATATACAGTAGAAGGAAATTGCATCATTAACAAGTATTTACTAAATGTTTGCTATATGCCAAGCATTGTATTAAATTCAAAGAAAGGTCAAAAACAAATACCTGCCCTTGAGGAGCTGACAGTCAAATGGGCAACAACTTTGTAGATATACAATATATGCAGGGTAAACTGGAGGTAAGATTAGAGGAAAGGCACTAGCATTGAGGGGATTAGGAAAAGCTTTTTAGACAAGTTGGGATTTTAGCTGAGAAGTGAAGGAAGCCAGAGAAACCAGGGAAAGGGTCCTAGTTGGGAGATGGGATGTCTTGTAGTGGGAAGGTAGCTTCAAAGATGCTCTGTCCTCAAACAATAGAAGGCATACTGAACAGAAAGCATATTTTCTTAATTCTAAACCTCACTTTTAGAAAACAAATAGCAGCTATTAGATTTTTGTCACATAGTGAATACCCGCATCTCATGCTATCCTATTGACCAACCAAGGATAGTGTATCTACTTAAATCTATTACTACCATGACGTCTCCTTTACTTTTAATATAATCAATCTTATAACTTATGTTTATATTTCAGGAAAATGTACAGTGGAAAGAGCAGTAGTTTTAGAGTTAGAGAACCTGAATCTGAAGCCTGGTTCTATTGCTCACTGCCTAAGTGGTACCAGGAAACTGAAACTCCATGTATTAGACTTCTCAAATGGCACAAACTAAGCAATGGTGGTAAGTGCCAAGATTAGAACCTATATATTCTGATTCCCAGACCCCCTATGTTTGTTGCCTTCTTAGGCAAAAGTTTCTTAAGATGCACTGTATTATTTATAGAGATAAAACAGTTACTTTTTTGTTTTTATTTATTTTTAGAGAAAAGAAGAGATGTTTTTGTTTGGTTTTCTTAAGATCTTGAGTTTGAAATTTGGTGAGACATCTAGGCAGTGTAGTATGGTGGCTAGAGTTCTGGTCTTAAAATCAAGGAGAATCTGGGTTCCATTACCAGTTCCAATACATACATGGTATATATGTATATACTATGTATATATACATATATATATGTATATGTAGTATATGTAGTAGTATAACCATGGCTAACTCATTTTATCTCTCAGTCTTGTTTTCTTCCTCTGTACAATGGAAATAATACAAGGTTGTGAAATTCAAATGGAATAACGTATTTTGCAAACTTTAAAACACTGACCAAATGTCAGTCATGGAGACACCAAACAGTACTCAGGTGAGAAGTTAGCACTAGAAATAGATATTATGGAGTAATTAACAAAAGAGATAGCTGTAGCTGTGGGAGATGAAAAGACTGCCATGGGAGAAAATGTAGAGAAAGTTGGATGGATGATATGTAGAGCTCACCCATCAGTACTTATACTTTGGAAGGATGCTGCACAGGGACAATAGAGCTGAAGCCAGAATTAATCGAGAAGAGGCAGCAGGTTGGAATGCTTTGAATACAAAGTTATTTCAATGACTCTAAGTTTCTCTGTGTAACAAAGAGCCTTGATATGGTGATGGATGGATGTAGTGTTGATAATGACGACAATATTGACAAACACCAAATAAAATGAATATTGTATTTCCAAGGTAAAATAAAAAGGAAGGTTGTTCATGAAACCACAGTTCTTAAACACAATTTACTTTTCCTTTTAAATATGCAATAAATTAACTATTAACTTTCTTTTGGAGGAGCTGAAAGTAGACCATTCCCAAACTCACATTTCCAACTTTTATTCACTCTTTTTAGTGCATTTTCTACACAGAAGGGGAAGGGGCTGGATAGTCAATAATAATAATATCCTAAGAAATTATTAAACTTCAGTATAGTTTGAATCTGATAAAAGGAGTCTTAAAATGTTCAGGGGAAAAAAGAGGCAAGAGGGGCTTTAATTCCAGAAATGGGTTTGGAAGGGAAGAAGGGTATGAGAAGGTTGATCACTGAAAACTTGGCCAGAAAACCTGAGCTTAACTCTGGCCCAGGTAGCATAATCCTTGCTTTGTACCACAGTCCCTTCCAAATATCTCCTGGGAATAGGTTCCCTACCATACACACCTTGCTCATTTATGTGCCCTTCCAAAATATTGAAAAATTGCAGTTCCCCACATCTAATGCACACAGAGTCATTCAAAGGGCTATAAAGAGTTAGTTTCCCTAGAAATTAAAGTTATCTATAGTCATATGAAAAAATCCTCTAAATCACTATTGATTAGAGAGATGCAAATCAAAACAACTCTGAGGTACACATCACACTTATCAGATTGGCTAACATGAGAAAACAGGAAGATGATAAATGTTGGAGAAGATCTGGGAGAGTTGGAACACTAATTCGTTGTTGATGGTGATGTGAGCTGATCCAACCATTCTGGAGAGCAATTTGGAACTATGCCCAAAGAGCTACAAAAATTTGCATACCCTTTGACCCAGTAATATTGCTTCGAGGACTGTACACAAAAGAGATCATAGAAATGGGAAAGGGTCCTACATGTACAAAAATATTTATAGCAGCTCTCTTTGTGATATCCAAAAACTGGAAATCAAGTGGATGCCCATCAATTGGGGAATGACTGAACAAGTTGTGGTATATGAATGTAATGGAATACTATTGTGCTATAAAAAATGATGAAGAGGAAGACTTCAGAGAGGCCTGGAAGAACTTATATGAACTGATGCTGAGTGAAAGGAGCAGAACCAGGAGAACTTTGTACACAACAACAGCCACAGTGGGTGAGGAATTTTTCTGGTAGACTTAGTCCTTCACAGCAAGGCAAGGACCTAAAAACTTCCCAATGAACTTTTGAGGCAAAACGCCTTCCATATGCAGAGAAAGAACTATGGAACTGGATCACAGACCACTTTCTTTTATGTTATGTTTTGTTTTATGGTTTCTCCCATTCATTTTAATTCTTCTATTCAACATGACTAAGGTGAAACTGTATTTAATAGGAATGTATGTGTAGAACCTATATAAGATTACACGCCATCTCAGGGAAGGAATGGAGAGGGAGGGAGGGGAAAGGGGGAGGGAGGGGACAAATCTAAGATATATGAAAGTGATTGTAGAACACTGAAAACAAATAAAATAATTATAAAAAAAATAATAAAATACAAAAAAAAAGTTATTTTAAATAGAAAAAAAGTTAGTTTCCTCATCCAATCCCCTTGCTTGGCGTGGGCCTTTGAACCTAAGAGGCCAGATTGTTCTTAATGAGTTATCTCATGGTAGTGATGACAGAAATGATCAGGCCATCTGTGATCTGGAAGGAGATCTTATAGAGTTAGGGTAACACATACCAAGGCCTGTATCAAACATATTACCTGTTTCTGACTATATGAACATCTTGGGCTGGTACTCCTTCACTGTGATGATGGTTTTCTCATGCAGCTTTTCTCCCACCTTCTCTGACTGATTTGCCTTTCCTACTCTGTGGTTAAGGCCACCAAATGGACACCAAATAGAGTTCTACCAAAAGAAGCCATGATGCCCATCTAGACCAACCATGGGATCCACCCGATGGAAAAATGGTCATCATGGTTTCTTCTTTTGGTAGAACTCCAAGAACTTCTGCCATATCCTATCACATTCAAGTTGTAAAAGATATCCTTAAACTCAATCAACTTTTGTAAGACTCACTCCAGTTCCACTAAGCAGACAAATATTCCACTAGACAAATATTTCACTTAGTTCCACTAAGCAGACAATGAAGTCATTGAATTCACAGTTGATGCCTTGAATGTCAATAGTTCCAGTGGAGTGGGTGCCCTCTTGTAATAGAACTTGCTAGTTTTGCAGTATAGGATCAATGTGTGCAGCACAGCAAACAGGACCGCCTATTCCTTCTACCTCTCCAACTCTTACTAGCTATGTGATCCTGAGCAAGTCACTTAATCCTGTTTGCCTTAGTTTTCTCATATATAAAATGAGTTGGAGAAGGAAATAACAAACCACTCTAGTATCTTTGCCAAGAAAAACTCAAATGGGGTCACGAAGAGTCAGACACAACTGAAATGACTGACCCACCACAATAAAAACAGAGAAGATAGACTCAGGATGCAGAAGAAGGCATTGGAAAGGGCAAAGGTGGAAATTTGTTTTATTTGATTATGCGTATTTTTATACCCAGGTTGTTTTTCTTTTTCTGATAGGGGGAAAATACAAAGGAGAGAATTTTTTTATAAAAATATCAAAATTATTTTTAAAAAAGAATTCCCCTCTCACCTAAAAAGTAGTATAAAATAAAATAAAAGATTCATGGGGAATGGAGAAGGCATGCAAGGCAAGTCGACAAAGGGCACAGCCTAAATAAGGGAGGATAAGCCATAGTTCAGACTGACTGCTCAGAAAGGGAGCACAATAAAAAATCAGACTAGAAAGGTAGAGTAGGTAGAGTAGCAAAGACTGAGGGCAACAGTTTATCCAAATTATAATAATAAGTATTAGTATTATTATTAGTATCATACTATTATAATTATACTATTATTAGTATTACTATAATAATTAGTATCTAGGAGGAATTAAAATAACCCTAATATGTGCTAGCTTTGCAAATCTACAAGGAAAAGTAGAGTTAATGGGAGAATTCAATTATAAGAGCTGAGAATTCATTTAGCTAATTGTAAATGCATTATAGTAGTCAAGTCAACTGGTATTTATTAAATGTCAACTAGAATTTATTAAGTGCCTACTATGTGCTTGGCTCTGTAGATACAAACAAAAGCAAAAACAGGGAAGACTGTTTTAATCCTGGGACGGTAGCAGGTTTAAAAGCCCTTTCTAAAAGGCCATGGGGTTAGGGGTGAGGAGCTCACGCCGATCAGATTGAATTTCCAAGATCTGTTGAAATGCTCCAGGTCAAAAGGAATTGTATGGGTCTGGTTGAGTCTCCCATTAGTTTATACATGGAGATGTCCATCATACAAACACATTAACTGGTCTGGAAAGACTAATTCAGGAGAGATGGACTTTGAATAGTTATCTGGAATCATTTAAAATTAAAGCCTTGGATTCTCATTTTTTATCAGCTCTGCTCTGCACCATTTTATTTCCATTTATATTCTGTTTTCAAACTAGAGCTATGCCTATATAAATTAAAGAGAAAGTTTTTTCACTGAAGAAGATAATAAAGCCTCCCTTGGTAAGTTGCAAAATCATTTATAATAGGTTCCCTCTGCTATTCTTGGCTAATTGTACCCAGAGATTCATTTCTATTTACTTTATTGTCCTTATACCCCAATCTCCACTACAAATTCTGCCTCTCCACCCCCACATCAGGGCTGCTAGGTAGCACAGTGGATAGAGTTCTAGGCCAGCAGTCAGGAAAACACATCTTCCTGAGTTCAAATCTGACTTTAGACACCTCCCAGCTACGTGACCCTGGGCAAGTCACTTATTTGCCCCAGTTTCCTCATATGTAAAATGATCTGGAAAAGGAAATGGCAAACTACTCCAGTATCTTGGCCAAGAAAACTCCAAGTGGAGTCATGAAGAGTCTGATACAACTGAAATAACTAAACATCTAATCTGTTTGGTTTAGACGAAAACCCAAAGAGATCACATAAATTGCCTCAGGTTACTTTTCAAGTTAGGGACGATTTCAAGACTAAAACTCAAATACCTTGACTTGTATCCACTGCCCCCTCCCCCAACCACACCACACTGCCTCTCCTTCCTTCTTTTGAACACCTTCTCTCTCTCATTTTGTCTACCTCCACTCCTTAATCAGGTCCTTTGTTCCCTTCTTAACTTTAATCCTCTTTTAATTTCACTTGCCTGTAATATCCTCCATTTTCTCCTTTTCTGTCTTTTGAAGAATCTCTAATAACCCTGATTCCAGTCAGCCAAATACTAAGAATTTACCAAATCTGTGACGTGTCTGGCCCTAGAACCATTGCCCTATCCAAACCAAATCCATCAAATACCACAGACACTGTGGTAGAAACAATGTCTTTAAGCCCTAAACTGTGAAGGCTGGACTAATTTTTCTTTAAAAGGCACTGAAATGATCTTTAAGACTTAATTAGTCCAATAGACCAAGGCTTGCACAACTAATCTAACTTCTAAGTAGTTTCTAAAAAGTAAATATCTGCCCTCCCCCAAAAGGTATACATTGGGCTGTGAGCTAGGTCATCTGATACTTTCCTGGAGAATCTGTTTGTATGGGATGAAGTGGGGAAGAAAGGGAAGAACTCCTAAGAGTCTGAGTGGCCTTCACAGGACAAGGGGAAAGAGGTGCGTGGGGGATGCTATGAACTCCCAGAGAAGTTTCTTTTCTATTGATTGGTCTACCATCAGTCCTTAAAACCACTCCAAGACGATTCAGCATTCAAAAAAGCAAATTCAGCCTTGGTTTAGAAACATTGCAAAGATCACTGGTTTGTAGGTAGTTATTTGCATGATGTCTCTCCCATTAGATTATAAGTTCCTTGAGGGCAGGGACTGTCTTTTGCCTCTTTTTGCATCCCCAGTATCTGACACATAGTAGGTGCTTTAATAAATATTGATTTCTTTGTTACATGGGTAGATTGTTCAGTAGACTGAAACCTTAAATAATTTCAGTACATCAGCAGCAGCCCGGTGCTTGGGAACAAAGGAACCTGAAGG
The DNA here is from genome assembly GCA_023548195.1 of Bettongia penicillata ogilbyi. NCBI lineage: Eukaryota > Metazoa > Chordata > Mammalia > Diprotodontia > Potoroidae > Bettongia > Bettongia penicillata. Next base: position 3,112,060 of record JAJHZJ010000560.1, on the reverse strand, counting down.
AGGAGAGAAGTAGGGGGAAAGGAGGGGAAGGGGGAAGGAGTCGAGCAAGGAAGTTGATCCAAGAACCCAAAGCACTGAGGAAGTACTCAGGTTGACTTGCCCGAAGGTTCTTGGCAGCCTTTAGCAGCAGGTGGCTAGCCGCCTAATTTAGGCTGTCCCTGAATGCTGTGCTCTCAGGCAGCCAAGACAAAGGAATGAACTCTAGACCCCAGAATCCTTGGAAGAAATGACAAACGGTTTGATGAACAGGAGCAAATTAAAGGGAACTCCAAGGGCCCTCGTTGCATTCTTGGGTTTCGGTTGTTTTTGGCCTTGGTGCTGACCTGGGGCTCTACTTCCTCCACCTCTCCCCCTCCACCACTCCGCCTCTTTCCCCTGCTTTTAAAAAGCATTTAAAGGGTTTTGTCAGTGAATGATCCTATTCATAAAGCAGCTAGTGATGACAGTTCAGCTTTCTAAATGGGTTCTTAACTGTGTTCCTAATAAATCTGAAACATAAACAAACAGTGGAGAAAGAGCAAATGAGGGAGAAGAAAGTTCAGAGGGCAAGGCCAGGGAGATGGCCCTGGTTCACAGGCATGAAATTCCCCTTTAGAACCACTCTTCCTCCCCAGCTGCCTTGCACCCCTGAAGCTCATTCCCCGTTTGGCCCTCTGAACCGCTGCTGGTGTGATATGCTTAGAGAGAGGAGCAAAGAGGAGAATGGGAACGTAGGGTCATGGATCTTAGGTTTCGAACTAAAAGAGACGCTGCTGTTCACCATGCCTGACTCTTCATGACCCATTTGTGGATTTCGTGACAAAGATACTGGGAGAGTTTACCATTTCCTTCTTCAACTCACTTTACAGATGAGGAAACTGAGACAAACAGGGTTAAGTGACTTGCCCAGGGTCACACAATTAAGAAGTATCTGAGACCAGATTTGAACTTAGAAAGATGAGGCTTCCTGACTCCAGGTCCAGCACTCTATCCACTGTGTTGTGCCACTTAACGGCTCCCCACCCCCAGCCCCCAAAAGAAAGCTCTGAGACAGTAGTTAATCCAATTCCCTTCTTTTACAGATAAGGAAACTGAGGGCCAAAAGAGAGAAGTCATTTTCTTGAGGTCATTCAGGTAGTAAACAATGTATTTGGGATTCAAACATAGGTCCCCAGGCTTGAAGTAAAGCCTTCTTTCCCCGGAATGATTATCTCTACGAGGAAATGGTCATCTCAGCTGATCACCAACAACAGCATTTAGTAAAACATGAGTGTGAAGTAGGGCCCAAGAAGTAATAAATGATGAAAGAAAGAAAGAAAGAAAGAAAGAAAGAAAGAAAGAAAGAAAGAAAGAAAGAAAGAAAGAAAGAAAGAAAGAAAGAAAGAAAGAAAGAAAGAAAGAAAGAAAGAAAGAAAGAAAGAAAGAAAGAAAGAAAGAAAGAAAAGAAAGAAAGAAAAGAAAGAAAGAAAGGAAAGAAAGAAAGGAAAGAAAGAAAGAAAAGAAACAGCACACAAGGGAATGAGGAATGTCATTCCGTCTGATGACAAATTGGTTGAGATGAATCGGGTCTGCCTCTGGAAGTCAATGAGGCAGAAATGAACTAATTGCAGATGCACCTTTCCTTCCAGATCCGCACCCAGATTAGAAACTGTATTACAAGCATATTAGTACCTGTCCCACACCACCCTCCACCCAGGATTTGGGTGACAATCTGGGATTAGCTGGTATATCCAGGTGAATGTAGCAAACACCTTTTGTTCGTGTTAATCACTATTCCAGGTGCACTAGGGGCCTGGGATCAGACTTTAACCCTTTCCTTGGGGCCTAGACACAATAGCGTTCAGGTGAGCTCAGTTTCCTGACCAGTAAAAATTAAATTGCTTGAGGGTAGGGACTGTCCAATGCCTAGAATAGTGCCTGATATATAGTGAGCATTTGATAAATACTTATTGGATGAATAAATGAATCTGACCCCATCCATTGGAGATTGAGCGTAGGTAATAATCATCCTCTCTCCTTTCTATCCCAACTCCAACTAGATTTTCCACTCTGACTACCACTACTTGAGGACAGGCATTATTCTATTTCTTCTGCCTCTCCCTTTCCCCCACCAAAAAAAAATACACACACAGAACACCCTGTACAGTTTTGGGCACTTGTTGGAAGCTCAATACAACTTGTTTATTTGAGTTCTACCCAGTTCTGCAGAAGATTAGGAAAATCCAGTATAGCAGAGAGGCTAGAAGACAGTCCCTCGTAGGACTCACAGGGTTAGGTACTGAGCTCTGCACTCAGTATGCCAGATTGTATGTCAAGTTCATTGTTGATGTACCAAGTGCCTTGTTCTGAGCTTGCCTAAGTTCTCAGTGAGATAATTAGGTTCCCTGGTATTTCTAACATTACCTGCTATTCTCAAAGATTATTGAAAGAGTTGATAATTAAAGCAAAGGCTCAATTAGCTCTAATAATGAATCCCACAAATGACTGCACACTGAATATTTCCACTGGGCTGAAACCAATGACCATATCTTGTTGTTGCTACTGTTTAGTCATGTCCAACTGTGAATGACCCCATTTGGGGTTTTCTTGGCAAAGACACTGAAAGTGGTTTGTCATTTCCTTCTCCAGTTTATTTTACAGATAAGGGAACTGAGGCAAACAAGGTAAAGTGACTTGTCCTGGGTCATACAGCTAGTAAATAAGTTTCTGAGGTCAGATTTGAACTCAGGAAGATGAATCTTCCTGACTCCACATGGAGCACTCTATTCATTGGGCCATCTAGCTGCCCCAGTCATATTACATATCCATCATAATCTTGAATACTGCAAATTCAAATAATTTGCTTCTTTTTGGGATTCATTATTCACACTACTTATCGAAATAATTATAACCTAGAAATCTAGTGTTTTGTTCAGTAAAAGGAGAAAGAAAAAACTTCTCAATATTCAAATAAGAATCAGGTATTGAACAGCTAGTTTATCCCTACACAGAAAAGAATATCCCAAGCAATAAAGAATCACAGAATGGTTAGTATATAATCTAGTAACATTTCACTGCTAGTAAGTCAGCTGAAGGCCAATACTTAAGCCTCATTGGAACACAGTGCCAGGCTGCTAAGTAACCATTTTGCCTGTCACCTCTACAATGTCATTGCCTACTTAAACATGAAACAGCACTGTCATTCCCCTACCTTCCCTGTCTAACATCAACAGTTTCCTTGTTGAGACTCTGATTCTGCTATTGCTACTACAAACACAGGAGAGGCAAGGCAGCCGAGGCATCTAGTACTGCTAGTGATTCCATATTCAACATGAGTGGCTAGGCCCAGAGTACCCCAACGCTGTCATTATATTTGGGCAGGGAAGGACCTTTTTTCTACTTTTGACTGATTTCACATCTTTTCGTCTAGAAGTTGTCTTCAAGAGACCTGTCAGCTAGAAATTATCTTTTTTTTTTGCAGGTGTGACTCAGGATTTTGGGAGAAGACAGAGAATATCTGAACATGATCCAAAGATATGGGGAATTTACTATTTTTATATAATCATATATTATATGTAATATTATAATCAGAAAACTTTAAAATATGTATAAATTTTTCTACATATGGGAATTATTCTCCCTCCCTCATCCCCCCATTCTAGTAGTAGGTGTCTATGTGATCAAGGTCTTCTGGCTCCTGGTTTCCCTATTTTCAAACTTGAACAATTATCCCTAGTCATTGACTACCGCTTCCCCCTTCCTTATCATGAGAGTTCTCAAGCCCTCAATGCAATAACCAAGCTTCGATTATCATCTTCCTCCTTCCCGTTTCTCCCACAGCCCCTCTGCTACTTCAGACTACTCAGTGTTTCAGGCTGTGTCAATTGACCAACCTTAGACCTAAGGCAATGCAGTACAGTGAAAACTTGGATTTGGAATCTAGAAAATATGGGTTGAATTCTTAGCCCTGCTATTTATTGCCCATATGACCTTAGGTAAATCACGTCATTTTGCCGAGCCTCAGTTTCCTAACCTGTAAAATGAGGGGTTTGGACTGGATGACTTCTAGACTTCTTTCAATCCTAAATAAATGGTTCCAATAACATTGATCCTAAGAAGCACAAAATCAATCTGCTCCAGAAAACCATTTTCTTTGGAATTGTGGCAAATATTTGGACAGAGAGAATTTTTTTTTTCTCTTTCCATCAGATGCTTAAGCAGCTCCCCCACAAATCCAATGCCCTCTCATTGCTCCTCCTTAATATCCCTCTGCTACTCTCTCTGAAAGTTCAGGCAATGCATTTGGCCAAGTAATCTACCAGGAGGGCCCCCTGGTGTGCCGGACCCACGGTCCTTTCTCCCTGTGTGTTCTAGGGAAAACAGGAGCTCGTTGTTTCGAATGGATAATGGGCATGTTGTGACATATTGAGAATTTAGATTGTTTTGATTTCCCTTGCTGGTCCAGGGAACTGTGGCCAGCTCTGAGGCCTGCGGACAGGGAGGGTATCTTTACTGTCATGGACTAAAAAGGCTACTTACAGTGGTTCTCAAACTGGGAGATCTAAAGGTTCTTTGCTAATGAGCTGTCATTATACTTATTATATAGGTAAGACAACTGAGGCATAAACAAGTCAAAACTTTTTCCTTGATTTCTCTTAAGAAAGTTGCTTAGTAAAATAAGAGTAACTGCCAAAAGTCACATTTCTAAAGGGTTTCAAGGTTTATGAAACTTTGCGAGCACTTCATTCACCTCTTTTTTACTCATCTATTGGACTTCAGAAATGGGTACAGACTAGCAAGTAGCTAGATTCTCAGGCAAGAAAACAAATTAGACAAAGAACCTTTGTACCTACAGGGAATATATGGTTTAAAGGAGGAGACAAGGTAGCACATGTCATCACTGGAAGCATGTAAGGACCATTATGAGAATGTCCAAGGTGAGTCAGTGATTTTGTTAACAGCTTAGAGAGTAAACAGAATTGATTAGGTAAGTCTTCCTGGAGGAGGTGACTTTAATAGAGGCAAGGTATATAAGGGCTGTTCCAGAGCATTCTAGATTTAGTTCTAGAAGAGCCCTCAGAAGTGATCTGTTTCAACCCCTCATTTTACAGAAGAAGGAGAAAACCAAAACACAGTGAAGTTAAGCAATTTACCCAGGGTAACACAAGTATTAATTAGCATAGCTGAAATTTGGATCTAGGACCTTGGACTCTAATTCCAGAAGTCTTTCTACTGTATTTCAATTTGGCATGTCACAAAACTACTGAGACTAGACCTTCTATAAACTAGGGCCTTCAGGATTGCTCAGAAATCCTTTTTTTCTTTGATGAATATCTACAGCAGCTATTGAAAACTCTCCTTTCTCCTTAAGTCCCCTAATCCACTCCCAACTCCCTTTTCAATGTATGTGGGCAGTATGAGTGGTCTTAGAGATTGGAGTAGAGGCAGGTGGGGATCTGGAAGAAAATGCAGAAAGGCTAGTGTGACTGGAATAAATGATGGTGGTCTAGGATTCAGAAGACAATGAGAACAGAAAAGATAGGTTTACTCAACTGGCAAAGAGTTTTTCAGACTTTGGAAATTAAATATTTGGTTCTGACAGGATTAGAGAGACCCTTGAAGGTTATAAACAGGACTAACAAATATAAAAATCTATGAAGTCCATAGAAACCTTGGATGATCAATTTGGTGCAATGTCTATTTCAGTACTGCCCAAGCAACAAAGAAATGTGCTAATCACGGAACACTAATGCATTGTTGGTGGAGTTGTGAACTGATCCAACCATTCTGGAGAGCAATTTGGCACTATGCTCAAAGGGAATCAAACTGTGCACACCCTTTGATCCAGCAATGTCACTTCTAGGTCTATATCTCAAAGAGTTCATAAAAAAGGGAAAGGACCCATATGTACAGAAATACTTATAGCAGCTCTTTTGTGGTAGCAAGGAACTGGAAATTGAAGGGATGTCCATCAATTGGCGATTGGCTGAACACAAGTTGTGGTATATGAATGTAATGGAATATTATTGTTCCATAAGAAATGATGAGCAAACAGACTTCAAAAGAACTTGGAAAGACTTACATGAACTGATGCTGAGTGAAGAGAGCAGAACCAGAGCATTGTACATAGTGACAGCAACATTGTTCGATGACCAGCTTTGATAGACTTAGCTCTTCTCAGAAATATGATGATCTAAGACAATTCCAAAAGATTAAAGATAGAAAATGCTATTCACATCCAGAGCAACAACCATGGAGTCCTAATGCAGATTGAAGAATACTATTTTCTCTCTCTGTTTTTTCCTTTTTCGTGGTTTTTTCCTTTTGTTCTGATTCTTCTTTCACAACGTTACTAATGTAGAAATATGTGTAATATGAATATATATTACAGCCTATATCAGATTGCATGCTATCTTGGGGAGAAAGAGAGGGGGGAAATTTAGAACTCAAAATCTTATAAAAATGAATATTGAAAACTAAAAATTAATTAATTAAAAGAAATATGCCAACCATTCAGTGAACTGGCTCATATAAGACTGCATATTTAGAATGAAAATCCTTCTCCCCACCCCAAACCACTTTCAGCCTTGGAGTATCAGACCTGACTTGTCTATGTGGATAAAACTAACTGGACAGTTGGTAACCATCTCTCCATTTCACTTTCTGCTATGTAGACCTGAGCTAATAAATCACTAAACTTTTTGAGATTAACAGCTCACACTGTCTTGAAGGTCAGTCCAATTTCAATCCAACCCAGCACAGGACTATGAGTCAAGTTAGGCTGATGTTACAGATGAAAGGTCACAAGGAGGTCAGGCAAATTTTAGGACTGCCTGTGAAAGGAAGAGAAGGTGAGATGCTAACGTAATTTCCAAGGTCTCAGGACAAACTAGTGTCAGTTCAGTCTACTTGGAGGCCTGACACGCACACAGCTTGGTTTTTCATTTATACTTTGAATCAAACTGGATCTCTGAGTTACTCCTCTTCTTGTAACTCCATGAATCTTTACACAGATCATCCATAAACAAGACCAAGGGCACCATGACCCAGAGGACTTGTCTTATTGTCAACTAACCCTGCTAGAACACTTTCAGAGTTTATGGTGTATCGTAGAATTGCCTTGCTTACCAACGTGTCAGAATAGGGGTTCAGGAGCCACACACACAACCTGGCACACCGTAATCCAAAGAAGGCAACAGAGCAATTTAAGGGGACCAGGGAGCCTGTCAGGACTGCTCCTGCCTGCTGACTCATCACCCACAGCACAGTGAAGACCTCTTTTAAATCCTAGGGTGAGGGTGGAAGCTGACATGGGAGCGGCAAAGAGCTAGCAAACTCTTTCTAAAAGCTTAGCAAGAATCTCAGCCAGCCCCTGGGTACTCAAGAGTGGGACTTTGCTGACAATTGGCATCTGGGTTTAGTTCTTAGCACTGCTCCTGATGTAAGGTGAGCCAATCCAAGGCATTTAGCTTCCCTCTCCCTAAATTTGCCTTTTTATAAAACTAAGAATAAATTGGCCTTCTTTACGTTGTACGGAGGGGGCAAGGGAAAGAATGTCAGATATCTGAATTAGAAAGTGCTTTGAGATCCTTAAAAAGAATGTGCCACAAGATGAAGGGATATTATTTGGAGAATTCCTGACCAGGTGACCTCTGAATTCTCTTCTAACTGAAATTCTGTGATTCTGCCAGGATAGGGCAGCTTCCACTAAGCTAAGCAATACAAATCTTTATAGTCAGGCCTCTTGGTATAGTTCATTGAACAGAATATCTCATTACTGTTTCCCATTCCTTTTTGGAAAAAGTTGAAGTAGACTTTTACTAGGTCCAAAGGAAAACATTCAATGAGTCTCTGAAGTGACCCATCCTAAGAGCCAGAGGAATTTTAGTAGTTAGTAACTCTAAAGAAAATGGATGAGGGGAAGCTAGGTGGCATGGTTGATTGAGCCCTGAAGTCAGGAGGACTTGAGTTCAAATCCAGTCTCAAATACTTGTTAAATGTATGACTCTGGGCACATCACTTAACCCTGATTGCCTTAAAAAAAAAAAAAAGGATGAGAGTAAAAGAAAGAAGAAAGGAGAAAGGGAACTGAGCTGAGTATAGAGAAATTTTGTCTGTGAATCTTAGCTGGAGGGTATAATCTGTTTAAAGGACTTGGAGTCAAGAAACCCAAGTTTGAGTCCTATCTCTGTGTATCATAATTGTGTGACCTCGGGCAAAATCATCCTTATTTCTCTAATCCTCAGTTTTCTTCATCTATAAAACAGAAGTGATGTTCATACTACCTACCTCACATGCAAAATTCTCTGTTTCATTCTGTGGATCTTCCAGAGAGAATACGATCAATGTGAACAAAGCATTGTGCTATATAGTGGTACAAAGGATAGAACACCAGCCCAGGAGTCAGGAGGGTCTTAGTTCCAGTTCCATCAGATACTTATTAACTGTGTGACCCTGGGCAAGTCTCTTACCCCTATTTGCCTCAGTCTCCTCATATGTAAAATGAACTGGAGAAGGCAATGGCAAACCATTTTAGTATCTTTGTAAAGAAAACCCCATATGGGGTCATGAGAAATCATATACAACTGAATGACTAAACATGGCATTCTTTTCGTCAGGATGAATTTTGAGACATTTAGGAGTTATAGTTTAAAGAAGTGGAAGCAGGATGGTGTCATAGAAAGATCTAGAATCAGAGGAGCTGGATTCAAATCCTGATTCTGTCATTTATTAACTAGATGACTTTAGGCAAGTCTCTTATCTCAGCCACAGTTTCCTCATCTATAACATGAAATAATAGGATTAGTTGGTGACTAAGGTCCCACCCAGCTTTATGTCTATGAGAAACATCTTTTGCAGCAAAACAGTGCAAAGAGAGAGGAGATGAGCCATGCAATCTTTTAATACCAGTTGGTCCTAGGTTGGATTCAACTATGTATTAGCCTGGATTCTTGTGCTTCATAGGTTCTGATAGGTGAACTGTTGCCTGCCTTCTCTTGCCTGGAAACAATACCATGCTACTTTTTGCCACCTCCATACCAAGCAGCTGTCATTTACAATTTGCCTTGATAATGCCTTCCCCCATCTGGGTGGCGCCATAGTGCACAAAGGAGCCAGGCCCACACTCAGGAAGACTCATCTTCTTGAACTCAAATCTGGCTTCAGACATTTCACTAGCTCTGTGGCCCTGGGCAAGGAACTTAACCCTGTTGGCCTCAGTTTCCTCATCAGTAAAATGAGCTGGAGAAGCAAATGGCAAACCACTCCAGTATCTCTACCAAGAAAACCCCAAATGGGGTCACAAAGAGTTGGACATTACTGAGAAATGACTGAACAGCTGGTTGAAATCAGAAACTATCTTGCTTGATTTTATTGGTATTACCAGTACTTAGCTCAATGCCTTAATTTGTCAAGTATATGGTAAGTGCTTAATAAATCATTTACATATTATGTATCTATGTATTTATATACTTATCTATTACCAAGATTAGGGAAACATATCTACAATTCCAGGCCCCTTGACAGTCTTCCTAGGTAGTATAGAACTCTATTGCTCCTTCTCCAGCCTTTTCACTTTCTTAATTCTAGTGACTTCTTTCTGCTAATCATTTCCCATTTTTCCTGTACCTAGCTTGCTTCGTATATATTTATTTGCATGTTTTCTCCTCCATCGTATTGTGAGCTCCTTTCAGGCAGGGATTGTCTTTTGCCTTTTTTGGTATCTCTAGCACCTAGCACCAGCCTGGCACATAGTGGGCATTGAATAAATGTTTATTGATTAGGTGATTGATAAGTTGATGGGTAGTCCTTCCATCAATGCAAATTGAGACCTCCTCCAATTCTTTTCAAACTGTGAAATTCGCATCCATGTATTCTATAAGAGCAACTCAATAAAATAAAGCCTTACCTCTGACTCTTTTAATATCTTAATGTTATATTTTTGCCTTTGTATCCCAACATTTGGATTTACACATAGTAGTTGATTAAGAAATGTTTGTTGGTTTGAGAGCTGGGGTTTACTTCCTCCAGGGGTGTTAGATTTCTAATTATTATTAGTAAGTGTGCTGACTTGGCCATTAGACAAAGATCACACACTGAGAGTAACAACTGTATGAGCTCTAGGTAAAATTCTCCGCTTTCTTTTCTACCACTTCACAAAGTGAGGTAGGGCTGGGATAAGATAGTGACCAGCCATATCAGGGGACTCATTAGAAAGGAAGGGAGCCCCAGAGCTAGGGACTTGAATTTCTGGGTGCTTCACTGTTCCATTGAAATGATTTTAAGATGCCTTAATTATAAGCATTGGGAGCCAAGAACCAGAAACAGGGTATCATCCTAAGAGACTGGAGGCATGCACAAGAATATGAACTTTAGGAACATGCAGGTCCTTTCCTCTGGTATGAAACATCTTCACAAGCTGCCCCCAAAGAGGACAAATGTTGGATACTCTATGTCAGATTTCAAGGATACAGAGAACAAACATAAGCTGATGCTCCTTAAGTTGATAATGACCTTTCCAGAGTGGACTGAGTAGGATGGGAGATGGTGTCTCAAGAGTTAAAACGACTTTTCACAACTGGCCCCATCACACATCTTCTGGATCATGATGTTGCTTCCCACTAGACCATGAGCTGGTGATCTACTGCCAATGGACCTGGCCCACTACAGGGCTTGGGAATTCAGGTCTCCTGAAACCAGATGGCACATCTCCTGACTCCTACCCAGTCTAGGGCTCCCTACATTTGATTCAGTGAAACCTACCTGTATTAAGCACCTACTATGAGGCAACCACAGAACTAGGTGCCTGGGATAAAAAGATCAGTGGAACATAAGCCCTTTTATAAACAAACATATCTAGGGACATGCATTTACCCTCAAACAATTGCCTTTCAGGTTTCTTTTCACTCTTGGAAAAGGCTAAGTATGAAACTCCTTGTCAAATCCTTCTCCCCACCCCAAGACAATAAATACACAATCCTGTTCAATTATTTATTTTTTAATTAAAAAATAGAAGTTATCTTAACACATCTGAATTGGAGCTGTTGGGGATGGCATCCCCTGGAGCAAGGCTATAGGAAAAATGTTCTTGGGTCACCTTATTACCCTTTCATTGGTACAAAGGCACACGTCAAACAAACAAACAGGAACTTTCTTCAGAAGCAACTCTAATAATTCAGAACTCCCTTAACCCCTGACCCACCCTGCCCTTCCCCCTCCCCTCAAAAATTTTTAAATGTTTTCTTTTAAAACCTACAAGAAATAAGTGCTAGTTCACCAAGGATACTAGGCAGCTACCCCAGTTCCTCATATTTTGATTGGTGGTTGCCCTGGGGCTGATAGAGAAAAGAGCTATGGTATCCTCCCTCTTTGTTCCAGGATGCAGCTTACATCATGGATAGAGTACCACAACCATCTCCATGACGACCATGGTGTCAGTGAGAGATCCACAGAGAGCTCTCTTCCTTAGCAAGTTGGATAGCCCTGTGGCTAGCACACCCTTTCAACAGGAGCAAGGCCTAAAACAAACAAGCCTTCATTCAAGTGCATGCATGCCGCTGATGATGTGAGAACATTCTGGGAGGAAAGGAAGGATTTGCCTGCCTTCTCTCCTCCCCAGGCACATCAGGTATGAGTTCTTTGGTGAGCTTTATCTCCCTATTTCCCCCTGCCTCATCTCCTCTTACCCTCAGTCAGTCACTCCCTCCCCTCCCAAGAAAGGGTCAATTTTAACTTGATGAGGAGGTTTCAGAAGACGGCAGTGGCAGCTCCTGGGACTGGCTACTGGGGACCTCAGGAGCCTCTGTGGGGAGATCAGATGCCTTGGGTTCCTCTGGAGGTTCCAGTTTCTTATGTTCCTGAGTGGGCTCTAGCACATCCTGCTTCTGAGCTTGACTGTTCATTTTCTCTTCAGCCTCAATCTCTTCTGAGGTGGGGATGGAGTTCTTCTTGGGACGCCCTTTGGGCTTGGTAGGTGCTTCCTGTCCACCTTTAAGAACCTGGAGAGCAGGAAGAGGAGAAGCGATATGAGGGAAAGAGCTACTTAAAGGACATTCAACAGATTCAGTTCAAACAGTTATTAAACACTATATGTGAAGCCACAGGCAACATAGTGCATTGGAATCCTGCCTCTGAAGCTGGCTGCATTCTGCTGGCTGCTATAATTTGAATACAAATACAGGGGGAAGGAATCACAGAAAACAAAAGACAACAGCACTAACAAAGAGAACTCGAGGAGGGGGAGAAATCCTGATGTCCAAGTTAAGCCTTGCAGGAAGATAAGGATTCTGAGAAGGAGAGATGGGCTGTTTTAGATACTTCAAGATAGGATTTAGACTATTAAGTTTGGAGAATAACTAGGAGTCCAGATTGGCTGGAATGTGGACCTAATGAAGGGGAATATTATGAAAAAAGGCTGAAAAGTAATTAGAAGCATATCGTAAAGGACCCTTAATGCCACATGAAACAATCTCTCTCTTTCCCAGCAATTAGCACCAAGATGATGAAAAGGGACCTCAATCTTGGATCCATCAAGATGAAATTGGAGTCGTGCTCCTGTACCGTATCTCCCAACTTCTCCAGCCCAAATCAAATTCTTCTGTCTCTGTACTCAAGAGATGGCTCCTCCTGCTTGTACCACATACACATGGGCCTTTACCCATACATTATCTATCTTACGTGGCTCACCTGTGTACTTCCTTAACAAAACTGTAATGCCTTGTGTGAATGTGTCTTACATATCTTATTTAACCCCCACAATTAGAGTTCCAGAAAGAGTTATAGGACAAATAAAATATAAGGCAATAGGTATGGGAGAGGCTTCTATTAAGGGCTAGTCCCTTCAAAATAGGGCAGTATCCCTAAATACCCCAGTGAAGTTATCACACTGAATGATGTAGATTGTATCTCCTCGAGAACTGAAATTCCTTTTTGTCCTCTTATCTCCAGCCCTTAGCAGAGTGCCTTGCACGTAGTAGGTATTTAATGTGTGTGTGTACTCATCCTTTGTTTCTGAAGAAGACCATGCCATCAGAGAAATGATGACATGACTTGCACTTGACTTTGTTTTGAGTGAGGGAGGGCTGTGCAGGTCACCAGCCTCACTTCTCCTCCAGAGTCATCTGAATCCAGGGACCAAATATTCATCAGGATGACTGGAGATGACCCAGGATGAGGCAAGTGGGGTTAAGTGACTTGCCCAAGGTCACACAGCTAGTGAATGTCAAGTGTCTGAGGTGCGAGTTGTGCTCAGGTCCTCCTGACTCCTGGGCTGGTGCTCTATCCACTACACCACCAAACTCCCCCAGGTACTTAATAAATATTTCTTGAATCTCTTAGGTAATCAATTTATAGTCATGTTGAATTAAATTGATTTGAACTGAGTGTTCCCTAGGAACATGTAGGAACAATGTCTTGCCTTATGTCAATAACATTATCTTTGGCAGCTCTCCGTTAGCCCCACTCCTAATCTCTGTCCATACTACTTTCCTTCTGAGGCATCCTATTAGGGTGTTGTTAATGGATTTTTGAATTAATTATTATCATGCGCCAACAACTGCCTACAACTTAGGGTTATTAATGATAAATAGAACAGTCATTAAGATGTTGTAATTGGGTTAATGAGCTCTCACATGGACCGGTCACTAAAGTGCTAAAAGTTCAATTTAATAAACATATATATTGAGTAACTACTATGTATAAAGTACCACGCTAACTCACAAGGGCCCACAGATAAAAGTGGAATAGTCTTTGCCCTCAAAGAGTTTACATTTTCCTAGTGGGAGTGAGGGGAACACAGTGAGTGAACAAATGAGTAAAAAAAGGAAAGACAATTTGAGGAGGGAGAAAACACTAACAACTCCCTGAACCCTTGGAGAAAGAAAAAGATCTTAAGAGATGGAGGAGAGGGACAGAGCAGAGAGGAAGAGAGATGGGATGGCAAGTGTAGGAGATGGTCATCCTCTTGGACTAAAATATGGAAGGAAGGAAGGGAGGGAGGAAGGGAGGGAGGAAGGAAGGAAGGAAAGAAGGAAGTAAGGAAGGAAGGGAGGGAGGGAGGGAGGGAGGAAGGAAGGAAGGAAGGAAGGAAGGAAGGAAGGAAGGAAGGGAGGAAGGAAGGGAGGAAGGGAGGGAGGAAGGAAGGAAGGAAGGAAGGAAGGAAGGAAGGAAGGAAGGAAGGAAGGAAGGGAAGGAAGGAAGGGGAAGGGAAGGAAGGAGATTAATATCAAATGAAGCTGGAACTGGGAGGTCAGAGTCAGACAGCAAAAGGCCAGAAATGTCAAGTTGAGATATTTGTTTTTATCCTAGAAGGCGCAAGGAAGCACTGAAGACTTTTCAGAAGGAGAGCTCAGACCTCTGTCTTAGGAACCCAATTCAATAAACATGCTGATCAGTATGGCATAGGGGAAAGAGTGACACATTTGGAGTTAAGGGGCCTACACGCTACAGAAGGTAGACTTATTAAGACAGAAATATTTATTAAGGTCCCACTACATGTCAGGCACTATGCAAGCTGCTGGGGATACAAGGAGTGTGCAATCTGCCTCTAAGTTCCCTTCTGGCTCTACATTTATGCTCCTAAGCACTTTCTACGCGCCAGGAGCTGTTGTGGGGAAGCACCGGGGATACCAAGAGCAACACAGCAGGCTCTCCCCCAAGGAGCTTACAGAAAGGGGAAACAAACACATACACAGATAAATTTTTTAAATGAATGAACAAAAAAAACCACAAACATACAACGTAAATAGCCAAGTAATTTAGAGGATGAGGAGAACAATAACAAGTGGAGGAAGGAGAACAAGTCCAAAACATGAGACAGCATCTGGGCTGAGAAAGGACCTGGAAATCCAAGGAAAGGAGAACATTCCAGGAATAGGAAACAGCCTCTGCAAAGGCAAAGAGGTAGGAAAAGGAATGCCATGCACAGGAATCAGAAAATAGGGCAGTTGGACTGGAAAGCAGTTTTTGAGAGGAAGTGTCATGAATGCAATCTAGAAGGATGGCTGTTCAGTTCAGTCATTTTTCAGTCATGTTTGACTCTTTGTGACCTCATTTGGTGTTTTCTTAGCAAAAGATTCTGCAGTGGTTTGCCATTTCCTTTTTCCAGTTCATTTTACAGATAAGAAAACTGAGGCAAACAGGATTAAGTGATTTGCCCAGGGTTACGTGCCTAGTAAGTATCTGAGGCCAGATTTGAACTCAAGAAGAAGAATCTTCCTGACTCCAGGCCCGGTGCTCTATCCACAATGTCACCTAGCTATTAAATTGAAGCTTAACATAAGGAAGTGAAAGTTCTAACAACTGGGGCTATCAGAAAGAGGAAAAGGATGCCTCAGGAAGTCATGGACTCCATTCAAGTAAAGATTAGGTGATCACTTGATGGGGCTGTTGTACAGGGGAATCTTTTGTTCAGGTAGGAGTTCGACCAGGGATCTCAGATCCCATCCAACTTTGAGACTACGACTCCCAACAAAGACTGAGATAAGAGAATGGATAATAAAAAGTCTTTTTATATGTGCCTGCCTACTCTCCCTGTGCCTGGCTCTGAAACCTTTTGATTTAGCCTAATTATACTAATTACACGGGCAAATCCAAGAACAGAGATGTATCAGTGAATCAGCCTTCTACAAGACAAAGTATGCCCTTGGTGGCTGGGATACAAAGAAAGATAAAAAGCAATTCCTTCGCTCAAGGAGTTTACAATCTTAAGGATAACTAAGAGGATTATGTTTCCTTTGTTTTCATATTCAGGTCCTACCTGTGTCTTCTACTTAATGTATCCCATACATAATTTTTAACTTCCTAATTGCTAAATGTATCACCATAGGTTCTCAGGGCTCAAATACTTATTAACTAGATGGTGAGGTACCACCTTGGCCAAGTTAGTTTCAGTGAGTTTCACTGTCCCTGTTAATAAAATAAAAGAGTAGGACTAAATGGTCTCTGAGGTCTCTTCCAGATCTAATAGTCCATGGATCCATAATATGATTGCTTTGGGTCCAAACCTGTAAACCAGAGCATACTTGAATATCTGTTCCATGATTTGGGGCTGATGGATTTTCTTGGAAATTGATGTGAAGGAAGCACTTAATAGTATAGATTGGTTCCCCACCCCTCAAAATGTAAGAGGACTTGGTTTCTTAAGGTTATTTAAGCCACATCTTTTCAATAGCATTAAATTTCCTATGGAAATACAAAGTTTACATTGGCTAAAAGAAACTCATGTAGGTTTCATCAGTCTATTAGAGATTCCAATAGTATATTCCATAGGAATCTCAAATTCAGCATGTCAAAAATAGAATTACTTACTTTTCCTCCAAATCAACCCCATTCTGAACTTTCCTATTTCTTTCAAGAGGACCCCCATTCTTCCAGTCACCCAGGTTTCACAGCTGTGGAACTATGCTTCATGCATTCCCTTTTCTCTCACTTCATATATCCTAGGACTTGTCAAGTCTTGTTATTTTTATCGCCATAACATTCGTCCCAGGTGTTCCTTTCTCTCTTCTCATACAGCCAACACCTCAGGCCTTCATCATTTCTGGCCTGGCCTGTTGAGGTAGCTTTCTAATTTGTAACTCTCTCTTTCATTCCTCCAATCTATCCTATACACAGCTGCTAAGGTGATTTTCCTAAAGTAAAGGTCTTCCTGTGCAACTCTCCATTTAATGGACTCCAATAACTGTTCTACAGTAAAATTTAAACTTCATTGTTTGGCATTTTAAGACCCTTTACAACTTAATCTCAACATCCATTTCCTGATTTAGCATTCATAACTATACATAAAATTCACAGTCCAGACTGAACTTCTTACTGTTCTTCATACATACCACTCCATTTTCCATCTCTGTCTTTGCACATCCATCTCTGAAACATATTTTCTCATCACCACCCTAGAATAATCTAAGCTCAAGATACACTTTTTACATTATGCTTTTCCTAATATCCTTTCCTATAGTTAGGGCCCTCCACCTTTACTTTTTAGTGAGTGAGAGTGTGTGTGTGTGTGTGTGTGTGTGTGTGTGTGTGTGTGTGTGTAGAAAGTGCTGAGCCAAAGTCAGGAAGTACCAAGATAAAATCTACCTGCAGTCACTTACTAGCTGTGTGACCCTGGGCAAGCCACTTAATCTCTGCCTCACTTTCCTCATTTGTAAAATATGGATAATAAAAGCATCTACCTCCCAGGACTGTTGTATGGATCAAATGAGATAAAAATAGTAAAGTTCTTGGCACATAGTTAATATTATATAAATGCTAGATTGATGATGATGATGATGTACATATAAGCTCCTTGCAGGCCAAAATGGTTTCATTTTCTGTTTTGTATCTCTCGCACCCAGCACAGTGCCTGGTACATAGCTGGACTTGAAAATGATCATTGATGCGCTGATTAGGTCAGATCTTTTGGGGGGCTCTCATGACAACATATGGCCATTGGCATTCAGGTTGAACTAGATGCCCTTGAGATTCTCTGCAACTATGAAATGAAAATGAAATTCTGTGACACAGTAACTGATCTACACTACCTCCCTAAGCTTCTCAGTTACTTTACTTGTCATATAAGGAGGTTGGATTAAATGATCTCCAACACAGAAAGAGGCACTCATGAAACTAAAATAAATTCAAGTTGTTGCACTTCATCAGTGATGAGAGGAAATACCCTCCCTTGATGAAATCATGTATCTGACCTGTGCTCTCTCCTCCCCCAAATGCCCTGCCAAAGGAAATTATGAATCTTCACCACAGAAGGAGCACTGAATCCTCAGGTTGCTGAACTGTAATAACAAACAGATCTAATGTGTCAGACTGATGGATCTTGCCTGAATGAGCCCCTTTTCAAGCTTCCACCCCACTGGCAAAGCAAAGACAATCTTTAATAAGGCATTTGTACTGACAGGATCTCCCTTTAGGGAGAAGAGCTCTGTAGATGCATTTCCACCAAAGTCAATACCTGATCAGGATTTCAGGCTTTCTCTCGAAAGCACCCGCCTGGGAAGGATATGGTGCCAAGGTAGAGTTTGTGTTGAAAGCAGCTCCACTTACTTTGAAAGGGGTTATACAAAATTAAGTTGCCCAGTATAACAATCAAGTTATAAAAGGGCAGGTCTAAGGAAACAATCTAATTGGCAAAAGAAAGTCCAGCCCAGGCAATTAGTGAACGCCACCCACACAGCTTGGATCCACCGAACCTGGCCTTTTTTCTATACTGGGGAGGGAGGGGTGGCAGATGGGATACAACACAATCAAACCATTTTCTAAATGGAATCAAACATTCATGAGTAGTGATAATTAGGAGATAACCATCCTCTTCGGCAGCTTCAGGCACTCGACCTCTGGCCCCTTGCCTCTCAGCACACCTGAAACTGCAATTATCTCACCCCATCAACCCACACCCAGCACTGCATATTCAAATGAACTCCTGTTGACATTCAGTCCACTTCTCCTCCCCCCACCCCATGGCCAACAATCATTACTTGTGCCGATTTAACCCCCCAGGGTCAGGAGTGGCCTCCACCTTGAATGTGGGCTGGGTCACACACCTCTCCCAGGCTCTCAGGAAAAACACCTGGCAAGCACATCTACTTCTGCTATTAGACATTCCTGTTCTAATGCCAGATTGAAGTCCAACTACTCTTTTTGCATACAAAGAACTTGGCTTTTTGTGACCTTATCAAGGTGATTGGTATGAAATCTTCCAAAGAGACCAGGGACTGGACTAGATAATCCCTCAAATTACCTTCCTCTCCATTTTTAGATATATGATTTATGGTATTGCTTTTTGTTTGTTTAGACACATTTATTTTATCTGTTCCTGATACCTCCCCCCCCACCCTTTGACCTCTGAATTGACAGATCTCGGTCAAGGGGGCCCTTTAATCTCTCATTTCAGTAATGCCCCCAAAATGTTCTGCTTCACTGGATGTAATTGTTGAGTGATTCTTCAAAGCCAAAGAACAAATTCAAATTCTTTAGAGTCAGCAATCCTCCTCCCTCAGCACTACCACATCTTGGCAATTCGGATATTTTTTGTTGAAGCTAAGATTTTTCTCTACTCTAGATCGAAAGCATGGCTGAAAATGCAAATGAATGGGACTGGTGGGTTGGTGGAAGTCATTCTTTATGCTTGTAGAGTGCTTAGTCAAAGAGAAAGCAAGATCCCTTGGAAATCCAAAGAACTTAGCTTTGGTTTGTCTCTGTGGGTCTCCAAAAGCTCATAATATTTTCCTTCCGAGTGTCACCCTTGTTGAGGACACAGAAGTACCTTCCAATTTAGATTCTCTGGCTTAATCCTCTTCCTAGTACTTAGATTCTCTTTCCATGTTCTAGATCCAGAATTTCTGGATCCTGGAAGAGTAGGTCAGTTATCAGGAATTGTTGTACTGTTTCCCTAAATGCTTTTGCCATTCTATTCAGTGAATTGAGAGGGGCTGAGAATCCCATCTGGATCTTCTGAACAATGACACATTTGTAATCTATTGCAACACTCTGTGGATATTCCTGGAGCAAAATCCAAGAGCAATAGAATGAGTCTAGCATCTAACATACAAGGTGAAATTTACTCAACCGCTATGGTTTACCAATGATGACCAGTAAAAACTAGTTAGAGATGTTATCTCAATTTTGGCAAACTGGCAACTCAGCCCTTGGCAGTGGTATGAGTAATTGAGAACCAAGTACTAATCTTTTTCCAGTTCCAATTAGGGCACTAGCCTCTGAAATATCTTTATTACCCAATTATCATTTCTTTACACTAATGAGATTAAAGTGTGAGGGGGAGGTAAAGTTTTTAAGAATTTGTACTCCAAGTGGTTCAAAATTCTCTAGGTGTGAATATGCCTCAGTGTGTTAATCTCAGCTCTTGAAATGTCCTTTTCAGGTAACTTCAGGCATTCCAGTGAAAAAGAAGAGCTTGAAAGGATAGTCTAGGTAGGGGTCTTAGAAAGAAGAGCAGGGGCCCCAGATTAGAGGAAAGAAGGATTTATCAAGCACCTACTATGTGTTAGGCACTGAGTTTCTGTGACAGCCAGGGGGATAAACCTTCCTCATATTCACTCTCATTCTTCCCTAGTAATAATAATGAACAAGGTTTACAAAGAGCTATACTAATACTAATACTAACAGCAAACATTTATAGAGATCTCACTATGGGCCAGCATTCTGCTAAGCATTTTGTGATTATCATCTCCTTTGATCTTTATAACAACCCAGGGAGATAGGTGCTATAATTATCCCCATTTTACAGATGAGGAAACAGAGGCAAATGTGACTTGCCCAGGGTCACACAGCTACTAAGTGTCTGAGGCTGAATTTGAACTCAAGTCTCCCTGATTCCAGGCCCAGGGAGCATTTCCTGCCCCCTGTCCCTAATGAGGATCCAGACCTGCTTGCCCAGCAGATGGCCAAGGACAGGCAAAAGTTAGGGAGGTTCCTCACCCCAGAGACAACCTTGTTCTGTTACCCTGATACAAATGGGGCCACTGAATTCAGCCCTACCAGACCTCCTACACTCTGTTGATCTCAGAGAAGTTACCATGAGTCACTCTGGTTCTCCTCCCTGTCCCTGTGCCCTATACAGTCTCACCCTTGGGAACACGCATGGCATGTTCACACTCCCACCCCTTTCCCCTTCATTTATCCAGATCCTGCACATCCTTCAAAGCCCAGGTCACATGACTCTTCCAGGAAGTATTCCTGACTACCCCAGCCCACTTTGGTCTCTCCCTTCTCTGCAGTACACTTTGACACTCAATTATACATTTATGCATTTACATATACAATTACACATTGTCCTATTTTGTTTACTAATCATTTCCTGTGCCTTGTTTGTCCAATTAGACTGAAAGCTCTGAGACACGAACTGTCTAAAGTTATACAGCTAAAGATATATTTTGACTTGATTTCACTTGGACAGGGAACTGTGAGTGAGAGAACCTTCTTCTATGGGATAGAAACTACAACTGCTCTGGGATTTAGAGATGCCTGTGATCGCTAAAGGATTGACTTGCCCAGGGTGACAGAGCCAGTATATGTCAAAGAGGGGACTTGAACCCAGATCTTCCTGATTCTCAGGTCTTCCTGAATCTTCCCTACCGTTTACTATGCTCTGCTGCCTCTTAAAGTATTATGTAAATGCGAATTATCGTAATAGTCATTTATTAAGAGGACATGAGTTTGCACTTGTATCCACATCTCATTTTGCTTATGCTTCATCAGGCAGAATCTTTACACTGAGAATCCATCTTTTAAAAATCCTTCTCAGGTTCCAGTGTCCCAAAGAGCATCCAGTTATTTGTACAGGGGCCTAAAGGGAAACCAACACTTCCCTTTTTGGGGAGGAGAGGAAGAGGCCAAGGTTTTTTGGGTGACTTTAATTCCATTTAAATCTCATTCCTTTACCTTCTCCCTACCTATAGAGAAAGACTGCCTTTGAAGACAATGTGATTGAAGAGGCTCTGTAAGGGTCTGTCACCCCAACCTGAAATTCTCTCTACACCATTCATCTAGATTATAGAATGATAGGGATGTTATCACTAATAACACTGTTAACAGGAGAAAGAAGTGGGGCTCTACCTTTCTCTTTACCCAAGGCCGCTCTTATGTTAAATAATGTTGGCAGTAGAGACAACTGATGGAAATGAAGGCTAGATCTAAAATTAGAAAAACTGGATCTGAATTTCATCTCTCCTATGTGACTTCAGACAAGTCACTTACTTTACAGACTGGAGAGTCTCAGTTTCTTCATATGTGCAAGGAGAAGATTGGACTGAAAGCTCTCTAAGGTTCCATTCAGCTATAAATCCTATGACCTTACCAGTCTCCAAAGGTAAGAATTCTAGAAGACCAAGCCAAAGAAATTTCAGAGAATTCCAATTTCAAAACTGGAATGGACCTTAGACATCATCTTGTACATCCCACCCTCATTTCATAGCTGATGAAACTAAAGCAGAAGTGGAATGATTTCCCCAATATCACAAAGCTTGCTAGAGTTTCCAACCACCAAAACCCCCTGAAATGACATTATGAATTTTTTTTTTACCATTTTCTTCCATTTCATCCTGCGATTTTGATACCAAGTCTTTACTTGGAGTTGAGTGAGTCCCAGAGACTGAGCAAGGTCCAACCTAGAAGGCAAAAGACATAGAGGTGTAATGTGTCCTTTTTTCCCACATAAGCCAACACTAGCTCTTCTTGAAAAAATTCCTATGGATCAGAATTCCTAGATTCAATGTTTTTAACCTGTTTATGTCATGGACTCCTTTGGCAGTCTGGTGCTGTCTATGGTCTCCTCACAATACTGTTTTTTCAAATACATAAAATAAAATAGGCTAATGGAGCCCCATTGCCATGGGGGTCTTCAAGTAGAGGCTGGAGGATCATTTGTCAGCAGTGTTATAGTAGAGGTTCTCTTCATGTGTGGTTAGTTCACTACTGAGATTAGTCACCAAGATCCCTTCTAGCTCAGCAAGTCTATGATGCTCTTGCTGCCCTACACTTCTCTTTTAGACCTTCAGTCTTGTATTCTCCTCTAACACAAAGTCCATTCATCTTGTTGTTGGCTCCTTTCTCTGCTATTTAATACTTGTGGAACCTTTGACAAGTCACTTCACAACCCCTGAGACTCAAATTTGTCATGATGAGAGCACTGAGTCTCCAAAGGAAGTACCTTGAAGCCCAGACTCTGAGACTCCTTAATTCAGTGATTCTATGAGCCTACATTTCTCTATTGCCTCTTAGGGGCAGCTAGGTGGTGCAGTGGATAGAGCACCAGTGCAGGAGTCAGGAGGACCTGAGTTCAAATCTCACCTCAGACACTTGACACTCACTAACTGTGTGACCTTGGGCAAGTCACTTAACCCCAATTGCCTCATCCTGGGTCATCTCCAGTCATCCTGATGAATATTTGGTCCCTGGATTCAGATGGCTCTGGAGGAGAAGTGAGGCTGGTAACCTGTACAGTCCTTCTACACTTAAGACAAAGTCAAGTGTAAGTTATGTCATCATTTCTCTGATGGCATGATCTTCTTCAGCAATGAATGACGAACACACATAGCCTCTTAACTGGAGAAACTAAACATCTACCTATTCTGTCCCTTTGGCTGATCAACCCTGCTCTTCTGAATACTAGCCATAATTGAAACTTCTAAAATTAAAAGGGGTATTTTGAATTCAGAGCCAAACTTTCTTAAGTCTCCATTCCAATTCAGTTTCTATGGCAGGGTTGCTAAAAAAGGCAGAAAGTTTTGCTGAAAGTGATCAAAAGATTGAAGCCTAACAAATTCCTAATGCCAAACAACTCAGCCCTTTCCTCCTACATAAGAGAATTTTGTTCTTAACATCAATTCACCAAAGATTCTGGAAACTAATAGGCAATCCCTCTAGACCTCGAGTCTCTCTAGTCTCCCTGAAGTCAAGTCCCTTTCACAGCCTTCTTCAGTTCTCTTTGTGACTCAGTCCATTTGAGGTCATCAGGTACATTAGTCAATGGAATCTCCAGTTCAGTTCACAAACCTGCTACTGGTTACCAAATTGCATTAGCTCACCTGGGAAATATGCATCTTTGATTCATCCCTGTCTAAAGAAACATGCTTCTCTATAATCTCTTCTTTCTCCCTACCTGCCACCGTTACAACTTCTCTCTTCCCTGCACATTTACCTAAATGAAACTGCCTAGGAAACCAGGCAAACAAACAGAGGACGAGGGAGAGAGCTCAGGGAGGAGTGATTGCTCATAGCCTCAGTCACGTACAGAGGCGAGGAACATCCATGATGGCAGATTAAGGCAGCAACTTCAGGTGCCTGCCAGATGGTGTCCACCTCCCCAGGCAAAAGAGCCAATCCTGTGCAGGCCTCCGGAGCACTGGAGAGATGCCTGGGCAGGTATCTGAGGCCCCAGGAAGGGTTTTAGGAGCTATAGAAAAGCTTCTCTGACTTTTTTTTTAATTGGCCTGAAATTAGTAGTTGGTCTCACTTATTCATTTCAAAGTCTTTTAGAAATATTATACAACTAAATAATATTGCCCATTTCCCTTACCTGCAAAGTACTTATCTCTTAATGCCATGTCAGGGATTGGGGTCATAGGAACAGATAATGAAGATCTACAATTAATCCCCAGCTTCCTTTTAGTCAATGATTTCAGTCTCTCCTGGTAAACCTTTGACTCAGGCAGCTACCAGAGAGCTTAATAGACACATTTGCATTTTACTGTCTTTCTCTGTGATAGAATGAATTAGATTTGGATTCAGAAAACCTTGGGTCAAACACTAGTCCTGCTTCTTTACACTTTCAGGACTATGGCCAATTGTTTAACTTCTGGTCTAAATTTTCTCACATATGAAATGAAGGAGTTCAGCTACACGATTAGAAGATTCCTCCCAATCCTAACACTCCTATGATCCCTCTAGACCAGGGATTCTTCATCCCTTGGTCATTGGATGAAGTCTGTGGATCTCTCCACCCCTAGAATAATGTTTTTAAGTGTATAAAATAAGTTACACAAGATTACAAAGGAAAACAATTCTAGTGAAATAATTATCAAAATACTAAATGAAACAAGTTCAAAGACCTGCCAGGTTAAGAATCCCTGTTCTAGACCCTGTTAATTCAGGGTCTAGTGAAACAATGAAACTGACATGAAACCTAGTATGGAAAGAAAAGATAGAAGGACTGAGATTCTCTCAAAAGATTGACATATTTTTTCAGAAACTCTTTTCATATCTTCCTCTTGTTCTCTAGGTGATTAAACTTCATTTAACGGTCAGGACACTTAAGTACAGACAGTGGATGTGATTTATCCAAGCCAAGATTGCCTCCCACAGGATGGCAAAAGACCCTGGCTACCAATCCCAGGGCTTGCTCAGACTCCATCTCACTAAGACAACCACCATCCACTTACTATTCCTACCCTTTTGCTTCCTCTGTTCCCTGAACGACCCTCAAAATAGGGGCAGAGAGGAAGATGCCATCAAAACCATTAGTCTAATGACTGTCTGGATAAGTGGTTGCTCTACTGAGGCAACCACACACACTGGGAAATACCTGAGGGGACTGTGCCAAGGGTGTGGCAAGTACAGAAC
Organism: Bettongia penicillata ogilbyi; assembly: GCA_023548195.1. NCBI lineage: Eukaryota > Metazoa > Chordata > Mammalia > Diprotodontia > Potoroidae > Bettongia > Bettongia penicillata. The sequence continues at coordinate 3,087,031 of JAJHZJ010000560.1, read as the reverse complement.
TTAGTAAGAGTCCCCTTGGTTCTCTGTAGTCACCTTGACTGGTATCATGTCACCAAGCAGTGAGTTATGTGTTATCATCCTACCATGGCCCAGAGACTAACATAACTTTAAAGCTAGAAGGAATCTTGCAGATTATCTCCTCCAATTTCCATAATTTAGCAAAGAGCATTTAGCTCCCCAGTAGCTAGCTCACTGAAATGTCAGAAACGTCGAGGTTTTGTTTTTTTTTTCTAGAAATGGATTCTTTCCATCAAATAGAATATTATAAATTGATTTATAACTAATAATATTATTAATTGATTAATAACAACCCACACAAAGAGTTATGGGAAACTCTTCTTCTGCTCATTCTTACTGCCTTAAATCTATAGAACTGTTCTCTCCCTCACTCATGAGTTTACCTGTCTGGTGTGGATAGATATTTCTGCTTCTGAAACTTTTTCTCTAATCCCATGAGCTGCAGCTCTGTGAAGATGGTCCGGCTCCGACGGGGTTTTTTCAACCTGGGAGTTGGTTGTTCAGTTTCAGACTCACTGCTGGCTGGGGCCTCGCTGGCTGGCGCATCAGAGGCAGCCTCTGAAGTTGGGCGACATGACAAAGTCTGGGCAATGCGAGGGTTGGCAGGGACCAGATGGGAGATAACAGGAGGCTGTCGGGTGATCACAGAGAGAAGAGGGTATGCCCGAAGAGAAGGGGAGCCTAGGAGACAAAACGAAAAGGCAGAGGCAGGGTCATCAAAAGGATCAGGAGGGACAAGAAGGGATAATTTTCCTGATAACTAGAAAATGGATAGACTATGAATAGGTGGAATTCATATTAGGAAAATAAGGTTGGTTCAAATTTAGAAAAACTAGATACAGAAAAAGATTTTAACAAAACACAACACACATTTACATTAAAAGCATTAAACAATCTAAGACTAAATTGATCTTTCCTTTTATCTACAATGGAGGAACACTAGAGGCTTTTCCAATAAGAACCAGGGTTAAAAGGATGTTCATCATATGATGCAGTTCTAGAAATCTTCAGTTAGATAAGATAAAGAAACTGAAGGAATAAACAGTCAAAGAAAGAAAATGAGCCTTTTTTCTGCGGATGACAGAAGGTTTACTTAAGAGAATTGCAAAGATTCAATCAAATAAAAGAAAGCCAATTGAAATAATAACTTTGGCATATACACTGCAAAAGCCATCCACCTGTATGTTCCTGATGCATTTTGTTGCTAACAAACAGAAATATAAATGCCGTTCAAAATGACCACTGAATGTATAAAATCTTGGTGGTTCACATACATACATAGAAATTATACGAATGCAGCCACAAAACACACTTTAAATGAAGACTGAGATGGCTAGAAGGTGAGTAAGTGCTCATGGTCAGGACTTGTTAATGTAACAGAAATAACAATATTACCTAAAATTTTAAACAGATTTAATGCCATACCAAAGTACTATTTTATAGAACTAGGCAAAATAAGTTTAGAGGAACAAATGTCCATGGATTTGGGAAATAATGAAAATGCTAAGATTATTCTCAGAGGCTGATTTGGCAATCAGGAATAGGGAGGAAAAAGAAATGTACTTTGGGCTCTGTAACTTCTTGTCCCATTTTATTTTTTGTTCTATTTCATTGTATTTTTCTTAGGCTTTGGATTAGAACTGTACAGAAATATTTTTTCTGAGACTAATATTCAAATTTGGCTTAAGGCCTAGGAACATTAAAAAAAACTATTAGTGGGGCAGCTAGGTGGCAGTGGATAGAGTACTGGCCCTGGAACCAGGAGGACCTGAGTTAAAATGTGGTCTCAGACACTTGACATGCAGTCACTGTGTGACCCTGAGTAAGTCACTTAACCTTGATTACCTTGCCACTTTAGGTACCTCAGTTTAACTGAACATATGTTTTTAGTTGCCAAAAGAATAAACATGGAAATGAATCAACTAGAACGAATGGATTTTCTAATAATTATTTTCACAGAATCACAGTACCTCAGAATTAGGACTCTCAGCAGCTATTCTAGTCTGACCTCTACTTGAACAGAAATTTTTTTCTACAACATCCCCAGCAAGTGGTTATCCAAACTTTACTCCAAGGACAGGGAAATCTACTATTTTCCTAAGGCTCTAACTGTTGAGAAATGCCTCCCTAAACTCTGAACCTTAAATTTGCCCTATCCAGTTTCATCTCATTATTAGATTTGTCCAAATGTTCTAGCCTGTTGAGATCTTTTGGGATTCTAATTCTGTTATCCAGCATTTTAGTTATTTCTCCTACTTCTGTGCCATCTGAAAATTGAGTAAGAATGTTACAAGTCACTGGACAAAATATTAAAAATTACAGAGTCAAGCATATATCTGTCAGGCACTCTGTTAAAGTCCACTGTCTATGATCCCATTTGAGGTTTCCTCAGCAAAGATACTGGAGTGATTTGCCATTTCCTTTTCCATGTCATTTTACAGATGTGGAAACTGCCTTGCCCAGGGTCACATAGCTAGCATCTGAGACCAGATCTGAACTCACAAAGGTGAGTTTTCCTGACTCCAGGTCTGGCACTCTATCCAGCTAGTTGCCTCCTTTGAAAACCTGTTTCCAAGTCAGCATTGGGCCATGAATGACTACTCTCTGGGTCTATCCATTCAACCTGTTTTGAATACTACATCCAATCGCACTATCATCATATCTCATCATTTTATCTAGTAGAATACATGAATAATTATCAAAGGCTTTGTTAAAATCTGGATAAAATAAACTATATCTACAGCATTCCTTTAGTTTATCATCTAGTAACTTTCTTCAAAAAAGGAAATGAGGCTAGTCTGACATGGCCTGTTCTTAATGAAGCCACCCTGGCTCTGTAATTACTGCCTCCTTTTCCAGATGCTCATTAACCATTCCTTTATTACCATTCTAGAACTTTGCTAAGAATTAAAGTCAAAATCACTGGCTTATATAGTTTGCTAATATAATTTTTCCATTCTTCTCCTTTTTTAAAATCAAATCAAAATTTCCTCTTCTGTAATCTTGTTATACTTCTCCCATTATCCATTGTCTTTCCAAAGTCACTAACAGTGACTCAACAATCTCACTCTTCAATTTTTCTAGAACTCTAGAATATGAAATACATAGTTCATCTGGATCTTGAATTAATCAAGGCTAGCGATCTGACCTCCTAAGTCAATTAATGAGATAATTAACTCCTTGTTAGCTCTTTTCTTTACAGTTAAAAGATCATTATCTTTGGCAAAGGAAATGAAGTAAAATACTGTATAATTAGCTCCATCTTTTCACCATTATGCTTAATTCAGAACTTATCTACTTTGACCTGTGGTCACACTTCAGTATTGATTTTCTGTCAATTGTCTTTGGTTCCATCTTTAGTATGTCTTTAAAATCTAAGTTGGTAAAAAAAAAAAAAAAAAGCATACCTGCATCAGTCTCTTCTGATAACCCCACCTTTTCCTTTTTACCAGAAAGACATATTACTTTCTTATGTCTTCAGAATGTCATTCTTGAGAGCTTCTCTGCTCTCTTGTGCTATTAACCCTATATCATCTTATTCCATAGGATGCTCTTTCTCTAATCTGATTGAAATCTGATTTCCCAGAATCCAGGGTACATCAGAATATGGCTAGCTTTCCTCTTCTCTGTCACAAATTCTAGGATAGAATGGCCATTTCGTTGAACATTAACATTGCCATTTTAGAGATAAGAAGTCTGTACCTCTGAGAGGCTATATGTCTTGCCCTAAGTCATAAGTATTGTACAGCAGAAGTATAGTAGAATATAAAAGCTCCCTGAACACAAGGGTTGTTTTCTATTCTTTCTTTGTAGACACAGAAGCTAACAGTGTCTTGTACAAAATAGGTGTTTAATAAAAGCTTATTGGATTAGGTTGGATTGTTTTTTCTGTCTTACTAAGTCCTCAGATACAAATTTCAGAGGACAGTCAGAATATTTTCAGGCTTTACTATTTTTAAATTTTTTAACATTTATATTTAAAGTTTTGAGTTCCAAATTCTTTCCCTCCATCCCTTTCCTCCCCCCTCATTGAGAGATGGTAAGCAATCAGATATAGGCTATACATGTGCAATTACATAAAACATTTCCATATTAGTTATTTTGTATAAGAAGACTTGAATAAAAGAAAAAAATGAAAGTAAAAAATAGCATGTTTCAGTCTTTATTCAATTAATACATATTATAAATTTATATTTTATGTATGACAAATATAACATATTTATACTATATATACATTACATATTTATTCAATCAATATATATTATACATCAATATCAATATTCCTTCTCTGGGGAAGGATAGTATGCTTCATCATTAGCACTTTGGAATTGTCTTAGATCATTGTGTTGCCCAGAATAGCTAAGCCATTCACATTTTTTTCATCAAACCATATTGTTGTTACTGTGTACACTGTTCTTCTGGTTTTGTTCACTTCACTACTCAGTTCATGTAAGTCTTCCTAGGTTTTGCTCAAATCATCCTGCTTGTCATTTCTTACAGCACAATAATGATGGGCATCCCTTTGATTTGCAATTCTTAGCCACCACAAAAAAAAAGTTGCTATAAATCTTTTTGTACAAATAGATCCTTTCCCCATTTTTTGGATATATTTGGGGGATAGACCTATTAGTGTTATTGCTACATGAAAGGGTATATACATAGTTTGATAACCCTTTGCGCATAGTTCCAAATTGCTCTCCAGAAGGATTTGATTAGTTCACAACTCCACCAACAGTGCAATAGTGTCCCAGTTTTCCCACGTCCCCTCCAACATCCATCATTTTCCTTTTTTTTTGCTATATTAGCCACTCTGATAGCTGTTTGTATTTATCCGATCAAGTGATTTGGAGCAATTTTCATATGACTACAGACACCTTTGTTTTCTTCATCTGAAACTGCCTGTTCATATCCTTTGATCATCTATCAATTGGAGAATCACTTATATTTTTATAAATTTGACTCAGTTCTCTATATATTTGAGAAATGAAGCCTTTATCAGGGATATTTGTGGCAAAAATTTCCCCCAGTTTTCTGCATTCCTTATAATTTTTGGTTGCATTGGTTTTGTTTGTGAAAAATGTTTTTAATCTTATATAATCAAAATTATCTATTTCACATTTTGTAATGATCTCTATAATTTCTTTGGTCCTAAATTCTTCCATTATCTATAAATCTGACAAGTAAACTATTCCTTGCTTTCCTAATTTGCTTACCGTCCATATTGAGATAATCATATAATTTCTGTTGGTTTTGTTATTGATATGGTCAATTATGTTGACAGTTTTCCTAATATTGAATGAGTCCTGCATAAATCCCACCTGGTCATAGTGTATGATACTTGTAACATATTGCTGTAACCTCTTTGCTAGTATTTTATTTAAAATTTTTCATGAATATGCATTAGGGAAACTGGTCTATAGTTTTTTGTTTGAGGTCTTCATGGTTTGGGTATCTGCACCATATTTGTGTCATAAAAGGAACCTTATTTGCTTATTTTTTCAAAATAGTTTATATAATATTGGGATCAATTGTTCTTTAAATGTTTGGTAGAATTCCCTTGTGAATCCATCTGGTCCTAGGAATTTTTTTCTTAGGGAAGTTCACTGATGATTTGTTCAATTTCTTTGTCTAAGACAGGTTATTTAAGTATTTTATTTCTTCTGATAACCTGGGTAATTTATATTTTTGTAGCTATTCATCCATTTCATTTTAGATTGTCAAATTTATTGGCATGTAATTGGACAAAATAGCTCTTAATAATTGTCTTAATTTCCTCTTCTTTGGAGGTGAGATCATCCCTTTCATTTTTGATACTGTACTTTGATTTTCTTCTTTCCTTTTTAAAATCAATCAGTGATTTATCCATTTTATTGTTTTTCCATAAAACCAGCTTTTAGTTTTATCAGTTCAATGTTCTCCTTACTTTCAATTTAATTAATCTCTCCTTGATTTTCAGAATTTCCAATTTCATGTTTAACTGGGGATTTTTAAACTGTTTTTTTCCTAGTTTTTTAGTTGCATGCCCAAGTCATCGACCTACTTTTTCTCTATTTTATTGATGTAAGAAACTAGAGATGTAAATTTCCCCCTAAGTATCACTTTAGCTGCATTCCATAAATTTTGGTATGTTGTCTCCTTGTGGTGATTTTCTTTAATGAAAATATTGTTTTTATGATTTATTCTTTGACTCACTTGTTTTTTTAGGATTAGATTATTTAATTTCCAATTAATTTTTTATCTCTCCATTGTCCTTTATTGAATGTAATTTTTATTGCATTATGATCTGAAAAGAATGCATTTAATATTTTTGCTTTTCTGCATTTGACCATGAGGTTTTTATGTCCTAATATATGGTTAATTTTTGTGTAGGTGCGATTTACTGTTGGGAAAAAGGCATATTCCTTTTTATTCCCATTTAATTTTCACCAGAGATATAGCATATCTAACTTTTCCAGAATTTTATTCACCTCCTTCACTTTTTTCATGTTTATTTTTTGATGACATTTAACTAGTTTTGATAGGTAAAAGTTGAGGCCCCCCACTAGTATAATTTTATTACCTACTTTGTCCTGTAATTAATTCAACTTCTTCAAAAAATTACATGCTATACTATTTGGTACATATATGTTTAGTATTGATATGATTTCATTGTCCTATCTTTCAGCAAGATACAGTTTCCTTCTTTATCTCTCTTAATTAGATCTACTTTCCTTTTGTTTTGTCTAAAATCATGATTGCTACCCCTGATTTCTTTGTTTCAGGTAAAGCATAGTATATACTATTTCAGTCCCTTACCTTTACCCTCTATGTATCTTTCTGCTTCCAATGTGTTTCTTATAAACAATACATTGTTGGAATCTGGTTTTTAATCCATTCTGCTATCTGCTTCCATTTTACAGGTGAGCTCATTCCATTCACATTTATAATTGTGATAAGTGTGTATTTTCCCTCTCTCTCTCTTACCCCGACCCTTTCCTTCCCCACAAGGGTTTCCCTTCTGATCACTGCCTTCCCTAATATACCCTCCCTTTTATCAGTTCCTCCTTCTCCTATTATCCTCATCTCTTTTTACTACCTTACAGGGCAAGATAGATTTCTATATCCGACTGATTAGGTATGTTATTTCCTCTTTGAGCCAATTTTGATGAGAGTAAGGCTTAAGTTTTGTCCACCAACTTACACATCTTTCTCTCCTTTATAATAATTTTTTCATGTCTCTAGTATGTGGGATAATTTACCTCATTCGATCTTCCCCCACCCCTTTCTTCTTCCAGGGCAATTTTTCTTCTCATCCCTTTATTTTGTTTTTGCGGGTATCATCCCATGAAAGTCACCTTATATCCAATCTCTCTATCTAAATATACTCCTTCTAATTGCTCTTCTAGTAATAAATTTGTTAAGAGTTGCAAATATTATCTTGCCATGTAGAAATATAAACAGTCTAACCTGATTGAATTTCTTATGTTTTCTCTTTCTTGTTGTTTTTTTTTTTCTGTGATATGTTTCCCTTGAGTCTTGTAGTTGGAGGTCAGATTTTTCATTCACCTCTGGTCTTTTAATTAGAAATGCCTGAAAGTCCTCTATTTCATTACATATCTATTCCACCCCCTCCCAAAAGATTATATTCCATTTTTCTGGGTAGGTGATTCTTGATTGTAATCCTAACTCCTTTGCCTTCCAGTATATCATATTCCAAGCCCTCTGGTTTTTTAATGTGGAAGCTGCCAAATCCTGTGTTATCCTGACTATGACTCCATGATATTTGAATAGTTTCTTTTTGATTGCTTGCAATATTTTCTCCTTGATCTGATCTATTTTATACTCTAGTTCTAATATAGCAGGGGAGTTTTCTTTGATAATTTCTTGAAAGATGTTGTCCAGGCTTTTATTTCTTTTTTCCTCATGGCTCTCAGGAAGATGCAATAATTCTTATATTATCTCTCCTGGATCTACTGTCTAGGTCAGTTGCTTTTCCAATGAGAAATTTCACATTTTCTTCTATTTTTTTTTACTTTTTTGATTTTGTTTTATTGTACCTTGATGTTTTAAACAGTCATTAGCTTCCACTTGTTCAATTCTAATATTTAAGGAGTTATTTTCTTCAGTGAGATTTTGTACTTCCATTTGTGCTTCCTTTTCCATTTGGCCAATTCTATTTTTTTATTTTACACGGTAAATTTTTGTATATCTTTTTCCATACTATTGACTCTTCTTTTTCACAATTCTCTTGCATTACTCTCATTTCTTTACATAATTTTTCTGCTATTTCTCTAATTTGCTATCTTAAATTCTTTTTAAGCTCTTCCAGGAATTCTTTTTGGGCCTGAGACCAAATTGCATTTTCTTCAGAGGCTTGCTGTGTAGTCATTTAGACATTATTATCCCTTCTAAGTTTATGCCTTTATCCTCCCTATCACCATGGTAACTTTTTGTAGTCAAGCTCTTTTTTTTTTATTTTGCTCATCTTTTCTGCTGCGTGTGTGTGTGTGCATGTATGTGCGTGTATGTGAGAAAGTCAGAGAGAGAGAGAGACTTCATGTTTTTATGTGAGAATTGGGCTCTGTTTACTGTCTCAAGCTTTTTATGCTGGGGTTCTGGGTCTTACTGCTGGCTTTCACTGAACTTCAGGGCTTAGCTGCTTGCTTTCTCTGGAGAGTAGACTTGCGTTCTGATTGATACTGGGGCATGAGGCCTTCCTGTTGGCTTCCCAGGGTATGGGGTCTAGTTGTTGGTTTTCTCTAAGGGTGAGGTCTTGCTGCTGGGTTGCTATGATAACAGATTCTTTCTTGTAGCTGACCCTGGAGGAGAGACCTTGCTGCTGGTCTGAGGCAGGGGTAGGGCCCTGCTGCTAGGTTGCTATGGAAAGAGTCTCTGTGCTAGTAGGACCCAGGGGTGGGGTTTCACTGATGACCAGCCTTGTATGTGGGGGTAGGGAGGAGGTTTCACTACTGGTCAGCAATGGGGTCAAAGCTTCTCTGGTGGCTTGTGCTGGAGGTGGGGTCACTGGGGTGGGGCCTTGACGACGCACTACACAGACCACTCACTTTCCTGGGGTCTGCTGGTTTGCAGAAGGACAGGGCCTCACTGGTGGCTTGTCCCAAGCTTGGAGCCTTGCTTCAGGCCCCCTGCTATGAAGCTGGCTGCTGCTGCTGCTGGACCTTACTCCCCTCCCACTCGAGTGAGACAGACCTTTCCTACAGGGCGGTAAGTTTCTTCCCTGCTCCTAGACCAATTCTGAGGTGGTTTTCTAGTAGTTTGGAGGAGAATTTGGGAGGGATTCAGAGGGTTCCTTCCTCACTCCACCATCTTAGCATTGGAAGTCTGGCTTTATTTTCTGAAACTACATAAAATGTATATGCCTGAACAAGAGTATAGGCATACACATTGAGACCAGAGATTAAGCTTTTTTGTTACCTACCTGCTCAGTCATATAGTAAGTCCTTCCTTCCTAAAGGGGAAAGGCATGGGGTTTTTCCCCTTCAGCAATGACTGTCCCAGCATACTTGACAGAGAAAGAAGGTTCCCAAAGAGTAGATATGCTCTGACAAGTCTCCTGAGAGCCTCTCTCCCAACCCTCCTCCAACAAACAACCCCTAAAACATACTCCCACTTCCGGTTGAGAAAGGCAAATGCCAAAGGTTTGAATGGATAATTATCTGTAGCTTTCTAGCTTGATGGATTTATGTGCTAAGAATTCCTGGCCTATATATCTTGAAAAAAGCTTCCAAACAACACATGTAAGACATAAACACAAAAATACAGGTGCAGACAGATGAAGAGATACATATGGAAAAAAACTGCACTGCAATGCACAGAGGCACGGATAAGAGAAACAGTTCTGCTGATTCACGCACACGTGGGAACGAGCAAACCCATTCACACACATACACACACAACTGTTCCTACAGATACAGGCTCACAAATTCACAGCTCATAACTCCACCTTGCTTGCCTGGTGCTAGAGGCATAGAACAAAACTACCTGGGAACATTTCCCCCCAAAGAAGCCCATTAAGTAGTTAATTCTGTGTGTATCTCTCTCCCAATCACCTCTACTTTCTCATGTGAAGCAAAATTTCAACAGCCCCAAGGTTTGCCAGTTTCCACGTCAAATCAGAGTCTTCTCCAAAGCAAGAAAAGATGGTGATTGTCCACAATAAAAGAGTGTCAGTGATGTCACAACCTTCTCCCTACCCCCTTTATAAAGGATGGTCATGAGTCTACAAATAATCACTTGATATTTGCAGAGTACCATAAAAAAAAAAAATCTGAAACCACTTCTCTTAAGATCAAGGCCCTGACTAACATAAGTTTTGGGGAGGGATAAAAGAATTAGTTGAACACAATCCAGAGTCTGAGCCTATGTGCAGAAACTGTGTGGGGAAAATAGATATGATGGTTAAAACTAACTGGCTGTCTTATATTAGAAGTGAGTTCTGGAAGTAGGAAATAAGACAGACAAGGTTTTTCATGGAGGCTCAAGTAATTGTGTGAGAAAGAGAAAGGGGTTAGGGGGAATGGAGACAGAGAGGGAGGGACTAGCTCATACTTGGCCACATAACCTCATTGTAACCAGTGGTTGGAGTAAACTCAGTCTTTATGAACTTTGGCTTCATGTGTCTAAGAAAATAGAAAATGTTTTAAGAGGCCAACTCACAGACCGACAAGATGTCTTGGCTATAGAGTGGCTCATAAAGTGAAGAGAACATTTTGATGAGTTAAGTGTAAATGAATCAGAAACATACGGAATAAATTTCCCCAGTATCCACATGGAATTGGAAATCTTGAAATTGCCATGATGTAGGCCCTGAAATAGCTATCCCATCAAATAAAAAAGTTTAAATGCACACAAAGGCCTTAGAAATGAAGGGCAAAGAGGTGGGGCAAAGAAGCTCCATTAGGGTTTGGAAGAATTGAAAAAGGAGCTTGGGACATCCACCCAATGAAGGCAGCAATCCTCTCTTACGAGAGTAGTGGTCAACATTTATATAATGCTTTAAGGTTTTCAAACCTCCATTACAGGTATTATTTCATTTGATTCTCACAACATTTCTGGGATAGAAGTGTATTTATTTTCTCCATTTTACAGATGGGGAAACTGAGGCTGGGGCAGGTTAAAAGACTTGCCCAGGATTGCACAGCTAATTATATCATATGTTCCTTGAGGGCAAGGACTGTCTTTTACCTCTTTTTATGTCCTCAATCTTTAACACAGTTGCTTGGCACATAGTAGGTGTATAATAAATGTTGATAGATTGATTGCCTGAGGTCAAATTCGAATTTAGGTCTTCCTGACTCCAGGTCCAGCACTCTATCTTAACTGTACTGTCTAACTACCTATATCACTTACTCAAAGTGTCATAACACTTACTCAAACAAGCTCTGTCCCATCACAGTCAAGCCCCACAATAATTAAAATATTTGAAAATCCACAAGTCAAGCCTAGATACATAGTGCAAGATGAGTTAAGCCAACTTTGCAAACAGATTTAGGGACCTTACTTTACCAGTCTCACCAATCTATGGGAGGCAGATGCTACATTCACTGATGCAGAATATAACCCCTCTACATTTTGTAGATGGTCTTGACAAATTGCTATGGGTGAAAAAAATGCCTCACCTGGGCGCCAACCTAGTAGTCAGATGGGGTCTTTCCACTCTTAGCTAAGTTGATCTTTAGATGACAGACATAACCTGCACTGAGTCTATACTCCCTTAGATTAGTAGAAGTGAGGTCCTGCCTCAGGGGCACAAAAAATTAAAAAGTGATCAGAGTAAGAAGAGACTTTCTTATTATCTCTGAACCCTTGGGTTCAGACTTAGACCCCTGAGAGTATCCCCTGCTTAGGGAAGGAGGTGTTATTGTTGTCCCCATTTTACAAGTGAGGAAACTTGCCTATAAAAGAGTGAAGGATGAAATGAATTAAGTGACTTGCCCAGGGTCACATAGCCAATAAGTGTTCTGAGTCAGGATTAGAATTTAGGTCTCCCTAACTCCAAGTCCCCTGTTCTCTTCACTGTACCACCTAGATTAGATCTCAATGTAGACCTAGATCTCAATCACTAACTCTGGAAGTTCAGAAATAGTAAATTTCAATTTGGAAGCACATTTTTTCATTTTCTGTTGCTTAGGAGGAGGACATGTGGGACTAGAAGTATTTGGTATAATCTGCAAGGAATCCTATTTTAGTTCAGTGTAAGGAGCTATTGAGAAACAGCCTGGTTACAGCAGGCCACCCCCTCTATATGCCAACTGTGTAGCCATAAGCAAGTCACTTAAACTCTCAGCGCCCTAGGCAAATCTTCCCTAAAATATTTTGACAGTGAACCCTTATAAGTTAAAAAAATTTTTACAAATTGCAAATATGTTTTTCTGTACTAATATATCATGAAACATATACAAAAATACATATAAAAATATAAAGGTGAACTAAGCAATTTAAAAATACTTCATTAATGGTATAAAACCCTTTTAGCTCTCACTAAAATACTAATTTTTTTTGGTGAGAACAGTGTGTGATTAAATTAAATATGCTTCCTTATTTTTTTTAAAAAAACTTGCATATATCTTGGCAAATGAGCTCCAAATAAGCCCCAAATCAGGCATGGGGTGGAACTCACACAAAGACAGAGAGAAAAAAAATGGGATGACATTGACGTTTTAGAATATAAAACTTTGAATATCTATATTAATAGCATACTTTCAATATTCTGAGGAGTCAACCGCTTTTTTCATGTCCTATATTTGCTTTTAACAGTTTCTAATATGTTCCTTATTTGCTGCTTGAAAATTATGAGTGATTACCTAAATTCTTAAAAATTCACAAAAGAAGTCACTGTTTCTTCAAATGTGTTTGTAAAATATCTCAATCATTAATTTTATAACTGTAACTGTAATAAGCTCAAATTTAAAAACTCTCCTGTCTAAAGAAGGGGTAGATTGGTGGTTGCATCAAAGTTGCTCATCATATTCTACAAGACTAGTGTTTCCTAATTCCCAGGAGATATTACTCTTGGAAATGTGGGAAAGAGAAATCAGCAGGAATTGCCAGAATCATAATTTATTTTGTATTTTTCATAACATTATGCTTTTAAATAATAATGAGTGATCATAGTAATAAACTGTAAATCACTTTTTCTGTGATAGTTATATTAAAAGTTTCAGGGGTTTTCTATGAAAAACAAGACATAATAAATGCATGGTTTATTATTTTTATGAGCCAACATAGTATGACGATGATTTAAAACATTTTTGGCAATGAGCTGTTTGATTTCCTTTATTTTTCTTAAAATGCTTCCAATATTCTTTCTATCCTATCATTATTATGAATATCTAATAAAATTGCTTAATAAATAAGAAAGTTTAGTTGTATTAACAAAGAACTATAGTCCATAGCAAATATTCAAACACTGAAAAAAAATTAGCAAACATTATTGGGTGGTACTCAAATAACATGATATTTCATATCTCCTAGCTCTACACAGTATCACCAGTTGAAACTGCCAATTTTCATACTTACTTTGATTCCAAAATTTGTTACTTCTTAGAACCCCCTCACACAGGACTTATATAAAGTATAGTATGCACATATCTTACTAATACTCATTTGATTTGCAAGAAAGTCTCATGTTAGCCTCAGATATGGCCATGAACACATTCTTAGCACATGGCAACAGTTACAAGTCAAACTGACTGATTAAATTGCGGCCACTTCTGTCATACATATTCTTGTCCTGGTTCCTGGAAATGTCAGCCTTAACCTTCCACTGTGTGTCAATATTTCCTGTTCTTACTTTTGATTTGATGTCAGTGGATTTTTTCAAATGAGTACCATCTCTATGTTGTTTGTTAACCTTTCATTCTCAAAGGAGAATTATAATACTTTCCCCTGATTTTGCAAACTAATTTTTGTGCAGATTTGGAAAAAACATACATTTCCTAAGAAGTACCAGGAAAGAATTCCTACATAGAAATGCTATGTAGGGCACAATGTCTTCTGTTACATAATATTACATTAGAGGATACATAATTTGTGGATAGGATAGAATGTTTTAATTTTGTACTTTTGCATTTATGCATGTGTTCTAATTGGGATAAAAAAATAAAGGAAAATACCAAGGAATCATGCAATTTTTAACAGGAAAATATGATTATAAATTTGTATCAATTAAAACATAAGTTCTACTTGATTTGATTTTCTTAAATTGTAATTTTAATGTATTATACATATTTAATACAAAATTATTATTATTTAAACTTCAGAAAGATAATTATTATATCTGAAGTTTCAGAAATAGGGGTCTATGAAATATAAAGAGAATATCACCATTCCTTTATCTGGTTTATTTGTACAACCAATGGAACAAATATTTTTAAAATAATAAACTTTAAGATGCAACAAAATTTTTCTGTAAAATTATCTATTTCATGAAAATGAATATAGTTACCAGTCTTCTATTAAGGGTCCTTCATTTTTTTCACTCAAAACATACCAAAATAGATAAAGGTTTCTATTCACTGTGTTTTATACTTCAACACATGGTATTGCAAAAAGGGTAATATTTTCTGTTCTTTTTGGAATGCCTATTATGGGAAAGTAACAGTGGGCTGTCCACCGTATTCTAATTTCTGGATATCAGCTATCGAATGACGCTGAAAACACTTCTCAAAAATGACGATATGGGTATTTGTGGTGTGTTGAGGGATTGCAGGATTGCAATGTAGGAATGAGCTGAACTCATCTTCCTGGTTTCCTATCTTGAGAATAGTGTTGTGAATAGCTGGTAGGATAGGTGGAAAGATTAACTCTAGCCATCAATGGTTGCACATGTGGCACAGAAATGTAACAAAAGTGACTTTAGAACCCAACTTTAGACAGTTATCTTAGCTCTGCACAGTGATTTAAATCACAATTTGTTGTTGTTCGGTCATTCAATCTTGTCTGACTTTTTGTGACCTTGTGAACCATGGTATACCAGTACCATCCACGGGGTTTGCTTGGCAAAGCTACTAGAGTGTCTTGCCCTTTTCTTTTTCAGTAGATTAAAGCAAACAGAGGTTAAGTGACTTGCCCAGGGTCACACAGCTAGTAAGCATCTGAGATCAGATTTGAATTCATATCTTCCTGACAAAAGCCCCAGTGTTCTGTTCACTGAGTCATCTAGCTGCCTCACAATACTTCTTAGGTATTAAATCACAATATTTTTAAGGAAAAGCTGGATGCTATAAGCTAATTATTCTGAGATTTCATTGATAAAATGGTATATCTCACGAGTTTGTGAATTTAATAATATATTTTAAATAAAAATGTCTCTCTCTTTACACACACACATACAATATAAATACATATATACATATGTATGTGTACATACATATATGTATACATACATATGTATATGTACATACATATATGTACATATATACATACATGTATGTGTATATATATACATATATCATATATATATATATATATACTGGGACCTCACGAAAATTTTGTTGAGGTCCCCAGGTCCCCTCACACCCAAAAGGGTGGTGGCCCTGACCATACTCCAAGTCTTTACAGCTTGCTCAGACCTGCCAGAGCTTATATTTACCTGCACAGCCTTTGAGAACCCAGGGTCACCTCCACTCCATAAAACAAAGAACTGATAGAAGGACTTTAGTGGTAGATATTTGAAATTTTACTGGTCCTGTCTAAAAGTTTATTAACATGTATATTTAGAAAGAATGTTGGGTTTAGAGTTAGAAAACCTGGATGGGAATTTCAGGTCTTTTTTCAACTTACTGTGGACAGTAGTTTTCTCATTTATAAGATGAGGGAGGTAGATTAAACTGATCTCTGAGGACCATTTCAACTCTAAATTTATGACACTCTGAACAGCATCATCACCATCATCATCATCATCATCATCATCCTCTCTCTCTCTCACACACACTTTAGTACATATCTCACTTCTAAGTTTTTCCCTTATCCGTATAACAAACAACCTACAGTCATAAAGGCATCATCAACCAAAGGAATCCTCTGTCCCATAAGTAAGGGATCCAGCTTCAACGCATTGACATTTTACCATATACACTTCCCATAGGATGACTCTAGCACATGGCTAACTGAACTGAGCAGTATGGCTCTCTGATCTCACCTAGTCTACTCCAGATTTCATACTTGCCACATTTAATATGAAATATCTGAAGTTCATAAGTAATATTTTAATTAAAGCATTCAGCTATGAAGTTTTTTCAAATTTGGGATAGGAGAAATTCTTTGGCTCATTCTCACTGACTATGTATTTACTGAATACATAGCAGACATAAAAATATCTAGGGTTCCTGCTCTCAAGAAGTTTACAATCTAGGTTTTTCACCTAGATCCTGTATACTCACATAGAAGGTACCATATGAATACCAAATAAGGGCCTCATATGGTAAATGCTATAGAAACTTAAAGGCGACAAGATGAAAAAGAGCACTATGGGCTAATGAAAGAGGGAAAGCTTCCCAGTGGAGGAGATGCCTCAAACATGGAGGGCAGGATGGAATTTGATGGTGCCCTACTGAAGGAGAAAGACAATAAGAAAAGCACACAGGGAAAGCTCAGATGGCATGATTTTACAGGTTAGGAGGCAAGGAGATGAATAATTAAAGCAATGCTTCTTAAAGGGTACGCTATAGCACATTAATGTGTCACAAGTTTTCCTAGATGTGCCATAAAATTTTGGATATCATGTTTTTGTAAATAAAAGAAAATGTGCAAATAATTTTGTTTACTTTGTGTATGCAGCATGGTAAATATAATATCCCAAAAAATCAAATTCACCTATTATATCAGCCTCAAAACACAAAACAAGAACTCCTCAAAAAAACTCCTCTTCTTGAAGCAAAACTTCACGTGCAAAAGTCTCCCAGACTTAAATGGAGGACAGTTAGAAGGAGGAGGAGAAAAAGGAGGAGGAGGAGGTGGTGATACATACAAGTATAAGCAAATAAATGGTAGTTTAAGAAGTGTGATGTTTAATTACATTCCTAGACCTGGAAGGAGCTCTTGAGTATTTTCTTATACTTATATGACTCCAAGGTTTTAAATCTGAATGCCTAGAAACACAGTAGGATCATGGTAGTAAAGTTCAGAGGGGGAGCTGAGAGAAAGATTTTTAACCCAGTTTTGGATACATGGAGCTTGAGGAAACAAGACCACATTCAAGTGATGCCATCCAGGAGTTCAGAGTGAACTGGGTTTGGGGCTTGATCTTTGAGCAAGAGATATAGCAAAACGCTGGAGCTCAGAGACTGGACATCCACCTAGTACAGAGTGGATTTAAATACTGAATAGCAATTGTTTCTCTTTTACCCAAGAACCCCCAGGTCTTCTCCTCCCAGTTTGATTTTTTTTAAATTAAAGGGGCCATCCCTTGAGCAACTACTTAAAAAAGCCTATTCATTGAATAGGTGTATCTCCCTCAAAGTGAGAGTGCTATAAGACCTTAGCCTGAAAGGATCAGGATCTCACATTGCATCCTGAGCCATCTCCAGTCATCCTGATGGCTCAGGAGAAGAAAGTGAGGTTGGTGACCTTGCACAGCCCTCCCTCACTCAAATCAAAGTCAACTGCAGGTCATGTCATCATCTTGATGTCATGGTCCTCCTCGAGAAAGAAGGACAAACACACAACCACAACCTAGCAGTCCATTAGGAAACTAGTCTAGAGTTGGAAAAAAAATCAGGTCTCAATATGAATATATGAGAGTTATTGGCTTAGAAGTGTTCATTGAAGTCCTAAGAATAGTGTTGCTGTGTTCGTCCTTTGTTGCCGAAGAAGACCATACCATCAGAGAAACGATGACATGACTTGAACTTGACTTTGTTCTGAGTGAGGGAGGACTGTGCAGGTCACCAGCCTCACTTCTCCTCCAGAACCATCTGAATCCAGTGACCAGATATTCATCAGGATGACAGAAATGACCCAGGAGGAGGCAACTGGGGTTAAGTGACATGCCCAAGGTCATACAGCTAGTGAGTGTCAAGTGTCTGAAGTGATATTTGAACTCAGGTCCTCCTGACTCCTGCACTGGTGCTCTATCCACTGCACCACCTAGATGCCCCAGTCCTAAGAAGAGATGAGCTCTCCAAGGAAGAGAGAGAATGTAGCAAGAAAAATGAAGTATTAAGTACAAGAAATTGGGGTACAATTAGATTTACAGAAGATGAAAGTAGAATCAGTGAAGGAAACAAGGAAATAAATGAAGGGGTAGAAGAAGGATTAGAGGGTAGTTCACTGATGACAAAGAAAGCAGAATATTTCAAGAAAGTGGTAGTCAGCAGAGTTCCTCATTAATGAAAACTTCTTCTGAAAAATAAGACTTTTATTGATATTTTTGTCTTCATATCTCCTAGATTTGTCCCTGCATATCTTCCCTCCCCTTCCAAAGAAATATACCTTATAATAAAAGATGTTTTTCTAAGAGAAAAGGAATAAAATTAAACAAAATATAGTACATTTTAAAAAATCTGATGGTTATATGCAACGCTCCATGAACTAACTCCTTTGCAAAGGAATTAGGTGAGGTATCTTCTTATATCTCTTCTTTGGGGCCAAATTTGTTCCTTAAAATTCCACAATATTCACTTTTTATTGTTTCGTGGTAGTTAATGTTTCCATTTACATTATTGTAGTCATTGTGTATATTTTTTTTTTACTCTTCTCATTTCATTTTGTAATGGTTCCTATATGTTTTCATCCTTCTCTGTATTTATCCGATACTTTATTTATTTGTTACAGTACAGTAATTTTCTACTATATTCACCCATCACAGTCCATTTAGCCATTCTCCAATTAATGGAATTTATTTTGTTTCCAGTTCCTTGCTAAAACAAAAAGTGCTGCTATAACTATTTGTTTCTTTTTGTCAGTGAATTCCTTGGAGTATATCCTCACAGTGAAATCTCTGGATCAAGAATATGAATATTTTAGTCATTTTATTTACAAGTTTCTACTTTGTTTTCCAGAATGGTGGGAACAAACCACAGTTCTACTAATAGCAAATTAACATTCTTGGCCTTTCCACAATCCCCCTAACATTGATTATTCCTATCTTTTGTCATCTTTGCCAATTAGCTGAGTATGAGGTGAAATCTTAGGGTTGCTTTGATTTTCATTTCTCTTATTATTCATGATTACAGCATTCTTTCATGGAGTTATTCACAGTTTGCAATTCTTTTTTCATATCCTTTGACTACTTCTTTATTTTATGACTCTGGATCCAAATTCCAGTTGTGCTACTGCAGGTCTTAGATCAGGAAACTGAGACCCAGAAAGAGTCAATGACTTGCCTAAGGACACACAGTTACTCAGTTGAGAGCCCAAGGAAAAGTAGACTAGAACTCAGTTTTTGTGAATTCTTGAATTCTAGATGGAGTGCTTTCTGCTGCATCATACCAATCCCCTAGACAAGAATTTTCCAAATGGACTTTATTATTTGTCTTCAAATACTTCTTTTCCTCCTGCATATTGGCTGCTCAGTAAGAAGCTAGAGAATATTCAGAAACAGTATACAGATTTCTGAAAGAGAAGACTGGATCAAGCCTTGAACATTTACTTAGCTGTGTGACCCCAAGCAGGTCGGGAAATAACAGAGCCTACATCACAGGGTTTTTGTGAGGATTAAACGTGACAACATATGTACAGTGCTTTGTAAACTTTAAAGCACTATGTAAATGCTAGCTATTACTATTATCATTTTCATAATTATTCATCTGACTCACTAATAGCCAACCATGTGGGGAAAAAAGCCTTAATGCAGAAACCAAATGTTTAAAAACACAAGTTGAAATTAAGGCTAAAGAGACACAATTTCTACATTAAAATACTCATTCCCACAGTCTTGACCCTGGGTTTATTCCCTAACAAAACAACCTACAAAATCTTAAAGAGTATCAGTCAGTTGGGAATGATAAAAGGCTAAATTATCCCCAAATCTTGAAAACTCTATTCTTGACCCTAAAGTCAAGGAAGGTATTTTCAGAAATCTTCCCTTCCAGATATTCTTTCTTATAGAGAATGTATGAATCTGAGAAAAAAAAAATTGTCATTTCCTGCATTATATCCAGGTTTGTATTAGTGGCTACTGCTGTTAACTACTAACTTATAGAAAGGGCAAGGACCGTAAGTGGTAAGGAAAAGCCCTCAAATGTAAAGATAAAGTCAGCGTGAAAAGGGCAGGGAGGGTGGAACAAGAAAATGAACAGTTCATCAGGGCTGGAAGAAGGACAAAGAAGGATAATGGTAGCTTCAATTTGGACTAATTATTCTTGTTAACTAGGGCAAACTCCTAAAGAGTTATAAGAGTTGGGGCAGCTAGGTGGCACAGTGAGTAGTAGAGCACCAGCTCTGGAGGACCAGAGTTCAAATCCAGCCTCAGACACTTGACACACTCACTAGCTGTGTGACCTTGGGCAAGTCACTTAACTCCAATTACCTTGCCCTCCCCCCTCCAAAAAAACAAATAGAATCCCTTCTTTTGGGGTTGTGAGTCTACCTTTAGGCACATGATTTCCTGAATTTCTGTTGCCTTTCTTGCTGTCCTCTTGGTAAAGATGGAAATTCACTACAGCACATAACTCTTTCCTTTTAGTGGCTGCAGGATTGAGATTTCTATGAGACAATGGTCTGCTTTTTAGAATTTGGTGGAGAAAAGGTTTCCTTTTTGTCCCTCTCATCCCCTCTTGCACTTATTGGGGAGACAGAAAAATCTAGTGTAGGAAAAACAGCATGGAATGGATTCTCTAGGGATGATGAGGATAAATGTTGCTAATCTGATAATAATACTGTCTAGTCTTCCCATGTAGGATGGGGGAAATGGCTAACTTGGGTGCAATAAGTAGCTGGGACAAGAATATTTAGTTACAGGCTGGAGTGGTTTGCCATTATGGTTTGCCTCAGTCCTTCGGAACTTGTTATAAAGTTAGTATTTCTCTGCTCAGTGCTGTATTGTTAGAATGCATGTTCTTCTATTGTACACAGTAACAACCACAGTGTGCGAGGAATTTTTCTGGTAGACTTAGCCCTTCACAGCAATGCAAGGACCTAAAACATTCCCAAAGGATTCTTGAGGCAAAATGCCATTCACATCCAGAGAAAGAACCATGGAATCAGAATGTAGAATGAAGCAGACTATTTCCTCTTGTGTTATGTTTTGTTTTGTTTTTTCTTATGGTTTCCTCCATTTTAATTCCTCTATGCAACATGACTAATGTGAAAATGTGCTTAATAAGATTGTATGTATAAAATCCATATAAGATCACATGCCATCTTGGGGAGGAAGGGGGAAGGGAAGGGGAGAAAATCTAAGACTTATGTAAGTGATTGTAGAAAACTGAAAACAAATAAATTAATAAAAAAGCCATGAATAAAAAACAAAGGATTGTCCGTTCTTATCATGCTAGTTATTTCTCAGTAAGTAGGAAGAATCTATTTGCCATGCTCCGTATGAACTAACAGCTGGAGCACAATCTTCCTATCTGACAAAGGTTTTTCATTCAACCCCCCGAATGTGGTCATTCTGGGTTTTTGTTTTTTTTTGTCATGGAATCATAGATCTAAAGATGAAATGTCAGAAGCCATCTAGTCCAACCCCCTCACCTTACAGATGAGGAAAATGAAGTCTAAGTGACCCTCAAGGGTAGAAGAGGAATTTGAATCTGGAGTCTCTGATTTCAGCATCAAGTACACTTTCCACTGCGCACTGCCCCCTAGTTAGTTATACTCTGCTGCTTCTGACTTATGGGATTTGAGATAGGGAGCTTTTAAGGAAGTAATACTAGAAATGACCAAGCTTTGGTTGAGATAAAGATGATGTAGGGTCAATATACTGGCTTCTAGAAAAGCTACAGCTAAGGTAGGTTGGACTTTGTCCTAACACACTACATCTAGAGGGCACTGATAGCTCTTATAACTCTTTTTTGGGGGGGAGGGGGAAGGCAAAGTAATTGGGGTTAAGTAACTTGCCAAAATATATCCCACTTTATGTGCATCTGACAGGCAAAACTTCAGGCTAAGGTAACTCTGGGCTAGCACCAGGGCTGGACAACCCATCCTGAAGCAGTTCCCCTCCTACTTTTAGCATAAGAAAGTAGAGTCTCACACTTTCAGTGGTGTTTACTTCCATCTCACTCCACCTTCCTAGTCTGGGAATATCCTCTCATCATCTCCAGGAGTCCCTCATCTCTAAGACCAGTAACTGCGCTGTTTGATTTGGATTTTCCTCTTGGAAGAGTCTCCTGACAAAAGTGGCTTTCTGGAATCTGAGAAGAGGGAAAGGACCAGGAAGCACGTGGCTACTGTTCTGCCCCCATGTCCTTCCATCTGGGGTTTTGGTCTTTTCCAGTCCTTGAGTATTCATCTCTTTATGCCCCTAGTAGCACCTGCAGAGTCCATCCCTACTTGGTTAAATCTGTCTGTCCTTTTTGTCAATGCAAATTCCAAAAGATATCATGAGGGCTGCTGGCAAATTAACCCCATTTGTCCTAGGGAACACAGTTTGTGCACAAGGTAGGAGAATGTGCTGTTCCCTTATTCTGTCTGTGGTCATTTTGTGCTGCACAAAAGTCAGGGGGAGCTCAGGAGAAGCCAGGGGTGTTGTAACTTCTTTATTAAGCAAAAAGAAAAGACACCAAATAGCAATTCTTCCTTGGACGTTTTGAAAGCATCCAAAATTAAGTCTGGCAGCAGCCAAATTTCACAGAGCCAAAATCTTTGTGGAAATCATATATGCACAAGGGTAGAAGCAGGCTTTAGTCAGTGGTGGTCTCTAGCCAGGGCTCAGAAGTGGAAAAAAAGACTTCCATCAAGTAATTCCAAACAATGTTGGTGGATCAATACTTCATTATTCTGATTGTCCATTGTAATTAATGATATTCGCTAATTAGCTAACTTCAATTATCTATTTCCCTTAAGAAGTTTCTGAGTTTCACTAAGATGGTATCTCAACTTGCTAAGCATCTCTGCATTCAAATTGTAATTCTCCAACTGCTTCTGTTTTACCCCTAACAAGGAAAAAGTAATAATACTTTAATTTACATAAATATTTGCAGTTTATAAAATACTTAAATAAAAAATATTTCATTTGATCCCCATAAAATCCCTTTAAGATAAGCAATACAATGAAGAAACTGAGGGTGTAAAAAAAAAAAAAAGCTGAGTTACCTAAGCTTACTGAGCTAAAAAGTTCAGATTATATAGCCCATATCTTTTGACTCCTTGTCCAGTGGCCTTCTACAATGACCACCTTCTAATTTCTCTATGCAATCCCTTTCTTAATCTTCTTTTTTGCCATAATTATTAAATCTCATTCAGCCTGCTAAGATTAGTTAAATGTTATAAGCACATGGTTCCCAAAAAGTCTGTAAACTGAAGCTGGTGAACATAAAACTCTCAGAGTGCAAAGATGCAAACAGGGCAAATGCCCTTTTGCCCGCCCCCCCCCAGTGCCAGACCATAACCAAAGTGGCTACGGGAATGTAAAAGCCAACCAAACATACTAACTGCCTATTTCAAGTGCCCCAGATCCTAAGTGACCTATCTAGCCAAAGCTTTTGTGCCAAGGTCAAGAATTAAAAGAGATTTTTAAAAATTACTTCTCTGAAGCCATGCCAATCTTTGTGGGGGGTCAGGGAGCAATCTGTCTGAGACTGTGGGGAGCTACAATCCCAGGCCATGCCAGTCCCTCAGAAACTAATATGAGAGAGTTCCAAGGAGCCACATCATTTGGAAGATGAAGAGAAATTACTGGGACCCAAGCCACCAACCCACTTAAGAAGCATCCAGGGACATCTTTGGCTTTAGCAAACTTATTTTAAATTGCAGGGTGGCTTTTTTTTTTAAAACAGAAGGGTAGGAAGAAGAGGGGGTGGTGAATTTTTTCAGCTAAGTCTTGATAAATGTCCTTCCTAAGCATATCCCATGTGATGAAGGATAGGATAAGTTCACTCCTTGGATACAATTTAGCCATCTGAAGGAGCCAAAAGATTATAGGATCCAATGCTCTCTAATCTGGGAACTGGTCTGCAAGCATCTGGTCCATCTCAGAGGGGGGAGGGCCGTTAGATGGGAAGTCAAATGCATTTCATATAAAAGTTATCACTAATGATCTCATCAGATTAGCCATGGTCGCTAAAATGAAACCTGTAGATAATTTTAGGGAGAAGAATCTTGATGCCTGGAGAAATTTTGTAAGAAAACAAACTTATTAAATACCTACTATGTGCCAGGCACTTTGCTAAGAACTGAGAATTCAAAAGAAAAAGACAAAAAGGCAATCCCTGTCCCTAAGGAGTGCACAACTTAATGGGGGATATAGCAAGCAAACAAGCAAGCTACATACAGGATAAATTGGAAATAATTAAAAGAAGGAAGTCACTAAAATGAAGAGAGATTGGGAAAGGTTTAACGTAGAAGGTGAGATTTTAATTAAATTAGGGGATCCAGGGGGTGGAGATAAGGAGGGAGAGCATTCCAGGCTTCTGGAAAGTCAGAGAAAATGCCCACACTCAAGATGTGGAGTGTTTTGTTTTTGGAACAGCAAAACCAGGGTCACTGGATCAAAGACTATGTCTATCAGTAGGCATTTATTAAGCACCTCCTATGTGCCAGGCACTCTGCTAGGTGCTAAAGATACAAAGAAAGATTTAAAAAAAATAGTCCCTTACCCTTAAGAAAGTCACATACTAATGGGGGAAAACTATGCCAAGAATATACATAAAAAGGCATATGCTGGATAAATCAGAAGTAGATCATCTCAGAGAAAAGACTCGGAGATTAAGGAAGAGCAGGAAAAGCTTCTTGTAGAAGGTGGGATTTTAGCCAAGGCCAGAAGGAACTCAGGGAAGTCAGTTAGAAGTAAGGAGGCACAGACATCCAGGCGTGGAGAGAGCCAGTCAAAATGTTTGGAGTAGAGAGACAGAGGGTCTTCTGTGAGTAACAGCCTCATGTGAAGAGGCTTCAGATGATGCCCAGTAAAGTGCAAATAAATCTCAAGGAAA
This sequence comes from Bettongia penicillata ogilbyi, assembly GCA_023548195.1. Taxonomy (NCBI): domain Eukaryota; kingdom Metazoa; phylum Chordata; class Mammalia; order Diprotodontia; family Potoroidae; genus Bettongia; species Bettongia penicillata. The sequence continues at coordinate 3,061,982 of JAJHZJ010000560.1, read as the reverse complement.
CATTATAGGTGAAGATGGGCAGAGAATAACATAAAATGCTGCTTTTGCTGCTGGATCCACCAAGAGAGTGCAAAGGCTGCAGAACAGACCACAGCATTTAAAATGCAGCATCCATACAATAAGTCAGGCAATTAGGTGGGCAGTCAGGAAGACTGATCTTCCTGAGTTCAAATCTGGCTTCAGACACTTACTAGCTCTGTGACCCTGAGCAAGACACTTCACCCTGTTTGCCTTGATTTCTTCATCTGTAAAATAAGCTACAGAAGGAAACAGCAAACCACGCCAATATCTCCACCAAGAAAACCCCAACTAGGGTCACGAAGAGTCAGACACGACTGAAAATTAGCTAAATAACAACGACACAGTGAGTCACTGAAGACTAAACACCACAGTTTCTAAGTTTTGCCGTCACACTTTGAGCTCACAATGGCTATCTCATGATGCCAATTACGCAAAGTACTGTAATAAAAAAAGCAGAGGGAAAAGGCCACATGGGCGGGGCTGATGACATGACATGAAAACAGTACTGGACAGGAAATCCTGAAACCTAACTCTGCTGCTCTCTAGATACGTGACCTTGAGCAAGCTATTTTGTTTCTATGCATCTCACTTTTGTCTTCTGTTAAAGAAGGATGAGAAAAGTCACAGAACTGGAAGGGCCCTCTGAGGTTATCTCATCCGCTCTGCCCCTGAGTCCTCTTGACCACTCAGCCATCTAGCCATTGCCTTGTTGTTCATCCCTTGTTCTTGAAGAGGACCAGTGACATCAGAATGGTGATGTCTTAACTTGTGTGACTTAACTGTGCAAGATCATCCGCCTTATTCTCTCCTCCAGAGTCATCAGAGTCCAGTGGTAAGACATAGATCAAAATAACTGGAAATGGCCCTGGGTGCAATAGGAGACCTTGGCCTTTTTAAGCTAAAATCTTTCCCAGGTCTCAGGTCTGAAGCAACCCCCATTCGGTTGTTAGAGACTAGGTAAGCACTGAGATAAGAGATGGCTGCCTTAACACCCTCTGAGGGGAGAAGGTAGATGGCACAGTAGATAGAGCACTGGTCCTGGAGTCAGGAGGACCTGAGTTCAAATCAGACCTCAGACACTTACCAGCTGTGTGACCCTGAGAAAGTCACTTAACCTTGATTGCCTCAAAAAAAAGAAGGAAGGAAGGAAAAGAAAAAAGACCTCCTGGGAAGGATTTTTCGGTAATTCATGTCACAGCAGAAAAGAATCAAAGAATGTTGATCTTGAACCTGAGTTTGTATCCTGGAACTGCTTCTTACTGTCTCTGAGTTCAGGCAGATCACCTACCTCTCTTCTCTAAATCTCTTTCCTCCACTATAAAACAAGAGGCTGGGACTAAATGACCTTTGGGAGCTTCTTCAGCTCAAGATCTGTTTCTGGGGTCTTATGACCTCCCAGGGCAGTCCACTTTATTTCTGCATAGCTTTGATTGTCAGGAAGGTTATCTCTGAGCTCCAATAGCTGTATTGGAATACCATCAATAGGGGTATTCCTCCAATAAGGCAAAGTCTGAATACACCTATGCTCTCTCATAAATTTGCCAAAGGGGATCCACCCAATCTGCTGGAGGCCATCTTCATATTCTCTTGACAAGATGAGGATACCAGAGGAGGATAAAAAGCTCTCTCAAAAGTTATGTTGCACTCTCACTATGAGCAGGGCATCTCCTTTTCAATCATACTTTTTAAAAATCAATTTTTATTGACATTTTGGGATTTTTTAACATCAGGAAGATTTCTGCCAGTATCCCTCCTAGAGGAACATTCCATAAAACAAATTATATTTCAAAGGAAAAAAAGAAGAGTAATTTATCAATACATCCAAAAAAACCTGAAAATATGTGCCCTCTACCACGTGCATGCACTTTACATTTTTGCAAAGGGATGAGGTAGAGGTGTCTCCTCTTATTTCTCCCTTGGAGCCATTCTTGTCCTTTGTAATTCTGTAGTATTGACTTCTGATGGCTTTGTGTTTGCTCTTTTCATTTACATTGTTGCAGTTATTGTGTATGTTATTTTATGACTGTTTACTTCGCTCTGTATCAGATCCTACAAATTTATCCATACTTTTCTGTATTCATCATTGCATTGCATTCATGTATAACAATTTGCTTAATCATTACCCAAACAATGACCATCTACCCTGCTTCCAGTTGTTTATTGCCACAAAAATTACTAAAATTATTTTAGTATAGATGGGGGTTTTCTTCTGATCAAATAGTCTTCTTGGGGTATCAACCTAGAAGTAGGATCTAAGGGTCAAAGAGTTTGGACATTTTAGTCATCCCATTTTGTAGATTCCATATTGTTTGAATTAATCCACCATCAATACACTAGAGTGTATGTATACTTATATACATATATAGTATCTATGTGTTTTGTATGTGCACGTGTGTGTGTATACACACACCAACACAGTGACAGAAGAGTTTAAGATGAAGAGAAAGAGGAGGAAGAAGAAGGAGAAGGAGAAGGAGGGGAGTGGGAAGGGAAGAAGGAAAAAGAAGAAAGGGAGGGGAGAAGGAGAAGGAGGAGATTGATCACTAACATTTATAGAGCACTTTGGAGGTTTGCAAAATACTTTACATACATTATCTCATTAAAGTCTCATAATAACCTTTCTAGGTAGGTGCTATTATTATTCCTATTCTAGAGATGAGGAAACTGATGGTCAGCAAGTTTAAAATTGAAATCCAAAACCTTCTAATTAATCCAATATATATACCATGCTGCCTCTGGACCCTGCCTTGGATCTCATCCATGACAATGTTGAACAACTTTGACGAACGTATATCTTCCAATTTTGTGCTTTGCTTGATATTAATAATCAGAAGGTCAAAGTTTTCTCTGTTGTTAATTTTGAAATACACATGAGAAACACCTTGTTGGAGAATCACCTTTAAATCGTCTCTACTGAATACTTTGCTCCCCTGAATCAAGTGCTGTTTTAACCAATAGATCATAGCAGAGAAAGATCTTGTATTCTCTCTAACCTTCAGTCAGTTACCTGAGGATAAAGATGTGCTCCCCTGAGGAGTCACTTGCCAAAGCCTGCCTGTTCCCTTCTAGTACCCTCATCGAGAGACCCCTGGCTTCATGTGTTCTTACTAAAATTGCACATGGCCGAGAAGGTTGGCATGAAGTTATTTGTGTTTCTTTGACACCTTTTTGGATAATGAAAGAGTTGAAGGGCTGCTGCTGTTTTTTCATGCTGAAATTTACGTCTTCACAACTTCTGCGCCTTGCTTCTAATTTTGCCCTCTGGAAGGATAATACTTATCCTGTCATCTTCACAGAGCTATTATGAGGAAAACCCTTTCTGAAGGTTAAAGTGCTAAATGATTATCAGATGAGATTGAACAGATAATGAGAATAAAAGTATTGAGACCAAAATAGAGCCACAAGGACCAATATCTGAGTCTGCACATCTGTTCCTTTCTTTCCATTTTCCAGTACCCTTTCCACTCCCAATGCCTGGACATTTAACATCTAGATTATTGCAACACACCCCCCACTGCTTTGTCAGCTTTAATTTCTCCCTCACTCCTCACTATTCTTCATATTTCCTCCAGATTGATTTAACTACAGCACCACTTTCATCATACTGCTCCAGGGTTCAAAAATATTCCAGGGCTCATCAAAAGGCAGGATAAAATCCAAACTCCTTACCCTAGCATTTAAAGCCACCATATGGCCCCAACCTACTTTTCCTCACTAATCCTCAACATGAGCCACCCACCCATATCGATCTACCTCACTGTGCATTTTCAATCTATCCTATTGTGCAAGATGGTACCATGGAAAGAGAGCTAAATTTAGAGCTGCACCACTTGAGTTTGTTGAATCCTGCCTGGAATGGTTAGCTATATGACCCTGGGGAGGTCATTTAACCTCTTTAAACCTGTCCCCACATCTATGAAATGAGTGATAACTTTTTTCATAGCATTGTCTGAAAAGTACTAGAAAAGGTAAGGTTTTTTTCCCCTATTATACTATTCACTGACATTTTCTACCTAACTCTTGGCCATTCTTCAAAGCCCAGCTCAAGTTCCACCCCTTCCATGAATTATTCCAAGTCCCTTCCAACTCATACTTTTGTGTTTCCTCTCCTCTAATGTGATAAAAGCAGTTGATTATCCCAACTACTCATTTGGCACTTAAAATATACTTCCAAACCCACTGTTCTCTTCATTACATCATGTAGCCTATCCTATTAAAAAGAATTTTTTTAATGAAGATATGGAAAGCATGTTTATCAAATTTTCTGGAAAAGACAGATTTAGAAAGGAGAGATACTATCTTGTAATAGATTAAGCAATCAGAAAGATCTCAGTAGGTGGGAAATCTGGGACCAAACCAATAAGTTTACATCAACTGAGATAAATGTAAAGTTTTGCATCTAGGTTAAAAAAAATCAAAGTTTAGATAATTAGATTAAAAACAATTAAAGGCATGTGGCCAATTATAATTAATGGGGAAAAGGCCCAGTGGTTTTGGTTGGCCACAAGTTCAGTATTAGTCAATGATATGTTATAGCCAATTTCAAGTTAATGTAATCTCAGTATGAATTAGCTTCAGGGAGATAATCACCTTAACGTATTTTGTACTAGTAATATCTCATCTGGAGGGAATGTGTCAAGTTTTGAACATCACATTTTGAGAGGGTCTGAATGAGAATGACCATGGTGAAGAGTTTGGTAAAAATGTCATACGAGGAATAGTCGAAAGAACCAAAAAATAGCAATTGCTACCAACAGTCACTCAAACCCTTAAGATAGGCAAAGATGAAAAAAATGGAAAATGACAACTGTTGGAGGGGCTTCAGGAAAACAGGTTTACTAATTAGAGCTGTGAACTGGTCTAGTCATTTTGGAAAGCAATTTGGAACCATGCCCAAAAAGTCACTAAATGACACATCGTTTGACCCAACAATGTTATCCTTTGATTTTCAGTGATACCATTCCTAAGCCTGTACCCCAAAGAAATCAAAGAAAGAGGAAAAGGACTCATATGTACAAAATATTTATAGCAATTTTTTCTGTAGTGGAAACCAAAGAAAAGCCAATCAGCTGGGAAATGGCTAAACAAATTATGGTATACTAAATCAAATGGGATAATACTTGTAAAGTATTTAGCATAGTGCCTGGCACATGTCTGGTATTTAATAAATGCTTGGTCCCTTCTTCTTCCATACATAGAAGTAATAAAACACTATTATGTCATAAAAAATCACAAAAAGAATGAATTTAGAAAAACCTGAGAAAGCTTATATGAACCAATACAAAGCAAACAGCACTAGAACAACTCTATAAAAACAAGTAACTTTTAAATACTTAATTAAGCTCTCTCTTCAATGTAATGAACAGCCATGATGAACTAGGCAATCCACTTCTTGAAAGAAAAGTGATGAATTCAAGATATAGAATGAGATACACATTTTTGGTCACAGACAAGTTGGGATTTTTTTTTTTTGCTTGATTATTCACATTTGTTATGAGTATTGTTTTATTTTATTTTTCCTTTCAAATTTGAGGGATGCTGAGGAGAAAAAAATTAATCCTTTTTAAGTTAAAATAAAGCAAAAAATTAAAAAGTTGATGGAAAAAATGAAAATATAGTTGGAAGTTAGAAAATAAAAAGGTAGGCAAAGTTGGAAGGGGAAGGTTGCTATCAATGGATGAGCACCTTGACGAGGTGATATTTGTACTGAGCTTTAAAAGGATGGTTAAGAATTCAACAGCTAAAGAAAGGGAAGGAAGCCAGGGGTTGGGACTAAGGAAACAAAATAGAATTCTAATTTAGAGATGAAATAAAGAACATGGTAGATCTTATAAGATAAGGTTAAGAAGTTGCTAGATTGTAATTGGCCTGGAATACCAAACAAAGTTTTTACTTTTTTCAGAGGGCAGTAGAGAGTCACTGGAGATTTATGAGCAAATGAGTAGTATAATCATAAAGATCAATCCACCATCAACTTTTTTATTAAGCATTTATTAAGCACCTACTATGCGCCTTACAGATAGTAGCTCATTAGATCTTGACAACAACCCTAGGTTGCTGTTCAGTCATTTCAGTTGTGTTGAATTCTCCATGACCCCACTTTGGCCTTTTCATGGCAAAAATACTAGAGTGGTTTGCCATTTCCTTTTCCAGCTCATTTTACAGATGAGGAAACTGAGGCAAACAGGGTTAACTGGCCCAGGATCACACAGTTAATGTGTCTGAGGTCAGATTTAAATTCATGAAGATGAATCTTCTTGATTCCAAGCCCAGTGTTCTATCCACTACTCCACCTAGTTTCCCACAACCCCAGGAGGTAGCTTCTCTTATTATCTCCATTTCACAGATGAGAAAACCAAGGCAGAGAAAGGTTAAGTGACTCTCCCAAGGTCATATAGCCAGCAAATGTCTGAGGCTAAATTTGAATTCTGATCTTCCTGACTCAGCTGTCCCTATTAAGAATGAATTGGAGGTGAGCAGTACTGATGGTATGAAGATCTATCAGGGGTCTATTACAATAATGCAGGTGAGTATAGAGAGGAGGAGACAGACACAAGCAATGTTGCAGAGGTGGAACACACATGATTTGGCAACTGAATGGAGATGAGAGTTAAAGGAAAGAGAAAAGTCAAAGATATCCATTTTTAAAATGAGAAACAAAGCAGATGTTGGTGCTACCAACAGAAATAGTTGTCAAGAAGAGAAGCTAGCTTAGGGAGGCTAAGTTTGAGGTGCTACAGGGATATCCAGGTTGAGTTGGAGATGTAGGTCTGGAGTTCCGAAGAGAAGTCAGAGCAGAGATTTGCAAGTCATATTCATGGAAGTTATCCCCAAAGCCACAGAAATGAATGAAATTTCCAAGGAAGAGATTGGAGTGAGAGAAGAAGGCAAAGGACATGCCCTTGTGGAATATCCTCACCAAGGTATCAAGACATGAGGAGGCAATCAAAGAGTTAGAGAAGGAATATTTAGAAAAGTAGGGATAGAAACTATGAGGACGAGGCATCTCTGAAGCATCTCGTAGTTTGTGGGCAGCAGTGTCAAAAGCTACAGAGAAAGGTCCAGGAGAACCAATGGATGTGGTCATTAGGACGTCACCAGTCACTTTTGAGCAAACTGTTTCAGTGGAATGGTGAGACATAAATCAGACCAAACTTAAGCATTTTAAATACAGGGTCAAAGGAATGGAACTTTCCAAGCTTGGTGTCCCAAGGTTTCAAACTCCTTGGAGTTATAGGGACAAAGTTTCACCTCCTCCGCTGGAAGGTATTCCTTGGATCAAATGATAATCACAAAGGATGCCAAAGTCTGGATGAAGAAGTGTAAGTGTGCGGATGCATATATAACCCGTGCATTGTTTGCATCCCTCCAAATTGTATTGTTTATGCAGCTGTTCCCAAACCCAGCCGCTCTGTTTATTTTTGTCCTTAGAGGAAACAGAGAAGAGCGTTCTGCCTATTAGGGCAGAGCGGAGATCAAAGAATCCCCTCCTCAGCCCTTGAGAGTTCTCCACTAAAGCTTTCCATCTGAGTCAAGATCAAAACAGAACTGATGATCTCGACAGGACCCAGAGAGCTTACAATAGCACCTGTTAGAGGCCTCCTTTCATTGCTTCCACCAAATGGAAAGGCTTTGTGTTTTTCCGAGGAGCAAAGCATGAAACAGTAGCTTGGCTCCTGGGTAAGAAAGTATTTCCTACCAAGTTCCTTGCCCATTATTAATAACATGAATGAGGTGGTATCATCCTCATTTTATGGGCCAAGAAAGTGAAGCTAATGAAGTCCCACCCATAGGTCACCCAGAAGTTGAAATGTGGATATGGAACCGAGTCGGATGCTGAATACTTTTTCTTTACTTTCACTGAGAGCAGAGAGAAAAGGTACAGAAATTTACCTTTACCTCCCTCTCTCTACCCAGTGTCATATCCTGTCCCTCTCTAGATGGTGCTGAATACCTGAAGCAGGACTGTGGAATGACATTTACTTCTAGCATCATTTGGCTTGGCACAGAAGACAAGAGTGCTGTTGTGACCTCTGAATGGTGCATTGTATGTCGGATGCCCTACCCCCAAAGCAACCCTGGCTTACTTGTGGATCTGGCAAGAGTAGTCAGGGAAGGAAGCAAAAGAGACTTCATGTTGGGCATAGGTGAAGCTGTGTCTCTCATGTCCCTCCTTCCCCTCCTCTGCCATGCAATATTTTCAGGTTAATTTAAATGTCAGTGAAAGCTGCCAGATGATTTCCAGGAAGGACATGATCCACTTAAGTAAGACTATGGGTTCATTGGGTCTATGCTTTCCTTTCCCATTCCCAGGTCCCTTCTTTTGGTGGAGCTCAGTGAGCTAGAAGGTATAAAACTGAGTCAGTCTCTCTGGTTATTAAAATTCAAACTGTATCTCCCTTAAACCCTTTCCAGGCCTCTCTACAGTTACCATTAGAACAAAATATCAAGAAACCACCAAGGTAGGTGCAACCAAGGATATTCTGAGGTAGCAGCATAAGTCACTGACAAGGCTTGGATTCATACCCAAGCAACCTATTTAGGTTCATAGTGAGGCATTTAAACCAGGCACTGGGGACAGGAAGGAAGGTAGGAGGGAAAAGAAAGAAAGAGGGAGAAAGAGGGGGAGAAAGATGGAGGAAGGAAGGAAGGAAGGAAGGAAGGAAGGAAGGAAGGAAGGAAGGAAGGAAGGAAGGAAGGAAGGAAGGAAGGAAGGAAGGAAGGAAGAAGAGACAAGTGCAATGCATTAAAAAGGATCTCCTCCCCATCCCCTTCACCTATACATAGTGACCACTCATGGAAACCACTCCCACTTATCAAACACTATGGTGAGGAGATATTGCAGAAAAGAGGGACCAAAAGGGAAAGTGGAGGCTCCCAACATGGAGCAAACACAAAAATGAACACACAGATGTATTAACAATATAACTTAAAATGACAAAATATCAGTATCAATGATGCTTACCTCAGAGAAGACAATGAAGGAACCCATTCCTTCCTAGATGGAAAAGCAAGTCTGCCAATCAATCAAACAAATAAATGGAGCAAGCAGGGCCATGCTGGCCAAACCACTATGGAGGGGGAATAACCAGCAATAAGAAATCTTCAAGCAGAGAATGGACAGAGAGATCTTTACCTAAGAGATACTATTGTGACAGCAATCTAAAAAAAAAAATCACATTTGAGTACAGACCAAGGGCTTACGTCTTCCCATCTCCATGTCCTCTTCCCTTTTCTCTCTATCCTTTATCTTACAAGGATGAAATAAGGCATAAGAGCAAAACTTTTAACTAGGGCATAATCACAGCTAACTTCTAAAAGACTACCCAACTTGGGGTCTCTTGTTTCCATCTTGAGCTCTGTAAAAATCATAATGAGGCAGATATAGGGGTCTATGTAGAACCCAGACTTAAGCTATTGTATCATCCCAAAGACACCATTAATGTAAAGTGTTCTTAGCAACCATCATTGATTTAGATGTACACTACTCCCATCAGATACCATCCTGTTCACTGGCAAACGGGAGACTTAGGAGTTCTATGAGACTGTTCAGAGCTTCATGATATCCTCACTTGACAATTCAATTCAACAAGTATTTTAGACATTCACTATGGACCAAACACTGTGCTAAATTATACAAAAACACAAATAAAATAGTCTCTACACTCAAGAAAGTGAGTGTTCTATAGGGAGAGACGTACACATGTAATTAACAGCAACAAATTATTTTGAATCAGATTTATGATTCATTGGTATGGTGAGGAGACTCCATGTATTAATGAAGGTCAGCATCTACTCTGTAAGTCATCCACAGTGAAGTGAAGTGTGGCATTTCCTAAAGTGCTTTGCTGCTAGACATTCTGGGAAAACTTGTCTTCTCAGACACTGGGACAAATAACCCATCAACCAGTTGGGTCAGGGGCCCTGAGCATCCATGTTCTCTTTAGTTTTTCAAACTAAAATCAAAATCAAGTTTGAGTTTTGCATATGGGAACCGGGCCTTAAACAAAATACAAATATTGTTTCTTCTCCCCATATTGAATTTCCAAAGCTGAAGTAGACTATACAAACAGTATGGATACCTGAGCATGGCTGGCACATAGAAATGCCATGTATGGGTACATAATTATCTATGCAAATAATATGGGCTGTCTTTCCGTCTAAGTGACAGGCACAATGCTAAATATACAGGGGATGCAAAGACGTATGTGAAATATTCTAATCTCACTGATGTTTCAATATAGATTAAAATGCTTTGTTATGGACCACAAAGGATCATAGATTTAGAGATGCAAGTGACATTAACCTTTCCATCCCCATATCCATCCCTCATTTCACTAAGGAGACACTCAAATCTAGGGAGATTATTTGCCCAAGGATATGAAAACAGTTTAAGAAGTTGTCAGAATTTGAACCCAGATCATCTGACTGCCAAATCCAGCATTCCTCCCTTATCTGCTTAATCATAGAAGGAGCGAATATCTATTTCCAGATCACATTTCAGACCTACGTCTCATAATAACTGGGGCATTCAAGAAACTCAAAGCACTTTACCAGGGTGCATGAGCCTCTTCACAAAGAGAAAATGAGCAGAAGGAAGGGTGAACAGCCCACCCAAGTCACTTAAGCACATGCAACAAAATGAGAACTAAACACACAGGAATTGCAAGGAGATCCCTTCTCATCTCTGCTCTGAACAAGACATCCAGAGGGTAGATCACACTCTGATCCTTCAAAGTCACAGTAAAGAAACAATTGCCCTTTTAAACCTCTTAACTAGATCTCAAACATGGAAAACTTCACTGAAGTGGAATGCTTTGGGTTCTACTTCTATGACACAAGAAATCAAGTGGATACATGGATTTATTCAGAGCAATGTCCCAAAGTAGGTTTGGCAACAGTCTTGGCAATCTAATCTCTGACTCTTGCTACACCTGCCTTTACAGGACTGTATAATGTTTCCTTGAATAATCAATATAAATAGCACTTTAAGGCTCTCAACTAAACAAAAAATATGCAATTCATGTACTTGTACTTACTATGGCAACAAATGGATTCAACTCTTACTACCTTTCCTCACAGGAAGGAAAGAAGCATTTATAAGCACCTATTATGTGCTAAGCAATTTGCAAATATTATCTCCTCTGATCCTCCCCATAATCCTGGGAGGTAAGTATTGTTATTATCCACATTTTACAGATGAGGAAATTTGGGCAAACAGAGGTTAAGTGACTTGGCCAGGCTCACATAGTTAGTAAATGTCAGAGGCCAGATTTAAACTCAGCTCCTTCTTACTCCATGCCCAGACCCCTATTCCCTGAACCTCCTAGGATCGAATGAAAATTAAATATAAATGTAAAGTGTCATAGAAATGGTAGCTACTATTGTTATTATAGATCTATTCAATGAACATAGAAACAAGAGGATTTTTTGAATAATACTTTGAGTTCGCTAAGAAAACTATACATGTCTGTTTTCTTCCCTTACTAGACTGTAAGTTCTATGAGACTATATCCTTTCCTCAAGCAGCCTATGAAAGGCACACTGGACTTGAAATCAGGATAGATCTGTTTTCAAATCCGGACTCCAAAATTTACCAGTTATATGACTTAGCTGAGGTACAACCTTTCATAGTCTCTTTCCTCATTTGTAAAATGGGGATTCTTCTAATGCTTCCTCCATGGATTTATTTTGAAGCAAGTGTTTTGTCAGCATTCAATGCTATACAGAAGTAAGTGACTATCAGAGCTCATAGATGTAGAGCTGGAAGAGAACTCGGAAGCCATCTAGGCTAGGGTTTATTAACCATTTTTGGTGTCACAGATCCCTTTGGCAGTCTGGGGAAGCCTATGAACTCCTCAGACTCCCCCAGGGGAATCAGGCGCTTTGCCCACTATTACACAAAAAGCAAACATCAGAAGCAGAATTTGAACTCAGATATTTCCATTTCTACGCCAGTAATTTTTCTACTGTCTTGTAACCCCAGGGCCTTGCACATAGGAATAGGAATAATAGGTACTTAATAAATACTTATTCAATTAAAGTAACAACCTGTTCCCCCAAGCATTCTAGTAAATTTTTATAATAGAAATGAAGCCCATTCTTCACAATAGGTCTAACTGCAATTTAATTTTTCATTTATAAGGTTATCTCATTTATAAAGATATTCACTAATCACTAAAAATTTAAAATCTAGTTGATCGCTGACAGCTAGAACTGCTAAATACATCTGCTTTTCTTAAAGTTCAAAGCATCACAGCTATACTAATCAACAACCTTCCATCCACCAGGGAAGGAACCAAGAGCTTTAAGAATTGCTTTTGCAAATGCTGTCCACGCCCAGAGGAAGAACTGTGGAGCCGGAATGCAGATCGAAGCATACTGTTTTCACTTTTTTGTTTTTGTTGCTTTTTCTTTCTTATGGATTTCCCTTTTTATTCTTAATCTACTTTTACAACATGACTAATATGGAAATATGTTTAACATGATTGCACGTATATAACCTACAGAAAAGAGTGTTCTTCCAGATCTGTCATTGATGCACTTCGGCGCATTGATTTATTTCACTTCTTCCATGAGGAATGATGTGTACTGTGCATGATCACTATGTGAGCTCACTGTATTCAAGATGTCACAGTGATAATAAGAGAGGCCCTGAATAGCCAGCTCCATTCACTTTCTTATAAAATCTTAAAAATTTTACAGTCATTATGCTTTATCACAGAAAACTTATCAAGCACAGAAGTAACAAGGACAATGTAGCCATTTTACAGACTATTAATCCAAGGCAGAGTTGAACTGGAAAAGTTAGACCGCTAGTGAAATGGAAGATAATGACAAGTGTATAAACCACATGTAGAAAGATATGGGACCACCTTATCCCACATGGCTCTCCTGAAGGTGGGTACTTGATCATGAATCCGCACTGATGATGGCTCCCTCTCGTAGCCTTCCCATCTCCAGCTCACCTTGCTCTGGAGATGCTTTCATCTTTAAGTCAGTCTCCATCTCACAGGCTGTTGATTGATGATGACTGAATGGTTTCACTGGGCCACCATAAGGCTGAGTTTTTACAGTTTTCTTGGAGGTCATGGCAACAACCAGTTGGTCCTTTCCCAGGTTTACCCATTTGCTAACAGGGTTCAACTAGGTCTTAAAGAAATCTCTATTAGGGCAAGAGCAGTCAGTAAGCTGACTTAAATCCCACTCATGGGCCCTGACCTATCAAGGGGTGGGGGAGGGGAAAATGCTTCAATGGAATACTCCCATTGGCCAAATTGAATATTTGAATGTTACAAGTATAGCCTCAGTAGAATGTATGTGATAAGCAGTTAGTTTACTTACTCAATACACATCTCATCCCCTAGCTCTATTTCACTACTGAAAATACCACAACGATATTAGTGAGAGAGGAGTAAGGACAGGCTGGGGAAGTTCTGGTTTTTGATGCAGCTCTAAGTTTGTGTAGGTCCAGATAGGACTTCATCAGACTCCACCTAAGGTAATGGTTCCTCTCTCTTCTCTACAAATTGAATCAACACTAAGGTGTAAAGACTCAGAGTCCTGCAGTGGTGCTAATTACACTGATCTTTCTTCTGGGGATAAAGCAGTTGAAAACCCTGGGGTTTAGTAGACACAAATGAAGCCCCAAGTCCCCTTAGCAATTAGGATCCTCCTTGGATTAAAAATATTCTCTATTGAAATTCTTTATCCCCATCTGATCATGTTGCTAGATGTCAGAGATGTGGATTTACTAAAAAATCATCTTTTTCTCCTTATTCAATATGAACTTATAAAACTGATGAAGCAATTGATTAATTTACTTTACAAAACCCCTAGAACTTGAGGCTATTGAGGGTAGGTATATGCTAAACAACATAACTTCCTAGTTACAGAGACAGCTCTGGATTGCATGATAAATATCTGGTCTCAACAGTCAGGAAAGACTTGGTTTCAAGTACCACTTCTAATATGTAACTTCCAGCTGTGTCACCATGGGCAAGTCACAATTTCTTACAGTGTCCCATGCAGCTAAAATAATACATTGTAGAGGAGATGCCAGCCTTTGTTGGTACAGGGACTTTCCTCAATGGGAGTTCTCTACACTGAAGAAATCACAGAAGCGGTTCATTTTGAAAAACATCATCTCCTAGAATAAGGTATTTCAGTGTAGCCACACATTGTAGATACATAATAGGAAACGTTCCCATGACCCTGGAAGGTCAGTCAAAGATAGGGCAATAGCTACAACATAAGGGACAGGAAAAGTTAGTCGGAGTAAGTAGGAAAAGAAGACAACTCCCAAGCGGTGCAGCAATGTTCAGCACACGACAAGACTGGCCATGAGTCAATCAACAAGCATATTTTGGTGGGTTGGGTTTTTTTAGGCAACTATAGTGTTAGGCATACAAAAAAAAAAAAGACTTTGCCTTTAAGGAGCTTATATTCCAAAAGGAGAGACACCATACATAAATTAAAACATGTATGATAAATATAATTACTAGAAGTTTTCTATTGGAGTTTATTAAAAGATTATTTTCTTTCTGATAAAAACATAAATTAACTATCACAGTGGACAAATCACTGGATCTGGAATCAGAAAGACCTGAGTTCAAATCTCACCTCAGATATTTACTGGACCTGTGATTCTGAGCAAGTTACTTCATCTCTGTCTGCCTCAGTTTCCTCATGTGCAAAATGGGAATAATAACATCACCTTCCTCTCAAGGTTGTTGGGAGGATCAAATGACATCATCTTTGTAAAGTACGTAGCACAGTGCCTGGCACATAGCAGGTACCATATAAATATCAACTATTACTATTATTGTAAGTCAATGGAAAAACAAGAGTCACTCCATGGAAATTTCTTTCACGGCTAATTTTCCTTAAATATATCCATACAAGCATCACATATCTGATTTTTTGAAGTCAATGGAAGCGAAAGGAATCTCCAGTACCAGTCATTCCTGTAAAGTAGCCTAAAGTTCATTACCTAGTTTTCAAAGCGGTAGACCCCAATTTTCCCCCTTTTTAAAAAAGATGCACAGAAATAACAAAACGGATGATACCACCAACATGGAGAAGGCAAAGTCAGTTACTGGCTTTTTTAAAAAGTCTTGGAAGTTGCTTTTAAGATGTCTCTATGTACTATGTTCATGTATAGGCATTGTATTCATGAACCAAACTGAACGACAGCAACCTCCCTAAAGGACTAGATCTTAATGGAGCATGTACATTTCTGCCTGGAAATAGGTATCTGACCTGTGGAAGCTTATGAACAGCCTCTTTTAGAAGAAATTCGAAGCATACTCTTTGGAAATGCACAGAAGGCAAGTAAAACTCATAAAGGTCTTGAAGAGTAGATTGATAAATTTCACATACACACACCCTTTCCATATTGAATCATTGCTATTTCAGGATGGGGAGATGGGATGGTGATGAACAAGATGACATTGGAGGGAAGTGATGGGAGAGGTCAGGGGGAGATTCTTGCCAATAACTGTCCTCTCATTAAATGAAAGGAATCTGCTACCCACAGACATAACCAAATTCAAAGGGCCTCATTATGATTCCCTAATGTTTTCTTAAGATGGTAAAGCTCCCCAGGACAAGATGAGGACAAGAAGTGGACAAGACTCTGAGGGAGAAACCTGGGTCATTCTTTGTTGACTCTACAGCAGGATCTTTCAAGTTTTGAACTTGTCTTCTAACACCACTGGCAGTAGCTAGGTTGTAATACAATGCAAATATTGTCAATGCCAGAAACCAGTCTGTGTGAACTAAATAAAGGCTCCCAAAGAGAGCACACTGCCAAGAGCTTGGGCTCAGCACAGTTTGGATGTTTCCCAGATAACTTCAGGGGAATGACATTTTTAATAGCCCTTTCCCCCACTGGCTAGTTAGATACTTGCTATACATGGCAGGAAATCCTTTTTTTTTTTAATTTGAAGTCATCTTTTTAAAAAATTAAGAGTACTTTTTGTTAAAAAATGTAGTTCAAACTTAAGAAACATTAAGCTTCAGAGATATCACGATGGATGGTATTTTTTTAATGTAGTATATTCTTCATAGAGACTGTCTAATATTTAATATTTTTGTTTAATTGTTTAATATCTAATAGTATTATTCAATAAAATTTAATAATGTAACAAATCACAGGGAAGGAAAAATATAATGAAATTCCCAGGAGCTCTCTCTAGATTACTTGTTTTCATATATTATATATTTATTTATTTTTAGTTTTCAACATTCACTTACATAAGATTTTGACTTTTGAATTTTCTCCCCAACATGGCATATAATTTGATATAGGCTCTACTCATACATTCATATTAAACATATTTTCACATTAGTCATGATGTAAAGAAGAATTGTAACTAGATTACTTACTTTAAAAATTTTAAAGTATCACTCTAAATTGAAAAAGCAGGACAGCTTGTATTTTTCTAGTATATACATAAACAAAGATGAAAACTGAGACTTAATGATATTAAGTTTTAAAGTTTCTCAAGTTCACCTGAATAACATCGTCTAATTTATATATTTTTAAGAAAACCACAGTTCACATTCTTAGGAGAATAAGCATTGAAATACATTTGCACATTTTGTAAAATGATTACAAATCTCAACTGTACAACTAGAATGTTTCACCACCCATTTTCAAGTAATAAGAACAGTGGATTCGATTAGTTTTGTAAAACAGAATATAGTTCAGCTATCATTCAGTTTCCTAATGCAGTCACAAGGTTAATCAGAAAAAATATCAAAATAAATAATAACAGGTTAAGGCTGCTTAAAAATAAAACCCACCATCTACCTTCAACTTGTGGAGTATGTATTAATGTTTGCCATGAACAAGAATGACATTTTTATAGAGGAAAAAGATTTTTAAAGTCTTCTTGAATAGTTCAATAGTCATTGAAATCAATTTGAGCCTTCCTCTGAACTAATAAAGACTGTGAGGCCTAACGGACAAAGTGCAGAGCTAGATGACAGGGAACCTGGGTTCCTGCCAGAGACTCACTTTGTGTTCTTGGCCCAATGACTTTCCTCTGGGGCTGCATTTGTGGAATAATCTCTGAATGTGCTTGGAGGAAAGGAGGGTTTTTCTAAAAGGTATTCCAACCTCATTCTCTCTCTATTTATAATCTACCTCTCTGGTCTGCTGGACAGTGACAACCTATGTCTACTGGCAGAAGGTATCTCAAATTAGTACAAATAAGGAAAGAAACATTCTTATCAACAAACAAATGTTTACTACTCTCTACTATGAGGCTAGCACTGTACTGGGAAAAGGTAAATTCTTTCTGATTCTCCACTCCAAAGTGGGAAAATGAATGTCCAGAGACGAAAAGAAAAAAAAAGTTGCTCATCTATCCCTCTTTCATATTCTTGGGGTGGGGAAAAGAGGGAAATATTTTAGGAGTATGTAAATGGGACAGGCAAACAAGGGGAAAATAAGGGTGAATTCTTTCAAACTCTGCATTCTCTATACACCAGGACACTTATATGAAATTAATGGGATATTACTCTGAAACATGAATATGAAGAACATAGAGAAAAATGAGATGACATATGAACTGATTCAAAATGAAGGAAACAGAACCAAGAAAACAAGATGCACCATAACTAAGCCAAGTAAATGGAAATGACAACCATAAAATTAACCCAAACGCTGTATGATTACAGTGCTCAAGCTTGGCCCTCAGGAAGAGAGGAGAAAATGTCTGTCCCTACCTTCTTAGAGGTGGGAGAGTGTGGTTGTGGACCTCTGCATGTACAACCAAACTTGTTTACTTTGGCTGACCTCTTCCTTCTCTTTCTCCCTCCCTTTCCTCATTACTACAGATTGTGCTCTGGGGAGGGAGGAAAGACCTTTGGAAATGAAGGTGATATAAAAACTGAACACATTGACAAAATGTTTTAAAAGAAATGAATGAAACTGCCACTTGTATACACCAATATTTCTACCCTGCCTCATTTTCTGTTTGTATTCATACTGACTGGGTTGGAAGACAAATGAAGGAAGCCTGCCAGTCTATCACAATACTGAGACAAGACATTTATGACAATATCTGCTGAGTGCAGAAGGGTCATGGAGAGAGGGAGGAGAGAGAAAAGTTCCATCAGTTCCTTGGGATTAGCCCAATATCTGAAGTGATAACTTCAAATGCTTTTGCTTTGTATATAACCAAAGACTATTCTATTCCCCTCTCTCCTGCAAAAAATGGTTTTTACATGTTGTCTCTCAAATGGCTTTAAATTTCTCTACCTCTCCTATCCTTCACCAAGAAGACTCTAGATAGTCAGAGGACAGAATCTCTATCAGAACCCTCTTTATATCCCCAGGGTCTATAATACAGATTCTTAACCATTTCTGTCATGGAGTTCTTTTCAGTCTAATTCTTTTAAATACATAAAATAAAATACATACGATTTGTACAAAGAAAACCAATTATATTCAAATATAGTTATCAAAATATTTAGCACTGAAAGGATCAGTGGTGCAAAAATATTATAATTACACTTTAAGGTTATCTCTATTTTCTTTGCTTTGTGGTTTAAAAAAATGTACTTTGTCAATTGATACAATTTGGTCCTTCAAGGTATTTCTTAAATTCCAATCCTTCTAGTGTTTAAAAAAATAAACTCATGAACCCCAGATTAAGAATCCAAGGTGCATAAAAACATAGGTTTAAAGCTGTAAAGAATTTGGAGGTCCTCTAGCTTAATGGGCTCCACTGATAGCTACTCATACTCTTTTAGCAAGCTCAGAAACATACGCTGCCTTCCTGAGTACCCAGCTTCCTACTGAAGAAAGATTTGGGCACCTGAGAGAATCGTGTTCAATCTTTCCTGAAAAACCAGGTAATGAGGCTTGGAGAAACCATGAATGCTTGCAAGTTTCAAAAGGCACACATGGACACATGTCTCATTGGTAGAATGTCCTCTTACAATACACAAAGATTGCATCCACCTCTACAAGCCTGCTTGGGCTTGGCCAGGGTGATTGCATAACTCTCTTATTTCTAGGGGTGGGCAAACCAGTTGAAGCAAAGAGCAACTTGAGCTATCACCCAAACTCCAAACCGAAAAACAGTTTTCATTTAGAGCTTTCCCCCTCTCTATAAGCTGTCATCCCCACCCACTCTCTGGGGAAAGAGGGAGTCATAAGATCAAAAGAGAAAAACCCCCCATCACCCAAAAAGGGAATCCTAATTTCAATAATTAGGGTTTCCACATTTTCACATGTTACTGATTCTAAAAGATTCATATTGCTTCTAGAAAGGGCTTCAGTTGAATGATAGATCAGAAACACGAGCCTGGTCTTGCTTCGAGAGTCCCTGAAAAATCCTTCACTGACTCCCACAGTTAGGAGCTTCAGGTGTGTCACAAAATGACAACCAAACCCTGAACTGTAATGGAGCAAGCCTGTGTGTCCTAGAATGACATATCTTGTGGTTCAGAGTCATGCTATATTTCGTAATTG
The DNA here is from genome assembly GCA_023548195.1 of Bettongia penicillata ogilbyi. Lineage (NCBI taxonomy): Eukaryota > Metazoa > Chordata > Mammalia > Diprotodontia > Potoroidae > Bettongia > Bettongia penicillata. The sequence goes on along the minus strand of JAJHZJ010000560.1, from coordinate 3,042,472 downwards.
AGTAGCCCTGCTTCCATCAAACCAGCTGCCTACAAAAACATGGTAATAGGCAAGTATAATTCACTTTGGGCCACATAGCTGCCCTCCCATTCATACTTTGCATTTATTTCATGCTTTTATATTTTTAGACCACTAATTAACATTCGTGAATCCATCAACCTTTCCCAGCACCCAGAGGAGGCAAAGCAATGCTGAAAGTCCCCTTGTGTAAACCCAGACAAAGGTAAAAATGATTTATCCATGGTCATAGAATGAGTCAATGGAGGGCCCATGGGAAAGGAAGATTGTGCCTTCTATTACCCTTTACTTTTCTCCACCATCCCATACTGCTTCCACAGATCAGGTCTATACAATATACAATATACAAAGATAATCTGAGTAGCATACAAAATGCAAATACTGTCTTATTACTATTATTATGTTATCACACTACAATAATAATGATCTTTTGTGAAGCTGGCTGATGAAATTCCTTAATGCATCAATAATATATAAAGTAATTAGGCTGCATGCATTCTAAGCAAACGCATTGCCTAACCAGCAATCATTGGCTGTCACTTAACAGGAACGCCTGTGATAATAAGCATGTAGTCACAGCATAGATTTCCAAAAAGAAATCTCCCATTCTCATGTTTTTCAGTTCTGTTCTTCTAATAGGAAATAAAAATGCTGACACCCAAAGTTCTCTATCTTTTTCTACACTATATGTTTCCCTTTCCCCCAACTCCTCACTTAACTTGCTCAATACCCTTTCCCTTCTTTTCATATATAAATCAGCATTCATTTATCTCTTAAGCACCCTAGACTGGAGGTTGAATTCCTCAGTAAGCTCAAAGGGGACTCATATTTCTATCCATTTTTCTTGTCCAATAACTCCTCTAATTGAAATTTTCTGGCTCCCAGGGTCACAGATAATGACGTCAATTGTTCAATTACGCCTCTGGTAGACTACTCTTTGCCTATAACTTTGAACTTCCACTTTTCCTTCCTTGACTACTTCCATTCTCTTCCAATCTCTCCCTGAAAAGACAAACTATTCAAGAATACTGAAGAGTAATAATGGTATATTATATAATAGTAATACCACAGTCTAGCAGAAGTTTTTGTTCTGGACCAAAAGCATGTTTCAACCAATCACAGAACAGCTTAACAAATTGGTATATGAATGTAATCGGAACAGGACTGGGATAGAAAACATGATTAATCTGAAGGATTCAGAGACTCTTTTAGGAAAACATACGAAATGATGCAGAGCTAAGTAAACAAGACATTGATTTGCATGCTGACCAAAATAATTTAAAGGAAAACATGGAAAGGCTCAGAAGATGCCAATTTGTGAGTTCAGATGACTGATGGAGAAACAGTTCCCTCCTCCTGTCAGAAAGGTAGTGGACCACAGGAATGGAATAAGGCACACATTTTCAGACATTGTCAGCGTAGTAGTTTGTCTTCCTTAAACTTACGTGTTACAAAATTCTCAGGGAAAAGATTGAGGGAAGTCATTGGAAAATGACTGAACTATTAAAAAAAAACCTACATCATTAAAAAAAAATTTTAAAAGAAAAATGATCACCATAGAAACAATGGTGAGTTGTCACAACATATAAGTAAGTAATGGGAACAGATGAGACCCACAATTTTTCAGCTATGCTTTCTACTGGGCATCTAAGCTATTTCTTGAACACCTGAAAAGAGAGGGAATCTTCATCTTGTGGGGAGAAATTTACAAATACAAATAGTATATTTAACTAATTCCCTCAGATAGTAATGTTTATTTAGGTACAATTGTAAGACCACAAAAGGCCTGGGGTCAAATAGTCATTTCCTTACATCTCATTATTCATCATTATCCCTTTAAATAGAATCATCAGTCAGATCTGCCACCTGCTTATTACAGGTGTCCCCAGCCTTGCAATTTAAAAGCTTACAAAATAGGGGGCTTCTCTCATAACTCCTTTCCTCCATAGAACAAGAACTTGGAAAAGGATTGGCTCTCACAGAACACTTCAACCTTCCCTTCTGTTGCCTGTTACCTGACTGAGAAAAAGAAAGGCTGATTGAATTTTATTCTTTCTCCGTGATCCAAAAAGGGACAAATTCTCATCCTGGATGCCTAGCCCATCTCCCTCTACTCTACCACAGATTGTATCAATCAAATTTTCCATCACTAAACTCCATTGCATAAAAAAAATAGATTTTGAAGCACCCGACAATGTATTAGGAAATATTATGGGATAGGGATGGGTAGAATAAGGTGTAGCTGTCAGGCCAAAACCAACAGAAAAGAAAAAATAACATTTGTAATGGAATAATGTTGACTCCTTTGTGTTAATCACTTAAGAGTTCATAATACTTTGTATCCACATTAAAGAACCATGTCATTGCCTGAATTGATAATGCTCTAGGGTGGGGGCTAGGTTCAAACACAACATAGTATAGTAGGAAAAATCATTGACTCATAGTAAGAAATAAGTCCTAGCTCCACCGCTGATTAGACTTGGAAAGTTTAACAAGTCACTTAAACTACTCTAGACATCAGTTTCCTCATCTGTAAATGAGGAAATATATGAAAATGAGTTTCATATATCTGCAACATCTGCGTCAAAGGACGATGAATAAAACTTTGTCAACTGAAAAGCTCCTACCTATCAGTGTGAGCTATTAGGATACAATATGAGGAGTCTAGAATCTACATTGTACTAAGCAATCTGCCTGACTCATTTCTTTCATGGAACAGATCAATACTGATAATGGTAATAGCAATAATTCACAACTGCATAGATCCTTAAGATTTTCAAAGTAGTTTTTTTGAAATAACTCAGTATTGTAGGTAGGAAGGTAGCAGACAGTGTGATTAGCCTCATTTTTTATGAATGGGGAAACTGAAGCTCTGAAAAGTTACATTACTTGTCATACGTAACACAGTAAGTGCCTGGGACAGAATTTGAATTCAGTCTTCCTCAGTTCAAATCCAGAACTCTTTTTCCTATATTCTTGAATTCCAAGTCTGGAAGGGACTTTAAAGATCCTCTAGTCCAATTCCACATGAAACATCACTATCTTTTACGACATAACCTGCACAACTGTCATCGAGGCTGCTTGTGCATTTCCAGTGACAACAGGCTCACTATTTTGAAGAGCTCTAATTGTTAGGAAGTTCTTTCTTACACTGAGCTAAAATCTGCCTCCTTGTCATTTTCATCTATTGATCCTATTTTGACCCCTTAGACCAGGCAAAACTAGTCTGATTACTCTTGCAAAAGACAGCCTTCCAAATATTGAAAGACAGAAATCATATTCAACTCAAATCTTCGCTTCAGGTCAGGCGCCCTCAATTCCTTCAATTAAGTCTCATACAGAATGTTTTGTTGGTGGTGGGGTTTTTTTTATTTTTTTACCATTCTAGCTACCTCACTCTGGATAATGTGTAGATGTCCAGTGTCCAAAACCGGGCAGAATACTCCAGGTGTGGTATGACCAGGGCAAAATACAGCAGAATCAACACCTCCCCTCTTTGAATGGTACATTTATATTAAAAAGTATAAAGCATCGTGGAGACATAGTCCAAGTCTCAGCTTTCGGTACAATGAGACTGGAATATAACTGGCATTTAGGCATCAAACATTTGGGCTGACCTATCTTTGGGAAGAGTCATTCTTTAAGACAAACACATCCAAACAAAGACCTTTAGAATACCACTTATCCTGTTGCCTAAACAACCCATTTTCTCCCTCTTTCAACACAAAGAAAGGAAAACCTTTATTCTAAAGAAACTTCTGGAATCATTCTGAAGCTCAAACCAAGGGCAAGGGGAAGGGAAGGAGAGGAGTGGGCTCAGTTCAGATGTGGTGCATTTCACATCTCCTAAATTCAGTTTCCTTATCTATAAAAAGGAGTTGAAAAGAAGGCCAAACTGAATAAATGGAAAACCAACAATGTTCCCAGGGAACAGATAATGAAACTTACCTCCTTCTCCTTAGCACACAGAAAGGAATGCTGTATACTCTCTTAAATACAGTCACTTTATTTGGTCTTTTGGCTTAAAATTTTTTTTTGTAACAAGGGAAGGGTTCGGCCTGGGGCTGTGGTAAAGGATAAAACAACGATGTAAAAACAAAAATTATTTTAAATAAGTAAGAAGGTTTGACTGATTTCCTCAGTCCCTCCTATCTGTAAAGCTTGCAAAACCTACAAAATGGGTTCACCATAAGGGCAAACAAATAGTTTAAAAGGTACCCTATATACACCCAGAATATCCACAAGACCCTATTTTTTATGCAATAGATAACACTTGCGCCCCTCCCACCACAAAGATCTTACAACCACAATAGCCAGTCCTCTCCACTCAGCTCTCCAAAATGAAAGTATACCCTCACTCAGAGAGCCTCTGTGCAGCTAAAAGCAAAGTCTTCAGACTCTAAGAGAGTATTCCTTCCTTACAACATGCTCCAGTTCCCTAAGCAAGGAGTCCAAGGTGATTTCCAAAAGGTCCTTCCAAAACAGGCAAGAAGAGTCAAAGTCTACACTGAGTTACCATGATACTCAGGGGCAATAAAATTAATTCACTAGTTAAATATAATCATTTCTTTTGGCTTCGAGAAAGAATTTAGTAATAGGAAAAGTTTAGAAAAATAAAGAATAATGATAGAAATTTAATGGCATCAGAGTGGCATTCTAGGATATAGGATAAACATTCATCTATCAGCATAGCACAAGGTAGATATTGTCTCTTTTAAAACAAAAACAAAAAACCTAGGTTTGAAAGTTGCTGATTAAGAAAAAAATGGAAAGTTTGAAAAATCTCAGTGCATCTGAAGACTAAGAATCTATCCTGGAGCATAATAATCCATCTTCTTCATTACCTGCCTCTCTTTCTCTCCCCTTCCCTCAGGTACGTAATGAATGACTTCCTCTGTATGACTTCATTATTCATTTTCTGGGGTTGCTTATTAAAATAATAGAACCTAGATCTAAAGCCTTTGTGGAATGCATCTCCATCCTTCCAACTGAAGAGGAAAATGTCAGAGAGAAATTTTAACCAAACCACCCAAGAAGATCCAAATCCCATCAACACCCTCAGGGCAGCTAGGTGGCACAGTGGATAGTGTTCTGGGCCTGGAGTCAGGAAAACTCTTCTTCTTGAATTCAGATCTGATCTCAGACACTTACTAGTTGTGTGACCCTAAGCAACTCACTTCACTCTGTTTGCCTCAGTCTCTTCATCTGTAAAATGAGATGGAAAAGGAAATGGCAAATCACTCCAGTATCTTTGCCAAGAAAACTCCAAATGAAATCCAGAATTAGACATGACTGAAACAATACAACACCATCCTTTACCTTGAAAAAAATCAGCATCATCTGTTTGCAGAACCATCTTTTCCTTCAGACCTCTCAATTATAGTTTTATAAATTGTATAAAATAAGATGCAATACAGTGATTATAAAGGGACAAAGGAATTTTATCTGGAAGTGCAACAGAATTAGACTGAACTGGAAGTTGGCATAGATCATGGTGCCCCACAGACAATATCTAAAGCTCAGTTCTGCAAGTAGTCTGATACTCACAAGTACCCACTGTTACACTAAATAAACCCATCAGTCCTTTTGGTCATGTCAGATTTGACTTCAGTTCTATAAAGTTCTATAATACATTAATTACAGTCACCTGTGGCTCTCTGTTATTTTTGAGAGGGTAGTTTGACCATCATCATCAAGCACTTATTAAGTGCTGACTGTGTGCACTGGGGATAGAAAGAAAGGCAAAAGAAATCTAGGTCTTTGACCTCGACAAGTTCTTCTAAAAACAACTCTATGTGTGTATGTGAGATTTTATATATATACACACATATATAGGCATATATATATATTTGTGTGTATACATATATATGTACATATATATACACATATATATGTATGTATGTGAGATACACACATGAGTAAATGGAAAATAATCTCAGAGGGAATACACCAGCAGTAAGGGGAATCAAGAAAAGTTTGTTGCAGAAGGGAAGATTTTAGCTGATTTTTGAAGAAAGCAGGAAAACCAAGAAGTAGAGTTGAAAAGACTTGCTCCAGGCTTGAGGGATAGCCAGTGAAAAGGCACAGATTAATGGATCTCTGCTCTTTCTTACCTGTGTAACCTTGGTCAAGTCATTTAACATATCTGAATCTCAGATTCTTTCCATACCTGTAAAATGAGGGGGTTGGACAAAATAATCTTTATGGTCACTTCCAGCTTTGATAATACTAGTAAATAAAAATAATTCACATTTGTATAGTTCTTTAAGGTTTGTAAAATGCTTTTCTCACAACAATCCTGTGAAGTTAGGTTGTGCAATTGTTATACACATTTAACAAGTAAGGGAACTGAGGCTCTCAAGTGATTTGCGTGCACTTATAGCATTATAAAGTATCTGAGGTGGGAGTAAAACCAGGTTCTCCCTACTTCAAGCCTAAGATTCTGTCCACTACTGCAGACAGTACTATAATCAACCAATAAAATTTAGTAAACACCTACTATTTGCTAGGCACTATACTAGGTGCTAGGGGTCCAAATGCAAAGAATGGGACAATCTTTAGTTACAATGAGTTCACATTCTGGTGGAGGAGGTAACAAGTACATATATAACAAATGTATTTATTCTTTTTATAGAAATATAAAGAGAACAAATAAATTAGAGTGCTGTCTCAGGGTGATTGCTTTGTCTTTCTTCTCAAAAGAAAATTATCTTCTGATCATTTCAACTGTTCAAGCTGCAGCAACCTTTAATTCATCTTCTTTTGTGCAAACTTTTCCGTTGGAAAATATAGTCCTCTACAAAACCTACATTTAACTTTTGCCAAAATTATTTAAACTGATATTTCCAATTTCATCTCTAAAGTGCCCTCCAGCTGTAACACCGATGAATTTGTGAATTTTTTCCCCTGAAAGAAAAATAATCTTATATAGGAAGGACTCATCACCAAGTAAAACTACTACAGAATAATGGAACTCATCCATTGCTAGTTATACTCAGCTCTCCCAGCAGTGGGCTTAGAGCAACAAGGCTATTCGTTATAAGCCACAAACTCCCTGTTCTATGCATTGCCAGTAGTCGCAAGAGCAAGGAATAACATGTACAACGATGAGACTTTTATCACAAAATATTAAAAGACCCAAACCACATTGGGTAGATCCTCCATGAAGATTTATGAAGGGACAGGGACAAGAATCATCCAGAACAAGACAGTATGGATAGATTCCAATTTATATTAGTGTAACCAGAACTCAAATCCCATAGATCGAGACTCCACCAAAGGAACGGACTTGCCACTGACTCAAAGACCCAATGAGCCTTTTCTATGGCTAATTCTTGATACTCATCTTAACATTTAAAATTTCACATATTTGATTTTTAAGCTAATTATCAAATCAGCCTTAGGCAGCAGAAAAAAGTGGAACTTGGTAGTTTTATGTTAATGTAATTATATTTTTAGCTCCTTCAACTTTTAACCACAATCATCTCACAACAAGAACAATTTTTTAAAATTTAAAGTGTCAATTCCAACATGCAAGGTAGGCCAAAGGCAAAGCTAAGACATGGCTATATTTGTCAAACAGTTGTTAAAACAGGAGGCAATCAAGAAGTGTATTTGTCTTGCCCTCCCTGACAGGCAATTCATTTAGAATTTTTACATTATCAGAAAGAGATGATGTCCTCACGTGTCGGAATTTCTGCATATTTGGGGAGAAAGGCAGTGGCTGCAAAGTAATCCTATTCCAGGTTTTCAATTCAAAGATGGCATGAACTCATACGCTAAAAGTCATGAATTAGGAGACCCGAAACCCACACACCAATTAGGAGAGGAGAAATCAACCAAGATAAGCAAAGAGCATTTACCAAATTGGGAGAGGGAGGGAGGCAGGATTTTATTAAGGCCAATCAAAAAGTACCTTTGAGTGTATATATTCCCCAACTTGTAAGTGAATAAAAGAGTGCATACTGACAGATTTTTCTTGCAGGACCAACAAATGATTAAGACAACCATTAACTAGCCCATAAGACAAAGATATTCATTAACACCGTATGTGTCTCAGTATAGAGATTTTACCTCAGTACACTAATGAGTTACCTTCAATTGAGGCTCTGAGATGAATCTCAGTTTGTTTTGAGAATAGACTGAATTTCTTTTTTTTTTTTTTTTTTTTGGCAGAACATGACTTAATTTGCCTGCCTGATGAATTTGAGATATAGGATGCTGATAACACTTGTTATATGTCAAGTCTATGCTACAGGAAATAGATTCCATCTTTGGGCCAGTGGTTCTCAAACTCTTGGAATTCAGGACCCTTCCCCTCTTAAAAAACTGTTGAGGACTCCCTAAAGAACTTTTATTTTTTTGGTTTCTATCTATCATCATTTACCATATTAAAAACTTGAAGTTTTAGTATTAGTATAAAAATAATTTTGACCTCATGCACCTCCTGAAAGGGACCTCCAGACATCCTGGACAACACCTTGAGAACCACGAGTCTGGGCTATTTCCCCAAGATGAATGAGAGGCATAAAATCAGAATTTTCTGCCTTGCTACGGGAAGATAAAGCCAACTCCAAAAGATGCTGCTTAAATTAGGTTTCTAAATCAAGCTATAAATAGCACACCTTTTTTTTGCTTATTTCCCTTGTCCTAGGCATAACAGACAAGTTACAAAGTCAAAAGGGCACAGTGATAGTAGGGGGTGGGGTAGAGACAGTGAATTGACATTAGCAGTAGGTATTTCCTGAGACGGAAACTCTCGTGATCTCATGGCATTAGAGAGGCACAAGATTGCTCCAGTGTTTCCCCACTGGTCATAATTGATCTGTGGATGATGAAAATAAGAGAGAAGAAACAATCAGGGAATAGAAAGCTAAAGCAAGCAGCAGGGGTACTTTTTCAATGTTCCATAATGACCAAAAGTCCAGACAGCAGCCAATTTAGAGATTCAATGGGAGAATCCTTTTTTTTTCTTAACTAGCACATTGAGACATCTTTTCCCAAACCCTCCATACATCACCAAGGGTAACACCCTACTCCACACACACACGCTAAAATTAGATGGGCATGAGCTATTGATTTGTGAACATATGACATAAACCCAGAGAGTAGGTAGAATCAAGAAATAGTGCTTACAGGGCAACAGGGCATCACAAAGCATTGCAGTTCTCTGCCTCACCAGCCACAGTCTGGGGAAGTGTTCATTGTAAAGTCCTCTGTACCTAGGCTCCAACTATTCTAAAATTGGTGTTCAGAGTCTCGGGCTGGCTTTGGTTCAAGCCACATCTTGACGTTTCCTTATAAGAAGGCTATGTTCATCTTTATGAACCCTGCCACTGAAGTCAGGAAGCATATATAGCTGTCCCTTTGCACCCGTCAAACAGCAATGCCACCAGATGCAACTGGTGATTGGCAAGGACCCATTTCAAATGTACTTGTATATCATCTAATGCTCAGAATTACCACTCCCCAACCCACATTCAATTTCAATCCCCACAAAAGAAGTTAGAGACTTTCCAAAGTGATTACAGAGTTGGGCTTTCTGTCATCTCTGCCTCTTTTACAACAACAATCATATTTAAGATTCAATCCCAGCCCAAATGTAATTAGTCCAGTTCCTGATATCTATCTAGGTGTGTTGCTTTCTTTCTTAAACGTGTGCCAAGTTTCCATTTTCATGAAATTAAATTACTATATAAAAGGCCCTAATTAGACCCTATAATGAAAAAATTAATTGTGTTTTTATTTAGAGCATTTATATTTTACAAGACTTTCATCACAAACACCCCTCCAAAAATGTTATTAGGCACTTGTAAAAATAAAACCCTCTAGGTTTGCTATGGTTGGTATTTTAAAAAAAAAATAGCTAGTAAGTTTAGAACCAGAGGGTTAATTTTAATTCATTGAATTCCTGCTGAATGCTACTAAATATTGTAAACAGGTTCCCCTGCCATATAAATTCTGATTTCTTTCCTGGCATTCCATACTGAGAAGAAAGGTCCCATTACAATCCCACAGGGAACTGGAATTGAGTCAGATCTCAAGCAAGGTTGAAAAGTGGCTATGCTTTTTCTTTAAGTCTTCCAATGACTGCCCTCAGTGATCCTGTTTTGATCCACATGACTACTTTCAGGAGGAATTGGTCACTCTACCTGCATGCTTTAGGCAGATTCTGTGTGCTTTCTGGCTTTGTCAAATAGTCCTCTGTTGAATAGAGCTGCCTTCTCTGGATCTGATGCCCAGGTTGTTTAGGGAACTCTGGGAAACTATGTCTCTGGGACCACAGTGAACTGACTCCATTCCAAAATGCAACAACGGCTATAGTCCACTCAACACCAAACTCAGCATAACGTACTGTGCATGAAGACCTGGAACCTGTTTAATTCCTTTCAGACATCATCTGCATGCTCTGCTCTTCTCATCCCAAACCCCAGAGTTCCACCCACTTCTCAGTGAATGAGGCACAGCAGGAACGGCAGCCCCCCATGGTGAGCATTTGTTATGGCTGTTCAACCAAATGGGGACAAGAGAAATTATAAGCGATCCCTGGTGCCTGTTAAAACTTGAGGAACTCGATAACGGGGGCCTCTGGGCTTTTCTGTTGTGTTCTTCCACTTCAACCCTCAATTTCAAGGGGAGCAATGCACTCTTTGCTCTTCAAAGTTTCTAACTTAACTTTTATCCTATTCCAGAAGAGTGGAAAAATGGTAGGTGCAGGACTGAGCCCACTCACTCTTAAAGAGCCTGCAACCCTTCGAGGCAAACAAAAGATTGCCTTTCCTAAGTCTATGCCTTTCCTTTCTAAGGCTAAGACGCCAGCTGCTCCAGAGCTACTGTGAGCCAGCAGTGGTTCTCAGGTTGAATTTCAGAAGCTTCCTGACTTTAAAAGAAAATTTGTCCTCTTTTTAGCTGGGATCTTTCAAATTAATTTCTCTCTGGGCAGATACTACTTTCACTAATTCCTTCAATTAAACCAAGACTTTTTGTTGAGTCTATGCCCTGATGAGGGTGGAAGGGCCGAAAGAAGGGATGACTTGTCAGACCTAACAAATATTCTTAGCTTCATGTCTGAAATTCAGTCATCAAGGAAGAGGTACAAATGTCAGGGACACTGGTGTATTTGCAGGAAAACTCACCCCATACAAGGAATTACAGACAATTTCACATGAATGAGGTTAAGATGACTGCTTCATGGGTGACATCCCCCATGGCTGGGGTTTGGAGAGCAAATGCCACACAGTACACACTAGTTATTAAACTGTCAGAACGTCTTCCTTATCCTGGTTCTTTTCATAGACCTGAGAGACCACCTCAGAAGGGTTACAGTGATTCCAGTAGGGTTTGGACTAGTAGCAATTCTTACTGCCTCCCTAGCTAATCTACCTGTAAGCTAAAGAGGCATAAAAGGATTTAGGATAGAGTAGGAAAATGTGAATGCTCCAAATGACCACCTGACCAACATAAGTGCTGGCAAATGCGACATACACTAGAATAACTATTCGTTGAACTGAATAATTTTGGGGATCATGAATACTAAGGAAGTATTTCAAGCTTGTAAACCAAAATACTTCCTACTTAATTCAGGGGTGTGTGTGTAGGGGTGAAAATCAGAGCTGAAGAAAGACAGGCAAGTAATAAAACTCAGTTGAACTGAACCAAAAGAGACTGTGGTACGAAGAAATCCCTTAGGGTCACTTAGCCGAAGGATTCTACAGATTAGGGAACAAAAAGTTTCCTGCACTGTGGGCTCCCAAAGGGCTCTCCCCCAATAATGCTATCACTTTTTTGATGTGTTTCCTGGTCTTGGAAGAGCTGGACCAGACATACATCCTCTCTATCCCTCGGTTTCTTTACCCTTGGAATAGCAACTGGAGCAGCAGTTATGAGTAAGTACAACAAAAGCCTATTTGTCCCTGGCCAAAATACAAATGTTGGTTGATAATGATCATTTTCCAAGCCCCCATTTAACATTTCTCCATTAACATTCCTGTGCCCATTTCTCAAGTTCCTAAGCAATAGGATGGAGTTTGGTGCCTGGCTATCCAAAGGGAGCTGTGGTTTTAGTAAAATCTAGAGCTAACATGTTGAGAGGGTAGCAGGTCCCTTCACTCCCAAAGAAGACACTCACTCCTGCATCTCATTTCATTTTGCATTCCAGGTAGGGCATGTTCTTTAAGACATAAATACACAAGGAATACCAAATTAAGGAATATACTCTTTCCTCATGCTTGGAGGATAAAATGTTCTCAATGCCATGACATGAAATAAGCCCCAAATCCCCCACTAAATTGGCTGGCTGATTATACCCTGGATGTGACTGGCTTGGTTTATCATGCCATCACCTACCCACCATTACCCTCCAAGCCTTGGATATAATTAATTTGGGTGTACCTTTGTGGCTCCCTGACCCATAAAGAACAAATATGATGGAAGCAGGAGCAGGAGGGATGTGTGTGTGTGAAGGGGGGGAGGGGGATTAATAAGGACTCAGAGTGAGATATTATTATTTGTTATAACTACCACCACCACAATAGCTCATATTTATATTATGGTTTGTGAAGCACTGTGCACAAACCATTTCACTTGATTTTTGAAATAATTATGAGAGAAACCACATAATGGACTTAGTGGCAAGAAAGTCAGACTTGCAGACAGAAAGACATGGATTCCAGACCTGCCTCTGCTATACAGAAGCTGTGTGACCATCCCTTAATCTCTTGGTGCCTTGGGCAACTTTCTAAAACCTTAAGTTAGAAATTAGTTGTGGATCCGCATCAGTGTGGGGTGTTTCCTCAACAAGAATTCTCCACATGGATAAATCCCAGGGCTGGACTCATCCCCCCCAAAAAAATATTTACCTTGGCACCTTTCTATCTGAGGCAAGTGGTTGCAATGATCTTTAACCTGCCTTCTGTTCTAAAATTCATATTTAGTTAAGCTCTTCTAGCTTTTTAGTGACTGACCTAGCTATTGAAAATCAGAGGAGGTAAGTGATCAACCTTGTCATCTTGAGTGGAATATTTAAAACATGGTCTTATGCAGGACTGAGATCATGTCTAAATACTCAAGCTTACAAGTGGGCAGAGAATCCAAGGTTCATTTATAAGTAGGTTGTTTGAAACAAGGGAGGAATTTTCCTGTATCAAGTGTTACATATGGGGTTAGATTCCCCAGGCCAGCCCACAAAAGCCTCTATAACCCACAAAGTGCCTGAAGTATGTGTCTACAACACTAAGGTAGTCCTAAGGATCGGCAGTAACAATGTTTCTAGGGAGAAATGTATTCAAAATTCCTATTAGGAGGTATTCAGAGAGTGCATTCCCCCACCCACCACTGCCACCTCCACTGCAATCTTCCACTGACTGAGCAGTGGGAACTGAATTTACTCAGCTCCAAATCATTAATTGCGGCTTCTGAGCTGCAAGGTGCCAGAAATTCAAGGGGCCAGAGCATCTGAGACACTTTTCAGTCTACTAGGACAGCTCTCTGTCACCCCCTTTCCTTTTGAGTAACACAGTCAAAGTTAGGGTTCTTTTCCTTTCCACTGTCCAGACCTAGAACTTCAAATAAGGAAGCTCTTGTTCTCTGGCACATTACATAACTTAAATGCACTCTCACAATTTCCATGCCTTTTCTGAATGCAATCAATGAAGCAAGCATGCAGTACTTTTGAGGTTCTGTAAGAGTTTTCACTGCAATAAACAAAGGGAAATGGTGTGAAAAAGCTATATTGTCACCCCCTCCCAAATGATAGATTTTTGGACACACTGGGAAGTCAATTATCTACCATTAAGATAATCTACCATTAAGAGGATCACCCAGACCCAACCCAGGAACAGGGGGGAATCAGGGGTCAGGATGGAGAATGAGGGCCAGAGATGTCAGCAATGCTGCCAGTACTGTCCAGCCAAGATCTTAACCAGCGCTTGATAGGTCAGCAGCATTGAATGAGAAGGTGGTTGAGCCATGACGATTCACCTTTCCCTCCTGTGTCCTATTCCCCTATGGTATACCAGACCTGCCGTAAAGACCTTATTCTGGATAAGCACTGATCTAAGATGAGTATTGGTGACTGGGATTGGGAGAGAAAACACCAGAGACTGTAGCGGCACAGTAAGGGAAAGGAAGAGAGGCAAAAAAAAATGATAATAACCAGGGACCAGCGCAGAAGGTAAACTCTAATGGTAAATTGGGCATATAAAAGTAGAGAATTCCTGTCTATCATCTAGGAGGAGATCAACTTATGATGTCACTGTGCATGTAATCTATCCTGCAAACTTGTTTACCAGTTGGTATATAAAGTTTCTCTGGGCCTGGGAATAGAGTAAGTCAAGCATCTCAAATGAGTTGTTCCTATGAAGCAAATACTAAAGAATCCCTGCATTTGCTCCCTAATTTCCTGAGATGCAAGGAATAAGTATGATTTAATGTCAGAGAATTAGACTTCTCATCGAGAAGGACTAGGTTCCAGTCTCATCTGCTCTGAACACTTACTCTGTATCTGTAGGCAGGTCAATTAAAATTAATATCTCTATATTTGTTGTTCAGTGATATCCAATTCTTCAAAACCCCATTTGGTGTTTTCTTGACAAAGATACTGGAGTGGTTTGCCATTTCCTTCTCCAGATGATTTTTACAGATGAGGAACCAAGGCACACAGGGTTAAGTGACTTGCCCAGGGTTGCACAGTTAGTAAGTGTCTGAGGTGAGATTTGAACTCAAGATGATGAGTCTTTATGACCCCAGGCCCATCATTCTATCCACTGTGCCACCTAGCTGCAACCAACATTTCTAGGGGTCAGTTTCTCATTTATAAAATGGAGATAGGGATACTGATGGAACCTTCCCCATTGGGTTATTATGAGGCTAACTTGAGATAATATAGTTAAAGCACTACATAAATGCAACTTTGTTACTATTGATGATTCCACCTGGAGAGATGTTTCAGTAGTATAATATTCAATAGATTACAATACAATAGAATACAATTAAATTGGATTTCATTCAATTAAAAAGTTCATTAATCACCCACTATGTGTAAAG
This sequence comes from Bettongia penicillata ogilbyi, assembly GCA_023548195.1. Taxonomy (NCBI): domain Eukaryota; kingdom Metazoa; phylum Chordata; class Mammalia; order Diprotodontia; family Potoroidae; genus Bettongia; species Bettongia penicillata. The sequence continues at coordinate 3,027,412 of JAJHZJ010000560.1, read as the reverse complement.
GCAGTGTGCTAGCTGGTGAAGATGTAAAGATATATAAAAAGCTTACAATTAAATGATGGGAGTCTGACAGGAGAATTGGGACATGTATATGAACAACTGTGATATAAAATTGAATGTGTTAACAAGGGAAAAGCCCAGGCACAGTATTCTGATAATGTCTCATGATCAAATAAGAAAATATGGAATACATGTGAAATACTTTGCAAGTCTTTAAATGTTAGATAAGTATAAACTTCCATTGTACTTGTTTACATGAAATTTGAGGAAAATCAGTTGGAGTTGAGAGGATATTTCAGAGATCTTGAAAGGACAGAAAATGTTTCATGGAGGAGGGGAAAATGCCTTAAGTAGGGAGGAGGACGGGAAGACAGCCCATTCCAAGCCTGTGGAACTTGGTGAGAAAAAGCTAGGAGAGAAGATAGGATTAGAATGGAGAACAGACTTAAATAGTAAAATTTTCCTCTGACTGCTCTTCTATCAAAAAACAACCACCAAAAAAGTCAATATATTCCCTACATTTAACCATTATTTGACGTCACAAATTCCAATTTGTTTTATGGTTTCAATCACTTGTCAATCTTATAACTTTCAGGAGAGGTCAATGAATACAACATTGAAAATTGAAATCATTGAGATAACACCAACTTAAGTGTTCTACCACAATCCAAAACTACCAAACTCCAGAGTAGTGAATATGATAAAACAATACTCATATACAAAAAAAGTTTCCCCTTCATCTGTCCCTTCCCTGAAACCCAACCTGAGAGAAGAAAAAAATCCCATCAGAAAATGTCCGTGATCTGGTTTTCTTGAGTTTAACTTAATCAAGTTAAGGCTCTCCTATTTAAAACTCACTTTCAGGTTTGAGGAGCAGTTTTCTGGCAAACCTGAAAGAATTAAAGTTTCTGAATTTCAAGATCTTTGCTCAAGGTAAAGGAGAACACATCTGCCACTGAAAAGAACCTTTTAAGTACAGTTTTAGAGAACATAAGAAATTTCTGTCCAGTGATTATTGGCTGATGAATATATTTCCATTTCTCAGTTTACTTGGATACCATCTCTTCTGCCTGAGGAGATGAGGCACCAGATTTTGACACTGGGGCTTAAGGAGTCTAAACAATTAGACTGGTTTGATTGACTAAGGGGAGCTTCCTAATTGCTAAAGCTCTTTGGTTGCATTCCAACTGTTACACTTATCATATCCATTGCTATGGGTTTTAAAAACTGCCACCAGAAAGAAATATGTTTATCTTATGTTTCATTATTTCAACTACTAACCTATAAATGATGTGGCTGTTATAGTCATGCAATTTTTATTTGAACAAGCAGCTAAGGGTGTGCATCTGAGCTCTTTAGTCCATTGGTTTCAACAAGAGTGTGAAATATCTTTATCTGCAAAATACTCTAGCAAAACAAAATCATATTTTCAGTGTGTCTGTCAGTGCTTTATTGTGGCCTCTTTCAATCAAAGGGGGATTAGGCTCATCCCATCTAAGATTTGTGATGCACATCCTAACTGCTAAAGCTACAAAAATGCTTTGAAAATGTGGTATTTGCAAAACTATTGAGCAGTCATTAGTTGGATTCCCATGATCTAATGCAGAGAAGGCTTTAACTGTAATTGTAAACCCACTGAGGGCTTAGGATCTGAAAGCGTGGACCCACTGTAGTCAGTTGTTATAAATTTAAGTCCCTTGGCAGACCCCAGTTTCCATCAGACAAATCTCTTTTAAGAGAAGTCACAACCCCCAACCAAGAACAAGTTCATGTCCCAAAGGACTGAAATGATGAAATAAGGCAGTGACTGTGGACAATTGTAATCCACCCGCTAAGTTATTAAACTACTGAAAACACAGGATGGAGAGTTGGATACACTTAAAATGCATTGCAAACACTCACAAAATGACACAGGAGTCATTTTATTTTCCCTATGGGACATCTCAGATAAGTTTCAATAAGAGATGGAATTTCCTAGCCCTAAAAATTGATGAACAAAGTTTTCTGAGATTATTTGCCGCTGTCATTTGCGGGGGGATGAAGGGGGGCGGGTGGGAGTGGAGGGGGGAAGGGGTTAATAGTCCATGTGGGCTATTCTCTTCTATAATCTTGCCAGTTTGTATGCTGATGAGCTACCTGAAACAATCCAATTCCATGGCCTTGGTAAATCAAAAACAATTGTCTAGCAAGTAAAAGAACAGGAAAAATTCCCGAAAATGTTTCTTGGTCCAGTTGAGCCTGGGAGATCACGGAAAGATGTCAACTCTCTGAGCAACGTTTGTCCTGGTACACACTGAGGTTGTTATTAAAACTTGCCCCCTCTATTTTTTTCAAAATGTGTTTGCATTGATATAACAAATACCTAATTGTATTCAAAACTGTTCCTAACATAAAACTTACCTGTTCAGAGAACTTAAGTAGGTTCCTCTTCTCAAGTTTTGCTCCAAATGATTATTTATCTACTTCAAGACAGAACTTTCCATTTTTTTCCAACTTAGGAAGAAATTAAGACATTTGAGGATATCTCCCATGCCTAATAAATGTAACTCATCAGTGGTAGATATATGATTGATACATTTTGGAGGACAAATGGAGAGCTATACGTAAGGCCACTTGTCTTATTTTTATACACTGCAAGCTACTTATGATTCCAGTGATGGAGGACAGGCCCAGCACTCATTTTATGGATTAGTTGTATGTAGTCATGTTATATCTGAACTCATGCCATAAATGGTTTTATGACAGGGCTCAGTTCTATTTGTTAGATATTTCATTGATTACCACACTGAGCTAGCAACTCTGATTTGACAGAAATACAAAGCCCTAAGCAGGGGATACCAGGAGTTAAGTTTGGCCTGAAAAAGCAGTTGTCTGGTCAAATGCATTGAATAATTGTTTCCTTCTTCACTTTGCCTGTGTAAATGATTTAATTTACAACGTATCACAATTTAACCTACACAAAGGAACATCCAAATGACTTCTTTGGATTGGAGGAGTGTTGGGATTTTTGCGGTGCTCTTCTAGAACTACGGACGGACAAACATCTCTTGCAATATTAGCATGGGTTGCAATCATATCGAGGCACTTTGTACCAAGACGATACTTTTAGTAGAAAGTCAATTAAGGTTCTTGTTTCTTTAAAGATATTTGAAATTAAGCTACATAAATTTGCTTCTTATCAATATAGACAGAAATATAGACAGATAATATGCGCGTGTATTTGTTCACCTCACGTCTTTCTCTATTCTTGGGGAGAAAGGAAATCATATATGAATAAAAAAAATACCCAACTTGTCCTAGGCGAAACAAATCGGATTCCACACACGCAGAGTTTTCCACAATCAGCTAGCTAACTTCCCCACAGCAAAATCGTTCTGAAACTAGTTTGTTCGGCTGACTCCGGACTTAGCCGATCACGCAAGCACAAAGATTAATTTGACAGGTTCCTAGGGGCAAAAAGCAAGGGGCTAGGCAAATTACATTAAAGTGAAAAGTAACAAGCTCAGATCAGTGTCTTGCGGCACAGAGACCAAGATTTTATGTCAGGAGCTGAATATACTTTGAGCAGCCCTCAGACCTGGAGTCTGAACCTCCACAGCGGGGATGAGGAAGTCATCATTCCCTTCGGCTTATTCTGGCGTCTCTAAAGGGATCTATTCCCAAGGAAGTAACGCACTGGAATTATTTCCAACCAGCTTGATTAACGGGCTTATGTCCTGCTCTTTTCAAGTCCCACTCTTAAAATTGACCAAGACAGGAGAGCTTGACCCCTTGCAGGGGAAGAGGAGAGACTCTCCTCGGATCCCTCTCTGTTCAACACTTCGAGAGAAAGTATATAATTGACAATAGAAAAGGTCCTAGGAGGTCTTACCAGTACAGGAATGCAGGGGTTTGGGTCGGACGATAAGTGAAGGACACACAGAGTAGAGGGAAAGTTTCTCAAAGTAATCGCAGGTCTCCTTGGAGAGGATCTCGTCGATCATGAAAGTCTTGTAGCGCCGCCTGGCTGCTTTGAGCTGGCCGGGCGAGCTCAGCCTCAGCTCGGCGTGGCAATGCATGGTGAGCCCGGGTCGAGCGAGCGGCCAGCCGGCCGGAGCACCGCTCCCCAAAGCGCCGAGCCCGACAGCGAGTGTGGCAGGAGCGTCTTCCGGGAGCGAGGGGCTGGGGCTGTGGGGCCAGACCCCCACCTCCTCCGGGAGGCCCGAAGGGGACAGACAGTGCACCGCTGCGCTCGGGCTCCGCGCGCACTGCGGGGAACAGTGCAGCGCCCGGACGCTATCCCTCTCTCCTATACACACCGGCCGATAAGCATCTTCTCGGGAGCCTTTTTGGGACAGCGCAGCTGTCAATCACGTCGTGCTTCCTGCACTGCCTAGCCCGGCTGCATTGTGTTGCAGCTCCGAGCAGCGGCGTGGGGAGGGCCAGCCAAGTAACGCGAGCTAATTACCCCCCACCTATCTCTGGGACTCTCTGTGTCTCTCAGACACTGTCTCTCTCCGCCCTCCCTTTCTCTCCTCCCTTCTCTCTTCCTTTCTCAGTCTCTCTCCCTCTCTCCGTGTCTCTCTATTTTAAGATACTCATACAGCTGGCATTTTTCTTCCTCCTCCTCCTCCCCTGACCCTGGGAGAAACTCCAGGTGTGTGTGTGTGTGTGTGTGTGTGTGTGTGTGTGTGTGTGTGTGTGTGTGTGTTTATTTACGTCCGCGCGCTTCCCCCCGCGTAGCCTTCAGTGTAATACGTTTAAGGAAAACTCCACGAAACGAATCTTAGCCCCAACTCCCTTACTGCGCCTGTGACTATTTCGCCCTTTTCTGCGGAAGACCGTTTCTCCTATCTCCAGACAATCAGCCCCAAAGGCGAGCGGCCAGGGTTGTCTTTCCTTTTACTATTCTCTAGAAGGAATTCTCGTATCCCCCAGAGATTCCGAGAACTTTTGGGGGGAGAAGGTGAGGAGAAAGCACAGTCAGTAGCCAAAAGTTGAACTTAGAGACTGAGAAGTTTGAAAGTTACGGTGTCACTGTTTAGAGCCCTCGAGGTGAATAGTTTCAAGTCAGCCCGCTCTTGCTGCGACTGGAGTGTTCAAAGAACTTCTTCTCCCGTCTCCAACCCGCGCTGACCCCGCGAAATATCCGTGGAACATGTGGAAGCTTTTGTGGTGTTCTAGAGCAAGAACATTTTACAAAGATTTTCAAACTTTTCATTTCCCTCTCCTAATTCCCCCTTACCCCAAAACGTTCTTCTTCTACCCTTTAACGTAAGTAGTGGAAAACAGAAAACACGACGAATTTATTATTTGATGTGTGTATGTTTTTAAAAGAAAAACATATGGAAATTACAGCATATTTTTCACTTCTTTCTCTCTCTCTTGGAAATTGATGGGAGATGAGCTATCCCAAGCTGGCTTCTGGGGATTTTCTCCAGGCTTCGGAGGCTGACGATTGCACAGGGCATAATTCTTCCATTGCTTTATTTACCCCCACATTAAATTAGATTTGCTTTTGTTTTATTGCAGGTAAAGATTTCCAGAGCTTAAAGAAATGTCTATGTATTTTTCTTTTAACTTTTAAAAATTTATTACCAATTCAGTCCCTTCTGTCTTATCTCTTTTGGGTTGTTTCGTGTGTGCGTGATAATTTTATTACACACACACACACACACACACACACACACACACACACATATCCCATATCTCTAATGGCTCTTGCCTGGGGGCCACCGATTAGTTAAATTGTCTTCCAGGAATCGTTTGCGCAAAGCGAGTTAGGAGCGCCTCTTCTCCCTCCTTTCTTTCTCACGGCGATCTCCCCTCAGGAGCCTACAGGCAGGGTCGGAAAAAGAAGTTGGATTCTCGGTATCTGATTCATCCACCAGTTGAGAAAAGTTTACAGTTACTTTCGGCTCCTCATATTCGTGAAACAGCAATGCACTACCAATCAGAGCAGACGCGACCATAAAGATTAATAGCAAATTGATGACTAAATTAATTACAAACACGAACGCAGGCTTACTAATATACTAACAGACAAGCACCAAAACAGGATGACGAGTAAACTAGCAGACTGCAATAATATAAGCTGATTAATGAATGGATAGAAAGAGGCAATTGGCAATTTTTTTTTTTTAATTAAGGAATTAACAGACCAGGGAGGCAATGAGGAAAACTGAGCGGACTGTTAAAATAAAAATTCTGATGTTTCTGTGGGATGTTGGCGAGTGGCATGTTTCATTTTGTTCTTGTTTCCTATTTGCAATAATTATTGCCCATCTTCTGTTCCAGTAAGTGCTGCCGAACGCAAAGTGCTAACAACAAAACTGGAGAGCCCCGCAGGTTCACCCGTACTCTTAAAAGATAAAACACCTCCTATACTACGGCCTTCCCTAGGGAGGTTGTGACGCTTCTTGGACTGGGGCACCACACTCTTCCTTCCATTTTAAGCAAATTTAGTCCCTGGGTCAAGGGCACCTGCTATTTGGAACCTTGAACGTGACTCTTCCCTACAGTTTCTCAACCGAGGGAAACAGTGAATAAGCCGCCACCGGGCTTCCCTGGAGCTTGCAGAAACGTTTCAAAACCACTGACCGCGGAAGAGAACCGGCCTGGACAGTGCGCGGGTGTTTGGTTGGAGTTATAAGTGAATGACCGGATGCAACAAAAAGTTAAAATTTCGCTTATCTCATTGTGTCTGTGTCCCACGAACAATTAATTCAGAGTTAAGTTCTTTTGCCTTCAGAATAAATCCAGATCGGAAGTTTCTCAGCTATTCCTTTTCTTTGGTTTCCCCAGGGCTGCTGCAGGCGGTGGACATAACAGCAAATCGGAGTCCAAACTAGTACCTGAACTAAGTTTCCTGTTAAATTTAGAGCTCCAAACATACTGCCTCAGGCAGGACAAATCAAAACTTCAACTTTTTTTCCCTCTAAGGGTATCCACCCAGAAGTCCAGAATTATCACATCCATTTACTACCTGGGCCCTAACCTCTAATATTTTTCCTTTACTCTAGTCTCTTCTTTCTTTCCGCTCCTCCTTCCTTTCTCTACTTTTTCCTTCTCTTTCCTCTTCTCTTCTCCTGATCCTTCCTCTTCACTGCTTCTCTTCCTTTTTTTAAATTTTTCTCTCATCCATTTTCTTTTTTCCTTCATTCTCATTCACTTCTTCCCATTACCTCTCGCATTCTTCATTCATTCTTCTTTTTCCATTTCCCCTACTCCTGCTTCCCTTCCCTCCCTCTCCTGCCTCCTTTATTTTTCTATTTCCTTCCGTTATTTCTCCTGCTTTTCTTGTCTTTTTCCTTTTCTTCCATTTTCTTTTCCTTCTCTTCCTTTCATCTTCCTTCCTTTTTCCTCTTCCTCCCACTTGACTTCCTTCTTTTCCCCTCCTTCCTCCTGTTTCTACCATATCCTCTACCTACCTCCTATCTCATCTCTTGACTCCCTCCTTATCCCTTAACTTCTCTCCTTTTCTCTCTTTCTCCTCTTTCCTCTACATTATCTTTCCCCTTCCTTTCTCCTATCTTCTTTCTTCTTCTTTCTCTTCCTTCTCCTTTTGTCTTCTTCAGATGAGTTGCTGACATTTTATTCTCCCCAGAGATTGCTGCCTGTGTGTTTGGACCGGGAGAAGGGTGGGAGAGAGTTGGAACGAAAATGGTATACACATGGCAAAGAGGAAAGTACTTTCTAACCTTATTTAAAACTGAACCCCATTTATTCTTTCCATTTCTTTTCTATTTTTTTTCAAGAAAACAATGTTTACCAGTTTTTACCCAACCCTACACATTAGTTTATGTGAAATCTGGTAATTTTATTTTAAATTAGTCAAAGAAAGGAGGTTGGGCTTTGAGGCATTCTGATTTTGTTCCTGGGCTTCTGATCAGGCACTAGGAAAATAGTTCATAAGGTGGGGCTCAAATTACCATCTTTTCACAAATAGAACTGAGTTATTTCCATTATTAGATTTGCTTTAGTGTCTCTTTTTTCTAACTCTCTCTTCTTAGCAGGAACAGCTTATTCTTACCTTTCTACTTCCTTGTATCTCCCTCCTTCTTTTTCAGCATCCCTTCTCCCCTTTTTCTTTTTAAGCGGTAACAAGGTTTCTGTCTCATGAAGCACACTCTAGCTGTCAATCATGCAGGGAGAACTTTGGTCAAATATAATCAGGAGTTTTGTTTCCAACATTAATGAAATGACAGGGACAGCAAACATCTGCCAAGGGGACTCAAACCTTTTACAGCTGTTGGAACCACAGAGAACTTCCCAGCCTCCAGGGACTGTGCCCTGGTGGTGCCTTTGGAAAACATCCCCATAAACACACATAGTGAGAAAGTTTCTGTCTGGTCTAAGCAAGCTCTCACCAAAGAGATATCAGGGGACCCGATTCCCCACTTGACATCTGCTTTGGGGGGTGGTGTTGGTGCAGAACCCAAGCAAGGGGAAGTACAAGGGCACATTTACAAAATGCTAGGACCAGAAATTTTGGAGAGTGAAACTAAAGATTCCAAGTGCACCACCTTGCCAGCCCTCTCTTCTGAGGCTAACTACAGAATTCTGCATAGTTAGAGTAAATATTAAATCAAACGAATAGAATTATAATAACAATACTAGAAATAGAGTCAATCCAACCTTCCCAGGGAGTATTTCATGTGTAGACATTTTATTGAATCATCAAACTGGGTGTTCATCTGTAAACTCTCCTCCTTTCAGAAGTGTGTTTACAGAGGATGGTGACAGTATAAATGCTAAATAAATGAATAAAACAACCCTCTCCTCCCAAATGAAAGAAAATTGAAGTGCATGAAGTTCTAGAAAAACATTTTTTACTAGCTGTCATTCATGTCATTGACTTTTGCTTCCACAACAGGCTAAAGAGGAAAGGCTAGTAAGGAATTATTCCTGAGGGAGGAGAGAGCATGCCAAATTTCTCTATCTCTTGAGCTTTTCTGTAAGAAGAACATATGACCAAAACTTAGCCAAAGTGGCAAGGAGGTTTGTCTATTTTTAATGATGAGCAACTCTTTATGACTTTGGGTGTTTTTGGAGAAGGGAGAAATACAATTTAAATAACTAATTGGCACTGAATATGTCACAGAGTTGAAGTACAAAGAATGCCTAATTTGGAAGCAAAGCACCAGGGCTTCAGCCCTGGCTTTGACTTTGATTTTAAGCAAGTCGCTCTATCTTTGTAAGATTTTGTCTCATCTATAAAATGGGGACATTAAACTAGATGATTTCTAAATTCCTTCCCAGCTCTAATGGAGGATCCTATGTTTGGGTAGGTATTTATTAAATTATCTCTCCATGCAGCTTCTAAGGGGATAAAGCATTAAATTGAAGAGATGGGAGAAAATGATTATGTCTTCATAACACCTGTCATTGGAATAAATAACGAAAATTCAGTCCATCACCCACATTTTCAAATAGCTAGAAGTTCTGTGCCTGCCAGAGAAACAATTTTTTTTAACTTTTTAACAAACTTATTTATTTAACTTTATTTATTTTATTTTATTTAACTCAGATGTTGTAGCATTCTTTTATGGTGATTTTGCTAACAGCATGTCTGGCTCAAATCCCATGATTGCTCTGCACTTCAGTTTCCCTACCTGCAAAATAAGGGTCATAAAAACATGGCAGCTCACTACTTAGCCAGGCTGCTGTGGAAGTATGGGGTGGGGAGATGTGGGGGTTAGCCAGTTTCATTCTGTTGCAAAACAGAAGAGAGAGCACTGTCCCTTCAGGATTGTGGATGCATTTAAAGTCCTTTGCTGTTTCTTCAACAATTTGAAAGATATGGAATTTCTTCAGTACAAGTGCCCCCAACACTGACACAGATGCCAACTTCTTCCATGCCTTCTTAAGTTCCACTGGCCAAAAAGAAAAAAAGAAAAAAAAACAACAGATTGCCAGTCTTGCAGTGTTGAGCCTCAGAAAACAATCATAAAACTCGAAATGCCTGATGCTTGCAAATTCTTTTTGTTGGTTTTTGTCTTTGTTTTGTAAAAAAATAAAAAATAAAAAACCATGCCAGGAGGAAGCACCTGTGTGAAATTTTCGTAGGGGTCCTTTGCTTTAGGATTGAATACCTTTAGCTCTTGATTAGCAAGACCCTTTATAAAAGAAGACAGTAGCTCTAAAAAAAAATCCTAAAAAGTCATGTGACTCCCTAGGAGCAGAGTTTGTTGGCTGAAAGAGTGCTGGATTTGGAATCAAAGGAACTGTGTTCAAATTTGCTTACATGTGTGATTATCTCACCAATCTGGTTCAGTTTCTTAACCTCTAAGATAAGGCAGCTTAACTATATGACCTCTAACGTTCCTTCTTGCTATAAAAGTTAATCCTATATATCATCATTCCTGTCATCATTCAATACCTCAAATCAACCCCAAACTAAGGAGGTATAGAGTCCCAGTGGTTCTCAAAAAAAAGAGAGATTTTTAAAGGAATATTAGGTACAGGTAAAAGCACTTCTAGACCCCAAACTCTTATGATTTGTCAGCTGGTGGTGTAGTGGGTAGAGCACTGGGTCTGAAGTCAGCAAGGCCCGAGTTCAAAATTATTTCCAAAACATTCAAGAAAGGCAATTGGTTAATTAACTATAAATCTCTCAAAAGGGTCACCTTTTAACCTGTTAATTAACTAGGTAAATCCCTTCACTTTCAAATCACGCATACATAAAATACATTTGAATGAAATAATCTCTAAGGTCCCTCCTACTTTTAAAATTCTGTGCTTTTATGATTCTACAAAATGACAGTGTCTCCAGGTCATCCCTAATTGCCGGTTAACATCTGGCACCTAATGCTACAGACTCAGCACATCTGTTACGTGTCTATCATCATATCTAAGTAAACTTAGAAGGATCTGCTTTGTTCGTAATTCTTCTAATGTAAACAATGCATGCTGAAGAAAATGCTCACATAGGATTGTCTGCACTCTTTAGGTTATGTGTTGCCCAAAACTTCCCTTGCTTTTTAAAAAAGAAAGTAACTCCATCAGTGTTCTCAAATCCAGTATCAGAGTTTAGTTTGAAGCTTGGTTCAGGGTACCTTTCTTCAGAGTACTCGTTAACAACAGGAAAGGTTAATCAAGGTATAAGGCAGCTTTTTAAAGATAAAAAGAGATTATAAGCATCACTACTCTGTCAATGACAAGACCTTATTCTATCTCAGCTGGCAAATGGAAGACTTGTGAAGCCACACTGCCTTTTGAGCACATGAAAAAAAATGAGTTTTTTTATATGCAAGGAGTTTTTTTTGATTAAAGAAATTTCTTGATTCTATTATTTTATGCCGATAGAGCAGGATAATTATCAGGTGCACTAAGTCATGAAAGCGCCCTTCATGTTCTAATAATCTAGCTACACTGGGCTATTTGTAGTCTTTCTAATGACTCCATGCCTGTGTATCAGCTGTCGCTCATCTTGAAATGCTGTGTCCTCTCACCTCTGCCTCTGAATGTCCCTAGGTTCCTTCAAGACTCAGCTCTCACCATCTATAGCAACTCCTTCCCTTGCCTCCAGCTTCTGCTGCCTTCCTATCTCAGATTACCTTCCAATTCTGTCTCTGTCTCCGTCTCTGACTCTGTTTCTATCTCTCCTTGTCTCTTTGTACATACATACATATATACATCCATACATAAATATATATGTATACATCCATATACACACATATAACATACTTTTAATCTCCAGTGTTTTACATACTGCCTGGCACATCAGACATACTTAATAAACGCTTATTGACCGACTAACGAATGATTGACTAAATCTATAATCCTTTGAAATTAATGGGTTCAACCGTAACCAGATAGGCATTCCGCAAAAGAGGGTGGGTACGACCCTTGTTGTTTGTTGTTGCGCCATTGTTTTCAGTCATGTCTGACTCTTTGTGACCCCATTTGGGATTTTCTTGGCAAAGATATTGGAATGGTTTGCCATTCCTTCTCTAGTTTATTTTACAGATGAAGAAACTGAAGCAAACAGGATTAAGTGACTTGCCCAGGATCACATAGCTAGTAAGTGTCTGAGGACAGATTTGAGCTCAGGAAAATGAGTCTTTCTGTTTCCAGGCACTCTATCCAATGTGACACTTAGCTGCCCCAGACAAGGGGTAGGCAGGGACTAATACATACTTGGAAGATTTTTTTTTTTCAATAATGATTGAAGAATCAAGAGAGAAAGGGGGAAAGAAAGAGAAAAAGTGAAGATAAATTATGAGAGCTTGCCCATAAAATGAACTCTAAGGAGTGGATACTCCATCTCAAGAAATAGAAAAAGGGAGCTTAGCTGTCAGGCATTCTACCTGAGCCTTCACAGGGCAATGTTAATTTTCATGAGTTTCCATCTCTCAGTTTTATGCATAGACAAATGTAATAATGCCTTCACATGAAAGTGGTCAACCTCACATCACCCTCAGTGCTTGACATTTTGATTTGCACATTGAAACTGCTTCAAAAATGTTTCTTGAAAAGGAATAAGCTTGACTGAAGAATGTCTAAACAAATTGTGGTACATGGCTGTAATGGAATATAAGTGTGCTTAAGGAAACATGATGGATACAGAAAAACAGGGAAAGATTTATATGAACTGAAGAAAAGTTAAGCAAGCAGAGCCAGGAGAACAACATGCAAATGACTGCAACAATATAAATGGACAGAACAACCACAAAACAATCAATCCTGAATGTTGTAACATTATGAAAACAAGTCTGACCCTAAAATATATGACAGGCTCCTCTTCCCATTCCTTTGTAGTGCCTGGGGTCAGAAGGTTGTTGAACATTGCATAAAGCATCAAAGTTTTGTGATGTGTTGATTGGCTTTGCTGATTTTTTTTCTTAAAATTTGTTATGTCATAATTCTGTGAGAAGGAAAGAGGGAAGGATACAGGAGCAAATCTAGGTGGTATAAAAACAAAAGATTTAAATAAAATCCATTTTTTAAAAAGTAAAATTGGATCATACACACATACACACATATAGACAGAGAGCACAGGGTGAGTTGAATAAGAAGGGATGATATCTAAAAAATGAAATTAAGGGGTGAGAGAGGAATATATTGGGAGAAGGAAGGGAGAAATGGAATGGAGCAAATTATCACTCAAAAGAGACAAGAAAAAGCTTTTTCAATGGAGGAGAAAAGGGAGGAGGTGAGAGGGAAAAAGTGAAGCTTACTCTCATCACATTTGGTTGAAGGAGGAAATAACATGCTCACTCAATTTGTTACAAAAATCTATCTTACACTACAAGAAAGTAGGGGAGAAGGGGAGAAGGGGGAAGAGGGGGATGATAGAAGGGAGGGCAAATGGGAGAAGGGAGTAATTAGAAGTAACACTTTTGGGGAAGCACAAGGTCAAAAGAGAGAATAGAATAAATGGAGGACAGGATAGGATGGAGGGAAATATAGTTAGTCTTATACAACATGACTATTATGGAAGTATTTTGCAAAACTACACCTATACAGCTTATGTACAGCTTGCCTTCTCAGTGGGGATGGGTGGGGAGGGAGAACCAGGGAGAAGTTGGAATTCTAAAAATATTAGAAATGAATGTTGAGAATTGTTTTTGCATACAACTGGGAAATAAGAGATACAGGAAATGGGTTATAGAAATCTATCTTGCCCTACAAGAAAAGACAGAAGATGGGGATAAGGGAAGGGAGGGGTGTGATAGAAGGGAAGGAATATTGAGGGAAAGGATAATCAGAATACAAGGCATTATGGGGTGGGGAGAGATGGCGAGAAAATTTGGAACTCAAAATTTTGTGGAAAAGAATGTTGAAAACTAAAAACAAATAAATAAACGTTTAAAAAAGTAAAATTGGACATAGGCAATAGCACGTCTAGACCTCAAACCTGACAATTGGTAGCAGAGTAGATAAAAGGCTGCACCTGGAGTCAGGAAGATCTAAGTTCAGCTCGGGCCTCAGATATTTAGTATTTTTGTGACCCTGAGCAAATCATTTAACCTCTGTCTGTCTCAGTTTCTTCAAGTGTAAAATGGAAATATTAATAACATCTATCTCACAGGGTTGTTATGAGAATCAAATGAGATAGGAAAAGCATTTAGTATGTTGCCTGGCACATAGTTGGTACTGCATAATTGCTTATTCCACTCCCTTCTTCCTATTATAAATTAACAGTCATCAAAACTATGTAGTATTGACCAAAAACAAATAGAAAAGTAGATCAATAGAATAGATCAGGAAAAAAATTAAAAAAACAAACTCAATAGTCCAGTATTCAATAAATCCTAAAATACAAATTCCTTAGGGATAAGCTCCTATATCTCACCAAAAAAAAATGCAGGGAAAACTGAAAAGCAGTGGGCAAAAGCTAGGTTTAGACTAACACTTCACACTATATACCATAATAAATCCAAGATATGTATCCAACCTGGACGGAAAAGGTCAGGTCATTAACAAAAAAGGAAAAAAATAATATTAGGTAATTTTGTAATTATAGGTAGGATAAGAATCTTTACCTAAACAAGGAATAGAGGTCACAGAAGAGGAAATATATAACTTTGATTTAATGCAAATGTGGATGTATATACACATGTGTGACTATTACAGGGAAAATTATTATAGTTAGTATAGGAAGGAAAACTATTCATTAGGAAAAATTTTTGCCTCAAATATCTGATAGAAGTCTGATATTCAAGGTATAAAACAATTAATATAGATAAGACCAAGACATTCTCCAGTAGATAAGGGGTGAAAATATATGACAAATAGTTCTAAATGTAAAATGCCAAACTATTTACAACATAGGAATGATTGCTCCAAATAACTCATAACAAAAAAATGCAAATCAAAGCGACTCCAAGATTTTGCCTCTCAAATTGCCATTCAAAAGATGAAAATTGTAAATGCTGGAGAGGATGTGAAAATGAGCAAACCAAGCTTTAGCATTCTAAGGTCCATAGGTCAGATATGGTCTTCCACCTGTTTTTGTACAGCTTGCTTGGGCAACAGTTGGACAACTCCTACATTATACTTTTAGTAATGGTATGAATCAATCCAGCCCTTCAGAAAAGCAATTTGGAATCGCACTAATGTAGTAACGTTGGGGCTCCCTTTAACTCCCACTCGGACCAAGATGACATCTCAATATGGGATCTGACTACTACTCTTCTCAGAGTTTTAGGGGGTTATTATTTTTAATATTATAGCTTTGAAACCCCCATCACTATACTCTCCATTATCAATCAATTAAATTCATTATCTTTTAGAAAAGAGATTTACTGAGAAGTTACTAAAAAGAATTGTTCTAAAACATGTCCCCCATATATAGAGCACACTTTCTTTTTGTAAACACAAAGTTCCTAGGAACAGTGGGCTTACATTTGAAATATAATGATAGGAAAGCACATAGAGAACACGTATAGCCAAGGGATACCTCTTAACTCATGGTTCTGGAAGTGTTTTTCTCCCTTTCCAGGTTCCTGGGTTAGACGTAGCTCTCTGCCATGTTGGTCAATTACTGCGGAACCAGGCTGCTTCTATGCTGCTGGGTCAGGCCTCTTTTCCACTTGACCTAGCTACTTCATTGCCACTGGTACTTTCTCCCTCCCTTTTACTATGGTGCCAAGATAGGGGAAGACTCCCACTGTCACCAAGCTACTATGCTGGCTCCTCTCTGGTCCAGACACTACTAGGAAAGACTACTCAGCTACCACCCTGCAATCTCTCCAGACCTTGCAGTGCCTACCAAGTCACTTCCTGGAAACTGATTTCAAGGCTGCTATTCAATCATCTCCCAATGCTTGTGGTTTCTGCCATAGTTTCCAGTTGGCTCTGCTACACACTCTAGTTGCTGATGGAACCCCTGAATGTCCTAAACTCACAAGGTTGATGCTCAGGGGAAGGCCAACTTGGGACACCCATTGGTCTGAGATCAGGAAAGAATAATCACAAAGAAAGAGGGGTAGAACTTCTCACAGAAACAAAAAACTGGGAACAAAGTAGAAAAATAGAAGAAGTCGTATCCCATGAAGGCAATCAAACATCACTACAGCGTAAGACATGAAAAGCATAAAGAATTCAGATAAGCTTGGGAAGACACATAAACTGATGTAGAATGATATAAGTAGAACCAGAAAACCAGTATATACAATGAAAACAACAATGTAAATTAAAATAACGAAATGTGAATGTTGTGTGATTGTAATGTCCAAGCAAGGTCCTAGAGAAGAGGTAGTATAATGCAACTGCCTCTCTTCTGTGCACAGATGGGGGACCAAGAGGGTAAAATATGCAAAGACTGTCAGATATAGTGGATTACACCGGTTAGTTTTGTTGAATTGCTTTTTTATCTTTATATTTTAATCTTTGTTACAATTGTAATGAAGCTGAAGTGTACTCTACATGTAAGCAAATGGAGAAAGTCAAGTGCCAAAGATGGAGGAACTCAGGGGAAGCCATGCATTGCAATCCCTCCCTTGCCTTTCTCTTTTTATTTTTCCTTATACTTTTGGGTTCATTTTTCATCTATGGTGAATGTAGATTGAATTACAGCACTCTCTCTGGTCCTTATTTACCTCTACCATTTATCATCATGGACCAGTTTAGAATGTGGTAGATGCTGAAGCTGGACTGGAATAATTCATCATTTTCTTGGCATCTTTAGCCCCAGAGACTGTGGCCCAAACTGTGCACTGAGTGAATCTATTATTTTTGTTTCATTTTGACTTTACCTTCCACCACCACCGCCTCTAACCCATATGATCACACAGTCAAGGTTAATATGCTAAAAAATAGCTGTATATACATCAAAGAGGATGAAATACAACAGCAACAGAAAAGAGAGAGCTAACAGAAAACTCATTGGGAGGGTGTGTGTGTGTGAGTGTGTGTGTATGTGAGTGTGTGTGTGTGTGTGTGAGTGTGTGTGTATGTGTGTGTGTGTAAGAAGAGAGAGAGAGAGAGAGAGAGAGAGAGAGAGAGAGAGAGAGAGAGAGAGAGAGAGAGAGAGAGAGAGAGGTGGCACTGGAGTGGATCTTCACAGTGAAAGCACAGCAGTCAGAGATTCAACTGACGTCAGGGAAGCAGAAAAGGGTTTTCTGGCTGGAATGCTGGGGGGCAGTTAATCAGTACCTTCCCCTAAGTGAGCCCATAGGTGGGAGGAGTGGGCAGAGAAGGAACAGCTTCTGGGAGAATATGTCTCACCCAATTGAATATAGTCCACTGATACTGAATTGACACTGGCAGCTATATCTCTGTGGTCATCGGGTCTCGGTCCTTCTGGATGAAAGTGCTGGGGAGGAAACAAGTCATTCCACATGCTTTTCTTACTCAAGTTGGAGCATGTATCCATCCTTCTCAAATTCGGCACATCTTTCTCTCTTTTCTTTGTCCCAGAATTCTCTATTAGCAAATCCTACAAGTGTGTGTGTACACACACACACACACACACACACACACACACCCTACAGAGTTTTAAAAGAAATATTGATTGTTGTGTGGCCTGATATTGCTGTACCTCAAAAGGCAAGTCACAGAAGCAATAGCTTACTGGGCGGAGGATAAGGAAAGCTAGGTTTACAAATGAATATGATTATAGCAAAAGGAGTCAAAAAATAAGGATTTATTTAAAGAAAAAGGAATAGGCTATTTTTGCTTTTAAAAGACTAAACCATCAGCTGAAATATGAATTTCCCTAAGCACTCTTAACCTTACTGAGAATTGTGTCTCCTTTAAATCAATGTCAGAGGAAATAAACATTGGTATACATGTTATTACAGAACAAACGCAGATTATCACTGTTTCTACACATTCAAAGCCCCAGATAATCAAAGGAATTCTCTTAATAATTCAGGCCTTAAAAACACTCCTTTAAAATTTGGCTTGAATTATTTTTAGACTTTAGACCTGGATTGTACTTTAGAGAGCCTCATTTTACAGAGGAGAAAATTGAAGCCGGAGACATTAAGGGACTTATCGGAGCCTAGTGCAATGGAACATACTAAATTTGGAATCAAAGAATGTGGGTTTGAGTTCCACCTCTGCCCCTCACTACTTGTGTGACCTTGAGGAAATCGTTTCATCTCTAGGTCTCATTGACCACACCTGTAAAATGAAGGGGCTAAGCTAGAAGACCCCTCCCAGCTCTAAGTTTAAGATGCTAAATAGCAGAACCAGGATTTGACTCCCATGCTTCATGATTACAAATCTAGCATAACTTCTGGTTCCTGAAAAACTGTTCTGCTCTGCACATAATTACTGCCTTTTCCCACTTCATTTAGGGTATCTACACAGAGCTTGAGGAATGCTTTCTACAGGTCTCAGAGTATGCAGATTTTCCTTCCATATATTCATAAGATTACACAGATGCTAAGGGAAAGGCCAGTACAAAGTTCGTGGTATCTCATAACGCAGAGGGCTTACCCTTTTAGATGACCTGTTAAAGGAGCACAAAGCAGAGGATCCTCAATTCTAGGGCCAATTCTATTCTGACACTGTATCTCAGGCCAATTATTTAGTCTCTTGGGTCAAATTTATATAAGCTGCCAAAACATCTGGTCATCTCAGTCAGCATAATAACAAATTCAGCCAACTTGAAGAAAAAAATAAAAGATTCGTCAGACTCATTGTGTAGACAAAACAACTGGTTGATTCCATCTTTCCCTTTTCAGCTGACTGTGCTGGCACAATAAGAGTAGGGACACCTCCTAGGGAGTTAGTTTACCCCCTTCTGAAACCAGAAACAGAATGGCGCTCCTAAGGAAGGTTGTATAATTTAACAATTTCACATTTGGAAAGTGCTCTGTTGCTTCTTAGATCTAGAATGTGAAGAGGGGCAGGGGGCAGTGATGATGGAATATTTGTGTCCCAAGAATAACCATGTGTTTGTTGGATACAGATTTGGAAACATTGGGCAGTCAAGGCCCTTGCTAGCCAACATCAAATCCAACCCAGTGATAGTGCTCTATAAATGCTTAAAAGCAATAGTAAATAGCAGTACCAGCAGTAACCAATTAACACTCTCCTGAGAGAATTCATTGGCTTTTCTGTGCAACCAAGCCCCATTTCTACGGGTCTTTTTAGGAACATAACCTTTGCACAAAGGGAGGCACACCCATGGTCAAATCAGTACAGCTTTTCTTACTTCTAGAGGCTTGTGTTGTTTTTTTTTAACTTAATACCTTCAATGGGCATAATATCATAACATAATTTTAGACTTAAAAGAGAGTTTAAAGGTTACATGGCATACTCTTTCATTTACAGATTAAAAAAACAAAACAAAATGAGGTCCAAGTGACTTTTCCAAAGTGGCAGATCTGGGATTCAAACCCAAATCCTCTGTCTCCAAATCCAGCATTCTTTCCACAGCATTACAGTGGGAGTATCAGCTCATTACTTACTCAGATAACATGACACTGAGAATGAGTATTGCCCAGGGAGAAATTAATGCCCAGGGAGGAGCTCTGAAACCCGAAAGATCCTAGCCCGATGGCCTTGTCCCATTACCCCGTTTTCATTACCTCATTACCATTCTCATGCATGAACTAGAAATTCCATTTTGAAAGTTTTTATTTTGAATCAGTTTTGTTTAGAGAACTGGAAGCAGATACAGGCTTTTGCTTTTCTAAACCAAGAAACTGGAAGAAGAGAGAATTTCCATTTCAATTTTGGGCAGTATCGAACACAATTGACCTCCTGGTGGTTGCATTTTTTTTTAATGTCTTTGTCCTCTGAGCATACGTTTAAAGTGAAAATAGCAGCCTGAAGTTTATAAATCATTATTGTTTCAGATGAATGATCCATGTTTTCTATTAAGCTTTGCAGTAATCACCCCCACCCCACTGCTATACATGCCTCAATGCCTGCTCTTTTATGGAATGATATTGAGATCATAATAATATTTATATAGCACTTTAAGGTTTTCAAAGAACTTTACATATATTAGCTCCACTGATCCTCAAACAATACTGCCCAGTAGATGCTAGCATCTCCATTTTACAGATAAGGTAACTGAGGCTTAGAGAAGTTAGATGACATCTCCAGGGTCACGTAGCTAAGTGTCTGTAGTGGAATGTGAACTCACATCTTCCTGACTACAGGCCCATTACTCTATCCACTAAATCACCTAGCTATTTTTTGTCTACTTCTACTCATTAAATAAAGATAACTTTATGGGCTAACTGTGAACTGATAAAAAAAAAAAAGAGGTACAACTTTGTCTCCTCCAGGAAACAAAATTTTTCTAGGTCCCACCTAATAATTCATCAAAATCAAGTTTTCCAGGTAAGAAGAAGAATAGGAAAAGTGGAAAGGGTTTGAGTTTTGTGGAAACTGAACACCAGTTGAGACTGGAGTTATAGACAGCCATAGGCTATCCATGGATAGCTTATCTAACACTTATGTTAGAAGAGAGAATACTCATGCTGCCTAAGGAAAGAAGTTGAATCTTGATGGGGGTGAGACTTTAGCCAGAAAAAGCAACCAAACTTCCCCAGGAGCCAGGCAAGGGGAGCCTGAACTGGAACTGAGATGGATTGGAGTTAAAGAAAATAATGTTAGATAGAGGATAGGAAGAAAGAATTGTGGACATGACTTAATTGTTCCTATTCTGCCATTAATTTATATAAGGTGTCCTCTTCTTTATCATCACTGCCAACTCCCCTCTAATAAAGTAACTTCTGTTGAAATGTTTGGAAAGATCTACAAGAAAGTCTCAAGTCCTCGACTGGCATCCTCTAAGTAAGAGAACACAGTGTGTGGCCACAAGAGTCTATCCTCCTTGATAAAGACCACCGGATGACTAATAATGCCTCAATTTTTAATTTTCTTAAAAACAGTAAATGAACAGTTACAAAATCATGTCTGGCACTTTCCTTACTATTTATTTGGTGTTGAGTAAATACTTAGCAAATGCTTGTTGAGAGTTCAGCTTTAAGGATACAAGTACAGCCCTTCTAGAAACCTCGATTAGCTATCTTAAATGGCATGTGTCATGGAGCTTCAGTTACTAGATCATCCTCTATATATAGACAATCTCCATACTCTGTTAAAAGTCAATGGGAGTTTCATATGGAAGTCGATGGAGCTGATAATGTTGGAGAATATATGTTAAAGCTAACATGGCGAGGAAGAATTTTTCAGTTTTAAATATCTTCTAAAATATCAGATCACTCAAACTTTGCATCTCAGCCCATTTTGTGTTTGAGGCACCCAGGAAACAAGGACAGGATTCAAGACTTAGCTTCAGCTTTTGAGTTGTGGCACATCACTGAAGCTGTGACTGCCCTCCAGTGGACGGCATGCCTCTACTGTTCCAAAGCCATGGCATCATGTCACCCTCTACTGGCAAAATGACTACACTACCAGGAATATGCTGTGGGATAAGTTGGGAATAGGAATGGTGCTGCCTGTCAGGATCTCAGAATCAGAGAAACGTTAGAACTAGAAGAAACTGTAAAAATCATCGACTCTAATCCCCTCATTTTACAGGTAAGAAAACTGAATACCACCAAGGTTAAATTACTGGCCAAAGATAACATCAGCAGTAAAAACAAAGGTGAAATTCAAACCCTGGTCTTCTGAATCCAAATCAAATACCATTTGCACTGACACACTTTCATGTGTGCTGTTAGTTCATATCATTAAGTGATAGTCCCTATATATTAGAATATTGCCAGTTTTCAAACATATCAGATCTTACTTGAGCTGTTTTCAGCATGGATTTCCAGAGTAGTTTTGAAAATCAGCTACTACTTTTTGAAATTGTTCAAATAAGAGCTAGAAGAAACATTAGACATCATCTAGCCAAATATCCCCAGTTTCACAAAATGTTAGTATAACAATAAGAACTGTTGCTGAGCCCAGGAAAGCTAGGGACATTTGTCCTCTCCCTACACTCCTTAGCCCCCATTAAGAAGCTCATCTCAGTTTTGGAGGCAAGACTTCAGTCCCAGGGAAGCCTGGCTCCATAGAAGGGGTTCAGGCTCTTTTTTTCAAATTCTTTGGTTCTGTACATTCCTACACTGGATTCCAAGAGAGAATCACTTAAAACTTAGCTTTGTTTCATGCCTGATCTCTTCATATTACCAAAGGAGAAAATAGAAAAAAATACCCAATATATGATATAAATCAGACATAGGACAACTATTGATCTCTTTCATGTAAAAATAAATACTAAAAAATGCAAAAAACTTAATTCATTTGCCAAAAATTCTTGATCAAAAAAACTTAAACAAGCAGCATACTTTATGACCTTGTAACTACTGTTATAATCTTTGGAGAGGTTGATACTTAAAATATTGAAATTAAATAGTTTGTAAGATCAGTGAGTTGTCATTTCACCTTCACCTCAGCTCTACATTCTCCAAATAATTTCACACAAGTCCAATTCTTCTGACAAGCTAGTGCAAGAGTTGAGCCCATCCTCCTACCAATGGTCATATTCTCTAAGAAATGCTGTACTTCCTGCCAGGAAGTACAGTTCCTGTACTTCTCCTGAAGTACAACCAGAAAAATGATGAGGACCCAGGAGCTTCCAGCATCTCAGATTCCCAAGGTTGTCTCCAAGGTGGCAAATGATCATCTTAAGATTGTGGCTCAGTCATCTGTGCTCGAGAAGGAAACAAAAGTAGAAGAGACATCTAGGACTTTGAGATCTGGTATTACACTCACCTAGTCCAGAGCATAAATTGACTACAATATGTGGGCGTTAGGTTGGGTTAGGGCATTGTACTAGCCTTCACTCATCCCTCCAGGGAGAAGCTTGAAGAATCCTTGTCTCATTGGGCAGACAAAAAGAGCTGATAAGGGAAAAGCAGAGGTTATCAGGGGACCACTTGATAAATCATCCCAAAGCACCAAATCTTGTAATGTTGAGCCTCATTTTCCCAGAAGTTAGCAATGGAGCTGAGTAGTCTCCATGCTCCATGGGAAATATTCAGCGGACTGCTGGAGTCAGCTCAAACTGCCTTGTGAAAGCTTGATTTTCATTATAGCTTGAAAACTGGCAAATGCTGCAAAAGAGGGCTTGGTTTATTGTTTTGTTGATCGTCTAGACTTAAAAATGTGATAGAGAACATTTTCACAAAGCAGATTAAACTTAAAAGTGTGTCATTTGTACTTTTTTTCTCCTGGAGAATCAATTGTTAAATATTGACCAGTATACCCCTGGATATGATCCAGTAAACCCCAACAAAAATGAAAATTGGAACTGGAAGGAACCACAAGCCATTTAGTTCAACACAGAATTCAATAATTCACATATAAATTATTAGAAAGAGGTCATCTATGCTGGTTTCAGTCCTTACTAACTGTGTGATCAGGGAAAAGTGGATTCACCTCTCAGAACCTTAGTTTCCTTACATATAAAATAGGGGTATTAATACTTTATTGTTATGAGAAGTGTATTTTATAAACCTTAAAGCACTATATGTATTCATCATCATCATAATTTAGTCTAAAAACTATCTAGATTCATGGTATGACAGGGAGCCAAGATGTCAGAGTAAAGGCAGGGATTCACCTGAGCTCTCTCCCAAACCCCTCCAAATACTTTTTAAAAATTGCTCCAAACAAATTCTACAGCAGCAGAACTCACGAAAAGACAGTAAAGCAAAATTCAAGCCCAAGACAACTTGAAAGGTCAACAGAAAAGATCTGTTGCAGCAGACTAAGAGTGGAGCACAGTCTAGTGAGGACCAAGTCAGCACTGCTCCAGCCCCAGCAAACCAGGAGCATGCCTTGTGAGTGACTGAATCAGCTGAGATAGCAGTAGGGCCAGTAGCAGCAGTGGCTGCTTCTGGAGCTCTCAGTCCACAATGAGGATATAACAACTAGTCAGGAGATTACAGGGGTCTCTTAGCTAGCACTGAGGCAGGACTCTCTTATTTTGCTGATATTTGGATATTGGTCACAGTCCTGGGGCAAGGAAGAGCACTAGCATAGCAGAACTTATGGTAGCAGTGAAGAGTAGACCCTCCTCACAGTTCCAGGGCAGAAAAGAGTGCTTGTGGTCACTCACAGACCACAGTACAGGCCAGGAGAGGAGGAAATAACCCTCCTTGGATCATACCACCTTGGAAAAACTGAAAACTTACAGGTGCCTAGAAGTATCTCTGAAAATAGCTACACAAAATCCCTCAAGCTTAGGACAGTTCACCCTCCACACTAGAAGCAGAGCCCTAACTTAACAAAGAGTTAAACGTAAAAAAAAATAGACTGGGAAAATGAGCAAACAATGGAAAGAAACTCTGAATACAGAAGCTTACTTTGGTGATAAGAAAGATCAAAACACATACTCAAAAGACAATAAAAATCTAAGCTCCTATATCCAAGGTCTCCAAGAAAAATATGAATTGATCTCGGGTCATGGAAGAACTCAAAAAAGATTTTGAAAATCAAATAAGAGAAGTAAAGGAAAAAATGGGAAGAGAAATGAGGGTGATTCAAGAAAATCATGAAAAATGAGTCAATAGCTTGATAAAGGAGACACACACACACACAAAAATACTTAAGAAAATAAACACCTTACAAAATAGACTAGGTCAAATGGCAAAAGAGGTCCAAAAATGTCAAAGAGGCAAAGAATGCCTTAAAAAGCAGAATTGGACAAATGGAAAAGGAGATCCAAAAGGTCACTGAAAAAAATAATTCCTTAAAAAATAAAATAGAGTAAATGGATCTGATTACTTTATGAGAAATCAAGAAACAATAAAAACAGAAGAATGGAAAAATAAAAGACAATGTGAAATGTCTCACTGGAAAAACAACTGATCTGCAAAATAGATCCAGGTGAGATGATTTTAAAATTATTTGGACTACTTGAAAGTCATGATCAAAAGAAGAGCCTAGACATCATCTTTCAAGAAATTACCAGGAAAATTGCCTTGATGTTTTAGAACCAGAGGAAGAGATCTCAAAATGAAAACTGCCAGGAATATTATAGCCAAATCCTAGAGTTCCCAGATCAAGGAGAAGATATTGCAAACAGTGAGAAAGAAATAAAGTATCATGGAGCAACAATCAGGATAACATAAGATTTAGCAGCTTCTACATTAAAGGATCAAAGGGCTTAGAATATGATATTCTGGAGGGCAAAGGACCCTGGGTTTGTCCTTCATTTTCTAAGAGGACCATAATATCACAAAATGATGACATGACTGGCAGTTGACTTTGATTTGAGTGAGGGAGGGCTATGCAAGGTCAGCAGCCTCACTTTCTCTTCCAGAGCCATCTGGGTCCAGTGGCCAGATTATCATCAGGACAATTGGAGATGGCCCAGGATGCAATGGGAGAGCCTGCGCCTTTTAGGCTAAAGTCTTTTCAAGTTCTCACTTGGAGTGAGGTACTGCCCATACAATGAATAAGCCTCTTTAAGAAGTAAGTCAAGGGATGGTTCCTTTAATTAAAAAAAAAAATCAAACTGGGAGGGGAAGACACTCAGGATTACAGGTCAAAAGAAAAAGTTAGTGTTAATATTCATCCTGAGCCAAGAGGGACCAAAATATAGGCCTTAAGTGGTGCTTGTGCAGAAATCTATGAACTCCAGAGGGCAAAGGAGCTAGGATTACAACCAAGAATCACCTACTCAACAAAACTGAGTATAATCCATAAGGAGAAAAAATTGGACATTCAATGAAATAGAAGAACTTTATGCATTTTTGGGAAATGACCAGAGCTAAATAGAAATTTTGACTTTCAAATACAAGACTCAAGAGAAACATGAAAGGAGCAACAGTAAAGGGAAATCATCAGGGACTTAATAATGCTAACCTACATTCCTACATGGGAAAATGATATTGTAACTCGAAAGAACTTTCTCATTATTAAGGTAGTTAGAAGGGGTATATATAGACAGAGGGCATAGGTGTGAGTTGAATATGAAGGGTTGATATCTAAAAAATAAAATTAAAGAGTGAGAGAGAGGAACGTACTGGAAGAAAGAGAAAAACAGAGGAAGAAAGAAGTAAATTATCTCACAAAAAAGAGGCAAGAAAAAGCTTTTATAGTGGAGTGAAAGATGGGGGTGGTAAGGGGAAGTGAGTGAACCTTACTCTCATCAGAATTGGCTCAAAGAGGGAACAATATATATACTCAATTGGTTATAGAAACCTATCTTACCCTACAGGACAGTAGGGAGGAAAGGGATAAAAGAAGGAGGTGGGGGTGATAGAAAGGAGAGTGGATTGGGGGAGGGGGTGGTCAGAAGCAAAACATTTTTGAAGAGGGACAAGGTGAAAGGAGAGGGAGAATAGAATAAAAAAGGGCGATAGAATGGAGGGAAATATAGTTAATCTTTCACAACATGACCATTATGGAAGTGTTTTACATGACTACACATGTATAACCTATGTTGAATTGCTTGCCTTCTCAACAGGGGGTTGGAGAGAGGAGGAAGGGAGGGAGACAATTTAGAACTCAAAATTTTTAAAATGAATATTAAAATTATTTTTACATGTAACTGGAGAAAAATAAAATATTAAATATATTCATGGTATATATGAGTGGGTTCAAGATGAAATAGATTACTTATGTGGTCTCTTCCAACTTTAAGATTCTGTTGTTCTAAGCAATTATATTCAGCATGGTCCTTGGTGACATGCCTGACTAGTGGTCTTCCATTGTCTGATTCTCTCCAAGGCAGCTCATTCTATTTGTGGATAACTTTACTTATTAGGAAGTCCTCTTTATACTGAGACACTATCTTCTCTATAAAGTTCATTCCTTGGTTTGACTTCTGCCGTGTGGAACCTGATAAAATGACTAACCCCTCTGCTATATGATAACCCTTCACATATATGAAGACAGCAACCGTGTTGCTGAAGAAAACAACCATCTTTTTTCTTGGCCAAAGACAGCTAGTTCCCTAAAGCATCCTAATGTGGCATAGTTTCAAATTTCCTCACTATCCTGGCACAACTTGATAATGTTCACCTTACAATGTGGCACCCAAACCTAGACAAAACATTCTAGATGTGGTCTGTCCAGGACAGAGTACTGCAGAAATGAAAGGGAATAAGTATTTATAGAGCACCTATTGTGCTCTATAAATACTGTGTCCTGTAACTGTGCTAAGCCTTTTCCCAAATACTGTCTCTTTTGATGCTCACAACAATCTTGCAAAGTATATGTTATTATTATCATCCTTATATAACAGTTAATGAAACTGAGGTAAATAGAAATTAAGTGAGTTCCTCAAGGTCACAAAACTAGTAAGTGTCTAAAACTGGATATGAACTCAGGTCTTCCTGACTCCAGATCCAGTTATCCACTGAGTCACCTACCTGCCTTTCTACAGAACTATCACTTCTTTTTCTCTGGATGCCATACTTTTCCTTAAGTATCATAAGAGGCCAAACAGAAAGTCTCATGAAGGAAGAGATTTGGAATTGGAGAAGTGACGGGGTCACATAGAAAAAGACAGTAAAAATTTGGCAGTTCTCTTCGGAGTTTTGGTACCTCCTTTGCTTCCATGCAGAGAAGCAACCCTATTCAAAACCTACACAGAATTTCAGAGATCATTCCATTTTTCAGAGAATGTCAGTATTCCCTAGTGATGAGTTCTTTAGCAGCTTCCCATAAGTGACTAATGTAACTTCCTACACACAGAATTGGGGATACAGAGTAGTTAATTGGGAACTTAGATAAAGATCCCTTGGGGAAACTATGAGGAGGAGGCAACTGTTTTGTTGATGGGTTCAAGAGTGTTTTACTGGGTTTCTTCTTTATATGTCCTTGCTTTCAATTCATAGTCATCAGGTTTGATCTGGTAAAAGTGTGTATGTGGGTTTGTGAGTTACACATTAAAATAGATAATTACCCCCCAGCATCGACCAGGGTGTGTCTGAGCAGAGGGTACTTTATGTCTATTTATATTCAATTTCATCTTATTAAAGTTAGACCATTATTCTAGCACTTTTGGATCCCACTTCTATCATCCAATGTATCAGGCATTCCTCCTAACTTTAGGTCATCTGCAAATTTAATAATCATATCGTCTATACTTGTATCCAAGCAATTTTTTTAAAATTATGAACTTAACAAGCCTCAATCCACATTAACATTTCAACATAAAAGGTTACATGTAAAATTATTAACTTATTATAGTTATTAAAGTATATATTGCATTTGACACAACAGAAACAAAAATTGCCCTCCTCATTTATATCCCCTTCTGAATTTACTTCTGCTTTCTTCTTTGCATTTTTTAATCTTTCATTGATGCTCTTTTCTTTTTTTTTTTTTTGCATCACTCTCATTACTGGTTAATTCTGTTACAAACATACACATGTACACACACACACACACACAGAGCAAACAGAAACCTTCTTTTGTTGCCAATAAATATAATCAAGTAAACCACATAGCACACTGGCAATGTCTATAAATGCATGACTCTTTCTATACCTATATACCAACACCTCTCTGGCAAGAGGTAGAAAGCCATCCAAGTCACTGGTAAAAAACATTTTTTTGAACCAATAACACTTCTGGATTAAATTCTTGGTCCTCTTTTCCCCAACATGTTTGACTAAAATTATGTCAAGATGATCCTGCAACACTTCCTCTCTAAAGCTGAGTCCCATTACAACCTATTCTAAAAGAGAACCATAGCCAAGAACTTTCCTACTTATTAATCTCTACTGAACATACCTGGGACTCCACCTGTGTCTTTTCTGCCACAAGTGTCAGATTTTATAGTAATAATGGCTTGACCTCAGTGAGAATATATTTCATTGTAAAGAACATGAGGTTGGCAGTTGCCACCCAGGAGTTTCTCTTTCTTTATCTCTGGTCCCCCATGGCCTTGGAGAACCATGACCCAGCTGCCGCCAGTGCCCGCAGCTGCTCGTAAGGGGTTCAAGCCTGGGGTAGGCGTAGCTTGCAGGTGTCTGCAGGTCTGATGACCTTAATCATGTCTGGAGACAAAGGAGTTTTTGCCTTCCCAGAATCAAACAATCTCTTCAATTGGGTTGGGACCATCCACGGAGCAGCTGGGACATTATATGAAGACCCAAGGTACAAGCTCTTCTTGGAATTCCCCAGCAGCTACCCACACAATGCCCCTACTGTGAATTTGTCACACCATGTTACCATCCTAATGTGGATACCCAAGGCAATATCTGTTTGGATATACTCAAGGACAAGTGGTCAGCTCTGCATGATGTCAGGACCATCCTGCTATCTATGCAGAGCCTACTTGGAGAACCCAACATTGACAACCCACTGAACACATATGCTGCTGAACTTTGGAAACCCACAGTTGGGAACCTACATGCAGCAGGTGACTATCCAAGAACCCTGACCCTGGCTGCCCAGTCCACCTTCCTTCATCTTGTGTGCATGTGTATGTGTGTGCATCTATCTTTTTCCCTTCCTCATAATTGGTCTTTTTCTTCTCTCTTCTGTACAGGACTCTGTATCATAAACTGTTTTTCTTTTCTTAAACTCTAGTCCAGTCCTCAACATTAATGTATAAATAAGGTTTTGTTGGTTTTTTTTTTTTTTTTTTTTTTTTTTTTAGGAAAGGAAAGAAGCATGGATTTCCCAGAGGGAGAAAAGAACAAAAATAACAAAGTCCACTTGTTGCATGACAACTTGATAAGATATAGCTCTTTCAAGTAAACCTAAGTTCCTATGGATTAAGACTTTGACAAGGTATATTGCTGTCCCCAGGAGATGCTGCCAGATCTCCAGTACAGCCTTGATAAAGAGGCAAGTAATGTCTTTCCACTGAAGTCAACTGGTGAGAGTTGTTTGCAGTTGGAAGGTGAATCAGTCTCTACTTCCGATAAGTTTTGAGTCAAGAAGCCATCTGTCTCAAAAAAGAAAAGGCAATCTAGTTTTATATGTTATGTTAGGAAAGCTAAAATGAAAGTTCTTTTCAGCTTGGAGGGCCCTCCACTGCTGGACACCCCAGCCTCTTCTCAGTAAATGTGTGAGCAGTACAATCAGCCTTTGGGAATCCAATATGAATTATGGGTAAAAGTTTGATGTATTCCTAGAACACATGAGCTGATAGTTCATGAAGTAAGCAGAACCAGGAGATTAGTAATGGCAATATTGTACAATGAACAACAATGAATGACTTAGCCATTCTCAGCAATATAATGATCCAAGACAATCCCAAGAGATTCATGATGAAAAAATGCAATCCACCTCCAGAGGAAGAACTGATAGCATCTAAATACAAATTGAAGCATACTATTTTTCACTTTCTTCCCTTTTTGTTTAGTTTTCTTCCACAAAATGACTAATTTAGAGATGCTTTACATGATTACACATGGGTTACCGATATGAGATTGTTTACTGTCTCAGGGAAGGTGAAGGGAGGGAGGAAGGGATAGAATTCAGAACTCAAAACACTTTTTAAAAGAATGTTAAAAAATTGCTTTTACATATAATTGGGGAAAAATAAAATATTTTTAAAAGTTTGTTAGGTTGAGGAAGTGCTATCATACTGGTGAAACTCAGGCCCATGTAACTTCCGTATACCATTGGGCTGATTTATAATCATCCTGTTCCTTGCCCAAGTTCTAGAAGGATTATCTCATTGGTGAAAAATAATCTGTAGACTTAGTGTAGCAATCAACTGAGCACTTCAGAAACTCTTGGGAGAAGCATGTGGTCACACAGAAAAAATTAAAATGGTATCTAAGCAGGCCCTAGCATGTTAATTAAGAAGACCCATCAAACACTTTTAGAAATTAAATTCTAGAAGATATAACCACATTAGCCAACTCAACGAGTATATCTAAGCAATCCTATTCAAGATGTTTTCCACTCATCCTCACTCCTGGTCCTAAGGGGGCTAGAAGTTTCCCATAACTTCAGCTGATGAATCAGTAGTACAGGAAGTGGCAGTTTCAAGAGATGATATCATTCAGACCTTAATAATTTGTGAAGATGGGCAGGTAAGTGATGCAGTGGATGTAGGGCCTGGAGTTAGGAAAATCCAAGTTCAAATCGGACCTTAGACACTTAGCAGTGGTGTGATCCTGGGCAAGTCATTTAATCCTGTTACTCTCAGTCTCCTCATTTGCAAAATTAACTTGGGACAGAAATCTTTGCCAAGAAAGCCCCAAACAGAGTCACAGTCAGACATAACTGAAACAACTGAACAGCAACAAAAATTTGTGAACACAATTTGCCTCCCTTTGCAGAGTAAAAGAATGCCCCCTACTAGGCACCATAAAGATAAAAGACACTCCCCTTTTAATATTTATCTGAATGTATTCCCATAGGACCTATCTGTCCTCAACAGAATATCAACAGGGCATCATAATTATGATCATAGAAGTAACTGGTGTACCCCACAGGAGATTTCTATCAAGTCCTGGTTCTCCTATGGTAAGACCTGCCATCTTTCTCTTAAGCGGTGATCGCAAACAAAAGGAAGTCTTGGGAATTTTCTTGATGCTCCTGTAGCAGGTAGGTAGTACTATGATCAACGCCTGGTCCTATTCAGTAGTCAGCACCAGACACTATCCAATGTTCATCCTATCGGCCACGTAGGCCACCTAACTGGTGATAACTAAAAAGCTCTCTGTAGCTCTCAAAGGCCAGCTGGCTCTCTTCCCTTTCTGGATGGTGTTAGTCTTATGTCATTGGTCTGGGGTTATATTTGTGCATTATTCAGTCAAATGTAAGGGTGTTAGCCTCCATCTTACAAGCTCTTGACCTTTATTCCTTCACTAACTATATGGATGCATAACTCACTTATAAAACATAGCATATAAAAATTAATCCGAACAAAATAGTATCAGTACACCCAGCTTTGGTATTTCACTTGGTTCATGTGAGCCTCCTCAGACTAGGCAGCAAGAACCCCAACATCAGACCAAAACACAAAAATTCTGTTCTCTCCCCATGCCTTTCCATGGGGAATTGGCAAAGCATTCACCCTTGAATTTTTCCTTTCATGATATAATTTCTCAGTGAGTTAATGTCTAAACTGTTTGAGTTATTTGGGAATATTAAAGGGATTCTAATGATTAAGATATTCTCCAGGTAAATTGTACCTAATGCTAATCTCTCATAAATGTGTCCATCACTGTGACTCCTCCTATGGAGTACTTTTCACATACATTCATTTGATTTGCATTTCGACCTTTTTAACTCCAGTAAGTTTATGCATGAGATTTTCCCCTACAAAACATAAATGACTACAGTCTCACTGCCAGCATTGACCAGGCAGCAGGAGAAGATCACAAGGCTCCTCAAGTACACTGCCATTCCCCCAAACTTATTCCTTTGTGTTAACCTCACCTATCTCCCACCCCTTTCCAATCACTCATCTCCTTGCCTTTTTCTAGTACTTCCTGGAATTAAGGTTTTGCAAGAAAGACCATAGAACTTACAATCAGGACATTTTTAGTAGCCTGGGCTCTATTCCATCCTGGGGATCTAAGAACCTAGAGACATCTGCCCCTTTTTAAAGCTAAGGTAGCCCCCTGGAGTACCTAGAATCAGGAAGCCCTGAATTCAAATTCAGTCACAGATATTTCCTAGTTGTGTGATCCTGGTCAAGTTATTTAAGCTCTGTAAGGTAAGAATAATAATAATAAATAGGAACACCAACTCTTACAGTTGTTGTGAGGATGAAATGAGATACTTGTAAAGGGCTTTGAAAACCTTAAAATACTTGCTAATTATCCTGAAGTCATTTCAGTTGTGCCCGACTCTTTGTGATCCTATTTGGGATTTTCTTGGTGAAGACCCTGGAGTAGCATGCCCTTTCCTTCTCCAGCTCATTTTGCAGATGATGAAACTGACGCAAATACAGTGACCTTCCACCATAATTCTTTCAGCTATGCCTTTCTCTTGAAGAGGCACTTATTACTTCCTGATCTAGCTCCAGGAAATAGTTACTTTAAGACCCTGAATCTAGCAACATTTACGCACTCTCTTTTTGCTCCCACATGTCTGCTCAATTTTTTCCTCCTTACTCCTATCCTTCTCAGTGATCGATTCCCTTTTAAATTTCCCCTTCTACCCCACCTCCCCCCCGCACCCCTCCCCGAGGCTTTAGTGGGAAGCCCCTAGAAGGGTGGGGTCTGTTAGCACTATTATTTCCAGTGGTCCAGAGTAACAGAAATGGAAACAAAGATTTTGATGACCTTGGCACTTTCACAACTGGGGAGAACATAAATCTCTATTTATTCCTGATTGTGATGGTTTGAGAATCATGTGAACTCTCACCTCTTCTTTTCCTATACTCTCAAATATAAGTGTATCCAAGAGGAAGTGTGGTAGAATAAATAGAGAGCATTATTGGTAATCAGAAGATTTGGATTCAGATCTTTCCTCTGACAGGAATTGCAAGACCCCCATGTGAATCATTTAAGCTCTCTATGCCTCAGTTTCTTCATTTGTAAAATGATGATATGGCTATAGTATCTTCCTCACAAGATATCAATGAAGTTTAAATGAGATGTAAAGTGCTTTGCAAACTTTAAAATACTATGTCAGTATCCCTTAAAATTATTTAGTCAATCACTCACCTGAATGCTCTGGTCAACACTATGAAAAACAAATGATCTGCCAATCCTACACTTTGATCACTGCATTATGTTTTCTTAGGGATACTCAAACACTACCCATCCTCAAAACATCCATAGTCTTCCAACAAGAAGCAGCTCTCTTCCATCAGGAAACATCCCAATTATAAGGAGATTCTCCCAAATTTGCCATCACAAAATCCCCCACAGCTGATCTATCATAAAGCTAGTGTCTTGAATGTTAATTCATACTCACTAGCTTCAGAATGCTATTTATCTCCTCTCCTTGCATGCTATAAGACAGACTCAGATAAGGAGCAGGGTCGGTAGTTACTTATAGTCCTGAGTGGACCACTCAGGTGAATGGGCCAAGCCTGCTACCACACTACCCTAGCAGGTTCCCCTGGCAGTTCATGATTGGGCTCTAGTGACACGAGAAGAAAGCGGGCAAAGTCTTTAGTGTCAGTTACACTCTCAAAACTTTAATGGGGTGTTGGGACAGAGTCTCAGACAGATAGTGTGTCAAAGATAATAAACCTTGGCTATTTCAGAAAAGCTTTATCATCGCAAAGTAACCTAATATCAGATTACTAACCCTCAGTCAACAAGAAAACGTAAGGTTTATATACAGCACCCAGGATTCCCAGGGAAACGGGAAATACTGACCTATAAATGGTTCCCCTGACTACCTTTCCAGGGGTCAGAGTCTTGCCAGAAATACATTAATGCATCCATAGCAAGGGATTCCTGAAGAACAGCTTTGCCCTCCCTACAGACTAGGATCTTAATCATTTTCCTAAATCACTTCAAATCTTAGACTTGAAGCTACTCTACAACTACTGGCAATGAAATCTATGCTTTTTTAAAAAAAAATTATTCATTTAATTTTTAATTTATGAAATAAAACAAGCATTTCCATTACATAGCATAATTTTTAAAAAATTATTGCACATGAAACTGCAAATCTATTATGTACAACTTGCTATTCCTTTTAAGTATATAATAAAGTTATAAATACCTTTTTTTTCCTTTTTTTCTCCCACCCTCCTTCATAAAGAGGGCAATTAGATACATACATGTAATTAGAGAAATGCAAATTAAAATAGCTCTGAGATACCATCTCATACCTGTCATATTAGCTAATATGACAGAAGAGAAAAACTGTTAAATATTGGAGAAGGTGTGGGGAAATTGGAACACAATGCATTGTTGGTGGAGTTGTGAACTGATCCAACCATTCTAGAGTGTAGTTTGGAACTATGCCTGAAGGGCTGTAAAACTATGATCCAACAATACCACCCTTTGATCCAACAATACCACTACTAGGTCTGTATCCCAAAGAGATCATTAAAAAGGTAAAAAGACCCACATGAACAAAAATATTTATAGCAGCTCTTTTTCCGGTGGCCAAGAATTGGAGAACGTGGATGCCCATTAATTGAGGAATGGCTGAACAAGGTGTGGTATTGGTTGGTTGGTTGTTGTCCTTCATTTTCAAAGAGGACCAAAATAATATCACCATGATAAAGTGAAGTTTCAGTGTGTCCAGCTGTGGCTGATCAGATCAATATGAGCTCAGAATGCTCTACGACAGGTTGGGCACAGATAATCCATATGATTATCTAGGTAGATACTCCAAATTTGCGCATTCTATGTTTACTTTGTGCTGTCTCAATTCTGCTTTACTCACAGAGCACTGCATCCTTTCTGACGTGGGCATACCATGCTAAGCGATCCTGTGCCAGTGTCTTCTATGTTGCACAGTCAAATCAAAAGTTCTTGAGAGAGATCTTGAGAGTGGCTTGTATCTCTTCTTCTTACCACCATGTTATTGCCTGTCCCATGTGAGCTCTCCATAAAATAGTCTTTTTGCAAGCATATATTTTGCATTTGAACAATGTGGCCAGGTCATTGGAGTTACACTCTCTGAAGCATAGTTTGAATGCTTGGAAGCTCAGCTCAAGCAAGGATTTCAATATCTGGTAACTTATCCTGCCAGGTGATCCTCAGAATCTTCCTAAGACAGTCCAAATGGAAGCAATTCAGTTTCCTGGCATGGTGCTAGTAGACTATGCATGTCTCACAGGCATACAACAAAGAGGTCAGGACAATGGCTCTGTAGACCTTCAGTTTGGTAGTCAGCCTAATACCTCTTCTCTCTCAAATTTTTCTTCAGAGTCTCCCAAACACTGAACTAGCTCTGGCAATGTGTGCATCAACCTCATTGTCAATGTGTACATCCCTGGAAAGTACACTACCAAGGTAAGTGAACTTATCCACAGCGTTCAAAACTTCTCCATTTGTTGTAACCAATACTTCCATGTATGGGCGGTGTGGTGGTGGCTGATGGAGCACCTGTGTTTTCTTGGTGTTAATTGTTAGGCCAAAATGAGCAGAGGCAGCAGAGAATTGATCCATACGTCGTTGCATCTCAGTTTTAGAGGCTGCACTGAGTACACAATCATCTGCAACCAACAATCGTGAGCCAATACTCCCTTCACTTTGGTCTTGGCTTATAACTTTTTCAAATGGAAGAACTTATCTTAGTATGGTAGTTGACCTTGATGCTGTGTTCATCTTCATTGAAAGCATTTGTCAATGTGGTTGAAAACATCATGCTAAAAAGCATGGCAGCAAGTACATAGTCCTGTTTCACTCCATTGGTGACTGAGAAGGCAAGAGCATTGTCCACTATCCAGAACCCAGGCAAACATGCCATCATGAAATGGATGTACAATATTGATGAACTCTGGGCAACCACATTTTGACATAATTTTCCATAATCCCTCATGACTAACAGTGTCAAAGGCCTTGGTCAGATCTACAAACATTGTGTACAACCTCTGCTCTGTTCCTGGCATTTCTCCTGAAGTTGTCAGGTAGCAAACATCATATCAA
The DNA here is from genome assembly GCA_023548195.1 of Bettongia penicillata ogilbyi. NCBI lineage: Eukaryota > Metazoa > Chordata > Mammalia > Diprotodontia > Potoroidae > Bettongia > Bettongia penicillata. The sequence goes on along the minus strand of JAJHZJ010000560.1, from coordinate 2,991,071 downwards.
TTGTTCCTCAGCCCTTTCTGAAGTCACTCTGGCTCTCAGGTATATGACCATCTTCCAGGTGAAGGATCAGTCTATTAGGGAGGATTCTAGCAAGAATTTTGCCAGCAATGACTGAGAAAGACCCCCTGTGATTGTCACAGGACAGTCTATTCCCTTTACCTTTATAGAGATGGACAATGGAGGCATCTTTGAACTCCTGAGGGATAACTTTCTCTTGCCATATAACCTGAATAATATAATTTCATATATACATGAAATTATATATATATATAAAACATATATATATATATATATATGTACCTGGATAATATCATTTCAGTCAGCTTTTGTATGAGCAATGGTCCCCCTACCTTGTAAATCTCATTTCATATATATATGAAATTATATATACATGCTGGTATATCCTGTGGATTTCTCGTTTTTTGTTTAACAGTTTCTGAATTTCCTCATCATTTTCACCAAACCAGTCTTGATGCTTGTGAGTGTTCTGACCCAGATGAGCAAATGTAGTTTTGTACACAAAATCTCTGAAAACTGTCCACTCCTTTTCTGCTCCACTGTTGCCAACTATGTATTGGCTCAATTTTCCCTCCAAGTTAGCAACAAACTGTTCATGCTCAGAGAACTCTAATTTGTTGACATTAATTCCTCTGGTAGTCCCTTTGCCCCCCTTTGCCTGGGGGGAGGCACTTTTGATGAATGTGAATGTTTAGCTTGGAAAGGATAAGTCTATGATCAGTACAGCACTCTGCACCACACATTGCCTTTGTCATTCACATCTTGGCTGTCTCTTCTTAAAATCATAGTCTATTAGATGCCAATGTTTGCTGCAAGGGTGCATCCATGAAGTTTTATTGAATTTGGGTAGAGGGAAAACAGTGTTGGTGATAAGAAGGTCATGCGATGCACAAGTCTTCATTAGTAAATGACCATTGCTGTTGCTGTTTCCAACTCCATTCCTCCCTAGGACTCCCTGCCAAGTCTGGCAATCTGAGCCTACTCTAGCATTGAAGTCACCCAGAATTATAAGCTTGTCCTCTGTTGGCACATTGATGATAAGGGTCTCCAGGTCTTCATTAACTTTTCTTTGACCTCATCAGGGTTTGTCATTGTGGGAGCATAGGCACTGATGGTGGTGGCATGGCATTTTCCTGCAAGTGGCAATCACATTGTCATAAGCCTGTCATTCACTCCTTTTGGCAGGCATACCAGCCTGCTGACTGGTTGGTTGTTGTCCTTAATTTTCAAAGAGGACCAAAATGACATCACCATGATGAAGTGAAATTTCAATGTATCTCACTGTGGCTGACCAAATACAAACTCAGAATGTACTATTACAAGTTGGGCACAGATAGTCCATGTAAATATTTGGGGTGAATATCCCAAATTTGCATTTACTTTGTGCTGTCTCAATTCTACTTTGTTCAAAGAGCACAGCACCCTTTCTGATGTGGGCACACCATGCTGAGAGGTACTGTGACAATGCCTCCCATGTTGCACAGTCAAATCCGAAGATCTTGAGAGAGACTTTGAGAGTGTCCTCGTGTCTCTTCTTCTGACCACTATATGATAGCCTGCCCCATGCAAGTTCTCCCTAAAATAGTTTTTTTGGCAAGCAGACATTTTGCATTCGAACAACATGGCCAGCCCATCAGAGCTGCATTCTCTGAAGCATAGTTTGAAAGCTTGGCAGTTCAGCTCAAGGACTTCATTGTCTGGTACCTTATCCTGCCAGGTGATCCTTAGAATCTTCCTAAGACAGTTCAAATGGAAGCGATTCAATTTCCTGGCATGGCGCTGGTAGCTTGCTGACTAGATTAGTTTTGATTGCAAAACACATGTCAGCTTCATGGTGCTCCTCTTTACTGTAGCCACTCCAGAAAAATGTGTATCCAGCTCCAACTTAAGTAAGCTGGCCTTCATTTGACAACCTTGTTTCACTCAGGGCTGCTATTTGGATGTGATACCTGTTGAGTTCTCTTGCAACAAGAGCAATTCATCTTTCAGGTCTACTGGATTTTGTGTTGTCTATAAGTGTGAGCATATTCCATGTGCCAATGGTGAGTGGAATCATTTTTGCAGATGTTTTTGTACATATTGTACATTTTTTTGTGTGTTTCGACCACACAGTGGGCTTCCCCACCTACCACGGTAATCGGACCAAGGCTGGGTAAGCAGACAATGTTTAAGGCACCTTTTCTAGCGCCCTTCCTCACACCAGGAGGTGAGCAGTGCAATCTTTAAAAGGCTACTCAGACACCCAGGGGGCTGCCAAGTCCCACTGTTCCTTCCAGTAAGAAATGACCTTATGGCCTGGGCCACCTGTGTGCAGGGTTGTGACTCCAGCTCCCAGTGCATCCACACCTGCTGCTTCATCACTTGCCTGTCACCACAGGACTTTGAGGCTTAATAGTAAAATGGTATAGGTGATGTCTTTTGATTCATGGGTAAATTGGATTTAAGTGAGGCAGAGTTGCACAAGGTCATCAGCCTCACTCTCTCCTCCAGAGTCATCATAGTCTAGTGGCAGGACAGAGTCAAGACAGCTGGCAACAGCTCAGGATGCAGTGCATGACCTTGGCATCTTCAATGTCTAACCAAGTGCCAAGCGCTTCACATCGCTTGCTTCAGCAGCCTTCATGGCCATTGGAACAAATTGTTCTCACACACCGGTTCCTCCAGAAGAAGTCTTCACATGCTTGTTGTAGACACCCTCCTAACTTACCAATGAGTTTGACACCCCTTGGTTACCCTCAACCTGGTTTAGTCCATCTGCCAACATGATTTACCAGGTTGTGGCTGCTGCTCATGCTGCATCTTCTTGGAGCCACAGGTGAGAGTAGGGTAGAACAGGTGAACACCAAAGGTGGAAAGAACCCCGAAAAGGGCATCACGCCAAAGGTACTGGTCCTCCCTGAACACACCCTACACCCTTAGTTGTGGTATATGAGTGTAATGGAATAGTATTGTTCTGTGACAAATGAGGATTAGGTAGATTTCAAAAAAACCTGAAAAGACTTACATGAACTGATGCTAAGTGAAATGAGCAGAGCCAGGAGAACATTGTACACAGTAACAGTAACATTGTGTGATGATCAACTATGATAGACTTAACTCTTCTCAGAAATAGAATGATCCAAAACAATTCCAAAAGGCTAAAGATGGAAAATGCTATCCACATCCAGAGAAATAACTATGGAATGTGAATGCAGATTGAAGTACACTATTTTCACCTTTTTTGGTTCTTTTTTTGTTTTTCCTTCTCATGGTTTTTTCCCTTTTTTTCTGATTATTCTTTCATGACATGAGTAATGTGGAAATATATTCAACATGATTGTTTATGTATAACCCATATCAGATTACTTGCTATCCTGGGGTGGGGGAGGGAAGGGAAGAAGGGAGAAAAATTTGGAACTCAAAATCTTACGTGTGTGTGTGTGTGTGTGTGTGTGTGTGTGTAAAATCATTTTTACTTTAATATATCAGTTCTTTCTCTGGATGCAGATAGTGTCTTTCTTTATATGACCTTTGTAGTTAACTTAGGTATTTATAATAATTAAAATTACTTTTTCGATCAAAGTTGTTCTGAAGACAATATTTTGTTATTGTATACAATGCTCTTTTGGTTCAGTTAATTTTGCTTTTTATTATTTTGTGCTAGTCTAGTCATGCTTTTCTAAGACCATTGAACTCATCATTTCTTATAGCACAGTAGTATTTCATCACAATCACATACCACAACTTGTTCAGCCATTCCCCAGTTGATGGGCATCCTGTAATTTCCAGTTCTTTGCCGCCACGAAGAGAGCAGCTATAAACATTTTAGAATATGTAGGGTTTTTTTTTCCTTTTTATTTAATCATCTTTGGAAATAGACTTAGTAGTGGCATAGATCAACTCAGTTACAAGTGGTTCTCCACTGGTCCTTACAAAATACTGGCTTGGTCCCAAGATCTTAGTTTATCCATCACACCTGGACAGGGCACTGATACCTATTGTTGAACACAGAAACATTTCTTTTTATAGAATAATGAATCAACTATGACTATTTGATGAGTACTTCAATAATGAGTTACTGTGAGTACTTGATGAATAAATTTAAAAGAATATTATGAATAACATGCTAAATTACCCTAAGGGTTCACAACACTATTTTTGTAGAAAGAAGTTCACAGAACAAAAAATGATGGGAACCACTGACATACTTCAACTCTCACATTTTTTAAGAAATTGGCTACTTAGCAATTGACATCTCTCTTTCTATGCCCTGATGCAGGCAATTTTGTCTGGCCAATTAACCTACACTTCAAAGGACAATAGGATTCTTATGTATTCCACAATAAGGATTTGAATTAGAATATGGGATCACATGAACCAGGTAATATCTTGCTCTTAATAATGGGGTACTACTGCTTTGGCTCTATTGTATGAGTTAGATGGTATCTTCCTTTTGGGGTCTAACTATAAGAATCTGTGTCTCTTCTGTTATGCAGGGTTCAGTTACATTTTCATAGACCTCTCATTGATAGAGAATGATTTTTATGTGTTTCATGTAGACATGGAGAGAAGACATACATGGTTTTTGGCTCTTTTCAGGGAGAGGTTCTCTAGGAGAGAAAGATCTAAGAAGAAGCCAACATGTAGAGGCAGCATTTTCCTACAGTCTTTCTCTCCCTTCAATCATCTTATCCTGAAGATAGTCTGGAACCTTGTGTGTCCTCTCTCAAAGCCAGAAAAGATCTTTCCTCTCCCAATCTCTCATTCACTGTGGCCCTCACACAAGTTCAGAGTATTGGATAGCTATTTTCCACCATTGAAGAGAATATAATGTAAAATTTCTTGAGCACCAGGTCACATTCCACATATCTATGTTATTCTACAGGGATTGGCACACTTTTTCTGTAAAGGGCCAAATAATAAATACTTTAGGCTTTGTGGCCTGAGAGGCAAAATCGAGGATATTGTATAGGTACTTATATAATGAGAGAAAACAAATTTCCACAAACATTCTGTTGGCAAAATTCAAAACCAAGAATAATCATCATGACTACAGTAGAGCACAACTTTCATAATGCAGGTCTGCAATTGAAAGAAACGGAATTCCTTTGTGAGGGATGACATTTTACTTAATTAGGGTTTAAAGTTAGTGTGCCTTATCATTAAAATCAATTATAAATGTTCACTTGTTAATACTAATCTGTAATGAGATCTTATGTATTTCATCTTTGAAAATGTCTTTTCACAAAAAGTACTTTCAGTACAGGAGCATATGATTTGTATTGAGCATATTCAGCACTTAAAAGGCATTTCACAGAATTCTATTAGATTACCTTTAAGCACGTCATTATGTTGCAGATTAATCACTCGAAAATGAATGCTAAGTGGAAGTTTCTCAACTGAATAGTTAAGTAGAATTTAAAATATCAACATTTCTTTTGCACTTTTATTAAGGTCCAAAAAACACTGCAGGGTCTATAGATGGAGCTCAGAAAATATATCCACTGCGAACATGTGTGGGATGAAGATCTCACTTCTAGTTTTAACTTTTGACGACACAGGAAGTGTATGAAGCATCTTGTTATTACCTGTGAGCTGACCAATGTTAGTTGTCATTGAATTCACTACAGTACATTGCTCATATAAGGGCTGTTTTGCCTTGTAACTTAGGTTAAATTAATTAGGAAATAATATCAAGTCTGCAGCGCATGCTGTTGCCCAAAGCCATTCAGTGCTTAATAATGGTGGTGGACAGTAGCTCTTCTTGTTCAGAAAAATTTCAGTCTCAGTCCTGAGCTCACAAAATCATAATAAAAGTTTTTGTCCTCTTCTTTCTTGTTTTGACATGGTAGGGGTGAACTGATAATTTTTTATAAATTAATTTGTTTTCAGTTTTCAAAAATCACTTCCTAAATCTTAAAATTTCTCCCCATCCTGCCCCCCTCCCTCCCTAGTATGGCATGCAATCTTATATGGGTTTCTACACATACATTCTTATTAAATACATTTTCACATTAATCATATTACATAGAAGAATTCAAATGAATGGAAGAAACTATGAGAAAAACCAAAATAAAACAAAACATAACACAAAAGGAAACAGTCTGCTTCATGATGTGTTCTGATTCCATAGTTCTTTCTTTGGATGTGGTTAGCATTTTGCCTCAAGAGTCCTTTGGGAATGTTTTGGTCCTTGCATTGCTATGAAGGGCTAAGTCTATCAGAAACAGTTTTAGCACACTGTGGCTATTCCTGTGTACCATGTACTCCTGGTTCTGCTCATTTCACTCAGTATCAGATCACATGTTTCTTTCCAGGTCTCTCTGAAGTTCATTATTTCTTATAGCACAATAATATTCCATGACATTCACATGCCACAACTTGTTCAACCATTCTCCAATTGATGGGCATCCCCTTGATTTCAAAGAACCGATAATTTTTAAAAATGTCAATATAAGGCAACATGCATGGCACATAGACAACATGTAAATGAACAAGCAACTATAATATTACAATAAAACTATATTTTAAAATGTAAAAACCATTCTTAGCTTGCTGGATGAACAAAAACAGGTGGCAGGCTAAATTCATCCTATGGGCTATTGTTTACTGAGCTCTGTTTTAACAAAATCAGTACCCTTTGAAAAAGGACTCTAGTCTTTTTCTATATGTGTGTACAGTAGTAGGAGTGATCTGGGGATTTTGTTTGAGCTGGTTAGATTACTAGGAGTGGCTTTCAGGGATGAAACTTGGCTCCATAGTAGGCCCGGTTGACTCTTGCTTGACAGAGTAATTATGTAGTATCCCTTATTGTTTCATTTAACATATGACAATAACTAAGTAGATTTACACATTTGGCCATAAGGTAATTCCACTCCCACAAAGAAGGCAGAGATAAGATCCATTTCTCCTGAAATGGTGTCCACATTGACAACTCAGAAGGGCTACTGTACTACTCCATCCAAATATGAACTCCCTCATAAGATCTCACTAAAAGATAGAAAATTCTGATACTTGAGAAGATGGCGGAGTAGAAGGACGCACGTTTACGAGCTCCGAAACCACAGCCCATAGAATTAATGTAAAAAGAGACCCCATATCTTCTGGACCACTGAAAGGGGTACAGAAACGGAGTGGAAGAGATTTCCATTCCAGGGAACCCTGGAGACCCGTCCCCAGGGTCCGTCGCGCCCCGGAAAGCAAACCCCACCCCCAGCGCTGCCCTGGCCGCGGCCCCAGAGAAGCTGACCCGAGCAGGCTTCAGGGACGGAAGTTCCGGCAGCCGGGAAAGTCCCTCTGCCCACAGAAGCTACAGGTCAGTGAGAGAGAAGGATGGGCTGGACGAGAGGGGGAGCGGAGTGTCTCCGTGATTCGGGCCCCTCGGGAGGAAGCAGCCGTGGCAGAGACAGGGGCAGGAAGCGGCGGAGGCAGAGGCGTGGGTGGCAGCGGAGGCAGCAGTGGCTGCGGCCGGCCCAGGACTCCCCCCAGCAGCAGGCAGGGTCCTCATTACGGAAGGTCTCTGCATAAACAACCTGAGGGAGGTGAGCCTGGGAGATGGCCCTGCCCCACCCCGCTCTTTTACTGAAGGCCTCTGCATAAAGCCCCTGAGGGAGCTGAGCCTGGGAGGCAGCCCCCCCCCCCCGCTCTGTTCGTGAAAGTCTCTGCACAAAGCCCCTGAGGGAGCTGAGCCTGGGAGGCAGCCCTGCCCCCACCCCAGCACCAGAACTAAAGCTCACATTGATTAGCAGCGCGAAAAGCCCATTTGAATCTCAGAGCCCAAGCACTAGCTGGGCGGATCTAGGCGGGGGTGGACAAGAATCTCAGAAGTCAAGTAACCGGCTGGGAAAATGCCTAGAAAAGGGAAGAAAAATAAGACTATAGAGAGTTTTTTCCAACAAATGCAAATGATCCCGACATTCGGATCTGATGAGGACGAGGAAATATTCTTGCCATCAGGGAAAGATGTGGAGGGTGGGGCCTCAGCACCCAGACACCCCAGGGGGATGTCGGGTGGGCTCAGGCCTTGGAAGAGCTCAAAAAGGATTTTGAAAAGCAAGTTAGACAGGTGGAGGAAAAACTGGGAAGAGAAATGAGAGAGATGCAAGAAAAGTATGAAAAACGGGTCAATACCTTGGTTAAGGAGACCCAAAAAAATGCTGAAGAAAATAATACCTTGAAGAATAGGCTCACTCAATTGGCAAAAGAGGTTCAAAAAGCCAATGAGGAGAAGAATGCTTTCAAAAGCAGAATTAGCCAAATGGAAAAGGAGGTTCAAAAGCTCACTGAATTTAATAGTTCTCTCAAAATTAGAATGGAACAGATGGAGTCTAATGACTTTACAAGAAACCAAGAAATCACAAAACAAAACCAAAAGAATGAAAAAATGGAAGAGAATGTGAAATATCTCATGGGAAAAACAACTGACCTGGAAAATAGATCCAGGAGAGACAATCTAAAAATTATGGGACTACCTAAAAGCCATGATCAAAAAAGAGCCTAGACATCATCTTCCATGAAATTATCAAGGAAAACTGCCCTGACATTCTAGAACCAGAGGGCAAAATAAGTATTGAAAGAATCCATCGATCACCACCTGAAAGAGATCCAAAAAGAGAAACTCCTAGGAACATTGTGGCCAAATTCCAGAACTCCCAGGTCAAGGAGAAAATCTTGCAAGCAGCTAGAAAGAAACAAATCCAGTACTGTGGAAATACAATCAGGATAACTCAAGATCTAGCAGCTTCTACATTAAGGGATCGAAGGGTGTGGAATAGGATATTCCAGAAGTCAAAGGAACTAGGACTCAAACCAAGAATCACCTACCCAGCTAAACTGAGTATTAATACTTCAAGGGAAAATATGGTCTTTCAATGAAACAGAAGACTTTCAATCATTCTTGATGAAAAGACCAGAGCTGAAAAGAAAATTTGACTTTCAAACACAAGAATGAGAAGAAGCATGAAAAATTAAACAGCAAAGAGAAGTCTTAAGGGACTTACCAGAAGTGAACTGTTTACATTCCTACATGGAAAGACAATATTTGTAACTCTTAAAACTTTTCAGTATCTGGGTAGTTGGTGGGATCACACACACACAAGTACATGCATGCACGCACACACACATACACACATGCACACACATACAGAGACAGAGAGCACAGATTGAATTGAATAGGATGGGACCATATCTTCAAAGAAATTAAGGTAAATGGTGAGAGAGAAATGTACTGGGAGGAAAGAGGGTGAAATGGAATGGGGTAATTATATGTCATTTAAGAGGCAAGTAGGAGACTTCTTAGTGGAGGGAAAAAGAGGAGAGCTGAGAAAAAAAAAAACAATTAGTTTACCCTCATCACATTTGACTAAAGGAAGGAATAAAATGCACACTCATTTTGGTATGAAAACCTATCTTACAGTACAGGAAAGCGGGGGAGAAGGAGATAAGCAAGGGGGGGATGATGGAAGGGAGGGCAAAGGGAGGAGGGAGCAATTTGAAGTCAACACTTGGGGAGGGACAGGATCAAAAGACAGAAGAGAAACAATGAGGGGCAGGGTAGGATGGAGGGTAATTCAGTTAGTCTTATACAACATGACTATCAGGGAAGACATTTGCAAAATTACACAGATATGGCCTATATTGAGTTGCCTGCCTTCCCAAAGGAAATGGGTGGGGAGGGAGGGATGGGGAGAATTTGGAACTCAAAGTTTTAGGAACAACTGTTTAGTATTGCTGTTGCTTCTAGGAAAGAAGACATACAGTTAATGAGGAATAGAAAGTCATCTGGCCCTACAGGGGAAAAGAGAAGATGGAGACAAGAGAAGGGAGGGATGACAGAAGAGAGGGCAGATTGGAGATAGGGAAAATTAGATTGCTTGGGGTATTGGGGTGGGGGAGGGGTGAAAAGGGGAGAAAATTTGGAACCCAAAATTTTGTGAAAATGATTGTAAAAAGTTAAATAAATAAATAGATAAATTTAAAAAAAAGATAGAAAATTCTGGAAATTACTCTCTGAATGGCTGGTTGGTGTGGGGTATGGGGGTGGGGAGGGCACCAGGTTCAATCGCCAGCATGGAAAAGCTTCCTAGGCTGAGTTTTATAGCCCTTACCATATATAACTTCTTCCCTATAACAAAGGCAATTCCTTTGTGGTATGGCCATAGTTGTGAGTCAATGGCAAATATTCACAAACTTTTTTTCCTACTCTCTGGGCACAGCTCCTTTATCAACCTTGACCTTTATGGTTTGCACCAATCACAAGTTTTGTTTCCTTTCTAAGGATAAGCCTTTAATGATGTCACATAGTGGGAAGGTCTGGAGTCTTCTATTTGGTACTCTGGACCCTACATTTAGTTGTAGGACTAAGACTAAACTGAAGGCCAACTTTTCCTAGATCATTAATTCCTCCTCTTTCACTGACCAAGTAGGATATTTAGGTGAAGTGTTCATATTCCTTAGAGTTGCTTATATTTATATAGATTTTTAAGGTTCACAGTGTGCTTTCCTTGGTAGGTGGTGCAAGTATTATTATCTCTGCTTGTCAGATGAGGAAACAGGTCAGAAAGTTGAACTGATTTGTCCAGGGTCACACAGTTTTGGATAGAATCCATGTCATTCCTGATTCCAAGTCCAGTGCTCTTTCTTGCTAAGCAACGCTGTGTTTCATTCCTTTGAGGATCCCTTAGTTGTGGGCTATAGTGATTTCTAGACAGGGTTTTGCCCAGAGTACTTTTGTATCAATAAAAGAACTATTATAGAAAGACCAGCTATTCCCTGCCTGTTTACTGAAACTGAGTACAATAATTTTGAAGGCTTTTTGGTCTTTAAGAGTGCTTTATTAAAAACCAAACTCCAACTGAAAGGGGTAACACTAAAATGGCATTTCAGAGGCATTAGTGGGAATGAGATGCATGAGAGAGATATCTAGTAAAAAGGGAGATGAGGTGGAAAAGAAGATGGTGGAAAGAGGAGCTGGTAAAGTGCCAGAAACAAACTTCACCTACTTCACAATTTTGCCGAAATCTAGTCCTGTCTACCTTCCTCTCCTGGATATTTGGACAGACGTCAGAAAAATCAGCAGGAAATGTAGAATGAGCATATGTTACAGCTCAGACAGCCAAAGCCTTGGAAAGCTGATCAACAGACCCTGCTCCACCAGATGGCAGTATGTCAATGGGGAGTCTAGGAGAACTGTTTTCAAAGGCCCCAATTACATGACCTTGTACTCTTGCCAAGGCTGAATGAACTACTCGATTGGATCTCACTGCATTATTTGTTGGTCCTGTTACTGAACCAAGTTTTGTTTTCAAGATTCTAATCCCATTTTGCCTCAGCGAGACAGATCCCTTTGCCAGTTTTCTATGACTCAATTAATTAGCAAATATTTATTGAATACTTAAAATGTACAAGACACTATGCTAGATATTGTGTTGGGGGTGGGGGCAGCCTCTGCTTCATTTTAAGCTTTTCTTAATCTATAATTAAGATAACAATTGATCTACACATAACTTTTTAAAGTTTACTAAGTACTTTACGTACATAATCTCAATTTATAATAATCCATGAGACAGATATTTCAGGTATTATTATCCCACTTTTACAGATGAGGAAACTGAGGTTCAGAGAAATGATGACTACACAACTAGTGGGTGTCAGGACTGAGATTTGAACTCAGATCTTCCTGAAGCCAAATCCAGTATCTCCACATTATCTTCCTTTACACATCCCTGCACACGACTGAGGGTTATGATTATGGTTTCTCTTCCACATGTTTCCACATATTTGAGGCCAACTATACTTAGGACTGTGCTGTAGAATCTGCTTGCCAACACTTCTGTTATGATTACATTTCTCCTGGGACAAAGTGAGGTAAGAAAGATGCCAATGCAAAAGGTGTGCTGGAGTAGGACAAAAGATAATTAAGAGCCAGAAGCTGGCTGGTGGAAGGAAATATGACCCCTCTATACTGGGTATAATACCAATAGTTTATAATGTTACCATGTCATGCCATGCCTCAGCAGATGCCTCAGCATAATTATTTTAAAAGGAAGGGAAAAAGGAAGGAAGGAAGGAAGGAAGGAAGGAAGGAAGGAAGGAAGGAAGGAAGGAAGGAAGGAAGGAAGGAAGGAAGGAAGGAAGGAAGGAAGGAAGACATGGTGATGATAATGATCATGGTGGTTATAGGCTGGATAAACCTACTCTTTGCCATGGATAATAGAGGGTCCTATCTCCACCTTAGATCATGTACAGATATATGGTGACTATGTCCTGTATGCTTGTTGTATGGCAAAGAAAAGCCTATGACTGGCTGCTGAGTCAGAAGTAGTGGGCATACAAAAGTCACTAAAAAAAGGCACTTGATTTTTCTCTTTCTTCAGGTCTACTGAGGGATGATGATATGCTGTAACTCTCTGACTGGGGAGGGAGACCTAATGCCCTCCCACCTAGGCCAACATGGAGATGGTGATTGTATGATCTGGATGTTTTTCTGTCTCTGTTATATCTCCTCTTTCTTACTCTTAGGTGGAGTACTGAAGATAACTGAGACTTTGTGAGTAGCCAAGACAGTCATGCAGGTAAGTGACAGACTTCTTCAATCAGCTGTGCTGTGTTTGAAAGTGAACTTGGCGAGGTGAATATTTTATAGCAACTATTTTAACTTTAACCCTGTTTACTCCCTAGGGCCCAAGAAAGTATAGGGGATCGTATACCCCTAGTGTTGGGGGAAATGCTTTCTAATTTTTGTTCTTGCTGTGTCCTGTCAGTAAATATCTATTTGTTAAAGCTAATTGATGTCAAACGGTTAAATGATAGTGAGCACTGATCATTGGGTCAATTAATGATATGGGGGAGATATTAACTGTAACTGATGGTTAATATTGGGGAGAATACACTGAAATGGAGACTCAAAGGTGATAGTATTAGAAAAATACTCCCAAGTACACCTTGGGGTGCCCCTAGAACACCGAAGGGAAGGTGTAGCTACCTGCCTTCTGGGATGTCTATAAGGGCTACAGTAGAGTCTTGGAATCATAAATTTAGAACTGAAATGGAACTTGGAGGCTGTGTCAATCCAATGCCTTCATTTTACTAATAAGGAGACTGAAATCCCAGATAGGTTGTGACTTCCTCAAGGTCAGTCATGAACAAAGTGCCAGAGCCAACTTTCGAAACATAACCCTCAAACTCCAACTCTCTCCTTTGACAGATTAGGGAACAAAGGCTCAGAAAGATGATAATTAGGAAAAATATAGCTCTCTTAAAGGGCTATGCATTTTTTTTTTAAATAACATGTTCCTTTAATATATTCTTAGCTCAGAAATATTTAAAGAACACCTGTTTAGGGTGAGGGAAGGGTGGCAAGGGAAGGGAAGTCAATGGCCCTGGGCTGAAGAAAAACAGATATCCATCTACATGGTATAATTTGAGGAACATCGCGTCTGCAAAGTCAAACCTGCCCCCAGAATATACCCCACCAGTAAAACTCTCCTTTCCTGCTTAACCTGAAATTCCCATCATAAATAACTCCTCCAGATTAGGCAACAATAATAACTCGCATGTATACCTTACTTTACGGTTTACAAAGTAGAGTTGGAAAAGAGGCCTCTTAGTGTGATGGAAGATGAACAGGCCTCGGGCAACATGGAGTAAAGGAGAAGAGAAAGTTTCTTTCTGTACTCTCTCTTCCTCTCTCTTCCCCACCCGCCCATTACTGTCTTTCTCCTGGGAATAAATTAGAACTTTAAAAGAGGGTTTCTTAAAAGAGCAAACCAGAGAAACCATGAAACAACAGCAAAAAAGACAGCCCCATGCAAAGGCTCTATTCATGTCTCCCTACTCCCCACCCTCCACTCCACCCTCACCAAAGAGATATATTCTAAGAGTGCAGTTTTTAAATCAAAGAAACAAATACCCATCATGAGGACCCCTTGTGCAGCAAATGGAAAATAAAACAACAGCTGCTTTGTGCCCTGTATATGCTGTCTCTCTGCTTTCATTTTTCTTTCATTTCTTCACCAGTCTCAGGAGAAAGAAAGGGTGGGTGGGCCAGACAGGGCCAAAAAAAAAAAAAAAGGTGGGAGTATAAAGAAAGGTAAAAGGGATGGAGGACCCAAGGAGATGCAGAAAGGAGAGAGAGAAGGAAGGATCCAAGTTAGGAACATTGAACTGAGGTTGGCATTATATCTTATGATCTGGACCTGTGCTTTCACTGGAAGAGAGAACTTTCTTTGAAGAAACTCCTTCGCCATCATCATCATCATCACCATTACCATCATCATCATCATCATCACCACCATAGTTCACTGTCCATGTGGGCTTTAAGATTTGCAAGGGGCAGCTAGGTGGTGCAGTAGATAGAGCACCAGTGCAGGAGGACCTGAGTTCAAATCTCACCTCAGACACTTGACACTCACTAGCTGTGTGACCTTGGGCATGTCACTTAACCCCAACTGCCTCATCCAGGGTCATCTCCAGTCATCCTGATAAATATCTGGTCACTGGATTCAGATGGCTCTGGAGGAGAAGACAGGCTGGTGACCTGCACAGCCCTCCCTCACTCCAAACAAAGTCCAGTGCAAGTCATGTCATCATTTCTCTGACAGCATGGTCTTCTTTGGCAACGAAGTACGGACACACACAAGATTTGCAAAGTCCTTTACGTACTGTATGTTATTTGATCCTTACAACAACCTCTGAGATAGGTGTGATTATTGTTCTCATTTTACAGATGAGGAAACTGAGGCTTAGAGACATTCAGAGCCTCTAAGGCCCAGAGTCGTGTAAGCAGTAAGTATCTGAGATGGAATTTTTCCTTAGATCTTCATGGCTCTAAGACCCGAGTTCAAATCCCACTTCTGACACTGTGTGACCTCGGGTAATTTATTTAAGTAATTTAAGTCTCAGTTTCCTCTTCTGTAAAGCAAGGGGGTTCTTTTTTTAAATTCCTTTGTAGCACTAGATCATGGAGTTTATAATCTGATCTGAACTTTAAAGGCTACACTGTCTCAGAAATACAATGGAATAGTGAATTTGGAGTCATGCATGAAATGTGCCTGTTTGGGTTTTGGGATTTTGGGGAGTGGAAGAGGGAGACTGGTTGGTTTTTGCTCCATAAAAAAGAATGAGGAGCAGGTGGAGTGGTTAGGGAAAAGCTAAAGGCAAGGTTACCTACTGTATCATTTTGATTTAAGGTTTAGGCTGTGATACCAAAGTCTTCAAGTTCATGCAGATTTCACACATTGGTCATTTGGGTAAAGATTTTTGCCTATTTGAGGGAAAGATTCTGCTTAGGAAAGTTGGAATTTGCTTATTCAAATGCTGGCATTTAAAAAAGCTGACATCAGAATAAGATTTGCAAAAGATCATGTTTAAATAATTTATCATTTATTAGCCTGAATTTAATCAGTCATACATTTTGCATCAACTCAAATGTAAAAAAAGAACATTTTAATGCAAAATTAATAAAAAAATAAAATGAAGCACTTTTAAAATGTGATTGAAACAGAACCATTTTTCTTTTCAGTTTGACAGCTAAATTCCATAAGTTTGGTGCCAGTTTCAGTCAGAGACTATTTCATAGAACAGATCTTAGAAATAAGAACACAAAGCAAAACTGTGAAATATGCACATTTTGATTTCTGCCCTCCTCATCCTCTTCTCTGTTTCTCATCCTTCTCCACCTCCTCCCCTTCTTCTACCAAACTTTACCTGTCCTGTTTCCCATTTCCTAAGGGCCTGGGTTATTCTGGTAAATTAATCAGTGCTAATTTGTTTGGTAGGGGATAATTGGTTAATAGATTGCTCTTCCCTGGTGTAATGAATCCACTGTTTTTCATTATACTTCTAGAGGAAGGTAAGAATATTTACTCCTTCCTAAAGTAGGCATACTTTAGAATATTATACTAAAGCACTTTATATACTTTATAAATTTATAGTAGAAAATACTACAGATGGAATCAAGTCAAAGCCATGGCAAACTGAGGCAATTGCCCAGGCTCCATGATCTGAGAGAGTCAGGTCAATGACTATACTGACTCTCCCTGCTACAACAAGGACCTTGTAAACTTTCTTCCAATCCCCAACATTGTATCTCAACGAAAGGAAGCTTAACTGAACACCAAGAAGAGAAAAGAAGTCACTAAAAGACAGTCTACACCCTGAGGGATATGGAAGGAGCAGTAATATCTTGGTCTCTTGGTGATTAAGAGCCAGGACTTTGTGAGTTAATGATATTATGCTTATGATCCTCAGGTGTAGTGTGTGTGTGTGTGTGTGTGTGTGTGTGTGTGTGTGTGTGTGTGTTTCGCATCAACCAGTAAAGTCACTTCCATGAGTGTAGTAGAGAAAACATAAGACTGAGGAATCTGATCATATATGCCCTAGTCCTGACTCTGCCATTAACTAGGTGTATAATGTTGACCTCAGTGGTTCCTTCATTTGTAAGGTAGACATGACGATCCATGATGTGACTCCTTCCCAGGGTTACCTTGAACTACAAAAGAAAAGTTTGAAAAAGTGCCATTCCAATATAAATGGATTCAATCCAACCCCACACACATTTATCAAGCATCCACTCTATGCAAAGCAAGTGTGGGGGATAAGAATAAAAAAGGTAAAAAGTGAAATATAGTCTCAGTCCTCAAGGAACTCACAATAGAATAAAAGAGGTGTGACTTGTACCCACATAAGCACAATATGGTGCTATACAAATCTTATGGGTGTGAAGTATAAATACCATTTGAAACTAGTTTTAGAATAACTCAAAAGTAGCCAGGGTTCAGAAAATGAGGGCTAGCAGGCATGACAGCTATGCCAAAAATTTCTGCTACTGTGGAAGGTTAAAGACCCAGGTCAGAAAGGAAGCAAGTCAAAGCTTCACTTCCAGCATGAGTGAAATAGGGAGAACCAATCTAAAAAGGGCAGAGAAAGAAAGAGAGCACAAAAAGAAGGAAGGAAGATAATAAGGGAGGAAGGAAGGAAATAGTAAAGAAAAGAATATAAATAGAACAAGGAATGGAATAAGTTGAGGAATGGGGACTAAAAACGATCCACAAGTCTGGTGGAAAAAACCCTGGTTGAAGTAAAAGTTCAAAAGAGATGAAGTTTGATTTTGTGCCTTCCCAATACCTGGAGTTTTTAATCTATAAAGTAGAATTAACTCGGCTAAATCTCTGAACCCCTCCTCGCAGCCAAATTGGAGGGTTATTCTCGGACACAACTCAGATATGTGCCTGAAAGATGAAGTTTGTCCTTTGTTGGCTTATATCTCAAAAACAATTTCCCTTCCCAACCCTATCTGTATCCTCTGGGCCAGCACCCTCACCAAGAATGGATGGGAATAGTCCAGCAGGAATGACCCTGAAGCCCATTCAGTCATCGTGAAGTTGAGACTTTTAGTGTTTGCAAAGCAAACAGGATGCAGCATAACCTGAGCACAACAGAATAACAAAAAAACAAAACAAAAAGCCACAGAAATGCCATATGAGGGAGGACCGTGTAGTTCCAACAAAAAACAAAGATTATGATCATGACATTGTGCCCCTTCCTCTTCCCACCCCCCCAAAAAAAAACCACCTAAGGAAGTCACAGAGAGATTAAAGAAATACACTGTGAACTAAAAGTGAATTCCGGAGAAGGAACCTTGAAAGAAAGTTTGTATTGCAATGTAACATCCAGATGGTCATTTCTTTTTTCAGGGAAACCCTCTTGGGGAAGGAAGTGAGTAGGAGGGAGGATTGAGAGATGCAACATTTCCAACAAGCACAGAGAGGGAAATGTGGATGTTATGCTGTCCTCCTGGGCTCTGTGCTTCTTGAATCAGCAGGAGAGCAGAGAAAAGGAGAATAGTAGCATTGTGTGGCTTCCACATGTGTGCATTTTCTCCCCAGAACTGTTGATGCAGCAACCACAAAGAATTAGTGTGTAACTGGAGTTGCCCTTTTTCTCATCCCTTTAATTGGATCTATCACTTATTCCTCTTCTTCCTTGCAATCATCTCCAGAGTTCATCCTTTCAGTCTTCACTTAGAATCACAAATTCTTCTTTAAGCCCAAACACTATCCAGTGAAGACTCCTATCTACAACATCCTTGATAAGCCTATTGAAAGCACTGGATTTGGTTCAAATTCTGGCTCTACTATTTACTACTTGTGTGGCCTTGGGCAAGACTCTCAATTTCTCTGTGCCTCAGTTTTCTCATCTGTAAAAAGGGGGAGTCAGACCATCTCTATGGTCCCTTCCAATTCCAAATCTATGCACCTGAAAGTCCTCCAATGTAAAGGAACTCAATGTCCTCTAAGGCTGCTGATTCAAGTTTATAGACTGGTCTATTTATTGAGATAAAATCTGTGTTCTTGTAAGTGGTTTTAGTTCTTTCTCCAAATAGGAGAGTCCTTAGGACTGTCCCTCAAATACTAGAAGATGACTATCATGTTCCTCTCAAATCTTCTTCAATCCAACCCAATAAGAATTAATTAGGTGCTGAAGATGATGACAATAGCTAACATTTATATAACATAATGTGCCAGCACTATACAAAATGCTTTACTGTTTTTATTTCATTTAATTCTCACAACAGTCCTAAGAGATGGGTGTTCTTATTATTCCCATTTTACAGATGATGAAACTGAGGCAGATAGAAATTAAGTGACCTGCCCAGGGTCACACAGCTAGTAAGTGTTTGAGGGCAGATTGACTTAGTAAGAAGGCAAATGGAATTCAGTTTTACGTTGATAATAACTATCCAAAGTGCTTTTATAATGCCCAGAAGGCTATTCATGAGTCAAAGACCTATGGTACATCTCAACTACTCAGTGTTGATAGAGCCACATTGATTAATGATGAGGACATGATTCTGGAGAGATAGGCTGAACACTTCCATAGTGTTATCAATATACTATCATCAATCAATGCTGAAGCCATTGACTATTTACCGCAGGTTGAAGTCAATCCCTCCTTAGCTGGATGTCCAACTGAAAAAGAGATTTTTAGGGCCATTAGGTTCCTTTTATGTGGCAAAGCACCTTGCCAATTCTTTTTCCAGCTGAGATTTACAAGGTGGGGAGTCCACTGTTCATATAAAAGCTGACTGAAATTTTCTGGGTTATATGGTAAGAGGAAGAGGCAAGAGGAGTTCAAGGATGCTTCAAGTGTCCACCTTTATAAAGGTAAAGGAAATAGATTGTCCTGTGACAATCACAGGGAGATCTCTCTCGCTTAGTCATTGCTGGCAAGATTCTTGCTAGAATCCTCCTTAATAGGCTGATCTTTAAATGCAAGATAGTCATCTACCTGAGAGCCAGTGTGGCTTTCAAAAGGGCTGAGGAACGGTCAACATGGTGTCTGCTGCCCACGTACAGAAGAAATGTCAGGAGCAGAACAGTTTTGTAAACAAAGTTTGTAGATCTGACAAAGCCTTTGATACTTTCAGTCATGAGGTCTTTATGGAATATTATGTCAAAATGTGATTACCCAGAGAAATTCATCAATTTCACGACAGTAGTATGCTTGCCTGGGTTCTTCAGTAACGCACAATGCTTTCACACTTTCTCAGTCACCAATGGAGTGAAACAAGGCTGTGTGCTTGCCCCTGTGCTTTTTAACATGATGTTTTCAGCCATGTTGTCAAACACCTTTAAAGAAGACGAACATAGCATCAAGGTCAGCTACCGCACTGATGGCCAAATCTTCAACATGAAAAGGCTACCAGCCAACGCTAAAGTGGAGGGAGTGTTGGTGCCTGATTTTTGACTGCAGATGATTGTGCACTATCAGTGCCACACCATCCATATGTGGAACCATTAGTTATAGCAAATGGAGAAGTTTTAAATATTATGGATAAGTTCACTTACCTTGGCAGTATACTTTCCAGGGAGGTAGACATTGATAACAAGGTTGACACACTCATTGCCAGAGCTAAGTCAGTCTTTGGGAGGCTCCAGAGGAAAGTATGGAAGAGAAGAGGTACTAGATTTTAGGTTAGATTAGTTTAGAGGTATGAGGATACAAATATTTTTTCTCTATGCCCTTCTTATCCCAGTGTATTAATTTTGTCTGTACAGAAGCTTTTCAGTTTCATGTAATCAAAGTTATCTATTTTATCTTTTGGAATTGCCTTTATTTTTCTATAATTCCCTTGTTTGAGTAAGAATATATCTCCTACCTATAACTGAGAGAAGTATCTGCTCCTCTTCTAATTTTATAGTAAGATATTTATTATTGTCATGTATCCGTTTAAAATATACTGTGGACTATGGTGTTGGTCTAAGTCTAATTTCTGCCAGAATACTTTCCAGTTTTTCCAAAAGTGGCTGGGTTTTTTTTTTTAATCAGATAAAGGGTTTTTTCCTAGGCAAATTATGTTTTCCACTTTATCAAGCCCTAGGTCATTGAGTTTCACTGTTTCTGATTCCCCTGTTTCTACTCTGTTCTGTTGATCTACTTCTCTATTTGTTAGCCAATACTAGATGGTTCTGATCACCTGAAATGAATTTTTCAGTGCAAACATAGGAACTTATATTTATTCCTATTAAATTTCATCTGTTAGCTATAGTTTGCCATTCCAGATTGTCAAAATCTTTTAATATCTCCATTTTATCATATAATGTATTAGGCATCCCTTTTAGACTTGCACCATTTGCATATTTAATAAGCATGCCAATTCTGCCTTCATCCAAACCTTTAATAAAAATGTCAGACAGAACTGGGCCAAGGACATAGTCCTGGAGGGCTCCACTAAAAATCTGCCTCCAAGTTGACACTCATCCAATCCACTAATTACCATTTGTTCAGTAAATGAATACACTATTCTGTCTAAAATATCTCCACCTTATCCAAAAGAATATTTTGAGAAAATGTCAAATATCTTCCCAAAATCCAGATATAATATATTCACAGCATCCACCTGATTTCCTATTCCAATAATGTGATAAGAAAAGATATAAAGTTACTGTGCCATGACTTGCTTTTAATGAACTCATGCTAACTTTTAGTCATCATTTCTTCTTTTCCTAAGTGACTGAAAGTCCTTTCATTCTCTATTATGGAAATTCGCTTGGAATTCAAAATCAAATGTAAACTCTCTCTGATTTATGTATAAAACTAGATTATTGTCTGAATAACTGTTATTCTTCATTTTCTTGTTTGTTGTTTTCTAGATGGATAGTTAATTCAAAATTTTTAGTTGTGGATCTTATTCAGGAGGCTCTATAATGTTACTGAGGGTAAATGAAAAAATGAATACAAGAAACAAACTGAATTTTATTTAGGAAACTGTAAGATGTTTTTAATGTCCCCAGGCTTTTCCCTAGAATAAAACTCCATCTTATTTTTTTCAAACATTATTCTTCTTAAGCAAATCAGGTCATACCATGCTCACCACAGATTCAAAATTGTGGGTCACTCTCCACTTTGCATCTGCTGCCTTGACTTGCTTTCAACTCTACAGAACAAGCTGTCTCTCCCAGGAAAAATCTACTATTTCTAAACTCAATCCCAATATGCTAACTCATGATTAATGACACATCCCTCAGATTCCTCCCTCTCTGATTGGAGGGTGAGAGAGTGAAGTACCAAACTCCTCCCAATACCTTCTATAGAGGGCAGAAACTAGACTTTTCAGCTCATTCCACTCTGCATCTACTGCTGTGCCTGGTTTCAATTCAACAGAACAAGATGTCCCCATACCACTGGGTATTCCTGAGCATCCCATTAGCCTATACTTCCCTGCTTCTTTTTGTGTGTTTTCTCCCCTTTTAGATTATAGGTTCTTTGAGGTCAAGAACTATGTTTCTTTTTCTTAATGGTATCCCCAATGATTAGCAAAGTGTTAGTGACTTAACAAATGCTGATTGGATTGGATTGGAACTGACCCAACGTGCAATGGAGAACTTCATAATGGGCGTAAATAGGCTGCAAGATATTATAAATAATAGATTTGTGTGTAAAAAGCAAAGTAAAAGATACCCAAGAGAAGTATTACTGGAAAAAAGAGATGGGCCAGTCATTTAAATGAAACAAGGGATGACTATATGATACTTTGATACCTTCATAATGTTAAGAACTAGAGTAAGGCTCCTGATGCACTAGGTCCATTCTCCTTGGGTAGGATTCATGGTGAGACACAGAAGAGTCCCACAAGAAGAGAAGGCATGGATAGATTGTGATTTGTAGCAATGCAGAGAGTACCCATATATTTGCTCTCACAGATCCATTGAATCCCTGAAATATCAGTTACTTGCCACATCCACACCTCCCAGCTCTTTTTGTTGTAATAACAAATAGGCCTTGAGCCTCTTGTGTTGTCTACAAGTCCTTATTTGGTTCTTGATCCTGAGTCATATCTTCCCATATATTTTTCACTATGTTTCCTCCCCTATGCCTACCTTTGCATTGAAGTAATGAAATATTAACCACATGTTTTCCTAATTTGGAAGTTCTTACTCTATTTCTCACAGAATTTTTCCATCTCCTTATTGTTTACAGCAGATGTTGGCACACAAGCTACAATCATCTTGGTGGTGGTCTCTTTGCTCATACTCATTGTGAGTGTTGTAAGTGAGATGACCAAGTGTTCTATGAAATTATACTTCTTGTAATCACTGGGCACACACTAAGAATGACCCTGCCAGTTCCTTCATTTGTTCTTTAAACAGAGCCTGTGAGCTATCTTGCCATTGGGCCATGACTTCCTTGTAAATTCTGGTTTTATTTATAACAAGAATGTCAATATTGTTGCAATTCAGCTCCTATAGTAATATATTGGTTCATTATTTCTTGGATAACGATCTCACAATCATAGTAGTGACAGATTAATTTAATTTTTAATTTTATAAAATTAATCTCAATAGGCAAAATAAAACTACAATTTTTGCCCCCTCAAATTCCTCCCCCTCCTTTTTTTTTTTTACCTCTCAGTCACATCACTACAAAGGAGAAAGCCTGTATAACACTGAAGACCATTTTGCTTCATGGACTGCCATAGTCAAAGAATTAATCTCTTAGTAGGAAGGCTACTGGTAATAAACCTGTCTTTAACCTCATTCTCATACAGTAGATATAATATGCCCCCAATTTACTCAAGGACTTTGCAACATGATAGAACCTACCATAGTTTCATAAGCCTAGCCTTCGAGAACCTAGTCACCTCTCTTCTATAATGAGATTTCAGAGTAGAAACTTTTGTGAAGGCAAATTCTTTAAGTGTCTTTTCAATATATGAAAAAAAAACTTTCAGGTACCCTCTCCCTCCCAGCTTATATTAGCAAAAATAATTAAAGCAAGTTTTATAATCTGAGGTCAAAAGATAGATTTCAGGATATATTTGAATTGGATAGGGGAAAAAAGCATATGTTTCAATATAATTGTTTTCCTTCGTAATCCTACGTGTTTTATTTTTATGCATTTAACAGCATTATTCTGACAAATTCCCTACATTCACCAGATGGCCAACATATCCATGACAAAAAAATTAAGAACCCCAGAATTAGTAAAAGCAAGAAATAGTGAGACTGTGAAGAAATGGATGTATTCATTCATTAGTAGTGAAATATCATATTTATAGAAATTTTTTGTAGATTAATCTGGTAGTACACAGCACAAGTTATAAAAGTTATCATACCTCTGATTCAATAATTTTATTGTGAGTAATATGCCATGAAATGCTACTGAAAATAAAACAAGTGCTATTTTTAAAAAAGATATTAAGGGCAGAATTATGTATAACCATGATAAACTCAAAACAACCAAAATGGCCGGCCATAGAAACTGGTCAAATAAATTATGGTATATTCATGTAATTGAATATTATAATGCAATTAAAACCAAGTATGAGAAAAACAAAGAAATTTGGAAAGTTCTTTATGAAATAAATAATGCAAAGTAAAACCAAAGTAGAACTGAAAGAATGGAATACATACTAACAACCATTTGATAAAAAAAGTGAATGAGAATGAACAAATAATCCTGATGAAGATTTAGGGAAGTGACTGAAAACTGCTAAAATAATTTGTGATGAAATTATTTAATTTACATATAAATAGTTACTAAGTGAGCTTATCTGATTATATTGATGTTCAAAGGTTTTAATAAAACATATAAATTCAGTCTTGGAGAGGGAATTGAAAAGGAAATTCCTGATCAAATTAACTTGTCCCCAACCCAATCAATGAACTCTCAAGTAACAGAGAAAACAAAATTTCAAGAAATTTATTGAAGTGTGATAGACTAGGCAAGCTTGATAGAATTAAAATGTGGCAAGTCATTATATGGCTAAAGACACAACTATGACCCTAGAGGTACTTTAAAAATTGAGACACATTCTCTTTGAAATACAATGTTCCAAAATCCATTGTCTTTTAGAGTAGAAGCTACTAGGTCTTAAGAAATCCTGACTGTATTTCCACAGTATTTTAATTGTTTTTTTTTTCCTTGTTGCTTGCAATATTTTTCTCCTTAATCTGGGAGTTTGAAACTTGGCTATGACATTCCTATAAGTTTCCTTCCTGACACAGAAAAGATAACCTGAGTCCTAGGGCAACACTACTCACAACTGAGGATTGAAATCTGATTATAATAATAAGCTACTAAAAATAAAATAAAATAAAAATGAGTGAGCAAAGGAAAAAGAATCTGACTATAGATAACTACTTTGGTGTAAAAGAAAATCTGGGATCATATTCAGATAAAGATAGTGAGGTAAAAAAGCCACTCCTACCCCTAAAGAGTAATATCAGATGATCACAAGCCCAAAAAGAATTATTAGAAAAACTTTAAAAGGAGTCCAAAAATCAAATAAGAGAGATTGAGGGAAAATTAGGAAGAAAAATAAAAGCATTTCCAACAAAATTATGAAAAGAAAGTTAACCATATAGAAAAAGGGATCCAAAATCTTAAAGAAAAAAACTCCTTGAAAACTAGAATTAAAGATGCCATGAAATAATAAAAATAGAAAAGAATCTAAAACATTTCATTAGAAAAACAACTGATCTGAAATCTGAAGAATGTACTGAGGGGAAACAATATAAGAATTGTTGGACTAACCAAAAGTTATGATAAAAAAAAAGAATCTAGATACAATATTACAAGAAATTATTAAGGAAAAATGCCCTGGAGTTCTAAAACAAGAGGATAAAACAGAAATAAAAAAAAAATTTACTATTCACCATTCACTGGTTAGTCAGTAGAGTCAGGAGGTAGTCTTGAGAAGAACCTTTGAAGAAGGAAAAGGGGATATCTAGGGTGGAAGAATATGACCTTTAAGAGATGTTTTCTTTTCATCGTCTTTCTCCCAATAACCATTATATGTTGCAGTGGTGCTTCTAACTCAGTAGAAGACACCAGACCCAGCAGAAAGAAAACCCAGAAACTGGAGGGAAGAGGTGATTTTGAGGAATACAACCTCTGGAAACAGAGAAAAGAACCATCCTTGTCTGGGAATTAAGATGAAAAAGTACAGGGATCCAAACTGAGTGATTTTCTTATAAGGCATACATTACCTAGGAAAAACATCACAAGTACACTATAAGAAGGGAAAGGACACTGAAGGCCTTAAGTGCCAGCAGGATGAGTTACCTTTGTCATAATGCATTTCTTAAGTGTATAGGTCTTAACTATTACACTAAAAGTATGTGTCTACTTTTCCCACTGATGCTACATGTGACTATGGGGGAATGAAGTTCAGGTTTATGGTGGGGATATTTTGTTACTATTGTCCGTGCAATGGCATCTCAGTAAATGCCTTTGCTTTGAGTTCATTGTGTCTACTGACTGACTATTAAAGTTAAGTTCACTGGTGGGGACTCATTAGTTATATTTTTAGGATTCCAAACCTACTGAACACCTTGAACTTAAATGTAAATCCCCCTGGGGACTCAATCTGCAAGTGCAAATTGGGAGGGAGGACAGAGTAGCTCTAATAAAGGAGTATTGCATAAGAATAAATATCTGAGTTCATACATAAGCCTCCTATTCAACCACAGTAATCCATTTCCTCATCATTTGAATCAATTTTTATTGCTTTATGGGAACTTTATTCTAAAGGGCTTTCCATCCCTCTTAAACTGACATGTCTTTTCAAATCTTGGGTCATAAGACTGGCCTATCCTCTTTCTAAGTTCTCTGAAGTTCACTCCCAGGATGCATGCATAATTATGCTCCATTTTCCCTCGCTGTCTAACAAAATTAAATGGCATGACCATTGTTTTCTAAAGTTATTTCTACTTCTCTAATCGACTCTTCCTTATTGATCAGAATCTTGCCTAGAGGAGCAATTCTCCCCATCCTTTCTTTACCTTCTGAAAAATGAAGTTATCGGTAAGGCAAATCAATAATTTACCAGCTACTCTGCTTTTAGCACAGAGAAATCTTCCTTATCCTTCAACTTATTTAACTCTTACCTATGCTTCAAGGTCTAACTCAAATTTTGCCTTCTCCAAGAAATCTTCTGCATCTATACCAGCCCACAATGATGGCTGCTTTTAGTACTCCTATTATAGCTGAGTCAGAACTAAATGGTTTAGCCATTTATTGTTCTTTTTATTTCACTTCTGCTAATTTTACCTCCTTGGATAGACCGTAAGTTCTTGCAGAGCGAGGATCACATCTTACATACCTTTATATCCTCAGTGTATAACATGAAGCCCAATGTTAGGCTTAAATGATATTTGTTAACTGACTGATACATAAAAATAAATATACACATATACACACATACATACACACATGTATGTACATACGTATGTGTATGTGGACATATCATATATATATACATATCCCCGTAGACATATACATATGTACACATACGCATACGTATGCATATCCCTAACTAGATTACAGACTCCTTGAAGGAAAATGACCTGGAAATCACAGAACTTTAGGCCTAGAAGACACTAGAGATAATCTAGTTTAGCACCTTGATTTTTTTTTTGAGGCAATTGGAGTTAAGTGACTTGCCCCACACCACATAGCTGGGTAAGTATATGCAACTGGATTTGAAATCAGGTCCTCCTGACTCCAGCGTTGGTGCTCTATCCACTGCACCACCTAGCTACTTTAGCACCTTGATGAGGAAAATGAGGTTCAGAGAGGCCTTCAATCCACATCTTCTGATTCCAAAGGACTCTGTCCTTTCCACTTCCACAGGCTGCCTTCTTTGTCCTCTATCTCTTCTTTTTTTATTCTATCCACATAATGTTTTCAAATCAAGATTGGTAGTTAATAAAATACTCTCTGAATGAATGCTACTTAAATAAAGGCGAAAAGACCGAATCTGAAAACAATACCTGTAATGTTAAAGAAGAATGAGGAATCAGGTAATCAATGTTTACGTAAACACAGCAGTTATTATTTATATTATTGGCAAAGTTGTATGTCAGCTTAGGGCTTAACCTCCATACTCATGTTAGACCTGTCACTTCCAAATCAGAGCAAAGAACCATCTCTCAAAAAACATCTGCTTTATTCAAAGCTGACCTTGATTACAAAGAGAGTACGCATGTGTATGCCATGGTGAGGCCTGAAACCTCAGGAAGATCACTCTGCTCAGAAGTATGTCCCTCAATGATGCCCCAATTCTACCTCTTGGGAATTGAGTTCTGAAGGGGTTTAATCCTATTCTGCTATTTGACTAACTATAATTCTTGGTAATTTTCCTAGCTTCTTTAGGTTTCTGTTTCAGTGGATAATAACTCCACAAGTTTACTGTCAGGAAAGAACACGGTAAACCTTCAAGTGTCCCAGCTGTATCATTCTAGACAGCAAAGTGTCATTTCACCAGAGGGTGGAAGAGGCCCTTCCCTACTCGAGTATAATGGTGATAGTGGCCTCCACTGAAGCAAGGACTCAAAGCCAGGCCTATACTACCCTGGTTGCCTTGGCTTCTCTTGTATATTTCCTTACTTTAGTATACACCTATGAGCATCAAAAGGTCCGAGTGGTCAGCACCAGAACCCAAGTCTCTTGGCTTAGGTCAGAACCCTTTCTAATATGTTACAGTAAAATTTCTGCATGTTCAGAATTATCCCTTCTCTAGAGTTCAATGAAAATAGCAGGGGAAGAGGCAACATATTTAGTCCTTAGTGTGCATTAGTTTTTTGGAGGGTTTTCTGTGAGGCAACAGGAAAGAAGGCAGCAGGGGACCATTAGCTATAGTCTGGGCTGACAGTTTCAACCTCAGCATCCTTCTTTCCACAATAGCAGAATGAAAAGAACACTTCATTTTTTTTCCCCTCAGTCCCTGGAAATTTGCTTTCCCTTCAGGGAAATCTTCCTTGCACCTGCTAAACGACTTCTGAACTATTTTCTCATCTCCTTTCACTGTCCTCAAGCAGTCAGGTGTTTCTTCTGTCTCTCCAGGTAGTGGAAGGGATCTCATCAAGTCCAGCCCCTCAGTTCAGGTGGGTAAGTTATAATGGTCTCCATTGTACGCAGCCCACTTCCTGACAGAGGGAATGGTTAATAATGCTGAAAGAAGCTTCTTTGGGACACGGCACTTGTGTAGATTTGTTTTGCTGGATTATGCATGTTTGTCCCAGGAGTTTTGGGTTTCTTTTCTGTTGTTCAGTTGGGAGAAGTAATAAATAATCATTAACTATAAAAATTTTAAAATAACAATTGCCCCTATCTTACAGAAAGGTAATTGAAGCCCAGAAACTTAAGGATTACAGAACTTTTAAGAAACCTTAGAGGACAAACAACCTCATTTTACAGCTATGAAAACAAACATCCAAAGAGTAATTTTTTCAAGGTCACTAAGTTAGTAAGGATCACTTGACCCTATTACCTACTTAGAGTTAAGAGAGGTATTATTTTTGTTCACTTGATGTAATGTAGACTGATCTAACACAGATTGGAACAGAAGGGTTTTGAGATAGGCATTTCAGATAGAATTCTCCCTGTGCACCAGAGAAAGCCCACAGGAAATAGGATCTAGCTCTTTGGGAGGTGGAGGCTCCTGCAGAACTGAGCTGTCAAAACATAAAGAATGTGGAAAACAGAAGGCATTAGGTATGTTAGTCCTCAAAGCTTTTCCTACAGTAGGATAATACTTGGAAAAAGATTCTAACCAGTTAGTTAATCAATACATATTTATTAAGTTCCTACTATATATCAGGCACTCTTAGAAGCTGTGACTACAGAGGCAAAAATGAAATGTTTCTTGCCTTCAGAGAGTTTATATTCTATCAGGGAGATAACACACACACATATGTATATAAAATATACACATACTAAATATGTGTAGCCCAAGGATACCACACACACACACACAAATACATGCACGTGTGCGCGTGCAGGCCCAAGAATAGCTACCACAGATTAAAGATACAGTATGGGTCTATATCCACTCAAAACAATAGTTCACGAGGCCCCATCAATATATTTATTTTTTTCTTTAGTCAAAGAACACAATTAGCTCACATCAAAGGCTTTGAATGAACTAGAACAATACAAAGATTTGCAGTAGGACATTTCCTCCATAAATATAGAGCACAATCTCCAACAAATATACATACTATAAAATGAGTATATATAGAGTTCACACCAGAGAGGGAATATGTGTGAAAGAGACACCTACACTTCTGACGCTACATGACCACTGGTGTCTTCTGGTGATGCACCGGTTGCTGCATCTCCTCTAGAGGAGATACTGGCTTAACTCTTACCAGGTTTGATATACTCAAGTTGTTCCACTGGATTCTGCTGCTCTTACCACATAGTCTTAGCTGATGAGTTGCATTGTGTTTCTACTGAATATTATTCCTTGCCACTATCTTCTGGACTCATCTCTTAGGGGTTAACCAATTTATCAGCTTCAGTTTGCTAGCACATGGTGACTAGAAATTCTCCTTGATAAGAGTATACTGGACACTCTTTAATAATATCTAGAGTCTAACTACAAAAATCACATGTAAGGCACACTGTAGGATGAGCAGATCGTGGCTTAGTACATAAAACACCAAGGTCCCCACTGCCACTTTCTCTCTTCTTTCTGGGATGGCTCACTCATTCAACCTGTTCTCATACTGGAAGGTGAAAGATTCATACATTTATTACTTACAACTGTAGCTCCCTACTAACGTGCCTCTCATTTAAATAGATCAGTTAAGATATATACAAAAAATGTTAATGGCCCCCTGAAAGAGTAGCCATGAAGTGTGGAAAAGGATGAAGACCAGAAATCTTGGACATTTTCACCTCACTTTTGAAGGACCAAGGCTCAGATTTCAACAGTCTGTTCTATGTGGGGGACAATGCCAAATGTTTGCAGTTCACAGTGGCTCTCCTAAAATAAAGTGAGGGAACAAGGCCAGAATATCAAGATCACCACACAAAAGATAAGCTCTCTAGGACAGTCATGGATTCTTTATCATGCAACAGGACAATCTTCAGTAAAGTGATTAAGAAGTTATAAGCCTCTTGCAGCAACTTGTCCTGAAATCTAAATTAATACTGAGGCTTGTCTGATATTTCCTCCCACTCAATGTTCCCTGGCTTGCCCACAAAAGCCTCCTTCTTTCTCCCTGGAAGCCTTATCAGGAAGATGATACCAAGTCCTTGTTCCCTTAAAGGCCTCAATACAGAGGCTTTCCCTTTCTTCTACAGAGGCCTAAATACTCTCCTTCACCTTCACCTAAGGACTGAAAAATCAAACTTTTGATGTCAAACTCAAAAAGAAATGGGAGCTTCTAAGCCACACATAAGGATCCCTGAAAGCTGCATATTAACTTAGTTTCTAAAATGTAATGTCCTCCATGCATATTATATTTTTTATTTTGTTAATATTTTCCAATTACATTTTCATCTGGTTCAGAGTGCTGAAGGCCACGTTTGACATTTCTGATCTAGAATATCCCCTTTCTTCTAAGTAAATATACCTTTATCATAGTTATATAACAACAATTTCATCTTCCCCATGACGTTAGAAAGCAAGGTATTTCCCAACAATACCACCCTTTTGTCCTCCAAGTCTTTTTGTGGGAAGGAGTTGTCCAGACCATCCCAGAGGAAAGGAAACGTGTCAGTTGAGCTATTTCTTCTGGGTCCAGGGTACCACTGGTGGCCCAGTGGACAGAATATTGTGTCTGCTATCAAGAAGACCTGAGTTAAAATATAGTCTCATATACTTACTGTATGACCCTGGATAAGTCACTTAACCTCTCTTTGTTTCAGTTTCCACAGCTGTAAAATGAGGATAATATTAACACCTATCTCAATGAGTTGTGAGGATCACATGAGACAATATTTGTAAAAAGCACTTAGCACAATGCTTAACACATGGCAGGCACTATTTAAATGCTTATTCACTTTCCCCTTCTCCCTTCTGAGGGTCAAAGATCTTACCATTCTGGAAAAAGGAACTGGAAATTGATCACGAGAACTATTTCCAAAAGCACTCCACTCTTAACAAGTCAAGTCTTCTTCAAGATCAGAGATTGGGTCCTAGAAACCATTAGATGAGATATCTTTTACCCTTCCCAGGACGGCATTGATTTGTCACAGGTATGACCTCTTGGAAGTTTTGACAACTGAACTGGGTAGGCAGGTAAAAGATGATGTAGCTGTTGATTAGCAGGGACAAATCTCTTATCTTATAACAGTCTTTTTTTTTTCCAGTTGGGGACAGATTGAGGGTCACTTAGGTTAGGTGGGTGTTCCAACCGACACAAGAAGCCCAGCTGTACGTGAATAGTTGTTTAGGGAAACTAAATGGTTTCATGCCCAGTACAAAGGGCATTGTCACCTCCAGCATCTAGACTGGCAATAAACCTACTCCTGGAATCTGCTCTTATAACTACCACAACCTGGTATTTAATTCAGCCAAGAGCATATGATGTATCTGATAGGGCTGAATGCTCTATAAACAACTGTATACAGGAGAAGGCATCAGCAATATTCCTGCATTGGTCCTAATCCCAAAATTATTTTCCATTCTTGTTCTCTCCAGGCCCTAGACCACTACTTGGTCAGCCCCCAAGGCCACCACCCAGGAATCTGCTCCATTCTTCAAGGTTCAGTCACCTGCTACCCATACAACCAGAAGCTTAGCCCACTGGGAAGGAGGGGCCATGATCCTCATTCCCTAGGGCATTTCCTGTTACCAAATTAGTGGCCACTGAAGTCCAGTTGCATATCTTTCTCTCTTTGAGGATGAAGCTAAAACTAAATCAGGCACAACAGCATTCCTCAGGAACTAGGTCTTTATAGGTGGGGGGGTTGGGATAGTGAAACAGACAGGGTTTTAGTACCTGGATTGGAGGGCTTAATCTCTGGCATGGTTACAACATTTTTGTGAAGGGTACTAACACAGAAAGGATGTGATTTTTCAATTTACCATTTACATTTCACAACAGAAGCTTCTTATGTCGCACTCATGTTGTTAGAGGGGCTATCTTTCATCATCAAATTCATAGTCGGCATCTATTGGCTGCCAACTATTTGTATGGACAAAGAGTGATTGTATGACCCTAGGAATCTGTACTAGGATCCTGTAACAGGTGAGGTGAGCAATTGCTTCTCAAAAGTGGCATAATGGATGACTACTATGAGGAACCTGAAGTTCCTGAAGTTTAATAGTCACTTATTCTGGCCACCTATGGGTACATACCAAGAGTTGAACTCAGCCTGGTCTTTATGGACAGAGACCTCCATGAGTCTTGCAAGGTCACAAGGGCCAAAGACTACTGGATAGCCTTCTTAGGTCTTCTAGAGTGGTAGCCTATTCTGAGTCTCACTTGAAGGTAGGTCAGTAAATGGGGGCCATCTGGACACGTAAGTGAGAAATATATGTTCTCCAAAACCAGAAGGGTCTTCTAAATCTCTGGGTTTCCTTATTATATACAGGGGAAGTAAGCATCAGTAGTTTATTCAAAACTGTACCCAGGGTTCTCTGAGTTATTCCCAGCCACTGTATTCCTCAACATTTGACTAATGAAGAAAGATCTTGGATTTCTTAGCATTGACTTCTTAACGCTTGTCTGTCATTTAAGCCACTATCAGATGCAGGTACTCAACCACTAGGGCCTCATCTAGTCGGGTCAACATTATGCCATCAATGCAATAATGGACATCAGTGGCCTCAGGCAGACAGAATCTCCTTTCAGAATGTGTTGATATGAGGGAAAATTCAGGTAGCCTTGGGGAAGGATAATGAAAGTATACTGTAACCCTTCCCAGGTAAAAGTAAACTGTTCCTGACTTGTTTCAGTCACAGAAATAGAAGAGTATTGATGAGGTCACTAATCCCACACCTCTCACCTTGGCCCTAGACTACCTGGTCTATAACACTGACACGTATACCACCTGTAGTGATAGGCATAGTGACTTTTTTCAGCTCCCTGTCATCCACCATAAACTGCCAAGCACCATTCAAGCTCCTAATCATCCTTATCATGTTGTTTGAAGCAGAACTGGTGGTAACAGAGTACTGCAATTTCCTCTTCTCTGTCATTAGAGAAGAAATATATTTTGCTCTTTCCACACAGGAACACCACCTCCAACTTCTGGAACCCAATACTGTTTAGTGTTAACTACACAGGATGGTTCGGGTAACTCCAAGCTTTCTTTTTGGTCCCACCCATAATATTATAACCTGTATCAAGCAGCTAGGTGGCACAACGGATAAAGCGCTGAGCCTGGAGTCAGAAAGACCTGAGTTGGAATCTGTCAGGAGACATTTCCTAGCTGTTTGCTTCAATTTCCTCATCCGCCAGATGAAGGTAATAATAGCATCTATCTCACAGTCTGGTTGTGAGATCAAATGAGACAATATTTGTACAGCATTTACCATAGATAGTGGCATATAACAGGCACTACATAAATGCTCATTCTCCACCCACCCCAACCCCATATACTGTAGTGGTTGTTACTGTTTAGTCATTTCAGTCCTGTCTGAGTCTTTGGGACCACATTTGGGCTTTTCTTGGCAAAGACACTAGAATGATTTTGCCATTTCCTTCTCCAGTTCATTTTTAAAGATGAGGATCTGAGGCAAACAGGGTTAAATGACTTGCCCAGGATCACAGAACTAGTAAGTGTCTAAGGCCAGATCTGAAATCAGGAAGATGAGTTTTCAGGCCTGGCTTTCTATCCACCAAGCTTTCTAGCTGCCCTACTTCTGCCAAAATAGAAGTTGCCAAAAGGGCTCACATGATTACTGACTCCCGAGGCCTTGTGATACCTTTTCATTAATGGTCTGCCCTCTGTAAACCCAGTGGATGATCTAACTGGGTCATAGGCTCTAGGGAATATCTTAGTCTTGAATAAGACTGAAGGATCCTTAGTACCCTGCTGCTATTTTTCATGGTCCAATTTTACTAGCATCCTCAAAGGCTGGCCATCAATTGCTTTCTTATCAATCTTGTGTTTCAAGACCCACAACCAATGCTCATTCCAGGAAAGAGTGTCACCACCCTCTGTCCACCTAGCATTGTAGCAGGCTCTTTCTCCTCATTCCCAAAGTAACAGTAGTATTTGCCCAACCCATAACTACCCCCATCTCCGACGCAAAATTTGAGTTGATCACCAGTTGACCAGCCCATACCTATATAATTAATCAAGTTTGGGAGAGTAAGGATAATGACCATAAATCAAGTCAGAAGGCATTTGGATGGGAGTCCATTCTGAAGGTAAGATCTAACTGCCGTTGAGGCAAGCTGATTATAATGTGTAGCAGGCTGTGGGAAGAGGACAGGGAGACAGAGATTCAATCTATCAAATCTATTTCCTTTAAAAATTTCATCCCCTCACTCCAAGACCCCATCAGGGAGCAGGCAGAATGAAAAGTTCATATTTATTGGGTGGGTATGTGTGAGATAACTTATCTGCCTAACAAGGGCCAAAGGATATTCTCCATTTGCAACTATTTCACAGAGATGGTGAGTTGAAGAATAGGTAAATAAATTGATTTAATTATCATGCCCAGACCACTGAATGGAAAGTAGGGATAGGGGTGGGGAACACAGGCAAAGGGTTATGCATGTGGTGGCAGGCAATGGTAACTTTGGTTGATGGTTAAATGGCTGGTGGGGAAGTGAGGGTGAAACACTAGCCTTGTACCAATTTCCTTTTAGTTTCAACTTGATCTATTCTATCAGTTTGCTTTTCTTATATGCCTTTGTTGTGCTAGCAACTTTCCTCTTTTCATTCTAGAGGCTCTTCAAATTCTCCTCCTTAATCCTTTTATATCCTCCTTAAATATCCTTGCTCCTACTCTTCTCTCAACTGGAAATAGAACCTGAACTGGAATCTGAGCCTAAAGATCCTTCTCCTTCAAACTGTCCTCAATTCCTCCCAAATTCTATCTCTGACCCACTTCACTAGTTTAAAATTCTCCAAATCATGTCCATAATTACCTTATTATTATTAGGCCCAAATCCTTCTCCTGCACCTGCTACTTCTCCCATGGAAGTTAGAAGTAGATTTGCCAGGCCAGTAGAAGATCCTCAGGCTAAAAGCAGGGCTTTCGACTTCTCTATCTAGGACAGAGATCAAGGTCCTCCGATCTGGATAACTATCCTTAAGTAGTTATTATAAATGGTTAGGTAGTTGTTGCTATCACTTTAATAATGCTAGGCTGACTGACTAGTTAACCACTTCTACATTCACCCAAGATCCTCTCTGGCGTAGAAGCAAAAAATATGATCCAGGACAAAAGGTAACTTGAGAAGGCAGTATCCTCCAAGAACTTAATCTGAGTTCCTTTCTTTATCTCTGTCAGAAACAAAGGCTGATCAACTTATTTTTGGCCAGTGAAAAATCTCAGTCTCACTAAACAAGGTAATTTTTGGTGAAGAGATACTACTAGCAACTTGAAAGAATTTAAAAAGGCTTCATGTAGAAGACACAGCACTTAAGCTAAGATGTGAAGGAAATTAGAGATCCTAAGACGTGAAAATGAGGAAGGAATGCATTCCAGATATTTGGAACAGACTGTGAAAAACACAGAGATAGGAGAGATGGAATATCATGGGTAAGAAAACACAAGAATGAATGGGGATAACATATAATAAGGCTGGGAAGGTAGGTTATAGCTAAGTTATAGGTAGGACTTTCTTTTCTTTTTTAAATTACATATATATATATATATATATATATATATATATATATATATATATACATATGTTTTTTAAATTAACAAGCATTTACTTTCTCTCCTTACCACCACCACCCCCACTGAAAAAAGAATAAAAAGAAAAACAATACTTGTGACAAATATGCAGAGAGAAACAAAACAAATTCTGTCCATTTCTTTGTGACCCCAATTGGGGTTTTCTTAGCAGAAATACTGGAGTGGATTTTCATTTCCTTCTCCAGCTGATTTTATAAATGAGGAAACTGAGGCTGACAGGGCTAAGTGACTTACCCAGGCTCCCACAGCTAGTAAATATCTGAGGTCAGATTTGAACTCAAGAAGATGAGTCTTCGTAACTCCTGACCCAGGGCTCTATCCACTATACCACTGAGCTCAAGAAGCTTCCATTCTGCATATATAGAGATCAAGTAAATACCAAGTACATACAGTATATTTTCCATAGGCAGAGAGCACTACCAATTGGATCTCAGGAAAGGACTGATGTAAGAGATAACACCTGAGTTTTGTTTTGAAAAAAACTAGGAATTCTAATACACAGAGCCGAAGGAAGTCATAATAACAATAATGAGCACTTACATAGAGCTTTAAGATGTGCAAAGCACCTTACAAATATAATGTCATTATAGCTATAGATATAGGGAATCACCTGTGCAGAAGAGAGACTGTCATATATGGGAAATTACTAACAGCCCTGTTTGATTACAACAGAGCATGAAAGGGAACAATATGAAATGAGAGGAGGTAAGTGGGAGACATATTGTGTATGGCTTTGAAGGATTGGTATTTTATACTAGAAGCAATAGTCACTAAATATTTTTAATAGAAAAGTGACATGTTCAGATTTGTGACCTAGAAATATCAATATGACATCTGTGTAAAGAATGGATTGGAGAGGCGAGAGATTGGAAATTAGGAGTCTATTGTAATAGGATAGGCAAGAAGTGATGAGAGCTTAAACCTAGGGTAGGGTCTATGTTTCTGAAGAGATGGGTATGGATGTTAAAAATATCATGGAAGTAGAATTGATAAGACACGATAACGTAAGATGGATGGAAGACAGGCAGAGGAAGGTAAAAAAAATGTCAAGGGCGGTCCCTAATATGGTAAACTTGGATGAGGAGGGTGATATTCTCAACAGAAATAGGCAAGTTTGGAGGGAGGGAATACAATGAGTTCCATTTTTGGACACATTAGTTAAAGATGCCTATGGAACATAAAGATGGAGATGTACAGCAGACAGCTGCTAATGGAACACTGGAATTCAGGGAAAAGATAAGAATTAGTATTCTGTAGATTTAGGAATTACCTGAATAGAGATAATGGAACCCATAAGAGCTGATGAGAACATCAACAGAGAAAGTGTAATGAAAAATGAGAGAAGGGTCTAGGACAGAGTTTGGGGGGATGGCCACATTTACTGGACAGGAAAAGGAAGACTATTTAGCAAAGGAGACAGAGGCATTGGTCAGGCATTGGAGAAGAACTGACAGCAATAGAAATGAAGAAAGGAGAAAATGTGCAGGAAGAGGGATAGCTGACAGGGTCAAAAGTTTCAGAGCAGACAAGTAGAATGAAAACCAAGAGAAACTACATAACAGTTAGGTAACAACTGATAGCAACTTTGGAGAAAACTATTTCAGCTAAGTGGGGTCAGAAGTCAGAACTGTAAGGAACTGGGGAGGGAGGAAATGGAGGCAAGGAGTGGAAACAGCCTGAGAGTTTTGCTGTGAAAGGAGATATTAAAGAATAGCTCGAGGGCAAAGCAGGGCTAAATGATGGAGGTGGAAGGGGGAAAACTGGATATTTGTAGATGATAAGAAACAAAATTATGGACAAGAAAAGATTGGGGAAAAGGAAATGAACAAGATAAACTTCTAGTAGATAGAGGGAATAGGATGATGAGCACAAATAGATCTAGATATGGCAAAAAGAACCATTAGATACTGGAGCAAAGACAGAGAGGATGAATAACCAGGAGTTTTGAGGTGTGACCTACGGGAGGAGTGGCATCTTGTACCTTTTATTTTCTCAGGAAAGTAGAAGGCAAGGTCCTCTGCTGAGCACTCTGTGGAGCAGATGATACAGGAAGTTGAGGTGAGAGGAGATGACTTGCCACTATGGAGACCTTAATGGAGAAGAATAATCAGAAAAGAATAAAAGGCTTACTGGGCAGTGGTAAGGGCCCAACGAAGATTAGGAGGCATAAATTTGTAGTGAACCTAGTCAGTATGCTTGCTTGATTTTCTCTAGCTTATTTATTTCTTCCCTAATTTTTAATATTTCTTTTGTGGTTATTTTAGGTTTATTTGTTGGCTTTCTATTTTTTAAAAATAAATATTCAGTTCCTTTATCCTCTCCTTTTTGATTTCATTAATATGTCTTTAGGGATATAATTTTTCTACTGAGGACTGCTTTAGCTGCATCCCAGAAATGGTACCTTTCATCATTACCATTTTCTTTCAAAGGAAGTGCATTCCAGGCATGGGGGATGGAAAAAGCAATGACAAAGAGATGAAAGGGAGAGTATAGCATGTGAGGAAAACCAAACTGGTTGGATCACAGAGTGTGGGAGGAGAGTAATGTACAATGAGACTGGAAAGATAGGTTGGGGCCAGATTGTGAAAGGCTTTAAAAGCTAAACAGAGGAGTTCATATTTTATCTGAGAGGTAACAGGAATCCAATGGAATCAAATGAGTAGGGTAGTAACATGGTCAGATCTTCATTTTAGAAAAATTACTTTGGTAGCTGAATGTAAGATGGAATGGAGTAAGGAAAGACTTGAGTTTAGTACCTAGGAAGCCAGGATACCTGATAGGACATTGTGCTATATTATCTGTATATTATAGGATGCTGCTGTGCATGCCCAAATCACCCAAGACAGAGAGAACTATGTGGGAGACAGCAAGGATTCACTTTTGGAAGATATCCTGCATTCCCTAAGCTCTCAAAGAGCTTATATTTGACCAGGGCCCCCAAAGCAATGTTACCAGTACCTTCAACTCAGGATCTGTCATGGCTTAGCAGTCTACTTCCCCCTATGCCTTGAGGCTGAGGCCTTAAATAGATGGGAGACATCTTCTAAGCATGCCCTCTCCTGGTTCTAAAGACTTCTTAAAATTCAGAGACCTTGACTAGAGAGATAACAGAATTTGTCATTATAGCTCTGCCTGTGCAAATCAAGTCAAGGGTCAAGGCACCTGAGAAGTTATTAAGCATCTACCATATGTCTAATGCTATGCTAGGTGCTATAAATATTTATTAATGAATCTGCAATTATCTTTCCACCTCTACTTCAGGGATCACTTCCTTCATTTTATATTTAGGGAAAAAAAAAGAAGAGAAATTGAAGGACCTAGGCAAAGGCCTTAGGATAAGCTCATCACTGGCTGCATCCTATAACTTGGAGACCTAGTTTCTCTGGATTATCCCAAATTGCCATTAAAAGTGTATTTCATGGTATTCTTTTAATATCTCAGTTAGCCAAAATAGGATCCCATGTGACATATGGAACCCTTCCAACCAACCCAGTCTCTGATCTATACAAATCTGAAACTCTGCTGTAAATAGATAAATTGCTTCTCAGGAAGCCAGCTTTCTTATTGTCCTGAAGCCATCATTGCTTAGGGTGAGTTCCCAGCCTGCCTATTCTCTAAAAAGGGAGAAGTTACAAAGAACAAGCGGCTAGAGCTGAGATTTAGGGAGTACTTTGAATGGAAATTGTTTCCAGTGCCCCCCTTTCAGTAATTCTCTCCTCATGCTTATTTTCTGTTAGTCTTTTTTGCTTACATGAATCAAATGCCCAGAGCTAGTATATTCAAAAACTCATTGCCTACTGTACACACTCCATTATCAGGCCTCAACAATCATTTCATTCATCCGTTTGTTTGTTCATTCATTATTCATTCATTTCCTGAGAATTTGTTCCTAAGGCACTATAACCTGCCATTCAGGCCCACCCTCTATTATGCTGGACAAGAATTAAGAGAGGATTTGATTTAATAAGTCCTGCTACATAAAACAACAACAGAAACACTATCAAAGTGGGGCACTTTTCTAAGCCCCCTCCACATCCTAATCCCTGAATAAGAGCAAATGACATTCAATTTGGTAAGGGTTAATAAGAACTTGATCCCCCAATACTATCTTCTTACATTATTTATAAAAAGAAACAGCCTACCTAAAGGCACTTCTGTTCTACTTCTTTTGTTAAATTTCTCTTCAGTTCAAAGATAGGTTGTAGAGTCTAGGGATAGGAGTAGGACAGACCTGATATTGCTCAGAACTGCAGGCAGGTAAGCATATTTGTTAAAAGAAAAATGATCCAAGAGACCCTTTGTTTAGAAGGAAGTTATATTCTTACTGGACATGCTTCAAATTCTTACATTTGAATTGCTGAATGTAAAGGAAAATAGTATTTTAAAAGTATAGGTTAGTATTAAAAAAGAAAGTGGATAGATAAGAAAGTCTAAATTCAATAGTCATTTACCACACTATTAGGTAGGCAAGTCAAACAATTCATTTTAACTCAACAAATACTTATTAATTAACTATTATGTGCAACTCAAACATTTATTCAATATCTACCATGTAAAGAATTCTGTGCTAAGTACTAGGGAAGGGGAGGAAGACAGCTATAGTTAAACACTTCAAAGAATCCTGCTAATCCATTCTGTACTGATTTTATTAGTGCCGATCATAACCCAACCAAACCCCTCTTGCCCTGTGCAGTTCTTATCCAGGTATCTGTAAATCTTCCACAAAGGATCCACGTAACGTACTGAAGCTACCCCTCCCCCTGATAGTTCTTTCAGCTTTTTGTGGCTATCTTGGCAGCACAAGGTCTATCCATTTATTATCCCTAACTGTCTTCATAAACAACCCACTTCCTTTTCTGGTCACTATGTTCTGTAATAATGGTTTTAAAGACACTTTTCACTCACAAATCATCATTGCTGATATGCTAGGGCTGACAAAGCCACTATTCATTTTTCAATTTTCCTTTGGGTCACCTGTAATTGTAAGTTGGTTATCAATGTTAAAAGCTACAGAGAGGGCAAAAAGGAGGGCATAAAAAGAGTACTGGATTAATCAATTAAGAGATGCTTGTTAACCCTAGAGAGAGTGGTCTGGGGTGAGTCATAAAATCAAAAGCCAGAGTACAGTGGCTCTAGAAGTGAATAAGAAAAGAGGAAATTGATATAACAAAATAGATTTTTTCCCCCTAGGGTTTGGTTGAGAAAAGGAGAGAAACAGAATTTAACTTCCTATTTTAAATAATTATTCTTGCTAACTAGGTGTTAGGCTACAAATCACCAGGCTTGATCTAGGGGACCTTTATGGGAGGGGAAAGATACAACACCCTTCTCAACAAATTGGTTCAGTTGGTTGTTGTCCTTCATCTTCAAAGAGAACCAAAATGGCATCATCATTGTAAAGTGAAATTCCAGTGTGTCCGACTGTGGCTGATCAAACAACACGAGCTCGGAAGGCTCTACCACAGGCTGGGCACAGATAGTCCGTTTGACTATTTGGGGTGGATATCCCAAATCTGTGCATCCTGCGTTTACTTTGTGCTATCTCAGTTCTGCTTTGCTCAAAGAGTACAGCACCTTTTCTCATCAAATAAGCATATGTTAAGGGCTTCTATGTGCCAGGTACTAAGTTAAGTGCTAGGGTTACAAAAATAAAAGTGAAATAGTTCCTGCTTTCAAAGGCTCACATTCTAATATAGGCTACTAGACAGACAGATAGATGATTTATAGACATAAATACATAATTATATACAGAATATATGCCAAAAAAAATGTTAGTTTTGGGAGAGAGAGATCTACTTAGCTGTTAGACAGAAAGTAGAACTTGAGCTAAATCATGAAGGAAACCACAGATTCTAAAAGGTAGAGATGAGGA
The DNA here is from genome assembly GCA_023548195.1 of Bettongia penicillata ogilbyi. Classification (NCBI taxonomy): domain Eukaryota; kingdom Metazoa; phylum Chordata; class Mammalia; order Diprotodontia; family Potoroidae; genus Bettongia; species Bettongia penicillata. The sequence continues at coordinate 2,949,084 of JAJHZJ010000560.1, read as the reverse complement.
AGGGGAGCTTTTCAGACATGGGGAACAGCCAGTGTAAAGTCACAGAATTGGGAGTCATAACATCTTGTGTGAGTATCGTCTATGTGCCCTCATGCTAAGGGACTTTAAGATTCACATAGATGCTCACTTGGACTCCCTAACCTCCTAACCCATGTGTTTCACTTCTCTAATTAGAAATTCTGACATTTCCCTATCTGGCTATAACCTCCAAACGTTCTACCTCTCCCTATGCCTCACCTCCCCTACACTTCTACACCTATTCTTTGTCCTCACTAAGACCTGTACTTTCTCAGATCATTGCCCCTACTATGACTTCACTTTCATCCCTCTTTAACTTTGCCTCAATGGTTAAATCATTTCAACTCTACACCATTCTCTGCTCTGTTCTCAAATACTTTGAACCCCTGTTCTTCTGTTTCATCTTTTGCCAAACCTCAATCCTAGATTATTCCCACCAGCTACCTCCTTCATGCCTACTCATGAGCTGAATACAGCTAAAAGAGTTCCCACAACTGTGCTGACCAAGTACATTACAAATCTCTGTTATGAAACCTCAATTGGGACTGCATTGCAGCAAAATAGTCCTTTTATTCCTTTCTAATTGATTCCCCATCTCACTCCTCACAGAAGCTGTTCCAAAATTCCTCTTCCTTCCTCAAGATTCCTATGCCTCTCCCTCCCTCTCATCTACCTAGCACTTTAATGAGAAAATTAAAGACATTTCATTGTAGCCATTTCTTCCCCTTCTTTTCATCTAAAAATATCTTGACAATATCTCCTAGTTCCTGTTCTTTTTCCCCAGGTACTGAAAAAGAGGTAGGTCTTCTGCTCACCAGGGCTAATCCCTCCCCTTCCCCTTTCTCCTCAAATACCCCGTCTCTTTCTCAGATCTTAAACTTCTCCCTATCTCCTGCTTCCTTCCTGACTGCCTTCCAACACACCCCAATCTCCCCCATCCGTAAAAAAGAAAAATATACTATGTCCTACTACCGATTCAAGCTACCATATTGTATCTCTTTTTCTTCTGCCAGATCGTTTGAAGAAGTTGACTGCACTTGCTACTTCCACTTTCTTTATTCTAGCTTCTCAGTCCTTTGCAAACTTCACTCATCTGAACCTGTTCTCAGCAGAATTACCAATGAGCTCCTAAATGTCTCATTTGACAGACTTTTCTCAGTCCTTATCCTTCTTGAACTAAACGCTGCATTTGATACTGTTGGCACTCTCCTCCTGGATACTGCTTCCTCTCTAGGTTTTTGAGACACTGTTCTCTTCTGGTCCTCCTCCTACCTGCCTGACCCTTACTTTTCAGTCTCTTTTCCAGGCTCATCATTCATATCAAGTATTTCTTCAAGTTCTATACCAGTCCTCCTCTTCTCCCTCCATACTTTCTCTCTTGGTAACCTTATCATTATGGAATTAACCATCACCTATATGCAAGATGACTCACAAATGTGTGTGTGGCTTAAAACTATACTAAGACTTTTGAAACACCTATATATACACAGATATATACATACAAACCTGTGTGTATTGTATATACGTATATAATATATAAATGTATATATATGCCTATATGTTTCTATAATATATGTAAATTTGCCTCTGTGCGTATAGATAGGTTTAGATATAGATAGATCACGTACCTCCATCCTCAATCTCTTCCCTCAGCGTCACTTTTATATTTAAAACTGGATATCCTAGACATCTCAAACTCAACACACCCCAGACTCAACTCTATCCTAATCTATTCCCTCTATACTCTCCCTTCTTCCAAGTTTCCCAATGTCCATCCAAATTACCATCACTTTTCCAGTCTCCCAGGTTCCTAACCTCAGCATTGTACTTGACTCTTCACTCTCCCTCCCTCCACACAGCTAATCAGTTGCCAAATCTTTCTCTTTCTAACTTAATACCATCTCGTGCATCCAATCCCTTCTGTCCACTCACACAGCTAACCCTTTAGTTCAGGTTTTCATGGCCTCTCATCTAGATTATTGCAACAGCTTCCTAAGTGGTCTCCATGCCTCAAGTCTCTTCCTACCACAATCCATCAATCCTATGCACTGCTGCCAAAGTAATTTTCCTTAAGTGCAGATCTGGATATCTGACTCTCCTACTCAATCAACTCCAGTGGTTTCTTATTACCTCTGTGGTAAAATAAAAACTCCTCTGTTTGATTTTTAAGGCCTTTTACAACCTACCTCTAACCTATTTTTTCAGTCTCACTGGACATTATACTGTACATGAGTTCCTGCCAAACTGATTTTCTTTCTTTCTTCACACACTGAACTCTATTCATTCTCTCTATGCCTTTGCACTGGTGGTCCCACATACCTACATGTACTCTCCTTACTTCTGTCCCACGGAACTCTAAAAATGACCCAAGTATCTTTTGCATGGCACATTTCCTGATCCCTCCAACTGGCAGTATCCTCCCTCCCAAACTACCTTACATATATTTATATTTATTCATTTTATATTTATGTTGCACACATTTTTATATGTACTTGTCTCTCACATTAGAATTTTAGGTCTTTGAGAGCAAGGATTGTTCATTCTTTTAGTAGTTTTATACCTTATGCCTATGTGGACTTGGCACCTATGTGCCTTGCATGTAACAGGCACTTGATAAAATGCTTGTTGAATAAAACTTGGTATGGTGCTAAGAGAACTGAAGTTTAGGAGAGTTACATAGACTTGCCCTTTGTGTCATTATCAGCTCATTGCGTCCTGGGCCATGTCCAGTCGTCCTGATGAATATCAGGCCACTGGACCCAGATGGCTGTGGAGGAGAAATTGAGGCTAGTGACCTTGCACAGCCCTCCCTCACTCAAACCAAAGCCAACTCCAAGTCATGTCATCATCTTGATGTCATGGTCATCTTTGAGAATGAAGGACAAACGAAAAAACACAACACAGTATTATCAGCTAATTTAAAAAATCAGCTATCAGCTAATAATCCCTTAGGACAGAGAGGAGCCTCAAAGGCATCAGAGTACCAAAGTCCTAAAAACACATTAACCAACCAGACTTTTGTCACTTAGTTCAACTGCATATGCAAGTCAACAAGCTTTATTAAATGCTTACTATATACCAAGTGCATGCTAAGCAATATGCATACAAATATAAACAGAGAAATAATCCCTACCCTCAAAGAGCTTACCTAATAAGGGAAGAAAATACATAAAGTGAAGTTAGAAGTTAGTGGTGGTGTGGATTTGTGAGGGAGAGGGGGCTGTAACAAAAATCAAGGAGGAGTGCTGGAGAGGCCTAGGTGACCTGGGCATCCTCCTTAAAATGGATATTCTGGGAGGTACCAGACAATCAGAGAAACCACAGGGGCAGAGGGCACTTCCAGTGAGCCTCTAGGGTTAGAGTGAGCCTCCAGCAGGGACAGGATTCTAGGGTATTAAAGATAAAGTCCAGGAGGAGAATCAGGAGTGCAGCATTTCAGGCTATGTTTTTCTAACTTCTTTTCCCATCTAACCTGCCCTTTATGTTCTAATAAGACTGGAGTAGGTCAAGTTCCAAGTCCAAGGCCTCCCTCAGCTTGCTCCCTGGCTCCTCAGGGCTTCCCTGATGGGGCTAAAGCAACATTTCACTTAATATAGTGGCTCCAAGGTCACTGTAGCTTAAAGTCCTTGTTGGTTTAAATCTGATTAACAAGCTTCTATAAAGTGAAACAAAACAAACAAGAATTTTGAGTTTGAGATCACGGCCCCAGGCAACAGCCCTGGTCTTTTGGAACAGTTGACCAAAGGTGTTGTAAAGGCAACCACACTAGCATACCCAGGATGTCTGCTATCACAGGTTCTTAGATCTGCTTTACTAGGAAAAATTGCTGTTGAAGGGGTCAACAATATTTTTTTTTTAATTACATTCAACAAACAGAGAAAAATAAGCAAAGAAATAAAGACCAACTGACAGGGCTCCAGAATGAAAGCAATATTGCTATATACTTTACATACACCCCTGGATGGAAAGAGCCTTTACATGTGAGCAGTGGGGAGCTGGGATAGAGAGACCTGAGCCACTCAGAGTCTCCACCAGGGAATCACAGGATCCTTCTCATGAGTGAATTCCCAAAATATATATATATATATATTTCCCAGTATATATAACAAAGACTTGATTCCTGATTGGCTCAGAGTCATAGGCACAAAACCTATATAAACTCAGCTCAGCTTTAAACTGTCAAGGTTCAGATGTTCACAATTTAGCCTGAGCCTGGGAAACTGAACTCCAAAAAGAAAACAACAAAATATCTCACTTTGCTTGCTGTTACAGGTGTCCTGAGGTAGGAAGGCCTGCTTTGGGTCTAGAAACCCGAAGGAGCAATGAGTGCGTCGAGACAGGTGGAGAGGAGGAACATGTGCCCAGACATACACTGCAGGGAGGGGTAGGAAACACAAATTACTTTCACAAAATTCTTCCAGATAAACACAATCTGTGATGCATAAGATTTCCCTTAGAAAGTGAGAGATCCTGGGCCACTGAATCTATCCGTACTGCTTCCAGTCTCCCATTTACAGGTCCGTACTGCTTCCAGTCTCCCATTTACCAAGGGAAAACTGGGTCAATAACCCTTTTTAAAACCAAACAAACAGAGAGGAAAGATTGATAGAGGGTCTGATGATATTCAGTTATAATAATACTCAGTGAATATGACTCATCTGCCTTGTTTATGCCTTGTTTCATTTCAAAAAGAACTCCATCTTTGGGATTATAAGAGTCACACACATTATAATTAGGATAGGAGTTATTTTGGGTAGGGGGAGGGAAAAGACTGACAAAAGGAAAAAATGTTACATTTCTCAACTAACTGAAGACAACTGGTAAAATTCCATATTATTCTTTCTGGCTTATCTGCAACTAAATAAGAATGATTAACTCTGTAATCCCAGAGTATTTTTGTGGGGGAAGGAGAGACATCAGTCATCCCCAAGTATTAATACACACCCAGGCAGGCTCCTTCCAATGTTTGTAAGCTCCTCAAAACCAGTAACTTTTGTCTTTCATAACCCCACCATTCCTAACCAGTGACTGGAAGCAGTTAAATACTTCTTGAACTAACTTGAAGAATTTTCATGGATCCCCAGCCTCTTTTATGCTCCACAGCTGTCTCTCTGTTTGGCACATTTAGGAGATGAAGTGTTGCATATGATGAACAGCACAGCGTGGTTGGACATTAGAGTGCAGGAAAGGGATTAAGGGAGAAAAGGTAGATTGAGGCCAGGTTGTGAAAAAGGCTTTAAAAACGAAACAGGAGTTTATATTTGATCCTAGAAGCATTAGGGAGCTGTTGGAGTTATTAAGTATGGGGGTGGGGTGACACGGTCAGATTCACAATTTAGGACAATCACTCTGGAGGCTGTGTGGAGGATGGATTTGGAGTGAGGTTAGATGAGACATTAATTAGGAGGTTAATGAAATAAATCAACTGAAAGGCAATAAGGTCCTGAACTAGGATGTCAGTCATTTTCATAGAAAGAAGGGGACATGCAGGAGATACTGTAGAGTTAGGAATGAAAAGATTTGACAATTAATTGGCTATGTGGGCTAGCTGAGGGAGACTGAGGTTTTAGTGATAGGTTTTGAACCTAGGTGACTAGAAAGATGGTGCTGCCTTCAAAACAAAAATAGAAAAGTACATATGAAGGGTGGGTTGGGGAGAAAAGATAATGAGTTCTATTTTAGACATGTTAAATTTGGGATGCCTACAGAATATCCAGTTTGAAATGTCCACTAGGCAGATGGAGATCTGTAATGAGAACTCAGCATAGAGGGTAGGGCTGTATATAGATTTGAGAATCATCTACATGGAGATAACAATTAAACCCATGGGAGCTGATGAGGTTACCAAGTGAAAAAATGCAGAAAGAAGAAAAGAGGGGGCCCAGAATAGTCTTGGGGTATACCTACAATTACAGGTCAAAAGGTATTATTGATTCTGATGGAAGCTAGGTGGTACAGTAAATAGAGTTTGGGATCTCAAGTCAAAGACCTTAGATCAAATCTGACCTCAGATACTTCCTAGCTATGTGACGCTGGGCAAGTCACTTATCCTCTCTGTTTGTCTCAGTATCTTAATCTGTAAAACAGAGATAATTATAGCATCTATTTCCCTAAGTTTTTGTAAGGATCAATGGGATAATAATTGTAAAGTACCTGGCACATAGTAAATGCTATAAAAAATGTTAGCTGTTATTATTTCATACTATGTATTGCCAGGTTATCTTGCATGCTTTTATTTTAGAACTTTGACACAGCAATAATAATTCTTGGAAGCGATTTCTTTAAATGGATCCCCTCCAAGCCTTAAACTCTTCATTTCTGTATGATCTATTCAACTCCAAATTGTATTCTAAAGTTTATTATGAAAATCAAAGGACCTATTTAAATAGAAGCTTTACAAAGTGAGTCTGTGCATAGTGAACGGAACTCTAGCTTTGTTTCCTTTGAAGACTCAGCTCAAGTTTCGCTTTCAACAAAAAGCATTTCTTCATCATCCCAGTTGCTAATGCTAAAAAACAAAAAATTACTTTGCATTTATTTTCTATATATTTGGTATATGTATGTTTAACAATATAATATAACCTCTGCTGTAGTCCAAGACACTGAAGTCCCACAAGAACCAGGTGCAATCCTAGGGGAACCTGGTCTTTAATGAGAATGGCTCAGCTACTTTTTTTTTGCACTTTCACTCTTTATATCTCTATCCTGGAACACTAGGGAAAATTATTTAAAGCTTAGGTCTGTCTCATGTCCAAGGTCTCCCCAAAAAGCAGCAGTGGAATGGTACTCAATGTATAATATCAATCAAGTATGAGAGTCATTTATTTCTTCTACACAAAAGAAATACCTAGCATAGACAAGTACAAATTGAGACTAAAAAGAGGATTCAGTAACTTATAACTACTGTCATACTTTCCCAAGAGGCTGAAACTTAAAACAATCAAGACAAAAAGCAGTTTGTGGTACCTCTAAATCAAAATTTCACATTTTTTCATAGGTTCTATACTGTCCTGATGCAGTGGAGAGAGCACTAGACTTGGAATCAGGAAGACTCAATCTTATGAGTTCAAATCCAGCCTCAGACACCTACTAGCTGTGTGACCCTGGGCAAGTCACTTAACCCTATTTGCCTGGAGAAGGAAAAGGAAATGGCAAACTACTCTAGTATCTTTGCTAAGAAAATCCTAAATGGGGTCATGAAGAGTCAAACACAGCTGTCCAGACAATTCCCTCCAAGTCTATGACTTCTCATAAGCCAGGTCAGAAGATTGAGTTCTTCCTTCTCCCCAACCCTTGGTTCTCATTCCCTCTAATGAAGAAATCCCTCTTGCTGGCAGTCAACCAACCCAGGACCCAGGATCTCCAACCTCTCAAACTCACACATCCCTTTAGAGACCACTCCAGTCACCTATGCTCAGGAAGAACAAAATACAAAAAACAAAGCAGAAAAGGCAGCCAGGGGCCTTGAGGCCCAGGATCCCCTTGCCTAATTTAGCCCCTGCTTCAGCTGCCCTGTTTTGGCAGATTCTGTGTTGCTGAGGGTGCCACCGCTTCTTTGTCCCTCTCAAAGTCTAGTGAGGCAGAACTTTGCTACACAGAACAGCCAAAGAAAGAAAGGCAGAAAGAAGAATAACTCCCTCTGCAAAGTCCACTGAGAGTGTTGCTTCTCTCAGCTTAGTAGCCTCTTCTACCTGATGAAGCTTTATTACAGACTCCCACCCCACTTCAGCCATCACAACATGGGAAATCAAGGGCTCACTCAGAGTTTGGTGCATCATCCCAAAGCAACAAGTCCTTGATAGGAATGTTTCCCATTAGCAGCCAAGGTAACTTCACTGAATGCTCCATGGGATGAATGCTTCCCCCATCCCCACTTTAATCCACATATAAAGTTTCCCCAGATAGATGACAGAAATTGGTCACTTTTGTCTTTGTATCCCCACTTAGCACATAGTAGATGCTTAGTAAATGCTTGTAGATCAGTTGGACTGGACTTAGGCCAGAGTTCCAATTTTCCCCCTGCTACTTGTTGGTTATTTGCGTTCCTGATCCTAACTCATTTCCCCTTCAACCCTTCCTCCCCTCCATCCTCCCTATTACTGTGGAGGGCAACATTATCCTCCTACTCTCTCAGGCTCATTAATCCAGGAGTCATCCTGAATTCCTATCCCTCACTCAGCCCTTCTCAACTCCCATTATCCAAACTGCTGTCAAAGCCTATTGATTTAACCCCTGTAACATCTCTCAAATACACTCCCTTCTCTCCTCTGACACTGCCACCAGTGAGGGGGCAGGTACCCATCACCTCTGCCTGGAATACTGGCAAAGCCTCCCAGTGGGTCTACCCACCTCGACCCTCTCTGAACTCCAACCCAGCCTCCTCCATTCAGTCACTAGCATGATTTTCCTACAGCTTGGGTCCTATCATGTCATCTCTCTACTCAATAAACTCTAGTGGTTCCTTATCACCTCTAGGAGTAAATACAAAATCCTCTTTTGGCATTCATAATACAGCCCCCTTCTTCCTTTTGAGTCTTTTTATACCTTACTCCCCACTATGTGTATGTAGTTTTCAATCCAGTTCATTTGTTCTACAAAAATTGGTCTCCTATTTATTCTACAAAAACAAAACACTCCACTTCTCAGTTCCAGGTATTTTCTCTGGTGTACCCCATGCTTGGAATGCTCTCCCTCATCATCTCCACGTACTGACTTCCCTGGCTTCCTTTAAGTTGAAACTAATATCCCATCTACAACAGGAAGCCTATCCCAACCTATTTTAATTCCAGTGTCTTCTCTCTCTTAATTATTTCCTATTTCTCCTGTACATAGCTTTGGGTACATAGTTGCTTGTTGTTTCTCCCCAGAAGGCAACTAGGTGGCACGGGTGATAGAGTACCAGGCCTGCAGTCAGGAAGACCTGAGTTCAAAGCCAGTTTCAGATACTTACTAGCTGTGTGACCTTGGGTAAGTCATTCAACCCTGTTGGTCTCAGTTTCCTCATCTGTAAAATGAGCTGGAAAAAGACATGGCAAACCGCTCCAGAATCTCTGCCAAGAAAACCCTAAATGAAATCAGGAAGAGCAGGCCATAACTGAACACCAAGCTCTCCCGACAGACTGTAAGTTCTTTAAGGACAGGACTCTCTTCTGCTTCTTTAGCAGTCCAGCACTTTACACAGCGCTGGGCACACAGGAGGCACTTAATAAATGCTTACTAGCTGATGGCCAATTCTCAGGGTCTTCATCTGTAAAATGGGGGTAATGCTGCCTGTAGTACCTACTCCCTAGTGTTGTCATGAAGATTAAATTAGCCTATGTACACAAAATGCTATGCAAACTTCAGATTGCAACAACATAAATCTTACTAAATCATATAATTTCAGAATTAATAGGGTTATTATTAAATTCATGCCTCTCCCTTAAAAAAACATTTTCATGTTATTAAATTATTTAAAGGGAGAAACCCTTCATTTTCAAGTTTCTTAAGAAAAAAAGTGGTGATTTAAAAAGAGAATGACTTTCTCATGGAATAAAAATTTGCATTATGAGATAACAAAACCATGTTTTTAGTCACCAATCAACAAGCATTTATCAAGCACCGACAGGTGGGAATGAAGAGGTCCTGCTCTCACAAGTTTAATGAAACAAGATAACTAAACATACTGTTTTCCTGCCTTTTGCCCTTAAAGCAGTGGTGTATAAAGAACACAGGACGGACTAGAAACCTGAATTCCAGCCTCAACTTTGCCCCAGAAATTATGTGACATCAGTCAAGTCACATAATGTTCCTTATTTGTAAAATGATGTCTCAGATTCGGCCCAGTTCTAATCTCCTATAATTCTCAGAAAAGTGTTTTATGAGTCCAGCGTACTTCCTCAGGCACTTTTTTATTACCTGAAAAACCAGCATGCCAAAAATAGATGAGCACTGGCTTTGGAATGTCTGCACTACTCTCTACTCCACCCAGGAACCTGGGTTAGAACTGGGTGTTTCCCCACAAAGCAAACCTCCCCTTACTGCAGGATCAAGCTTTAGCCTAACCAAGACAACAGAAGTATTGTTTTAAAAAGAAGCAATGTATCCTTTCAGTTGTAACTTCTGCCTAATCCTGATGCAATCCTCCTTTGCTTATTTAAGACTATATATGGTACCAGATTCATTGCTTATGCACTATGATTCCACAATTCATAATGTCCCATGCATATTCCACTAACATCCAGGACTTGATCTTTAACCAGGTGTAGGGAGGCCTTTTCTATTCTCTCGAAATACTCATAATTGCTTATTTTTCAAGTTGTTAATTTTTTTATAAGAATAGCCTAAATTTTTCTTTGTTCTTCCAAAATTGAACAGTAGTCTGTGATCTGGGCCTCAACAATGGTAAATATACATCATTTTACAGAGGTGAAAACTATTTAGAAAAATTACTAATTCCTGTGTCTCAAATTATGCAAGGTTGTGACTGGATAATTACAATTTTGTATATACTTACAATTCTTAGAATTAGGCAAAGAAATGCCTGTATTATTATCCTCATTCTACAGATGAGGAAAAAAAGAGGCCCAGAAAGGTTAAGTTAGTAGTTCAGGATCATGCAATGATTAAATGTCAGAGATAGGTCTGGGAATCAAGATACAGTTCTTTTAATTACACTACTTTGTTTAAACATACTTAAAATAAATTATGGCTGTGATTTGCCAATTTAAATATTTCTTCATCAATAGAAGGTTTTCTGGTCTAAATTCCTTTCCAGGTATTTACATACAAATGTGTCCTCCCTCTGATAAATACCTTGTATGTATACTTTGGCTTTCCTATCAACTCCTCAGTTCTCAGAAAGCAAGGACTATTTAATTATTGATTTAGTATCACCAAAGGCTAACACAGATGCCTGAAATATAGATGCTTAATAAATGCTTGTTGACTGGCTCCTTTATTGGAATTCTTTAAGTTGCAGATATGAATTATACCGACAAGTTCAACCTAAGAATGCTCTGCTTTCATAGCTTTCTTTTGATTATTTAACATGTTGCCTAAATATCCTATTCAAACAAAACATTGTCCTAGACAAAATACAAAGTCTAGAGTTCTCTATCCTAATGGAACTTACAACCAACTAAGGATATTATGACTGCTAGGGGGCACACTGGACAGAGGACTGGGCTTGGAAATCAGAAAGACTATCTTCATAAATACAAATATGGCCTCAGACATTTACCAACTGTATGACCCTGGGCATGTCAAGTGACCCTGTTTGCCTCAGTTTTAGCGTGTATAAAATGAGCTGGAGAAGGAAAAGACAAATGACTTTGGTATCTCTGCTACAAAAAACCAAATGGGGTCATGAAGCCTCCTACAGGGCTGCCCAATAACAAAAAGGTATTACAGAAATACACGCAAATAAATATAATAAAAAACAATGCACGAGAAGTGCATAAGGGGTTCAAGCAAAGTAAGATGGTGGGAGAGGAGAAAGGGAAAGAGACCAAGGAGATTTCCTAGAGAAGGCGGTATTTCAGTGGAACTTTGAGGAAGACTGTTGAACAGAATGCAGCTTCTTTGTATTATTTATTAAAACAGTACTTGGGAAGCTATGCAATAAGTAAGCTCCATTAGAAATTCGGAGACGAGGAACCATTAGGTTTTAGAGCTAGAAAGGAGGGTGGAATGAACACTACTAGCCCTGGATTTAAATCTTCCTCTGGGGCTGACCACCGGGGTGACCTCGAGCAAGTCTTTCCACCTCCCCAAGCCTCAGTTTCCTCATCTGTCAATTCAGAGGTTTGGCTCACATGACCGGTCCCTTCCAGCTCTCTGTTTATGAGTCTAGGCAGTCTTCCCATAATGGGACATATAAGCAGCAGGGGTGAATTCGTACTTGTCTTATCATTGCAAATCTTATCAGAGGAAGAAAATGTGCCTCAGTCCCACTTCATTTTAAAATTTGGACCATCCCAAATCATGCTTAAGATATAAGCTCAGCAAGCCCCTCTCCTCTCTCCTAGTCTTAATTCTTCTCACCTGGAGGTGTCTGGTTTGGGTTTTTCCTTTAGGAAACCCAGACCCGCGTGGGTCACGCGCCACCCCCTCTTCCCATAACGATAACCGCTGGTCGATAATCAAAGACGCGATGAGCGGGTGCCAGGGGAGACCCCGTCCGCTGCCCACCTCCGCCCCTTACAGCTGAAGGCACTAAAATGCCCACCCCGTCCAGCGCTCCATCATACAGAGGAGGCTTGGGGCCCCGAGGAGGGGGAGTGGCACACGGTGACAATGCCAATCCTAGCCTTCAAAGGACTTTCTGATGTGAGAGACGCGGCAGAACCTGCTCCCACCACGGCCTGGAGATGGGGGAGGGAAATTACGGTAATAGAAAAAAAAAGTCAAAATGCGCATGCTCAGCGTTTGGGTCAAGCTCCGGGGCGTGCCACGGCTGGTCTCCCGGATTTCACCGAGAGGGAGCTAGCTGCCCATATCCAAGATGGCCGCCAACGAGCCTCCCCCACATTGCGGTTTTGTACCTTTCCTTTGCCAAGCGTTTACTCAAACTTGGTTTTCATTTTTTTGTGCCCATGCTCCTACGCCCACTCTTAAGGTCCAGGGCTTCTCAAACAAGCCTAATCCTGATCTCCAAGTACACCCAAATTCTTTACTGCCCTTAACTAGGATGGCGGCCGGCCCCGTTCAGTTTGGTATGAGCACCTAGCCTTCAACTAACAAGCTGGCAAGGAGGATGACCTCTGTTTGCCCATAACCAATATGGCTGCACCTGCGTCGGTCACGTGTGTCCCCGATTACGGCTCGGGAGAATGTGGAGACGTAGAGCGAGTAAATTTCTGTCAGTCACTCTTGCGGCGGGTAGGGGAGGTAAGGCGGCGCTACGGCGGAAGCGTCTGCCCTGAAGCCTCCTCCGAAGTGTGAATAGCCCGACCATCGCAGCGGTGCCTGACGGGAACTTGTTTCAAGTTGTGGTTGATCGCCGGTCGGAAAGTGTGCCTTTGGCGCAGGCGCAGTGTGAGCCCGCAGAGGTTGTGGGCTGCGCTCTGACGACCAAGCGACGACCTCCGACCCACCCAGGACGTCACTGTCCGTAGCCCCACCCGTGGTGGGATTCCTCCACGCGGAGACCCAGGGCCCCCGACACTTTTCCCTGGTGGCTCCCCGGAGCCCCGAGGCCCCGCCCGAGCCCCCTGCTCGTGCACGTGTGCCCGGCAGGGGATGCCCTCCCCAGACTCCTCACCTGCCCGGGTCACCAGGGGGTGTGCTGCCCCTCCAACAGAACCGCCCCCCTTCCACTTGTTTGTGAGAAAGGAGTCTTCCCTGCCCCGCCCCCCATCCGTGTTACTGCCCGAGGAATAAAAGAAATCCCCCAGAAGATATATTTTTCTGTGACCAAGGTACAGAGTGCGATCGGATGCACCCCAGCGTCTCCCCAAAAAGTGGCTTGGGACGCTCTCCCCCTCCTAAGATCGTCAGTCTACCCTGAAGGAGCCCCAGTCCACTCATTTTACAGACGAGAAATCTTCTGAGAAGTGTTGACTTGCCCAAGACTGCACAGATACCCAGGCTGCGCTTACCTACAGATAGATTTGTCGATGTTGACGCATACATACATAACACACAGAGTTGTGGGCTCCCCGAACTTGGCTTTTTGAGTTTCCATATTTTCCAGAAACATCGGACCCAGAGCACGCCCTGAAGGTGTCGGAGAGGAAGCCCCCCTGAGCTGACATAATTGTTGTTGCACCCCAGGATGCACCCCTGCGTGTCCTTGGGAGGCAAGGCAAAGCTGAGGTGGAAGAAAGGAGTTAGGTCATGGAAACTGAATAGATGGAGAAAATGGGAAATTAGGGTAGTCAATGGAGCGTAAACATAGGCAGGAATTGGAGCAGAAAGACTGCCAAGCAGGTACTAAACTTATTAAGGAAGGAGAGTGTCTTGGGAGTCAATAGTAATGGCCACCGTAATCAATTGGGTGATACATTTAGACAGTGTGATGTCAAAGAAGGAACAGCTTTCTCAGAGGGAGATGGAGCAAATGACAATGAATAGCAAACAGTATTGTGGCTCTCCCACCCAAACCATCAGTGGGAAGGAGATGGGGGAGGAAGGAACAGGCATGAAAGTGCAACTAGTAGTGGAGAAGGTGCTCAGGAATGTAGCCAGGTCTCAGTGAATGCCAAGAGATAAAAGAAGTAGGAAAAGAAAAGGTTTAAAATGAAAGCAAGTCTGTTCGTTATGGAACAAGCATTCTAGAGAGAACAAGCCTTAGCAAAGGCTGGACGGAAGATGGCCGATAGTTATGCTTCATAGAGGTATGTTTTCAAGGATGCTAGGAAGGCTTTTTCTCCTCCAAGACTTCCAGTCTACTACCACCACCACCCAAAAAGCCTGAAGCACGTATTTGCTTCATAAAGACTATAAATGACTGATGCCAAGACTCTCTAGGAAGTCATTTTCAAACAGGACCACTGAAATAAGGTCTGAAGTGCTCTGTACTCAGGACAGATGAATCAAGTGCCATGACAGGGGAAAAGGAGGCAGCAGATATTGAAGGCATGTCTGTGAAGCCCCCAAATAAATCTGATGCTTACTATTTCTGTTTTCCATGTCAAGCCTATAAAAATGTCATACTCCTTTAGTTAATTTAATTCATCCTTAGTTAATTCATCCTTCCATATTATTTTTTTCTGTTACTTTACTGCATTTCAAGGTGTCACCTGCATTGTAAAGATTGAGTGCCTGTCCTTTTTGGTGAGGAACTATTTATTCATTTTCTCAAACTCTTAAGATCTCAGGATAAAGTTCCCAATGGAATGTGGGAAAGAGCCCTGCTGACTACTTTGGAAAACTTCCAAGGATGAGAAAATAGGGGATAAAAGCAGCATCTGACTTGGGAATCCTTGAGGGAAAGCTGTTACATCTTGATCTACTGGCTGCCTCAAAGATAAACTCTCTGGAAGAATCAGTAAAAAATGGGAACTAGAATAGGAAGGACATTAGGGGGCAAATAGAAAGTGGTGTTTAATGTCCAAGCAGAGCTTTGGGAAAGTTTTTACTGCCAGAAGCAGGTCTCGTCTTTAGGATATGTTCAGCCAATGAGATGTTGTTCTGATGATGTAATGATATGAAGATTGATTTTCATTGGTGGAGTGTCTATCCCGCTGGAAACTTTTTTCGGGTTGGACCTGGGGGAGTGGGAACCTTGGAGCTTCCTTGGCAGCTCAGAAAATCCTCTGCAGTTTCATTTAAGTTGCTGCTGAATTCTGCATTTTTTTTTCTCCAACAAAGCTGAGCTGAGCTTATGCATGGCATAATTTAACATGTATTTGACTGATGAGCAAGTATGAGAAGGCTTCCCTCCCCTCTTTAATTCAGAAAGCTGCTTAGTTCCTAGGTGCCCCATATTTTGCTGCTATCAGCTACACACAGCTGTGTGTCTCTGTAGCCAGAAGTCTTACCAAGTACACTAGCATAACACCAACACAGAAGAGTGGGAGTTTAAAAGGTGCAATGATGGCCAAACAGGGAATGAGGCTTTACTTAAGTATCATTTACTGTTTGGGAAAGGAGGCCAGGGCACATCAGAGGACAGTGAAGGTAGTTCCTCTATGAATACATTTCCATCTGATATATTCACCAACATGCACATGCCATAAGCCAATTCTTCACAAGGATTCAGCACTAAAAATAACACAGAACTTGTTTCTTTCATCGTATAAATCTTCTATAGTTCCAGTGCTTTTCCTCCCCCAGACAGAGCCCCTGCTGTCTGCCAGTCTGGGATGGAATTAGCACATTGGTGTCTGCACAATTCAGGCTTTGGTGACGCAGGGTATTGCCAGTCCGCCTCTGCATTTCTGTTCCATGGTTACCTGTCTCTAGGAGTCTTACAGAGTCCACCCAAAGCTTAGCCTAACCTTGCCACATGCATATAGCAAAAGGGTGCTACCAGCTGTCTCTTTATTATCGGTGTATTCTACCCTACTGCCCTCTCTTCTGCTTACTAAACCTTGACCCTTCCCTTCTCTGAAGCTCAGTTCCACAACCACTTCATCGTATAGGATGTTCTTTCAGACTTCCCTATTCAGCAACAAGCAAGATCATTTCTTCATTAAATTCCTTCATTTTTTTTCTCTTACTAAATGTAGAGGGTGTTTCCAGGAGGAGCTTGCTAAGACCCTTTTGTATTCATCTTGAGTCTTGGGTGTTTGACTAGATGAGCTCTAAAATAAAAGAGGAAAAGAAGATTGGATTATTATTGAAATGGAGGAAAATCACAGTGGTTTAGTACGCTGAAGAGAAATCTAAAATATCTGCTTTAGCCCCTACAGGGCCTCAGTTTTCTTTCCTTTTTCCTTTCCTTTGTCCTTTAACTTTTCTTTTTTAATATAAAAATAGGATATAAATCCTTTCTACTATCTTCTGGAAGGTGACTCCTGCTATATCAGGAGTTTATTGGGGCATGGCATGGACTTTTTTTACCAAAATAATAGTCTGATTTTGGAGGAATAAAGGAATTAGCAAAGAAGTCATGGGGTAGTGAAAAGAACACAATATTTTGAGTCAGAAGACCTGCATTTGAAACCTAGTTGACCTTGGACAAGTCTCTAAATTTCTCTGAGACTTAGTTTCCTGATCTATAAAAGAAGGGGGCTGGACTCAGCAAGCTCTAAGATTCCTCCTGTAATGTTATGATCCTTAGTAAGGTGTTAAATTTCCTTCACAAAGATAAAATATAAAATCCTCTATCTCTGCTTAATATTCTTTTCCTTTTAACAGAAATCAAAGAGGATTTACTCACCACAAGTTTGTATTTCTGGTTTAAACCCTTGGACTTGGGCTTTAAAAGACACTGGAAGAAGAGCAAGACAGAGGGAAAACAAAGCTGACCACAAACAAAAGGAAAGGAGAAGGCTCAGATTTGGTATCTTGAATGGAGAAGACTGACACAGTGGCAGATGTCAAGGAATTACTGAGCTGAGCCTCCTGGACTCAAGAAGGAGATCCTAAACAAAGCAGAAGGAAGAGCTTAGGAACAGCAAAGGAGAGAGCTATGATATGGAAGAAAAACCCCAAATTTTGCCCTTTTCAGGTACTGTGAGCTATGTGGACTGTGTAGATTGGGACAAGGGGGCTGCTCTTTGTCTTTTGACTTTCAAGTGCTTTACCTTAGTATGAGTCATCTCAACTGCAGAGTAGTACATTAACTCTCCTGTACAGAACAGATAAGCCTCAGAAGTCTACCTTCAAAGCACTCTGCCTTTCATCTTTATTTCACTATTGACCGTTTTTATGGAAAGCACTCAAGAACACTAATAGTTGTCATAGGGAAAGAGTTGTCTGTTCCCAAGGGAGACAGGTCTGCACCAGTACAAAATATCTTACATCCCCAAATATCCTATAACCTCCTAGGTCTGATGGATGGGAATGTCCATGGTGGAGGATGAGACTCATTGGGAAAGAAAGAAAAATTGTCAATATTTTTTTACTTGGGTGCAAATCTTTGTGGGGATTTTACTGGGTTAAGTAAAGCTTTCCTGTATTCAGTAAATTGCTAATCTGAGTGTGTACACAATATCTAAAGACTTCCCCACCCCTCCCACCTGCCTTTTTTTTTCATCCCTAGAAATAATCCAGACTTTTATGTTTCCAGTGTAAACCCTGATTGGGGGCATGATTCAAAAGAATATGATTACTGAGGAATGAACCTAGTCCGTGAAAACCCAGAGCCATAGTTCTGGACCATGATTTACATAACTATTTGGCACTTATATTACTACATATTTAGCGGTTTATGATTATCCTCGTTCAACAGATGTTTCTGTGTCTATTTTATGTAGAGTACTATGCACATGCTTATTGTATGTTTTGTTATCCGTGCACAGTCCTGACATCTAAACTGGTATTTATGGTATGTGGAGTAGTTGGGGTAACTATGAGGTAGTTTTTCTGTCAGATTAATAGCTTTAAGATCCAACATGTTTGTCTCTTTATACCAGACCAAGTCAGATGACACATGAATTCGAAGCAAGAACATTTAATGAAAGAACATATTGAGGTAATAATATGGTTGAATCAGGAATTAGGCAACGTTGGCTCCCATTAAAAGATGACTGCCATTCCCATGTCTGTAAAGATCATTACTTGTCTCCTACCTCACGTCTCTGTCTCTCCAGCGTAATGAGACAAAGGGACACAATTCACCTACAGGATAGGCAAACTTGCAACAGCAGCAGTCTTGAAAGCACCAGCTTGGCAACTAGAGAGCATAGTAGAGATCAGTATTGACCTCTCTCATTGAAAAAAACTGCACTGATCTCTTAAAGCCCTGCAGATTAGGGTGCCCTGATCTCTCTTAGTGTTTAAGTCTGCAGTATTTAAGTTCACTGACCTCATTTCATGCTACCTTCACTTCTGCTCAAAGGGTCTAGATGTGACTGCCATTTTCCATCACATCTCCCATGTCAGTTACCATCTTGCCTCAAAAGATTCTCTAGGCTTTCATTTTTTCTTAAAAAATATTTTTCAGTCTTTCTTTCCTTCCCACCTCTCTCTGCTCTGTCCCCTCTTAAAACAAGAAAGAAAAACAAGACACTTGTAATAAATATGTATGATCAAGCAAAATTAATTTCCCCATTGGCCATATCCAAAAATGTGTTTTATCTGCAACTTGATTCTATCAGCTCACTGTCAGAAGATGGCTAGTATGAGCATCCATCCTCTGGAACTGTGGTTGGTCATTTCACTTGGTCAGAATTCTTGAGTCTTTCAAAGTTGTTTGTTTTTTGCCATGTATTAGTGTATAAATTGTGCTCCTGGTTCTCCTCACTTGACTCTGCACCATTCATTCAAGTCTATCTAGATTTCTCTTAAACTTCCTTCTGTCATTTCTTGCAACACAATAGTATGCCATTACTTTCATATACCTTAATTTGCTCAATCATTCCCCAAGTGATGGGAAGTTCTTTGCCACTATCCAAACAGGCTGCAATAAATATTTTTGTACATAAGGATTTCTTTCTTCTCTCTTTAATTTCCTTGGGGTATAGGCATAGTAGAGGTCAAAAGATATCCACTATTCAGTAACTTTGGAGGCATAATTTCAAATAGCTTTTCAAAATGGTTATACTTATTCACACAACCCCTCCAAAATTTGTAATTTTCCTTTTTGAGAGGGCCAACTTTGTCAATATGATGGATTTGAAGTGAAACCTTGAAGTTACTTTAATTTGCTTTTCTCAAATAACAAATGATTTGTAATATCTTTTCATATGTCTATAACTCAGACTTTTAAAAGTTGCTTGTACTGAGTGAAAACAACCTACTTATTTAGGACACGTGGTAGATAATGTCATCATGCTACTAAATCTGTGAGTGAGATTGTGGGAAGTATAGTTCAATGATCATTTTCTTCATTGAGCTATGTTCTCTGGACTCAAAGTATTTGTGGGACTATGGAGTCTATGTACAGGTGCAAAGCTCTCCATATGTTTCTCTGCATGTCTTAACTTTTTCTGTTTCTTATGCAAGGTCAGTGCTGCCCACATCAGATGTCTAAATATATAGACAGGTAGCTCAAGGGGAGATGTGGCATCTCTGGAATCTGGCCCACTGCATTCCAAAGGAGACTGAAAATAGGAGAGTATTCATAAGACTGGCCTTTAGAAAAAGATAGATATTGGACTAAAATTATATCTGTATGTCATCTTAAATATTTTTGGTCATGGGGCATGAGTTTTAGGTTCCAAAGTCACTAACTTCTTTGATCACTGTCCCTTAAAGGGGGAGAATTCACCAAGTTTTCATCTACCTGTTTAGTCCCTCCCCACCAAATGCTTGTTATACAAATGCTGACAAAAATAGTGAATAGCAACTTATTTATTCAAGCAAAGACTAAGTAGAAATGGGAGAAATTATATAGGCTAGACTATATAAGAAAATACATAATGCTGAATGAACTTTTTATATGGGAATAAGATGAAATTTTACTTAACTGCAAGAGAGGCCTTGATCTCACCTAAGGAGAAATTTCCCTAAGTCTCTAGGGAAATAATTTGGAAATTAGGGACATGCCCAGGACTCAGCTTGGCTTGCATCTAAATGGGGGTTCTTTGAGGGAAAGGACTACACTTTCTCCTGTATCTCCCCATTACCTTCTAAAGCAGTCTGTAATGCAGTGAAGGCCATCTTCCCTGCACTTGTTGACTCCCTCTTGAGTTTCACACTGTGATAATTCTAAAACCTTTTTTCTTTTTCCAAGCTCCTAAAATCTTCACCCCTTCACATAGCAAAAAGAATAGCTTCCAATTTCACCAAGTTGATTATGGCTGCCCAAGGGAGTGAATTACCACCAATTCTCTCCTTTCCTTCCAAACTGAGAGGAGCAGGTACTCTGATTCCTTGCTAAGGCTCATCCCTTTATCTAAGAATTCCCTTAATCCTCTCCTTTCCAGCATCTTTCAGAACCTTGTTATAGCAGTCATTCCCTTTCCCTTATATATAAGATAATATATTTTGTAGCTGGAACAAGCTTAATCTGACCATCTAATTTTATAGATGCAGAAAATGAGGTGCAGAAAATTTCAGTGACATGGCCAAGATCACACAAAAAGTGGCTGGCAATCAAATACAGATTTTTATTCCAGATGTAGCATTCTTTCCAATTGACCACTGATTTATCTTCAGTCTCTCTCTTTCTCTTCATGGATTTTTTCCAGTTCATCTACAAATATTTTCAGGACTCCCTATAGATCTTTTAAACCCTTTACCTGATCTTTCTGCCTCACACAACCATACAAGGGCACAATAGAATTATAGTGCTGGAATAAGAGAGCTTGGTTTGAATACTAACTCTACCACCTATGCGACATTGGGCAAGTTGTCTTATCTCTGTGGGTTTTTGTTTCTTATAAAATGATGGGGTTAGATTAAGCTTCTTCCAGTTTTATGTTTAAGGGAGAATGGATTAAAATAAACAGAACAAGTACAAGAATAGAGCACTGAAGCACTCCATTATAGACTTTCCTTCATTTTGACATGTATTAATTAATTAAATGATGTATGAGATGTTCAAGAAAGAGGGCTTACTGAGCCCTTTTTAAGGCTACTCATCCACCTGTGGTATCTATCTGGCACTCAATTTTCACCTGTGACTCTCCAAAGTTGTACCATATATATAGCAGCCCCACCTGACAAACCCTCTGGGAAGACAGGCTAAACCATATTGAGGATAACTGACACACCTCTAACCCGTTGGTAAGTTAAGGGCACATCTACCCCAAACATGTGAACAATTCCCCCTGGAATGGGTAGATGATGACAATGTGTTCCAACAGCTATGAAGATGGCTGAAGCAGGTGTTATAGAGCTGAGGGCTTCATCAGACATCAAGGATGCCACAGTCATCCACTGCATCTCCAGCCATTACCAGTCATCTTGACTTTTATCTTGCTGCTGGACTTCAATGACTCTAGAAGAGAGAGTGAGGCTGCCGACTTTGTGCAACTCTGCCTCCCTCAAATCTAATTCACACATGAGTTAAGATAGTACCTTGGGGTGTCCTTGGTCCTCTTTGAAAACAAAGGACAAACAACAAGAATTAATTAGCACTCTTTGGGTCCAATTGTTCAGCTTGTTCTGAAATCAACTAAAATACTCTTATATCCTCACATCTTTCCATCTTGTCCATAAGGCTATCATGAGAGACTTTAATGAATATTTTGCTTGAGCATATGAACAGGAAAGTATAATAGTGACAAGTGGTAAATATTTTTAAGCAGTTGACTATCTGCTGAAGATTGACTATCTACGGAAAACATGACTGATTGTAAAGCAAGGTGGCTAGGACATGTTGCCTAGTGAGAAAAAGCCCAGTCTATTATCCCTGCTGTATATCTGACCCTTATGTAGCATTACTTCCTCAGTAATTAAAAGGAGGGAAGATCTCACCACAACAACAGTTGAGAGAATAACTTTCGGTTAACTCCCTCTATCCTTATTCCTTGCTCTTTACCCACACCCTTAACCCCCACCCCCACCTCTTGAATTCTTGAGATTGATTAAATCTGAGAAATCTTATTCCATTTCTAAAGGATTGCCCTCCTTTTCTGTGTATAATTTTATTTTTTTTTGTGATAGTAATAATAGCTAGCATTTATTTATCACTTGTTTGCAAGATAATCATTTTTGCCTTACAACTGCTCTGTGGGGTAGTTGTAATTATCATCCCTCTGTTAGAGATGGGAAAAGAAGTTAAGTGCTTTTCCTAGGATCACACAGCTAAGCATCTGATGTTAAAGAAGAAATTAGATCTACTGATGTTAAAGAAGAAATTAGATCTATTGATGACAATTCCAGTGTCCTTCCCACTAAATCAAGCTACCTCTGACCTCTAAAATGAATTTTTAGTTCTTATATAGTTAAAAGAAAGACATGAGATTTTCAATAAAGTGAACCAATTACAGGGGTGATATGAAGATGGGGTGCATAGCGGAGGAGACATCAGACAAATACCATGAAGTTTGCTTTAGGAAGGTTGGAGGCAGTGGAGGATGGTGAGGTTGGATTTGACAAGAACTCAGCTTGGATATAGACAGGCTTTGGGATCCCACAACTCCAGCACTCAATCTATTAAATTGTAAACAGGGATTGACTTTTGCCATTATTTTTTTTGATCCTTTGTGTTTGTCATGGTGCCTATCACGTAGTAGGCACTTAATACATATTAATTAACTCATTGACTGACTGTGTCAAGCCTTGGTTTTTATCGCACCATAGGCAGCACTCAAGGCAAGTTATAATCATACAAATAGTACCTACCCCGGAGATTCTGGCCTCCTGGTGTAGCTGAAGCACAGAGCTGAAAACCCAGATCCTACCACCCCCACCTCCCAGGAGAATGGAGGGAGTATAACAGGAAAAGGGTTATGTGACAATAAGGAAAGGTTTGGCAGTGGTCTTTCATTTTCAGTCTTGGGAGACACAGCAGCGAGCTACTGGGACTTGGAAGATGGGCATGCCACCATCATGGGTGACCCTCCAGTTTAAGGTGACAGAATAGATGTGAATTTGGGGATCCATGAAGGGAGATGACAAAGGACTTTAAAAAGCAGCAATGATAGGCCAAAGAATTGTGGGGAAAGAACTACACCAACCCAATTTTTCATACTTTTGGACAAAACTCTGATTGTAGTGCCTTGATTTTAATTTTGCATTCTTATCCCGAAAGCACCCAAAGAATCTTTTTTACTAACTTTGTAAACAATATTACCAGTTCACATTTTCCCCAAATCAATTTTCCCTGTGCCAGTCAGTAAAAATAAATTGTTAGTATTATTTTGTACTCTTTCAGTGAAAAAAAGTCCTTTTTGCTCTAGATTAGGAGGGAGGGAGGAGATAGGCATATGACTATTTCTACAGCTCTGTGAAAGAAAAGCATGTTCCAGATTGTATGTAGAGCACTTTATCTGATTCTTGTCTCTGCTTCTGCAGTTTCAATGGCACTTACTTTGGGTGGGTCCATTTTAAGCCAAGAGTTCTTAGGGTCCAATCTTTCCTCTGCTAATTTAGGAGGCAGTATGGTACAATGAGAAGAGCAGCAAATAGGGAATGAAAGGACCTGAATTCAGATCTAGGTCTGTCACTCTATGACCCATGTGACCTTGACCAAATCACTTGTTGTCCCTATGATTGAATTTCCTCATCTGTAAAATGAAGAGGCTGGGCTAGATGACCCTTAAAGTTTGTTGCATATCTAAATCTATGATGACATAAATTGTTTCAGTAACATTTCTGCCTCTTTTATATCCAACAAGAGAAAAAAATGATTGTTTTAACTATCCATTATCTACACTAATAGAAGAGGGTAGTGATGCAGATAATTCAAAGTGAAATAATATAAAATAATTTGCATTTGACTGTGTAATACATAATGCAGTTTCCAGGGGAGGGAGAAGATTTATCTTCCTAATTATGTTTTACTCTGGCAAATATTTGCATTAGTTTGCATTCCCAAAGCAACACCAAATGATTTATGGTATGAGATGACCCCAGTGCCTCTGAGGTGTGTGTGTGTGTGTGTGTGTGTGTGTATGTGTGTGTGTGTGTGTGTGTGTGTGTGTTAAGGGGATAGGAGGAGGGTATCAAACAAACCTAGGATTAAAAATTTGTTATGGATAATCCCCAGAGAGGATAATCCATTTACAGAGAGTTGAGAGTCAAATATACATATGAAGTAATCTGTGCTCCAAGTAGAGAAAGATTGCTGCACAACCACTGGTCCTTTCTTTATTGTTCAATAAAAATAAAGGAATAAAGGTCTGTGTCACTCACAAGTAGAATGCAATCAAACTCAAGGAACAGATGGGCTGGGTAAATACATATTCAGTGCCCTGAATCCTTCAGGCTTTAAGGAATCAGTCAACTACGCACCAATGGGAGTCTTTGAATGCACCCATGCCAACGCAGAGTACAAAGTCCAACCTCGAGAGCATTTTAATTAGCATATGGCTTCATGTATTCATCAGAACTGAGTAACAGACTATATCTAGATTCTGTTCCTTCAGGGCCCAGAAAGAGCTGGGCCAGCAGGCCCTATGCAGTGTTTATGTCGCCGGGCAAGGCAAATTAAGTTCTGTCCACGTTCATATCCTGGAATAATAATGTCAGGTCCTGTAAGAATACTGTCAGCAGAGCTAAAGCCCAGGCTGAGGCTTGACATGAATGCTAAGGACAACAGAAAAAATGGCATTTTTAAAGCTATGTTGGGGTCAAGAGGAAGAACAAAGAAAGGTTAGAATCTCGCTGCTTTTCGTGCATGGAATGATGATAAATAAAGAGATGGGCAGACCATTCTGCTTTTGCTTCTGTTTTTTTCTAAGTGGAGGCTTTGAGGAAGGGCAGGGTTGTGTATGTGAACACTGAACAAATGGATAAATAGGAATTGAAACCCAAGATAAAGGAAAGAGTAAGAAAACACCTAGCTTTCCTCTATGAGTCTGTCACCTGAATAAATTACATTCCAGAGTACTAAAAGAACTTGTAGACACCATTGCTAATCTGCTGTTGGGGATCCTTAAAGAAGCTAGGAGAATGGGGGAGCTGACAGTGGAACGGGAATAGGCAAAGGTCACCCTTATTTTCAAAAAGGAGAAAAAGATATATTCTTCAGACAATCAGTCAGTTAGTATGACTGATTACTCAAAAAAAAATTCCATAAGTGTTATTAAAGGAATAGTTTGTGAGTACTTGAAAAGGGCAGCAGTGATAATTAAGTGTTCATGATTTCATGACTAACAAGTCATACCAGAATAACCTCATTTTTTTGGATGGGATCATTAGATCTTTAGATCTTGGAAATAACACCTCTTCCCACTCATCCTCATGAGGGTCCCTCTCTTGGAACCAGCTTTCTCTCACTGCTACCTGGAGCTAAACCAGCCCAAGGCTCTGCCATGATGTATGGGAATAATGCTGGAACCAGTAGGAGTAGTCTTACACTGGTCTTTGAGTGTTTCAAGGTCCCTAGATGCCATACCTGTATGTCAGCAAGTTAGAAAATCTCTGATGACATCCTTGTCAGACAAGATGAAGAGGTATTAGCATAATTGGGTAGATTCAGAACTGGTTAAAAAATGAGGTCTAATGAGTCATGAATGTGAAATCAATTGATGATCAATACATGATCAATGTGAAACTAGTGAGAAATGAACTTGAGCAAGTTTCTTTGGGCCTCCGTTTTCTTATTTATAAAATGAAGGGATTAGACTAAATGATCTCTAAGATCCCTTTTAGCTCTAAAGCCTATGTTCTACAATCTATAGTACAGTACCATTCCTCTATCCTTGACCCTGCTGTCATATAAATATTTACATACTCACATATAGCTAATATAATAGCTAGCACAGTCCTCTCTCATTTAAATCCAATTCATTTGCGAGTCATGACATCTCCTTCTTCAAGACGTGGTCCTCTTCAAGAACAAAGGACAAACAACAGCAATGGCTAGCATTTATATAGCATTTTAAGGGTTTTAAAGCACTTTACGAATATGTATCTCATTTCATCCCCACAGGGAAGCAGGTACTATTTTTATCCCTGTTTTATAATTAAGGAAACTTGAGGTAAACTGGTTAAATGACTTGCCTAGGGTCACACAGTAAGTGTCTGGAATCAGATTTGAACTCAGGTTTTCCTGACTCTAGGTCCAGTTTTCTATCCATTATGCTATCCATATCTTGCATCAAGATATAGATCAAACTTTCTGATGACCTATAGATGGTAGGGATAGCTAATGCAATGGATAACAAGATAAGGCACCACTAAGGCCAGTATACAATGAACAAAGTTAGGTATGATGAAATTTAATAGGGCACATGAAAAAAGGCTGTTTTGACTTTAAAAAAAATTCAACTGCTGAAATGTAGGTTGTATTTTCCAGGCAGCACTGGATTGATCTCTCCAGGCCTTTCTCTACTATGTCACAGAAATCTCTTCACTCTGTAGTTCTCTCTGCTTCTCTCTGCCCCTGGGGCTTCACCTTCTGAGTGTCAAGTTCCTCTCAGAACCTTCATTTTAAGGAGGAAGTCCATGCCAAAGATGCTTGCATCCCTTTCCAGGTTGTACTACTGACTCATTTCCATTAGATTTTCTCTACCATACCTACACATGGAATTCTTCCTTCTCCCCTTTCCCCATTCCAGTTTTCTTTTGTGTATTGTCTTCCCCCAGTAGAATATAAGTTCCTTGAAGACAGGAACTATCTTTCTTTATGCTTATATTCATATTCCCAGGGCTTTGAATAATACCTGGCACATAAGAAGTCTTTAATTAATGCTTGTTGACTGACTAAATAGGATGGGAGAGATATGGCTAGTCTATTGTCATGTGAAAAGAACCTGGTTATATTAGTGGACTGCACGCTCAATATGTCAATAATATGACATGGAAGATAAAAAAGATAAAGTGGTCTTGGGTTACATTAATAGAAATACAGTGGTCATATCATAATTGGAACTGGTGTGTAGGAAGTGGCATAAAAACATGGTTAAGGACATGTATGGCTGGAAAGGGAGATGGACTGGTTTATATGTTAAGAGTGAGGGATAAAAAAATTGAATAGTAGTGGTGTTGCCCTGGTATTTCTTTTAATATTCAGAGAAATTTTTTGTGAGTATAGGATAGAGTCCAGGGGTGGAGAACCTGTGGTCTTGAGCCCTCTAGGTCCTCGAGTGTGGCCCTTTGTCTGGATACAAACTTCACAGAACAAATCTTTTAAAGGGCCTCATGGCCACAGGTTCTCCACCCCTGGGAGACCCTCTACATAGGATTGATGGGAGGACATGGATAAGAACCATACATGATGAAGAGACATGGATGAATCATGCTCTGCTTGATTCACTGGTAGAGGGAGTAACCGCACGTATAAGAAGCTTCCAAAATGCTGCCTCATTATACTTTGCCCTGGTCAGGCTACATCCGGAGTGTTGTCTTCAACTCATCATATCACTGGAACAAATCTAGAGGAATGTGAACAGAAAGGTGGAAGCACTCAAAACCATGCCATCCAAGAATCAAATGAAAAGATCCAGGGATATTTAGCCTGAAGAAGAGAAGGCATTCTGTAGTTATGATAACTGTTTTCAGTATCTTAAAGGTCTGTCATATGGGATTCAACAAATATTTCTTTATTATAACATACATGCAAAACACTTACATTACACTTGGTGCCAAGGATGCAAAGACAAGAAGTTTACATTCTCCGGGAGATACAGGGAGTGAACACGGATAAGTCTAATAAGGGTTAAGGAAGGAAAGTGGCAAAGAGAGGGATCAGACAAAGTTTGGAGAGAAAGAGCACTAATAACCGAGGGAATCAGGAAACGTTTCACATAGGAAGGAACATCAGAGCTAAGTTTTGAAGGAAGATAAGGACTGTGAAAGGCAGACATGCAGAGGGAACAGTTCACATGACTGGAAACTAGAATGCCTTGTACCATCTAGTCCAACTCATGCCAGAAAATTAATTCCAACTAGTGGCCATCTAACAATTTTAAAATCTTCAGTTCCCTCTGTGATGTAATGGAAAGAATATTGGATCTGGGGTCAAATCAAGGTTCAAATCCCATTTTTGTCATTGACTACTTGTATGATGGGCAAAATCATTTCTACCCCTAGGTTTCAATTTACTTATCTATAAAGAAGTTGTTCAGTCATTTCAGTCATGTCCAGCTCTTCATGACCCCATTTGGGATTTTCTTGGCAAAGATACTGGAATGGTTTTCCATTTCTTTCTTCAGTTCGTTTTACAGATGAGGAAACTGAGGCAAACAAGGTGAAGTGACTTTGCCTATGCTGACATAGCTAGTAAGTATCTGAGGCCAGATCTGAAATCAGAAAGATAAATCTTCTTGACTCTAGGCCCAGCGCTCTATCCGTTCTGCCACCTGGGAGTTTAGCAGTGAAAGGTTAGAGAGATGTAGAAAAATAGCTTGAGGGCAATAACAGGGTCAGATGTTTTTTGGTTTGCTTTTTTTTTTATGGATGGATCTGAGCGTGTTATAGGTTTTGGGGAAGAACAGCGATGTACTCATAAATGTTTAACAATTAAGTCTCTGAAAAGACATGATACACTTTAAAGTTTAATATCCATTATTAACATTTTCTCTATTACTTTCTTAAGTCTAAACATTCAGCAAAACAATAAATCAAGCCCTGATTTGTGGTATTTATTAATTTCCAAAGTGAAAATGCTCACACTGAAAATTTAACAATCAGCTCTTCCATACTAATTTAACATTCAGCAAGAAGGGCAGGACTGAAGATGAGAGTGGCAACAATTGATGAGACAAGCTTTTGAAGGACCCTGGAGAGGAAGGGGATCATGGATAGAGAAAAGTTTGATTTACTAAGGAAAAGGGCCACTTCCAGAGACTGAGGCAAAGAGGCAGCAAGGTGGCATCATCAATAGAGCACTGACTCTGGAGTCAGGAGAACCTAGGGTCAAATCCTGCCTCAGATACTTACAAGCTGTATGACTCTGGGTAAGTAACCTCGATTACTTGGGCGGGGGGAAGGAAGCAAATGAGG
The DNA here is from genome assembly GCA_023548195.1 of Bettongia penicillata ogilbyi. NCBI lineage: Eukaryota > Metazoa > Chordata > Mammalia > Diprotodontia > Potoroidae > Bettongia > Bettongia penicillata. Next base: position 2,919,975 of record JAJHZJ010000560.1, on the reverse strand, counting down.
AGAATCTAGGTGATAATAAAGAAAAGTTTTGAAATGAGGTAGTGAGGAAATTTATAATGTATGGTGTAGATCTCAGAAAAGTAGGAAGTGAGGTCATTAAGGATAGAGGAATGGTAGTATTGGAGTTGGGAACTGGAGACAAGAGGAGAAAGAGTTCGTACAACCACTTTGGGAACTGTGATAGACTCATCAACCAAAAAATCAGTCAGAGGATTTCTATGTAGCAGTGAGACTCCAAGTTGAGATTAAAATAACATGAATTTGTAATGGACTCAGTTGGCATAGTTTCATGACTTTCTTCAACAGCATTCAGAAACATGGGAGCAGGTACCAAGAAGATTGTTGGTGTGGATGAATTCTTAAGGATTGGCAGGAGGATGGAAAGGTTCAAGAATGGAAGACAATGCCTAGCTGAAATAGTTAATGATAGGGTCAAGGCCAAGAAGGGTAAAAGTGATGTCAGAACAGGAATGATGTACTAAGATTGATTGAGAGACTGGAGGATCATTATGAGAACAAAAAATAGGCTTAAGGAGAGAGAGATAGAAGAACAAGAGATTTTGGTCATAAAGTGATGTTTCTGACTTCAGATTTATGGAGATGGAAAATTTGAGGTAATAATAAGGCTTCATGTATGACCACACCCATAGATAGCATGAGCAGAATTAAGATGGGAGTTGAAATTGAAGAATGATAATAGCCAGCATTTCTATCATTTAAGGTTTGCAACATCTTAAATATCATCTGATTTTTACCCTCACAGCAACTCTGTAAGATTGGTACTATTATTATCCCCATTTTTCAGGAGAGGAAGCAGAGGTAGACCAAGATTAAAAGAATTGCCCAGAGTCATACAGCTAGTCTTAGGAACAGATTTGAACTCAGATCTTCTTAATTCCAGGTCCAGCATTCTATCCACTTCACCCCCTAACTGCCTACCTAAATGAGAAACCAAGCATGAAAACTGAAGTACTCAAGAATGAGAACAGGGTTTGGAATGAAAATTATAAACATGAGGTAAGTCCTGAACTCCTCAGGAAGCAGGAGGGTGTGGCATTTAGGGAAGGAGCTTGATAAACTGGAGAGCATCAGTAGGAATGCACGCAGAGTGGTGAAGAACTTGGAGTCATGTAATATAAAGTCTGGTTGAAGGAACTAGATATGATTATTATATCATTGATAGCTATCTTCACATTGAAGGCTATCATGTGGAAGAGCAATTATCCTTGCTCTGTTTGCCCAACAGGAAAGAATGAGGAGAAATTAGATAGATGTCACAGAGGCAAATTTAGATTTTATGCGAGGAAAAATTGCGTAATAATTATGGCTGATCATAGATTTAGATCTAGAAGGGGACCTTAATGGTCATATATCATAACCACCTTATTTTATACAGGTAGGTGGCGAAGTGGATAGAATGCTGGGAAGGTTCATCTTTCTGATTTCAGATCTGGCCTCAGATAGTTACTAGCTATGTTACCATAGGCAAAGTCACTTCACCTTGTTTCCCTCAGTTTCCTCATCTGTAAAATGAGCTGGAGAAAGAAATGGCAAACCACTCCAAAGCCTTTACCAAGAAAACCCCAAATGAACAACTACTTTATAGATGAGTAAACTGAAACCTAGGGGTAGAGATGACTTGCCCATCACAGAAGTAGTAAATGGCAAAGCTGGGATTTAAACCTTGATTTGACTCCAGATCCAATATTCTTTCCATTACATCACAGAGGGGACCGTAGATTTTAAAACTGTTGTATGATCAGGAATGGGAATTAACTTTTCTGGTATGGGTTGGCCTAGATGGCTGTTAAGACACTAATACAAAAGTAAGATAGCCCCTGCTTTCAATAAATTTACATACTACAGGAGGGATGCACTATGGTCACAAATAAGTAAATGTAGCAGCCCCTACAGGGATGCTTCCCCAACTCCCACTCACATTAGTAGGCCAAGTCCCCAAAGAGCAGTTCCAACTCCTAGTCAGGGTTCTAGGGCTAATCCTGAAGGACTGGGTTTCTGTACTGTCGCTCATGAGCCACCATTTGTGTGCTTCTCACTAAAATAATCAATAAGACAATTTTTATAGTGCAGAAATTTACTAAGATGGCATTCAATAAAATAGTAGTTACAGAAACAGTTCCTACAAAAGTCTAGGACACACTCTGCACAAGTGTGCATAGAGTTTGTAGGAAGAGTGGACACAAGCATAAAGAGCATTCAAGTACATTGTAGCAAAGAAATAATCGACAATTCTTAGTTACTAGAATCCCATCATAGAATTCTCATTGAATTGCGCTTAGATGTGGCTCCTTGAAGGGCTTCTGGAGATGATACCTTTCTAGATTCCACAGTTTACACTTTTCCCAGGCACAAGTAACCTGAAGCTATCCTCTCTATTGCTCCAGGCTGGATATATTGTCTTCTCCTGGTCCAGTCTCTCTGACTCACAGTTGCAATTGGTATAGTCTCTTCAATGACATGGTCAGTGGAAGGGTGGAGAGGAGAAAGAAAGAAACTCTCTCCTCCTCTTTACACAAAGAAAAATTCAATTCCCTTTCAGGGGCTTGGTTCTACTATCAATCTAGAAACCCTGAACTGGAAACTTCCACTACCACACTGGTTCAATACTTTAATGATGACTCTTTTGTAATAGATCAAGGGATATATCTTATTTTTTCAGCAAATTGCAAAGTGGTGCATCATCTGCTCTTAAGCACTATAATCCTAATAAATAGATTGAGGATTTATTCACACCTAGTTTATGCTTTTGACAGACTGATTGATTCAATTGATGTTTGGGCTTTCTGTTATTACATTAATTGAAGTAGGAGTTGGAACCCCACTCTTATACTCTTTCAAGATATAAATAAGACAAAGTGAAAGTGTTTTTGTGGGAGTCATTAAACTGGGGAAATCAGAAAAAGTTAAAGGTATGGCACATTCTCGGAACTTTGAAGGGTCCTGAAGGTTTTAGGAGGTAGGAGTTAGGAGAGAACATCCCCGGCACAGGGAACATAAAGATGGAAGACAGAATATCAGGTACAGGGCACAGCAAATAGGCTGATTTGGCTACAATTAATATTATTTGTAATCAGTCTAGAAGGCAAGCTGGAGTATAACTGAGAGAGGTTTTAAATGCCATAGAGTTTGTTTTTATCTTATAAACACTAAGAAAGCGCTGAAACTTCTTGAAGAGGGAACAACAAAGTCCGACCTGTTTGTTCTTTAGGAAAATCATTTTGGCAGCCGTAGGAAGGATGGTTTGATGAGAAGAGGATTTTGAACCAGGGAGATCAATGAGGAAACCAGTATAAGATGAGGCCCTGAACTTTGGGGGTTATGGTATGAATGGAGTGAAGGGGACAGATGTGAGAAATGATTTTGTGGAGATAGAATCAATGAGACATAGCAATTGGATATGGGAGTGAGTGAAAAGGACTCGTTGTGAACCTAAGTAACTAGAAAAATGGTAGTAGTGCCCTGGAAAAAAATAGGGAAATTAGGAGGAATGGGTAAACTTTATTTAAAGAAGTTAGTGAATGATTATGGCAGGGAGAGTTTCCAGAAGGACAGTGTGTTCCAGAGAAGAAATATGAAGACAATGTGGAGCCAAGTCATTGTCTACTGAGAATCCATTCATCATTGTGCCCCATTTCTGGGGTGAGCCTTCCTCCACTTTTGTCTGAAACTAAACCAGATCTCAGCAGATTGCCACAACTTTCCGAATACCTAGAATTAGGGGCCATGGCCCCCAAACTGACCTCTGAATGTCTCAGGGTTCCAGATGCTAGAATTCCCAGTTATGGCTCTGCTTCCAAGCATGTGATGGCAAAGGGTGGAGAAGATGATCCTTTGGGGGATCATTATGGCTGCCAGGAGGACTATGTGGTGGGAAAACCTCTCATTCCAGTGTCTGAGAAAGTAGAGACAGAGGTAGGGGTGGTGGCAGGAGCAGGAGCACTTCATCTCTCTCCAGAGGTTCTGCAGATGTTTCGTCTCTTGAGAGGTTCCTCCTGACAAGATCTACCTCAGATCTCACAGAGTCTCCTTTGGCACAAGCCCTTTCAAGTCCCTGGATAGGTGACAGCCGCTCCATTTACAGGCATCTGATCCTCAGAGAGGACAGGAAGCAAAAGGCGTCAGGGAGAACAAGCAGGCCACAGACAGTCCTGGCAGGGCCAAGTTTGGGTTTGGCTCTGAGAGAGGTCACCTTTCATTTTCTCCTTGAAACGCAGAGTGGGGGTTCGGAGAGGCAGCCAAGATTCAGGTTAAGGAGTCTGAATTTAAGCACCTGGTGATCAGGGTGGAACTGATCTCTCTTGTAGTACCAGTTCTATGGCCTCTTTTCTAATGGAACAGGATGAAACTACCAGAATTTAGCCAAATTCAGGAAATGGCTGGAGTATGCAAGAGACTGGACATGAGACTGGAAGCAACAGAAGAGTTAAACTTGTTTTACTTGGGCAAATCAGAAGTTAGAATGACTAAGATTTCAGTTTCATATGAAGAAAAAAACCTAATAAAGCTGTTCAAAAGTGGAAGGGATTTCCTCAGGTAGTAGAGACTTCTCCGGAGGTCTTCAGATAGAGGCTAGATTCAATTAAGTTCAAAGAATATTTATTACGGTGTACCACATGCTGGGTGCTCAGGGGGGCACAAATAAAAGGCAAAAATAAAATAGCCCCTGTCCTCCAGAGCCTGGCCCCTCTGGAGGAGGGGATATAAAATAAGATGAAAGAAAATAAGCTGAATTTTGGGAAGATCAGGGGGGCTGAAAGAAAACAAAAGCTCTGAGAGAATTTTTCTTTGAGTTGTGATTCAGACATAAATCATGAAGCAGCTAGGTGATGAAATGGATAGAACAGTGGACCTGGAATTGGTAAGACCCAAGTTCAAATCCAGTCCCGGTCACTTGCATTGTGTGTCATCCTGGGCAAGTCACTTTAACCTGGGCTTAACTCACTTTCCTCAGCTGAAATGGGGACATTTACCTCCCGGGGTTGTTATAAAGATCAAATGAGATAGTATCTGTGAAGTGCTTATATCTTAAAACTATATATAAAAGCCAGCTATTATTGTTATTACGGAGATATAAGTATCTTCTTTGACTCCAGGCACCTTTAGAGAGCTAATTCTGGAAAGGGAAATTGAGGCCAACTCTAGCCTCCAGGAAGGACTTCAAATGGCCAATTCCAGGTCATTCAAGCTGTTTCTGTTTTTAAAGGCTCAAACAAAAGGACATTCCTCCACCTGAAAGGAATAAAGGCTAATGAGCCTGAAGATTTAGTGATTCTGATTCCCTTAACAATGGATTATGCAAAGTGTCCCTTAGAAGATTTTTAAAGTTTCTATTGTAAGGGGGAAAAAAAGGTAATATGATACTTTTACCCAGGTTTTCTTGCAGATAGGAAAATTAAGACTGTATCAAAGGAAATCTCAGTCCCTTTTCACTTTTACTGCCCTAAGAGATACTGTAATATGCTTCTGACTGTGTCCTTAACTGCTTTATATACTTGTAATAGGGACAGAACATCCTGTTATGCCTCACAAACCCCTATTCTTTGTAGATTTGGCTGCAAATAATGCATTCCCCTAACAGATTGTTTGCTCTAAAACCTCGTTTAAGACACTACCAGAGCTTCTTTAGCCAAATGCGGGTGCTAACCCCAGGCCATTTGACCAAATGCCAGTTCAGTTCCCACAGTTTGACGGGTTGCCAGTTCAGGTCATTATGCTTTGGCTTGTCTTCTTATCCCCTGCAGAGTTAGTTAGGCATTTTAGCTTCTACTACTACTCTCATGCTGCCTGATAATCACTGGGTTGGCAGGACTGCCTGGATGGGTAGTGGCCATAAAAGGGCACTGAACTCAGCTCACATTAAGGGTGTGGGGCGGTAATAGTGGCAGTACCTGGAGTGTCCTGAAACTCCAAACCTCATTCTGAACATTCCCAGTATTGTTTGCTCTGTATTTCCAAGAGAATTTGTGCTTGACTAAAAGTACACCATTCTTACTTTCTTTCATGTTTTCTTCTAGTCAGAAAGCAAGAAGGGTACAAATACAAACCTATCCAAGGATTTCATGATTAATTCAGTAAATACTGGATGCTACACTGAAAGCTTCCATAGGATAACTCCCAAGAATGAGAAGAACAGTGAAATGTACACACAATGTCAGATGAACATCAAGGCTCTGAGCATCTGCATCCCAATTCCCAGTAATAGGTACCCCAAAGCCAGGGTAGCTACATATCCTCTTTAAGATGCTAGGGGTACCAGTCTCCACAGCTTTCCCCTCTGAAATTACCTTCCATCTGCCATCTGTATATATGGACCTGGTTATTTTCATGTCTGTCTCCCTCAATAGAATGTGAACTCTTATAGGGAAGGGCCTGGTTTTGCCTTTCTTTGTATACACAGTGCTTAGTGCTTAGTACTGGCACATAGGAGCGTAATAACTTTGTGGAAAACAAAGCCAATGCAACCAAAATTAGAAGAGAAGAAGAAAGCTGGGAAATAATTTTTACAGCCAATGTCTCTGAAAAAGGCCTCATTTCTAAAAATAGAGAACTGAGTCAAATATATAAGAATACAAGTCATTCCCCAAGTCAAAAGATATGAACAGGCAGTTTTCAGATGAAAAAATTAAAGCTCTCTATAGTAATATAAAAAATGCTCTAGATCACTATTAATTAAAGAAATATAAATTAAAACAACTCTGAGGTACCACCTCATACCTATCCCATTGACTAATATGACAAAAAAGGAAAGTGATAAATGTTGTAGAAGATGTGGGAAAATTGGAACACTAAAGCATTGTTGGTAGAATTGTAAACTGATCTAACCATTCTGGAGAGTCATTTGGAACTATGCCCAAAGGGCAGTCAAACTCTGCACATCTTTTGATCCAGCAATACCACTTTTAGATCTATATCCCAAAGAGATAATAAAAAAAAGGAGAAGGGTCCACATGTACAAAAAAATTTTTAGAGCAGCTCTTTTTGTGGTAGCAAAGAATTGGAAATTGAGGGGATATCCATGAATTGGGGAATAGCTGAGCACAAGTTGTGGTATATGAAGGTAATGGAATACTATTGTTCATAAAATAATGATGAACAGGCAGGCTTCAGAAGAACCTGGAAAGACTTTCATGAACTGATGCTGAGTGAAATGAGCAGAACCAAGGGAAGAGTATACATAGTAACAGTAACATTGTGCCATGATCAACTTTGATAGACTTAGTTCCTCTTAGCAATGCAATATTCTAAAACAATTCCAAAAGACTAAAGATGGAAAATGCTATCCACATCCAGGGAAAGAACTATGGAGTCTGAATGCAGACTGAGACATACTATTTTCTCTCTCTTTTTTTTTTCTTTCTCCTCGTTATTCCCTTTGGTTCCAAGACTCCTTTATAACACAACTAATGTGGAAATATGTTTAATATTATTGTACATGTATAGCATAGATTACATGCTGTCTTGGGGAGTGGGGAAGTGGAAAATTTAGAACTCAGAATCTTATAAAAGTGAATGTTGAAAACTAAGAATAAATAAATAATTTTAGAAACAAATAAATAAAACAAATATGTGGAATTGTTCACTGACAAAAAAGATTCTAGGGGTACTCCTGAGAAGTTTGGGGTATCTTCTCTAATACTTATTAGCTTATGAGCCCCTCCTACCCTCCTCTTGATATATTTACCACCATAATAATCAGTTGATTATAAATTAATCAGTCAAATTTAATTAGGTTTAGAAAGCGGCACTTACTATGGTGGTATAAGAACAGCTGATACAAAATATCCCTCCCATCTCCCAAAAGCCTATGGACCCTCCTTCACAAGTACAAAGAGTCAGAAAGAAAACAGGCTCAAACTTAGAATTCACTTGCGGCCAAGGGATAATTCACAGATCTAGGAAGTCTTTTTGTTGGAGCCTTCAGGATGTTTCCCCTTAGGCACAGTAGTCTATGATTCTTGATACATAATTGCAGAGACTACACGTGCAGATTAGGGAAGCCAGTGGATAGAGAGAGTGCCAGGCCTGGAGTCAGGAAGGCTCACCTTTGGCCTCCTACACTTACTGGCTATTCCATCCTGGACAAGTCACTTCATCCTGTTTGTCTCAGTTTCTGCATCCATAAAATGAGGTAGAGAAGGAAGTGGCAAACCAATCCAGTATCTTTGCCAAGAAAACTCCAAATGGGGTCATGAGGAGTTGAACGTGACTGAAGAGACTACTGGACAGCAACAGAAAACAACACATATCCAGATTAACCATATTGAAGCTAGGGTGAGTATGGAGGCAGCATGTAACACACAGTCAAAAACAAAGAAGTCAGGGATATTTTGCAAGTCATAAAGTGTGCTCCATTTGTTATGCCTAGGCCCAGAGGGAAATGCTTCTTGGCCTATCAATTTCAATTGAGTAGCCAAGTGTCCCCAGAATTCCTTTCCTAATTAGGGAGCATCCCTAGCCATGACTGTCCTGAAAGTTGGGCTCAAGGGACTGAATCACAGTAGAAGACTCAAGATAAAGACTCTTGGGAGGTTTCTTCCAGTTTATTTGTTAATTTAACTTTTAATGTTACTTTTCATCATAGTAGAGTCTATAAGACTATGATGGACATTTCCAAATAGCGCAGGTAGGGTTAGCTTGATGTGTAGGTATACTCAAGTACCAAATTTTCCTTTCCAAACAACTCACTGGCCTCCGTCTCTCCCCTTTCACATTCCCCCAATCATTGCCCAGCTTTTAGAAGGAAGACAAGAAAGACAGGACAGAATGGGGAGGATTTTTCATTTCATGGGTTAGGGAATTCCGGGAGGAAGAAACTCTCTCTACCAATACAAATGGGTACCTTCTCTTCAACTTCTAGTTCTAAGTAAAGTGACTTGCCTAGGGTCCTACAGAAAGTATGTATGAGAGGCAAGGACATGAACTCATTGGGTTCTTGAATCAGTTTTCTATCCACTATACTCTTTCTCCTTAGCCAGAATATATTCTACAAAATAAGGAATTTTAAAATAATTTATTTCTCCCCAAATACCAATTGAACATCTATGTATAAAAAATATTATACTAGACACTAAGGGGGAGATATATACTGATTCCCTCCCTTTCTATGAGCTCCAGAGTGAATTGGGTTTAAGGCTTGATCTTTGAGCAAAATATGTAACCAGTAAACCCAAAGGAGAAAAGGCAGCTGGAGTTTACCCTCCCCTGGGCAGAACACCAGAGAAGAGAGGAGAGGGGAGGGGAGGGGAGGAGAGGGAAGGAGGGAAGCTGCTACTCGCTCACAGGTTGTGTTTGTCCTTTGTTCTTGAAGAGGACCAGGACAACTCTGATAAGACCTTAGCCTGAAAGGTCCAGGGTCTCCCATTGCATCCTAAGTCATCTCCTGGCCCATGTCCTGATGAATATCAGGCCACTGGACCCAGATGGCTCAGGACAAGAAAGTGAGGTTGGTGACCTTGCACAGCCCTCCCTCACTCAAATCAAAGTCAACTGGAAGTCATGTCATCATCTTGATGTCATGGTCCTCTTCAAGAACGAAGGACAAACACAACACCACAACCATCCCTCCCTTTCACTCATATGTACATAACTACCATGCATTGTATAGAACTGGCAACGTCAGGGTATGGAATTTATATTTTTTTGTTCTTAATCTGTGATTTCATTAATGTAAGAAGCTCCCATTGCAGAAATTTGCTGCACTGATACAGATTAGCAGTTTTAAACTGTGGTATCTGTCCATTAATTTGCAGACATCATTATTTTAAATTCTAGGTTTCTAATAGTTCATCATTTTTACTATACTAAAAGTGGTTTTTCTTTTTTATACTAAGGCAAGCTTTTACTGTAAATTTGAATTAAAAAAACAAGAGAAAGCTCTATTGTTAGAGAAATCAGTCTTGATTATATGATTTACAAGCATTAACCAACTATACACAGAGCCGTACTTATTCCCCATCTCCCATTCTCTCATTAAAAATGTATGAAAACAATTCCCAGGTTTTTATGGACAATAAGCAGCTTTTAAGCACTACTTAGAATATGGGTGAACTTTTTTTTTCTATTCTGTGCTATAAATTCACAAAAGCACTAGCTTCTGGCTTTTGCTACTCGTCAGTGTAGTACTGGGCAGACTGCATAAATGATCCAAATTCAGCCTATTGGTACAGTGCATTCCTAAAATAAATATTGGTACTTGCGTTTGTAAGCTTTCTTTATTCAGTTCAACAGTAGTTTATTAAGTGCCAAATATGTACTGGGCTCTGGAGATAGAAAGACAAAAGTCACAAATAGTCCCTAGCTGCAAAGAACTTATGCTTTACTAGGGAAATGCAATAATGTACACAGACAAGTAAAGAAACAGCAATATGATGAGTGAGAGAAAATTCGAAATTGGGAGGATCATAAAAGCCTCTCTATAGAACAAACTTATTTGGCTTAATGCCCCCTTTTCAAAAAACTTATTCAGCACCCCCTGAAAATCTACTTTCTTTAACCCATTTAATGTTTTTTTTCTTAAATATCATCTCAAAAAATATCTATAATTAAAAAAAGATGCATCTTAAATTTAATAATTTATTGTAAATTTGTGAGTTTTTTCCTGCATTGAAATCTTGATGACTTAATATGTAACCTTGTGGTACCATATTGTTAACAAGTCATTACACGTACTTATTCCTGCCAATACATACAGGACTTCTCCACAATTTATGACAGTGCTCACCTGCCAACACTTGCTTGTTAAGACCAGTCAGTGGACTTGATCGATTATTACTTGCATTTTGTAGATTTATTTGTAAAATAATGTATCACTATGACTTTAACTCTTTTACAAAAGACAAAACATATATGAATGGCTTTTCAAAACTTTCTTCTCTTTTCTTCTTTCCTTATGCTTCCACTGCCCCCTTATTTTTATTCAATACCCCCTCAAAGCAGCTGAGGGTACTACTGCCCCCCACACATTGTTCCAGTGTCCCCAGGGGGCAGTATCAGCCATTTTGGGAACCTGTGCATAGAAGATAGAAGTTAAGCTAAGCTAAAAAGCAAAGAGTTCTAAAAAAGAGGATGTATGTGTGTGGGGTGGGGGAAATGAGGAGGGGGTTAGGCTGCATGAAAAGTTATTCCAGGCATAATGGACAGCCTGAGCAAAGGAATGGAAGTAGAATATGGAATACCAAGTTCTAGGACAAAAAATAGGCCTGTTTGGCTAGAAATTGGGTTTTATCAAAATAAAATAAGTCTAGAGAAGTGGTCTGGAACCAGATTTTGCAGAGCTTTAATTGTCATGCAAAACAGTTTGAATTTATTCCAAAAGCAACAGGGAACCACTGAGGATTCTTGAACAGGGGAAATGTGTGTTTTAAGACCAAGGCATCATGGCATAAGCTCTGGATTCTGGAGTCAAAAGATTTATGTTCAAATTCCAGCTCTGCCATTTACTATGTGTGTGATTTTAGGCAACTTGTTTAATTACTCTGGGCTTCAGTTTCCTCTTCTATAAAATGGGATGATTAGACAAGTTCACTGCAAGGTATTTTCCAGATCTAAATTATGATCCTGTAATACTATGATTATTTTGACAGTTGTGTGTAGAATGGATTAGAGATGGGAAAGACTGGAAACTGGAAGACTGATTAGGAGGCTGTTTTAATAGTTCAGGGAAGAAGTAATGAAGGCAGGGGTAGCTGTTTTAATTGAGAGACAAGGACAGATGTAAGCAATGTTGGGGATGTAGAATCAACAAATTATAGTATCTGACTAGATAGGAATGAAAGGACTCTCCAAGAATCTTGGAGGCAGATCAGTATCCGTGCTGCAACTTAAGTCTTGGAGACGCAGCCTCACAGTCAGAAGACCTGGATTCAAATCCTGTCTCAGAGATTTAACGACGGTAATCCATAGCAAGTCACTTATTCTCTCTCAGCCTCAGTTGCATCATCTACAAAATGAGGATCAAATGAGTAATATATGTCAAGCACTTCACAAACCATATAGCAGTATATAGATGTTAAAGATTATTAGAGTTGCGAGCATACTGAAGAATTAAATGACTTGCCTAGGGTCAAACAGCTGATGTCAGAAGTGGGACTTTAAGCTAGGTCCTCTTGACTCTGAGGCTGGCTCTCCCTGCACTATAGTTCTCTGCCCCTCATGATGTTTGCTTGTTAAATGTTTAAATAGCATAGAGATACATAGATGTATATGTATATGAACATCCACATGGTAATACTCTTCTTATTGCATTCCTGAACTTTGCAAGAGCGCTCACTATGCCAGGTCTCCCATACTTCAAAGAGTTACGTTTAACTGACCATCTGTAAAGCTACATAAATCTACTGCTTAAAGCTAACTACAGGCTGTCACACCCCATTTTTCTCCCTCTCAAGCAAACCTTCAGAAGCATAGCTCTCAAAGGCAGGAGGGTGGAGGTGGAATTCAGATAATATCATAGAAGAGGAAATCCACTCCACCATTTGTGGTATACAGAGGTCTTGAGGTATAGACCTTGAAGAGAGGAATAAAAGAAACATGACTTATTTTTTTAAATCACAAAGAATGAGCCACTTTGTGTATTCTTTGCCCATGAATAACTTATGCTTTGCTTTGGCGTATATGGCACAGGGTTTCTATCCATCTAATGAACTTATTGTCTATAATGTAGCTCTATGACTTTAGGTATCTTGTCTTATACTATTGAGTCTCATTTTTTTCTATGGTTTTGTCTAACATATAAGCTCCACGAGTATAGGATCTTTGTCTCTCCCTCAGCAAATATAAAATAATTTTACATTTTAAAGTATTTATTAAATTGATTTCTCTATTTCCATTAATGATGCCACCTTTCTCCAAGATAAAAACTTTGGTGTCATCATGGATTCTTCCTGCTATTTTATTCCCTACATCCAGTCAATAACCAGTACTGTTGATTTGTACTGGTCTCTCCAGTCTATCTCTTTTCCTTCATTTTTGTTGTCACTCTCCCTTTCAGGTCCTCATTTCCTTATGAGTAGACTATTTTCATAGCTTCCTAATTAGTTTGTTTATCTCTACTCTTTCTTCTGTCTAGTTAACCTTAGATAGTGTTACCAAATTGACCTCCTTAAAGTACAGCTTCTTCTCAAGCTCAGCCTTCTCCCCAAATCTCTTTGTCCTTCATTCCTTTCAATAATAAAATCCAGGAGAAATTTGGTTGGAGAGCTACCTTGATTACTATTGTTACATTAGCTTTTCTACAATTTCCACTACATAGTTATGCTATAAATCCCTAAATTCCTTTGGCATCTCAAATTCAATCATAATCTCTCAGCATTTTCCAACCTTTTCTGGGTTATCTCTTTGAGAGACAAAAGGAGGATAGTTTGTGAATTGAAGAAGCTGATCTTTTAGATCAAAGAGCTGAGAAGAGGATGTAAAATGTCAGGCTTCCCATCTCCAAGAAGCCCTTGATCAGATGAGCTGAGGGAACCAAATAAACAGAGCTCCTATTCCTGCCAAATGGATTTGGTCACAGCTTTGGCTTGGCTAAAGAACTGGGTCCCCATCTTAGGTGATGTAGAGTTGAATGCTGAATACATAACACTTTTCTATGTTTCCTCCTTGTGGAGCAAGTTTGTCTGTCCCAGATCACACTTGAATAGATGAAAAGAATCCTATTTTGGCTTGGATTGCCTGTGGTAGAGACCACAAAGGGGATATAGATAAATAGGGGTGGAAGGGCAAGGAAGGAAGGGGAGAGGAGACTTGAGAACGTTAGAAAAATAGGGACAAATCCTTGAAACCATTTCTGGCTGAGTCAGATTAAGAGCTGTTCATGTGCCTGCTTTGCTTTCATATAAAAGACCTAGGCTTGGAATAGAAGTAGTTACTGTCTGTCACTAATTTAACTGGTGTTCTCTCTTCCATCATTTCTATAGAGCCTGTGTGAAAGAGAGGACAGATTTTATTTTTATTTGTTTGTTTTTTAACATTCATTTCTTTTTCAGTTTTAGGTTCCAGATTTCCTATCTTGTACCTCTCTTCCACTCATTGAGAAGGTAAACGATATGATATCAGTTGTACATGTGAAATCATGCAAAACATTTCTGTATTAGCCATATTGCCAAAAAAGAGGAAAAAATCAAATGAGAATTTCAATTTGCACTCAGAGGTCATCAATTCTCTCTCTGGAGGTGGATAGCATTTTTTCATCATGATTTTTTTGGAATTGTCTTGGATCACAACATGGATCAGAGCAGTCAAGTCTTTCACAGTTGATCATCTTCGTAACACTGCTGCTACTGTGCACAATTATCTGATTCTTTTTGCTTTACTTTGCATCAGCTCATATAGGACTTGCCATGTTTTTTTCTGAAACAACTGCTTTGTCATTTCCTATAGCAAATAGTACTCCATCACAATCATATGCCACCACTTTTCCAGCCATTTCCCAATTGATGAAATCCCTTCAATTTCCAATTCTGTTTTTTAAAAGTTTATTTTTTTTTTAGTTTTTGACATGCATTTCCACAAAATTTTGAGTTCCAAATTTTCTCCCCATCTCTCCCCTTTCCCCACCTCAAAACACTGTGCATTCTGATTACCCCTTCCCCCAATCTGCCCTCCCTTCTATCACACCCTTTCCTCCCCTTATTCCCATCTTCTCTCTTTTCTTGTAGGGCAAGATAGATTTCTATACCCCGTTACCTATACTTCTTATTTCCCAGCTGCATGCAAAAACAATTCTCAACATTCGTTCCTAAAACTTCGAGTTCCAACTTCTTTCCCTTCCTCTCTCCCCACATATCGCCACTGAGAAGGTAAGCAATTCAATATAGACCATATATGTGTAGTTTTGCAAGTGACTTCCATAACAGTCATGTTGTAAAAGACTAACTGTATTTCCCTCCATCCTATCCTGTCCCCTATTTATTCTATTCTCTCTTTAGACATTGTTCCTCCCCTAAAGTGTTTACTTCTGATTATTCCCTCTTCCCATTTGTCCTCCCTTCTATCATCCCCCCCACCCCACTTCTCCCCTTCTCCCCCAATTTTCTGTAATGTAAGATACATTTTCATGCCAAATTGAGTGTGCATGTTATTCCCTCCTTAAACCAAATATGATGAGAATAAGTTTCACTTTTCCCTTCTCACCTCTCCCCTTTTCCCCTTCATTGAAAAAGTTTTTCCTTGCCTGTTTTATGAGAGATAATTTGCCTCATTCCATTTCTCCTTTCCTTCTCCCAATATATTCCTCTCTCATCCCTTAATTTTGTTCTTTTAGGTATCATCCCTTTCTATTCAACTCATCATGTGCCCTCTGTCTAGATGTGTGTGTGTGTGTATGTATGTATGTATGTATGTATGTATGTATGTATAATCCCTCCAACTACCCAAATACTGAGAAAAGTCTCAAGAGTTACAAATATTATCTTTCCATATAGGAATGTAAACAGTTCAGCTTTAGTGAGTCCCTTATGATTTCACTTTCCTGTTTACCTTTTCATGCTTCTCTTGATTCTTGTGTTTGAAAGTCAAATTTTCCATGCAGCTCTGGTCTTTTCATCAAGAATGCTTGAAAGTCCTCTATTTTATTAAGTGACCATTTTTTTCCCCTGAAGTATTATACTCAGTTTTGCTGGTTAGATGATTCTTGGTTGTATCCTAGTTGCTTTGATTTCTGGAATATCATATTCCAAGCCCTTTGATCCCTTAATGTAGAAGCTACTAAATCTTGTGTTATCCTGACTGTATTTCCACAATACTTGAATTGTTTCTTTCTAGGTGCTTGCAATATCTTCTCCTTGACCTGGGAACTCTTAAATTTGGCTACAATATTCCTAGGAGTTTCTCTTTTTGGGTCTTTTTCAGGAGGTGATTGGTGAATTTTTTTCCATATTTATTTTGCCCTCTGGTTCTAAAATATCAGGGCAGTTTTCCTTGATAATTTTATGAAAGATGCTGTCTAGGCCCTTTTTTTGATCCTGATTTTCAGGTAGTTCCATGATCTTTAAATTGTCTCTCCTGGATCTGTTTTCCAGGTCAGTTGTTTTTCCAATAAGATATTTCACATTATCTTGTATTTTTTTAATTCTTTTGATTTTGTTTTATAATTTCTTGGTTTCTCATAAAATCATTAGTTTCCATGTGCTCCATTCTAATTTTTAAGGAACTATTTTCTTCAGTGAGCTTTTGAACTTCCTTTTCCATTTGACTAATTCTGCTTTTTAAAGCATTCTCTTCATTGGCTTTTTGGGTCTTTTTTGCCATTTGAGTTAGCCTATTTTTAAAGGTGTTATTTTCTTCAGCATTTTTGGGGGTCTATTTTAGCAATTTGTTGACTTGTTTTTCATTATTTTCTTGCACTCTCATTTTTCTTCCCAATTTTTTCTCCACCTCTCTTACTTGATTTTCAAAATCTCTTTTGAATTCTTCCACAGCCTGAGTTCATTGCATATTTATTTTGGAGGTTTTGAATGCAGAAGCTTTGGCTTTGATGCCTTCATCTGATGGTATATGTTATTCTTCATCATCTGAAAGGATAGAAGAAAATACCTGTTCACCAAGAAAGTAACCTTATATAGTCTTATTCCCCCCCCCCTTTTTTTTGACATTTTCCCAGCCAGTTACTTGACTTTTGAGTCCTTTGTCAAGAGAAGGGTATACTCTGGGAACCTTCAAGTTCTCAGTTCCTCCAAGGTGACACAATCAAGGGAGAGGAGTTTTCTCCTCTCCTGGCCTATACTCTGGTCTGGGAGTAAGCACAAACTTTCCTACCCAGGATCTGTGAGTAGGATTCCCTTTCCAGAGCCTCCACCAGCCAGTGCTCCTTCTCTCCCCAAGGCTACCATTCAGGGCTAAGATACAGATCAGCAGCTCAATTTCCCCAGGCTCTTTAGCCTGAGGGCTCCAAAAATGGACACTATGGCTTCTGCCATCACCTGGAGGCAGGGCTAGGGGAGGACCCTGCTCCCTTCTCACCCAGGTGAAAGAGTTTTCTCACTGACTTTTGAAGCTGTCTTTGGTGTTTATGAGTCGAGGAATCTAGGAACTGCAGTTGCTGCCCATGGTATCCTGAAGCCTGCTCTAGTCCTGTCTGTGCTGCACTCCACAACCAAGGCTGGACTGTGCTCCACTCCAAGATAGGTGTGGTAGACATTTCCTGTCAGCCTTCCAGGTTTCCTTGGGCTGGAATTCTCTTTCACTCTGGTGTTTTGTGGCTTCTGCTGCTCTAGAATCTATTTAGAGTCACTTTTTACAGGTATTTCATGGGCTGTGGGGGGACAGCTTTTACCAGGCCATCCTTCTACTCCTCCATCTTGGTTCCACCTCAATTTCTAATTCTTTGCCTCTATAAAAAGAGGTGATATAACTATTTTTGTACATGTACGTCCTTTTCCTTTTTCTTTGAAATATTGGGTACAGACTTAGTAGTGATATTAGTGGATTAAAGGGTATGCATAGTTTCATAGCCTTTGGGCATAATTCCAGATTATTCTTCAGATGTCTGGATCAGTTCACTACTCTATCAGTTGTTTATTTATGTGCCTACTTTCCTTCATCTCCTACAGAATTTGTCATTTCTGATAGGTGTGAGGTGGTACCTCTGTTGTTTTAACTTACCTTTCTATAATCAATAGTGATTTAACAGCCACTTCTTAATCTGTGCATCATGATCCCATGTGGGGTCATGAAAAGTTTGGCAACAGTAAAAGATTTCTGAATGATAAATGACCAAAAATTAATTAAACATCAAACTCACAAGGGATGGAGCCGAGATGGTGGAATAGAAGCATGGACCTGCTCAAACTTTCCCCACAAAGTCCTTAAAATACCTGCAAAAAATGACTCTAAACATATTCCAGGGCAGCAGAAGCCACAAAATAACAGAGTGAAACATATTTCCAGTCCAAGACAACCTGGAAGACTGATAGGAAAAGCCTATTGCACTAGGCTCAGAGGGGAGCACTGCCCAGGGTAGGCCACTTGCACAGACCTGACTGCAGCAGGCCTCAGGGCACTGGCAGTTGCTGAGGTTTCCAGAATTCTCAACTACAAACTCCAAAGACAGCTTCAAAGGTCAGTGAAAAAGCTCTTTCACCTGGGTGAGAGGGGTATATGGTCTGACCCTAACCCCAGCCACAAGGCAGCCCCCTGCAGAAGCTGCTACTTCTGAAGCTCTCAACCTACAGACAGTGGGAGAATTGAGTGGCTGATCTGGGTCTAAGTCCTGAGTGACAGTCCTGGGGTGAGGAGGAACACTGGCTTGGCTGAGCTGGTGGCAGCTGTGGAGAGGGAATCCTATTCCAAGTTTTAGGGCAGAAAAGAATGCTTAGGGTTGCTCACAGACCACAGCACAGGCCAGGAGAGGAGTAAACACTACTCCCTTGATTATACCACTTTGGAGGAACTGAGAACTTACAGGTTCCTAGTGATACCTCAGAAAACAGCTGCACAAAACTTCCAAAACCTGGGGTAGTGTACTTCCCACTTAATGAAAGACTCAAAAGTCAAATAATTGGTGGGGAAAGCGTCCAAAAAAAAGGAAAAAATTATATTGTAGGTAGTTATTTTATTTATGAAAAGGCATTTTCTTCCATCTTTTTGGATGAGGAAGATCAAAGCATACAACCAGAGGAAGACCAAAGAATGCAGCCACAGGAAGGCAGCAAGGTCAAGGCTCTTACATCCAAAGCCTTCAAAAAACTATGAAATGGTCTCAGAACATGGAAGAGCTCAAAAAGGATTTTGAAAATCAAGTAAGAGAAGTAGAGGAATAATTAGGAAGAGAAATGAGAGTGATACAAGAAAATCTTGAAAAACAAGCCAACAGATTGCTAAAGGAGATCCAAAAAATGCTGAAGAAAATAACACCTTTAAAAATAGCCTAACCCAAATGACAAAAGAGGTCCAAAAAGCCAATGAGGAGAAGAATGCCTTAAAAAGCAGAATTGGCAAAATAGAAAAGGAGGTCCAAAAGAATATAGTTCTTTAAAGAAGTAAGGAATATAGTTCTTTAAAAATTAGGATGGAGCAGGTGGAAGGTAATGACTTTATGAGAAATCAAGAAATTATAAAACAAAACCAAAACTGACTTGGAAAATAGATCCAGAAGAGATAATATAAAAATTATTGGTCTACCTGAAAACTATGGTAAAAAAAAGCCTAGACATCATCTTCCAAGAAATCGTCAAGGAAAACTGCCCTGATATTCTAGAACCAGAGGGTAAAATAGAAATGGAAAGAATTCACAGATCAATTCCTGAAAGAGACCCCAAAAGGAAAGCTCCTAGGAATATTGTGACCAAATTCCAGAGTTCCCAGGTCAAGGAGAAAATATTGCAAGCAACCAGAAAGAAACAATTCAAGTATTCTGGAAATATAATCAGGATAACACAGGATTTAGCACCTTCTACACTAAGAAATAAATAGGGGTTGGAATATGATATTCCAGAGGTCAAAAGAGATAGGATTAAAACCAAGAATCACCTACCCAGCAAAGCTACATATAATACTTCAGGGGGAAAAATGGAATTTCAATGAAATAGAGGACTTCCAAGCATTCTTGTTGAAAAGACCAGAGCTGAATAAAAAAATTGACTTTCAAATATAAGAATCAAGAGAAACATGAAAAGGTAAACAGGAAAGAGAAACTATAAGGAACTCAATGAAGATGATATTTATAACTCATGAGACCTTTTTCAGTATTAGGATAGTTAGAGGGAATGTGTGTGTGTGTGTGTGTGTGTGTGTGTGTGTGTAGTATGTGTGTATGTGTATGTAGCTGTGTATGTATATGTATATAATGTATGTGTATGTTTATGTATAGGTATGTGTATGTATATGTATGTATATATATAAATACATACATACACACACATATATGTATATAGATAGAGGGCACAGCATGAGCTGAGTATGAACAGAGAATATCTAAAAAATAAAATTTACTGTTGAGCAGAATGTACTAGCAGAAAGAGAAAGGGAGAGGTAGAATGTAGCAAATCATCTCACCTAAAAGATGCAAGAAAGAGCTTTTACAATGAAGGTAAAAAGGGGAGAGATGAAAGGGAGTAAGTGAGCCTTACTCTCATGGGATTTGGCTTAAGGAGGGAGTAACATACACTCAGTTGGGAGTGGAAATCTATTTTACCCTGCAGGAAGGCAGGGAGGAAGGAGACAGGAGAGGAAGATAATAGAAGGGACAGCAAATTGAGGAGAGGGATAATCAGAAGCAAACACTATTGTGACGGGACAAATCAAGGGAGAGAATGGAATAAATGGAGGGTAGGACAGGACTGAGTGAAATGTTGTTATTCTTTTGCAACATGACTATTATGTAAGTGTTTTGCATGACTACTCATGTATGACCTATACTGAATTGCTTGCTCTCTCAACGAGGGTTGAGGAGGAAAGAATATGGAACTCAAAGCTTTAAAAATCAATTTTAAAAATTGTTTTTGCATGCACCTGGGAAATAAGATGTACAGAAATCTATTTTGTCATACTGGAAAATAGAGGGGAGGGGGATCAAAGAAGGGGAAGTGATAGAAGGGAGACCAGACTAGGGGAAGGAGTAGAAGGAGTGCATGTTGTCCTGGGGTTGGAGTGGAGAGAAATAGGGAGAAAATTTGGAATTCAAATTCTTGTGGAAGTGAATATTGAAAACTGAAAAATAAATAAATTATGTATTAAAAAAAATCAAATGCATAATGAATCCAAGGTGTTTCTGGCAGCACTTCCTATATTGCATCATTCAATTTAGCTGCAGCCTTGATTCTGAACACAAAGAATATTCACTTTGCACTGTTCATGCCTCAGGACATTCAATGTGTACTAACACTGCTCAAACTAACTTGGAAAGGGGTTGAGAGTGGAAAAAAGTTTAAGAAGTCATTTTTTCATATGACTGTAGATAGTTTTTATATCTTCTGAAAACTGCTTGTTCATATCCTTTGACCATTTATCAGTTGTGGAATGGCTCTTATTTTTATAAATTTGACTCACTTCCCTATATATTTTAAAAATAAGGACTTTATAAAAAAAACTTGCTATAAAATTTTTTTTATATTACTTTATTGTAATGGTGCCTTTAAGCAAAATGTAGTTTCCAGATGATCTCTTTCAATTGGGTCTATTTTTCCTTTTTATCTTGTCTGAACTCATAATTGCTACCACCACCCTCTTCACTGCAGCTAAAGCATAATAGACTCTGCTCCAGACCTTCATTTCAACTCTGTGTGTATCTTTCTGTCCCACATATGTCTCTTGTACATGACATATTGTTGGGTTCTCATTTCCAATCCGTTCTACTATCTGCTTCTGTTCTATAAGTTAGCTCATCCCATTTGCCTTCATTTTTATGATTGTTATCTGTGTCCCTCTATTCCATTTTTCTTTGTTTATCTTTCCGTTCACTTTTTATCCTCTCCCTCTTCAAAAATCTGCCTTGCTTCCTTCCATTGCCTCCCCAAATCTGCCCTCCTACTTGTCACCTCCCCCATCTCTTATTCCCTTCCCCTCCTAACTCTCTGTTGAATAAGACAAATTTGTATACTCAATCGAGTGTGTGTGTTTCCCCTTTTTGAACCAATTCTAATGAGAGTGAAGTTCAAGCATTGCCATCACCCACCCATTTTCACCTCCACAATAAAAGCTCTTCCTTCCATGTCTTCTTTATGTGAGAAAATTTCCCCTATTCTACTTCTCTCTTCTCCTTTCAGTTGCATCCCTCTTTCTCACTCCTATGTTTTTTAGAAGGTAATCATGCCAAGATAACTTAACACCTATGCTCTCTCTTTCTCTCTTTCTCTCTCTCTCTCTCTCTCTCTCTCTCTCTCTCTCTCTCTCTCTCTCTCTCTCTCTCCATTCAGGCTCCTTCTAACTGCCCTAATAATGGTAAAGTTGTTAGGGGTTTACATGTATCAACTTCCTGTATAGGAACGTAGGTGTTGAGTCCCTTATGATTACAGTTTCATGTTTACTTTTTATGCTTCTCTTGAGTCTCTTGTTTGAATGTCAGACTTTCTATTCAGCTCTGCTGTTTTCATCAGAAATGTTTGGCAGTTCTCTGTTTCATTGAATTTCCAATTTTTCCACTGAAGGATTATACTTAAGTTTTGGGGAAGGTTATTCTTGGTAGTTATCCTAGTTTCTTTGCCCTCTGGAATATCACATTCCAAGCCTTTGATTTCCTTACTGTCAAAGCTTTTAAATTTTGTGTGATCCTGACTGTGTCTCAATGATATTTGAATTGTTTCTTTCTGGCTATTTTCAATGTTTTCTCCTTGACCTGAGAGTTCTGGAATTTGGCTATAATATTTCTGGGAGTTTTCATTTTGGAATTTCTTTCAGAAAGTGATCAATAGATTCTTTCAATTTCTAGTTTGCCCTCTGAGTCTAGAATATCAGACAAGTTTTCCTTTATGATTTCTTGAAGTATGATGTCCATGTCCTTTTTTTGATCATGGCTTTCAGATAGTCTAATAATTCCTAAGTTATCTCTCCTTGAGTTATTTCCCAGGGCAGTTGTTTTTCCAATAAGCTAGTTCACAATTTTCTTCATTCTTTTGACTTTGTTTTATTGTTTCTTGAAGTCTCGTGGAGTCATTAGCTCCTCCTTGCCCAATTCTACTTTTTAAGAAGTCATTTTCTTTAGGGAGTTTTTGTACCTCCTTTTCCATTTGGCCAATTTTACTTTTTAAGGAGTTCTTTTCTTCAGTGACATTTTGTACCTTTTCCTGCTTTCTTTTTCTAACCATTAGGCCAATTTTTTTTAATGATTTCTTTTATTCAGTATTTTTTTAATAGTTTGTTTTCTTCAGTATTTTTTGTGCCTCTTTTACCAAACAGTTAGTTCTCTTTCATAATTTTCTTGCATCACTCTCATTTCTTTTCCAATTTTTCCTTTATGACTTATATCTCTTTAACTTTTTTTTAATAATTCTTGCTTGTCTTGGGTTCAGTTAGCATTTTTCTTTCAGGCTTTGTTTGTTGCTATTTTCACATTGTTGTTTCCTAAGTTTATATTTTGGTCTTCCTGGCCACTGTAGGAGCTTTTTATGGTCAAGTTCTTTTTTGTTGTTGTTTTCTCATTTTCCCAAGCTATTTCTTCATTTTGAACTTTATGTTAAAGTTTGGCTCTGCTCCTTTCAGGGTGGGGAGGCACTGTGCTAAACTTCAGGGTTTTTTGCACTACTATTTTCAGAGCTAGTTCTGGTAGTCTGCAAATTTTTGGTGCTTTCAATGTGGTGTTATCCTTGGAGAAGTGTGGTCACTGCTCTTTTGGTTTGCATTTTGGTCTTTACCCAGGAAGACCCTTTCCTCTCTTGCAGCCACAGGTACTAATGCTCCTCTTGACTCTGGAACCATGACTAGGACTCCTACTATCCTGCAACTGGAAGTGATAGCACTCTTCGTGGCCCTAGAACTGTGACCAGGGCCCCTGTTTCCTTGTGATTGATTGCAAGCATTCCTCTTCATCCTGGAAATGTGACCCAAAATTGCTTATGGGCAATGGAGTTAGTTCCCAGTAAGTACTAGCTGCACGTAGTGCCAGCAAATGGTCCCTGTAATCTTTTTCTGACCAGGTGTCCAATCCTCTTACTGTCCTTGGACTAAGAGCTTCTAAAGCTGCTGCTTCTGCTGTCATAACTGTCTCCAGAGCCCATCCCTGGTGCTTCTGCCACAATCCTGGTCTATGCCCACTCTGGTGTTACTGACCTCTCCTGTGGGCCCCTTAGATTGTGTCAGGCTAGAAAAATGCTTCCCTCTGACATTTTGTTGGCTCTGCTGCTCCAAAATTTGATTTGAGGAATTATTTTAAAGTTGTTTAAAGGGGAATGTTGGAAGAGTTCATCTGGGTCCTGGCCTGTATGCTACCATCTTAGCTATGGCAATCCTTCCTTCTGAATAGTCTTCAACTATTGGGCCCCATGAGATGAGAAAAAAATTTTCTCAGCAAGGTTAATTGCTTCCTTTAGTGCTTGCCAAAATATTCAAGAGCTAGTCTGGGGTTCTAACTATGAATAGTCTTCTTGCCAAAACTGGAGACAGATCCAAATGACATTTCAAATACATTATGTAAAAACTTGATAAGATGGGGAGTAGCTAAGCAGTCATTTCGATTGAATGTGTTTTGTTTGGAGTAATTGTGGTAATTATCCCATTTACTTTGAGATATTATCTTTGGTGGGGGAAGAATTTAGAAGTGGAGGTGAGAATTCATATTCTTTATGACATTTGGTTAGGGAAATTCAGAAAGATAAGTCTTTCTGGGATCAGCATATCTGAATAAAGAGAGATGCCATGACTTCTTAGCTTCCATATTCATAGGGTTTGTGGAATGTCTGGGATCTTTACAGAAGATAAATCTTCTTTAACCTTTAGATCTAATGTTAATCCGGAGAGTAGAGTATAATTATGGGCTAGTCAAGAAGGTTATGTCTTAAACTGGTGTGAGAACTTAACATATGAAGATTAAGTTCAGTGATTTAGAGACAGTGTGGTATAGTGGAGAGATTGTTGGCCTAGAAGTCAGAGGAACTGGGTTTGACTGTGGCTATTAAGCTATGTGATTTTAGGTAAATCATTTAATCTCCCTGAGCCTGTTTTGTTCTCTGTAAAATAGAGATAATAATAAGTATCGTACCTGCCTTGCAGGGCTGTTCAAATAAGATAATGGATGTTAAAGTGCTCTGTAGCCATTAAAAACTCCACAAATGTAAGCTATTATTCTGGTCACTTTTGGCTTTCTCTCTATGACAGTAAACAAATGTTTGCGGGAAGAAATAGAATGAATACCAGTGTATAGCATTAATGCCCAATTTTTTTTCATTTCTGCTCCCAACCTCATTTCCCAAACTAATTTCTACCCATTTGTGTCATCTTGAAGGAAGTTGCCCAGGTAAAAACCAAAGAATTAGTTGGGTTTATACCCTGCCTTATCTTCAGTTTTGTGCAGACAAAGAAATAGATATAGGGAGGGAGAGAATAAAAGGTAACTCATTTGGAGATGCTTCCATTATTTTGGCCTTTTCAGAAAGGACAAAGTTCTCAGTCTGCTATACCAGTACAATTAAAATAACACTGTGAGCCATACTGCTGACAGCTTCCAAAACAAGCAGTTGGTTATTAACAGTTTATAGCTTGAAATATCAGATGTGTGAGTGGGTGGCTAAGATCTCCCTATCTCTCTCACACACACATCTTTCTAAAACTGGCTTTAGCTTCAGCACTTATGCTATCCCCTTAGGAGAAAAGGAGCATCTCTAGCACAGCTGTATTTTCTTAATGACTGGATGCAAAGGTGAGATATTCAGCCAAGGAGTGTTAGCATAGTGGGAAAACATAAGATTTGGAATCAGAAGACCTTAGTTCAACTTCCAGTCCTACTTGCTACACCTTTGGTGTTGAACAAATCCCTTAACTTCTTTGCGCCTCAGTTTCCTCACCTATAAAATGAAGTGGTTAGATCCAGGTGTATGAGCCTATGAATCTTGCCTCCAAGTTCAGGATTCTTTCCACTATAATCAACTTGATTAGTTTTTCAGTTAAAATAATGAGATTATAAAGGGTGGTCACTGAAAAAATATGAAGGGGACCTCTTCATGGAATAGAGCTATGCCAACTATACCTAGCTGGTAGGATACAGGGGACTCAATATACCTAGTGGATTGAGGCTTAGGAAAATTGACACTTGTCAGAGGAGCTGTCCCTACCTCTAGCCGCTTGGGGTTGAAAAACATCAAGCTAACAGATCAGCTCTCTGAAGTTCACAGCAGAATAGAATTGCATTGCTGAGGGATGGCAGCAGTGATAGAGGTGAAATTGTGCTCTTCTGTAGTTTTCCATTTGCCCAGGGAAAAGCAGATAGTCATAAATTTACATATATCCTTAGAGGAAAAATCTTGGGAATGGACTTTTCCAGTTCAACAGATGGTAGAAACCAGAGCACTGGTAGACTTCCTGTATAGATACATGGTGGAGACAGATGTGTGCATGTCCATTTGGCCCAAGTGAGCAATTCATGGACAAGGCTCATGGGTAAAAGACAAGGGTTTTTAATCTCCTCAGTCTTACGATCCCTGGAGCCTTCTAGTCCGATAAGAGAGATTTTCAGGATAACATCTTATGAGTATTCCCTAGTTTGATACTTCATGAGTCCAAGACTACAGCAATTAGAACTTTTTTTTTGAGATAAGAGGATTCCCTTTCTTCCTTCAAGACATGACTAATGTACTGTCTTCTATATGAAAACCTCTCCTTATCCTTTCAAATGCTAGTGTTCTTTCTCCCAAGCTACTTTGTATGTGTGTGTGTGTATTTTTTTTAAATTAACTTTATATTTATATACATATATATCTATTGACTACATTTTACATGTATTTGTTGTCTCCTTAAGTAGAATGTAAGTTTCTTGAGAAAAGGAATTGTTTCATTCTTTGTACTAATATCCCCAGTATCTGGCACAGAGCCTGGCACATTGTAGATGCTTAATAAATACTTGTTGAAAACTGAAGTGATCAGAACCAGGAGAACATTGTACACAGTAACAGCAGTATTATATGATTATTAACTGCAAATGACTTAGCTATTGTTAGCAATACAAGGACCGAAGACAATTCCAAAGGACTTATCCATCTCCAGATAAAGAACTGATGGATTCTGAATGTAGATCAAAGCATACTTTATTGAACTTTCTCTTTTTCTTTCTTTTGTTCTGTTTTCTTTTGCAATATGGCTAATATGGAAATATATTTTACATGACTACACATGTATAGTGCATATCAAATTGCTTGTTTTCTCAAGGAGGGAGGGAGAGAGTTTGGAATTCAGCATTTTTAATAATGAATTTTAAAAAATTGCTATTACGTATAATTGGAAAGAAAATAAAATGTAAAGCTTACAAAAAAATAAACACTTGCTTATTGATTAATTCCTAAGGTAGCATGCTCCTTGGAAAAGAGAAGGAGATCATCCATGTAATTCCTGTGCCACATCCTACTTAGAGAGTAAAGTCAATGAGTTACCTGGATTGCGCATGGTAGGGAATTGCTTATTCAGCAACTCCAAAGTATGTTTATCTTTCTGTGAGAGTTAAGCCACAGGATGGTACTATGAGTCTTAGGGAGACTGTGTAGTCCTCTTGGGGAAAGAGGGACTCACTGAAATGTCAAAGGGTTGCCTCCATAGAAACAAACTCAGTTCTCTTTTGGGGAGGGGTTGATGGGTTGAATGTTCTATATATTGCTTATATGTATATGGACTCCTCTGAGTCCTGTGCAATTTATGCTATTTTTTCCAGAGGCAAAATAAAGCCTGTCTCATATCTGATAATCGTATTATACCTTGAGTTATTTGGAACCTAGGGACCCTATTTACTCACATTTGGTGAAACTTAGTTGCATGCTATGTCATGAATATATGAAGAGATATTCTAGTTCTGAGTGGAACATTGGGTCAACAAGATAGAGTGGTTCTCTTCAGATTAGCCCCCATTATCAGTGGCCTTGGACCACAGGTTACATTAAGGAAATAGAAAACATGATTATTTTTGTAGTAGAGTTGAGGAAAAGGATGACTAAAACTTTCTAATAATTTGCTGAAGGCTACCATCTGAATCTAGTGGAGGCAGACCTTTAATAATTATAGCAATTAATGGTTGGAGTGCTGGACTTGGAGTCAGGAAGAGATATATTCAGATCCAACTTCAGGGACTTACTAATAAGAACTCTAAGCCAATCACTTAACCTCTTAGTCTATAAAATGGAGATGGAAATAACACACTTCATAGGGTTGTAAGAGCCAAATGAGACAGGACACAGACAGAACATCGCAAACTTTAAAGTTCTACATGTTTTACCTTTTGTCATTATAATTTTTCTTTATTACTTCTCTCCCCTTGGCCCCTCACTGATAATGGTTTAGAAATCTAATTAGAAGTAATTTATTTCTCCTTCTCCCTTATATACATATATTGTGTCATAGCCAAAAGATGTTTCACTACCTGTTAGGTTAGAGATTTCACAGAATATGCAATATCCTTGGATTATGCAACTCAGTCATCACAATTCATGTGACTAGGGAGACTTAGGTAGCTTTAACTATGTGAGTCACCTTCTAAGGAAAGTTTTACATTCCTCTCTGTCCTCATTTATGGAGGTGATAGTGCCCAGACTTGAATTCCAGAGCCCTTGCCATCACAGTCATATGCTCAGAGAAAAAAAGCAGGCTACAACAATATATTGCCAAGCAGAAGGAAGAAAAAAAATCAGGCCTCTTAATATTTAAAGCAGATTTTAGTCACTATGCTGTTGGGAGGGTAGAGATCTTAGGCAAACTGTCTTATTAAGTACACAGAGAGAGTTGACAGAAGACCAAACAATTATAAGAACAAAGAATGTGAAATTTGGGGAGAAAATGAGAGGATATTTGGGTCAGGTAACTAGGGAAGGAGAATGAGAACTGAATGAGCATCCTGCAAGAGACCAAACTTGAGTGAAATACTGGCATTTGACAAAAATTAGCTGAGCTTTGGTCCTTTCAGAGTTTTTAATTATTTCTAAAAAGGTGACTTGTTTGCATGGATAAACTTTCTATGGAGAATGGACAAAGTCTTAATGATTAAGGTCTGAACCTGCTAGATTTGGAGTCATTGTACCTGAGTTGGAATACAGGTACTGTCACCCCCTCTGTGACCTTGAGCAAGTCACCTAATCCCTAGGACTGAGTTTACACATGTTTAAAGTGAAGGATGGGCAGCTAGGTGACACAGTGGTTAGAGTGCTGGACCTAGAGTCAGTAAGACTTATCTTCCTGAGTTCAAATATGGCCTCAGACACATATTAACTGTGTGACCCAGGGCAAATCATTTATCCCTGTTTGCCTCAGTTTCCTCAACTGTAAAATCAGTTGGAGAAGAAGATGGCAAACCACCCTAGTATCTCTCCCAAGAAAACCCCAAATGAGGTCACAAAGATACAAGTGAAAAAAGACTGAATAAAAATAAGCACAAAAAATGAAGGATTCAGAATGGATGATCTCTAAGATCCCTTCCAATCAATGATATGCTCGCAAGTATTTAATAACCTGTTCTCTAGGGGAGGGGGTGGGGAAATATATACATGACCCACTTTTAAGTTTAATCTGCGTTATTAAGATTTTTCTCCATCGCTCTCTTAAGTCTAGACAAGGAGCATTAACCAAGACCTGATTTCTAGCAGTTGTCAATTTCTGAGCTGAAAACACATGCACTGGAAATTAAAAACTGGTTCTCAAGAGCTGGCTGGTACAAATAAGTTCCACCACATTCCTGTTTACAACTCTATATCTGTGACTCTGTGGTCCTTCATATCCTCATGTACATCTACATCTAGCCCTAAGTCAAAACTGTGAAGTAAGGTGTATTTCAGAACTTCTATGAATTTATCATCTTTCTAATGTGTATAATACTTTTAACAGGGCATATTGCAAATCATCTCATCTTGTTTGACTCCTGTCCAAGTCTTCCTATAAATTCTCTATAGGGAGGCCCTTGTTTGTCTTCCCCTACATTTCTTAACATTGCTTGGATACCAGTAAAGCATGTAGACTGTCAATTGCTTATCCCTCATTCTGTTTATGTGACCAGCCAACCTCCGCAGATCTTACACGTTTCTGATGACTTCCTTTATATTGCTTATATTGAACAATTCTTTTTGGGTGATGTTGAGAGACAACGTGGTGCTATCGAAAGGGCACCGACTGTAAATGTAAGATTTCTGGGTTCAACTACTGTATAACCTTGGACAGTTTACTTAACCTTCTTGATCTGAATCAGAGTCTACTAATGAAGTCTAATTAATTTTGTAATTTTGCTATTAAATTATATAAGTTAGTTAAGTTATTTCAATTCTGGGGAAATAGAAGTATGTAATTATCCTGTGCAGGTTAGCAGGGTATTGACTAATTGCTAAAATTCCCCATAACCTGAGTGATAAGTCCAAGAAATGAGATTGAAAAAGTGACCCCAGAATGCTCAGTATATTTTCCAAGACTGAGACTACCTGTCTTTGCAGCCAGGATTTCCCAACTATGTTAGACCCCCTTGTAAATTCCTTAACAAAGATCCATTAGTCATTGGGTTAGGACAGCTGTGTGATGCAGTGGATTGAGCACTGGGCTTTGAGTCAGAAAGATCCAAGTTCAAATCTAACCTCAGAAGGTTACTAGCTCTACAACCTTGGGCAAGTCTCTTAACCCTTTTTACCTCAGTTTTCTCATCTGTAAAATAAGCTGGAGAAGGAAATGGCAAACCACTCCAGTATCTCTGCCACAAAAACCCCAGTGAGGTCAACAAAAAATCAAACGTGATTGAAATGAATGAATAATAATAGTCATTGGTTTATTATAAATCACAAGGGGTCAGCAATACCCCCAAGACAAATTTACAACCTCTTTCCTTAGTCCTGGCATACTTTTCTATTCCTGTAAATTCCAACATTAATAATATGAATATATATATATACATATATATATATATTAATCTCATGAGTGCATTTCCTCTATTGACTATAAAAATGCTCACTGTAAACCCTAGTTTGCCTTTGGCTACTGAGGAAACACTGACCCAATTCATTGCAGTTGTGCCTCACTAATAAACGGATGATACTTGGAACTTTGTGCCTTAGTTTGCCTTTATTTCTCACAGAACATTCCCAAATGTGTAAAACAGAAGATTGAAGGAGCTGACCCAGAGGACCCTTTTATCCTCTATGCTAGAGTCACTGGCTTGTATCCACGTGCAAAAAACAACTGTTAAGTGGTCAGGAATTTTGTGATTTGATTATTAAGCACACTCAGACTATGTAATGTTATTTGATTATTTATTTATTCAGCAATTTACTTATTTAAAACTTAAAACTTGAGTTTCAAATTCTCTTCATTCTTTAAACCTCCTCCCTACCTGCTGAGAAGGCAAACAATATGATACCCAATATATGTGTGAAATCAAGCAAAGCATATTTTCATATTAGCCATGTTACAAAAAAAGCAAGAAAAATAAGCAAAATGAAAAACAATATGTTTCAATTTACACTCAGAATTCGTCAGTTTTCTCTCTAGTGGTATGTTACTGGATTCCTTTAAAGAACTGGTGTTAAACACAGCAGAGTATATTTTCAATGTATTATTGTCAACTTTAAATTATTCTGGCTTTAATCATGCATATTTAAAAGTGAACTTAATTATCTTTTGTTCTAATAGTGCTAATACAATGTTGGGGAGAAAGTCTGAACTCTCTGCAAAATTGTTAGAAAATTTTATGAAAATCATTATTTAGCAGTGTTTAAATCATCGATTGCAATCATTACTTAATGATTCAATATCTGAAATAAAACAAGTTAATCATTCAAATATTTCTTCTATTTATCACCAACCTAAAAACAAACTGAGCTAGAAGCTAGAGAATTTGAAATTGAAATGATTAAAATTGGTGGAATCCTGATGCTGAGATGGCTGACAGTATAGTTTATGTCGCCTACTGACTGCTGTGTGTAATACCTAATCTGCTTGCATCAAATATGCATTTTTCTTATTTTTGTTGCTATTATGACTTGGCAAAGAGTTTAGTGAATATTAATTTATTGTATTACCTTGCTTTAGTGATTGACGTTTTGGAAGAATTTTTATTACTTTCAACTACAACACAGTTAAGATCATTTAACATTCGGAGAGCACAAAAATTAATCAAACACAACCTAAGAGCTTTAGAGAATTTGAAGATTGATATTGGAAAGCCTAAATCCCAAATCAAAAATTTGAATAAATCAGAGAAGTTTAAAGACATCCAGTTCAATTAAAAAAATAAATTTAATTCTTGAAAGCATTTAAAATTATTTTTGTTTATTAGAACCATATACTTGGCCTTATGAAAAATGAACATCATGCACAGCTGGTGAAAAAAATTGTGTCATTTAAGTGAAATTTTAAAACATGAAATTGATTTTAACATAGAATGAAACAATGTTATCTCTGAAAAATATAAAAAGCTATTGCAGCACTATTGCAGTCAGTAAGGTTGAGGCTGAAAGAGGTTTCAGTTTAATGAATATAATATGCTTGAGAGTGGGAATTCGTTTAACAGTAGATCACATATTGAATTTAATGACAATAGGGAAAAGGGTTAGCAAATTGGGATGCAACTGCATTTTGTCCAAGCATGCTTGAGTGGTTACCATAGGTTGGCTACAGATACAAGAGTTCAGCAAAAATCAACAAAAGCATTCTGTGAGAATCAATTGACTATATGGAACTTATAATACAATATTGTATTTTATTATTTGTTGTAAATTGTGTGCTACAAATCCTTTATATCACTAAAACTTGTGATAAACTTATCTGCGCATATATGTATGTACATGCACATATGTACACATCCATATATGCATTCTTCTTCAGAGTCAGTTGTTAAACATACACCATACTCTACTGCTTCTAGCTCATATCATAGATCCCATATGTCAGCCTACTTGTGTGCCCCTCCATTGTTCCTTAGGTGATGTGCAACTTTAAATCTCTGGAGGCTGTCATGTAATGTTACTTGCAGTCACTTGTCATCTCTGGAAGAATATCAATCCCAAAAGATTGATCTTTGTTTTAGAGAGAAGCTTTTGAGGGCACTGTATAATTTCCCAAAGACAACCAAGACTGTTTTCTACTTTCTGTTCAATTCTGGAGGAAGTTCACATGAAGTATCTAAGTATTGATGGACCATCTCTATAGGTTGTCCATCCAACTGCATATCAAAGTCTGTACAATAGAACTTCTTTATTCACTTGGTTTTTGCTGTGTGGTTGGCTACACTCTGTTACATGTTTATAGATCTCTTTTAAGAGATTCTTAAGTATTCCAGGGCTTGATGCTATCAATATAATATCATAATATAGCAGGATTAGCAGGAGCATCTGGAGGACCTTACCATCCATAGGGAATCCTTTGTCTATTTGAATTCTTCATTAGATACCCTCTCCTAAAGAAGCAAATTTTGCTAAAGGAGCAAATACCTTTGTTTTGTTCCTTGTTTTATATGAATAAACAGAAGATCATTGAACAAAGTTATCTTGATTAAATTTTTCGAGGTACAGTGGAAAAAGTGCTGGACCTGGAGTCAGGTGCTCAATCCACTGCATCACCTAGTTGTCCTAAACCAATGACTAATTCAAATTCAGTCTCATATACATACTAACTGTATGACCTTGGGCAAGTCACTTACTCTCTGTTTGCCTCAGTTTCCTCAGCTGTAAAATGGGAATAACAATTTTCAGAATTGTTGTGAGGATCCAAAGATCCTATAAAGCATGTATGTATAGATATTTCTAAAGCATTTAGCAGAATGCCTGGCACACAATAGGCTCTACATAAATGCTCATTCCCTTCCCCTTTGCCTTATTTTGCCATGGACACCATATTGTTATTATTGCTTGTTTTGAGACTGTGTCTCCCTATCTTCCCCAGTGTGGAAGCATGGTGGCCACTCAGAGACTCAATTCCATTCCTGATTGACATGAATTTTAACCTCCTTTGTTTGTCCTCAGCTCTGAAGGGCTTACTAATTTGGCACCAGTCTTAGTGGTCATTAAAAGAACTTCATAATTTCCTAGAGGCAATCTAATATTCTCTTCTACTCCTATTCAATTTTGGGCCTCCTTGTCTACTTGCATTTTCTGTAATACGTACTAGGATGGACAAGCCTTATATGTTGTTCATTCGATTGCATTTCATAATTTGGGCAATAGAAATTCTTAATCTACTTGATTTTTTACCATGTAGATGGGCAGGCCAAATTCTGAAGAACAACTGTTATATTTAGGAATCTGAGTAGTGTTTATGTCATGTGCAAGCATTTGGAGATTCTATTAATTCCTCTTTAACTTGGTGCTGTATCTGGAGCAGTTAGGTGGCACAATGGATAGTATACTAAGCTTGGAGTCAGGAAGACCTGAGTTCAAATTAAGCTTCCGATACTTACTAGTTATGTGATCCTGGGCAAGTCACTTAGTCTTTGCCTCCCTTTCTTCAACTGTAAAATAGGGATAATATTAGCACTTACTTCCAAGGGTTATGTGAAGATCCAATGAGATACTATTTGTAAAGCTATTATTAGCACAGTATATGGCACTTAGTAGTCACAGAGTAGTAAATGTAAGTTCTCTTGTTCTTTTGTATCTCCTTTCTCCATGATGGTGATGAATACTTTTTTGTGAACATGTGTCTTAATATTTTATTCCTTGCTTTTTCAAATATTCATCAAGGATATCCTCAAGGTCTATGCTGATTATTCTCATAGGCTTTCATAGCAACAGGAAAGTAGGTATATGCATCAGTAGTTAGTGATATTTTGAAGTAAATAAAAAGATCTATGATTTTCCCCAAACTTTTTGTTTCCTTACCTCCTGTAGATATCTTGAAAATGTATCCCTTAGTGCCCTCAAAATCAACATCTCCAAGGTAGAACTTTTCTTTCTTATATTTGATTTTGTTTGTTAACTTTTTCCAGCATTCCTTTTTTAAAATAATTTTTGTGTAACTATTCATTCTCTCTTCTTCCCACTTCCCCTCCAATTTAACAGCTATAAAAAAGAGGAAAGAAACTCTTACAACAATGACAGCAATAAAAAGCTTTGTTTTCTTTCCTACCCTTTCTACATTTTCATGTAACATTTCAGAAACTGTGATGCTAAAGTCCAAATGTGGGAGTGCCACTGGCATTGATGAAAAAAAGAATATATAAATATTGACATTTTCCATTTTCTATCTATTCATTGTTTTCTAGTTTCATTCTTAAGTGCTCTTGGGATAATTTTGCCTAGTAGAGTTCTTTATCAGGATTTCTGTAAACTTGCTTCCCCCCCTCCACTTCTCATTGTTTTACGAGGCAATACTATTAATAATCTTTAACCATCCTTTTATGTAAGATTTTTTAAATGAATTTGCATTTTAAACTAGTGTTGCTTGTGACTACTATATCTCTCTGGCTCATAAGATCAAACGTTTGTTATCTGAGGAAGTTTCTAGATTTGTTTGGTCTCTTTATTGTGACAATTGACTTATGTCAGTTACATTCCTTTCAGAAACAGTGATAGTCTTTAATTGGCTGTTCTTTGATCTATTTACCACTTGGGGGACATCAATAACTCATTTAACTTGTAATTGCCTCAATTGTGAGCCACATTATCTCATTTTTTCTTCTTTCTTATATTTGGTAGGGGTTTTTATTTTATTCTAAAAATTTGGTAATCTCTTCACAGATAACTGTTTAGTAAATGACTCACCTAGCAGCAGCAATAGCAGCAGTATAGCCAATATATATATATATATATATATCAATCACTTTAAAGTTTGCGAAGTGCTTTACACATTTTCTCTCATTACCCCATTTTGTAGATGGTCAAACAATAAAGACGAATTAAGTGCCTATTATGCGCTGGGCAGTGTGCTAAGTGCTGGGGATACAATAAGAAGCAAAAGATAGTACTTGTCCTCAAGGAGCTTACTATCTAGGTGGTGAAACTGAGACTTAGGGAGGTTGTGATTGATTCGCAGTAAACACAGTGAGTATCTGAGATGGGATTTGAATTTAGGTTTTCCTGACTACAAATCCATCACCCTATACACATAAGTAATCTATCATTTCATGTATGTTAAAAAGGAAATCAATTCTATTTTTGGGAGGATGAACTTATCTGACACTTGCCATGTCTAGAGCCTCTTGCTTTGCTTTTCAATGAAAGTATCCATTTGAATTGTCTTAGGACAATTCACCCGGCAGAATAAGGATGCTGAGATCCTTACTCAAACTAAACTGCTAAGCATTAAAAATCTGCTTCAGAGAATGTAATTCTGATTAATTGGCCACATTGTTGAAATGCAAAACATACACTTACCAAAAAGACTGTTTTATGGAGAACTCAGACAGGGCAAGCATTCACATGATGGTCAGGAGAAACAATATAGGGACACTCTCAAGGCTTCTCTTAAGAACTTTGTTATTGATTGTGTGACATGGGAGACACTGGCACAGGACCATTCAGCATGTGTGTCCCACATCAGAGAAGGTGCTGTGCTCTATGCAAAGCAGAATTGAGACAGTTCAAAGGAAACGCAGGATGTTCAAACTTGGAGTATTCACTCCAAATGTTCACATGGACTATTTATGCCCCACCTGTGGTAGAACATTCTGAGCTTGTATTGGTCTGATCAGCCACAATTGGACACATTGAAACTTAATTCTAGTATAATTATGCCATTTTGATACTCTCTGAGAATGAAGTACAACCAGCCAAACAACCAACTATGGCATATAGATGTAAGGCTTGCCTATAGTTGGCTAGCCTTGATCTTTTTGTTTTTTACTGCTAAAATGTTTTCCACAAAATTTTAGCCCTTTTAATTAATGATCACCTCTGCATTCAAATCTTTGAATATTTAAATACATATACTTATTGAATTCAGAGAGTTATCACCTCAATAAAATTCCTCTACTTCCTCATTCTTTGAATCAGACATAGGCATAAAAACCTATAATTATTTTCATGGTTGTCTTTTTGCAAATTCTCCTCATGAGGCAAGATGACCAAGTTTCCCATAATATAATGTTTCTTATTGCCTTTGGAAAGATGATGAAACCAGCTCTGCCAACTCCTTTACTGAATTTCCAAGGAGAATTTAGTTTTTGTCATTTGACTTTGCTGATCATGAGAATGTGAAGATTTATATGATTCTCTTGCTCCAAGAAGTATGCCCTCTTATTGGTAACTGAACAAGGATCTTGAATTTTGAGCCTCAAGAATTATATTAATGTTTGTAGATAGTCTAAAGTATGTAAGATTCTTACTTTGTACTTTTCATGCCTTTCCTGCTACTCTCTCATCATTTCAGAATGATTTATGGAGTTACTCTTCCTAGGGTTATTCATATTTCCATAGGAATAAAAGCTTTACGTTAAAGGAATACAGCTCTAAGGGGAGAATTTTAAGGATCAATCAGTAGGTAGTAAAAAGATTATTTTGGGCATTAGAGTCTCCAAAATTATCTCATATAAATTTTATATTAAAATTATTATAAATTTTTATCTTATGTAAATTTCGTGTGCTCTCCTCCATTAATTTAAGTCAACCCTACATGCATCCTCTTGACAATGACCCAGTAATTACCCATGGAAACCTGGGGAATCCATGGATGGGATGTAATCTGCATGACTTGAGGGAATATTTGAAAACTTGAGATTTCTGGTCCACTTAAATTATTTAGCTATTAAAACTTTAAACTACTCTAAGACTTTTGGGAAATCCCATGTATATGCATATCTATCTATAGATATAAAATGTGGAGAACCTCTCCCTGGAATTTACAATCCTACTCTATATGTCTGTCATCTCCAGACTTTCCTAGATAAGTTCATAAAGGTTTATCACCAGACAATGGGTCACCAGAGGATTCATATTTTGCGTCGTAGTATAACTGTCTACCAAGACACACAATGTAGGAGCAACCCTTGTTAATTAATTCACAGATTCTTGAACTTAAATGAATTTCAAGGCTTATTGAAAAAGTAAAAATATAAAAGAATAAAAATTGTTCTTATATAATACATGAGCATATAATGCATGAGCAGGATATATGCCTGAATTCTGGCTCAAAGAATTCAATTTTGGAGGTCTTTTCCTACTCCAAGTCCTATGATCCATGAACTGTGTATATTTCCACGTCCTCAATGAAGCAAGCCAAAGAAATTCCCATGGTGCCAGGCCACCAGGCAATGTTCCCAGCAGCAGCAGGCTACTGCCCCTCTCTCTCCTTCATTCTGGAAAAGGGTAAAAAGTAAAACCTACTCCATAGGCAAATAAATGCCTATGTGCTTTGAGGGAAAAACAAAACAAAACAAATACCTTTGTTGCTACTGCTCGCAGGTCAACTTGTTTGGTTTCTGTCTTTGCAGGCTGCTGAAGCTCTTTCAGTTTCTAGTTACTGACAAAGACTTCTAAGAGAACTCTCTGGCATGTGAAACTTATTAGTAAGAATAAAGCCACTTCATGCCAAAAGTCCAAGTTTAGACATCGT
Organism: Bettongia penicillata ogilbyi; assembly: GCA_023548195.1. Classification (NCBI taxonomy): domain Eukaryota; kingdom Metazoa; phylum Chordata; class Mammalia; order Diprotodontia; family Potoroidae; genus Bettongia; species Bettongia penicillata. Next base: position 2,881,881 of record JAJHZJ010000560.1, on the reverse strand, counting down.
GCACCAGCCGACAGCTGGTTATATAAGACTTTGCCTTTGTTCCCCTAGTCATGTGTGACCTTTTCACTTCCTCCTGACACCATCCCCAGTAGAAAAATACAATCTGTTCAACTTGATGTAACATTTTCCTTTTCCTTTTATCTTGTGGGGAGGATAACAGAAGAAACAGTGTTACTTTTGCATTATATAAATATGTGTGTTTAATTTGTGGATCTGTAATACTTATGTTTATGCGCTTACATTTTGGTATATTGGCATTATCCATTTTAGACTGTAAGAATTTGGAAGGCAAGAAGTCCCTGTGTTCTTTGTAGAATTTCCAACAGCATTATCATCACAGTCAAGAGAGCTTAATAAATGCAGATCTTGACAGTCTTGAGCAGTGGGAGAAATCTAATAAGATTAAATTTAATAGGAAGCAATGTAAAGTCACACACTTAGGCATAAAAATCAACTTCACAAGGATAACATGGGGGAAGCATAACTGGAGAGCTGACAGTTTGCTGCAAGCTCAATGAGTCAGATATTTCAATCAAACAAGCTAATGCCATCTTGGGCTGCATTAAGAAAGGAGTAGCTGATACGAATAAGGAGGTCACTCCCACCTGCACTTCACTTTCATCAGACCTCATCTAGAGTTATTGTGTTTAATTCTGATTCACAGTTTAAGAAAGACACTGATAAGCTAAAGAGTATCTAGAGAAAGGCAGCTAATATGGTAAAGGGCCTTTTTGTCCATGTCTCATGAGGATCGATTTGAAGGCTTAGGTTGTGTTTAGCCTGGAGAAGAGACAACTCAGGAAGGCACATGATAACTATCTTTTAAGTATCTGAGGGATTGCCACATGGAAGAGGATTGTGAATTGTTCTGTATGGCCCCAGAGGGAGGAACAAGGAAAAAGTGGTGGAACTTGCAAAAAGGCAAATTTAGGCTTGATGTCAGGAAAAGCTTCTAAAAGAGCTCCTAGTGTCCCGGACTACCTTGAAATGTGATGCATTCCCTTTCTTTAGAGATCTTCGAGAAGAGGAAGGATGACTATTTGTTGTATACATTGTAGTAGAGATTCCTTTTAAATATGAATTGGTTTAAATGTCTGATGAGGTCCATTCCAATTCATATTTTCTTTCGCTGTGTGATGATAGCAACATGGTTAATGACAATGTGATGATAGCAACATGGTTAATGACAATAAACTGTGCCTCTATCAGATGCTAAGACTTTCAGAAGACTCTCCTTTGGCAAAAGGAAGAGAGAGGGTTTTATTTTATTTCATCTGCTAATGAAAAAGATCAGTGGGATTTGCTTTGTTTACTAATGAAAGGGGGCAATGCCCCTTCAAAGGTATGGTGAAGGATTGGTGTAGGTGCAGAGTACAGGAATCAGTTGGGCTACTTTGTAAGAGAAGGATGACTAATTGTGAGATAAAACTGAACTGGCAGCTAATCAAAATGCTGAGTAAGGGCGGAATGCATGAAATGCCAGTGGTACTTCAACCCCCAGTCTTGGACACTTTAACTTCTTGGGACAGAGGGCTTCTTTGGACATCAATTTTTTTTTTTGGTGCTGTATTCTTTTGTAGATAACAACACAACAACACCCACCCTTTTATTAAGCACACAATGTTCCAAAATTGTACTAAATATTGGGGATACAAAGAAAGGTAAAAGACAGTCCCAGCTCTCACAGAGTACACAGTCCAATAGGGTAGACTACATTCCAATAACTACTTATAGACTAGATATATACAGGATATGTTGGAGGTGATCAACAAAGGGAAAGCACTGGCATCAAGGGTGATAAGGAAAGGCATTTTTAAAAGGATTTTAGATGAGATTTGAAGGAAGCCAGGAGATTGAGATGAGGAAGGAGAATCCCAAGCTTGGGAAACAGACAGTGAAAACGTCCAGTCTGGAGTGTGAAGAACAGTAAGGAGCCTAGTGTTAACTCAATGACCGTGTAGGTGGGAGTGAGTAAAGCGTAAGATGACTGGAAAAGGGGGAGGGAAGTTTGTCTAACTGGATAATGAGACATTTTTATGATTAGGATAGAGTTTTGTAACATCTGAAGCCAATGGTGTTGTTTAAATTCTGACACCCAAAGATAACATTTCACAAAAGATCTCCTGTCCTAGGTTAATTGCAGAATTAAAAAGTCTCTAGTAATGGAAGGCAATGAAGACTTCTTTCCTTAAGTCTTTTGCAACATAAAGTCACCTTAATAAGCATTTATTAGGCACTGCTTCTGCATGTTTGATGTGCTTGGGGCACAGTTGTCCTGTATACTTTGGTGTGAGTTAGCCTTTGATCTGTATCAGAAACGTGAGAGGATGTTAGAGAAACAAGGAAACTTTAGAGGACGGAGTTTAATTTCATTCAGAGTTTTATCACTCTGTATGTCAGTTTCCCTAAGTGAAGGATGTTGTATTGGAATAGTAAATCCAGAGACTTTATTTAACTTCTAACTCTAAGGATTCATGGATTGCTGGAATATTGCCCAATGCTTTGATATAGTTTTCTCATTTATAAAGTCAAGAAGTTGAACTAGATTAGCAAGTCTTAACCTTTTTTTGGCTCCAGGACTACTTTATATTCTTAAAATTGTTGAGGATTCCTGTTACAATCTTTAAAATTACTGAGGACTCCAAAGAGCTTTTGTTCAATGTGGGTTATAGCAATTAATATTAACATATTAAAAATTTAAATTACTACATTTTAAAAATCCATTTATCAATGAATTTAAAATTGCATGTTATCATAAACAACTTTTTATATGGAAAGTATATTTTCCAAAACAAAAAAAAATTAGTGAGAAGATTGGCATTGTTTTACGTATTTTTGGCAGTCTTTTTAATGTCTGGTTTCATGGAAGACAACTGGAGTCTCATATCTGTTTCTGTATTCAATCTATGCAGTATTTTTTTTTGAGTTAAAGTACACAAAGAAAATCTAACCTCACACAGATAAGTAGCTGGAAAAGGAAGGAGTATTTTAATAGGCAAATAATATCTTAGTATTATTATGAAAATAATTTTGACCTCTTGAACCCTCAGGAAGGGTCTCAGGGACCCTCATTTGGACAATATTTTGAGAGCTGTTGGTCTACATGAACTCTAGAGTCCCTTTGAGCCCTAAGCATGCGTGGCTTATATGAAATAGTGCCTATTATTTGTATACAAGTTCTTAGGAGACCCCCCCCTGCTGAAATGTGCTATTCATATACAAAGCAAAGTGAACTCTGGCTTATCTGAATTGCAAATTTTTCAAATTATTATTGACATTGTCTCTTCTGTTTAATTAAGTGCTTTGTTGATGTAAGGCGAAAGAAGATGTTTTAAGCCAATACATTTGCAATATGCTGTGCCCTAGGGAAAGAGAACCAAAAGTTTCCCTTGGGATTCCCACTCTGTTTGAAGCCAACTCTTCCTATTACTAAAGGGTGATGCAGTTCATTTCTGGTATGAATTGTAAAACTGGAGAAACTGAATAAAGGAACGAAGTGAAGAAATTGAGCACATTTTTACAACCTAGCCTCATTATTTTGCTTTAAGTATTATCTTTTTCTAATATATCAGAGATATAGCCAAAGGTGTGCACAAAAATCACTTTCAAAGAATATTACAGCTTTAAAATTCTGTGTTATTTGGTATTATCTGCAATCCATTTCCCTTCTATTAATACAGATAATTTAGAATTGAATTTTTTAATCTTAGCATCAGAAACAAATTATATGCACAAATGTATTTTGAATACAGCAGAGAAACACAGATGTTTCAAGTCTTTTGTGATACATTAAGAACTATAAACTGGAAGCCATAAAATATAAACTCCTGGGAGGGGAAGTGAAGCCAGCACCCTGGGGAAGAAGCAGCCCTTCAGTTACATGACCTTTCTTTGATCTTTTGCTTTTTCTAGCCACTTTCCCATGCACTTATTACACTGGCCTCAGTTTAGAACTACAAAGCTGTAGGGTTGGAAGCCATTACCCCATGTCTGATTATAGTACTGATTCTGAGGAGCTTTGGGGGAATGAATCATATAGATTGCCTCCAAAAGAACATGTTTCTTTTGCATCAGTAGAAATGAGACTTGAGCCCAAGTTCTTTCTGAATTTTTGCTTGTCTAGGAAGCAGAAATGAAGTCTAATACAAATATTCCTTATAATTCAGTCTTCTGGAGGCATTTCCTGGTTCATAGGCTGTATTTAAATGTAACTAGGTCTAAGTGTCAGAAAACAACAGTCAAAAGCTAAAAAGTGAATAGTATATTTGGGTGACTTTATAGGTTGCTTTTTCCTGCACCCTGATACATTCCATATCCCTCTCCCCTCAATTTTCTTTTAACCTTTTTAGAAGCAGAGTCCCCCACCCCCACTTCTTTTCCCTAAGTTCATCATTTCAAAATAATGGCCAAAGAAGTTTTGGATTCATAGAGGCTGACAAAAGGAAATGTGAGTAATCATTGGAATTTTCCCATTTCCTTTCTCCTAAAGTACTTTAATATGAATTATCTTGTTTTAGTTTGTTTTTTTTTCTCACTAATTCAACAACATTTGGCCTGCTGTGTGCCAAGAGCTGTGCTAGATACTGTATTCCAAAGACAACAAAAAACCATTCCTTACCCTCATGGAGTTTACATCCTACTGAGTATTTCCAATCCTATCCAATAAACATTTATTAAGTGTCTACTATATGCCAAGCATTGATTTTTACATCTTTGTAAGGTGGGGAGACAGACAGGATTATTTACATATCTTTATTGCAGGAATAAGCAAAGCCCCAATAGGTTGTGACTCATTCTAGTGAGTAAGTTCTGAGAACCATGATGTCCTTATGGCAGCTACAATTCTTCTTCCCTGTGCTCTCCTGATTTTAGCTGGAATGAAAAAACCTGGTATTTGTTTCCTTTGATTTCTTCAAACAACGTCTGCCTTTAATTCTGCTGTGCCTAAAATCAGCATATGAGCATTATTTCATTGCTAGGTTAGATAGTGAGTTCACCCACTATAGGCAATAAATATCTAATCACCATGTATCTCTGCTTATCTGGTACTTTTATCAGCCTTGAGTGCATCAGATAAAACTGTATGCTTTGCATGGTTGTCAAGGGATCTTTGTGTCATAGATTTAAGAGGTAAAAGTGACTTTGAATGTCATCTAGTTTAACTTCCCTTAATTGACAGATGAGAAAACTGAGGCCCAGATGAACTAAGCCACTTGTCCAAGGCTTAATAGGTATGAAGAAACAGAACAAGAATGTAAACCCAGGTTTTCTGTCTTCAAAGCTTCATTGTTTCCACTGCACCATATCTAAATTTACCATTGATACTTGGATGGATCTTTGATTGCAGCAGCATGGGTGCTCATTCCATCAGTGCAGATTGAAATACCTCTACCTAATCTCATCTTGGGAAGTTCCATATATGTCCATAAAGTCTTCATAGAGGATTGACCTGAGGTATTAGAGAACTTTCTATGGTTCCTCTAATATTCTAGCAGGGTACCAATGTGTCTTCTAATATCTATCATACTACATAATCAGCAACCTTCATTTTCTAATCATACAAATCTTCAGAATATACTGTAATTTTATAACATGAAAACATTGTAAAGATAACTCCATATCAGCAATCAATGGCAGATAAGTGAGAAAATACTCTTAGATGAATTGGGAATCTAGGTTTTATATTTTGATATTTTCACTGCCTTGTCCCAAGGGAATAGGGTTATAGTAAATACAGAAATAAATTGAACCTAGGTTCAATTTAAAAATTTTTAAAAGTCTGTGAGAGTCACATAGAATCACATTATCTCATAATTGGAGTTCACCTCAAAGATCATCTAGTCCAAACTCAATCTGAAGAGTAATACCTTCCATGGCATCCCCCCCAAGTGGTCATCCAGGGTCCAGCTGGAAACTAGTAGGGATTAGGCACTTGTTTTCTCCTGAGTCAGCACATTTTACTTTATTATATTATATAGCTTTAATTGTTGAGAAGTTTTTCCTTATATCACCTTTGCTTTGGCTTTCCCTCATTATTCCTAGGTTTGGAGGCCAAAACAAACCTAATCTCTCTTTTACACTATATTCTTAAAATACTTGAAGACAGGTATCACATGTGTTTGTCTTCTTTTTCCCAGGCCATATATCTCCAATTCCTTGAACTTATCCTCATATAGCATGATTTCTAGTTCCTTCACCCTTCCCAGTTGCCTTTCCATGCAAACATTCCATTTTATCATATCATTCATTTATTCATTTATCATTTATTAAATGCCTACCACATTTAGTGTTGTGTTGAGCATGGTATCTTTATGGAACTATTTCACTGTTTTGTTTTTAGCCATAGTTAGATTACATTTTCTCCATTTTTTAAAAATGCAAGTGGATCAGTAAGTTTCTGGCAAATACATGTTAATCTCTTTGCACAATTTCTCCTTTTTTTTCTTATGGAAATCCTTTGTCTTCAGAAAAAGATGCAAATCTCTTTCTTCATAGGAGAGATACTCAGTTCATGTTATACCAACATGGTCATACTGTTGACCTTATCATCCTAAAGAATTGCATTACCACTAAATCCAGAATTTTGAAATTTTATTTCCTGAGCTTAATCTCTTCTTTAAAATTAAACCTATTCTTCATTCTTATTATAATCAACAGTTTCTTGTTTATCCCTATTCTCCAAGACCAATTTCCAATGTTGACCAACCACAATTGGTTATAACCTTAATCAACACGCTGTAAATGGAAATGTTTTAAAGGGACTAAAATGTAGAAATATTTTAATTAAGAAAACATTAAACAACATTCCCTTTAAGCTATTTTATGGGGACACAATGCTGAGTTGTGTCTTTGGCCAAGATTTCTCTTGTCTCCATATTGAGTTTTGAACACTTGTTCTTTTCCTTTAATATTTCACCGACTACTTGCCTAGAATCTCTTCCCTTTAACCACCTACTATTCCCCCTGAGCTCAGTAATTGCTGCTTTCTAATTTATCCATTCCATTCTAGAACTGCTGAGCATTGCCAAAGATACAAACATTCCACACACAATACATTCATAGTGCACAACTCAGCTAGGATCTTGCTGATGCTTAAAAGTCTTATTTTATTCTCATTAAGAGGCAGCTAAGTGATACAGTGGATATAGAGCTGGGCTTAGAAGCAGGAGAGACCTGAATTCAAATTCATTCTCAGACACTTACTAGCTGTGTGACCCTGGGCAAGTCACTTAACCCTGTTTGCCTCAGTTTTCCTATCTGTAAAATGAACTGGAGAAGGAAATGGCAAACTACTCCAGTATCTTTGCAAGGAAAACTCCAAATGGGGCCACAACTGGAATGACTAAATAACAAGAACAAGATCCTCACCAAGTCCTTATCTATTTCCTTAAGGAATTAGATGGAATTAGATAAGATCCAGACACAAATCATTTCTTTTATCTTCTTACTTCTGTAACTACTCTTTTTCTTTGCTATTTCTTCATCCTCTACCTCAGTGGTATCAAACTCAGATAGAAATAGGGTCCACTAAACTATAATGAAGATCCCTATGGAATACATATTGATTTAGAAAATATATTGTCTTATAATGAAGATCCCTGTGGAATACATATTGATTTAGAAAATCTGTTGTATTTATTTCATTATATACTTATTAATTACATTTTTTCACTTTATTAAAAATTTTAAACTTATTTTATTTTCAGTTCTGAATTCTCTCCCTTCCTTCTCCCCCTCTCCCACCTATTGAGAAGGCAAGAAAAACAGAACCAATAGCAAATATGTCTAGTCATAAAAATAAATTCCCACATTTGGCATGTTGAAAAAAAAGAAAAAAAGAAGAAAAGATATATGCTTCCATTTGTCCTCTAAATCCATCAGTTCTTCATCTGGAGGTAGATAAAACATTTCATCATGAGTTTTTTGGATTTGTGATTGGTCATTACTGTCTTTCTGTTACTGTCTTTCAAAATTCTTTATCTTTACAATATTGTTGTAATTGTACAAATTGTTCTCTTGGTTTGATTTTTCATTTTGCATCAGTTCATAGAAGTATTCTTGGGTTTTTCTGAAACCATCCTCCATCATTTTTTACAGCACAATAGTATTCCATCGCATTCATATGCCATAAATTATTCAGGCATTCTTTAGTTATTGATCATTCCTTCAGTTTCCAATTCTTTGCCACCACAAAAAGAGATACTATTAAGTACTTTTTTTAAACATGTGGACCCTTTTGATTTTTTATTGATCAATATCACTAGTAGTAGTATTGCAGAGGCAAAGGGTAAACACAGTTTAATAGCTTTTTGGGGCTAGTTCCAAATTGCTTTCTAAAATGGGGGAACAGTTCATAGTTCTATGAGTGATACATTAGTGTACCTGTTTTTCCACAGCCCTCCAGCATTTGTCATCTTTTTTTTTTTGGTCATTTTGCCATTCTGATGGGTGACAACTGGTACATCAGAGTTTTTTTAATTTGAATTTCTCTGATTATTATTATTTAGAACATGTTTTTCATGCTATTGCTGTTGATAGTTTGGATATCTTCCTTTGAACCTTCCCTATTCATATCCTTGTATCAGTTACAAAAACACTCTTACTCTTGTAAATTTGATTGTTCCCTGTATATCTAAAAAATGAGACATTTATCAGACATAAAAATAAAATTTCTCCCAAATATTCCTCCCCCATTTTTATTTTCTATTTTTTCTAATTTTAGTTACATTGGTTTTGTTTGGGCAAAACCCTTTTAATTTTTTGTAATCAAAATGACTCATTTTGTTTTCTATGAGTCTTTCTTTCTTTTATTTGGTCATGAACTCTTCTTCTGTCCATAGATCTGGCAGGTAATTTTTTTCATGTTCTCTAATTTGATTATGATATGTCTAGATCATATACCTCTTTTGAGCTTATCTTGATATATGGTATGAGATGTTGGTCTATACCTAGTTTCTACAAGGGAATAAGGCTATAGTAAACACAGAAATAAATAGCTAGGTTCAGTTTAAAAATTTTTTAAAGTCTGTAAGAGTCATATAGAATGTCTCAAAATTGAAATTCACCTCAAAGATCATCTAGTCCAAATTCAATCTGAAGAGTAATATCTTCTATGGCATTCCCCATAAATGGTCATCTATTTCCCCTCTTATTTCTCGTTTTCCCCTTTTTTAATTTCTCATTTCCCTTTGAATAAGATGTATTTTTGTACCCAACCATATGTGTATGTGTGTTCTTCCCTCCTTTAACCAGTTCAGATGAGAGTGAGGTTCAAGTGCTGTTTACTTCCTCCAATGGCTACCTCATTATTGTATAAACTCCTCTTTTTACCTTTCATTTATGTGAAATAATTTCCCCCATTCTTCTTCTGCTTCACCTTTCTCCTAGTGAATTCTTTCCCCATACCTATTCCATTTTTCTTTTGAGTTCATCCAAATACAACAGAATCTCATCCAAGCACTCTATGACCCCTGATAATGGTAAAGTTCAGAGGGGTTACATGTCTTATTTCCCTATATAAGAATATGAACAATTTAACTTTGTTTAGTTCCTTATGATTTCTCACTCATGTTTACCTTTTCATGCCTCTCTTGACTCCAGAATTTGTATGTCCAATTTTCTAGTCACCTGTTTTGTTTTTAAATTAGGAATGCTTAGACGCAGTCTACTTCATTAAAAATCCATTTTTCCCTCTGTAGGATTATACTGTTTTCCTGGAAAGATAATTCTTGGTTGTAACCTAGATCCTTTGCCTTCTAGAATATCATATTCCAGGTCTCTTCTTCATTTACAGGGGTGAATCTTAAATTGTGTGTGACCCTGATTTTGGATCTTTGGTATTTGAATTATTTGTTTTTGGTTGACTGCAATATTTTTCTCTTGAGGTAGGAGCTCTGGACTATGGCTATAATTTTCCTAGGAGTTTTTATTTTGGGAGTTCTTTCTTGAAGTGATTGGTAGAGTACTTTAATTTCTTCTTTGCCCTCTGGTCATATGAGATCTGGATTGCTTTCTTTTATGATTTCTTGAACAATGATTGCTAGGTTCTTGTTGTTCATGGACTCTCTCTCTTTTCTTGTTCAATCTGTTTTCCATGTCAGTTCTTTTTCCTGTGAGATAGTTCACATATTTTTCCATTTTTTCAGTCTTCTGGCTTTGTTTTATTATTTCTTGATGTCTCATGATGATGTCACAGACATCATATAGTCAATTCTAATTTTCATTCATTCATGCAATTTCTTCAGTAAAGTATTGTATCTTTTTTCTCATCTGTTAATTCTCTTTTCATATCTTTCTTCTTTAGCTCTTGACTCCTAATTTTTCCTCTACTGCTCTCAACTGTTTTTTTAACGTCATTTTTGGCTCCTTTTTTAATTCCTAATTTAACTCTTCTAGGAATTCTTGTTGGACCTCTGTCCTAGCTGCAACTTTCTTGGAGGCTTTGCTTGTAGATGTTTTGGAGTCATTCTTTTCTTCTGTGTTGTGTCTTGAGCTTCTCTGTCACTATTATAGCTCTTTATTGTCAGGTTCTTTTTTGGTTTGTTCATTCTTCCAGTCTACTTCTCAAATTTAGACTTTATGTTAATGCTGGACTGGGAATGGGGCACCACAGTATTTCGGAGTTTTCAAAGTGGTGTGATACAATGCAATGTATGATCTTTCACACCTTTTCTGATCTGAGTTCTGAAAATTTCTGGCCCAAGTTTGAGTCTATCACCTTGTTTCTACTGGGAGTTTCAGCGGATTGTTGCTTGACTTGGCTCCTATTGGTTTGTTAAAAAGCTCTCTGGGTTCAGTGTCTGAACCACCAGCTCCTCATTAATCTAGGAGATTGTATTCTGTTCCATGATGAGAGCCACACATCTATTAGTTGTTTCCTGCAAATTTTTCCTTGGGCCTAGGCTTGTGACTGTTCCTCTTTGCCCTGATCTATGATCAAGCACTGGATGATGAGCAATAGTGATGTCAGATGGCTTCTGTTCCTGAACCCAGTACTTTCTTAGGGATCCCCTGGAATCTTTCTGGTTCCCTGTCTTATTTCCCTTTCAGTACCTGGTGTTGTGTTCCTGGCCAGAATCTTCCACTGACCTCTCTGTCTCCCTAAGTAGCCCTGGGGTTGGAAATATGACTTACTGTGACTTCCTTTTGGCTTTTCTGATCAGATTCTACTACTTCTATTTGAGCATTCTGTAGATTTTTGTTGAGATTTATGTGTGTGTTTTTGTGAAGTTAGATTCTATTGCCTTATTCTACCATCTTGGCTCTACCTTGATTACATTTTAATCTAGTTTTGGTAGACCTATGGAGGGTTTCTTACCACATGTGATTTTATATCTCTGCTCTCCCTGATGGAATTGGCATTTTCTGAACATTTGCTCTTGACTCCTTTCTTCTTTCTCTACATTCTTTCCCTTAGCAATCTCATTCATTCCTATGACTCCAGCTACCATTTCTATATAATTGACTCCCCAAAATGTATCTTCAGCTCATACCTCTCTTCTGAGCTGCAGACCTACTTCTCTAGCCAACTACAAAACATTTCCATCTTCATGACCTATTGGTACTTTAGGCTTAACAAAACTAAAGCTAAGCTCATTAACTTTTTGCCTCTACTGGCCCTTCCTTCTGACTTTAGCATTTCTTTCTGTGGCATCACCATTTATTTAGTCCCCCATGCTTCTATCCTAGGGGTCATCTTTGATTCTTTCTTCTCTATCATATACATTAAATTCAGAAGCCTTAAGGATTCTGCATATTCAATGTTTCTTGCATCCATTTCGTCTCTCCCATTTCTATTGCTTCTACTCTCTTACAGAGCTCTATCCCCACACTCTTAAACTATTAGACTCCCACTAGATCTTCCTGCCTTTCCTCTTCTTTCTCTCTCTCTCTCTCCATCAATCATTCTGTCAGGATTATCTTTCTTACACACCTCATGGAACAGTGGGAATAGCACTAGACCTGGAGTTAGTAAGAGCTTGATTCAAATTCTGTTTCTGAGATTTACAGTTGCATGTCTATGGCCAAATAACTTAACTCCTCTGAGCCTATTTCCTCATCTGCAAAATGGGGATAATAGTATCTGCAGAAGCTCTTTATAAGCCTTAAGCTTCATAAAAATCCATTTATCACTATGCTGATACAGACTAATAAACTTGGTGGTATGAGGAAAGGAAATGAAATTTACTATTACAACCACTGCATGATGGATTTGTAATATGCTTTCTGGGAAATCTATTTTAAAAGTTACTAATCCTACTTTTTGTGCTGTGAATGGATCAATTTTTAAAAGGACCCCATTATCAATATCTTTAGGGTGTCCCAAAAGTCTTAGTCCAGTTGAAAGCTATTGGGAGTAGTGTATTTTCACCAGAAGAATGTTATACAGAATTTCCTTTTATCCATTCTATAGTCCTTGGTCAGGGAGACACAATGCTGAGTTGCATCTTTGAGCAAGAACAAGGGAAGTCAATGTCAAATCCTTCTTTGGGAATGCTCTCTTTTGAGCCTATGGGCTTTTAGCAGGGGAAACATTTCTCAAGCCAGCTGCTTAGCATTCATTCTTGAAATGCAAATAAGTTTCTTTCTTCTCCTTCACTGGATCCCCAAGCTCTCTCTAAGGCTGGAGGTTAAATGTGAGTACTGCAGTCATTTTGGTGGACTGCCCCTTTCACTGGTTTACTTATCTGCACCATGACTCTGCTTCAGTGCCTGGAGGGGACTGCAATGCAACAGATCTGAGGATGAAGCAGCAAGTGAACACAGATGCTACAACCCAGAACTCAGCAGAGCCAGGACTAGGAGAGGAGGCTGTGCCAGAGAGCCCTCCGAATGTTTTAATGAAGGCAGGAATTTGCCTTTTCTTTCTCCTGTGCCTCACCCCAGGGGTATAAAGTCAGTTATAAACAGATTTATCAAAGACAGTAATTTAGCCTTATGTTTTATAGTTTGGAAGCTTAATTTTTAGGGAATGCTGAGATTCTAGGGTTTATCTTGCTCCATCCCTGAGAGCTGGTATGAAGGTGTATTTTTATGTTGACTGATAATTTGCTACTAACCGTTGAAACATGAATGCATCATTGCTTAAGTTTAAATGCAGAGAGTGGCAATAATAACTTATGTTTAGTTTAATTATACATTTCAAACCAAGGATAGTACATGTTGACTGAACAGGAGTGCAAGGAAATTAAAAATTCTTGAGCTGGAATCCTCTTTTGGTTGTTTACTCTTTTCTTTTGGAAACCAATTCAGCAAAAAATATGTTAAGCTTCTATGGTGTGCCTGACTTTGTGCTAGGCCTTGAGGAAAATGTAAAGATAAGACTGGGCTAGAGATTATGATCTCGTAGTACACATGCAACATAGGATATAGTGGATGCCTAAGGAACAGTACTAAGAGATACAGTGCTCTGAGAGTTCACTTCTGGCTGAAAGGATTAGGGAATATTTCATGGGTGGATTGGTAACACTTGAACTAAAGGAAAGATACTATTTCAACCAGTAGAATGGGAATGACAGAATCCAGGTATAAGCACAGAGGAAGAAAAGTGTAAGATACGTTCAGTAGATAGAGGGTACTCCAATTTAATTAGTGAGTAGAGGGAAATAGGAAGAAGTAAACCTATAAAAGTAGGTTGAAGTCAGATCATGGTAGACCTTGAATTCCAAAACCAAAAGATTTGGCTTTATTTGGTAGGCACTGGGGAAGTCTTGAAGGTTTTTTAAGGCAATAATGTGATCATATATTAAAGAACTTCCCATCCCCTTTAGTTTTCTTTATTCTGGTTACAAATGGCTGAACCATGAGTGTCTAATGGCAAGTGTCATTGTATAAAAATCATAACCTTCATTCTAAACGTAAATTTTGTGTCAGTAACTTATTCTTAGCTGTATATGATTATAAGTGTATATAATGGTAATACACTGTTAGAAAAAGCACTAAAATATTTTGAGACCTCAACCCATTCTACTCTACCTGTCCATAGCATTCTCTGGTGCACATCTTCTATGGTTAACAAACTGACATTCATATTAGCCCTGTGTCTTCCCCCTTGAAATGATTTAGTATATATTCTGTATTTATTTACATATGTAACACTCTGACACAAATTAGCTTTGTGATGCTGATCCAGTCAAGTTCAATGCTATAGGCTCTTTGATAAGATGCTGACTTGCATTGGTAGAGGGATTTCTCATCCTGGAATTCCCTATACTAACAGAATGAAAGAACAAGGGTGGGGAACCTGTGACCTTGAGGCCACATGTGACCCTCTGAGTCCTCAAATGTGGCCCTTTGACTGAATCCAATTTATAGAACAAATCCTTTTATTTTGGATTCCAAGAGATGCACTTGAGGACCTAGCAGGCCACATGTAGCCTCAAGGCTACTTCCCCACCCCTGTTCTAATCTCTGTCCCTAATCCCATATTTATACATAATATATATGCATATATATAAACATATATATATGCATATATATATATATATATATATGTATGTGTCTACCTCTATGAGCTTTCTTGAAGGCAGGGAATGTTTTGTTTTGTTTTGTTTTTGTATCCTCAAAGCAAAGTGCAGTGCCAGGCCCATAAGTGCTTAATAAATGCTTGTTGAATAGACATATATAGATACACATTTTACATATATATGTATATAGATACATATATCACATTCATATATGCACATGGGACACATATAGGACTCATTTCTTTTGAGTTTTAGTCATTTGGTCTTCAGTCATTATAAATGTACAGCAGTTAGATGGCACAGTGGATAGAGTGCCTGGCCTGAAGTTAGGAAGAGTCAATATCTTCCTGAGTTCAAATCTGGTCTCAGATGCTTACCAGCTGTGTGACCCTGAGCAAGTCACTTAATCCTGTTTGCTCCAGTTTCCTCATCTGTAAAATGAGCTGGAGATGGAAATGGCAACCCACTTCAATATCTTTGCCAAGAAAAACCCAAATGGGTCATGAAGAGTTGTTTACAGCTGAAAAACACCAACACCACAAATGTAATGGGAAATGCCAACTTGACAATAGTTATTTCTTCTAGAACTGAAAAGAGTCAGATGCCATATCCAGAGTGGAAAGTGGTCAAGATGCTGGGGATAATTTGTCTAACCAGACTTCATCTTAGCAATATGGTAGATATGAGTTCAATACTAACTCAGTCCTTCCAATGGAAGTATGAATTCCACAGCTTCCATAGACAACGGACAAATTCCACTTTCATAGACAATGCTTTGAAACAAAAATGTGTAGTACCTCATAGCACATATGCTGCTGCAAATTTCGGAAGTTTTGCATTATATACGCCTTTTGCCCACTGTCTTAATAAAAGCCTGTAGACTGGAGTACAATTTTTAAGCTGTTCTCATGGTTTACCTTGCTACTTATTTCTCAAGGGCTTCCAAGCAGGGCTCCTAGAGATAGTGGAGTGCATCTAATTGATACCAGTAGAGGGCAGCGATGCATACATTTGAGATGGACTCCATTCATCATTTCCCTCCACTAAACAATCTCTTCTTCCCTGGCTGTTCCATGGTGGAAAATTTCAAGAATCTTGATCTCAAAAAACCTGACTCCACTGCAGCTCTCAACTAGGTAGAATTCTTGCAAATTTCCCCCATTCGATTTCTGTCCAGGGACAGAAATGATGTGCTGTCTCCTTGACACCTATGAAATAGTTAAGTAATGTTAACATGTCATGGGCAAGGCTATATTTTATATTTATATTGTTATTATTTGCAGTGAAATGATCAATTAATAATCTAAGCTGTAAAGCAGACTGGTAAGATGAAAAATTGGTAATGTTTTTAGCAACTCCCAAACCACTGCAGTATGCAGTAATTTTGGCATTAGTTAGCCTGAAGGTTAAAGGCAAATATGAAAGCTAAGACTAATATGGTTTTTTTTTTGGTTATAATATTTATGTAACTTGTTAAGATACATACATAAATAAAAGAAAAATGAAAACAGTAATCTTGGATGAAACATTATTTGAATTTCACTGTATCATGTTGTAAAGATGATACTTCTCTAAGGTCAAAGTTTTGCAGAGATTCTAAGTTAAGGGCTATTAAAAGGGGGAGGGAAACTGGGAAGAGACCGGGAAATTCCACCACAGTCGGGAGGAAGGGGAGTGAGTTGTTCTCCTCCAATCTCCCCTTCTTTTTACCAAACTTACGCTCTTCTGAGCGTTCTAGCTGATTCCTCCTCCCTGGATACCCCTCTTTGCTTCCCATATCGGCCAGTTTCAATCATCCGATCCTTCCTGGGCACGAAGCCAAATGTGGGGACTTGTAGGGCCCCACTACGTGTAATAAGGAAGACGGCCGATACCCAACACCCTGATATAATACAAGATGGAAAGAGTGGAGTCGTCCCAACTTGCAGCACTGCCAGTTTTTTTTTGTTTCTCATAACGTGACAAAGTGTTCCACCAAGCAGAACCACGACGAGGATCAGGAGGGAGGAGAGCTCCCTCGTCTTTGCCCGGAGCTAAGCCGCTGTCCGCTCCCCGCAGGATCGCTTTTCCTGCGGCTGCTGCAGCAGCAGCTGGATTTTCGCGTTTTCTCCGGAGGTCCCGACGCCCTCCGCGGCCTCGTCCCCCAAAGCTGAGCGCGGGCCTCGACGCCTGCACCCCTAGCAGACCCCTCCCGCCGGCGGCGCCCCGGCCGCCGCTCAGCGCGCGCTCTCTCCATTCCACGTGCGCTCCCGGGACAACAGCAGGCGAGGCCTCCGCGCGCGCGCCCGCGCCGCCCTCCCTTCGGCACGCGTGCTCGCTCCGGAGGCCGCGGCCGCGCGCGCTGCTTTTCCCAGTTGCTGGAGTCTCGGTGTGGGAGGAGGAGGGAAAGGAGGAGGAGGAGGAGGCGGCATCGGGCGGGCTCGGGCGGGGGGTGCGCCGGTGGGCGGGAGCGATCTCGAAGAGCTCCGCAGGAGGCTCGGAGAGGTGAGGGACGAACCCCCTCTTCCGAAATCCGCTCCCCGCCCCCCTTAGAGCCGGCCCCTGTCCTGGGCATCCGGCCGAGGGAGGGTCGCGGGCGCCGCGGGGCGGGCCTGGGTCTGACGCGCCCCCGATTCGGGGGTGGGGAGGGCGACATGGGGCGCCGGGCCGAGCCCCCGCGGCTCCCCGCGGCCGCCGGGCGCTAGGCTGGGCGAGCGGAGCCGCAGCCGGGCCGCCCGGGGATCCCCTCGGCGACGGTGACGAGGATCGCCGCGGAGGAGGGCGGCTGAGGCGGCCGACGAGGAGCGGGAGCCCCGGCGCCCCCCAGGGCCGGAGACACGGAGCGGCGGCGGCGGCGGCGAGGGCGCAGGGGCGGCCCGGCGCAGCGGCGGGGCCGGGGGCCGGGGTAAGCACCGGGGCGGGGGCGTGCGCGCGCGTGTGTGTGTGTGTGCGGGTGTGTGTGTGTGCGTGTGTGTGTGTGTGCATGCATGCATGTGCATCCACCTCCCGCCCTCCGGGCGCAATCGAGTTTTAAAATCATTTTACGACCAAGGTGGTCCGCTGCCTGTCTGCCTTTTAAATCGTGGGGGTGGGGGTGGGGGGCGTGGTGGTGGATACCTATTGGAATGACCTTCCTCTGTTTTCGCCCCCGCCGAGAAAACCCCCAGACCCGTGAAACAGCCAGCCCCCTGCCTCCTCGGTGCTTCTGGACAGTTGCAAAGCCGGCTGAAATGACCCCCTGCTTCCCTTTGGGGTGTTCAGTTTAGATAGTCTCTGCTACGCCGTGTCGCGACTCCCCAGGAGTCGAGGAAGCGGGGGTCCCCCTCCCCCTCCCCCCAGGAGACCGGAAGCTCCCGGGAGAGCCTCTCCTGGCGGTTCGCCTCTGCTGCCCACGGGAGAGATTGCAGGTTTGTCTCCTCTTTCCCGGTGCCGTGCCTGTGCGTGTGGGGGCCGGTCTGAGAAGATGACAGTGTTCCAGGCTTCTTTCTCTCGTAGAGGGAAGTGGCTGTCGTATTATTATCCCGACTCCATTGGTGACTCCTTATTTCATTGTGAATTTCCCTCCACCTGGTCCCTTTCTCACTCCATTGTACTTGTCAGTTTAGTAAGCTGCTGCCTCCTGTGTTGACTGAATATTTGTTTGAAATATTTTGTAAACAAAAACAAATGGAAATAGGTAAGTAGATTAAAAAAAAAAATTAAACATGGTTTCGTACCCTAAGTCAGAGTTTGGATCTTTCCTAACTTTAACATCCTTGATATCAACGTTGAAGCTTAATGGAAGATGGAGGTGGAAGGTTCAACGGGATTTCTACGATACCGTTTAATTATTACCTTTTAAGGGATAAATGTAATTCCCTTTTTGATCTGCATACTGAATTAGTGTTCTTTTAAAGTGCCCGAGGCCCTCTATGATGCTTCATAGAAAGGTAACTAGTAGCTGTAGTTGTAGCACAGGGTCACTTATGGTTTTCCTTCCAGAAGTCAATTTTGGACTCATTTCAGATCTTAAAGTCAGAAAGCTTTTCTTTTGTTTGGATGACTTTGTAAGTAATATGTGTTCATATTTCCAATGGATTTTTTTAAAGCATATGTATGATAATGAAGTTAGATTCCATGGAATTAACTAGTTCTGATTTAGTGTTTAATTTGTTGTCGTAATTGAAAAAGGACAGGCTTTTAAGGAGTAGCAGCTATAGTTGTTTATACATTTTTCCCCAGATTTTTGCTGGGTAAATCAAGTCTATACTGGGTAAATCAAGTCTATCCAACTTGAGGTCTTGACATTTAGTGCTTATTCTTAAAGATAAACAAGATAGAGGATTTAATGGTTGCCAAAGCCTGATGCCAAAGGTTTTTGAAGGCTCATTACATTGAATCCTTTCAGTGAACTTGCTTGCAAATTATCTGACATTATTGTGCCATGGGCTTATATTTCAGTGATCCTTTGGAGGTTGCTGTTTTGCATGAAATTGGATATTTGGAGATGCTTTATTAGAAGAAGTAGATACTATTGAGGCAGGAGCTGTACTCAAGTCATTTATCTTCTGCCTACCCTCATCTCTTTTGGAATTCATGAAGTAAAGCAGCACTTTGGACAGAGACTTGCCAGTATAGTGGCTGGGATGGAAGACCAGTTTATAGTAATAAATAAGAATATAAACTGGAATTAGTTCGGGGCTTAATTAAGGTAGAACTGTTAAGGAGGTCAGAGAGGAAATAGTTAATTGGAAGAATCTTCAGTTATATAACTTTTTGTTGGGGTGGGGGGAGAGAGGGCTTAACCTTTCTTGCAAAGTAGCTCAGCTGTCAGACTTTTTAATGTTCATTGGAATTCTTGAAGTTTTACCCCCTTTCTCTCACTTCTCTTTGCTGGTACCTTGTAGGTAAATATCGAAATTTTTTTTCCAGCAAAATACTCTTAAATATTTCATGCAACTGTACACATACACACAATGCACACATACATAAACACATATGTACATACTATATTAATATATGTATATACACTAATGTTACATATGTGCACACATATATAGTGTTTTCCTCTGCTGTACCAGGTATTACAATATGGGTTGGAAGGTTACATGTTTCCATGCATTTCACATACATGGAAGAGTAGGAACTACTCTTACAGAAATATGATATCAGAAGAAAAAGGAAGTAAGACTAAAGTAGTAAAAGATTCAATTAAAACTACTATTTGGGTGGTCAGTTATAGAACTTAGCCCTTCCATTAGTAGATATACTTTATATACAATATATGCATACTGTATGATAGAGATATTCAAGTGTAAACACAGTATCAGTTTTAGCTTTTGTACAGTGACCTATGTCAGTATTAATTGATTAAACTGTTAAGGGTAGTTGTCTAATGTCTTCAAACTAGCCAACATTTAAACTAGATGCAGAAAGTTAAAGACTGCAAGAACACAATACATACAATTTTTCCAGCTTTAAAATTCCATGATCAGTCCATATTTCTTTCTTTGAATTTTTTTTTTTTGAAAATTACAAAAAAGTTCCTGTTGTTTGAGCCAGTTTTCAATTATTCTGGAGCTGATACCAAGAAAATGATTATCCACACTTTCCGTCTTTTTCCATTATGCTGCTGGCCTTTGGTGCATTTGCCTACTTGACCTTACTTCCATGAGAAGTGAACCCAGAGGGTATGAAACTCAAACCATTTTGATAAAGCTCTAAAGAGAATCTTTGTGGCCATACCTTATGATTGGCCCATATTAGACCTGTTGTTCATTTCTGCCTTGTCTGTAGAGCTAGTTTTTATTTACATATATGAGTAGGTGACTAATGCAGACCATTTCAGATCAGTCCAGATTGTTTGAAGCTTTAACAGTTTTATTCAGCACCAGTGTATTTTATCTAATATAGACCCTGACCTAAATAGCTTTTTCTTAATTACAACAAGAGCCTAAAATACTGTTTGTTATAGAACTGTAAGACTCAGGTTCAGTTTCTGCTTCTGACACATGCTAGCTGTGTGACCTTGGCCAAGTCATTTAACTTCTCTGGTCTCTGTGCAACTCTTTAAGACTTAAGTTGCAGAGAAGGTGGCTTCATGAATTGGTAGAGGGAGTCTCTTCACCTAGGAATTCCTTGAAATCCCAAGTCTGGTTCCTGTATCTTAACTTTATCATAATCCTTATGTGCTAGCCACTGAAAGATTATTATGGTGGTTTTGAATACATTTCCTGTTTGTTTTGTTTTAGTTTTTGCAGATTGGCTAATCATAACTGATCAGGAACTGGATTTTTCTGTTTCGTTTCATGGAGTTACTCATCTGCTTGCAAACTGATTTTAAGTGCCTGTCCCATTTTCAACCTTCCTTAAGGGGAAAAAAAGTGTGTCTTGTTTTAACAGGGCTAGGATTATATCACAATTTTCTTGTCTTCATATATGTTGCATTTTGTTGAAGCCTTCTGTGTTATTTGTGTCAGAATCTAGTGTCCTCTCCCGGTGTGAAAAATAAGAAGGACATTTAATCCATTTTGTCCAAAAAATAGACATGACTAATATCAAGAGGTTTTGAGTAAGATGTTTTTAATGCTAGCATTTGATTTTTAGGTTTTCTTTCATTTAATAACATTGTCTAAACAAAGAATGAACAAACCAAAAAAAAAATCACCTTTTCTGTAAATTATCTGTTAAGAGCAAACTTGCTTTCCTGGAGGTGGGTAAAAGGTTTAGACACCATAGGATTTGAAGGCTCAGGGAGTGAATGGAGTTTTACTGCTTGAGCTGATGCTTGAGCTCTCTGGGTCAAGGGGTGAAGTGCAAGGATACGTAACGTTGCGGCCTTTGGTGTGTCTTTCTCCTGGGCACTTGTTTGTTGTTGGGTAGGGGAGCAGAATGCTCTTATTACACCTGGGAAATTGTACCATTCTAAGTCGCAATACCTCAAGAAAGGTAGTTTGGAGAATGCAAGTGAAATGGCACGTTACCACAATGAAGAGTAAGACTTGAAAATTAAGCATCCTGAGTTGTGGTGGTCTTACTGGAAGAAAAGCTGCATTCTGTTGCTTTTGACATTTTGTACCAAAGGGCAGCCTTTTTACCCACAGTCTGAAAAGCATGGTACAAGTAATAGGAGAGAGAAAAAAAAAACTCAGAAGGAAAACAATGAAAAGAGAGCCACAGACATCGTGTTGACAGGGTACAAATAGATACTGATGGCAGAGAAAAAAACTATCATGAAGAGACAGATGATGAAGTGGGTCTTTGATCTGGAGATGAGTGGCAAATAGACACTTAAACCTCAGTATCTCTGAAAGACAGCATTGTACCACACTAAAGGCTCATCATTGATAAAGAAACTTCGTATTTGGGTGAGGAAGGGCTAAGAGCATTAGTGTGCCATGAAAGCCAGTAATTAGCTGTAGGTAAGGCAGTCTGTGCCTAGGCAAGACAATTGTAACACTCATTCTGTGGGAAGTAGGGTTAGTGTCTGGAAGCGTGTGATTCATTCCATGGACCAGGATGTTGGCTAATTACCACAGAATAAATTTCTTAAACTTGATCTATTATGCAGGTTTTTAAGAATAACACAATATGATATGAGGCAGCTAGGGGGCAAAGTAAACAGAACACTGGACATGGAGTCCTGAATGTAAATTGACCTGCTGTCTAATACAGCCTGTCAACAGGCAATTCCAAGTTCATTAAACTTACATGAAAATTATGTTTATTACACGAGAAATGAACATGCATGTGGAACCCAGAGAGTTCACAATATGGATAGA
Source organism: Bettongia penicillata ogilbyi (assembly GCA_023548195.1). Classification (NCBI taxonomy): domain Eukaryota; kingdom Metazoa; phylum Chordata; class Mammalia; order Diprotodontia; family Potoroidae; genus Bettongia; species Bettongia penicillata. The sequence goes on along the minus strand of JAJHZJ010000560.1, from coordinate 2,859,677 downwards.
AGTTTGTATTTTTATAACAGCAAGACAAAGGAAGGCAGAGATAGCAGAAAGTGGTGTGGCACAGGAAGGGGAAAGATTCAGTAAAAGTGAGAAAAGGACAAAATCTTCCTTATGGGGAGGAGCTGGGTAATTGCAAAAGTCTTTCTTTTCTCTTGAGAACTGCTCGACTGAAGTTAGGTTGGCCTCCTTAATTGTGCAGGGTCCCAGATTCACAAACTTAGTGCAGACTATCTGGCTTCTATCTTGACTCATAAGGGCACATTGGGAGTCCAACTTGGGATGCAAACAACACATCATGTTAGTTCAGGTTGGGGTTTTGCCCTGGACATATTCAGGGCCTACTGCATAGTCTGGGTCCAGGGTTTGTAGAAAATAATGGCAACTCAAAAAGAAGTTCAGGAGACCCCTTAATAGACCTTAACAAGGTCACTTATTAGCTGACTGACTCTAGATAAGCCATTTAACCTCTTTGCCTCAGTTTCTTCATCTGTAAAAGAAGTATAATAATAGCATCTACCTCCCAGGGTGGTTGTGAGAATCAAATAATATAATATTTGTAGAAAGCTTTGCAAACCTTAAAGAACTATAAATGTTAGCTTTTAACAGCTTTAATATTAAAATAATATTAAAAGTATAATATTTAATGTAGCTTATGGCATGGTGTTGTCTTCTTTTGCTTACCCTTCCTCCCTTCAAACTTTGTAGCTAACCCTTAATAGTTTTTTTAGCCCTTTAATAAAATGGTGCAAGTGGGATAAAAGACTGGGAAGAAAGCTCACGAGAGGATGCCTAAGGTTGATTTTGTTAGTGATCCAGAAATTATAGATTATGTTTTGAATGGTGCAGGCAATTCAGAGTATTCTAAGAGTCTGGAGGTGGATGATTTTCTGGTAACCAAGAAAGGTCCTTGAAAAAAGGTTATCTGTGATATTGTCTAGGAGGTCATGCCTTCAGATTTGCTTGCATTTATGAGAAAGAGGCAAATGATGAAAATGGAAGTGGACAAGAACTTTTTCCAGTAAAACAAGTTGTCTGGTAACTGCTGAGACTGTTGTTCATTCAGGCATTTGAGTCATATTATTTGTAGTTACATCTGTAGCTATGTTAGGTGAAGACCTGCCTTTAGGGTTGGAATGCACAAGATTGGGTCTAATTATATACTGCTGTAGTGGCTTCTTAGATGATTTTAGGAGGCTTTGCCTTTCTGGAGAATGTGTTTGTCCAAAAGGATTTATTTTTCTATATATTTTGAGTAATGATTTAATAGAAGTGCTAGTAAAGTTGCTCAATGGTGTGGAGGTAAAGAAAGGACACAGATCACATTTGTTTGTCTGCATTTTTCAGTTCCCTTTTGTGTCTCCCCTCATGAAGAGACTGTAGTAGACAAAATTCTTAGAAGGAGGTCTTCAATGAAGTGACCCAGAGACACTTCATTTTAGATTTTTTTTATCAGTGATTTAGATAAAGACAGATATATTTATTAAATATTCAGGTAATACAGAGATAGGAAGGATAGCTAAAACATTGGATGACAGGGTCAGCATCCAAAAAGTTGTTAATGGTTAGAGTATTGGGCCAAATCTAATGTGACTGTGTTTAAAAGGGATAGATGTGAAATCTTGTATTTGGGTCTAGAAAATTAACTTCAGTAGCTTCAGAAAGACTAGCTAGCAGCGATTTAGCAAACAGCTCAGCTGAAAAAAATCTGGAGGTTTTAGTGGACTCCTAAGCTCAATGTGCATCAGCAGCGTGGGATGGCAGTTAAAAAAATGAATACCAACTTCTTTTGACCCTGCTTATTACTTCATCTACGTAAGGAACTTCTGGCCAGAAACTTTACCTCCCAATGCAGATTTAATGGAAGTGCTAATGAAGTGGCTACGTGATGTTGTGGAGGTAAAGAAAGGACACACATCACATTTGTTTGTCTAAATTTTTTTTGTACCTTCTCTGTAATTTATAGTCTTAGAGCCCTTTGTACCTCTGCCAAGTGACACGAGTACTGGGGCTGGAGTTAGGAGGACCCAGGTTCAGATTAGACCTCAGGCACTTAGCTTTTGTCTACCTCAGTTTCTTCAACTGTAAAACAGGGATAATTATCCCTCCAGAGTTTTTTGAGGATCAAATGAGGTGACATTTGTAAAGTGCTTAGCAGAGTGCCTGTAATACAGTAGGTACTTAATAATGCTCCTGTTGTGATTGTTCAGTTGGTTTAGTCATGCCTGAACCTTCCTCACCCAGTTTGGGGTTTTCTTGGTGGCAAAGATACTGGAGTGGTTTTGCCATTTCCTCCTTATTGTGTCCTCATTTTACAGATGAGAAACTAAGGCATATAGGGGTTAAGTGAGTTGCCCAGAGTTGCATGGCTAGTAAGTTTCTGAGGCCTGATTGGAACTCAGATTTTCCTGACTCCAGGCCAATGCTCCATGTACCATGCTATATATGTTTATTTCTTTCCATTCTCTTCCACTTAACTCTTTGTCTTATTACTGCTTATGTCTTCCCAAAGAAATACTTCTAGTTGTAATAGAGGACTGACAAATGATGCTGGCGAAACTCATAGCATGTCATTTGGGTCCACCAAAAATTTGTCACGAAATCTCACCTGCATGCTCACTTCTGCATGGCAATCCTTTTCTTTCTTTATTGGCATTACTCAGTAGTCCCTATAGGGACTGTTTTAAACTTTCTTATTTCTCTTCCCCTTTACTTAATGCTTTAAGAGTCACACCATATTCCAGTCTCTGATAAAGACATGATTTTTTCCTTTGCTAATGCCAGACATTTTTATTGTATCCTTATTCCTTTCCACTCTTTTTTTTCTGGAAGTTTCATGACTGGATCATTCTTTCTCTCTCATCTTCTATCTCTCCTTGTATCCTCACTTCTTTCCTGATGACCATCCTTTGCAATTTTTAAAACTTTATTTTAAAATTCTGAACTTTATCACCAAAAAAAGATTTTTAGTACCCACAGCAGAACGCAAAAAGAGGATTCTGTATGACAGTATGGATCTCCATTTCATACTGCTTACTTTTAAAGTATTTAGTGCATTCCACATGTTACTTTCAATGTATTACAAAAAAGTGACCCTCTTTTTTTCATCACTGTTGCTGTTCCTGACAAAAAAAGAGAAAGGAAAAAAAAGAACCATAACATAAGCATAGTGAAGCAAAAGCATGTCTAAAAATGCCTCTTTCCATGATCTTGTGTTCATCTCTTCTCTGTTAGGAGGTGGTTAACATGCTTATATCAGAGTTCTAATATCCTTGTATGAATCATTATCCTTATGGTCCAAGATTCTCTGAAATAATTTTTCATCATTTCTTACAGCATAATAATATTCCTTTGCATTCCTCTTTTACAAATTGAATGGTTGTTACACAGTTGTGAAAAGAGGCAATCTGAGTCACCCCCTTAAATTTTTGTTTTTCTTTTTGCCCCCTTTTATTCAGAATCAGAAAGTTTCTTTTATTTACAGCTATTCTATTCTCTCCTTAGTATTATTCTCTTAATTCTCTCCATCCTGACTTGTAGCCCTGTGGAGTTTGAGGTATTTCTACAAATGAAGACACTGGTGACTTAGGATTCTTGCCATAATTTATGGAAATGTATGTAAGAAAGCTTTAGACAAGTTTTTCCTCTATCCATTAAATTAGACCCCCCTCTCCTTTTTTTTAACCTTCAAATTTCTTGTTAAACATGACTGGAACCGTCTTAGTTCCAGTGTCGACTCAGCTGCACTGTAGGTTTCTGATTTCCACTCCTTCCTCTCCCCAAACCCATGGCCTCCTTTAACTTTATTTCCTTCCTTATTTTAAACCTACTTATCTTGTTTTGGAATTAAATTACGCCTCTTTTCTTTTGAGGAGTGTGGAATTTAATACATTGTTGGTGCTAAAGAATCTTATGTTATTGTCAAGAAATCATTCTGGAAAGTTTTAGGTATGTGGAGGATATCTTTCCTTAGCTTTTCTTCTGATGGCATTTGCAATCTTGAATTCATTTATTTGTTTTTGCACACTCAGAGAGAATCTCAGTTGGGACTCCAATTCAGGATTTCTTTCTTCTGGTTTTGTTAAAATCATATTGTTTGTCATATGTTATTTCTGCACAAGATCAGGAAACATTTAGCACATAATTTTTATATCACCGTCTTGGTTCAATTTTCTCATTAGTTTGAGAGATTTTTTGGAGTTTAATTGAATTTTATTTTCTTAAAACAGACCTGCACAACTTGGCAGTAGGTGGGGACCAAAATTAAAATAGGCTAAACTTCTTCTGATTGCAGGTAAGTTTTTAGTAGCTGGCTTTCCAAGTAAAAGTGTAATTAATGATTAAACTTTTGCAAATAAACCATATTAAAATTTAAAAAAGGACATTTCAATTAATATCAATTAATTACTCTTATTACTTAAAATTTTTATTTCTCATGAAATTGCTTCCCTCAGACTAGAGACAGACTGACAATATTTGGTTGTTGCTGGTCATGTGACAAACAGGAGAGAGTGCTCAGTGGTAACCCACCCACCAATTTACATGATGGACACAATGGTGACTAGTGGAAGACGGGTTAAGTGGGGCATGGACAAAGTACTATTATTATCTTTACTTTCTTTAACATTTTTTACCTTTTTCCTCAGGCCTTCTAAAATCTTTTGGTGGGTCGCAAGTGACTCTTGGGCCACATGTTGTGTAGGCCTGCCTTAAAACCTAGTTTTTAGAGGTAAATTTTTCATGTTTGTTCGTGTAATACATTGCAACATAGAGACTTAATAGTGTAAAAGTCTTTCCTAACACAACTTTTGAAGAGTGTGGTTATTATAATTATCCGGATAAGTAAATGGAAATTTATGAGGAAAAAAAGATTTTTTAATAAATTACTTGGCAGCTAAAGTGTTTAAACAGACTTATTTAATTATTTTTTTAGTAAGTCTGTAGGATATGGAGTAAAGAGTATTTCTTTATATATTATTGCACTACAAGTTACATTTCTGTTACAGAGTCAGGATATAAAATGAAATAGACCTAATTGCTTTAGTCCAATACATTTGCATAAAAGTATCTTTCTTTTGTAGAATAAATTGTTATTTTAAATGTTATTTTAAAAATTTTCTTTATATAAATACATAAAATAACATTTTAGAGTTGCATTGTTTGGATGCATTCAGTGTTGTTTCAAGAAAACTATTTTTAGGTATGTGTTTTCATATACTGGAAAACTTACAAATAGGGTTTTTGTTCTTTTCCTCCTTTTCACCTTCAGGAAGTAAATATAAAATCCTCTTGAGTCTGTTCAAAGCCCTTCATATTCCCCCCCCCACCTCACAGCTTTCCAGGCTTCTTATACCTTATACTTAGCTAGTACTCTTTGATGTAGTAGCCTCTTTGCTGTTTGTTGAAGAAGACATCTTTCAGCTCTGGATGTTTTCACTGACTGTCTCTCATGCCTGGAATGCTCTCCTTCGTTTCTGCCTTCTGGCATCCCTGCCTTCCTTCAAATCCCAGCCAAAATCCTACCTCCTCTATGGGAGTAGGATCCCAATCTCTTTTCTGATCTCCTTTAGTTTTAGTGCCTTCCTTCTGTTGATTTTTTCCTGTTTATAGATTTTTTTGTACATAGTTGTTTGTATGTTGTCTCCCTCATTAGGCTGGAGGCACCTCAAGTCAGGGACTTGGTATCCCTATTGCTCAGCACAGTGCCTGGCACATAGTAAGCTTATTGCCTGAGTGCTTTGGGTGGCTTAACATGAAAAAACCAAAATCTTTTGCCATAGTACTATTAAATGAAGATAGTGTTTTGTTTAGGAATCATAAAATGAAATGTGAGATGCTAGGAATGGTTTTTTGGGGGGGCATTTATATGATTAAAAGCACAGGTGATTCAGTAAACAAATTACTTTATTTGAAAAAAGAAATTTAATCATTTATGGTTGAATGAAGTACTATGATGCTTTAGCTGACTAATGGTGAAGCAAACTTCAGATGTAAAGTTCAATCAGTGTAGTTGTTGCAGCCCATTTCATTGAAGAAATATGAACAAAAGTTTGTTTGTAACTACCATGGAATTGAGTACAAAGACTCCAGTGACCTTTGAACTTTGTGGCTGTGAATCTGAACTGAGGAATTATTTAAGAATGGGAGAAGCTGCCAGTAGACTAAGGATCTGCTTTCTGCCTGCTTTCTCCAGAACTGTTGAATGACCCCACTAGAAAAAAAAAAAGAATCCTCCTCCCCTAAGAAAACAAAAAACAACCCCGCCTCTAATTGGAAAAAACTCTTTCTGACTTCAGAAGAAATTATTGTCTTTACACTAAAGTCTAATTAGATATTCATATCCGAAACTGCTACTCATTACAAATATTGCTTTTGTAGTTAGAAATGTTACAAAGATTACTATCCTTTTGTGAATTTACAAGACTGGTAGAGATGCTTGTGGCTCCTTCCCCTGCAATTTTTGCTGTGTTCTTTGCCAAAGCTATATTTAAGCTCTGCGTATTGAAAAGCCTTTCTGTTTCTGGGTCACACTAATTCCCTGGCTTTTTTGCTACTAGAGTATGTCAGGCAGTAATCAACGAATGAAATCTACATCCATAAGAAAGTTATTTTTTTTGTGAGAAAATAAGAATAACAGTATTCTTATTCATTTCATACAGTGTAAGTGCTGCAATTAATATTCTAACATACCTCACTGATAAAACATTAATAAAACCACTTTGTAAATAGAGAACCTCAATCTTAGAGTGACTAATAGACCGATAATATTTTGTACAAGCTAGTAGTGAAATTGACCCTGAAGAGCTGTGGAGTTATTGATATTGTATGTTCAGACTGCCAAATTTCCAGAAAAAACAATTCTGGATGATTTTGCTTTGAATCTTATTACCCATACTGCTCATTAGTCAAAACAATTTGTGCACAAAGATGATGCATCCAATCCCACATTAAACAGAACTTTTGGGTCTCATAATGATGATATATTTTTGCTAATCTGTCCACATGTACTTTTGCCCATGGCCAGTGCAGACTACTTGAGGTAGAAAATAATGGATGACATAAGTTCGGTGAATGGTGAATAATGTTTTAGGAGTGAGAAAGAGTAGTCCAGGTATTAGTTCTTCAGTTTGTGTAAAGTCGGGAAATAAAAACTCCATTTAAGATTCAGGACATTACATTCTATTATTATTAGTTTATTATTACCAAGAAAATATTTTAGAACATTTCATCCCTTTTAAAATATTTCTTTCTAAGGTTGTTATTATTCAGATGGAAATGTGAAAGGAAACAATTAGGATATTGATCTGTAGCTGCTAGATGGAGGAGTCGTGGTTTTGGCCTTCTAATTTTATAGTGTTTGAGCATTTACATTTTATCCCTGTGGTTAAATATTATGAAAAATGTTTTGGAAGTTTATAACTGCCAGAAATGAGCCACATAAAATCCTTTCTGGTGCCATAAGCCATGCTGTATTAAATCTATTAAATTTCTACTGAAAAAAATAGTTGGACCACATTAAAACTAGAAGATCAAGTGAGTACTTGCTTATCTTGCTGTAAATGTCCATTATGATGTGGTTTGAGGAAATTTGGAATTTTTTGATTGCAGTGTAACAAGGAATGTTTTTAATTTCAAGTCTTCTAGCCCAAAATCCAGGATAACTTCATTTATTTACTGGAAAAGAATTGATTCTATTTTTCGGTTTTGAGTGATCTAAGTAGAACTTTCCATTGGTGTTCTACATTGTGACCGTATCCACTATCTCTTCCTGGAGGGTAGAAGAAAGGCAAGGAAGTCATAAGAGAGTAGTTACACTGTAACCTTGTCCTGTCTTTGCTTTTAAGTCCCGTCCTTGTTTCTCCCTCATCCTATCCTCGTCCAGTCCCTCTCCATCAACTCAAGTTGAAATCACCAGAACCCTCAGGAGGGGAGAGAATGAGATTATTATTATAGGGAAGAATTAAGGTTGCCTGCTGTATGCAGGGATTTCACAGCTGACTAAATCTCGTTCTTGTGCACTATGGGAAACTTTGGAAATTGTCAACTAGTTGTATTTAGACCAGAGATGCAGAAATGGAATTAAAAAACTGTCATCCCCTTGCCAGATCATCTGCTGCTTGGGTGAGATTTTGGTAATGGTCCACCTGATCATCAAAAGGCATAAGTAAGTGCCTCTGACCAATTATGTATTTTTCACACATGTAGAACAGAAATTTTTCAGGGGATTAATGAAACTTTGCCAATTTTAAAATAGTGTACATTTTTTCACTAATAATTTCAGTGCCTAGTAAGCAAATCTTTAACTCTAATGTGTATTCTTAATTGCATTGGTACTTAATTTTCTCCTTTCCAGATAATCAGCTGTTTGTTTGCATTATCTGACACAGTTTTAGGTACCATATTTGTCTGAAGAATTAGTTTAAGAAGATGAAGTAAGAATAGTGAAATAAAAATAAGAATCCATCTGGAAGGATGAATCATTTGTGCATGACATTTAAAGGCAGCAGTCATTGTTAGCAACGTTGTGATTTTTGTCATTATGTCTTCCTCTTCTGTCATTTTGCTTTGTTTTTATGGGCAGAATTAATTTATCTTTCTACCTAGACCCACCCCTCTTTCAAATTTATTTTTGTTCATAGTACTGCCAATTTTCTAATCACTTTGGTTCACAACATTAGAGACATCATTGACTTCTCACCATCCCCTACCATGACTATTCTGTTAGTTGCCAAGTATTGTTGATTCTTTGTCCACAATGTCTCTTGCATCCATCCCCTTCTTTCTACTATTATGTTCTTATGATATTCTTAAAGTATAAATCTGTCTATGTTACTTTCCTAATCTAAAATCTTCATTGGCTCCCTATTCCCTTAAGGATAAAATATAAATTCTTTTGTTTGACATTTAAAGCTCTTCACGATTTGACCTCCAGGGCATCTTTTCAGACTTGCTACATGTTACTCCTCTATGTGTGTTTGTGCATATATGTTGCACTTAAACTGACTTACTTTCCATTCCTCACACCCATCATTCAGTCTACTGCCTCTTTACTATTGCACACAAGCTGTATCTTCCTCCTGGGATGCTTTTCCTTCTCATCTTTGCATCTCAAAATCCCAAGCTTCCTTCAAAGGTCTGCTCAAGAGCAGATCTTCTTATGGAGGCTTTCCTGATCCCTCCCAGTTTTTAATGATTTCTGCTTTGCCTTCCCCCTTTGCCCTTCATTATATTTACTTTTATGTTTTGTTCATATTGTGTATATTTGTACATAAAGTATATGTATTTATATTTTTTTGATTCTCTTGATAAAGATGTTAGGGACCCTCAGACAGTGAGTGATAGGTGTTTAGTGCTTTTTGATTGATTCTGAAATCAGACATTTAATATTTTCCCTTAATACTAACCTAATGAATAACTCCTATCTAAGATTTTCTTTTCCAGTAACATCTTGGAGGACCCATCACATGTTTTATTGGATTCATCACATTGTCAAAACAAAAATGTCTGTTGCATTCTTAGTCAGTAGGCAGTCATACTTTTCCCCAGTGAAGGAAGAAAATTTTTCACATAATGCAGTAGTGACAGATACTTATGTTTTGGGGATAGATATACGTGTCTGTGTATATGCACAAACATATAAAGTCTTTCTTTGTGTGTATGTATTTGTTCATATATATGTGTTGGACACCAAGTTCCTTAAATTGTTAATTAATAGTAGTATCCTGCCTTGCTGGTCTTAGTATGAATTATTGGAATAGCACCTTGCTGAGAGAATCAAAATTTTTGGTACAAAAGTCAGTGGAAGTGTACATGAGATATCAATCAGGAAACATATATGACTGGATGAACAGTGACATGAATTTTTCAAGGTAAGGTATAGGAAGGTTGTAATCTCAAATAGAGGGAATAGTTACATCAATAATACCACTGATTCATCAGAAAAAATGCTAATAATATTTGTTAATGATATTGAATCAGAATATTGAACTAAACTATATTCAATTTTAATTTTGAGTGCTTATGTAAAATGAGTGCCGTAAAGATAGTATTTTTACTTGGGCTAGGGGACATTAGGTCTTGTGAATATAGTTCTGGGAAGTTGAAAGTGTTTGGCAATGCCAGACATAAGATGTCCCTAGCATATTTTCTTTTTGTCCCCTATAGTTAGTTTCTGCTTAAACATCACCATACAGCTGGTTTTTAGAGCTGATTCAAACCTCCTCAACTTTCCTGTCCCGTGTACTTCACTATTTGGGGAAAGAACAAGGCATGGGGGAATTATAAGAAGTTTGTAGGCAGGATTGGTTTTTCTTTTAAAGATAGAGAAGTGTCCTCAAGACCTGATTGATTCAGGATACTGGGACTTCAGCCATTGATACAGCTTCTTGAGCTCTGGCTAAGAGAAGTCTTAGTTGGATGTTCTTCTGTGAGAATCAGTACGCCTTTAGATAACTAGGTGGCACAATGGCCAGAGCATTGGGATGACCTGAGTTTAAATCCTGCCTTAGACACTAGCTAACTGTGTGACTCTGGGCAAGTATTTTAGCTTCTCTTTACCTCAGTTTCCTTATCTTTAAATGGGGATAAAAATAGCACCTATCTCCCAGGGTTATTTTGAGGATAAAATAAAATACTATTCGTAAATTGCTTTGCAAACCTTAAATAGTTATATAAGTGCTAGCTATTATCACATAAATGCTAGCTTCTGATAAGAAAGGGCTATGTCTACCTAAACCAGTGGAGTTTCCTTGCTGAAAATTCTTTCTGTGTTACTGTGTAGCTCTTTTTTTTTTAAAACTAAATGTTAGGTGGTTTATGTGTGTGTATCTCATTTCATTCCAACCCCAAGCCTTCCCCTAGAACAGCCTGAATCAGATCTTAGCTCATAACAGGATTGTATCTGAGAAAAATTAAGTGATCGCTGTCTTTGCTACTATAGGCTTGGGTTTCTAACGTACAAATAGCAGGATAAATGTGGCTTGCTTGACACTTTGGTGGGGCTCACTTGAGATTTTAAGTAAAAATAATTTTAATCTGATTAGCAAGTACTCATCAACTTGTAGGCCAGTAAGATAGAATCACCTGGCCTTGTGAGAGTATGTTGCCTTTCATGAAACTGCTGAAATAAAATTTAAAAGTTATCATCCATAACCTGACAATTCGAGAAGAATTCATTTCATTAAATGCCAGTGTTCTCATTGATTTCCAATGACAAGCAGCAATTATTCCACAAGTATTTATTAATCACATATCATTTGTCAGGCACCATGTTAAATTAGGTGCTTGTGATAGACAAACAAATGAAACATTTTTGCTTTCATGGAGTTTACATTCTGTTGTTAGAGACAACATGAACTCATATGAGTGTATTGAAGGTAATGGAGGGGGAAGGCTAATAAGCAATTGGAGGAAATCAAGAAATGCTTCATAGAGAAGGTGGTATTATTTGCATTGAGAACTACTCCATTATCTTTGTTGGGAAAACCTCAAATGGGGTCACGAAGAGTTGGACATGACTGAAATGACTGAGCAACAATATTTGTGCTGAGCTTTGAAGGAAAGGAAAGATTCTAAAAAGCAGAGGGAAAGAAAGAGTGCAGTCTAGTGAAGTCTAGGCCTGGGAGACAGCCAGGTCTTTAATGTCAAACAAGGCGTTTGTACTGGATTTTAGAGTCAAAAAGGAGTCACTATAATTTATTAAGAAGGGGATTGACATGTTTGACCTGTTATTTTAAAAAATATATATACTTATTTTATTTTTCCCCAATCATATCAAAACAATTTTTAACTTTTTTTTAAAGTTTTGAGTTTCAAGTCCCTCCTTCCCCTCTTCCCCATTTGAAATGGTAAGCAATCAGATATAGGTTATACATGTGCAGTTATGTAAGACATTTTCATATTAGTTATTTTGTACAAGAAGACTTGAATAAAATAAAAAGAATGAAAGTGAAAAATAGTATGGTTCAATCTGTATTCAGACAATATCAGTTCTTTTTGCAGGAGGAGGACAGTATGCTTCATCATTAGTCCTTTGGGATTGTCTTGGATCATTATATTGCTGAGAATAGCTAAGTCATTCACAGTTCTTCATTGTACAGTATTGATGTATAATGTTCTCCTGGTTCTGTTCACTTTGCATCAATTCATGTAAGTGTATCTAAGTTTTTCTGAAACCATCCTGCTTGTGTTTAACTTTTCTTTAGAAAAAAGTAATATTAGGCCTGAAACTATGTGATTTTGCTTGAATGAAGTATTTAACTTTTTTGGACTTTTGTAGTTCACTTCAATATTTAAAAGATTTGTGACTTCATTAATGTGGATATTGCCTCCACCAACACAGATTGTACCCCCTCACAATGACTTAGAGTGTGTGTTTGAGAGTCCATCGACTGAAAATTTTGCCATTCTATATAACCAATTGATTGATGATATCTGAAGACATTTTCAGATGACAGATATATATTCACTAGAACTGAACTTGTACCCCTTGTAACTTCTTAGGATCTGTCCATGATCTTTTAATGTATTAGTATAAACTCTGAAAACTCGTGGTCACCTTCATGTAATAATGAGGCACTGGGGAAAAACATCAGAATTGTTTATATTGTTGCTTTTAAAAATTCATATTTTTAGATAACAGGCTATACTACTTACATCAATAAAAATTAATGTGACTCCCACCCCGATAGATTTCTCATAATATGGTTTATATTTATAGGAGTTTGGATGTCCTTGTGCTAAGAAGTAAAGAGAAAGGCCCTGGTTGAGGAATTATAGTGTAGATAAAATTTGGTTTTGGCACTTCATCATTTCCCACAAATCTAGCATCCTTATGATAGTTTAAAACCTAGAAATTGAGTTTGAAATTGATTCCTAATAAAATTCTGGACTAGTTTATTAAAAGATTGATTTGTAAGCACTTTGGAATAGAGGCAGTCAGTAATTAATAACGAACCTTCAGGGGTTCATTAAGAATGTCATTCCAGACTAACTTAATTTGCTTTTTTGATAGAGTTATTAGATAAGTTGTTGAGAATATTACTAGTTGGAAGTGATTCTTTCTCCTTCTTTCCCCCTTCCTCCCAATTCCCTATGTGTTTAAATTCTCTTTTTTAAGGAAGTACTCAAATACCATCTCCTCAGTGTAGCCTTTTCGGGTTCCTCACCCTTCCCCCCCCCCATTTGAATACAATCCCTGTTAAATTTTTCATACCAATTATGACTTTCCCTTTGTATTTATGAGATTTTTAGGGGGCAGATGATTAAACTCTTGGGGGTTAGGGACTGTGTCTCATCAATCAAGCAACAGATTTATTTAGTGCCTACTATGTGCCTGGTACTGTGCTAGGTTCATATCTTCTCTCTTAGTTCAGTGCTCTTAAAACAGTATGCATTTGACAAGTACTTGCTGTGTTTTTGTTGTTTTGTATATATTTCTCCCCTCCATTTTAAATTGTGAGTGCCCTGATGTCAGAATATATCTTACTTTATCGTTGTATATCTAGCACCATACTGCTGTTCGTTGTTGTTGTGCCTGACTGTTTCGGGGGGTTTCTTGGGAAGGATACTGGAGTGGTTGGCCATTTCATTCTCCATGTCGTTTTACAAATGAGGAACTGTGGTAGATAGGATCAATTGGCTTGCCCAGAGTCACACAGCTAGTGAGTGTCTGAGGTCAGATTTGAACTCAGGGAGATGAGTCTTCCTGACTCCAGGTTAGGTACTCTATCTACTGTGCCACCATAGTAAGTGTTTACTAAATGTTAGGTGTAATAAATAGAATCCCCAGCATTGTCCCTCCAGCTTGCCATTTTGTAAGCATGGTAGTGTTCCCAAGTGGTATCAGTTAAATTGCGGTGGATAGATTAATGGAAATCCATCACTGCTGCTCAACAGAATGATTAAGGTATGTGATCTGCTGATCACACATCAACAAAATGATAACCTCTTTGTCAAAAGGATCTGTTCAGACAGTGAAGCTAGGGTGATGGAGTAGCAGGAAGCAATTAAGCTGAGTTCCAGTGATCCAGATTCCTCTAAAGAGATCTAGAAAATGCACCAGATACAATTCTGACTGGGAAATTCAGCAAAAATCGCTCAATCCTTTGTCTTGTCCAGATTGGCATAGGGAGACAGAGGGGTCTGCTGATACAGGGGTCAGGATCTGGGGAGGAACATGCCAGCATGCAGAGCACTCTATCACATAGGGAGAGGAATTCTCAGACGCATGCTGGGACACTTTCAGACTCATACTGGGGCACTGTGATGAGGCTAACTAGCAGCTTTGTCACCCACCACAGATCCAGGTGTACTGAGGAGGGTTCTTGCACACAGGGGTTATATTCTTTGCTAGGGAGGCCCTGGACATTTAATAGAGAAAGTAGGAAGTTCAGAAGCAAGCAACAACAGTTTGGCTCAGTTCCTGGGAACATAGCAGGATCTCAGTTCTAGAATCTAGCCCAGCTTAAAGAGGTATAATCAAGGCAGGAATCTCAGATCAAAAGGGATCTTGCTTTTCTGTTACTTTGAACCAGCAGAACTTCCTTGCTGGCTAATTGAGGCTAAATCTTTGTCTTTAAACCAAACCCAGATTGGCAACTTGCATATGCCATACCAGAGGGGCAGTAATCAGATCACTTTGGGAGCACTGAAAGCTTACACATCCCCAGCCTGTCCTTGAGATCCTGGAATAACACAACACTTAGTACCCCAATAAAGCAACAGCAAGACCAGCCCAGATTTTCCTTCCGGAATTGTGGTAGAGCCCAGCCTAAATGTCAAGTCCATAGTCAAAAAGTACACTGGAAAAATGGACAAGCAAAAAAAAAAAGGACTCCACTGTAATGAGCTATTTTGGTGTTGGGGATGCTCAAGACACAAATGCTGAAGAGAATGACTCCAGAACATCTATAAGCAATGCCTCAGATTAAAACACAGCTGGGCCACAATCTCAACTAGAATTCCTGGAAGAGATGAAGCAAGCATTAAAATATATTTTTGTAGATGAAATGAAAGTTCTTGAGGAAAAAATTAGAAAAGAAAGCTGTGTAAGAAAGAATTAGAGAGAGAATTAATGACATAGCACAAGAGGTACAAAACATTGCCCAGGCAGCAGACTCCCTAAAAATGAGAATGAACTAAAAAAAAGTCAATAATTCCATGAGGGAATAAGAAAGTCAAAAGGCTGAACAAAGTAGAAGAAAATAAAACATAACAAAAAACAACTGACTTGTAAAACAGATCAAAGAGAAAAAAAATTAAGAAATATTGGACTATCTGAATGTTCTTACCAAAAAAGAGCCTAAACATCCTATTTCAAGAAATTTAAGAAAAATTGCCCAGATTTCTTAGGACCAGAGGGCAGAAATTGAATCCACTGGTCAATTACTGAAGGAAGACCCCAAATGAAAACTCTTAGAAACATCATAGTCAAAATCCAATGCTTTCAGATTAGAGAAAAAATAAGACAAGCAGCCAGAAAGAATTCAAGTATTGAGGAGCCACCATTGCAAAAGAATGGGGAACTTGGAGTATGACATTCCAGATATGGATATGACCTTAACAGTCAAGAATTATTTACCCAGAAAAACTGAGTATAATGCTTCAGGAGAAAATGGATCTTTACAAGTATTCTGCTGAAAAGATCAGAGCTATGTGGAAACTTTGAAGTTTAAACATAGGAATTAAGAGAAATATAAAACAGTAAATATGAATGAACAGTGATAATTGAGTAAACTACTTACATTTTAATATAGGGAGATGTCTTTTTGTCACCTTTGAGCCATGTGATCTTCAGGGCTTATAGAGGGAGTCAAATTAGACAAGGCCTGCAAGTGGTTCTGCTACATCTTGATGATCTTAAGAGAAGAATGGCAGTAGAGGGCAAGAAGGGTACACTACAGGAAGTGGAGAGGGTGTGGAAGGGAAGTGAAGATTAGGAAAAATTGTCCCTCAATATTACAGTGCATAGTTTGTGTTTGTCCTTTGTTGCCGAAGACGACCGTAACATTAGAAAAATGATGACATGACTTACACTTGACTTTGCTTTGAGGGAGGGAGGGCTGTGCAGGTCATCAGCCTCACTTCTCCAGAGTCATCTGAATCCAGTGAGCAGATACTCATCAGGGTGACTGGAGATGACCCAGGATGCACTGGGAGACCTTGGCCCCTTTAGATCAAGGTCTTTGCAGGTACTCACTTAGGGTGATGTAACACCACCCATTCATTGAATAGGATTGTTGAAGAGGTAGCCAGGGCATGGCCCCTTTAGTGAGGCCAAGAAAAAGAAAGACATCAGGCTGGGAGGGAAACAGCAAGTTACTGTTGATAATCACTCTAAAGCTAGGAGGGTCTAGAAGAGCCCTTAGGCTTCCCAGGTTCAGAGTGCAGTAGGTGTAAGGTTTTGGGAAAGGGGAGGAACTAGCCACTAAAACCCAGTCAACTGGGCATCTTTTGGCCATCCAAATTTACCTTCCTTTGGAGAGGAATGGGGGAGGCAGACAGGAGAGGAGGAGCTGAGTTACCTACCTGAGTCCATTCAGCCAGCTGTGTCTACTCACAGCATAGTGTTCGTTCTTCATTGCTGAAGACCATGCCATCAGAGAAATGATGATGTGACTTGCACTTGACTTTGTTTTGAGTGAGGGAGGGCTGTGCAGGTCACCAGCCTCGCTTCTCCTCCAGAGCCCTTTGAATCCTGCATAGATATCTATATAAACAAGTAGGGATCAGAAGAGCAGCTGAAACTTAAGTCTCTCATCTGACCTGGATAAAGGAAGAAGAATGCACACATACACACACATGCAGAGTTGAGTACAGAGATAACATTTCATTCAGTAGAGAAATGGAAGGGAAAGGTAAGAAAAGAGGAGGGAAAATTAGAGAGAGAGTAGATTGAGTGAGGGGTTAGTTGTAAGGTTGTGTGGTTTGTCCTTCATTCTTGAAGAGGGCCATGACATCAGGAATATGATGATATGATTTGCAATTGAATTGGATTTGACTGAGGGAGGGTTGTGCAAAGTCACCTGCCTCATTTTCTCCTCCAGAGACATTTGGGTCCAATGGTCAGATATAGATCAGGATAACTGGAAATAGCCCAGGATGCAGTGGGAGATCTTGGCCTTTTTAAGCTAAGGTCTTTTGGAGTTGTCACTTTGAGTGAGGCAAGGACCATTCAGTGAATAGGCCTGTTTAAGCTGTGAGTCAAGGGATAGCTCCTTTAATAAAAACCAAAAAACAAACTGGGAAGGGAAGACCCTCAGGGTTTCTAACCAAAAGAGGAACAATTATTATTTACATTCACTCTGAGAGAGGAGGGCCCAGAAAGTCACCATTAAATGGTGTTTGGGCAGGGACCTATTGTTGTTCAATCCATGAGATCCAGAGTGAGTTGGGTTTAAGCCCTGCTCTTTAAGAAAGAAATCTAGCTAGTAAACCCCAAGATAAATAGATGGGTTTCAGCCATCAAAATTTAACTTCCTTTGGCCAGAACATCCTCAGGTAAGAGCATGATACCCCAAGTAGGCTGGGGAAAGGAGAGAAGAGGAGAGAAGAAGATGAGTTGAGTTGCTGGTCCTCGAGTTGTAAGCAAAACAAATGATATACAAAAATATCTGTAGCTCTTTTGAGGTGAGAGAGAATGGGAATATGAGAAGGGTACCCATAAATTGGGGAATGGAAGAACAGGTAATGGTTTATAAATGTGATGGAATACTATTGTATTATAAGAATTGATAAGGGGATGGTTTCAGAGAAACCTGGGAAAACTTGTATGAAATGAAGTGAACAAACTCAGGAGAACAGTTTATATCATGACAGCACTGTGGTTAAAACAAACAACTTTGAAAGATTTAGCAACTCTTATCACAGTTATCAAAATAAAAATTTTTTAAAAAATCGCCAAGTTCATGGATCCTAGGTTAAGGAACCCCCCCTCCAATTCCTTATTCTCTTTATGTGCTATTCCTTGTGCCTCCTAGTAGTGAAGCAGTACTAGTGTTTTAGTAACCTTAAAGTCTCTCTGTGTGTTTGTGGGGGATGCTAGGAGTGGGGAGGACTAAAATGGGGATGGAGCTATTTGAGCTGTCCCTTTGTAAATTCCTTACATTCTGGGCTTTGCTTTAGGTCCAGGCAATGAAGCCAAAGAAGCATTTTTCTGCATACTTATCACTATGAGAAATATGTTTAAAGGGGAAAGAAACTTTACATTCCCTATTTAAATACTCAAATGCATCAGGTAATGATTTGGGTGTTCCGTTGAAGGATGCAAATTACAATGCATCTGTTTTCTGCCCATCTTGTGTAATGCTTCTCCATGTCCTTCCAAATGTCCCTAACCTGGGAGTTGAGGTCCACCCAATGTACTTGAAGGCTTCTCTTTCTCTTGATACATTAAGGGTATGAGTAGAGTTCTCTTATCATAGACCTGTCATCCTTCCATCTTAACAAATGACCTACTCATCTTTTCTTTCTGTCATGTAATTATTTCATGATATTGTTTATTTTTGATCTTTGGAATTGCATCCTGCTTATACTCACCACACTCCTTTATATTACTTTTTTGTGACTGTCATGTTTATTTCCTTCAAAAGTGGCAGTCTTCCAACTTTCTCTGCACGTTAGCAGCATTGGTAAAATGCATTTATTAAAAAGGTAGGCCTTTTAATGGGAAAGTTGGCATCAATAGAAGTGCTTTTCAATTTTCCAAAAGAAATTCAGCTCACTTTCCTCTTCCTCTTCTACTCTGGGCCAAGCTCATTGTCCATTGTATTTTCTATTCTAAGTATACACTTTGTTGCCAAAGCTCTATGGGGTTTCAGTTCAAATGCATGTTAAAATCTAGGCAATAGAAAGTTTTAATCCATTTCCTTTTTCCTGTGCTGATGGACAGATTAGATTCCTTTGAATGATTACTGATCTCTTCAGGAAGTTCTACTGTGTCTTGGGGATTGATGTAATTAATACGATGTTGGGAAGACTCATTATTACTCAGACTGTATTTCCCCTTTTTCCTTCCCCAGGCTGGGGGACCTAGGACCTATCTAGTCTGCTTAAGTACTCATATAGCTTCGATGAGATAGGGCTCACCAACTTTATTCCTTCCTTTGAGGTGGCGGATCACTAGGCTTTATCATCTGTCTAGCTACTACACACTGTAGACTCCTGGCACTATCATCTAACCTGATGTTGAAACTTAAGGTCTCTTGAGCCCTGCTACTTGCTCCTTTCCTATACCCTTGAGATTTACTGGCTTTTCTATCCACCTGAGCTTTCATCTAGCTTAACTTTATTTTATGGATTGTCTCCCCAATTAAAGGGAGCTCCTTGACAGCAGAGACTGCCTAACCTTTTTCTTTTTGTGTACCACATAATTCTTGGCCAGCTTAATAAATGCTTATTCATTCATTCATTCTTTTATTCATTTGTTTGTTCATTCATTCATCCATTCATGTTATCCTCAAACAGGAACACCTGGAGGCCTTCAACATCTACAGGGAATCTCTCTTTGACCTGAACTTTGCCCTGGATCTCCTCCATCATAGTGGAGAATACTTTTGGTGAGTATATCTCCCTGTTTTATGCCTGGCCTGTTCTTTATTGCCAGAGGGTCATTGCACAGTGTTATTTTTGTTGTTACATCTTCCAAGGAGTCTTGAATGATTTGGTTGTGGAGGCAAATAATTCACTAAGTTGAATGTTTTTTTCATCCTCAACAAACAAGTACAGTAGGATATTATATTCTCTCTATATTTCAGTCAGTTATGAGAGGTCCATTGTTGAACATCCTTTGTAAAAATCTACTTGTTCCCTATTAATATCTTCTTCAAAAGTGAATAAACTAACTTTTTTAAAGAGTTTGTATAGATAGAACAGTGGACATACAGGTCAGAAGTTGTTAATGTTTTCCTGGTCACCTTTTTTGGAAGCAGTAAGGTCAGAAGTTTTTTTCATATTTTTATTCTCTTCTTTATAGGGTGGTCTCTCAATGTTCTCACAATTGTACTACTTCCAGTTTGTCTGAATCCTTCTGTAGATACTTGATCCAGTCCAATTTCTTTGCCCATCTTTGTTTTTTTCAGTGCCATTTCTCTGTTTTCTGCAAGCATCGTAGGGACTGTGATATAAGGGTCTAAGCATAATAATTCTGCCATTGTTGATGGAGAAAACAGTTTGTGGTATTAATTTTTGTTATATTTTTTCCATTTTTCTTCTGTTTGTATTCCTAGCTCTATTTTTATCCTTGAAGACATCATGATGACTTTGTTTAGTTGAATATCTTGCCAAGCTTTCTTTAGAGTGGTTTTAACGGTTTCTCTCTCTTTTATGAGACAGTATTGCTCATAATCATTTGCCATCCTTTTGAGATACGAGGGGTAGGCTCAAGTGATGGTAAAAAGGGTGGGATGTGAATCATAATCTAGCAAAGGAGACTGAGAAAGGGGTGTTCAATTAGACCGATCAACAAACTAAAGCACTAGCCACTGGGGAGACTAGGAGAGCCTTCCTGCAGTAGGTGAGATTTGACCTGAGTCTTGCAAGAAGCCAGGGAAACAGAGACAGAAGGGAGGAGTGAGAAAGCATTCCAGGCCTATGAGACAAACGGTGCAAAGCCACCAAGGTGGGAGATGGAATGGTGTGAGTGAGGAATAGCAAGAAGGCCATTCCTAGGCAGATTGTGAAGTTCAGTAGAAGAGGGCAGAGGTTGTAAAGAAGTAAAAAAGGAGAAAAAAAAGTAAAACAAATTAGAAAGGTAAAAATGGGCCAGGTTAGGAAAGATGAGCTTGAAATTCCAAGCAGGGGTTTATTTTTCATTTTGGGACTAGTAGGGACCATCTAGAGTTTATTGAGCAGAGTGGTAAAATGATCATGCCTGTTCTTTAAAAAAAATCACTTTGGCAGCTCAGTGGAGGGTGAATTAGAATAGGAAGAGAGTGAAGACAGGAAGAGCATTAAAATTTTTTCCTCCACTTAATAGTATTTTATTTTTTCCAATTACATGTAAAGATAATTTTCAGCATTCACTTTTTTAAGGTTTTGATTTCCAAATTTTTTTCTCCTTCCCTTCACCTTCCCTTCCCCAAGATGGTGTGCAGTTTGGTTTGGCTATACATGTACAATCATATTTCACATTAGTCATGTTGTAAAGAAGAATTAGAACCAAAGGGAAAAACTATGAGAAAGAAGGAAAAAAACAATAACAAAAAAAAAAAAGAAAACAATATACCTTGATCTGCATTCAGACTCCATAGTTCTTTCTTTGGATGTAGATAGCATTTTTCATCATGAGTCTTTTATTGCTGAGAAGAGTTAAGTCTGTCAAAGTTGGTCATTGAAAAATGTTGCTGTTACTATGTATGATGTTCTCTCGGTTCTGCTCACTTCACTCAGCATCAGTTCATGTAAATCTTTCTGGGTTTTTCTGAAATCCACCTGCTCATCATTTCTTATGAAACAATAGTATTCCATTACATTGATAATATCACAGCTTGTGTTCAGCCATTCCCCAATTGATGGGCATCTCCTCAACTTCCAATTTTTTGTTACCACAGAAAGGGCTGCTATAAATATTTTTGTACATATAGTTCCTTTTTCCTTTTTTATAATCTCTTTAGGATACAGGCCTAGTATATTGCTGGATCAGAGGATATACATAGTTTTATATCCCTTTGGGCGTAGTTCCAGATTGCCCTCCAGAACTGTTGGATCAGTTTATAACTTCACCAGCAAGGCATTAGTGTTGCCATTTTCCCACATTGTGTCAGGGAGAGCATTTAGAAGGATATTGCAGAAGTTCAGGTGAGAGGTAAAGATATCTGAACTTAGATGATGGTAGTTTGACATGCAAATAGGACATCTAATTTGAGATACCTAATCTCAAAAGCCCATTGTGTTTTCAGCCTGTACTTGAGAGGGTGACTAGGGTTACAGTGTTTTTTGGGGGTGGTCGTGCTTGTGGCAGGATGGGCAGTATATGTGTTGGGAAAAATAGGATTTAACTTCAGGTTTTACAGCAGCAAACATTTGTTAATTTTTTATTACCATAAACATGAAAGTAACTAGAATATCACTAACATATTTTGAGGTATGGAGAAGTATGCTGACAAATCAACAAAGTAGGAAATAATTTCAAAAGGAAGAAGTCAGTTGATGGCTACCAGATTTGTCTTTTGCTCCATTAAGCTACCTTATTATTATCTTTTTAGTTTTTTATAGTTGTTTTTTCCTGAAGTCATATCATTTCGAGTGTTCTAAGACTGAAAAATAGTTGAGGGGATATTCTGCTGCAGTATTTCTCTGTAGTCAAAAAAATGGGTCCATCTTGGGGAAAATCACTTTGATTTTGTGCTTCTATATTGGTTATTTTATCTGTGCAATTGTTCTCTGACACCAGCATTATTTTCCTTGCCTCTTTCTACTAGAAATGAAATCTTCATTGAAATTGATATGAGTTTTGTTTCAAAAATATCTGAAATCCTTCTCCATTGATCTCTGAAATTTCGTTTTCCACCTTGGTATTAATTTTGCTCTTTGTATAAAGTTTTTTTTAAAAAGGAAAATCTGTATATGTCATGATGTTTTTCTTGTGAAAACCAACCTTTCTTCTTGTGAACTGATAATAGTAGATGTAATCCTATGTCTTTTCTTTTGTGCCTGAGCTGTTAAAACAGCATGCTCAGGGAACTTTCTCATTTATTTTTGATAAAATTCACCAGAGCATCTTTTTTAAAAATTGCGTTTCTCAAATAAAGCTTCCTGGTTGTTATTCCTTACATCCAAAAGGTTTTATCTCAGGACCGTTTAACTCTGTCATCCAAGTGGAGTGACTGGAGAAGGGAACATCTCAATCTTTGTATTTGTATCCACAGAACTTGTCACAGTGTCTGGCACTTAGCCAGTGCTTAATGAAGACTTGTGAATTGATATAATTCAGCACTTAGCTCAATTCTGGGCAGATCATAGGTGTGTAATAAATGTTTATTGATGGATATGTTTTTGAAATTCTGTGTTTTTAGAGTTTATATTTTTAGACAAATAAGATTTTGGTTGATTTTTCAAATGAAACATTTGCAGATGGGCATAACAGAAAACCCTGGAAGGGGAAGAGATAATAAATTGAAAGCAGTATGAATCAGTGATATTAAGTCACTGTGTGAAGAAAAATCCACGTCTTTTGGAAATGTTTCACAAGCAGCATAATATGTAAAATCTGAACAATAATTCTTTTTGCTATATTTTGAATTTTGATGTATGTTAAGAATGAAATATCCAGTTTTGGCCACCACACTTTAAAAAAGTATGGGGAGGACATCAGGAAAAGTATATGGACCACTGGAGCTGAATAGAAGAGCAACAAAAATGGCCAAGTAGAGGATTTTTTTTTTTTTTTGAGGGAAGGGTTAAAAGGAGTTGGTGCTGGTTAGTTCAGAGAAGGGAGGGACAGGGAATTACTGCTTATAAGTGTATAGAAGATTTTTATGTGGGAGAATATATTAATTGATATATATGTATATACTATATTAATTGAAATAATTGGAAATTGAAATAATTGAAATTAATTGAAAAAATTGGACTCGGATTAAAATGGGAAAGGTTTTGTTTGGATATTAGCAAATTATTCATTCAACAAACATTTGTTAAGTTCTCACTCTGAGTAAAGAAAGCATTGTGCTTGTTGCTGGGAAAACAGAAGATATGGCAGATTTTGCTGTTAGGAAGTTAGAGTTTAAAAGGTGGAAAGACATTCAGAAGTTACTATACCAATTAGATCGAGATAAGTGCAAAGAAATGTCTAGGCAAAGTATTATGAGATAATTGAAGAGGAGATCATCGGTGCAGGAAGGTTGGTGGAGGCTTCTGACTCAGAAGAGACTTGATTGAAGATTACAGAATGCTTGATGGGATTGGGGAAAGTTCATTCCTAGTATGGGAAATTTGTTCATTATCAAGTCTGTGGAGTAATTCCGTTTGACTGTAGTATAAAGTATGTGAGGAGGGGGAGATATGAATCAGTGAGTGAAAAATATTTATTAAGTGCTCACTTTGTGCAGACTACTGTGCTGAGCACCAGGTAGGGATACAAATGGAAACACAAGATAGTTTGCTCTTAGAAGAGACTGGTCCGAGACTGAACAAGAAAAATAGTGTGGAACTCTTGAAATGCCAGAATCAGGAATTCATGCTTTATTCAGCTGGCAATGAAGAGTCATTAAAAATTTGTCAGTGGAGGACTGGAGAGGTACTTTAGAGAGGTCACAGGTGTCAAGCTAGAATTTTGTAGGCCTGCAGGTTACACGCGGCCTACAAAATTCCCAGTGAAAATGTAATTGGAATTATCTAGTAGCCATGTCTTTATGTCCCCAATACTCAGTACAGTGCCTTATGCATATGGAGTATTCCAGAAGACTTAATATAGTTTTAAGCTTTAATAACTTCTAAAATATAAAGTTACAAAACATCATTTGCAAATTTAAGTTTCGTTAAAACATTTAGTTTTGTGAATAACTAAAACTGTATAGGCATTTAGACATACTGAGCTGGCACGCTGGTTGAAGTTAGATTTGGAGATACAAATTTGGGAGTCAACTTAATAGAAATAGATTATTATTGAAACTGTGTGATTGGAGTGAATAATGACATTGTTGACAAAATACTGGAGAGTTAGGTATTGCTGCATTTTCTACTTCTTTAATAAGAAATTGTAGCTGTCTTGGATGGCCTAACATGGAAGGTAGTAGGCTGGGCAAGATATCTCAAAGTCTTCTTCGATTCTTATTATTTGTTAAATTTTCTGATTTATATAAATTATATTTCTCATATATCCTGCATGTTTCTTTAAAGGAGAATTTAAAAACAGTTTAATTTTAATATTGTAATTGATTTTGAGTTTGATGTCAAACTTTTACAAGAAAGAAATACAAATCATTGTATTTTTTCCTGTCCTCTCCTTGAGTTTTCTGATTGGCTAGCATTATTACATTAATATATGTATTCCCATATTGCTTTTTTATTAATGTTCTTTCATCTCAAGAATAATTTGTACTTATAAATTTTTATTTTCACTTATAAAAGCTTCAGTTGTTTAATTAAGAAACTGCAGTTTTATATCTTTTGTGGGTTATAAACAAGATCTCTTTTCTTCGGTTAATGTGGAATTGGCAAATGAAACGAATTGATTCTTGGATAAATCTCTCTGAATTCACATTAATAAAGTTTGGTTCATGTTTATTGTCTGGAAGTATTGTTAGGATGGCTCAATGTTTCACCTCCTTTGATGTATGTTATGTGCGAAAGCTCTTCAAAGTCATTGTTTCTCTAAATAGACCTCCAAGTTACTTTGAAACATTTATACAGGAAATATGTATAAGTGAGACAATAAACTTATACATGAGCTTAAAAATTAGTCTAAAACTTTTTCTACCATCAGTAAGTGGCATCTTTCCTTGTTTATAGCTTTGAATAAGTAGCAATTTATTTTTATATCATTTTCTATCACTATATCAGTATAACTCAATTCTTTAACCTAGAGTTCTTTATGTGGGTGTGGGAGGATTTTTCCTCTACCATTTTGCAATAGTTAAAAACAGTTTTTCAGTGGCATAGCAGAAAGAAGGGAAAAGATTTGACTGGAAATACTGACAGAATTAAAATTACAGAAGAAAAGCTAAAAAAAAGTTTTCTTCTTTTCGGTTTAGTACCAGGTTATGATGTAATAATTAATGGTCTTGGTACTAGGAACATAAAATTTAGTCATAATTCATAAGTCAGACCCTTATAGTCCATTTGTCCCAAGTGTAGAATTAACACAAACTCTAAATTAATGTGATGTGGGGTGGGAGTGGGTGACTGTTCTCCCTGGCATCATGCTTAATGTTGAGATATATGCATACCAGCTATTATTCATGAAGTTTTTTAAAAAATAAATTTTCATTGACATCTTTTGTTTTTAAGTCACTTGCTTTTTACTCCTTCCTCTCTCATCTCCCTATTGGGAGCCATCCTTTAAATTTAAAAAAAGAGAGGGGGGAAAAAGTTCAGTAAAATCAATAAAGATATTAGAAAAGCTTAATGCTTTGCATTGTTCCACTTTTATGATCCCCCACCCTCCACAATTAAGGCAGACAGAAGTGTTTTGTCATAGAACTTCATTAGGTCATTAGGACCAAGAATGAGTGCTAAAATTATTTAGCCTTCAATTTTTATTTTGTTATTATTTATATTTTCATGTGTTAGTCATTACATATGTATGTGTGTATAATGTGTAAATATATACACATATGTATATATATATGTGTGTGTGTATAGATAGTTTTCCTTATTATGCTTACTTCATTTTGCATTAATTCATGGAAATGTTTACTGTTTTGTATTCATGATATTCATTGTTTCTTACAGAGCAGTAACATTCTATTCTGTAATTTTCTATTCCGTATGCTATAGTTTGTTTAGTTATTCTGTAGTAATTCGGCATCAACTTAGTTTCTAGTTCTTTGCTACTATCAATACTACTGCTTTTCTTTTTTCCATTGGCCATGTTGCTATATACATGGCTAGCAGTAAAACCTCTGGGTCAAAGGGTATGAAAGTATATTTTATGTAATTGCAAATGCTTTACAGAATAGTTGGTCCAATTCATAGTACTATCAACACTGCATTAGCATGCTTCTCTTTCTACCTCTCCAACGTTGAATATTTCTATCCTTGCCAATTTTCTGGATGTGAGATAAAGCCTGAAGGTTGTTTTAATTTGAATTTTTCTAATTTTTGGTGATTTTGGATTATTCATATGGTTGTCAATAATTTACAATTTTTCTCTTGAGAATTATTTGTTCTTATCCTTTGACTACTTTTCTGTTGGTGAATTACTAACATTTCTGTGAGGTGTTGATAAATCTTAGGTGTCAGATTCTAATAAGAGATATTTGATGCAAAGAGTTTTCCCATTTGACTTAACAGTCCTGTCCTAGATAAGGTCAGTTTTGTTTGTGTAAACTAGGAGTGGGGAACCTGCATCCTCGAGGCCACCTGTGGCTTACTAGGTCCTCGGGTGCAGCCTTTTGACTGAGTCCAAGTTTTACAGAACAAATCCTTTCATTAAGGGAATTTGTTCTGTGAAGTTTGGATTCAGTCAGAGGGCTGCACTTGAGGACCTAGTGAGCCACATGTGTTCTTGAGGTCTCAGGTTCCCCACCCCTGGACTGTAAATACTTAAATTTCATATAATAAAAACAATCTGTTGTATTTTGTAATTCTACTTTGGATTAAGAATTCACTCCTAACTGTGAAAGGGATGTGGTCTATTTTTTTCTAGTTTTTTTTTTTTTATGGTATAATCTTAATATTCAGATCTTAGAGCCTTTTTCTCTTTGGAATTTATTTTAGAATAGTGTCAAGTTGTTGGACTAAACCTAATTTTTGTCAGGTTTTTCTTCTACTTTTCTTATCAGTTCTCACCTCCTATGGAGTACTTTCCTAGGTAAATTACATCTTCAGTTTTATTGAACACCTGTGGGCTATCTGATTCTTTTTGGTTTAGTCTGCTCTATATTTGTTTTACATTTATAGTTTGTGTTATGGTTTGAGGTGTAGATGTTTCATTTTTCTTTATTCTCATCTTTATTTAGTATTTTCTTTAGTATTCTAGATCTTTTATTTCTCAAAATGAATTTTGTGATTTTTGTATAACTGTAAAAAAGTATCCCTTTGGTAGTTTGGGATAGCACAAAATATCTAAATTTATTATGCTATTATTGCCATTTTTATCATATTAGCACAACCTTGCCATACCAGCAAATATTTCTGCAATTATTCATGTTCATTATTTCTTTAAGGAGCATTTTGTAGTTGTATGTATACCGATATTGAATATGCTTTGGCAGATGGACTCTCAGATTTTATAGTTATTTTGAATAGTATTTTTCTTTCTTTTTTTGTCTTCTGGATTTAGTTATTGCTTTGTAGAATACTAATTACTTTTGTAGGCTTGTTTTGTAGCCTGAAACTTTACTGAGGCTATTGTCTGAATTAGCTTCTTTGTTGATTGCCCAAGATATTCTTAGTAAACTATCATACTATCAATAAATAGATGGTTTTGGTTTTCTTGCCTATCTTTATGCCTTATAATTTCTTTTGTATTATTGGTAGCATTTCTAGAACCATGTCAGGTAATAGTGAGGAGAGTGAACAAATCGCAACCAGCACAGGGCCTGTCACATAGCAACTGTTTATTTCCTTCTTTCTTCCTATGGACCCATTCTCTGAATAGTATCTTAAAATAATTGTAGAACATTTTAGATTTCACCTAGAGGTTAATGAAATAAAGATTAACTTTTTTCTTCATCCAATTACACGTACCCCACGTTAAGGAGCTCTGATTTAGAGGAATAAAATGTTCAGAATACTAAGGAAAATAATTAATATTATGAGTGAAGGTGGCCTAGCTTTATTATATTTGAAACAAAGTAGTTATTAAAGGATAAGATCAGTTTTCAAAGAATTATAGACCATTAACAACAAAATTGGAAAGCATACTCCAGATCACTGAAAGATGAGAGGCATGCCAATTGAAATAGACAAACTCTGAAGTTTCACCTCACATCAGTAAAATTGTCTAGGGTGGTAAGTTAAAAACAATCTGTGAGTGAGACCATCCTTTACCCACAGCAGATCACAATTGCTCTATTAACTTAGTAGCTAAGTCCTAGCTACTTTGAGGTACAGTGAGGTAAAATGACCTCCACAATCACACACCTAATAATAGGTGTCTGAGGCCAGATTTTATAACCCAGTTCTTCCTGACTACCAAAGATTATAAGACAGAAAAATAGTACTAGAGGAGTGGTGACAAGACAGGCTCACTAGCATGTTGCTGATGAAACTTTGAATTGTTTTAAACTTTCTGGAAAAGTTTGGAATTATATGCAAGAAATTATTCAGCTCTTCGTAGGATAATCAGCTCATAGATTTAGAGGTGGAGAGAACCTTAAAGGTGATCTAGTTCAGTGGTGTCAAACTCAAATAGAAACAGGGGCCACAAAACATAAGAATTCCTGTGGGCTGCATATTGAATTTAGAAAGCCACATATTAATTTTATCTATGTTTTATTGTATTTGTATTTTCATTTTTTGTTTATTATTTCCTAATTTTTAATCTGCTTCAGGCTGCACTAAGAGTGTTGGGACCATGTGTAGGCACATGTTGGACACTTCTGATTGAGTCCCACCTTCTCTCATTTTATAAATGAAGAAACAGAGACTCAGAGACCTTAAGTGACTCTTCCAGGTCACTTAGCTACTAAATGTCATAGGAATATGAAACCAAGTCCTTTGATTCCAAATTCAGAACATTTTCTACCATACTCCATACCCTTTGACTCACAGATCCTACTACGGGGTATGTATCTAAGGGAGGTGGAAGACAGAAAGCAGTCTTATATATATGAAAATATTCAGAGCAGGACTTTTGGTATGGCATCAAAACTGGAAACAAAATTTTATTAATTATGCAAATTAGTTCCCATTCCTTGAGGAATGACTGATAGCTATGGCATATAAATGTAATGACCTATTGTTGCACCTTTCGTTGCATTCAGTTGTTCAGTTGTGTTTGTCTCTGTGACCCCTGTGGACCATATCATGCTACACTCCACTTTCTCCCAAAGTTTGTCCAAGCTCATGTTTATTGCTTCCATAATACTATCCAACTCATCTTTTGGTGTTCCCCTTTTGTTTTCAATCTTTCCCAACATCAGGGTCTTTCCCATGAGTCCTGTCTTCTCGTTATGAGGCCAAAGTACTTAAGCTTCATTTTCAGTATTTGATCTTCCTGTGATGAATAGTCTGAGTTAATTTCTTTAAGTATTGACTGATTTGATCTCCTTGCTGTCCAAGGGATTCTCAAAAGTCTTCTCCAGCACCACAATTCAAAAACCTCCATTCTAGGATACTCAATTTTCTTTAGGTCCAACTCTCACAGTTGTACATTGCTACTGGAAAAACCATAGCTTTGACTATATAAATCTTTGTCAGGAAGGTAATGTCTGTGCCAATTTAGTATGCTCTCTAGATTTGCCAAAGATTTCCTTCTAGGGAGTATCTTTTAATATCATAGCTGTAGGTGTCATCTGCAGTGATCTTTGAGCCCAAGTGTATAAATTCAGGAAGTGATGGGATCAGTTGTCAAGATCTTAGTTTTTTTGATGTTAAGTTTCAAGCCAGCTTTTACACTTTCCTCTTCCACCCTTATCAAGAGAATCCTTAATTCTTTGCTTTCTGTTGTCCCAAGAACCGCTTGGCATTTCACGCATATATGTTAAATAAATAGGATGACTAATACAACCTTGCCATATTCTTTATCCAACCTAAAACCAATCAGTTCAGTTACAACTGTTGCTTCTTGGACTGCGAACAAGTTCCTTAGGAAACAAGAAAGATGATGATACTCCCATCTTTTTGAGAACTTGCCACATTTTGTTGTGATACACATAGTCAAAGACTTTAGTGTAGTCATTTAAGCAGAAGTAGACTTCTTTTTTTCCTGGAACTCCCTTGCTTTTTCCATAAGCCAACAAATGTTGGCAGTTTGGTTTCTAGTTCTTCTGCATCTTTGAAAACAAGCCTGCTCTACTGGTAATTCGCAGTTCACATATAGCTTGCAAAAGCATAACCATGCTGGGAGATGAAATGAGTGCAGTTGTTTAGTAATTTGAATGTTTCTCACATTGCTCTTATTTGGGATTGGGATGTAAACTGATGTTTTCCAATATAATGGTCACTGTTGAGTTTTCTTTGGTAGCATATTGAGTGCAACACTTTGATAGCATCATCTTTGAGGATTGTAAATAACTTAGATGGAATTCCATCACCTCCACTAGCCATATTGTTACAAGTGCTTCCTAAAGTCCACTCATCATTCTCCAGAAAGTTTGGCTCTAGATCAGCAGCTCCACCATCTTGGTTATTGTTGATGTTAAGATATTTCTTGTATAGTTCTTTGGTGTAGTTTTGCCACCTCTTCTTAATCTCTTTTACTTCTTTTAAGTTCCTACCCCTTTTGTCTTTTATCTTACCCAATTTTGCATGAAATGTTGCTTGTTATCTTTAATTTTCTTGAAGAAATCTCTTGTCTTTCCCATTCTGTTTTCTTCAATTTCTTTGCATTGCCTTCTTATCTTGCCTTGCTATACTTCAGATTTTTGTATTGTCTTGGGCATATCTTTCCCTTTCCCTTTCCGTTTTTTCTCAGCTCTTTGTAAGGCCTCATCAGAGAGCCATTTTGCTTTTTTGATCTTTTTCTTTTAAATGATTTTATCGCTGCTTTTTGTATAGTATTAGAGACCTCTCTCCATAGTTCTTCAGATACTCTACCAGATCTAATCCCTTCAATCTATTCATCACTTCTATTTCATATTTATAAGGAATATTATTTAGGTCATACCTATATAGTCTGATGGTTTTTCCCACTTCCTTCATTTAAGTCTGAAATTTTCATTAAGAAGAATCTCATGATCTGAGCCACAGTCAGCTCCAGGTCTTGTTTTAACTGACTGAAATAGAGCTTCTCCGTCTTTGGTTGCAAAATATATAATCAATATGATTTCAGTATTGATCATCTGGTGACATCCATATGGAGACATTAGGTTATTGAAAAAGAGTGCTTGTTCTGACCAGTGAGTTACTCTGCTTCATTTTGCACCTTACTAAATTAGAAAACTAAGGAATTCAGAAAAGGAGTGGAGCAGTTGTACGAATTAATGCAGAGTAAGAAAACTAGAACCATGAAAGTAGTATATGAAATGACTACAGACTCAATCAATGAAAATGGCACGAAAATACAACTCATATGAAATACAGTGATCATTATTGGTACTACAGCACAGATGATGAAGCATATCTTCCCCTCAGGGCAGAGAGAGCAGGGGAAATTTGGAATCTGAATATTAGTATTTGAGCTCTCAGTGGGGATTGATGAGGATTTTTGGTTTTAGTTTTACTTAACTCTTTTTTTCTTTGTTATAATGCTGTTGGGGTCACAGTAGGAGCATAGTGGGAAATGTCTGTTTTACATGAATTAACCAAAATAGAAACATAATATCAGTATAGAAAATGTACAAGCTGCTAAGGACGGACTCTTAAAAAACAACAAATCTTGAAAGAAAACATTAATACACTTTTGAAAATCCTAGTATTTTAAGTAGCTAATTGACAACTGATATTACTATGTTGCAAAAAATGCAAGGGCTATTGGAGGGGGAAAATTGCTATTACCCTCCTTCTGGGCTGGTCACACTTGGGCCTTTTGTTACTGTTATTACTACTATTAATATGATCCTTTCCCCACTCATCAATGTACTGGAAGATATGTAGTTGTGTTTCCACTCTTGACCTCCTTTATATTTAGTATACCCTCTCCTTTTGTGTTTTGTTATCACAGTATTGATGCCTCATTATCATCAAAAACTGAACATAGCAAAATCAAATGGTAAATTCTTGTTTACTCTGTGAAATCTTTCAAATATGTATGTGGGACATTTCACTAAGCAGGGAATCTGGGACATATTTCAGCCTTAGTTATATTTCCCTGCATTCAGTGGTTACCACATTTTATTGCTTTCCCAGCATTTTAGCTTTCCCTCTTTTTTTTCCAGTCTGACAGTTTAATCTGTGGCTCAGACTCAAGTTTATAATATTTGAAGAAGTGCAGCTAGCCTTTAACATCTTGTCAGTTGCTGTCATGTACTTCTTACCTTGTATATTGATATTCTATTTCCATTTTGGCTAATTTGTATAACCTAATTTATATTTACTATTAATAATACAACCCTAAAACAACATTCTGTAGTACTGCTTTTGGTGAAAGGAATGAAGTATGGTACTATTTCTGAATTCTTCTAGCCCTTTAATTGCAGACAGCCCATCTACTCCTGACTTCCCTCCCACCTCTTTCAAGTTCTTGGCTGATTCCTTCCTTTATTGGCTTGTGTACCGAAAGTAGAGGTCAGCACTTGAGCGTGAGAAAAGGGAGTTTATTGAATTGCAGAAGAGTGAGCATACTTGTCTTGATGAATTTCTTTTCAGAGCAGGCATACAGGATGTGTAATGCTATTTTGAATTGGCAATTTGCATATGGTAAGTTCAAATGGAAATACAATCTGTAAACTCTCTAGTAAGTTGGTGCTTTTTCATATGATAACCATTGTTCATATTGAACATGGATCTATAATTTCATTTTAAATAGTCTGGTCACATGAGTAGCTTAAATTATCAAAGGAATAATGCTTTAAATCTCTTGGAGCAGATACTTCTTTTTATTCATACAATAAGAATTGTTCTTTCTAACGGCATTGTGTACTAAAGCAGTACTTAGAAATTTTGTGAATCTGGCAAATTATATAAAACTGTATTCTATTAAATATAATAGTAATTCTCTTTAACCAGAAAATATTTATATAGCTAGATTCTCAATCTTGTATTTTTCTGTATAATGTATTGTCTATAGAAAATTATAAACAGTATTTTATTTTTTATACCTATAAAGAAATATTTCCTGTACTTTATTGCTGTATACTCTTACCTTTATCATTCCTCTTCAATAAGAGAATTTCAGAATTTATATCACTTGCAGTTTGCAATTGTAAATGGGTAGTGCATCTGTGTTGGGGGTTTATTTAATGTCTTTTTTCTTGTTTGGTAGTATTTATTTGAAGGCTATATGATTTGCTGTGTAGTATTAAGGCCTCTGTTTCTGTTATGTACTGGTGCAAAAAGATAGCAGTAATTTACTCATTCATGAAGAATGTGAAAAATTAGAGCTATATTATTTTGAATTAAAAGTGAAACTATAATATCATATAATATTGTATAGTTATAACACATTGTAGCTTTGTTTTAAAATACTGTTAGGATCTTTGCAATGTCAAGTTCAATGAAAAGGGATTTGGTCCTTTTAAACAGTCCTTTGTATCCATAGTACATGTATTGGAAGCTTTTTAAAGACATTAATAAGGGGACCAATTGTATGCAAGTTTTTAGGTCTCTGATTAGAAGGAGAGTTCACAAGTCCAACTACTGGGGATAACTTAAATTTGCTTAATGCAATGTTTGTTCTTAAGGAACAGAGGCTAGAACAGAGGTAGAGACCAAGCATGATACTTAGTAGCACAAATGGGACTTTCCCTCAAATCTAATAAGAGGCAGTTAAAAGAGTCCCTTGCTAGACAGATCAAAGATGAGATAACTGTGACAAATCTCCCTCAGAGCCATGAAATTTATTGGAGATGGCTCTAAGTTGAGGTATTTTCTGTCTTCTTTGGCCCTTTCTTGCATAGTTATGCATGTATGTATAACTATATATGTGTATGTATGTATGGCTCCTAAACTCCTTGGAGGTAAGGAAGGTATCCTATTTATTCTTTGTACCTTTCTAACATGTAATGCTCTCTACATCGTAAGTATTTAGTAAATGTTTTCTGAGTTGAATTTCTGACTGAGTTGATTAAGAGTCACTTTCTAGTGGCATTTTGGAGTTTGTGAATCTTTAAATCTTGAAGTAAATTATATTTCATATCTTTAAATATAGTAATGAACAATTGAGCTTCACTTAAAGGATAAAAATGAAAAGACACAACATGCTAACCCTGGATTATCAAAATCTATCCATGCAAGTTCTGGCAAATCCTACTGAGCAGGAAAACCTTTGCGGAAGGACAGTGAGCTTGGATTCAGAATCACAGAATCATGTAGTTGAGAGTGCCCTACAAAACCATCTTGTTCAACATGTGGCTATCCAACAGTTCCTTCTACAACATTGCCAAGAAATGGTCATCCAGCCTTCACTTGAAAAGTATTTGGGAGAATATAATGCAGTTGGGTTCTGGTAGTCAGTTTTTACCATAGGGTAGGTACAGGATATATCTGAATAAGATCTGTGTGCTTTAATGGACTGCAAGCTCAGTAAGGAATCAGCAATGGTAACCAAAAAAGGTAATTTAGTCTTAAGCTTTATTAAGAGAATGATTACTAGAGAGGTGCTTTGTTACTGAGTTGTTTTAGTCATGTCTGTTTGTGACCCCACAAAGGATTTTCTTGGCAAAGATGCTGGAGTGGTTTGCCATTTCCTTCTCCAGCTCATTTTACATGTGAGGAAACTGAGGCAGACAGGGTTAAATGACTTGCCCAGGGTCATATAGCTAGTAAGTGTCTGAGGCTTGATTTGAACTCAGGTCTTCCTAACTCCAGGCCTGGCACTTTATCCATTGTGCCACCTAGACACCCAGAGAGGTGCTAGTCATGTTTGACTCTGTCTGGCCCGGACCATCTCTAGAGTATTGTTTTTAGTTTTAGGCACTACATTTTAGGTAGGTAGGTTTTGTTAAAACTAGAGATTACGAGGGACTTTAAGAAGATCATGCCACAAGAAATGGATGAATTGGCAATGCGTGCCTTTATTGAGAAAGGACTTTTTGGGGAGCACAAGGTTGACTTCAAGTAGACATCTTTTACTTCCCTAATAATAATCACAATAATGATATTAATGGCTAGCATTTATACAGCTTTATAACATTCACAAAATACTTTACACAAATAACTCATTTTATCCTCACAACTCTCCTGGGAGATCAGTGGCATTATTTCCTCCATTTTACAACTGAAAACGCTGAAGCAAACAGGTTAAGTGATGTGCTCAGGATCATACAACTAGTAAGTATCTGGGGCCAGATTCCAACTCAGGTCTTTTTGGTTCCAAGCCCAGCGTTGTGGATTTGCTGCACCGTTATGCTCCTTCCTGTGCCCCACAGGAGGCAGAACCAGCAGGGATGGGTGGAAGTGGAGAGAAGCAGATTTTGACTGGACGTAAGGAAAAGATGAATGAACTTTTAAGAAGGTAGTTGATTTTCCTCTTGCTGTAAGTCATGCAAAGACTGAATGACCACTTTTTAGGTGTACTCTGGAGGGGATTCTTCAGTATTATCAGTTTGTCAAGATGACCTCTGAGCTTCCTTTCAGTTGCTATATGAAATGATCAAATGTACCACGAAATAATCAGTTTTGATGAGTGATGAAACCAAGTCTACCATCATCTTTATTTGCTCCTCCAAGGAGAACCTGTGAGCCAGCCTTCCCATTTAGCTGTGGTTTCATTTTGCCTTAATTCCTAGCAAGAATGTCAAGATTGATGTGATTCATTTGTCCCAAGTGATATTTGGGATTAGTATGAGTTGAGCATGACACCTAAGTTTTGAGGCTGAGGGACTGAATGGATGATGATGGTTTCAACCATATTAAGAAATTTGGAAAGGGGGGAACGTTTGGGAGCAGAAAAAAATGAGTTTGGTTTTGGAAATCTTGAAATTGAAATTTCTACAGGACGCTGAAATATCTAGAAGGCAGTTGATAATGTGAGACTGGAGAGTAGGAGAGAGACTAGGATTGGATACATAGATCTGATAATCATCTGTATACAGTGAAGTTAGAATTAACAGGATTTAGTAACTAGTTGCATATGAAAGCTGACAGATGGAAGAGTAAATAACACGTGAGCATTGAGCACAGGCTCAGGTCTACAGAGTGATGCCATCTGCAGAAATAATGATTTCTGAAGGAGGAACATACTTGAGAAAGAACAACTCAGTTTTGGACTTGTGGAATTTCAGATACTTTAAAAGAAAGGTCAAATTGGGAGATACAGATTTGAGAGACATCTACCTAAGTACAGTGGTTTTAGCCATATGAGGAAGTGAGCTGACCAAGGGAGAAAATTAAATGAGGGCTTTAAATAAATCCTTGGAACATTGATCCTGAGGAAATGGGAAGAGGATGACTAACCATATAGTGAGCAGGGCAGTGTCATTGAATTGAATAGAATGTGGAGTGGAGAAAAGTGTAAAAAGACTGGATTGGTAGGAAGGGGATAAGTAGTGAAGGGCTTTAAATGCTAAACAAAAGATTTTATATTTGAACCCGAGAGAAATAGGGAGTCACTGGAGTTTATTGAATAGAGTGTGATATAGTTAGACTTGTACTTTAAAGGTATGCTGAATGAAGGATGGGAATGGGGAGAGAATTGAGGAAGCAAGACCAATTAGAAGAATTTTGAAATAAGCCAGATGAAAGGTGATGAAGGCTGGTTATGTTAATGGAGATAAATGAATATATATGAGAGATGTTGCAAAGAGAAATGATGGGATACTTGAGAAAAGATGTGAAATGACAGCTGTGGTGTATGGAAGGGCAAACTGTTTGGGGAATATGAAAGGATTTCTTTTGCTATAGTGAGGGTCATATTGAGATAATGTAACATAAACTTATAGTGGACCCAGTCATCAGGGTTTTTGTGATTTTTTTAGCTCTGTTCAGCAGAATAGTGAATAGGAGCAAAGTTGATGGCGGGAGTAATCTAAGACTGAGGCTTGGCAAGGTTAAGATTATTGGTAAAATAAGGGGGCAAAGGTTTGAGAGAAGATAGTATAGATTTGAACTGTTCACCAAGGAGTGGTAATAGGGAAGGAACGTCATTATAACTAGTTCAAGAGTGATAACTGGGGAAGAAACTGAGTGTTAAGGGTTAAGACTTGTACAGCATAAAGAGGGAATGATAAATGATTGTGATCAGATTAAAAACATTTTGAAGGTTCTGAACATGGAAGTAGCAAATTCAGGGATATAATTGTGTAGCTAAGGAAGAGTGGAGGCACCAGGTGATGGGAAAATACTTGGAGGATAGGGTGTCTGAAAGAGTGTCAATATGTGTGTTGAAACCCTCACCGTATAAGAAGAGTATGAGGTTAGGAGTTGGGGTAGAAAAAGAGATTGAATCAGGTACTGAACTTATTGAGGAAGGAAAAAAGTGATGTTTTGAGGGGGAGGGTGTCAACGTATAGCATAACAGCCATCAGAATCGTGATTGGGATATAATTTGGAATGAAGTAGGAGAGATTACTGAGTAATGGTCACAGAGGCAGGATTTAGAAATAGCAGTGGAGAACAAGAAGTATTTTGACTAGTTTGTGACCTTCCTTAATCAATGAGTGTGGGCTAGTGCCAGGAATGAAAGTGCAACTAATATTGGAAGGGGTGGCTAAGGATTTGTGTCATCCTAGGGAGCCAGGTTGCAGTAAGAGCTGGAAGATGAAGGTAGTGGGACAGGAAAAGAGATTTAAAGATGAAAGCAAATTTGTTAGCTATGGAGTGGTCATGTTCAGTGATCATAGTGGAAAAGGAGGGTAGGTAGATCTGGATGGAGGTATTTGGGGGATAGGGCTGAGGAGGACGGGAGTAAATGGGGGATGGAGAATGGAGTTTGTACAAGTGATAGCAAGATATTCAGAATTAGTGGGATGGTTAGAGGGTGAGAGCATATGAGTATGTTAACTATTGAGGAATGAATCCAGGCAGATTATCAGTGGCTCATGAAAAGTTCATTGAGGGAAGGAGCTGGTTAGATTGATTGTTCAGGGTTCAACCTCAATGTCCTAAGAGCTCCAACTCATAGTATGCAAGAACAGGCTTGGGATAATCTGAGGCAGTAATTGGCCGATTGAGGTAGATCTGATTTGAGAAAGGAATAGGGCAAAGAGAGTGGGCTGGTATAGGGGCTGACACAGGCTTTACTGGGAAGTTTTGGATGAAGACAGGGGCCATACTGAGATAAACTATGTCTTGACTAACAACAGGGCTCCTTGGGAAGTCTGAGTAATAAGCAGGACATAACAGGCAAGCAAGCTGTGTCTTAGATAGGAAGTATCATATAAACTTTGAGGAGAGAGGAGAAAATTTGGAATGACCACTACAGCAAGTGTGATAGTCAGTCAGGAAAGAATAAAAAAAGGATGGCATTCAGCATCGAGGACTCAGTTGAATTAGGTAACATAAATTTATGGTCACTCCTATTGGTAAGGTTGCGTGACTTTCTCTATATGTGTTCAGAAGAATGTTAATAGGTATGAAGAAGATTGATAGTGGGATCAGTGGATTTTGTTGACACATGTCTAGAGAGGATAAATATTAGGCCAAAGGAAGCTGGTAGTATATAATTGAAATGGTGAAATATAGAGTTAAGATTGTAAAGGAATGGAGGACAAGTCATAGCTCAATTGATGGACTGGGAGAACAGAGAGTGGAAGGTCTAGAGGTTGTAGTGAGGACAAAGCATAGGTTTCAGAAATAGAATGCTCCTAATTTAGTAAGACATATCTCTATATCTGTAGATATAGAGATACCTCATATATATCCACACATGTGTGCATAAACATATATATATGTGTATATACACACACATATTTGTAAAAATAACTATTACCTTTGGAAAGACAAAATAATACACTAAAGTTGAAAAATGCTCTCTTTTCTCTTGAATTGTAGAAATTTTATGCTACTTTAGATTAAAGATAATTACTATGTACCTAGTACTCAAAAGACTTTTAATATTAATTTTTGCATAATTTAATTGAAACATTCCTTTTCTGGTCTTGCGTATCTTTTATGATGTGACATACCACTTTTTGCACACAAAATCATCTTTGATAATGTTCTGCAGTGTACTTACTGTCACCTTTTATATTGTTTTTTGCTTTGCTTCTTCTGTGATCTTTATTTTAAATAGAAATAGCATAGCATCAGTGGGAGAATATTGATGTTAAAAAAGAGGAGCTGTTGGAACAGTGAGTAGCTTAAGATCACTGAACAGTGCTGTGTTTTTTCCTATCTGTGATCAAGTCTCATCTCTTTCTCTGCTTTAATTTTGGGTCCTTGATGTCTATCTGCAGTGACTTTTTGCACATATATTGTGTATATATACATACATATGTATGTGTATACATTTGCACATATACATTAACATATGTATGCGTATAGACTATAAATTGCAGAGACTTTGCCCACTTGCATAGGGAGAAAAAGCTCCTCCTTGGAAATTCTCTACATGTTTGAAATCGCAAGTCTAATTTAAAAAAGTATATGTTTGTATGTGTGTATATGAATGAGTGTGTGTATGTGCATGTTTACATGCATGTATGTAGGTTGAGAATCTGTATGTGGTCTTAGGGCTGGGTTCAGGTATCACTTCTGATATGTCAGTACTTTGTGCTCATTGCTGGCCCACCCCACTCTGTAGTAGTTCCCAATCTGTTGGTAGAGGGAGTTTGTTGATTGGAAATCCTCTACAACCAAAAAAAAAAAAAGCCATAGTTCTGGACAAAAGAAAAATTGTTGTCATGGACTAATTCAGTG
The DNA here is from genome assembly GCA_023548195.1 of Bettongia penicillata ogilbyi. NCBI lineage: Eukaryota > Metazoa > Chordata > Mammalia > Diprotodontia > Potoroidae > Bettongia > Bettongia penicillata. The sequence goes on along the minus strand of JAJHZJ010000560.1, from coordinate 2,819,459 downwards.
TTGCCTGGTCTCATGCTGCGTTCTGGTAAATAGGTTTTTTTTTCTACTTTGTTTCTTCAGTGTCAGTGAGTAGACAAATACGTTTCTAGTGCCTGGTTCTCACTGAGGAGGCTTTTTGGTGTTTTTAACCTATGTCAGTGCAAGCAGTGTACAGTTACCTTTGACTCTGCATTTGGAGAAATTTGCAACATTTCCCTTATTTCATGACAGTATGGTTTTGTTAATAAATAGTATAATGGCATCAATAATAGTTGTTAAGCATTCTATTACAGATGATCAATGAGATTCTGGATTCAACATGTTGTTACCTATCATGACACTGAAAAATTATACTTGAAAATGATTCCCATTTTCATGAACATAGGTTCAGCTGAAACACTATTTATAAAATATCATGAGCCTCCCTGTGCAATACTTAATATTCACTGAAATAGTCAAAATCAAATGAATATTAATTTAAGAAGGAAATATCCTAAATTCCATATGTTATCAATCTGTTAGGCTTATAACTTCACAGGCTAGCCTATTGATCTGACTTACAAAATAGTATGTAAAAATCTTAATTTTCTTTAGTAGATAACTTTAAATAGATTATTCAACTGAAAGTAGAAGATGATTGATTGCTGTAAACCCTTCACGTATATTCCTTTGCCTTCTAATTAATCAGAAGCAGTACATTTGGCCAGCATCTCTTCTTCATGTTTCTTAACCTATATATTCATTGAAACTTACAGCTATTATCCTGTAAATTCAAGCTTTAAGAAGTAGTTTTGAAGTCCTGGTTATTCATTATAAGAGTTGAAATCCATGAACACTAAGACTAAAACAGACAGCAGTTAAGTTACTCAGAGCATCACACAGAACAGTATATTTTAGTGGGTTTTATCTACGTTTACTCTGTATATTATCTTGATCTGTTTGCTCTTAAGTGGCAAAATGGAGTTTCAGCAGCGCGTTTTGTAGTACAGTAACATTATCAGCTACAAGTCCTGTCCATCATTTCAATGTCTTCGAAAAATATGACCATGGCCTGCTTACTGCTGCTAAGTCAGGTGTTCTGTTCTTTCCCTATGAGTGGCTGTGATGACTGGAGATTTCATCTGTAAAGTTTTTTTCCTTTTTTTTTTTTTAGTCATTTTATTTTCAGTCAGGAAATAATCTGCCTTCTCTTGCCTTTCCTCCCTTTGAGAAAGAAAGAAAAACAAAACTCTTGTTGTTGACAGACATGTATAGTTAAGCAAAATGAATTTCCACATTGGCCATGTCCAAAATAATTACTTCCTAATCTGTCTCAGCAGGTTTCATTATGAGTTTTCTGAAATCATAAAGCTGATAAGTTCCTGAGTGTTTTTAAGTTGTTGTCTTTACAATATTATCATTGTATAAATTGTTCTCCTGGTTCTGAAGAGTTTAATCTGCATCAGTTTATAAAAGTTTTCCCAAGTTTCTCTGAAACAATCCCCTTTATTTCTTGTAGCACAATAGTGTTAATTACATTTATATATTATAGCTTGTTTCTCCATTCCCCAATTGATGGATGTATCCCCTCAGTTTTCAATTTTATATCATTACAAAAAAAGCTGCTATAAATATTTTTTTCACATGCTTAAGATTTTATTTGGCTTAGGACTGATACCTCCCTTAATTTCCTCTAGCTAGAATTCCCTATTCTACCCTTTGCCTTTTGTTTCCTTGTTTAGTGAAATATATTCTGTACTCCACTCAGTGCATGTATCTGTGTATTCTTTCCTCCTTTGACCAGTTCAGATGAGAATGAGTTTCATGTTACCTGATTGCCCCCAACCCCTTCCTCCTTGTTTTATAAACCTCTCCTTGTCTACCCTGATTGTATAAGATAATTCTCCCTGATGTTACTCTGTCCCCACTTCCCACCACCCACCCCAAGGATTCTTTTTACTTACCTTTCCATTTTTCTTTGAGGATCATTACAGTGTAGCAATTGAACCACACAGGTGTCTGAGATTAGACCCCTGTATGACCAACTCCTTTTGTAATAGGATGTAGAAGGTACCGATCTATCATTTCCCTATGTTAGAATGCAAACAGTTTATCTTGTTTTGTTCCCTGTTATGATTGTTGGCTCATGTTTGTCTTTTTATATTTCTCTTGGCTCTTGTGTTTACAGTTTGGTCTTTTCTTTTGGAATACTTGAAAGTTCTCAATTTTATTAAAGGTCTATTTTTGCCCACACCCTTCCCCCCTGTAGATTTGTACTTAGTTTTGCTAATTGTTATTCTTGGTTATCAGCCTGTATTCTTTACCTTTTGGATTACCGTATCCTCAGCCCTCCATTTTTTTTTAAATGGTGACTGCTAAATTTTTTGTGAACTTGACTGTGGTCTCTTGGTTCTTGAATTCTTTGTAGTTTACTTAACAGTATTTTTCTTTTGACCTGGAAGGTCAGATTTTTTGGTTATACTATTTCTAGGAATTTTCATTTTGGGGTTTCTTTCAAGAGGTGACTAGTGAATTCTTTCTATTTCTACTTTGTCATCTGGTTTCAGGAGTTCTGGGCAGTTGTGTTTTTTTCAAAATTCCTTGAAATATGATGCTGTTTTTGGTTATGCCTCTCAGTTGGCTCATTGATTTTTAAATTTTTTCTCCTTGATCTGTTGTCTCGTTCAGTAGTTTTCATCTGGAAGTTTTCTTGTTATTTTTTCTTCCTTGTAATTTTCTTTTACTATTTCTTGATGTCTCATGGAGTCATTGGCTTTTTTTTTCCTTCATTCAAATTTTTTAGGAGTTTGTTGTTTGGGCAAGATTTTGTACCTTGCTGTTAATTCTCTAATTCTTTCCTTCATAGATCTGATTTCTTTTCCATTTTTTTTCCCTCAAGTGCTCTTATTTCATTGATAAAAACATTTGAACTCTTACTTCATCTGTTGCAGGAATTCTAGCTGACCTTGTGCTCAAGCTGTGTTTTTCTTCGAAGCTTGCTCTAGTAGATATTTTAGGGCTATTCTCTACTGGGTTTATGTCTTGAGGGTCTGTTTCTGTCATCTCAGTAGCTTTTTAATGATGCAGTTATTATTTTATTTTCTTAATTTTTCAGTCTACTTCATGGCTTTGGGTTTTATGTTAGGCCTGCATTCTTTGTACTTGTAGAAGGAGTGCCTTTGCTGGTGTTGTTGTTGCTTTCTTGGAATATTGAGTTTTGTATTATTCTAGTATGTGAATGAAGTGAGGCTGATGACCTCCCTCACTCAAAACAAAGTATGTGAATCTATTACCTATCATGTGTGTGTATATATATATATATATATATATATATATATATATATATATAAATGCTTTAAGATTTGCATGGTGCTTTGCAAGTATTATCTTATTTTTCTTCCTAACACATGTGCTATTATTTCCGTTTATAGATGAAGAAACTGAGACAAATTGGTTAAATGACTTGTCCGAGGATCACATAGCTAGGAAATGTCTGAAACTGAATTTCAGCTCAGTTTTTACTGACTCTAGGTCCAGTGTTCTTGCTACTATATCGTCTAGCTGCCAGGAACAACTCGTGCTGGGGACCTACATGTTTTCAGAGCTCCTGAAGTGATCTGATCCTGGGCAAATTCTGATCTGTCCTCTTCCTTCCCCCCACTGCACCCCCCCCCCCCCCCACCCAATCTGTGTTTTGAAAGTTCACAACAAGGGGTTGGGTCTGAGTAACTTGCCTCATTTGGAGTTTCTGTAGCCACCACCAACCAACTGAAAACCTCTGCTGGTTCTGCATGAAAGGATCGTAGGCTCCCTTTTACTCTCGTTTTCCTGCCCTGCTTAGTCTCCTGAAAGTTTTGGACTGAGCTGCAAGCTGGGAACTTGCTGAGTTCTAAGGGTCAGAGCCACACAGGTGCTATTTGCTTTTGTTTATTACTCAGTATAAGATGAAGACTCAAGATTACTTTCTCTGGAACTTTGCCAAAGAGTCCCCTCTCAAACTGCTCTGCATCTCTGACCTGGAACTAACTGATTTGTGATCATTACAGCTGCCACTTGGCACCTATTCATACCCTTTGCGTAACTATAAGCATCTCTTTTCTGGATCTAGAGCCTTTTCTTGTCCTAGGACACAACCAATGCTGTTAAAATACTTATTTAATATTTTATTTTCCCCAGTTACATGTAAAAACAATTTTAATATTAAAAAAAACTTTTGAGTTTCAAATTCCCTCTTTTCCTCCCTCTCCACTTTCTCTCATTGAGAAGCAATTTGATATAGGTTATACAAATGTAGTCATGCAAAATATTTCCATATTGTCATGTTGTGAAAGAAAACATGGACCAAAAAAAAAAACTGTCAAGAAAAAGAAAGTAGAAAAAGTGTGCTTCAATCACTATCCAGACACCCTCAGTTCTTTCTGTGGAGGTGGATAGCATTTTTCATTGTAAGTCCTTCAGAGTTGCCTTGGATCATTTTATTGCTGAGAATAGCTGAGTCATTCACAGTTGATCATCTCAGAATATTGCTGTTACTTTGTATGTAGTAATGTTTCACTTTGCATCAGCCCATATAAGTCTTTCCAAGTTTTTCTGAGAGCATGCTGCTTATCATTGCTTTTTGCGATACAATAGTATTCCATTGTAATCATATGCCACAATTTGTTCTGCCACCCTCCAATGGATGGGCATCCTCATAATTTCCAATTCTTTGCCACCAGAAAAGAGCTGTAATAAATATATATATATATTTATACACACACACACATATATGCATATATATGTATATGTATTTTTACTTTTTGTTTTTTATCTTTTGGGATACAGATCTAGTAGTAATATTGTTAGGTCAAAGGGTATGGATGGTTTTATAACCCTTTGAGTATAGTTTCAAATTGTTCTCCAGAATTGTTAAATTAGTTCACAACTCCACTAACAATGCATTAATGTCTCATTTTCCCCACATCTCCTCCAATATTTCTCATGTTTCTTTTCTGTTCTATTAACCAATTTAATAGGTATGAAATAGTACCTCAGACTTGTTTTAATTTGCATTTCTCTAATCAATAGTGAATTAGATCTTATTTTTTAAATTATGGCCATAGATAGCCTTGATTACTTCATCTGAAAACTATTCTTATATTTTGATCATTTATCAATTGAGAAATAGCTCTTAACTTTTATAAATTTGATTCAATTCTCTGTGTTTGAGAAATGAGGTTTTTATCAGAGAAACTTGCTTTAAAATTTTTTTCAGTTACTATTGCTATCTATATTTCCCTCCATCCTCTTTCCCCCACCTTGTTATTCTATTCTCTCTCTCCTTTCACCCTGTCCCTCCTCAAAAATGTTTTTTGCTTCTTACTACCCGCTCCCCCAATCTTCCCTCCCTTCTATCACACCCCCTCTCTTATCCTCTTCCCCTCTTTCTTTCCTGTAGGGTAAGATAGATTTCTATACTCAACTGACTGCATATTATTTTCTCTTAGAGACAGTTCTGATGAGAGTAAGGTTCACTCACTCCCTCTTGTCCTGCTTTCTCTTGCCTCTTTTATATATAACTTACCCCATTTACATGCATATACATATATACATATATATACATATACACATATATACACACACATACACATACATACATACATACATATATACACACATACATATATATACATACATCCAAACTATGCTTCAGAGAGTGCAACTCTGATGGGCTGGCCACATTGTTTGGATGTAAAAAGTATGCTTGCCGAAAAGACTATTTTATGGAGAACTTGCATAGGGCAGGTAATCATATGGTGGTTGGAAGAAACAATACAAGGACACTCTCAAGGTCTTTCTCAAGAACTTTGAATTTCATTGTGGGACATGGGAGACACTGGCACAGGACCTCTCAGCATGGCATACTCACATCAGAAAAGATGCTGTGCTCTATGAACAAAGCAGAAGTGGGATAGCACAAAGGAAAGGTGGAATGTGCAAAAATTGGAGTAACCACTCCAAATGTTCACATGGACTATCTGTGCCCAATCTGTGGTAGAGCATTCCGAGCTTGTATGGGTCTGATCAGCCGCAGTCACACATATTGAAACTTCACTTTATCATGGTGATGTCATTTTGGTCCTCTTCGAGAATGAAGGACAAAAACCAATATATGTGTATATATGTATAATTTACCCCATTCTACCTCTCTCTTTCTCCCAGTACATTTCTCTTTCACCCCTTAATTTTATTTTTTTTTAGATGTCATCCCTTCATATTCAACTCATACTTGTGTCCTCTATCTATCTATATCTATATACATATGTGTATATAGAGATATATCTCTATATACACATATGTATATATTCCTTCTAACTCCCCTAATAATAAGAAAGTTCTTATGAGTTGCAAGTATCATTTTTCCATGAAGGAATGTAAACAGTTTAATCTTAAATCCCCTTGTTATTTCCCTTTCCTGTTTCCCTTTTTATGCTTCTCTTGAGTATTGTATTTGAATGTAAAGTTTTTATTCAGCTCTGGTCTTTTCAGCAAGAATGTGTGAAAGTTCTCTATTTCATTGTATGTCTATTTTTTCCCTGAGGGAATATGCTCAGTTTTGCTGGGTAGGTAATTCTTGGTTGTAATCCTAGCTCCTAGGCCCTCTGGAATATGATATCCAAGCCCACTTATCCCTTAACATAGAATCTGTTAAATTTTGTGTTATCCTGACTGTGACTCCACCATACTTGAATTACTTCTTTCTGTTTGCTTGCAATATTTTCTCCTTGATCGGAATTTGGCTATAATATTCCTGGCAGTTGTCATTTTGAATCTCTTTCAGGAGGTGATGGGTGGAATTCTTTCCATTTCTATTTTACCATGTGGTCCTAGAATATCAGGGCAGTTTTTCTTGATAATTTCTTGAAAGTTGATATTTAGAATCTTTTTTTGATCATGGCTTTCAGGTAGTCCAATAATTTTAAAATTACCTTCCTTGAATCTAGTTTCCAGGTCAGTTGTTTTTCCAATGAGATATTTCACATTGTCTTCTATTTTTTCGTTCTTTTGCTTTTGTTTTACACTGTCTTGATTTGTCATAAAATCGTTAGATTCCATTTATTCCATTCTAATTTTTAAGGATTTATTTTCTTCAATGAGCTTTTGGATCTCCTTTTCCATTTGGCCAGTTCTATTTTTTAAGGCATTCTTCTCCTTATTGGCTTTTTGGACCTCTTTCACCATTTGGCCTAATCTGTTTTTAAAGGATTTATTTTCTTCAGTATTTTTTTCTGCTTCGTTTTCTAAACTGTTGAATCATTTTCATGATTTTCTTGCATTGCTCTCATTTCTTTTCCCAATTTTTCCTCTACCTCTCTTACTTGATTTTCAAAATCATTTTTGAGCTCTTTCATGGCCTGAGACCAATTCATATTTTTCTTGGAGGCTTTGGCTGTAGGAGCTTTGACTTTGTTTTCTTTTTCTGAGTGTTTTGATCTTCCTTGTCACCATAGTCACTTTCTATACTCAGAATTTTTTTCTGTTCTTTGCTCATTTTCTTGACTGTTAACTTTTTGTTAAAGAAGTGCTCTGCTTCCAGGATTGGATGTATACTTCCCGAAGCTTCAGGGATGTTGTGCAGCTTTTTTCAGAGATACTTCTAGAGACATGTAAGTTTTCAGTTCTTCCAAGATAGCATGATCTAAGACTGATCTGCATAAGTTGGCAGTAGATAGGAATCAAAATGAAAATATGCTAAACTTCTTATGGCCATAGATAGATTTTTAGTGGCTTGCTTTCTCAGTCAAGATATAATTAATGATTAAACTATTTTGCAGCTAAAACGTATTTAAAAAGGGACATTCCAATTAATAACAGTTAATTATACTTATTACTTAAGATTTTTTTTTTCACGAAATTGCTCCTTTCAGACTGGAGAAAGACTGATAATGCTTGGTTGCTGATGGTCACATGACAAAAAAAGAGAGAGTATGCAGTGGTAATCCACCCACCAAATTGCATGACGGACACAATAGTGACTAGTGGAAGGCAGGTTAAGTAGGGCATTGAGAAAGCACCTGTTACACCTTTACTTTCTTCAACATCCTCTACATTTTTCGCAGGTCTCCTGAAATCCTTTGGTGGGCTGCAAACCATAAGTTGTGCTGGACTGATCTAAGAGAGTTGTTTACTCCTCTCTGGGCCTGTGTTCTGGTCTGTGAGTGACCACAAGCCCTCTTTTCTGTCCTGAAACTGTGAGGAGGATCTCTGTTCCTCTGTGGCCACAAGCTCTGATGTGCTAGTGCTCTATTTGGCCTAGGATTGCCATCCAGGACTATGACTTAGATCTCAGTATAGGCAAAGCAGCAGAGTCCTGCCTCCGAGTATGGCAAAGAGACCCCTGAAATCTCCTTCTCACAATTTATTCAACCCACTTATTGTCTGTGGGCTGAGAGCTCCAGAAGCAGCCACTGTCTCTGCTGATTTAGTCACTCCCCAGACCTGCTGCTGTTTTGCTGGTGTGTAAAAGGAAGTACCCCGACCCAGGAGGGCCTGGTCTATAGGTTCTTAGATCTGCTTTTCTAAAAGGAAAGCAACTTTTGAGGGCTGAACAATCACTTTAATCAAGCACATATGTCATTCAGTTCAAGGGAAAAAGTCAGCACACTGAACTTCAGAGAAAATACAAAGAAATAATAGTCAACACACAAAGCTTCCAACTTTCTGACCATAAGCAAAACATGCATCACAGATCAACAGACAGGTCCAGCTTTTTGACTAACATAGTTACCAGAGAGAGAAGCACCAACATCTGGGTTTTCAAAGCAGCTTCCCAGAGCCCCTTCTGGCCTAACAAACACTTCCAATGAGTAAGCCCAAAGTAAAACCTCAAGTCAAGTATTTATACACTTTTCGGAGTCAGAGGGCATCACAACCCTTGAGAACCAAAGTCTCATTAGAAAATTAACAAAAGGTTCTTGAGGCCTATTAATGGGTGGGGAAGATCTAATTAACATTATATTCCACCCCAAGATCTTTCATACTTCTGACATAGACAACTTGCATCAGAATAGGTATTAATATTTCTTAAGTAAATGCAACATAATTCCCACAAAATAAACACATCATGAACTTTACATATACAGAATACATAATATAGCATTCTTTAGGGGTCAGCCTTTGGGGAGTGAGCTACCAGCTCCTCCTTCCTCAGTTTAAAACAAAATGTCCAAATAAAGTCCTTCTTGTGGGTATGTCCATCTCCCCACACTGCTGTTGCAGGCACTCTCAGGTGCAGGCTCTAGTGAACCAAGTCCCAGTCTTAACAGTGCTCCAGATGCTGCTTCTAAGCCATCAGGGTGGGGTCCACCCATGTGGAGCTTCCCCCCACCCACCATATACAAGTCCTTACCCTTGTCCTTTGGTGGGTTCTGCTGCTCCAGGAATTGTTTTATGGCATTATTTAAACATGTTCAGAGGGATTTGGGGAGAACTCATGCCTAGTTGTTGCCTTTTCTCCATCTTGGCTCTGCTCTTGGGATCTTTTTTCTTCATTTTTTTATTGGATTGAGAACCAGAAGGGATCTTAATGTTCATCAGCTTCATTTTCCTTTGTTTTACAGATGAGGAAACTGAGGCTCAGACAGACTAAAAGACTTGCCAAAGGTCAGTGATAGTAAGTGGCAGGGTTAGAATGTGAACCCTATGTTGTCTGATTTCAGATCCATTATTATTCCTAGGAAGATGTGGTCTTCCATAGAAAATCTCCTTTAGAAGCTTGTTTGTTCTTCCTCATTCATTCATGTGTATGTGAAGGCTGTCTTCATTGCATGGATGGACTGATGTCATATGAATTTTATAGAGAGGAGATTTGGAGATATATATATATATAGATATATATATATATAGATATAGATATAGAGAGGAGAGGCATTTGAGTTCTCAGTTGCTTTTTTACAAAAATAAAATGATATCATAAGAGTATAGAAATATGTGAACTTTGGAACCTTACCTTCTTTGAGGTACCTTGAAATATTAGTGACACTTCTCTGAGTATATTTAAAATGGTGCTGTATTAGAAGTTCTTCCTAACTTCATTTTTAAGGGTCATTATTATCTTTTAGTAGTATGTTAGATATTTACTGAGTCAAAATACTGTAGTTCTACTATTATTGTTGATCTGAATGGGTTCTTACATGTGATAGTATGAGATTTAAAAGGACTCTTTTAGTCTGAGAGATTGGAGCCATATTCACAGTTGCTTTGCTTCTACAGTATAAGCTTTATTGAAGGATACAAGAAAACAAAAAGAAGCTAGTTGTCTCTAAATAAGTTAGTCATCTCTCCAAGAAGTCATGTTTGCAACAGGGGTGTGATGGCCAGTTGTGGGAAAATCCTCAACACAGAAATGGATTTATGTTAGAACTGAGGGCTCTGTGTCCATGTTAGGAGTGGTAGCAGTGGTGGTGCTTTGTGGCTTCAGTAGGGTCTCTCTGCAGAGGATTATATATAAAGGCAACTTGTCTTGATCTCAGCCTTGATTAGGTGGTATAGAATGGTACAGAATATTTTCTCCACCCTAGGGGCATGTAACAAACATATCCCCTGGCTTGGGTGATGTATATAGCTACACTGGGAAGTTATAATGGCACAGTGTGAGTCTACTACCACAACAGTTAGAAATTCTGGCAGATTTAGTCCGTTTCGTGTTTATTCATCTTTCAGTTTTACTTTAAAGTATTCTTGGGATGGATCGGCTTCTCTGGGTCTCCTATCAAACCCTTTGGAGACTTGTTTTCTCTTTTGCTTTTTCCATTTTTGCAAAGCAATCTTCTCTTAGTTCTCTTCCTTTTTCTTTTCCTCTCCCTTCTTCCCTCTCCTCTTTCTCTTTCTCCTCCTTCCTCATTTGTAAATTACTAGTACTACCACTACTGCTACTGCTACTGCTACTACCACTACTAGCTAGATAATATTTATCCCTGGGGAGGTAGTTGCTGTTACTATCATTTTTACCAGTGAGGAAGCTCAGGCAGACAGAAGTTACATGACTTTCCCAGGGTCACACAACTAAGCCAATAAATAGCTGAGGTTTGATTTGAACTCAGGTCTTCCCAAGTCCAGGTTTGGTGCTCTGTCTGCTGTGCTACACCAGCTACTCCAGCTGTTTTTCTGAACTCATTTTGCTTGTGGTTTTTTTATTTCTTTTTTCCATGGAAAGAGATTGGAATGTGTTTGATGACTGAAGCATTTTTATGGACTTTTTTAGCATCTTCCTTATAGTGATTATTTTACATCACTTAATAATATTTTCTTCAATTTTCTACTTTTTAGAGCCAACAACTTGTTTAAACCAGTTGAGTTGCAGCTGTTGTAATTGCATGTTATGCCTTTTCATTTTTATTCTCTCTTTTAATTTGAAGTTGATTTTAAGTTTTGTTTTAAAGAGTTAATAAGCTGATTGTATACATAATTCTAAAGTGAGTGCTGTATTGTTAACCAGTCATTTATTTCCTTTTCAAAATTTTTGGTGATGGTATTGAATGGTCCAGATTCCTCATATCTTGTGGTACAGTCAGTCTATCCCCTGGCTACTTCTTAAACAGGCCTATTCATTGAATGGGTGTTACCTCACCCTAAGTGAGTACTTGAATAGACTTTGGCCTAAGGAGGCCAAGGTCTCCCAGTGCATCCTCGGTCATCTCCAGTCATCCTGGTGAATATCTGGTCACTAGATTCAATGGTTCTGGAAGTGAAGTGAGGCTGGTGAACTTGTACAGCCCTCCCTCGCTCTAAACAAAGTCAAGTGCAAGTCACATCATAATTTCTGTGATGGCATGGTCTCCTTCAGCAATGACGGCCAAACACAACAACAACTTTGACCCTTCATGTCTTGATCCTAAACTACATTTCCGATAATAATATTTGACTGTACTAATGTTGACATTGAAGTGACTATCAAGAGATATGTTAACTTAATTTAGAGAATCTTGTCAAATTCTTCATAGAATTTCTCTATTACTTTTTCTTTTACAAAAAAAAAGATGAAGGTATGTAAATTGCAAATATTCTTGTGGTGGAATGTTTGCTTATGTGTGCATCATGAATATGTAAAGACAAGATGATAAATGGCAAGTGATATTTCTTGTTGCCTTTTGTGCATGCAGTGAAACCAAGTTTGCCAACTCTTTTATTTAACTCTCTGGGAACAGGTGACCTATCATTTATTTAGCTGCAACTTTGAATTATAGTTGTAGTAATAAAACCAAAAGGAATGTGGTTCTGTTCTTTTACATTGTACTTGTTGCCTATTTGACAAAGATTACACACTAAGAGAAAAAAAGTTACATTGATATTTGTTGTCAGTTCTAAGAATTGTGTTGTTTTATCAGAGGCGAGGTGGTCTATAAATGCTGGAGAACTCTTTATTGGGTTGCCATTCCTTCTCCCATCCCCCTCTGCCCAAGTTATCACCTGGTGACAAGACTTCTGATTAGATTTTTTTAGTTTGCTAAGCTATTCCCAACACAACTTGTTTATAGAACCTTAGGCTATGTTACACATGTAGTGCATTTGGCCTTTGGTTAATGAATTTATTATTGCTATTGAAAATCTCTGGGTATGTGCCATTACTCCAATTCTTTGCTACAAGAAACACATTTATGTGGCATTGACTACCAGCTTAGATCTGAAACTAGATATGCTTTTATCTCCTTTTTTTGTCTTAATCATATAGACTCCCCTTTCCTTTCCTTCCCTTTGACTAATTCTGTTCATTTAAAAAAATCATTTTTTTGCATCCCTTTCTAGAAAGAATTTCTTTTACTCTGTTCATTATAGATCCTCTCTGTACATAGACCCTCATTCAGTGGTTCATGATCCTTATTTTTATCTAATCTCTTTCTCTTCTCTATTTCTCATGGAATAAAAATTTATAAGGAAATTATAAATAGACCCTTCCCTTGATATATCTCCGGTTATGCAGCCTACCACTCACCTGTATCCTTTCCTAGTTACCTTTCCCCCTCTGTTTGTCTTAAAATCTCTTCCTTGTGTCCATGCTCTTACTTTCCCCCAGTGTCATTTTTCCCTAGGAGTTCTAACCTCCCCCCTCCCAAGGTAGGAAAAATGGACTTCTCATACACCAACTTCCCCAGTCCTCACCCAGTGCAAGGTCCCTCTCTCCTTTCATAGAATGTCTCTCATAATCCATTAAGAGCATTCATTAGTGGAACTCACTTTAATCAAATGCCTCCTTCGTTTCTTCCCCTTTTCAGCCCTTCCCCCTTCCTCACCCACTCCCCTACAGGTATTTTATTACTGGAGGAGTCACCCTCCCCTCATTGCTAGGTCTTGTTTGACCTAAGCACATTACACATTTCTCTCAGTCTTACTGCTCCTCTCCTTTCTTCCTGAAAGTACTTTCATGTACTTTCCCATATTGTATTCTAGTCCCACAAAAACTTTGATTCACCTGTAGACACGGTTTCATCAGGTTCTGTCCATAATGTCCCATGTCCACCTCTTCACTGTGACTTCCACCCCTGTCTCCTAATGTACATTGAGAAAGAAGTCTCTCACTTCTCTCTCACTCCTGTCCCACTGTTGATGCTGCTGTCCTTGACTGCTGCATTAATTCATTCTCCTGAAGCAAATAATCTCCTTCAGTTCCGACTTTCTAAAAATGTTTCACGTGCCTTTTTATTATTAAATATCTGTCTTTTTCATTTGTGGTTAAACTCAGATTTGCAGGGTAGGTTACCCTGGGCTGCGTCCTGAGTAACATTGCTTTTCAACACACATCTCTCCTGTGCTTAGAATGGTGCCTGGCACATAGGTTGGCACTGAATAAATGTTTATTGATTGACTGGTTTCTGGTGGGTGTAGAATTGTCTTGTCTTATTTGAATTTTACAGAGCTTGTTTCTGAATTGAATTGTTAAATTTAACCTCTTTGTCTCTTGGGATTGGCAGCCTTGGAACTTCGGGAGACAAGCATTGAATTCTTTCACTTAATATTTTATTTTCTGTTTTCAGAAGTTCTAAGCAGTTATCTTGTATTTCTTGCATTATGGTGTTTGGATTTCTCATGTTGTCATATTCTTCTGGGAAACCTGATATCCTTTGTTTTGTCTCTACACATTCTGTCTTGGAGATGAGCATGTTTTGCTTCCATAGTGAGCGTATTTTCTTTTAAGTTATTTTTGCTTCTATTTTTCTGGATATATTTGCATTTCTAATTTGTGCTTCTCTCTTTTGTTTCTTTGGTTTCTTTCACACATTCCAGTTTTTCTCTTCTGCTCATTATTTATGCTGCGTAGGCCATAAATTTTGCTCATAATTTTTATTTCTTTTTTGAACCTCTCAGATACAGCATGTTTGTATTAAATTCCAAAGGTTTGTAATATCATCAAGTGTTAAATAATTTTTCTTTGTTTTATAGTATTTATTCATAGATGCCTGAACTCATTTTCTAGACTTGTAGGCCATATTTCCTTCTTTGTTTAAAATCAAAATCCCCTTTGATTTATCTTATATTCAAGGTCTTTGAATTTTTTTCTTCCTGAGATCTTTGATAATTTAGTTGTTCCCCTTATATTCATCTATTTTTCGCTCTTACTGAGTCTCCCCTCATGGGAGTTTCAGGTCTCAACCACCTCTGACCTTGGGCAATTCGTGGTCAACCAGCCTAGATCTCTGCCTGAAGTGACTTTTGGTTAGACAGAGCTGGCCTAGCTAGATGCTGAGTACTTTCGTTCATGTTTAGTGGAGTTCTGCATAGCCCCTTCCCCAAACATTCAAACTGTGTCCTGTCTTGCTCCCTCGGATCCTTGTTTATCTAGATCTGTGGCCCTTAACATACTTTGATCTTTCTCTCATGGTGATGACCATTATGGAACAACTTTCCACAGCTTAATGCTGGCATCTCCATGGCATTGGAAAGAGGAAGGGGGACCCAGAGTGAGTCTGGGCTTTGTTAAAAGGCCATTTGTTGAGTGTTTTAGTTGGCTAGAGCAGCCTTGCTGCTGGTGGTATGGGAGGTGGGGGAGACCTATTGAATGAGCTTAGGGTTAGCGAATGTCATTTTCTTTTTTAAACTTTCTTTTTGATTCTGGCATTCTAGATCATGGAGATAGCTGAGCTCCATTATCTTTGGTGCGTTTATGTTTTGAAGAGGTTTGGTAGGTTGTGAGGTTCAGAGAAAATGTCTAGTCCTCCATCTTATTCACATGACTTGTACTTAGTTTTCGATAGGTACTACGTATCTATTTATTATCCATGTCTTAAGGAATGCTTCATTTATTCCTGTACTTTTTTTGTGCTTTTAACAAGAATGGGTGTTTTATTTGCAACATTTTTCTTTGAAGGCTTTAAAGTTTTGTTTTTTTTAGTTATTCTCCTTCTCTTTGTTTGAGTCTTGAGTTGCCCCTGTCATAGTAATAACTCTTTTTTTTTTGCTTTTTATTTTTATTTTTTTCTTTAATATAAATTTATTTATTTAACTTTTTACATTCATTTTCACAAAATTTTGGGTTCCAAATTTTCTCCCCATTTCTCCCCTCCCCCACCCCAATACACCAAGCAATCTAATTTTCCCTCTCTCCAATCTGCCCTCTCTTTTGTCATCCCTCCCTTCTCTTGTCCCCATCTACTCTTTTGTCCTGTAGGGCCAGATGACTTTCTATTCCTCATTAACTGTATGTCTTCTTTCCTATTAACAACAACAATACTAAACAGTTGTTCCTAAAACTTTGAGTTCCAAATTCTCCCCATCCCTCCCTCCCCACCCATTCCCTTTGGGAAGGCAGGCAATTCAATATAGGCCCTATCTGTGTAGTTTTGCAAATGACTTCCGTGATAGTCATGTTGTGTAAGACTTACTGAATTACCCTCCATCCTATTCTGCCCCTCATTGTTTCTATTCTGTCTTTTGATCCTGTCCCTCCCCAAGAGTGTTGACTTCAAATTGCTCCCTCCTCCCATTGCCCTCCCTTTCATCATCCCCCCCCTTGCTTTTCTCCTTCTCCCCCACTTTCCTGTACTGTAAGATAGGTTTTCATACCAAAATGAGTGTGCATTTTATTCCTTCCTTTAGTCAGATGTGATGAGGGTAAACTTCATGGGTTTTTTCTCAGCTCTCCTCTTTTTCCCTCCACTAAAAA
Source organism: Bettongia penicillata ogilbyi (assembly GCA_023548195.1). Lineage (NCBI taxonomy): Eukaryota > Metazoa > Chordata > Mammalia > Diprotodontia > Potoroidae > Bettongia > Bettongia penicillata. The sequence goes on along the minus strand of JAJHZJ010000560.1, from coordinate 2,803,366 downwards.
GTGTCCTGCTTGCCTCTTGAAAGAGAGATAATTTACCTCATTCCATTTCACCCTCTCTCCTCCCACTACATTTCTCTCTCACCATTTACCTTAATTTCTTTTAAGATATGGTCCCATCCTATTCAATTCACTCTGTGCTCTCTGTCTCTGTATGTGAGTGCATGTGTGTATGTGTGTGTGCACATGTGTACATGTGTGTGCATGTGTGTGTATATGTGTATGTGTGGTCCCTCCAACTACCCAGATACTGAAAAGTTTTAAGAGTTACAAATATTGTCTTTCCATGTAGGAATGTAAACAGTTCACCTTTGGTAAGTCCCTTATGACTTCTCTTTGCTGTTTACTTTTTCATGCTTCTTCTCATTCTTGTGTTTGAAAGTCAAATTTTCTTTCAGCTCTGGTCTTTTCATCAAGAATGCTTGAAAGTCCTCTGTTTCATTGAAAGACCATATTTTCCTCTGAAGTATTATACTCAGTTTTGCTGGGTAGGTGATTCTTGGTTTGAGTCCTAGTTCCTTTCACTTCTGGAATATCCTATTCCACGCCCTTCGATACCTTAATGTAGAAGCTGCTAGATCTTGTGTTATCCTGATTTTATTTCCACAGGCAGTGATGGATGGATTCCTTGAATACTTATTTTGCCCTCTGGTTCTAGAATCTCAGGGCAGTTTTCCTCGATAATTTCCTGAAAGATGATGTCTAGGCTCTTTTTTTGATCATGGCTTTCAGGTAGTCCCATAATTTTTAAATTATCTCTCTTGGATCTATTTTCCAGGTCAGTTGTTTTTCCAGTGAGATATTTCACATTCTCTTCCATTTTTTCATTCTTTTGGTTTTGTTTTGTGATTTCTTGGTTTCTCAGATAGTCATTAGCCTCCATCTGTTCCATTCTAATTTTGAGAGAACTATTTTCTTCAGTGAGTTTTTGAACCTCTTTTTTGATTTGGCTAATTCTGCTTTTGAAAGCATTCTTCTCCTCATTGGCTTTTTGAACCTCTTTTGCCAATTGAGTGAGCCTATTTTTCAAGGTGTTATTTTCTTCAGCATTTTTTTTGGGTCTCCTTTACCAAGGTATTGACCCATTTTTCATGCTTTTCTTGCATCTCTCTCATTTCTCTTCCCAGTTTTTCCTCCACCTGTCTAACTTGATTTTCAAAATCCTTTTTGAGCTCTTCCATGGCCTGAGCCCATTGGATATCTGTTTCAGGTGTTTGGGGTACAGAGTCCTTGACTTCTATGTGTTTCCCTGGTGGTAAGCATTGTTCTTCCTCATCATAAATGAAAGGAGGAAACATCTGTTCACCAAGAAAGTAGCCTTCTGTGGTCTTATTTTTCTTCCCTTTTCTGGGCATTTTCCCAGCCAGTTACTTGACTTTTGAGATTCCTGTCCACCCCCGCCTAGATCTGCCCAGCTAGTGCTTGGGGTCTGAGATTCAAATGCTGCTTCCCAGCCTCAGGGCTTTCAGGGGCAGGATGGCTGCTATTCAATGTGAGCTTAAGTTCTGGTGCTCAGGTGGGGGCAGGGCTGCCTCCCAGGCTCAGTTCCCTCAGGGGGTTTATGGAGAGACCTTCAACAGTGGAGCTCCTGTCTACTCCAGGAGCCCCTGGCTGCAGCTGCCTGTGCCGCTGCCTCCCTAGGGGGCCTGAGTTATGGAGACACTCCACTCCCCTCTTGGCCAGCCCAGAAGTCTCTCTTGCTGACCTGTAGCGCCTGTGGGCAGAGGGACCTTTGTGGCCACCTGGAGATTCGGTCCCTGAAGCCTGCTTGGATCTGCTCCTCTCGGGGCTGCACAGCCAAGGCATGGCTGGGCTCTGCTCCGGGCTTGGTGTGCGACGGACCTTTGGTGCCGGTTTTGCAGGGCTCTCTGGAAGGGAAATCACCTGCACTGCGTTGCTGCGTGGCTTGCACTGCTCCAGAATTTGTGGGGAGTTCTTTTTACAGGAAATTTATGGGCTGTGGATTTGGAGCTACCATATGTGAGTCTTTCTACTCTGCCATCTTGACTTCTCCCCCAGTAATAACTCTTTAACGTGGGATTCTTCTTGTTGTTTGTTTCCTCATTTTCCCAGCCAACTAATTGATTTTGTCTTTCAGTTACATCTGTGTACTTGTGGGAAGGGTAGGGGCTGAAGTCTAGCCTCAGTTTCTGTCTTGTATTCATATAATACAAGTGCGATGTGCAGGCTTTCATTGGGTAGTGTCAGGTGGGTGTAGCTTCCTTCACTGCCCTCCTGGGCTGAGTTCTTCAAGTTCTTTGCCTTCCTTTGTGTGCATCACCACGAATTTGTTGAGGAGTTTGGGTGGATTGCTGTTGTACCCAGTTAGTATTAATTAGCCTGTTAGTAGGATTTGGAGTGACTAACTTACTGACTACCTTTTCATCTGTGTCTCTTTACCTGGTTCTGTTCCAGGGTTACATGCTGGGCTAAAGGCTGTAGCAGAGCTGCTGATCTGTTCCTTTGATCAGAGACATCCGGTTACATTTCCAGAAGGTCAGGACCTGTGCTTGCTATTGTTCCACTGGTATTTGTTACCTGAAATTGGATTGTTGACAACACAGCTGCCAGTGATCAATCCCCTGGGTTCTCTTTCTGCCCCAGTGCTTCTGCCCTTTGGTCCTGTCTAGACTCTTCTTTAGTCCTTGTATGAGGGAATGCTCCCTACTACACAAGCTCCAGGCCAGACCTTATTCCTGGTGCTTACACACTTCTCTTTCTGGTCCTAAACCACTCTGGGCAGGAAAATGACTCTGATTTTTTTTCATGGATTTCCCAATCAGGTTTCAATCTGTTACATTTTCTAGATCTTTGTTGTGGAACTATGTAGATAATCTAGGCTAAAATGCTTCTTTTCACTCCACCATCTTGATTCTGCCTTTCATTAGGAGACCTTTTAGCAACTTATGGGGGTGGCTAGGTGGTGCAGTGAATAGAGCACCAGTGCAGGAGTCAGGAGGACCTGAGTTCAATCTCACCTGAGACACTTGACACTCACTAGCTGTGTGACCTTGGGCAAGTCACTTAACCCCAGTTGCCTCATCCTAGGACATCTTCATTCATCGTGATGAATATCTTATCACTGGATTCAGATGGCTGTGGAGAAGTGAGGCTGGTGACCTACACAGCCCTCCCTCACCAAAACAAAGTCAAGTGCAAGTCATGTTGTTATTTCTCTCTGATGGCGTGATCTTCTTTGGCGAGGAAGGATGAACACACACACACCAGCATATAAGTTTGTAGCTATTTTCTATTCAGGTGTAAATTCTGGAGAACTGATTGCCAGGAACTGTAAATTTTAGAGATTGAATCTGTCCTTTATTGCAATATTTAAGAATCCCCAAAAGTTTAGCCACTAAATAGACTAAAATGAGAAAAGGCAAATAGAATGATTACTTTGTTACTTTTTACAATTTTTTATGTGCACAAGTAGACTTGAAGGTTTTACTTTCTTAATGATCTTGGTAATAAAATATTTTTCTAATTGCAATTTTTCTAACTAATTTGTCATTTAACTTAATTAGCTGAAAAAGTTAAATTATATTTTAAATTTATTCATGTGGCATTTGATGTGAATGGGTAACCCAGTAATTTTAAGAAGCATTTAATTCATGTAGAAGGAAAACATGATTGAAAATTTTTTTTTTTACCATTTGATTTTACCCATTCCTTTAATTACATTGCACACATTATGATCATTTTTGTATATAAGTAAATTGCTTCTCTGAGAGAGATTATATAAAATAGTGACATAGTCATTTGTGCAGTTTCAAATATAGGAAAATTCAGCAGAGTATGGTAATTAAGGGAAGGATTGTTGTGTTAACAGTGAGTGACTTGTTGAGAGTAGAAATCAGTCTGGGCTTCTGTTCTATATTGTCTTTGTATTATAAAGATGTGATTAGGCATCTTCATTTTATGTTTATTGCTAATTCTGATGCCAGGGTAAGTTAAAGGAACAAAATGGCCCCATAGAGCATTACTAATTTCCATTAAATATATCAGTTTTGGAGTTTTGAAATTTATATGGTATTTATAGGTTAAGATTTTGGGCCATTTATGTATTCCTTGGTTGCCTCTTAGTATTAGTGTCATATTTCTCAAGTGAAATATTTAGCTGTATTCTTTAAAATGTAGATTTTAATGAGCAGTGAAGCAACATGAAGTGAATAATCCTTTCTCCTGAGTAAACTGTATATGAATTAGATGAAAAATAAGACACACATGGAACCAATAAAATGAGAGTGCAATAATAGTTAATGGAAAAGCATCCATTTCCTGAATGTTGGTTTTATTTGTGATAGATTTCATTAGCTACTACGATATACTTCTCTAGCTCCTAACTCATTCCTCCTCCCAAATTACTTCTTTCTCCTCAGTGACACAATTTTATAAGTCATCTAGGTCAGTGAGAATGGGGTGGGTAGGAGAGAATGGAAGAGAATTTCAAGAGATATTCCCGAAGGAAGCACTAGTCATATTTTAATTTGAAAAAGTATTAGAATAAGATTGATCAGATTGCGAACAAACTTTCAAATTAACAACAAAATTTATGAAAAATTAAAGGATGCCATGTTTTCTCTTTGGCCATTATCCTCATCCCTTTCCCATTAGATTCTTAGATTCCACTCCTGAGTCTCTTTGCTCTGATAGGTAGTAAATTTTAGCCTTAACCTTGCCAGAACCCAGGCCTCTGTGCCACATCTTGCCTTCTTACCAGGGAACCATGTACATTCCTGCTGCCTCTTGCAGCACCCATGTATGTGTTATTTTTCACCATTAGATATCTCTTTCTTATCCTTTCTCCTGTTCCCTTTTTTCCTTTCACCTTCTCCTGGTCACTCACTCTCTTCTCATCTTATCTTCTGTCATCTGTCCATTCATTCATCTATCTGTCTGTCATTGTAAAACAGTGTCTCTATTCTATGTTGGCAACCTTTAAGAAATCTGTCAACTCACAGTATTAAAGATAGTTGTAAGTTTATCCAAATAACCTTTGAGAAATATATCCTAACATTCCAATTCTTAGTGATGTTGGTTGTATTGTTGATACCTTCAACAATACGTATTTCTACCTCGGTGTTTGCCCACACTGAGAAATTTTTTCCTGTCCTTCTGTAAAGGACATAAGATCTCATTTAGCATGTTAGTTTTCCTTTCTTTTTTTTTAATTTTAAAAATTAATTTATTTTTAGTTTTCATCACTTCATTTCTACAAGATCTTGAGTTCCAAATGTTCTCCCCATTTCTCCCCTTCCCCCCACCCTATATGGCATGCATTCTGATTACCTCTTTCCCTAGTCTGCCTTCCCTTTTATCCCCCTACCTTGGCCTTATCCCCTTCCCCCTTACTTTCTTGTAGGGCAATATAAATTTCTATACCCCATTGCCTATACTTCTTACTTTCCAGTTGCATGTAAAAACAGTTTTTGACATTTGTTTTTAAAACTCTGAGTTAGTTCCAAATTCTCTCCCTTCTTCCCTCCTCACCCACTGTCATTGAGAAGGCCAGCAATCCAACAGAGGTTATAAACATGACTAGTTAGGCAAAACACTTCCATAATAGTTATGTTGTGAAAGACTGTATCTCCTTCCATCCTGTCTCGCCTCTACTTACTCTATTTTCAGCTTTGGCCCTATCCTTTTGCAAAAGTGTTTGCTTCCAACTACCCCCTTTCTCAATCTGTCCTCCCTTCTACCATCCCCCTCCCATCCCTTTCTTGCTCTCTTTCCTGTAGGGTAAGATACCCAACTGAGTGTGTATGTTATTCCCTCCTTAAGCCAAATCTGATGAGAGTAAGGTTCACTCATTCCCTCTTACCTTCCCCTACTTCCCCTCCATTGTGAAACCTTTTTCTTGCCTCTTTTATGTCAGATAATTTACCCCATTCTATCTCTCCCTTTCTCCTCCTAATATAATTCTCTCTTATACCTTAACTTTATTTTTTTTAATTTCTTCCAACTACCCTAATACTAAGCAGGGTCTCATGAGTTATAAATATAATCTCTCCATGTAGGAATGTAAGTAGTTCAGCTTTAATAAGTATCTTATGATTTCTCTTTCCTGTTTATCTTTTCATGCTTCTCTTGATTCTTGTATTTGAAAATCACATTTTCTATTCAGCTCTGGTCTTTTCATCCAGAATGCTAGAAAGTTCTCTATTTCATTGAAATTCTACTTTTCCACTGAAGTATTTTACTCAGTTTTGATGGGTAGATGGTTCATGGTTTTAATCCCCCTCTGACCTCCCAAATATAGTACAAGCCTTCTGATCCCTTAATGTGGAAGCTGCTAGATCTTATGTTATCCTGATTGTATTTCCTCAGTACTTGAATTGTTTCTTTCTGTCTGTTTGCAGTATTCTTCCCTTGACCTGGGAACTCTGGAATTTGACTACAATATTCCTAGCAGTTTTCCTCTTGGGATCTCTTTTAGGAGGTGATAGATGGATTCTTTCTATTTCTATTTTACCCTCTGGTTCTAGAATATCAGGGCAATTTTCCTTGATAATTACTTGAAAAATGATGTCTAGACTCTTTTTTTTGATCATGGCTTTCAGGTAGTTCAATAATTTTTAAATTATCTCTCCTGAATCTATTTTCTAGGTCAGTAGTTTTTCAATGATATATTTCGCCTTCTCTTCTATTTTTTTGTTCTTTTGGTTTTGTTTTGTAATTTCTTTATTTGTCATAAAGTCATTAGCTTCTGCTTGCTCTATTCTACTTATGAAGGAATTACTTTCTTCAGTGAGCTTTTGGACCTCCTTTTCCATTTGGACAATCCTGCTTTTTAAGGCATTCTTCTCCTCAGTGGCCTTTTGGACCTCATTTGCCATTTGGGTTACTCTGTTTTTTAAAGTATTATTTTCTTCAGTATTTTTTTGAGTCTTCTTTAGCAAGCCGTTGACTTGGTTTTTATGATTTTCTTGCATCACTTATTTCTCTTCCCAATTTTTCCTCTACTTCTCTTATTTGATTTTCAAAACCTTTTTTGAGCTCTTCCAATTCGTATTTTTCTTGGAGGCTTTGGATGCAGGAACTTTGACTTGGTTGTCTTCTGTTTGTATATTTTAATCTTCTTAGTCACCAAAGTCAGATTCTGTAGTCTGACTTTTTTTCCTCTGTTTGCTCGTCTTCCCAGCCAAATACTTTCTAAGAACTCTTTGTCAAGGTAAGACTCTGCTTGCAGTGGGGGTGGATGTATTGTCCTGGCTTCAGGGGTTTTGTATCAGTCTCTTGGTCCCACACTCTCTGTGGGCACAGAGCTTTGGAAGCTGCTGCTGCTTCCACTACCCCTTTTGTCCCCTCTGCCACCTCCTCTTCTGCCCCTGGGCTAAGACCGCACCCCAGCTGAGCTGCACCCCTCTTCCACTCAAGTCTGACAGAGTTTTCCCACTGGCCTTCTATGCTGTTTTTGTTGTTTTGGGGTTGAGAAATTTGGAAACTGACAGAGCTGCCAATGATTCAGTCCCCTGAGCCCTGCTGTGGTCCTGTCTATGCTGGCAAGGCCCCCACTGGATTGTGTTCCACTTTGCTTCTAGCCTGATTGTGATAGATGCTTGTTGTTCATCTTCCAGGATATCTTGGGCTGGAGATTTGTTTCACTCCATCATTTTGTGGATTCTGTAGCTCTAGAATTTGTTTGGAATCATTTTTACAAAATGATTCACAGCGTTTTGTGGGGAGAGCTCAACCAGGTCCCTGCTTTTACTCTGCCATCCTTGGTCTGCCCCCTTTCCTTTCATTCTTTTGATGTTATAAGAATACTAGTGGAGCATGCAGACTGTTTTTCTGTTATCCCTTGCTCTTATCACATGGTTGCCTCTCCTCCGCACTCCTTTTTTATGGTTATGTATTTCTCTGATTATGTACTTCAGTACTGCTTCCTCTGTGATTCCTTGTTTTCAGTGATTTGCAGATTGCTCATTGCTCATGCCCACCATGAACATTTCCTATGTGTATGTTTTGGGGATGACATTATGCTGATTGTATCAAATCTTAAAACATTGTACAACTTTTTAAATGAGATTCGTAATCATTCAAAAAAGTTCAGCCTAACTATCCATGTAGGAAAACAAAATGGATAAGAAGTTCCTATTGTCAAGAATATAATATGTAGGTGGACAAATATATCAGACTCCTCCATCAGTCTGTGTATATCTTTGTGTTTATATATGCACACACGTGTACACACACATGTATAAATGTACATATGTGTTCACACACATATCCATGTGTGTATATTTGGGACAGATACTGCAGACATAGAGCTAGGTCTAGAATTGGACAGAGGAAGGGTAAGGGACTGCATAACCCTTGGGGAGTTTCACTATTCCCCTAATATTCCTAAATGATAACAAATAATCTAATACTGGTCTCTGAAGAATTGGGGTTGAGGAACATGCAGGAGTAATAAGCAGCCTCAAGGTGGATGGATGGAAAGGGCAGCGCATTGGTAAAATGTTGTAGCAACGTGTGGTAAACAGCTTAAAATACTGTACTAAAGAAAGCTCAACCCACACAATCATTTTAAAAAGAAATTTTGAACAGGTAATTTTAAGCATGCAGTTTGATTAACAAATGTAAAATGTAATCACGCCATCCTCAGCGAAGGTAATTTAAAAAATAATGACTGTGATCTAAAGAAAATGTGTTTGAGAAATTACAGATTTTATTGAGGTTAAAAAGAGCTGGTTGGTGAGAGAATTAAAAGGTTGGAGTAGGGTAAGACCAATTATAGATTTTTTAGTTTTAGCAGTAACAAGTTACCAAATTTCATCTAATGTATAACAAAGCAAATGTAAAAGAGAAGCAACTCAATATAAAACATATTTATTGCAAATAAAAATTACCATTTTATAGCAACACATAAAAGAAATGTTAAATCTTTGGAAACCGAATTTCTAGTTTTTTAAAACCTTCACGTGGAAGGGGAATTAAAATCACTGAACAGTGACTAATTTTACAAAAGAATTCTTTCTTTCTTAGCTGTTTCCCAGTCGTCCAGATTAAATGGAGTGCACAAAGCAGAGCTGGCAGGAACAACTAATTTAACAATACTTTCCTTTTGAAAAAAAGACACCTTAGTCTGCTCAGGAATTTACTGGAGAAAAAACATTTGTCTTTCTGTAGTCTTGTGATGTTGAAATAATTTTTTTATAGGTTTTTGAAAGACGTAATTTTGCACCCTTCACATACACTAAATCAACAGAAGAGTGAACCTGGTTATGGAATTTAGAAGGGTTACTTAATTTCTGAGGGCTGAAGATAAAGGAATTGCACATAAAGGCCAATTTAAACAATTTTCTTGGCTTCCAGTGACCTATACATTTCTCATACTTGAAAAGGCAGTTCCATCTAATTGGTTTATTTACATTCTTAGTTGGAATTCAAGGATTAATTTATGCGTAAGAAATGAGAATTGGACATATAAGGTGGCACAGTGGATAGAGTATTGGGCCTGAATCAGTGACACTCCTCTTCTTGATTTCAAATCTGGCTTCAAACACTAGCTGTGTGATCCTGGGCAAGTCATTTAACCATGTTTGCCTTAGCTCCTCATCTGTAAAAATTAATGGGAGGAGGGCTTGCCATTCTAGTATCTTTGCCAAGAGCACCCCAAAATTGGGTCCTGGAGAATTGGACATGACTGAAAATGACTGAGCAGCAATAAACAGCAAAAAAGAATCAGGATAAACAAGTTATATAAAGATTATATTGGAAAGGTTCTTTGTTTTAAAAAATAGACTGACTCAAGAAAATAAATGTGGTTTAGAATTTTTTGAGAGATTTTGAGAAATTTAATAATTTTAGTTATTGATTTCCGAATCTTATCTATTAGGATAGAAAACTGATTCAAAGCTCAACTCATATTAGTGAAATGGTCTGCCTAGAAAGCTGATAGAGTTCCCCTGCCTGAGATCTTCAAGCAAAGTTGCTTGTTAGGTTTGTTGCAATGGGAATTCCTTCTGTGTTGGGTTGGATTAGATAGCTACTGAGATCCTTTCCAACTCTTAAATTCTGTGATTCTGTGGGAAAAATATTTCTTGCTTTAAGGATGTTTTCCTTTATGGAGCCTCTACTTATTGCCTAATTACACCAAGCAGAATAAATCTCATTCTTCTTCCGTGAATTTATTTAATTATTATTTTTGCCTGGAGGTGGGAGGGGAGTAGCAGGACCTGTGATTTCATCAGTGTAGGGAACTCTTAGAAAGCAAATTAACTTTACCCAGACCAGCAGTTCTTCTGCCGCTCATATTAGAGAGTTTCCTGGAGTCAGTGACTTTGAGGATCACACATGCAATATGTATAGAGGGAGGACTTGAACCCTAACTAGAGACTAATTTTCTAATGTCTGTACTGTAGTTGCCTCTTTGTTCATGCAATATTTTTAAATATTTGAAGACAGATACTGAAGAAGACTTGAATGTAAGAAGTTATATAAAGGGTATCATCAGGGATATAGATGTTCAGTCAGTTAGGCAAGTCATGTATAGAAAGCAAAGTTAACAGATGGATAGTGATCCTAGTTTCTTTAGCTCACCTGGCACTAAGTATAGTGCAGTATATACAGGGGTCACTGAATAAATGTTTGCTGATTAATCTCTTCCTCTGGTACAGCAGTGAAGGATGACACAGTGCAGAAAAGTTTTGATAGGTTGAGGAGGGAAGGGAAGGTCAGAGAACTCATATCCAATGATGTTTTGTGGTTAAGAAAAATGAAATAGCCAGATCTGAAAAATAAAGTGTTTGGATTAGTAGATCTTAAAGATTGAAAAAAATTGGGACCAGTTTCTGAGAATACCTTCTCCCTGCCTTTTTATCTCACATAACGGAGCTTTCAGCCGTCATCTCCTCCTTCAGCCCTGCGTCGTAAGAAGAGATGTCTTATTTCCTTGTCCAGGTTCACATACTCTGTTATATGCAGAAGTGATCCTATTCTATCCCTTCGTCTTCTATAGGTTGCCTTCTCTTTTCATCTTCACTCTCACTCGCCTTCCGCATCTCCCTGTCTACCGGCTACTTTCTTGATGTGGACAAACATGTTTGTGTCTTCTTCATCTTTAGAAAACTCTGACTTGATTCCACCTTCCCTGTCACCTGTTACTCCATATCTCTGCCTCCTTTTGTGGCTAAATTCTGTGAAGATTGTCTGTTTGCTTTCCTCCTGCTGTCTTCTTAGCTATTTGTAGCCAGGTATTTGACTTCATCTTTTAGCTGAAACTACTCTCACCAAAGTTACCAGTAGTCCTTTAATTTCCAAGTCTAATGGTCTTCTCACAATGCTAATCTTTCTTGATATCCTTGAAACTGTCAATCATCCTCATCTTCTGGATATTCTTTTCTCTTTGCTTTTATGAAATTGCTCTCTTCTGTCTGACCTATGTATATCTGAACATTCATACCTATCTGACAATCTCCTTTGCTGGATCTTTGTTCAGGTTACACTGGCTAATGTTGTGTATCCCCCAAAGCCCTATGCTCCTACCCCTCCTTTATCCCTCTCCTGTTTTGCTTGGCGATCTCATCAACTCCCATGGATTCAGTTATTATCTCTGCAGATTATTCTCAGATCTATTTGTCTACCTCTCTGTTTACCTCCAGTCTTACTTTTCCAACTGCCTATTGGCCATCTTGAACTGGATTTCCAGTACACACATCTTAAACTCAACATGTCCAGAACTGAAAGCATTGTCTCTTTCCCCTACCCCAAACATTCCTTCCTTTCTAACTTCCCTATTACTTATCGTAGTGAAATGTACCATTATAGGCTCACAACCTTGATGTCATCCTTGACTCTTTACTCTCAACCTCCCCTTTAAATGTTTTGCCAAGTCTTGTCATTTTTTTACTTTTGAAATATTTCTCTGTACACCTTCTTTCTTTTAACACTGTTATAACCCTAGTGCAGGTCCTTCTCACTTCATACCTGAACTATTTCTACAGAGCGCTGGTTGGTCTCCCTGCCATATGTCTTTCCACAATACAGTGTATCTTCTACTCAGTTGCCAAAGTGAGCTTTCTGAAGCACAAGTCTGCCCATGCTGCCTCCTGCCCAGCACACCCTGGGTCACTTCTAGTATCAAATATAAAATCTTTTGTTTGACTTTTAAAGCTCTCAGTAACCTTGCCCCTTCCTGCCTTTCCAGTCTTCTAACGCTTTCTTCCTCCCTCTTGTTCTTTGTGATCCATTTGTGCTGTCTTCTTGTTGTGCTCTTATTCCTTCTCCCTCATTTCAACTTAGAGGCAGGAAGATCTGAGATCAGTTCCTGCCTCAGAATCATATTAGCTGTGTGGCCTTGGGAAAGTGACTTAGCATCTCTCAGCCACAGTTCTCTCATCTGTAAAATGAGGGAGTTGGTATTAATGGCTTCTAAGTTCTTTTCAGCCTCTACATGTTTAATCTTATGATGCTAAGTTCCGTCTCCACAGTATATTCCATATTTGACCTTGTCTTTCCATTCACACTGTCATCATCTTAGTTTAGGTCCTTATGTTGTTTGACCTTCATTCTCAAAGAGGACCATGACATCAGGAAAGTGATGACATTACATGCAAGTGAACTAGATTTAAGTGAAGGAGGGCTGTACAAAGTCATCAGCTTCACTTCCTCCTCTGGAGCCATCTGGGTCCAGTGGCAAGACATAGATCACGATGTCTCTAGATGGTCCTGCAGGTCCCTATGAACTCTCCCTGAACTACTGCCTCTTTTTTCCCCCTGCTAGCATGCTTGGAAAGTAATATGAAATAAGTTTGGAAAGGTAGGTTGGATACAAATTTTGGAGGGCATCTTGATTGTACTGGGCAGATTTCTATTTGATAGGATAATTTGATGCATTGTTTGGTAAATTAATATTTTTTAGGAGAGCTTAAGGTGTAACTTGTTCTCAATCTGAGGTCTATGAACTTAGTTTTAAAAAAATCTTTTAATAACTATATTTTAGTATAATTGGCTTCCTTAGTAATCCTATGTATTTTATTTATGTATGTAGAAATTATTCTGAAAAAGGTTCTGTAGGCTTCAATAGGCTGCCAGAGGAGTCTGTATCACACACCCCTACATGCATGCCCGCATACACGGAATGGTTAAAAAAAATCCATATCTAGATGTTCATTTTATTGGATTTGTTCAAAATAACAGGTACCTCTATTTGGCAGGGTGCACCCGTTTGCTTGGCAGTTTTAAGAAGGTAGATTGTAAATTACAGACACATCTGAGGAGACATTTAGAATTCATTTAATCCATCCCCCTTATTTTAAATAGGAGGAAAATGAAGTGTAGACAGTTTGTGATTTGCCTAAGGTCATGTGGGTAATCCATAAGAAAACTGTACTAGATTTTTGGGTGTCTGATGCCTCAGATCATTTCTCCTCAAAGAACTGTTGCTATTCTTATGTTAACCTGTTTTGCTCAGTAGAAGCCAACAATAAGGGAACATTTTTTCCATTACAAAACAATCCTTTCATATCACTGAGTCCTTAGATCTAAACTACTTTCTCATGCTATGTGTCTAAAATTTTAGATTTAGCTTTGGACAACACTTTTAGACAGTACACCCCTACTTTTCTGCTTGTGAGATCATTTGTTTCTCTGATGGTAATAAAAGTGGTGTCATTTTAAAGACTGAATGGAACTCTTGAGTCATTCCATTACCATTTCACATTTTCTGAGGTACCCTTGCTTGTTACTTATTTATGTTGTTTTGTGCATTTGAAATCCAAGTGTCTACAGAGATCATTGAACACAAGAACATCTTAAACTTGTTTTTAGTATTAACACTGAGTGCCACATGTGTGGTACAATATTACTCTTGAGAAATGATATTTTAAGGCCATTTTCCAGCTCTGCATAAGTGGAATGTTTATATTGAAAGTTAGTTGGGTAAGACAAGTTCCTAAACAAAATAGCTCTTTAATATATGACAGACAGCAAAAATATTTTATTTGATTTCTTGAGCCAAACTTTGGTTATTTTAGAAAATAAAACAAAAGGACAAATTTATTCCAGAATACAATTCTTTCATTGCATTTAATTACTGGCATATATTAAGCATGCTTAAGTGAGAGAGATTTAAGTATGGGAGAGGATATGTAAATGCCATGATTTTTATCTGGTTCCCAAACCACCTTTATTAATATTTCAGAGAATTACCTGAAGCAGAGTTGTCAAGACACATGTTCCTGTGATGGGCCACATGCAGTTCACAACACTCCAAAATAGTTCGAACCAGATTAAAATGAAGTTGGGAAATATTTAACAATATAAATAATTTGATAAACATTAGATAATGTTATTTTCTAAGTCTGCATATGGTCTACAGGCATCCTTTTGTAAGGTTGAGTGGGCCCCATTTCTGTTTTGAGTTTGACACCACTAATCTAAAATATTTCCTCATAATTACTTCTTTTCTGTTTTTTTTTAAGTCAAGTTAATTTCTTTGTTACAGTGATTTATAAAATGATGTGTCTACTAAGCAGTAGGACAATGTTAAATTCAAAAGATTCTTTCTTTGCCTCAAAGCTATTTTACATCCACTTTAAGAAATTCTTGTTTTCAGAAAGGAGAATTCCTTGCACCCCACAGTCCTGATTCTTTTGACTGCTTTAAGAACAAGGAAGAACATCATAGAGCACCTTTTGTGTCCCTGCTGTTTTTCATGGAAGGTTGATGGACGTATATTCAGTTAATTTAATTGCATGGGTATCTGTGGCTATGAGGAATGTTATATGTGTCCTGACAATTCACATTCTTTTTCATTCCAAATGTAAAGCTTGAACATAAGTTTCCATTTCTGTAATCCTCATATTTTTCTATTGGCCTGTCCTCTATTACTGCTGCCGCCACTGAGGAACCTAGAGTGATGGTGAAAGAGATAGGGATATAATTGTTGGGAAGCACAAATCTGGCATCGTATACAGTAAAATCTTGTAAAGAAACACTTTTTATTGTTTCATTAATTCATAATTTGTGATCATTCTGACTCCTATGGGGTTGAAGCTTTTATGTTCTTTGAGGAAAAGTTTCTTAGGTAAAATTATGTAAGTAAGGTTTCAGAGAAAATATTAAAAATTAAAAAAAATATTTAAATGTTAGGTATTTTTAGAAGTATTAAATGCAACACTTTGGTGAAAGTGAAAAATAATCAGAAAGAAAGCTGATTTTTTTTTTAATACATCAAGTTCTTGGGCAAATATTCAAGTCTTTTGCCCTGTATTGCCCTTATTTGCCTCTGTAGTTTACATCTTCATGTGATTTTAGATTTTGAAATGGCAAGATTAAGTTGGATTAGATTGCAAAATCAGAGTTGGAAGGCACTTGAGTCCATCTCACTTTGGAAACATGGCAAATTGGTGACTGTCTTTGCAAATGCCAGTGATAAGTTACCATCTTTCTCCTTAGGCAGCTCATCATTCTTTTTAGCATCACTAATTGTTGGGAAGTTTTTCCTGGCATCCAGCCTAAATCTACGTTTCTGTTAGATTCTTCCTGTTCAACCTAGTTCTACTCTTTTGGGTCAAGGAGAACATGTCTCCTCCCTCTTCCACATGCTGGCCTTTGGAAAGGGTCATCATGTCCTTTCTAAATCTTTTCCAGACTAAACATCTCCTGTTGTCCTCTGACAACTGTGGTCACTTGTTATAATGTGTGAACTTGAGACTTCTCATTACTTTTTGTTCCTTTTTTACAATGGACACTCTCTAGCTTACCTAGATCTTTTTAAAAATATCTTGGAACTGAAATCAGTTGTCCAAATGTGGTACTACCAGGGTAGAATATAGAGGATGATCAACTTCTGGAATTAATAAGAATTTATGGAATGCCTGCTGCATATTAGGTACTACCATGTGAGGTCTGGGAATACTAAGACAAAAATGAGACAGTCTCTACTTTCAAGGAGCTTCCATTCTACTGAGGAGATACAACACGTAACGGGTAAATTTATACAAAATAAATAAAAGTTACTGGTGGAGGGAGGTGTAGCAATTGGGGAAATTAGAAATGGCTTCTTGAAGGAAGTGTTGGTTAAACTGGGGAAAAGGTGAGAAGAAGACAGCATGCCAAGAACTGGGTACCATAAATTTCTTCTTACAGCCTAAGATTGCATGAACTTTCTTGGCTACCACATCTTGTTGCTTTTTCCCTACCGAGTCAGCATTTCACTAAAACCTCCAGGGGATTTTCTGAGTTTTTACTCTATAGACAGACCTCACTCACCCATCTTTTACTTGTTAAGTTTTTTTTTTTGATTTGAAGTCTAGATTTACATTTCTCTCTTAAATTTTTCACTTAGATTTAGCCCAGTTTTCTATATCCTTGTCATCTAATATATTAACTGTCCTTTCCGTTGTTGTTCATCTGTAAATATGAGAATTATGCCATCTATCCTCTATCTCTTTTTCTGAGATAAAAATGGGAAACTGCACAGAACCAAGGATAGATCCTTGAGACCACTCAATCATTGTATTCCTTCTGTCATTGAATTATTAATTATTACTTGTGCAGCTGCTGTCTTGGGTGCCTGCCTTGAGGTGTCCATGGTCTTCTAAAGCATAAAGTTGTCACAGCTTGAGGAATGAAGGGGTTAGGAGAATATCTGTATAGGGGAAGGTGAGTTAGTATTGGAGACAAGCCTTATAATTAATTGCCTGTCACAGTGAGGGTAGATGTGACCCATCTTTCCACCTTTTAATTGGTTAATCACACTTTCCTTGGCATCAGTTTCTGGACTCTCTAGGATAAGGCCATGGACCTCAGGAGTCTCCTATTCCCACTTTGGAGACCCTGCACTGGAAACTATGTAGCCTCTTAAATTAATTACAGCTGTAGGAATTTAGTGAATTTCTAGCGAGATGTGACTTGATGACTAGAATTGCAAATCAGAAACTCACTTTCTTTTGTGAACTGACATGACAAATCCCCAGATGTTACAAAATAAAGACCTCTTAGAATGTCCTTAAGAACTATACTTGTAAACTATACCGGAATTGGGCCTTTATCTCAGAATTGTTGCCCAGAATTGCAAAGGCATAGCATTTATCCATAAAAACTGAGTAATAGCATTTTTAAAAGTTGTCACCTTATCAAATTAAAACAGATAAATAAATAATCTACAAGCTGTGTAGAATGAGAAGCTTTTAAAATACTAAGACCTAGCAAAAGAAAAAGGGCAGCTAGGTGGTGCATTTGATTGAGCTCTGGGCCTGGAGTCAGGAAAACCTGAGTTCAAATATGGCCTCAGACACTTATTAACTGTGTCACCTTTGGCAAATCACTTAATCTCCATTTGCCTTAATCAACTGGATAAGGAAACTCCACTGGAGAAGGAAACTCCAGTATATTTGCCAAGAAAATTCCAAGACAGTATAGAAGCATGGGGGTCACAAAGAATTGGATATGACTGAATGTCTACACAAGAAAAAGAAATAAAAATTGGGAATAGGTTGAGCTTACCTATCATTTTTAATTCATACTTTAAACTAGAAGAAAGCTGTTTTTTTCCCCACTTGAGTCTGCAGAATATTCAATATGAAAGAGTAATAGCTAGGCAGCAAGTTATTCCAGAGCCATTTCTGTTTGTATCTCATTAAACGAGAAAAGAATGAAAGGGTAGTAATTCTGACACTTAATATGTGTAGGATTTTATACTTTTGAGTAAACTTTGACATCCTTTATATTGTTTGATTCTCGCAACAAACCATGGAGATAGGTTGATTAGCAATTATTATCTGCATTTATTTTATAGATGAGGAAATGGGAACTGACAGTAGTGCCTGATACTAAATGACTTGACCAGTCATATAAATTAGTTGCAAATTGGAGATTAGAACACAGTACTCTTGGTCCATGATATTTCCACTATATGGATGATCCTAACTGTTCTTCCAAGGAGAAGTTACTTTAAATTCCTCCAAAGTTTTGTCACTGTTGGAGAAACTGTTACTAGAAAGCATCATTTCAAATCATGCTTAAATAAAAATCTCCAAAATTCAGTACAAATTCAATTTAACAAACATTATTAAGTATCTGCTACTCTGTGTATAAGGTACTTTGTGCTTTCCATAGGAAGGAGTTAAAAGTGTTAATTATAACCACCTAAAGAATCTTAGCCCAATTCAGCTAATTATGCACTTCCCCCTTTTAAGCTTTTCCTGAAAAGCAAGACTCAGGAGAATCCTAAATTCTAGGTAGACTTAATGGTCTCCCATCCTACGCTTCCCCTCAAAAAAAGGTAAGAAAAAGAATTACTATTGCCGCTGAGAGCATTTAAAAGAATGTGCTGTATACTTTAATGGTAACTGCAAAATGTGTATCTCTAAAGTTGACTACTGAGAAGAGTATGGGGTGTTCAATTTTATGGAAAATTCCATTGTGTTACTTTGAAAGAATCAGTTAACATTACTTAACAGACATTTTCGTTCCATCTGATGAGTTACTATCCTTGGTCTTTCAAGAAAAAAAGAGCATTCATTTATAGTTAGTGTATGGAAAGTATATTTATATTTTAGTTAGTATATGATCTGATTTTGACTGATTACTAAAGGCAAGAGTCAGGAGATACGGAGCCTGTGCTCAGCTGTGCTGCTGAAGGACATACACTTTATCTGTGCAGTTAGGGAAAAACAAATATTGCCTGTTATGAATATCAGTGAGCATATGTTTTTAAGTACTTTATGCCAGGCATTGGAGATACAAAGACAAAAATAAGATAGTTTCTGCATACAAAGATATTTCATTCTCTTCTTTAGAAGCTCATATATACATAGGTATATAAAAATACATACTACATTGATACAAGATAATCTGATGGAGGGGAAGACACTAGCATCTGGGAGTACAGGAAAGGCCTCATGTAGAAGGTTGTATTTTAACTGAGTCTTGCAAGAAACCAGAGATTTTAAGAAATAAGAGGGGAGCATTTCAAGCATGAGTGACAATGCAACCAAAGGAACAGGTTAGGAGATAGAGTATTGTATGTGAAGTGTATATAGTAAGAAGACTAATAAATCAGTGTACAAGTCTGGAAAGGGTAGGATAGAGGCATGGTTGTGAGGAGCTTCAAATGAAGGAGATTATATTTGCTCCTAGAGGTTGAGAGAGTTACAGAATTCATTAAGTAAGGGGGTGACATGATAAGACCTGCATTTATGGAAAATAATTTTGGTGGCAGGATGGAGGATGTGTTGGAGAAGAGAGGAAATGTAGGTGTCTTGCAGTAAGTAGTAGAGATATGAAATGATAGTTGTCTGAAATAGAATGGTTGCTGTTTGAGTAAAGAGGAGACAAAAACAAGATACTATAGAGAGAAAAATGAACTGATTGTGTTTGTGGGATGGAAGTATGAAGTTGAAAATGACGCTGAATTTGCCAGCTTGAATAACTGGAAGGAGCATGGTGATGTCCTCCAAAGAAAAAAGAAGTTTGGAAGAGAAATGGACTGGGAGGAAAGATAATGATTTTTGTTTTGGATACCTTCTTGAACTGGAGATGGTTTGGGCAGCAGTTTGTTGGGGAAATGGAAAAAAGTATGCATAACACACCAGTGTTTAGTCTGCATTATTAACATTTTCTCCATCACTTTCGTAAGTCTAGAATCTAGAGGTTCTCAAAGTGGGTGCCATTGTCCTCTGGTGAGGTGCTGGAACAATCCAGATGGGCAGTAGTAGCTTTGGGTGTAATTGGGAGACAGAGGAAGCATAAGAAAAGAAGGGAAGAATTTGAGAAACCTCTCATACATGTTTCATCTGTTGTTTAAAGTCATGGGAATTCCATTATTTTCCAAATAAACACACAAAATGCACATTGATAATTGATCAGTGGGTAAAGTCCACCAACAGATTTTAACAAGCAAGGGTTGGCAAGAGAGTGTGTCAAGCATTATCTGGAAGTTCAGGGACGTCCAGTATGCATAGTCAGGAATATGTGTGGGTAGTGACTTGTTTACAGTACAGTACTATACAGTTACATGACACAATATTGCATCATCAGAATTTCAGTGCAGGAAAAAAGCACAAATTTGTAATAAATTATTAAATTGAAGATATGTCACTTAAAATAAATTTAAATTTTTTGAAATCATGCAAATTTCAAAAAATTAATGTTGAAGGGTTAAAGTAGATTTCTGGGGGAGTGGTATGCCAAATAAGTTTGGGAACCTCTGGCTAGACAATCAGCACAATATGATCAAGGCTTGATTTGTAGCTTTCTAATTCTGAGGTATAAATGCTCACATGAGCAACTCTCTAATTTGAGCTCACTCCAGCACCACACTGTTTATGGAACATCTAACTCCTTATGTCCCAAGAAGGAGCTGCTGATGTGGGATTGGAAGCCAGGAGGAAATGTAGGCCTGTATACGGAGAGTTAGTATCTGCACAGAGGAGGTAATTAAGCTGAACCGATAGACTCACCAAGTGTGAGTGGAGAGGAGAAAGTTAAGTGAGACTATAACCAGATTGCAAAAGGGTAAGAAAAGAAGTGAGTTGACAAGTATAGAATGAATGCAGTTTCAGAAAATATCTTGTGAAGGAACTGTCCTGCTCTTATCTGTCCCTTTTGAGTGACTTGTTTAAGTGTTGGTGTTTCAAAACCTTATTGCCTTTGTTTCTTTTTTTTACAATTTGCCTACAGTTCCCTTTTACTATTTCCCCATCAGCTTTAGTGTATGGAGAGATGTTGGCAAAAACAGGATTGATGGAACCGTAGCAGAATAAGTTTATGGATCCCATTTGTAAGAAAGCATCTGAACCAAGTTCTCTGGGTTTAGGATGGTTACATGGACCGGTAGTTGAAGGGAATCAAAGTTATCCATGGTTTTTAGGCTTTCTAGACTTCCTTCCTGTGAAGAAAAGAATCAGTCAGGTAACAAAAAGCAGGATTGTGAATTTAGCTATGAAGCCTGGAGCAAGGAATGTAATACGCTTTTAGAAACAACTTTTAGTTTTCTTAGCTATCAAAAGTGAACAAAGATTAAAAAAGTTATTGGTTGAAATGATGTTACTAGGCAGGAAGAGTGGATGGTGACTTGTCCATTTATAAACTTTTTGATTTTCAGGATTTCTTAAGACCTTTGTTATAAACTGGTATTTTAGAGCTTTAGTTCTGAACTAATATGTTTCTCTTGAGAAGTCGTGCAGTGTCAGTGAAATTAAGCTGAAATACAGGTTTAAACTTTGCCTGTTCATCATTTGTTGGTGAAAAAGGCTGTGGAAGTGTACCCACTCAATATTCTTTTCATCAGCTTGAATAGAACCAGGAAGAACAAAAAGAAAAGATGCATGTGGTTTGCAAATCCTATCATTATTTGACCATTTTTATAGTTAGCAATTAGCTGTAACTGCCTGGATATCAATGAATAGAATGTGAGAAAATAATTTTTTACATATATTTGCTTGCACATACAACTGAAATTTGTATTCATGACTAAATTGGGGAGAGAGGGAGAGTATAGCTTCTAGAATAAAGTAAGAAAAGATTCTTTGTTTAAAAAAATGTAACTTAAAAATTCTTAGTAGGGTCAAGGAAGGGGCTATTTAACTTCTGGTTAAAAGAAGTAAAGGAAGCTAAATGAACATTAAATGAACACAATTTAATTAAATTAAAAATGAACATAATTAAATTGTACAAGATACCTGCCATGTTAAGAATCTGAGTTTCAGTCTCTTTCATTCATTATTGCTTGCTAAGTCTGTTGATGTAGGAACTGTCTTCGTTTGATTACTTTCTTTCTCATCTTCAATTCCCTATGTTCTTCTGGGCTAATTTTTATGTCTTACCTTTAAGTGTGCCAAGAATAGCAATCGTGAATAGGTTTTACTTTTTAGATATGTCAGATCAGGACCATTGTCTATAAAGTGCTTACAGTTTTCAAAATCCACAGGTAATTCCACAAAAATTTTAATAATGTGTTCTTTAAGCCTTCAGATTTCTATGCTTTTATGGTATCTTTTGCTGTTGCTCGTAGGATCATCAGATTAGAGCTGTCTGGGATTAAGGAAGACATAACACAATGACTTTATTTTCCAGATTGAGGAAATTGAAGATTAAACAGGTTAAGTGACTTGTCCAAGGTCTTCATA
This sequence comes from Bettongia penicillata ogilbyi, assembly GCA_023548195.1. Classification (NCBI taxonomy): domain Eukaryota; kingdom Metazoa; phylum Chordata; class Mammalia; order Diprotodontia; family Potoroidae; genus Bettongia; species Bettongia penicillata. Next base: position 2,781,290 of record JAJHZJ010000560.1, on the reverse strand, counting down.
GCTAGTAAGTGTCAGAGGTGAGACTTTAATCCAGTTTTTCTGAACTAAAATCATGGATTACTCTCTGCCAAATACCCTCTTCTTTTTAAACCTTGCTTTGCCTTGTTTTCTTTTTAAACTGTTGTAGTAAAGACACAGTCATATAGAAATCTGTTTTTATGTGACAAAAAATGAAAGTTATTTCTACTTTCTTATTGGAGATTTCCTAAAAAAAAAGTTAACTGCCTGCCATTGTAGATCATTACTTTTTGTAGTTTCCATTGGCAGTATTAGGATCATGATAGGCAGTTTTGTTTTGCATATTTAATGCTGATAAAATGTTTATCATCGCTTAATTTAGATTTTGAGTTAGCTACAAATGCCATTATCATTTAAGGATCAGAAAATTGTAAAAATTGATGATGACTTTTACATTTGCTTTAACATTTAAGCAAAGAAGCATCAGAGTATATTCAGTCATCCCCTTTTCCTTGAAAATTGAAATCTGTCTTCATTAATGGTATTGATCTATGGTTCCAATTTTTTCTTTATTCTTCCATGGTTTAGGAGGGTAGAACTATATTTGTCTTATAAAAAGAATTTCTTTCTCAAATTTTGAATAGAGTTTGAGTGTGGTATAGTTATTGCTTTTTCAGAGTTTGATAGAATTCACTTGTAAATCCTTATAGACTAGGGATTTTATCTCCTTTCTGATAGTTTCATTTCAGCTGGTAAAATTTTTCAAAAATTTGATTTTTAAAAATAGATTTTTCTTTCACATTCTAATGATTTGGGTATTTTATATTTTGTAAACATTCCCTTTAACATTATTATTATTATTTCTTGGGTTTGGGGGAAAACATTGTGATTAATAAGTTCTAATTTTTTTTTCTCTGCAGTGATTTCACCATGTTCATTTTAAAATTTTGATGATTTGCCTTCCCTCTTTCTTTTTAATTACATTACCAAGGGTTTATGGAGAACTAATCTTAGGTCTTATTCTTTCTTAGTCCTGTTTCCAGTTTATCAGTTTCTCTTCTGATTTTCAAAATTTCCTCTTTTGTGCTTATTTTCAGTTTATTTCTGGATTTTATATTTTAATGTTTTTCATTTGGTTCATTAGTTTACTTTTTTTTCTATGTGATTAATGTGTGTTCTCAAGAGAGAGAATTTTTCCTCTGAATATACTTTAGATATATGCAAGATAATGTGGCATATATATTTATATATATAATATATATTTTAGATATATTTTTATATATTTAGATATATTTTCCTCTGAATATACTTTAGATATATGCAAGAAAATGTGGCATAATTTTATCCTTATCCTGTTTCACAGAGTTAATAATTACTTATGTGATTTTTTTCTTTGATTTGCCTATTTAGTATGTCATCATTAAGTCTCTAGGTCTAGATCTTTTTTGTTCTCTGAATTAATTACTATTTTTATTTCATTGTGGTCTATAAAGGATACATTTAGTATTTCTCCTTCATTACATTTATTTATAATTTCTCTGTTACTGAGCAGTAGTCTAGGGTTGTTTTTTATTTGTTTTTTCAGTAACTGTACCATTTTGTGCTGACATAATTTGTTGTTTGCAGCCCAAACTGGATTCCTTTTATGTCCTTGGGAGTCAAGACAGATACCAAGATAGTCTGTACTAGGCTTGTGCAGCTGGGTCCTTGTAGAAAAGATCATCCTGTCTTCATGGTTCAGCAGTTCCTAAGGAAAAGGAATGTGACTTTTGCCCTCGTGTTGTTTCTTGGACCCTTTTGCCTCCCATAACATTCCTTTTTAGGTAGAACTATGTATTTTCTCCTCCTTTTGTTGTACTTTCATAAATGTGCAAACTTCTGTATGAATTGTGAATTCTTTAGGTTTCTTGTGCTTGTTCATTTCCCTTGTAATAAACCTAGTTTTCATGTACATTTTGTGAAGTTGTGATTGCCTGAATGGGGTATGGAAATCTATCTTGCCCTATAAAAAAATAGAGGTGATGTGGATAAGAGAAGGGAGGGGTGTGATAGAAGGGAGGGCAGATTGGGGGAAAGGGTAATCAGAATACATGTTGTCTTGGGGTGGGCAGAGGGGAGAATTGAGGAGAAAATTTGGTACTCAAAATCTTGTGGAAGTGAATGTTAAAAACTAAAAATAAATAAATAAATTTTAAAAAAGTTGTGATTGCCTGTTGACAAGGTGGAAAGCATTTTTCATTTTAACTCCTTTAGAATTGTCTTGGGTCATTATAATACTGAAAATAGCTAATTCAGTCACAGTTGATCATCTTACAGTATTCCTATGACTGTGTACAATGTTCTCCTTGTTCTGCTCATTTCAGTTTGCATCAGTTCATGTAAATTTTCCAGGTTTTTCTGAGAACATTCTGCTCATCATTTCTTGTGGCACAATAGTATTTCATCACAATCATATATACCACAACTTGTTTAACCCTTCCCCAATTGATGGAGGCATCCCCTTAATTACACTTTCTTTGTCATAGTGAAAAGAGCTGCCACAAATATTTCTGTGCATATAGATCTTTTTCCTTTTTTAAAAAAATCTCTTTGGGATATAGACCTAGTAGTAGTGCTATTGATCGACCTGAGGGTATGCATAGTTTTAAAAATCTTTGATCATAGTTCCAAATTGCTCTCCAGAATGGTTGAACCAGTTCACAACTCCACCAACAGTTCTTTAGTCTGTTTTTCCACATTCCCTCTAACATCTGTCATTTCCCTTTTCTGTAATATCATATCATTCATTCTGATAGGTGTGGAGTGGCACCTGTGAATTGTTTTAATTTGCATTTCTTCAGTCAGTAGTGATTAGAGCATTTTTTTCCCATATGATTTTAGATAGCTGTGGTTATGTCATCTGAAAACTGCTTGTTCATGTCCTATGACCATTTATTATTTGGAGGATGACTTGTAGTCTTATATGTGACTGAATTTTCTATATATTCACCTTCCCTCCCACTTTCTTTTATTTCCTGCTTCTTTGACTTTCCTGTAGGATAAGATGGATTTCTATACCCATCTGAGTGTGTATGTTATTCCCTCTTTGAGCCAATTTTGATGAGACTAAAGTTCAAGCACTCCTCTGCCTCCCCCATCTTCCCCATCCACTGTAAAAACTTTTTGCATCTCCTTTATGTGAGATAATTTAACCTACTCCACCTCTCCCATCCCCATTTCCCAGTGCATTCTTCTTTCTTATCCCTAATTTTATTTTATTTTTAAAAAGATGGCATTCTATCTTACTCAGTTCACACCTGTGCCCTCTAACTGCCCTAATAACGATAAAGTTCTTAGGAGTTACAAGTATCTGTTTCAACATTATTGAAATCCTTATGATTTCTCTTTTCTATTTACTTTTTTATCCTTCTCTTGAGGCTTGTATTTGAAAGTCAGATTTTCTATTCTGCTCTGGTCTTTTCATCAGAAATACTTGAAAATCCTCAGTTTCATTAGATGTCCAAAATTATACTCTGTTTTGCTGGGGACTTGATTGTTGATTGTGTTCTTAGCTCCTAGACCCTATGAAATATAATATCTAAGCCCTCTGATTCTTTATTGTAGAAGTTGCTAAATCTTGTGTTATCCTGACTGTGGCTCCCTGATATTTTAATTACTTCTTTATGACTACTTGTGATATTTTCTCCTTGACCTGGGAGCTCTGGAATTTGGCTGTAATATTCCTGTGAGTTTTCATTTTGGAATCTCTTTCAGGAGGTGATTGGTAGATTCTTTCAATTTCTATTTTGCCCCTGGATCTAGGATTTTAAGGCAGTTTTCCTTGATAATTTTTTGAAAGATGTTATCTAGGCTCTTTGTTTGATCATATCCAGGTTATCCAGTAATTCTTACATCATTTCTCCTGGATATATTTTCCAGATCAGTTGTTTTTTCCAGTGAGATATTTCAAATTTTCTGGTTTTTTCCCCCATTCTTTTGACTTTGTTTTATTATTTCTTGAAGTCTCATGGAATCATTAGCATCCTACTTGCCCTATTCTAATTTTTAAGGAATTATTTTCTTCAGTAAGCTTTTATATTTCCTTTTCCATATGTCCTTTTTTCTCTATGTTCTGCTTTTTAAGGAGTTCTTTTTTTCAATGAAGTTAATGCATGTTTTTCCATTTGACTAATTCTACTTTTTAAAGAGTTCTTCTCTTCAATGGATTTTTATGTATCTTTCCCCATTTTGTCAAGTTTACTTTTTAAGGACTTTTTCTCTTCAGTGGATTTTTATGTCTCTTTTAACATTTGACCTATTCTATTTTTAAGGTGTCGTTTCCTTTAGTTTGTGTGAGTGTGTGCATATGTATGTGCGTGCGTGCGTGCGTGTGTGTGTGTCCTACCTTTACCAGGCTGTTGACCTTCTTTTCATTATTTTCTTGTATCACTATCATACACCTTATTTTCCAACTACCTTTCTTATTTGACTTTTAAAATCCTTTTTGAGTTCTTCCAAGAATTCTTCTTGACTCTGAGACCAATTGATGTTTTTCTTTGTGGGGTATGGAGGGGCCTTTGGGTGTAGCAGTTTTGACTTTGCTATCTTCTTAGTTTGTGTTTTGCTCTTCCCTGTCACCATATTAACTTTCTGTGATCAAATTCTCTTTTTGTTGTTTGCTTATTTTTCTCACCTAAATCTTGATTTTTAATTTTAAGTTAAAGTTGGACTCTGCTCTTGGGGTAGAGGGGACACTGCCCTAAGATTCAGGTTTTTTTGTGCAGCTGTTTTTTTTTTTTTTAAAGCTAGTTTTGGAGGAGAGTCGATAAGTTTTCAGTTCTTTTAAGGTGGTATGATCTGAGGACAAGTATGTTTAGTTTTCTCTTTGCCTGTGAGTGAGACCATAAGCATTCTTTTCAATCCTAGAACTGGAGCATTTCCACTGCATGTTGTTGCGAGTTCTGGTATTCTAGTGCTCCTCTTTACCCTGGGGCTGTGATTTAGCACTACAATTCTGATCACTGTGTGGGCAATGCAACAGAGTCCTCCACCCAGTACCAGCAAAGGGACCTCTGTAATCTCCTTCTGACCAGTTGTCCAACCCCCTTACTAACTGTGGGCTGAGAACTTGGGAAACCACTACTGATTCAGTTGCCTCTAAGGCCTGCTGGGGTGTTGCCTGATCTGCACTGTATTCTGTTCTGACCCCAATGGGACAGAACATTTCAGATGAATATCTAAGTTATTTTGGACTGTAAAATTGTTTCACCCTTTTGTGAACCACACCTTTTGTGGGTTCTACTGTTCCAGAATTCATTTTGAGGCATTTTAAAAAGTTGTTTAGAGGGGAATTTGGGAAAACTCAGGTGAATCCCTGCCTTAATGGAAGAAGACCTTTTGCCCTTTCCATCAAATCTCTTATAACAAAGTTTAATTAAGAAAAAAATAAAACCTCACGGTAACCATATCTGGTTACATCTACTTTTTGTCTTACAAATCACCCAAAGTTTTGTTGTAATATGAAAGCTGTTTTTTCGTTATCTATTTGTTTTTTGAATTACTCATATTTGGTTTCATTTTAGTGCTTTTCCACTTACATATTTAAAGTCATTCTATTCTTTTGGTTATGTTTTTTTTTTATTCAATGCCATATCATGTAAATCTATTATTCCTAAGAATTCCTCATTGACCCTTTCTTACTGTACAATAATACTTAAAAGATAAATATGTAATTTTTTTGAACATTAATGAATTGGTGGAGACTAACCTTAATGTCAGTGCTTTATTAGTTCAATCAGTGTTCCAGTATATATTTTAGTTCATATTGAACTTTTGCCTTTGTCTTTGCCCTGTAAGGGGGTATCACTCAGTCAATATGGTTTTGGATAATTGATACAGGCAATTGTATTGAATAATTCCAAGTTGATATCCAAAAATATTAGATTAATTCATAGCTCATCAAGAATGTATCATTTGTTTATATGAATAGTTTATTCCTATTTTCTCATCATTGGCAATTTTCGTGGAGTATAATGAAAATTCAGAGTTTAAAATTAAAAAATCTTACTAGGACAGGTAGATGGCACAGTGGAGAATGTACTGGCTTGGAGTTGGGAAGATCTGAGTTAAAATCTAGCCTCAGACATTTATTAGTGGTGTGGCCCTGGGCAAGTTGCTTAACCCAGTTCACCTCAGTGTCCTCACATGTAAAATAAGCTGGAGAAGGAAATGGTAAACCACTTCAGTATCTTTGCCAAGAAAACCCCAAACAGGGTCCCAAAGAGTTGGATAAGACTAAGTGATGAAACAACAAAAAAATTTGTCTTACTATTGGTGATTTAGAGTTTGTTTTCAAATGGTCATTTAGAGTTTGTAATTCTTTTTTTGAAAATTTTGTTCATATCTTTTAACTTCTTTGGATTTGGTATATTTATCTGTGTGAGGATTCCGTGTACATTTTAGATATTAGACCTTTTACTGATATCTGATAGGATTTTTTTTCTTTCTGCAATTTTTACGTTCATAGGTTCATAGATTTAGTGCTGGAAGGGATCTTGGGAGTATTTGGTCTAATTTTCTTGTTTTGTAGTTGAGGATATGAGGTCAGGAGATACTGAGTGACTTGCCTAGGGTCACATAGCTAATCAGTGTTTGAGGCAGAATTTGAACCTTGGCTTACCTGATTCTAAGTCCAGCTGTTCATCTGTCATGCTATGTTCATGAACCATGCTTTGGTATTTCCTTTTTGTGCATACTTTTCTTATGTACTTGTTTTATATATACTTATTATTTTTTGAACTTGGTACTCAATAAGTGTCTGTTCATTGATTGATATCCTTTTCATTCCCAGAATATCCTGATTTTGAGATATTCCTACCTGTATATGTTGGATTTTGTTCATTTGCCCAATTCTGTCACCACAGTTCCCTTTCAGAGTCATAGTATTTTGTATGAAAGTACAGAATTTTAGAGGCCATTGAAGCTAATACTTAAATTATTTGTCCTCACTAGATAATTTCCATCAATCCAAGGAGATCAGACAGATCTAATTCATTTTGACAGAGATCCCATTACCTCAATAATCCAATTAATTTAGTCCATTTCCTAAAGTTCACAAAAGACAAGTCCTTTATTTTTATTACATGGAAAATTGATATATAAAGTCATATGATCATACCATTTCTTCTTACTATAGATTTATGCATATAAGTCTTTTACCACTTCTTCAAAATTATTTTATTCACCTATTTCTGATACTTTCTCATTCTCCATAGCATCATAGAGGACATGGTCTGGACTTTTGATTTCATTGGCATAGGAAGTTTGCACATTTGGAAATTTTGTCAGTGCAGGTCAGCACAGTTTTTGCAGATGATCATCCTGGAGACTTGTCTGGAGCACAGTGTGGTTAAGTGACCTACCTAGGGTTTCACAGGTATTATATAGTTTAAACCTGGGTCTTGCTGTCTTCGAGGGCAGCTTTTTATCTACTGTGACATACTGTCTTTCGTTGCCTATCCAAAATTCTTTTTTACGTTTCTCAAATCTCCAACCTCATTCTATTCTTTATAGAAGACCTTGCCTCTTAATTTGTTGAGAAGATCCAAACATGTATTTAAAGAAAAAGTTTCCTTAATTTGTTTTTATCTTAGAAATTCTCTTTTATTCTTATAACTTCTTTCCTCTTCTCTTGTAGAGAGGTGCCTTTTCTCATCTCTTCTTTGGGGCCGATTTTGCTTATTGTTATTACGCATCATTTAATTTCTTTGTTGTTCTTTTTATTTGTATTATTGTAGTATTTTATGTATATACATATCTTGGTATTCTTTATTCATAAAATAATATAATTGTATTATTTATAACATTTCATTTATTCATAAAATGAGATATTTATAATATACTTTGCAAACTAAAGCACTATGTAAATTCTAGCATGTACCCGTTTTTGTTTAGATGTTCCTGTAGGATCATAGGTGTAGAGATAGAATGGCCCTCAGGGGCATCAAGTTCATCTCCCTCCTGTTTTATAGATGAAAGTAAAGCCCAGGGACCTTAAGTGAGTTGCCCAGGGTCATATCATTACTAGGTGTGTGCAGCGGGATTCTAAAGGTTCTCTTAATTCAGAAACATTGTTCTTTGTATGCTACCATGCTGCCTTCCAATCATTGGGCATTTACTGTTGAGACATTTATTTATGTTGATGACAACTCTGATCTGGTTTCTGGGTCATAAAATATGATCATTGTAATAGTTTTCTTTTCATTTTTACACTATTTACAAACAAGTAGAAGAAAGAGTAGGAAACACTGTTGATGCTATATTTTCATGCTTGTGTCCAGATAGCATCAAAATATTTTAAGTACTCCATCTCTAATTTATATATTGTTCAAAATTGAAACATAAGTTTGTATTCCAAAATTGTCACTGAATATTTCTTGCTGTATTTGTTGTTAGATGTGTTTCTCATCCTCTTTTAAAATTAGAGCTATGGTTTTTCATGAAATTCTTAAAATGAACTTTATGATTAAATTATAGATGATAAAATGTAGTAGGACAAATCTCTCTGAAAGAGTGGTAAAAAAAAGAAATATGTTTATCCTTTGAGAAAAAATTGAATAGGTAGATTCTGTTCTTTATAGAAAAAGAAGTGATGAATTATTAAGAGAAATATACCCATTTCAAAATGTAATTCATAGGCTGAAAACATAAGAGTTGATGACAGTTGTTGGACACTTACTCTAATCCATTGCTGTTACTTAAAGGGGGCTTCACAGAAGAATTGTATGGAACAAAGTAATAAGCAGACAGGAAAGAAGTCTTGTGTTTTAATATGAGACATTCATGGGTTTGAGATGAGGAGAAAGGAAGTGGGAACAAGGACATACAGAAATCAGAGTCACTGTTGAGAGAAAGATGCAACATGAATCTGGAGATATCAGATTATACAGGTTTGGTTTTGGGATATGGTGGTCTTCAGACTGTAGTGGGAATATATATCTCATCTTGTGAAGAGGCATATTCCCAGCTTCAGTTCTCCGACCACTCCTCTGTCATGTTTGAGGTATATGGGGGAGGGCATCATCCGTTTGACTAGGGCATTGTGCCAATCCTCTACTGGTGTGTAATGTTAAGGTTAATGGTGTGTGGGAGGAAGAGTTAAAGATCTTCTCTGCCCATTAATAGGCTTCAGATACCTTTTATTAACTTCTAGTGAGGCACTGGGTCATGCCCAATTCTGAAAAGTATATATATACTCTGAGGTGAGTTTGTACTTTGGGGCTTTTTTTTTTTTTTTTGGAAGAAGGTTGGTGTGCCAGATGTTAGTGCTTTTCCAGGTCAGTTGTTTTTCCAGTGAGATATTTCACATTGTCTTCTATTTGTCCGTTCTTTTGGTTTTGTTTTATAATTACTTGGTTTCTCATTAAAGTCACTAACTTCCACCTGCTCCATTCCAATTTTTAAAGAACTGTATTCTTTAGTGAGCTTTTGAACCTCCTTTTCCATTTGGCGCATTCTGCTTTTTAAAGTATTCTTGACTTTTTGGCTTTTTGGACCTCTTTTGCCATTTGGGTTAGTCTATTTTTAAAGGTATTTTTTCTTCAGCATTTTTTGGGCCTCCTTCAGTAAAATGTTGACTCTGTTTTCATGATTTTCTTGCATCACCCTCATTTCTCTTCCCAATTTTCCACCTCTCTTACTTGATTTTCAAAATCCTTTTTGAAGTCTTCTATAACCTGAGATCATTGCATATTTATTTTGGAGGTTTTGGACATAGAAGCCTTACTTTGATGTCTTCCTCTGATGGTGTGTTTTATTCTTCCTCATCCGGAAGGATGGAAGAAAATACATTTTCACCAAGAAAGTTACCTTCTATAGTCTCATTTCCCCCCCTTTTTTGGGCATTGTCCCAGCCTGTTACTTGACTTTTGAGTCCTTTGTCAAGTGGAGGGTATACTCTAAGGATCTGTAAGTTCTCAGTTCCTCGAAGGTGGCACAATCAAGGGGAGTAGTTTACTCCTCTCCTGGCCTGCCCTCTGGTCTGTGAACATCCACAAGCACTATTTTCTGCCCTGGAACTGCAAGTAGGATTCCCTTTCCACAGCTACTACCAGCTCCACCATGCCAGCCAGCACCTTCCTCACCCCACTCAGGGCTGAGATCCAGATCAGCTGCTTGATTCCCCAGGCTCCAAAAGTGCATATTGCCACTGCCTGGGGCCAGGGACTGGGCTGAAGCCAGACCATGCTCCCCTCTCACCCAGGTGAAAGAGCTTTTTTATTGACCTTTGAAGATTTTTTTGGCATTTGTCAGTTGAGAAATCTGGGAACTGCAGCTGCTACCTGTGATTCCACACCCTGAAGCTTGCTCCATTCCTATTCATGCAGCATGGCCCTGGTTCTGTGCTCCACTCTACGCCCGGTGTGACAGACCTTTCCTCTCAGCCTTCCATGGTGTTTTGGACTAGAAATCTGTTTCAGTCTGTCAGTTTGTGGGTTCTGCTGCTCTATAATTTGTTTGGAGTCATTTTTTACAGGTATTTTAAGGTCTATGGGAGGAGAGCTAGAGCAGGTCCATTTTTCTACTCTGCCATCTTGGCTCTGCCTCCTCCCCACCTAGTCTTCAAATAAATAAAAAAAATTAAGGCTGTTGGCTATTTTGATAAATGAATCCTCACCTTCTGAATTTATAAGTAATATAAAAAAAGCATCCTTGTGTGTTTGTTTCACATCAAATACAATGACTTTGTTCCAAATTTTTTGGGTGATTTACAAGTACCTTCAAGTTCATAGTGGATATTTAATAAGTGTTGACAAATTGTTTGATTTTTGATCTCTGCATAGATTTTAAAAAATAGCTTATTTTTAGTGTAGGTATTTACACTTCCTATTTTTTTAATACAAATATTTGGCTTTTAAGATATGCAATATGATAATTAAAATTATGGGTTTTTGCCTAGTTCAGTCGAACATAAAATTTAATTACATTATGAAATAAATGCATGAATATTTTTGATGAATAGATTTGAACTGTTTTTGATTTCTGAAGTGTTTCTCTTATGTTGTCTTCCATGTATCATTTATTCATTATAATTAATCTTTGTATAATGGACTTCATTATATCTCATTTCTTGCTTAGATAATGCCAGTGGTGGTAATTAAATTTTAAATCTATTTTAAATGTATTTTCATTCTTAAAAAGTAAAGATCAAAAGTAAAATACTCAAAGGAATTTTTAAGGTATATTAGCATGATAGCAATTGATATTCATGTTTGATTATCTCTGATTAACATGCAACTGATAGCTGCTATTTTTTAGAGTGATGATTATATAGGTGCTTTCATATGTATGTGAGTACATATGTATGTATATATGTATATATATATATAATGTGTTTATATGTGTGTATGTATATATGGCACTGATACACTTTTTCGTGTTTTGAATGGGTCAAAAACATAGTCATTAATGATTTGTCAGCTTGGAAGGACTTCTCCAAAGAAATGCACCAGGGCTATATGCTATAAGCATTTTTTCAGTGATATGAATAAAAACTTATCACATTTGCTGTTAACACCAATTTGGGAGGGATAGTTAATACATTGGATGACAGAGTCAGTTTTCAAAAAAATCTTGACAGTTTAGAATGTTGGGCTGAATAGAAAATGACATTTAGTAGAGATTATAAAATCATATGCTTGAGTTCCAGAAATTAACTTTATAAGTACAAAATGGGGGATTTATGACTAGGTTGCCATTTGTTTGTAAAAATACTGGGAGTATTTTTGTGGACTGGAAGTTAAATATGAATGAAGAACGTAACAGAATAGCCAAGAAAAGTAATTAAATTTTATTATTGGGTAAGGTATTGACGTGGTCAGCAGAAGTGCTTCAGGAAAATCACTTTTGCAGCTTCATGGAGGATGAATTGGATTTGGGAGAGAAGTGAGAGAGAAAGACTAGTTATAGCACTATTATAAAAGGTCTAGGGGACAGGGCATGAACTGGGATGATGGCTGTGTGAGTATAGAATTGCGGATAATTTTCAGAAATATTGTGAAAGTAGACATGACAAAATTAAGTAACTTCTTAGCTATGTGGACTTAGAAAGTGAGGATAAAGATAAAATCATTTGCTAATCTGAGTATTTGCAAAAATGGTGATGCCCTTAATAGAAATAAGGAAGTTTGGAAGAATGGGGTAGACTTAGGAAATATGAGTCCTGTTTTGGACATAGAGAGTTTGAGATGCTTGTGATTCCAGTTTTAAATATCTAATAAACATTTGGTAAGGAGAAATTGGGGCTCAGAATAGTATGTATTTATTAGAGAAGGGGGAAGGAACAAACATTTATTAAGTGCCTACTTTGTGTCAGACTTATACTAAGTGCTTTACAAATATTTTTAAATTTGTTCTTCATAGCTCGCTATAATTACCCCCATTTTATAGTTGAGGAAACTTCTTTTGTGTTTATTTTGTGTTAGACACTGTGCTCAGTCTTAGGATAGAAAGGCAACGGATAGTCCTTGCTCTCAGGGAATTCAAAGTTTATCGGAAGAGAGTATGAAAAACAATCATGTGTAAATAAGATACATGCAAAATAAATTGGGATAATCTCAGAGGGAATGGGCTAAGATTAAGGAAGAGTGGGAAAGGCTTCATGTGGAATGTGGGAATTTAGCTGATACTTGAAGGAAGCCAGAAGAAGGAGGAGGGAGAACATTCCAGGCATAAGGAACAGGCAGTGAAAAGGTTTGGAGTTGGGAGAGGGAATGTCACATATAGGGTACACAGGCACTCGATAAACAGGATGACTGGATCACAAGAGGGGTGTGTGTGTGCGTGTGTGTGTGTGTGCGTGTGTGTGTGTGTGCACGCGCGTGTGTGTGTGTGTGTGTGCGTGTGTAGTTGGGAGGAGGGAGAAAGAAGGTGTAAGAAGACTGGAAGAGTAGGGGTGTCAGGCTATGAAGGAACTGAACTCCAAATAGGTTTTCTGTTTGATTCTACAAGTGATAGGGAGATGCTGGAGCTCATTGAGTTCACTGAGACATGACGTGGTCAGATATGTTTTTTAGGAAGATCACTTTGGCAGCTGAATAAAAGATGAACTGGAGTTGGGAGAGACATGTGTCAGGGAGATCAATTAGCAGGCTATTGAATAGGAAGACAATTAGAAGCAATGTGAGGGAAGTATCGTGAGCATCCAAAGAGGGGAGAGTATCCAGAGAGGTTGGTCAACTGTGACAAATGAGGCAAACTTATGAAAATATGAGGATTCTCAATCCATTAGATTTGACAATTCAGAAATCATTGATAATTTTGGAGAAAGTAATTTCATTTGAATACTAAGGTCAGAAGCTAGCTTGCAAAGGGATAATAAATGAGGGAGAAGAGAAGTGGAGGCGAGGATGATAGATAGCTTTTCCAGGAGTTTGAATGGGAAAGAGAACAGATATAAGGTGATGTGGAGGAGTAGGGTAGTAGAGTTTAATGATGGTTTTTTTTTTTTAAGGATGGAGGAAGACTTGGTTGTATTTGTGGTCAAGAGAGAAAGGAGCCAGTATATAGAGAATTTGCAAATTATAAAATTCTGACTTTAACCTTATCACTTAAATGCAGTTGCTCTCTTGAAAGTTATCTATGATTTCTGAATTGTCAGATTGATGATTTTGATGAAGCCACCTAGAGGATATGACACTAAGGCTACTTATGAAAGTGGTTTTAGTGAGAAGGGTCACCTCTTCATCAGACACTAGAGTATAATCACTAAAGTATGGGTTCTTTTAGTGTGATCTGGGCAAAGCCTGGGGGTTAGCACTGCTTGGCACTCAGTAAGTGCTTAATAAATACTTTTTGACTGACTAGAGTCAAAGTGGAGAAAAGTAAAGTCAGAACAGGATCCTTAGAATTGAAAAGTACAGAGCACCAGACCTGGAATCAGGAATTTCAAATTTAAATCCCACCTCGGGCACTTAACAGCTTTAGAAGTATGGGTAAATCATTTAATTTTTATGTGCCTCAGTTTTCTCATTTGTAAACTGAAGATGGTAGATTGGCCTTGAATGTCCCTTTCAGCTATAAATTTATGATCCTTTGACTCAGTGGTTTCTAAAGTTACTTCAAGATATAAATTTATGATCCTATGATTCTATTTATCTTTATTTGTATCCCTGGCACTTAGGACAATGTCTTGCATATATTTTGGTGCTTAATAAATGTTTACTGACTAAGTAAACTAAGTAAACTACTAACTCTAAGACCAAGTATTTTCTGAGGTTCCTTCCAGCTCTATAACCTGTGATCCTAATAAACCAAGCTCATTCTGTCCAAATCCTAGCAAGTATAAAAAATGCTTTAGCTCAGAGGGCCCTTTAGGATGTAGATTTGTAGAGAATGAATCTTTTGAGTAGCAAAATTAACTCCATTTTTTAATTGTTACCATAAAGGCCACATGAAGAGAGATGTGCTATTGTTTTGGTTGGCTAATTGGGCAATTGTAAAAAAACATTTCATTAAAGAGGGTTTGGTGCACACATCTTGGTGCTACTTGTATTTTGGACTTTCCTATTTCATTTTTATTACTTTTGTTTCTTACGTCCGTAGTGCTAAACTTACTGCTCTATTCCCCTTGGGTTATTTAATAATAATAATTTTAATTAGCATTTATATGGTACTTTGGGGCAGGTAGGTGGTATAGTACTAGGCCTAAAGAGTAGAGTGCCAGGCCTGAAATCAGGAAGATTCATCTTCTTGAGTTCAAATCTGGCCTCAGACACTTACTAACTTTGTGACCTTGGGCAAGTCATTGATCACTGTTTGCCTCAGTTTCCCTACCTGTAAAATGAACTGAAGAAGGAAATGGCAAACCACTCCAGTATCTTTTTCAAGAAAACCCACAGTGGGGTCATGAAGAGTCAGACATAAACTGAAACAACTGAACAACAATAACAACATACAGTGCTTTTTATAGTTTGCAAAACATGGTGCTACCTATAATACAGATGAAACTTAGGGGGAGCCATAATCAGACTTGTCAAAACCTACCACAGAGCTGGAGATAACTTTTCAACAAGCGGAGATTTTCAGAGGTAGGGTGGAGTGCTTGGAAAGCTTGTTGTTTGCTGTAGATCTTTAATCAGAGCCTGATTAAGTACTCTAAGAAATTTTGTATGAGGGATTCTTGATTATGTGTGAGTTGGACAAGATGGTTTCTATGGTCCCTTTTATCTCTGAGATTCTGTGATTCTGAAATTCAGTCTAAGCCCAGTACCATGCTTCATGGTGATGTTGTTTGGTACATCTCATCTTATTTTTCTTGCTTTCCACTGTATTCAGTTCAGTGCTTATTTAAATTCCCAATTATTAGCTACTTCTCTTCTATTCTGTGTTTGTTCTCTTGATATTTTGAACTTGTCTGAGACATTATATTGATCTTTATTAAATTCCATTTTATTAGATTTGATCTATCGTTCCCATTCTAACCACATCTTTTTATATCTCATGTCTGTCATCATACCAGCTATTCCTCTCAGTTTTGGGTCATTCATAAATTTGAAAAGTTGCCATTTCTGCTTTTATCTAAGCTATTTATTAAAGATATTGAGCAGAACAGTGACAGGAAATGCTTTAAGAGTTGGAAAACCACATTAGGTTGGATAAATAGTAAAAAAAAAATTTTAATAATAAATTTCCTTTGGTTATTAGTTGTTAGAATGAAAGTGTGTAAAAAAAAAATCAGTTAGGATTCCCAGAGAATGAGGTTTAGGTTGTTTGGGCAAAAAAAGAAAGGAAGAATTTCAGGTACTTTTTTTTGAGGGTTGTTGAAAATAGTTTACATAGAGTTTTTTAAGAACCATGATGCTAGATTGTAATATAGTATTACAAATACTGTTTTGAACCAAGATTTAGCTTAACTTAACGTATCTATTCATGTGAATCTACAAACGATTATGAACTTTTTCCTTCTGGAGTACACAAATGGTTGCTACTATTTGAATGTTTATGGTAGCCTCAGGAAAACATGAACTACCAGTATTAGGAAGAAAGAATAGACTCAGAACGCAGAAAGATTTACATTTCTTTTTGTATATTACTCTATCTAGAAGTTATTCTTTTGACATTTTTGTTTTCCTCCTAAGATGAAAATAGTCCATACCATATGGTTAAGCAGGGAATACATATATTATAAAACCTCATTTGTTGAGTGTATAGGCCCTTCTTCTTTGCTTGTTCCATACATGCTGTCTTGGCTTTCGGCTAGTGGTTTTTGCAGTGATTGTACAATATGGAGGGAGGGGCTGGAACTGGTTCTTTTTACCAATATCTACATAGCAACTTTTTCTAAATGACAGATGGGACATGAGAGCAATTTTGATGAATCTGAAAGGTCATTTCCATTCATCAAAGTGAAAATAAAGGCTAAAACATTTGCCTTGGACAATGTTTTCATCACATATTTTTATTTTTATTATTTTCTAATTTTTTAAATATTTTATTTAAAAGTTTTATTTCCAAATTCTATCCCTCTTTCCCTCCCTCCCTCCCTACCCCATTCCTGAGCTAGTTGGTAAGCAGTCAGATATAGCTTATACATGTGCAGTTATGTAAAATATTTCCATATTAGTAATTTTATATGAGACTCAAAAGAAAAAAAATGAAAGTGAAAAATAACATGCTTCAGTCTATATTAAATCAATATCAGTTCTTTGTCAGGAGGCGGATAGTATGCTTCATCATTAGTCCTTTGAGATTGCCCTGGATAATTGTATTGCTGAGAATAGCTAAGTCATTCACACAGTTCTTCATTGACTAATATTGCTGTTACCATGTACAGCATTCTGCTGATTGTGTTCACTTCACTATGCATCAGTTTATGAAGGCTTGACAGGTTTTTCTGAAATCATCCTGTTTGTCATTTCTTATAGCGCTATAATAATCCATTACAATAAAAAAATCGCAGCTTGTTTAGCCATTCCCCAATTGATGGGAATCCTTTTGATTTCCTCTTCTTAGCCACATGTTATATTTTTGTTAATAATGTCTTCAGAGAATATAGATCATGATAGTGTTATTATATATACACACACAAATGGATATCTATCCATAATTTCTTACTCAAGTAATATAATTTCAAAAATGAAACCTAAATGCCTACTGTTTGTGGTTTTCAGGTGATAGGATGGTTTGGCTTTTCAGCTATTAATTTTGACTTTTGATAGAATTTTGTAATTTTACAAAGGAACTTGGATCTCTTGTAAAGAGATATGGGAAATTAGAAAGCATGTTAGACTTTTTTACCTTTTTTAGCAATATTTTTTCAAACTTTTCAGTATTGTACATTAAATTCAGATGTTCTTTGATTGAAATCTATGTAAGTATAAGTATTATATTTCAGTAAGTAAAAATTTTTTCCAGTCCAGAGTTTTTGACAAATGCACAGTTGTCTTGGTAATGGTAAGCTTCATTGAGCAGTGGAGCCTCATGATGCAGTATTGGGAACCTTCTTTTAGAAATTGCAGTTTATCCAGTTGTTAACATTCTTATAAACAAGACCATACCTGTATCTTTAGGAAATTACTCTGTCAGACTGTGAAGTTGGATTTATGCTATGACTGTACCATTATAGTAGTGTTAACTGTTTTGAATTCCTGTAGTACTGAAATTATTTGTTTCTGGATTTGAAATTGAAATATTTTAGGAGATTGAAGTTAGGTGAAACTATATTCTCTCAAATTTTAACTATCATTTTAAACTTATTTCATAATGTTGTCTTTTTTTGTTCAGATTTTTTTAAAGTAATGATTATAGTTAACATTTATGTAACACTTAATATGTTTCAGGCACAGTACTAAGAGCTTTACAGTTATTGTCTCATAATGAACCTGAGAGGTAGATGCAGTTATCATCCCCATTTTACAGATGAGGAAACTGAGGCAAAGAGGCTAAGTGAGTTGCTCACATTCCCACAGCTAGTTGGTTTCTAAGGTGAGGTTTGAAATCAGATATTTCTGACTTCAACCCTATCATTCAGTCCTCTGCTCCACCTAATTTGAGGAGTAACAAGTTCTCATGCCTTAATATATTTACACATAATATTTCACCTCCACTCTCTTCATTTAATAAACCTTTTGAGATCTTGTGGGCGATTTCTCGTGTGTTTTATAATCTGAAAGCATATAGAGTTCTTCTTGTTGATAACGTTCCTTATACTTTAGTGAATACCTTGGAAAACAGTTTCTGCAAACTTTATTCTCAGCCAAGTGAACTCAGTGTTGTTATGCAAATAATAGGGAAGGAAGGAAATAAGCATTTATTAAGTACCTGCTATGTTCCAGGCACTATGCTAAGCATTTTTACAAGTATTATCTTATTTTAAACTCACAACAACCCTTGTGAGGTAGGTGCTGTTATTATTCCCTTTTTACAGATGAGAAAACTGAAGCAGACCCATATCTCACAGCTATTAAGTAAAGCCAGAAATAATAGTTATTTCTGAAAGTAAAAGTAAATGAAAAAAAATAAGATTATTTGCCCTATGACTTCCTGGCATTATCTGGAAGGCTGACCTATTTTTAAGTGAACACTGCTTGAATTTTAGTGTGACTTAAATTTTCTTTTCTTTTTTTCAATTTATTTATTTTATTTTTAGTTTTCAACATTCATTTTCACAAGATTTTGAGTTTCAAATTTTCTTCCCGTCTCTCCCCTCTCCCACCCCAAAACACCATGAATTCTGATTATCCCTTCCCCCAATCTACCTTCCCTTCTATAACACCTCTCCCTTCTCTTATCCCCATCTTCTCTCTTTTCTTATAGGGCAAGATAGATTTCTATACTCCATTGCTTGTATTTCTTATTTTCAGTTACATGCAAAAACAATTCTCAACATTGGTTCCTTAAACTTTGAGTTCCAACTTCTCTTCCTCCCTCCCTCCCCACACATCCCCACTGAGAAGGCAAGCAGTTCAACATAGGCTATATATGTGTAGTTTTGCTAAAGACTTCCATAATACTTATGATGTGAAAGACCGTATTTCCCTCCATCCTATCCTTCCCCCCAAAAATGTTTACTTCTAATTACCCCCCTGCCTCTCATTTGCCCTCTCTTCTATCATCTCCCCCACTCCACTTAACCCCTTTTCTCCTACTTTTCTGTAGTGTAAGATAGATTTTCATACCAAATTGAGTGTGCATGTTATTCCTTCCGTAAACCAAATGTGATTAGAGTAAGCTTCACTTTTTCCCTCTCACCTTCCCCTTTTCCCCTCCATTGAAAAAGTTTTTTCTTTCCTTTTTTATGTGATAATTTGCCCCATTCCATTTCTCCTTTTCTCCTCCCGTTATATTCCTCTCTTATCCCTTAATTTTATTTTTTAGATATCATCCCTTCCTATTCAAGTTACCCTGTGCCCTGTCTATGTATATATGTGTGTGTGTGTGTGTGTGTGTGTGTGTGTATACAATCCCTCCAAATACCCAAATACTGAGAAAAGTTTCAAGAGTTACAAATATTATCTTTCCATGTAGGAATGTAAACAGTTCAACTTTAGTAAGTCCCTTTTGATTTCTCTTTCCTGTTTACCTTTTCGTGCTTTTCTTGATTCTTGTGTTTGAAAATCAGATTTTCTATTCAGCTCTGGCCTTTTTATCAAGAATGCTTGAAAGTCCTCTATTTCATTGAATGACCATTTTCCCCTGTGAAGTATTATACTCAGTTTTTCTGGATAGGTGATTCTTGGTTTTAATCCTAGTTCCTTTGACTTTTGGAATATCATATTTGAAGCCCTTTGATCCCTTAATGTAGAAGCTACCACATCCTGTGTTATCCTGATTGTATTTCCACAATACTTGATTTGTTTCTTTCTGGCTGCTTGCAATATTTTCTCCTTGACCTAGGAACTCTGGAATTTGGCTACAGTATTCCTGGGAGTTTTTCTTTTCAGATCTCTTTCAGGAGGTGATAGGTGAATTCTTTCAATATTTATTTTACCCTCTGGTTCCAGAATATCAGGGCAGTTTTCCTTGATAATTTCATGAAAGATGATGTCTAGGCTATTTTTTTGATCATTGCTTTCAGGTAGTCCCATAATTTTTAAATTGTCTCTCCTGGATCTATTTTCCAGGTCAGTTATTTTTCCAATGAGATATTTCACTTTGTCTTCTATTTTTTCATTCTTTTGATTTTGTTTTATAATTTCTTGGTTTCTCATACAGTCATTAGCTTCCATCTGCTCCATTCTAATTTTTAAGAACTCTTTTCTTCAGTGAGCTTTTGAACCTCCTTTTCCATTTAGCTAATTTTGCTTTTTAAAGCATTTTTTTCCTCATTGGCTTTTTGGGCCTCTTTTGCCATTTGGATTAGTCTGGTTTTCAAGGTGTTAATTTCTTTAGCATTTTTGGGGTTCTTTTTTAGCAAGCTGTTGACTCACTTTTCTTGATTTTCTTGTGTTGCACTCATTTCTCTTCCCAATTTTTATTCCACCTCTCTTACTTGATTTTCAAAATCCTTTTTGAGCTCTTCCATGGCCTGAGACCATTGCATGTTTATTTTGGAGGTTTTGGCTGCAGAAGCCTTGATTTTTTTTCTTTTTTTTCTGTGATGGTATGTATTGTTCTCCCTCATTCAAAATAATGGAAGAAAATACCTGCTCACCAATAAAGTTCTCTTCTTTTGTCTTATTCTTTTTCCCTTTTTGGGGCATTTTCCCAGCTAGTTACTTGACTTTTGAGTTCTTTATCAAGAGGAGGGTTTACTCTTGGGACCTATAAGTTCCCAGTTCCTCCAAGGTGGCACAATCAAGGGTGAGGAGTTTACTCTTCTCCTGACCAGCACTCTGGTCTGGGAGCAACTACCAAGCACTCTTTCTGCCCAGGATCTGCCAGTAAAATACCCTCTCCACAGCCACCACCAGCTCCACCATGCCAATCAGTGCTTTTCCTCACCCCAGGACTGCCATTCAGGGCTGAGATCTATCTAGATCAGTAGCTCAATTCCCCCAGGGACTTTAGACCTATACTCCAACCATGGAAGCTGCTACAACCTGGGACTGGGACTGGGGCTAGACAACTCTGTTCCCTTCTCATGCAGGTGGAGGAGCTTTCTTACTTACCTTTGAAGCTATTTGTGGGTTGAGGAAGCTGGAAATTGCAGCTGTTGTTGGTGATGCCTTGAAGCCTTCTCCGGGTCTCGTCTTTGCTGTGTGGCCAAGGCCAGGCTGTGCTCAATGCCCAGTGCGATACACCTTCCTGTTGGCCTTCCAGGCTGCCTTAGGCTAGAAATCTCTTTTGCTCTGTCATTTTGTGACTTTTGCTGCTCTGGAATTTGAGTCATTTTTTTACAAGTATTTTATGGGCTGTGGGCAGAAAGCTTCTAGAGGTGTATCCTTCTACTCTGCCATCTTGGCTAATGATTGAAATTTTCACCCTTACTGCGTATATAGTGTAGGGAAGCACTGAATTGGAATGTACTGGATAGAATTAAATTGATAATAGAAAAATTTTGGGGTGGGACCACCTAAGATTTTGTTTCCTCTACTTTAAGGATATAGATGACTGAAAATGGTTATATACTTTTTTCTTAAACCCATTCAGTAATTGATCATAAATACATAATACCTGTTAAGTAGTGTTACATTCAAGGAGATGAGATAGTAACTGTACTCAGTGGTAAGCGATAAATAAACAGACTTTTACTATGGAACATTACCCATTTGTGGAAGAGGTACTGCCTGATAGCAAAGTATGGTATCAGTTATGTCTTGGGGAAAGAAAGCATATTTCTGCCTTTTAAGATAGGTTATTTTGTCTGAACTCACTTTTCATTTTGAGACCGTGTTTTGTATAGGTTTTGTAAAGTGTTTTCTAATATCTTGTATGATTATGGAGAAACAGAATTACGATGAGAAATAAACCTGATTTTTAAAATATACATGGAATGTCCACATACATAATTATTACATTTATAATAGGTAAGTTGCTGAATGGAAAGACTGATTTCATATTGTATCAAAGAACATGGTTATACAGAACCAATATAGAGCCTCATGTCATTAATTTGATATTATAACCTATCAGACTTTCATGTAACTATTTGTTTGCATGTGATCACTTTTCCTCTGTGTTACAATTTAACCACCATTTAGTATGTGACAAAAAGCTTTACAGGAAGCATAAAGTAATAATTGAAAATTGCCATCTTGGAATTTTAAAAAATATTTATGGGCACTTTTTTTTCTCAAATGTGGTAACTTCTGCCACCATCAAAAGAAAATTTTTTCCAAATGTTTTGTTATACCTCTATCTTTTTAAAATACTTTGTGCTATACTTGAAGCAAAGTAAATTCTATTCAGTCTTAAGAGTGTATTAAAAAAAATGACAGTGTATTTGTGTATTATGGTTACCATTTTCAATTAAGAGAATAAAAGCATGCCAATGGCTCTTTAATAAGAAAAGGAGATAAAATATTCTATATAGTGAACTTAGCTTCAATAAAAGAAAACCTAACTCTAGAATTGCTTATTAAGGAAAATTTCTTAAGAGAACTTGCTTGACACATCATACCATGATCTTCAAAAGAAACTTTTTTCCCTGTCTTTAAGCATCCCAGAATTTGAAAAATATGTTCCTCCCCAATTTTAACCAAAGAATGGTTATTTTCTTGAAAAGAGGTTTGGCAATAGTTGTCCTTTAAAGGACAAATGTTTTCATATTTTTAAAAAATATTTTATTTAAAACATTGATTTATATGCCGCTTTTCAAGAATATGCCTATCATGCTTTTTAGGTAAACACAGTTAAAAACTACCTTAATTTATATAATTGAAATTCAGTTGTTTAAATGCTCTTTCAGATGGTCGATAGCACTAACCACTTTTATTTCTAAGTCATAGTAATAATAATAACATTTATGTAGTGCTGAAAGATTTGCAAAATGCTTTACATATATTAACTTATTTGGTACCATAACCCCTAGTGCCTGAGTTAATATTTGAACTCAAGTCTTTCTGATGCTATTATTATGTATTACAATGCTAATTTCTGTACTTTATCTACTCTACCACCCAACTTTTCCTTTTAGCTTTTAATAAAAGCTTATTTTTTCAATTCAGCAGCTTCATGGTTAGTTATAGATTAAAGGGAGTATTTCTTATTTGTGGGTGAATTAGAGATAAGCAGATGGTACTTAACAGACCTTTTTTGTATTTATTGTATTTGTATTTTGTATTTTTGTATTGTATTTGTATTTTGTTTTATTTTAAATTTCATTGATACCTTTCTTTTTTATATCACAATAATTTTCAGGTAATGCCCCTAAAAATGTTAATATCTTCCCCTCCTTTTTGCCCCAGTCTTCTGTTTATAAAAACTCGACCTAATTTAAAAGTTTCTTTTTAATTTTACTTTCAGTTTCAAGTATAGAAAAAGTTAAAGCTTATGTCCCTCTTCTTTCCTTTACCCAAAGCTAGCATGATACACTTGCGTACACACAGGCATAGCTTTTATTTTATTATTTTTAAGTACTTACTTTATTTTTTTCCAATTACATGTAAAGACAATTTTTAACATTCATTTAAAAAATTGGGGGGGTTCCTAATTTTTCTCCCTCCTTCCTCTTCCCCCCACTCTTTAAAATGGTAAGCAGTTTGATATAGGTTATATATGTGTAGTCTTGTAACATATATTTCTGTATTAGTCATGTTGTGAAAGAAGAAATAGACCAAAAAGAAAAAAAACCCTCCAGGCATAGCTTTTACAGACGTAAATATGCCCGTATTTTATAGTTATTTGTAAAATGTCTGTATTTAAATTTTTTAAAATGACATTGCTGTTTTCTTTAGTTATTGGGTGATGAATTTTTACTCACCAAGATGGTATGAGGTGTTCAGGTATGAAGTTTTGTTTTATTTTGTTTTTATTTTTGAACTTGGCCTGTAGCAATGTTTCTATGTGTGGGGAAGTATAGTCTCTAAGGATTTATCTTACCTCAACTGGAATTTCATGTGTAAATTGCTTATTTATTATCACTGATTTTGTATTTTAACCCTACTATATTGAATTTGAAGTTTTCTGATGTTAATCCTCCTGTCCTCAAGCTTGTAGCAGTAAATTTATATATTTTTTTCCTCCAGGTGTATAAAAATACTTCAAATTCTCTTGGTACTTTATACTTTTCAATGTCTTTTTACACACGTGTACATACACACACACGTGTGTGTATATATATAAATTATTATTATTATTATTATTATCTGTTCCTCAACATGACCCTATGAGCCAAGGTAACATCTGTAGTCCATTGGGGCATTTTTAAATTTTGTTGAGCAAATACTGCATAATTGGGTTTAGTACCTAGGTTATTTTGGTATTTAAGTATCTACTTCATAGGATTTATATAGTCCCTTTTCTCTGCAGCAAAGATTCTCAACGTGCAGTCTATAGAACTTGTAGGTCTGGGGGTCTCTCAGTCAATTTCAGGGGTATCTGTGAGGTCAAACTGTTTTCATAATAATACTAATATATTTTAATTTATAGTATAGTGTAGTAAATATGGAAGGTTTGACCCATATAAACAAAATCTCTTTGGAGTCCTCAATAGTTTTTAAGGATGTAAAGGACACTTGAAACTAAAAAGTATGATCACTGCTGCTCTCAAGAACATCTCTCTGTGTGACATATATTTATATTTATATATATATATACACACATGCACACATACATACAAACATACATACACACATATATATGCACACTACATATATGTATGTATATGTATGTATATATTCAGCTAAGTTTTTGAAGTTATTTGAGCCCAGTTCTATGCCAGTCATATTGTTGGTGGCACAAAAATGAGTAGTTGAAATAATAACCAATTACCCAACAGGTATTAAGTGCCTTCTATATACCAAACACTGTGTTGGGCGCTGGGGTTACAAGTACAAAGAATAAAAAAATCCTCATTTACAATTGACTTACATTCTGACAAAGTAGATAAGGACATATAAAAATACATGCAGTATAAATATAAAATTAATTAATGCATTCATATATGCATAGTAGCTAAATCCAAGGTAGTTGGAATGGTTAGCAAAGATTTCGTGAAGAATATTGTGACTGAACTGCATCTAAATATTAATTTCTAAAATATTTTTATTTTTTATTCGGGACTTAAATACCAAAAATGGACATTTCCATACACAAAGCAGAACACAAAAAGAGGATTCTATATGAAACTATGAATCATACCACTTAGTTTTTTAAAATGTAATTATACTGCATCTTATTTTTAAAATACTACTACTTGTCTGTGCTTCCTTCTGCACTTGCTTTTGTTTCTTTCTGAGTATTTAAAAAAGCTTTAAGTGTTCCTCTTTTTTTAAATTAGCATTACATATATTAACACTTCTGTCCCCTTACTCTGGAGAAAGAAAAGAAAAAGTGAAATCCCTTGTAAATGGGCTAGCATAAGTAAAGCAAAACAAACAAACAAACAAAAAACCCACATATTAGCCATGTACAAAAATATATGGCTCTGTACCTTATATCCATCTCTTCTAAGTTAGGTGGTAGATAGTATGCCTTAATAATATGCGTTATTATAGGTATTTTGAGACATGGTTGGTTAGTGATTGCTTTCATCACAGTTCTTAAATCTCTCTGAATTATTTTTCTTCACAATGTTGTCCTTTGGGAAACTGTTCTTTTCCTTCTGCACATTTCACTCTGTAGTAGTTCATATCAACTAGGATTCTCTGAAATCTTCTCTTTTGTCATTTTTTATAGTCTAGTAATTTTCCATTCTATTCATATACTACAATTTGTACAATTTGTTTCCAGTTGTCTAAGAGGCAATCTTAGATTCCTCCTTAGAGTCTAGTGTGGGAGAAAGTATGGGAGAGAAGAGGTATTAGGTTGCCTACCAAATTGAAAGTTCTACAGAGTGGCTGTGCTGACCTCATTATTGTCTGCTTGTGAAACCTGCATAATCTACTAGTGCCATGCCAGGAATTATTTTAGGAATTGAAGGAACTGAATTATATTAGGAAGATTCTGAAGATTACCTGGCAAAATAAGGTACTGGGCACTGAGGTCCTTTTTCAGACATTCAAATCCTGCTAGCAGATAGTGCAACTTCAATGAGCTGTCCATGTTGTTGAAATGCAAATTTATGTTTGCCTAGAAGACCATTTTATGAAGAACTCACACAAGGCAAGGGCTGAACAGGGAGATCAGAAGAAGTGACACAAGAACACTCTCAAAGCCTCTCTGAAGAACTGTGGAATCGATTGTAAGACATGGGCACAGGACCCCCAGCATGACATGCCTACATCAAAGAAGGAGGTGTGCTCAATTGCAGTAGCTCAAAAGAAACATGATATGTGCAAATTTAGAGATTTCTCCGTTCTAAATGATCATATGAATTATTTGTACCTGACCTGTGGTAGAGCCATCTGAGCTCATGTTGTCTGATCAGCCAGTCAGATGCATGGTACCTTCATCCCACCATAGTGTGTGGTCCTCTTGAAATACGAAAGACAGCAACCATATTCAAGTTATTTTCTTCCCCATCCTTCTTTTGATTCCTATTTCAGTAATAGAAAGTTTGTTTTGCTTATGACAGCCTTTTCCCCTCTCCTCTCCTGTTCAACTTCTTCCCTGTTGAGTTTGGTGTCTTTCTGTACCAGTGTGTTAGTCAGTCGGAAACAGCAGGTTCGTCTGATGTCCACTCTCCTCACCCCTTCCTTTTGTGTATTCTTCCTGTTATAACCCTAGTTGTGAGAACTAACAAGATGCCTCCCCGACTTTTTTCCTCATTCTGTAGCAGTATATTCTTCCTTTGATTTTCCTTTCCCTTTCCTTTCTTAAAACTTGTGGAATGGGAGTTTTACATTTCACATTCAGAACCTTTATTTTCCTTGTTTCCTTCCTCAGGACCCTTTGAGGATATTAAGGTTCTCAAGGATCACTTGTTTTTTCACTGAGAATTAGAATATTAGCATTGGATCATCATTCAGTTCTTTCTAATTGCTTCAATAGATTTACCTTTATACTTTCTTTCTCTCAACTCTTGTATTTGTATTTCAGTGTTCCTACTTAGATTTGATCTTTTCATCAGAAATACTTGAAAATTCTCTCTTCCAATAAATGTTCATTCCTTTGTACCCCTCTCCCCAATAGGATTATATTTACCTCTGCATGGACAGGTATTCTTCTTTGTAAACTTATATGTTTTGCCTTTTGTAATATTATATTCCAAGATCATCCCTTGTTTTTAGTAGAAGCTGCCAGATCTTATCTGATCCTGAATGGAGTTCCTCAGTACTTATACTTTTTCTGACTACTTTCAGTACTTTTTCTTTGATGTGAGAGTTCTGGATCCTGGGAGTTTTTCTTTTGGAGTACTTTCATGATGTAATTAGTAGATTCTTTCTGTGTGTACTTTGTTCTCTTATTCTGATAGATTTGGTTAGCTTTCATTTGTCAATTCTTATAATGTCCAGGTGGTTTTTAAAAATCTTTGTTTGCAAGGAGTTCAGTGATTCTTAGGGTAGCACCTGACCCTCTTAGTGAGCAGGAAGTGTGTGCCTTCTCAGGATTCTAGAGTAACCCTGCAAATTTAGGATGTCTCTCTTCTGTTCTTACGGGGGTAGTATATAGAATACTACATAATAGTTAAGGAGTCTATTGAGAAACTATAGTAAGGGACAGTTTCCAGTTTGTGTTATGAACCTTATAATTGAATGTCTGGGTGACATGAGAGATAAAGATGAGTATGATATAAGCAAAGGAAGAGACAGGTAAAAAAAAATAGAAGGGAGAAATCCTTTTAGCTTGAGTGAAAGAAGGTTTAGGTAGGGCTTCCATTGAAAGGATATTATCTGACATAGACTTTGAAAGATTTGAACAGGTATAGAGAGAAAGGGGAGTATGTTCTAGGCCCAAAAGGTAATATGTGGGAATATATACAGACAAGAGAATAAATGTTAACATTGGGAATCAGTCAGTGGCTTAGTTTTCAAGAAATGGGGGTAACTTGAAATAAATCCCAAAAGGTAGGTTATAACTAAAGTGTTTCTAACCTTGCCAGGTTAGAAAGTCTGAATCTTATCCTGTAGAAATTGGGGATCTGTAAAAAGGGAGATATGAAAATGGGAGATAAGTTAGGAAGTTGTTATGTAAATAGGAATGTATTGTGAGAAGTGAGGTCCTGAGTTAGGGTAATTGTAAATACTGTAAATATGAGTGATTTTATATAGGTAAGATGGATAGGATTGAAAGCGGATTGTGGGGAGTGAGGGAGAAGAAAGGAGTCAAAAATGACACCAAGTTTTGAGCACAGATGGATGAAAAAGTGATGACATTTATAGCAGTAAGGAAGCTGTGAAGGAGTATTTTTGGGGAAAGGTTATTTTGATTTGGGTTCTATTGAGTTTGAAATGCTGGCAGTACATCAAGGATTGGAAATTTGCATCTGGAACTTAGCATTCAGATCACAGCAACAAATATTTATTAAGGACTTACTTTGTATAGAGAGCTCATTGCTGGCCAGACTCATTTGGCCTACAATACCCTCAAGTGAGGCTTCAATTAAAATGTAATTGGGAAACATTTAACAAAACAAATAAAAATATAATAAAATGTATGTAATGTTAATGTATGGTTTTTTAGTCAGTATGTTCTGGTAGAAATCCTTATGTATAGTTTAGTGACTCTTGTTTCTGTTTTATTTTGACAATTCTTAGAGGGAATGTAAGATACTAACACTTGTAGCTATCATATAGAATATTACACTCAATTAACATGTATCCTACTATGTGCCAAGCACCATGCTGATATGCACAGAGGACATAAAAACAAAATGAAATAGTTCATGCCCTAAAGAAGCTTGCATGCAAGAACTATAAATGAGAAAAGTGTTTGAACTGTCAGTAGAAATTGACGATTGTACATATTAGCATTGATAGTTGAAGTTAGTTGAAGTTGGGGAAGTTGATTAGATTGTAGATTCAAAGGGACAAGAAGGAACAGGATCAAGGATAGAGTCTTGAGGAACACTGTTGTTGGTGATGGTCTGTGGAAAGACAAGTATATTATCTGATGATATCTTTTACCCTGTTTCTTTTGTGTAATTCCTCATCTTCAATGTTTTGCACCCTGCTAAGACCACAGTAGTCTTTTCCATTACGCTAGGGGTAATTCTTAACTAAAGGTTTCCCTTTTTTAACAGATTGTAGTGTTCCATGATGCACAGCCATCCAGCATCACAAACAATGCTGGGATTTTAAAAAAAGGTGGACCTTTTTTTAGGTGAGAAGCTTGGGTCATTATAATAATTATGTAGTTGACCAAAGGCAGTCCATTCTACTCTCTTCGCATTCAATTCTTGCCTCAATTGATTGACCATTTATGGAGCCTGGAGAGGGACAAAGGAGAAGTAGCACTTCAGACCTCATACTATGTTATGAAGCAGCAGTCATGAAAACCATCTGGTATTGGTTAAAAAATTGAGAAGTTTTTGGATGTTTGTTTTTCCTTTGTTTGATAGCTTGGTTGCAACTACTGCTTTTTTGGATTCACTTGATGCTTAGTAAATTTGTTCTAGCCCTCATTTCATTCTGTGTATGTCTTTGGTTTTTAAATGTGTTTCTTGCTAGCAGCAGATTGTGAGGTTTTGTTTTCTTACCCAGTTTTTGCTGTTGTTGTTCAGTCATTTTCAGTTGTGTCTGACCCTTTCTGACCCCATTTGGGGTTTTCTTGGAATGATTTGCCATTTTATTCTCCAGCCCATTTTAAGACAAATAGGGTTAAGTGACTTCCTCATGCTCCCCAAACTGGTAAATGTGGAGGTTGGATTTGAGCTTAGAAAGATAATATTCCTATTCCAAACCCTGTGCTGTATCCACTGTACCATTTCTATTTTATTAATGTATTGCCAAGGCAATATTCACAGCACCAAGGGTGACTATGAATACGTTGGTCTAGTTCTGAATTGCAAAGTATTACAGATTCTCCATACAGAAGGCAGAAGAATAACATTTAGTCAAACACCAGAAAGCCGAATCCCAGCAGCAGAAAGCCAAATATGACATAGTAGACAAGAAGTCAATGTACATTAGCACTGAAGGGGACCAAGCCATTCCCAAGCCTTCCTCCCTCTGCCCGGGGATTCCCACAAACAAACAGGCTCAAAACAAGCTGTGCCTGCCTGCCTGCATCCTCCATTCCAACTGCTCTCACCAACTTCTTCCCAGTTTTTTCTCTACTCTTTCTGTTCTACCTCTTCAGGAAGCTCCTCCTACCACATGGACTGGGCTTACATGTGGTTTAAGCAGGTGACACAGGACTATTAATGAATGTGAAAGATCTTCCCATTTAAATTATCATTATATTCGGCTCCAAGATCTTTGTATTCATTCCATACATTACATAGGGGCAACCAGTATCAACAGAACTGTAACAGGGATAACAGAAAATAAGTATATAAAACCATACCTTAGGCAACTAAGGTATGTCAACTTAGGTGTCAACGGAATTTTACAACAGTATAACAGGGATCACACAAAATAAGCACATGAAACAATATCTTAGAGTGGGGCTTGAGCACAAGTACCCCATCATTTCTTCCTTGAACGAATGAGGCTTAAAATATTGGGGTAAGGAGCGAAAGTCTCTTCATCTATAGCTTCTTTCTGCTGAAATTGGACTTTGAATTGTTCCCACCCCAAGAAGTCCCATTGAGAGGTCAGTTCTTTAGCTGGCGTCTGGAGCTTGGTCAGCTCCAGGTCCAGGGATGACACATCATAGTTGTAGACTGGGGATGATATCCAGCTTAAGAGATTGGGCTTCTTCAGGTGAAGGGTACTACAAATGTAAGAAACAAATCTAGCAAACAAGTTTAACAACAAAAGCCAAAAAGAAACAAGGAGACAGTAATCAGAAGCAGGCCAGACATAGGATCAGCCATGCTTCTGGAGTCCATGAACCCACTATCGTAGCCTCATTCATGGTAGAATATATGAGTTAAGAGTACAATTTGATAATTATCTTCTTCTGAATAAATAGCATTACATATCATCTGTCCCATGTGCTATAATTTTCACAGTATTTGAAACATCATCTGGCTTCCGTTTTACCTATACTTTAGCTCTGAATTTTATTCTGTCACTAGAATTCAATCTTTCAGTTCCTCTGCTAGTTATTTTGGAAGACAGGTCAGTTTCCACAAGGGTTATTGTTTCACAAGGAATAATAATCACTTGAACTATCCTATCATTTTTACAAAACTGGATGGATTCTTCACCTAAATTTTGGAATGTCACAGTAATTTCTCCTTGATAATTATAATCTATCATTCCAGCCAATGCATATATTCTTTGAGCTGCTAATCCAGATTTAGGTAATAAATGTCCAAAATAATTTTTAGGGATTCTTATAAATATTCCAGTAGAGATTATTCATATTTCTATTCTGTCCAACCCAAAGTCCTCTAAACAATGTAAATCACACCCTGCCAAACCAGATGTCCCAGGATACAGTGCTGGGACATCTGGCCTCACAGTCCAATACTCAATATTTGGATTTTATGTATTTGTTGTTTTCTAATTGGCAGATTTGGGGGTCATCATTCCGGCCAGAGGTGTACTTCCTCCCAATCAAATTATTTTTCCAGTGTTGAGAAGAATTATTAGAACTTAACTTCCTCACCTGTTCTTTCAGTAATCCATTCATTCTTTCAATTAACTCAGACACTTGTCGATAATATGGAATATGATATATATCCATTCTGTATTGTTTAATATACAATGTCTCTTCATTTCATTACCTTTGAAATATGACCCATTGTTACTTTGAATCTGCAGTGGAATTCCATAATATAGACTTATGATATCTACAGTTTTACAGCTGTTCTTCTGGGTCGCATTCTTAAAGAGACGAGCTAGTACACCTGAATCGGTGCCAGCACAAGTACATATAAATTTGTATCCTTTATCTTGGGCTAAGGGTTCAATATAATCTGTTTGCCGAATTTGGGCTGGTACTTTCCCCCTTGCTATCTCTCCAGTTACTTCCCAAGGAACAGATCATTCCTTTTCCAGTTGACATATATAACATTCCTCTGCTACTTGTTTTAACAGAGAATGAGAGATATAAATACCTTGGTTTTGTGCCCACTGTTGTATGACCTGGACCTCTAAATAGCCAGCTGTTTGATGAACCCATTTGCTAGTACCAGATCATCAATTGGTGTCAGAGTAAGGACATATGTTGAGTAACAATGTTTGCTAGTCGATCAGCATGTGCATTGTACTCATATTCTAGCATGGTGACAGTCACATGAGCATTGAAATGAAAAACTGACAAATTAGTAACCAAAGACATGTCCATATAGCTTTCCATAATTCTTTGCCTCAGACTTGTTTGCTGTGAATTTCCCAATTTTGATTTTTCCATATGGGCGTCCATGAACCAGTGAATGTATGACAGTGTCCTCCTTGTTCTGTTTTGGTAGCTTGATGTACTGCCATAAGTTCAACCTATTGAATACTTCCATCTATGCTGATACTTTCCAAAGTCTACCTGGTACATGGGTTATAGGCTACCACTTTCCAATGTCTTTTGTGCCCCAAATGTTTTGTTGTCCCATCAGTAAACCATGCATGTGTCTTTTGTTCTTCAGTTAATCCGTCATATCTCTCATTTCACTTTACCAGGAACTGTATTAACTATTGCTTTGGTTCAGGGGGTGTATTATTTGCCTCAGTATCCATGTTTGCTACAGATTTATGTAAAGCAGAAACTTCACTTTTGCCTGCTTTAGATCTATTCTGAATATGCCATTTAATTATGCTAGCCTCTTGTGCATGCCTAGTTCTATAAGAAACTGTGGTACTCATTACCCAAGTCATAATCAGGAGTCTGGACCTTAATACTACCTCATGGCCTAAAGTCAGTTGTTCACTCTTTACCAATACTCAATATCCAGCTAACAACTGCTTTTCAAAAGGGATATATCGAACTCCAGATGAAGGGAGTTTTTAAGACCAAAATCCTAACGGTACATTTTGGCTTTGTTTTTTTTGCTATAAACTCCAGCTGCATATTCATCCTGTACAGTCACTTGTAATTCCACTGGGCCACTTTGCATAGCCTATAAATCTAGGGCCAATTGTATAGTAGCCTTTGCTTCTTCAAAAACTTTGCTCAGGTCCCCAATCGGATTCATTTTCCAGCTCTGACTTCCTTACATTTTCCTCCCATACACTCGCTTGGTAGCTATCGCTGTGGCAGCTAGGCTGAGTCTGTACAAAAGTTGTATGCATACTTATTTTGCCAGACTTTCTCTTCTTCTGAGCTAAATGAATAGCCTTTTCTTCTACTTGATACTCCCCAGTTTGCTCTTTTAAAGGAGAACCCAAACGCTGAGAATTCCCATGCAATCTAGCTAACTCTTTTTATACCTGAATTTTTTCCTTTATCAGCTCATCTCTGCTTTTACACATAATATAGCAACCTGTTAATAAAAACCAGCTTCTCCTATACTCTCCTGCCAACTTTTCCCCTGGTTTTATTGGTATTCCTTGCAAGCACCTTTGTAAATCTCTAGGTTCTACCTTCTGTAACCTAAGTTCCCAGTTTTCACAGGGTCCATTACTTTTAGCCCATTCTCTTGCCAGGGAGGAATAAGGTAAATCCTCCCATTCTAGGGTATCTGTTTCCTCCTCTAAAGCCTTTCTGCCTCCAAATAGAGATTTTATACCCTCTGATCCTATTTGTGATGCCAAATATATCACCAAAGCAATATTCACAGCACTGAGGGTGACTGAATATTCTGGCATAGTTCTGAATCACAAAGTAAAACAGACTTTCCAAATAGAAGGAAGAAGAAAAAGGTTTATTCAGACACCAGAAAGCTAAATCTGTCACAGGAATGAAGAAGTCAATACGGGGACAAAGCCATTCTACCTGTGCCTGCCTGCATCCTCTCTCCTCCACCTTAACCTCCACCCTCCTCAACCTTTCACCAACTTCCTCCCAGTTCTGTTCCACCCTTCCTGTTCCACCCATTCAGCAAGCTCCTCCCACCACATGTGACTTAGGCTTCCATGTGATTTAAGCAGGTCACATGGACCTATTAATGAATGGGAAAGATCTTTTCATTTAGATTGCCATTATACAAGCCCAGTGCTCTATCTGCTGCACCATTTCTATTTTATTGTATCTTTTAATCATTTCACATTTGAAGTTGTGAGAGTTTTGTCTCATTTTTTTTCAAAATTGGAATTTTTTTTACCTTCTTCCTTTTTAAAAACAGTACTGTCTCCCATTAGTTTAGCTCTTCTTTAAAGCAAGCCTATTCTTTCATAAGGTCTCTTCTTATACTCAAGCAGTTTCCTTTCATTTGCTACTCCTTTTTCCTAATTTCTCAGTATTGCTTATTAGTATACTTATTACTATATTTTCATAATTATTTACTTCTTCCTCTTTCTTTTTTCAGTTAGTCAAGTAAAATCCACTTTCCTCTCGTCTTCTTCAGCTTGTTTTGATCCTTCATTTCTAAAATTTCATCTTTCTGATGCTATTTTCAAAAGATTTCATTTTATTATTTGTCTGCCCTTCATGTTCAGCCTTTTATGTTTTAATTCTTAAGTCCATCTTTGAAGGGTCCCTATTTTGTGTTTCTTCATAATATTTTACTTGTTACGTTCTTATATATGTTTCCCTCTGCCCCTCTTCTGTTGTGCCTCACTCTTAGAAATATCATTTCCTAGAGGTGATGTAGAGAATATTGCCCCATGGTAGGAATTTTTTTTTGTCCCTGATTACACAATTCATTATTGACCTTTGCCTTCCCCTTTTTTATTTTCTCCCTCCATATGCCTCACAATCTCTTCCCTGGTTCTCTTTCCTTCCACTTTTTCAGATATTGCTTGCTCTCAGGAATTCTGATTCCCTTTCTCCTGAGGTAGGTTGTTCTCTCTTAAGTGCCAGATACCTTAGATTATACCTATTAGATTATACCTTAGATTATGCCAAATACCTTAGCTTGTACCATCACAAACAATGATTCACATCAATGTGGGTATTGTGAGGTTTTTTCCTATGATATGTCAGGCCTGTATCTCCCCCATCACTTCTTTTACCTTCCTTGTATGCATTCAGAAAGTTTTTAAAAACAGTCTTGCTATTGCTATTTTGTTGTTGTCGTCCCTTTTTGTTTTATTTCTTTAACCTCCTTGAATTTTTGTTGTCTGGGCTGTTTAGAGAAGCAAATGATTCGTTCAGGTCTGATTTTCTTCCTAAAAATGTTTTAGATGCTTCTTTTTATTGAGCATCTTTTTGTCGTTTATGGTTATGTTCAGGTTTTCAGGAAATCTTGGGTTATCTTGGATTATCTTTCATTTCTCTTGGGTAACATCTCTAACTCCTTCATTTTTGGAACATTTCATTCTCTCTCATGGATTCTGGTGAGTACAGAAATACCTTGTGTTATTTGAATTTTTTTTTTATTTGAAGGTGTTTTTCCTGGTCACCTTTAGAATTTTTAGATTGTCGATGGAATTGTTCAATTTAACACAATATATATCCTGGAATTTGTGGTGGCATTCTTGAGGTTCCATAACCAAATCATTTGATTTTTCTTTCAATTAGTACTTTATTTTTTTGTGTTGAGAAGTTCTGGGCTATTTTCTAGCATTTTTTAAAATTTTACTGTTCTGTTTTGCTTTTTTAAATTGTCACATTTTCCTCCATGACCTACTGTCCTTGTTGTTCAGTTGTTTTCAGTTGTGTATGACTTTTCATGATCCCATTTGGGGTTTTCTTGGCAAAGATACTGGAGTGGTTTGCCATTTTCTTTTCCAGCTTATTTTATAGATGAGGAAACTGAAGTAAAACAGGGTTAAATACCTTGCCCAGGGTCACACAACTAGTTTCTGAGACCAGATTTAAGCTCGGGAAGATGAATCTTCCTGGCTCCAGGTCTAGCACTCTGTTTATGGCATCACCCAGCTACTTTATTATTCTTAAGATGTTTTTATCATGTTTTCAAGATCAGTAGGTTTTTGTTTGTATGAAGATCCATCCTTTATTTTTAGTGCCATTGCTTTTTGCTTCTCTTCTTCCAAATTGTCCTTCATTTCTTTGTATTTTATTTCTTTGGTGATACAATGGATTAAAGTTTTTTTATTTCGCCATTTCTACTATGTAGGTCACAAATTCTTCTTTCATAGCCGTTCTTTCTCCGTTAACTCATTCTTGTGTATTTGTTTGGATTTTTTATATTTTTTGTAGGTAATACTTTTCCCCCCCTAATTCTCAGTTTTGTGAACATACTTGCTTTTATTTCCTCTCTCATGATTTACATTTGTTTTCAGTTTTGAGAATTTGATCTCCCTATTTTTTGGTCAATTTTGATAATTATATTTTTATTCTATTAATATCTTAATAAGAAGAGTTCTCAGTTTTGTTTGTCATAGACAGTTACTTTGATTTTAATTATAGTGATTTCTCGTCTAACAACTTTTTTCTTTTGAGACTAATTTTATGCTTGTTAATTTATTCATTTTTAAGCTTTCAAAATTTCATGGTCACTTTGTAACTTTTTTTCTGTTTCTTTTTTTTTTCCTCTCCTGCTGCAATTTTCAGAGGTCTAAAAAGACCTCTGAGGACTAGTTTAGCTAGCTGCATTCTTTTCATTTCACTTGTATTTTCTCTTTTATCTGATTGTTTTTATTTTTTTTTATTTCCCTACCTAGCATTGATTTATGCCCTATGAAATAGTATTTATAATTTGGATCTTCATGTTGTAGCCATTTTTGAAGGAATTAGAGACAGCAATAAGAATATTTTGAGCATAAAGCAATAGAAGTAAACAGAATAGTGAAAAATGGGACCCATGAGAAAAGATGAAAGGAAACTGTACTTTTGGGGGAGGGGCAGAAAATGACTATATTGAGTATTTGAAAAGCTATTATTGTCAGTACTAGAACCATTTTTCCATAGGTGAAAGAACTAAAATATAGCTAAGTTGCTGCAGGAGATTTAGGTTAGTCATAGTAAAGTCTTGCCCTCCTCTCACAGTCAATAATCAAACATAAGGATGGGCTATAAAAAGATAGAGATTTATTTCTGGAGATATAGAGGAAAATAATGAATACAATGTAGAATGAAATATGGAATATACACATGTAAGTATATATTTAAAATATGTATGTAGTTTATTAAGCTATAAAAATATATAAATATGTATATGAAATATATATAAAATATAGTTCATTAAACTTTTAGTAAAATTATGTACAAAATCCACTACTTTTTTCTTCCCTTCTTGAAAGTTCTACTTATAGATCATAAATGCTCTCAATTTATGTATTATGAAACTGAACTGTTGATCTTCTGTACTAATTCCTTTTTTCTTTATTTGTTCCTTTTCTTCTAAGTGAGACATTCTTCATAGTGTATTGTAAATGTCATTCAATTGAGAAACTAGTGTTCTAGTTCTTGTATTTGCTTACTGTATAACCTTGGAATAATCACTTAAAGCTGGTCCTCTTCTCTCTCGCCTGTCTAGTGAAGATATTGGGTTATATAAGTCTCTAAAGTCCTTTCTACCTCTTAGATGTGTTATATATGACCTATGATAGAGTTGAATCTACCTATTAGGATATAATAAGTATTAAAAGGTAGGGAATTGGTTGTTCTTCAGTTGTATCCATGACCCCATTTGGTGTTTTCTTGGCACAGATACTAGAGTGATTTGCTCTTTCTTTCTCTAGCTCATTTTATAGATGAGGAGCCAAGACAAACAGGTTAGTGACTTGTCCGGGGTCACACAGCTAGTAAGTGTTTGAGGCCAGATTTGAGTTTAGGAAGATGGGTCTTCCCAAATTCAGACTTAACTGCCCCACCTAGCTGCTCTCTGGAATCTAGGGTCCATAAAGGAAATAG
This sequence comes from Bettongia penicillata ogilbyi, assembly GCA_023548195.1. NCBI lineage: Eukaryota > Metazoa > Chordata > Mammalia > Diprotodontia > Potoroidae > Bettongia > Bettongia penicillata. The sequence goes on along the minus strand of JAJHZJ010000560.1, from coordinate 2,743,412 downwards.
GGGCAAACTTGAATTTCAGTGCAATAACGATCTGATTTTTTAGAAGTAAATTATCTTGATTTTTATTATTATAAATTTTTTTTTCATCTGTTTCACTTACATTTCTCTCTACTTGTCCTTCATATCATGTGCAGGTGTTTGACAGATGAATGGGAAGCACTCAAATTAGATCGGAAAGAATATCATTTTAAAATTCTGACTAAGCATATAGGAATGTTATTCAAAGTTTAAAAATCAGTGTTAAGACACTTGAAATGATTAAAATGCATTCACAAATTGAAGAGAAAGTATGACCCATGGATATTTACTGGATGATAATCTAGAGAGGATCAAAAACTTCACATTTGTTTTAGAATGTAGTTAGAAGTTGTCTCAGTTATTATTATGTTGAAGTTACTTGGTGCCATTATTTTATTTTTAATATGCTAATTATTTTTAAATGCAGGGCTTCATAGTTGTAGCCTTTATGTCTTCATCCTGATCCAAGGAGTTAATTCGGTTTATATTTATTTAGTGCCTACTGTGTGTAAAGTACTATATTATTTGTTTGGGCATCCAAAAAAAAAGGAAAAAATGCCATAGAAACTTTCTTTCAAATCGCACTTGACACGTATTTTGTGATTATGGGCAAATCACTTAATCATCCTTAGTCTTCATTTCTTTTTCTGTAAAATGGAGGTAATATCTATAGTACAACTAGTTTGAGATTGATTGTAGTATTACTAATACATGATTTATTTTGAATGCAGAATTATATTACGAAACATTGAATTTGAGCTGAAATTCATTTAATGTGAAATGTACAAGCTGGTTAAGGGTTTTATTATGCTGCTACATCTTCAGTTTGCATTTGCTTATTGTCATTTGTGAATGTGATAGGTTGCTGCCTATCATATTACCAGTAGCTGTGTTAGTTTTTTTTTTTTTTTTTTTTAAGAAGGGCCTTCACAAAATCGACAAAAGGAAGACTGCTGATGGAGACACTTAACAGAACAAGAAAGAAGAGTTTTAGCTGTTACGTTAAAATACAAATTAGATTTAATTGAATGGCATGAATGAAGTCATAGTAACATAGTAACCATAAGCAATTTTTAAGAGATCTTGGAATGCCTGTATCTGCAGTATAGAATATTATAAAACATGCAGATGATATAAAAGAAAAAGGCAAAATTGTACCGCCTTTTTTATGGTTTGCAAACAATTACAAGGACAAGAAGTATTACAATGATAGAAATGGAGCATCTTTTGGTTTGTATGGACTGAAATTTGCAACCCAAATACATTCTTCTTACTAGAGTAGCTGTTTGGAACAAAGATTCAAATTTAAGGCAGTAAAAGAAAATGGAAATGAATTGGCTAGTGAAGCAGCTTTTACTGTAAGCATGGGTTGGTTCCATCATCAGTTGCATAATGCTAAAATAATATAGAAGAGGTTAATGAAGATGCAGCAGCTAAATATCCTGATTTTTGAAGAAAATGATCCAAGAAGACAGGTACACTGATCAGCACATTTTTTATTGCGTATGAAGCAGATTTATTTTGGAAAAGATGCCTTCTAGAACTATCGTCTCTACGAAGAAGAAAAAAGAGCACAACCTGGGTTTAAGTTCTAAGTGTCGCCTAACACTTTTATTGTTATGCAGTGCATAATGCAAAAGGGAATTTTTAAATGAAAGCCCATGGTTATCTGTCTTGAAACCCTAACTCTATTAGGTACTATAGCATTGATTATTTTAGTTCTTTGGTGGTCAGATAAGAAAGCATTGGTGACTAAAGCTTTTTTCAAAGATTAGTTTTCAAGTTATTTTTACTATTGCTGGGAAAATTTTGTATTTAAGGTCATCCAGCTATATTTGGTTCTTTGTGAGAGAATGTGAGCATGCAAATTTATGGAGATGTGGATTAAGCTCCTTAGAACTACCAGTTTATATAGGTAGATTTAAAGAAAGAGAAGACAGACAGCTCAGTCCACAGTGCTAAAATACTTAAATTACAATAATGATATTTTTCTTGTATCTAAAGTTGACTTTAAAATATTCAGTAATTTTTTTTAAGATTTTGCTTTCTTTACTCCATTTCTTTGTAATAAACTTGAGTCAGAAATATATTTTCATATCATTTGATATGCTATATTATGTTAATAAACAGATGAAAACATTAATTAGGACCTCACTGTATCTGCCTCCTGCTACTGTCATGAAGATTAAATGCATGAAGTGCTTCACAAACATGTAAGCCCTATATAAATTTCATATTGATATTATTATTGATAATAAAATAGGAAGTATAGTTGCTGCTTTTAGCTTAAATCTACTCATAAAATGTGTTTAAGAAATAGTAGTTAGTGAATTCTATGAAGCATTTTTCAATCCCTTCATCATCCTGTACTATAGCCATCTGTGTCACACGTCATTGTTCCCCTCATTTTTATAGAAAGGAACATTTTTTTGAAACACCTCTGAACCTTAAGATCGAAAGTGACTGGGATGGGTAGAATTGTTCTCAGAATCGGACATAATAAGAAACCTTTACACAATTCCATTCCCCATGGCTTGTTGTTTTATTTTTAAATTTTTAAGTTTTTTTTAAGATGGCTAGGAAACTGTAGGTTTGAGCCATACCCTCCCTCCATGCTACAAATGCCTGAGAGTTTCTGGAAATGTTACCATCTTTAGATCCAGTAGTTTGGAAGAATCAGTCATGATTAACACTTTAATATCCCAGTATAGTTATTGAAGGAATATAGAGAATGCAGATTACTTCCCAAATAATGTTAAAACAAGTGCTAGCACATTTGCTTAAGGCTCTAGTGAAACCAATCAGTGAGCCTAACCAGCAATTAAACATATTGTTCTTTTTGGGAATTTGTGTACTGGTTTCTTGACTGAGTTCTCTGATAGGGAGTACAGTAATATTTCGTGAGATTGTAACTCATCCTTGATGGGGGCTGAAAGAGGGGTGAGACCCCCTACAAAGACTGGGGCACCAGGGGCAGGTCACTTGGTTGTGGACTCAAGCATTGTTGAGGTCAACAATTATTTATTATGCTTTTCAGGGGACAAGAGTTCTTAGGGAACCTGCAACCTTAGAGACGGTATGGGTGAAATTTATATAGGATATTCTATAGTAAGATGTGGGCCAAATATGCTAAGTGTTTTGGGGTAGGATTAGGGAGTGATTGAGGAGTAGTCATTTCTTAAAGGAACATGCACTTTTGGTATTTACTGTGCAGGTATTTTACCCAGAGTTCATCAGGAAGTAGGCCAAGCAGGGGCTACCTGCAGATGTGGTTTTAGGCCTCAAATGTCACTAAGTCAACCAGTTGTCAGGGCTGACTGAGAAATACCCAAGTTGCTCTCATCAATGTCTTGTTAGACAAGATAAATGTAAGTATATGTATGTCTAAGTCTAGGATACATATGATTGGTCAGTGTAGATATCATTATGACCCAGTGAACAGCCAGTTCAGCCAGTACACAGCCGGTTTAGACTAATAAGTTATATAGGGGTAGCTGGCTGCAGTATCAGGAAGGGAGCTAATGGTTGTTGCTGGGGCAGGCTGTGTCCTTGGGCTGAGGAGGAACTGCTTGGGATAATATTTTGAGGCTAGGGAAAAATGTGATTTTTAAAGAGAAATGTGATTTTAGAATTGGGACCCAAGCACCCTGTCAGTCAATTCTCATAACAAAAATTATTCCATGTAGCTGAATATAATTTAGGTGGGTTCAGTAATTTTAAAAATTATTTAAAGGGGCTGGGGTAGACTTTTTGTTCAACATATTTAGACCTGTTTTTACCCTTTAAAGGTTCATTTTAGCTCTAGAATTTTGAAGCACTCTGTTCAGTGTATCATCAAAAACAAGAAATTCCCACCCACAAAATACCTTTAACTTTGCAAAATGTAAAATAAATGATGTATATATTCAGTAGTGCTATTAATATTTCTCTGTTTATAATAAACATGACAGGTTTATAATCATTTTTAGAGTGATAATGCAATTGTAGTATAATTTTTTTTTGTTTAGGAAAGGGATAGAATGCTATGAAAATAGTTTTTTACTTGATTAAACCTGTCTTCTATTAAACTTAAAATTAGTGAAGTTCAGAGTTGCAAAGTCTTTCAAAGTTGTTTTACTTAATATTTTTGTTATTATATATATGGTTCTGGTTTTTCTCACTTCATTGCCTCTGCACTTTTTCTCAGATTCTTTTGAAATTCTCCATTTTTATCATTTCTTTCCATATAATAATATTCCTTTATATTTGTGTGCCATAATTTATTTTGCCACTCCCTAATAGGTGGCTTCTATGTAAGTTTCCAGTTTTTGGTTACTGTGAAAAGAATTTCTGTAATTATTTTTATACATACTGTCCCTTCCCTCTGTCTTTGATCTCTTTGGGGAAATAGGTCTATTAGGGGAATCATTGGGTCAAAGGGTATGGAAGCAGTGTTTTAATTTGTATTTCTCTAATTTGTGCTTTAAAACAATTTTTCAATATCATTATTGATAGCTTATATTTCTTCCTTTGATAACTTCATGAAATTTTCTATCTCTTGTTGGTTTTTGTTGGCATCAGAAATACTGATGATTTAAGTGGATTCATTTTATGTTCTGCAATTTTGATTAAATTGCTATCTGAATTTGGATTAATTTTTTATTGAGTCACTAGAGTTCTTTATTTAGTCCATCATATTTTCTGCAAAAATTATAATCTTGTTTCTTTTCCTATGGTTATGTCTTTTAATTATCCTTCTTGTATTTTCTGATCTCTTGTCCCTCACTTTCCCTTCTGCTCTTGTCTCTTATACCTGAGGTGCTGTTTGGTAGTTTCCAGGCATGTCCATCTTTCAGGAATAGACTGTTTTTTGGCTTTCCTGGACATTGTAGTTCTGTAGCTGTAGACTTTCAGAATCTTTAAGGTGTGTGGACTGAACACTGCCAACTTGTTATAAAATTTGCTGTGTTGCTGGCTCCAGTGGTCCTATCTGGGCCAGATGCTTCACTGCCCTGATGTTTTACCTGGGTCTCCATGTCACTATACTTTCTTGTGTAAGTTGGAGTACTTCATTCCTCAGTTTTAAAGGTGGATCTCAGGCATTCTTGACTGTCCTAAAATTTGCTCACTGCCAGCACTTAGAGGCTTTGGTTGCTGGAAAACTTTGCTGAACTGTCATTGCAGTATCAAACTCTTCTGCTCAGGTCCCTATAGGGTAGTAACTGTCCCCGTTTTGCTGACCTGTGTTGGATGAAGGTACTCATTTTAGTTTTTAAAATTTTTAATCATTATCTAATCTGGCACCATTTTTCCTTAAACTTTCCTGGAGTAATTGTATTGTTCTCCCTTTTTTTTCTCTCTGCCTTCTTTAATGACAGACTGTCTTAACTTTTTGAAAGAATAGATACTTAATTTATACCATAGATTGATATTTTTGATTTTGGAATTACAGAAGAAGCTTAGGAGGTTTCCCTAGAACCTTTCTTATTTCCTTATCATGCTATTCTTGGGAGACATTTAATTTAGAACAGTTTAAAAGCTTGTGACATTTAAAAAACTGACCCATGAGTAGATGTAGTGACAATAAAAAATGTGACATATCCTTTGAGTCTCTATAGGAATAAAATGTTATTTATCCAGGAAAGTGGGTAAGTGACGTTTTAAATGATTTCTTTTCCCAGTTTATTTGCTGATGCCTATGAGACAGCATATGTACCTGCATGCATCTTTAGTATGATATTGTATAATTTTATGCTTTACATTCTGTGCTTCCTGACTTAGGATATCTGTAGATTTTCTTTATTATTCTATGGAGGATGGCATGCTGTTTCCTTTTTAGAAAGCACAGATCCATCTTCTATGGCAAAAGGTCCTTAACCTCTGGTCTTAGTTTCTCAAGGAGGGACTTATGAATTTGGATAGGATAAGTCATTTTAATTTACTTCTTCATTTTTATATAATTTTTTCCTTTGAATCCTGTGTATTTCATTTTATGCATTTTAAATCATTATTTTGAGAAGGGGTTCCTAGGCTTCACTAGCTTGTCAAACAGGGTCCATGACACAAGCAAGTTTAGGAATCTCTGCTCTATGGGGGAACCTGGTAACTATTACATAGATCCCACTACTCAGGGGTTTTTCTGAGCAGAGACGTTTTTCTATTCTTCCAATTTATTCTTTGTCACATTTGTTCTCCTTTAGGTCCTTTAACTCTAACATGATTTTACCTTCTTTGAAAAAAGACTTTTCCATGATATGTAGTATGGCCCTCTTCAATTGAATTGTACTTTTAGGACAGTCTAAACCTAATTCTGGGGACCATGTCACTTAGAATTATAACTCCTCTGGTGAGGATGATATGACCTCTTGGCCTGTTCCATAGAATTCATTAATATCCACCCTTCCTATCTTGAGGTGATTATCGGTCATAAAGGAGTTCTTATCTGATTGAATTTGTGGTAGAGATTATGGATAGCTATCAGTGCTGTGTTACTGGAGCACTTGCTTCATATAGGCAAGGGTTATCCTCATTGGAAATCCTTTCCTCATATTTCTCTCAGCACTTCATAGAAGCACTGAGGAAAATTAAGTGAGGAATGGACATACAAGTACTGAGGAAAATAAAAGGAAAGAATCTCCACTGAGGATTTTTGCTGGCTCCTGGGGATTCAAAGACAAAAAAAAAAACAACCAAAAAACCAGACTCTGCCCTCAAGGAGTTTAAAGATTACTTTCAGATTGCCATTATTTTCTTTTTATTCAATATCTTTGTTCTGAGGAGGCATTGGGAGAGTGTGCTGGGGCTGATGGCCTCTTTAAAAAGAAGTAGCTCGGTGATCACTTAGTCAACATACATTTATTAAATGCTTATTATCTGCCAGGCACTATGTATGCTAAGCCGTAATACAAAAAAAAACAACAAAAAACAAAGAGTGGTCCCTGCCTTCAAGGAGTCTATATTCTAATGGAGGAGACAACATGCCAATATCTGTTTACATATTATTTACAAATTTGTATGTATGTTATATGCAAAGTATAATGGCAGGTAATCTCAGAAAGAAGACTGGAGAAGGATGTCCAGGGATGAGACCTGGAATATCTTACAGAATGTGAGATAAAATCTAATCTTCATTGAGGCTCTGAAAACCAAGTGTAAGAGGTGGGATAGGAGTACGTTCCAGGTATGGACTACAGAGTGAGAAATCAGGGAGTCGAGAAATGGAGTGCCATGATAGAGGAATAGCAAATAAGTCATTGTTGTTCGATAGGTTGTGAATAACTTTAAGTTACAAACAGAGCATTTTATTTATGATCCTGAGCATAATAGGAATCCTAAAACCAACAACCAAACCACAAAACCCCCTTGAAAACAGATGGGGATAGGAAGAGGGGGAGGGGTGTGTGAATGAGAAGTAGAGGATGACATTGAAGTTGCGAGTTTGTGTGATGGGAAGAATGAGGATGATCTCTTCTGACTATTTCTCCTTTGCCCCACTTGTCCCTCCCTTCTTCCCTTCCCCAATTTAGGAGCAGTTATTTTCTAAATGTAAGTTTTCTAGAACATGAAAGCAATGAAAGACAGGCCTTAGTGCACAACTTAGTGTATTACAGCAAAGTTATTGAAGGAGATTTGGCGTCACAATTGATCTTGGATTTTAAGGCTGAGAACACAATTCGTGCTTTTCTTACTTCTTCCTTTGGGACACTTATTCTTGTCTGGATTGTAGAGTTCTCAGATTATATGCCAACTGCTGCATACCATCCCAGGTTATTCAGAATGACTCTTGTTCTGGTGATTCTTCATCAGTTTCTTCACTTCTCAGAGATTCTAGGACCATTTTTTGGTAGGCAGACAAGGTGTAATTTCTGCCACCATAATTTACTTTTGAGGATCTATGGATATTTCATTTATTAAAGGAGGGAGAAAAGGTTGTGGGGAAGAATCTAGATCACTCCATGGCGCATAGAGAGTATTTGTTATTCTCCATACAGAGATAGTAGCTTTCTTTAATTGCCTTGACTAGAGTCTGAGACATTTTATCTGTACTGGCTCCCAGTCTCACGGACATACTTAGCTTAGGTGGCAATTATCTGTGAAGCACAGCTCAGCAGAGTTGGAAAAAAGGGGCTTCATGGCACCGGAATATGAAGTTAGCAAATGGAAAAGCAAAGGCAAAAGTTCCTTAAAGTTTGACCTGGGTTTAAATTTCTTCACTCTCCAGAGTCAGTCCCCTGACTTCAAGGTATACTATATAGCAGTGATAAATGTATCAATTGAGTGAATACTCAGGGCTTTTATTCAGTATTTAGTATCCTGAGATGACTTGCATCTATCTTGCAGATTAGTGTGTAAGTATAGGGGGCCCTGGAAAATGATTCCCTTACAGAATATAAGTTGGGCATTTTAAGAAACTAGCATCAATGATTTTTATAATGGCAATGGAAACTTCACTGGAACCAGCAATTTTTCCAAAACAGTTATTGAGATTATTAAACAGAACTTAAATTAGTAAGAAAAATTCCTGAATTGATTGATAGCTTTGGCTACAAATCTTGGTTTCTAGCCAATACTTAGAAAACTTGGAGCTAGTAGATGAAACCCCAGAAGGAATTCTGAAGAAGCAAGATTGTAGTTTTATAGGAAGGAAGGTAGAGTGCTTGGATTTTAAACAAAGCCAGTCAGAATGTTGAGTGTGTTGTTTTTTTTTCTTCATTTTGGACTATGAAGATCCAGTGTGTAGTAATCTATTTTTCTATAGTTGGGTTTAATCATCCCACCAATTTTTTTTTTGTGCACCATAAATGTTCAATAACGATTTACATCATCAATAACAAGTACAGTGGGCTTTAGTCCTAGAGATTTAACATTATGTAGATGTGAAGAGTACTCTAATGGCAGGCTGTGATTTCAAGAATGTGTAATGATTTTTTTTCCCTTTATATTTGATCTAGACCAAAAGTCAGTAGTTTTATACTTTTTTTTTTTTTTTTGCTTATCATAGGGATTCTTAAACCTTTTTTTTTTTGGTATTCATTGACCCCTTTGGTAGAGTTGTGAAAACTATGTGCTCCTCAGAATAGAATAATGTTTTTAAATAACTAAAGTAAAAATTCTTAGGATTACAAAGGATATTAATTCATATGGGAAAAGTTACTAAAATATTTTTTAAAAAATTAGTAAACTTCAGGTTAAAAATATTTAACCTGAAAATTGTACATCACAATTGTCATTGAAGGAAAGGGAGATTATATGTGATACTGGAGGGTTTATTATGTAGTATGTACCAAGAAGATAGAAATTTTTCCTATTAGTTTTGATTCTCTTTCAGTTTGTGTAATGGTGTTTGCCTCAGGAGAACTTGTTTGGGATAGCAGAGGAATATTGAAAAAAATTGTTTCTTAACAATATCTCCATTTTAATCCTATTAACCTGAATATTTGAGAAAATGGAGTTTTATTAAATAATAGTCTCAATTAGCAAAAATGACCTTCAGTTGGACTTTCCTTTTTGTTATCTAGGCCACAAAGCCTAAGGCAATGGGAGTGTTAAATGGGTGTCACAGGTTTTGTAGTCATATTTCAGGCCCAATGAGTGTCCTGGATGTGATTTCCTGTCCTTACCAACTGTAATTAAATTAATAGGTAGTTGACTGTGACTGGGCATGAACAGCGAATACCTATCACTTACATTTTAGTCACACACCTGAATATATGCAAATACAGTATAGATGAACAAGTGGGGCTTTGGTTTTCATGATCATAGAGTTGAAGGTTTAAATTTTCTCAAGGATGGAAACAGAAAGTGAGAATAGTACTTCTGGAGATGACAGTGTCTTTTGGTTGGATTCAGAGGTGATCCGGGTGACTGATAGTGACATGGAAGAGAGGGAAATGGATTTAAGGTAATTATTTAATAATGTAATTTGATCCTTTTGCCTTTCAGTAAGTATTTCTTTTCTTTAATATGAAGTTTTGGGTTAAATGGAACAGGTTTCTAGTTGCTTGTTACCCCATGGCTCTCTTCATTCCACAACTTGCCCTAGAGCTTGTAAAAATGCATTTTATATGACTTGTTAGAACACTAGAAAGGAAAGGTGTTAGACAGGTTTTGCACCTTCATTTCAAGTATTTCCAGTGGAGACTCATAAAGACCTACTACTTCCTTTATCTGATTGGCATCCGTACGGTGCATTTTTCTTTTCCTAAACATGTTCTTTTTTGTCGACTTTATGATAAATCACTGTGAAGCGGTGATTTTTTTCCCCCCTTTGCGAAAGGTTCTCTAACTGTTGGTCACTTCTTTACTTTGAACCTTAAAGAGGCTTTGAGTTTTCTTTGTTTTTGTTTTTTATTTTCTTTTCTCTGTTCCTTTCCTTTCTTTTTTCTGGTTTTGAGAGTAGGGTCATGGCATTTATAAGCTCTCTTTGCCTTGAAATTGGAAGAGAAAGTTTCCTCAAAATAACTCCTGAGAAGCTTTGAAAGTACAAACAAATTATTTAGGAAAGTTTTCTTATCCAACTTTTTAAAGCACTGTCAGTAGGTTATTACTTCTCAAAATTTTAACTTTGAAAAAATTAAATTTGTTCTGGCCTTTTCCATGAAGAAGCTGCTTATGAATGTAAATTAATTCTTAGGAAGAGGAAAAAAAGTCACTTGCTGAAGCTTTTCATATACTCCACCAATGCCACCTACATAGGCAATTAAACACCTTTTTATACTTTATTCATGAATGCTTGGGAGGGTGAACATGCCATTATTTTTATCCTGATCTTCTCTTTGTGTTTCTGTTCTTCTTGCTTTTCTCTTAATGTACAACTAATTATTTTTAAGATTTAAAAAAGGGCAGTAAAGAGGAATAAAGATTTTTTAAATCTTCTCTGTAACGTCATACTGTCTTTTTGTTATTTGTATTTGCCCTGATTGATTTGGCAAATATTTTTTAATTCTGAAAGGAGAAATTAATTTTCAAAGTACTATCAAGAATATTGGTTTAATGATGTGTGAAAATTCTTGGTTATTATGTTTCACTTCAGAACTCCTTAAGTGATATCATCTTTATGGTGATCTCTCTCCTGACATCTATTGTAATCTCTCACAGACAGTTTCATGAGTTACTGTGACCAAAAAGAATTTTCCCCTATTAGCCAGCCTGGCAATGAACCTTTTCTCACTTTAGATTGTTCCTCTGCATAGATTCTTGCCATATGTCATGATTAATTTTTTTTTTTGCTTTTAGTCATTTTGTTTCAAAAATTTTCTTATTCGGTTTGCTTGTTATGTTGCCGCTCATCCCTGCTTCTGACTCCTTCCCTGCTTCCCCAGGTGTGCTGGTATTGCTCTTCCTGAATCGTATTATTATCTGTTAATATGATCAGTCACATCACCAGCAGTAAGTCAAATTTAAATATCTTTCTGGTGTAGAAATATTTGCCATCTGTGTAAATGTTCCTGGGAATTTGCTAAGTGAAGAGTAGGAAAGGTACTATTTATTTTTATGTTGGAGAAAACTGGATACATGGTATAAGAGTATTTGACTTAATACTAGGGAGAAGGGATGTCAAAAGTTGTGGCAGGATTTTTTTTTTTCTAACTGGCAAATTTAAAAGTAAATCTTGGGAGGCATTTCAATGATATGGGGTTAACTTTTCATCTACTGAAATTTCAAAAACACAATTTTATTTTGAGTGACTGAGTTGACTAGTGCATCTTTCAGGATACTGTTGTTGTATGGATTACTTATCTTTGTTTAGTTAACCTCCTTGTTTTCTCCTCATCCTACTTGTTCTTCTCTTCCTTCTCCTCCTCTTTTTTCCTCCTTCTCCTCTCCTCTCCTCTCCTCTCCTCTCCTCTCCTCTCCTCTCCTCTCCTCTCCTCTCCTCTCCTCTCCTCTCCTCTCCTCTCCTCTCCTCTCCTCTCCTCTCCTCTCCTCTCCTCTCCTCTCCTCTCCTCTCCTCTCCTCTCCTCTCCTCTCCTCTCCTCTCCTCTCCTCTCCTCTCCTCTCCTCTCCTCTCCTCTCCTCTCCTCTCCTCTCCTCTCCTCTCCTCTCCTCTCCTCTCCTCTCCTTTCCTCTCCTCTCCTTTGCCTCTCTTTCTCTCCTCCTCTCAAAAAATTGAAATGTTTTTTCTACCTGTCCAGGAATATGGCATTAGGAAATAAGCAACAGCATGATATCCTTTCACAACACATTCTAGCTGAAGTGTTTAGGAGCAAAAAAGAAGGGTGGATGTTAATGGCACATGAGTGGATATTAGCAATTTTAGCTGTAGCTTTCATATTGTTGAACAATTGACTTAGTATTTTATATGAATTGTTTTAGCAAAGTAGATATAATAACTAAAGATAAAGCATATACTAAAACTTGAAAGTTTTTCTTCATGCTGCTTATAGAAATGAAGAATTTTAGAGCTGGAAATATTTAAATCTTGAAAATACAAATACCAATAATTTCGACCTAATGTATAATGGTATTATAGGACTTAATTTCATCATCTATTTAAATGAAGATAATAATAGTAACTATGTCACAGGATTATTGTGATGAGCAAATGAGGTAATGTATGTAATATGCTTTGCAAAACTTAAAGCAATATAAATGCTCTTTATGGGAGTTATTAGGATTTGGAGCTGGAATCATGTCCACTCCATTTCCCCCACATTAAAGATAAAAGATATTAAGCTCAGAGAAGTGATTTGCCCCAGTGTTTTACATAAGTAGTAAATACATAGGTAGTTTTACATAGGAGTAAAATAAAAGTAAATGGAACTTGAACCTTACACAATGTAGCAGGTGAGATATTGCCCAATCTTGTTATTATTGTTGAACTTTTTCAGCTACTTAATTCCACATTTATATGGATACATATTGTTAGCTCCAAAACCACACATTATAATGTCTTCGAGGGCCGGTACTAATTTATCTTTGTATTCCCCAGCTCCTATCTAGTGCGGTACATTGCACAAATAAACAATAAATGTTGACTCAACGAATCTTTGCTTAAAAATGTAGTCAACAAAACCAAAAGATAAAGCTGCCCACTTGCCTTAACTTAGTAGCTTCTATTTAATGGGCCACAGGTTTCAAATAATTGTTAGTTTTTTTTTTTTAAAGAATAGTGCTTTACCTATTGGGGTTGTTGTTGCTGTGTTCATCCTTTGTTGCTGAAGAAGGACCATGCCATCAGAGGAATGATGACATGACTTGCACTTGACTTTGTTTTGAGTGGGGGAGGACTGTGCAGGTCACCAGCCTCACTTCACCTCCAGAGCCATCTGAGTGCAGTGACCTGATACTCCTCAGGATGACTAGAGATGACCCAGGATGCACTGGGAGACCTTGCCTCCCTGAAGCCAAGGTCTATTCAGGTACTTACTTAGGGTGAGGTAATGCTTGTTCATTGAATAGGCCTGTTTAAGGAGTAGCCAGGGGATAGGGTCAAAGACTTCTTCACTTACTGTACAACAAGATATAAGGCATCTTGACCATCCAGTGCTACCACCCAAAATTTTAAACAGGAAATAAATGACTGGGGTGGCATGATTAAGAGAACTGAGTACTGATCCTGTAACAGGAGGCATAGTAAAGACCATTCCTAACTTACAAATGACTAGTTCTAAGAATAAATAGCTGCCCCCTACTAGACTTTTTTATTTTGCAAATATCTAGAATTACCAGAGTTTCATAATAACAATAGTTGTCATGAAAGAAAAGCAAAGGGGAAAACACAAACCAAATCTGAAGCTTTTTAGAGTATCTATACATTTAGAAGTGGAAGGAGAATGAGCCATGAAAATGAGACATAGTTTTGGGGATTTGACTCTAGTCCTCTTCCCTAGAAGTAGCTTTCCCATAACTTTCTGATATTTTTTTTATCTCATACTCTCTTTCAGTCTTCCAGGGGGAGGGGTCTCTAATCTTTTCTCTCCACCCACTCTCACCTCCCTAGTCCCACCCCATAAGCCTGCCCCTTTCTCCTCATTGCCATTTCGAGATCATGGATCCACAAACCTTGCTCAACAGCATGCTATCCTCAATATCCCTTATCCCAAAATTATACTGGAATAACTTTCCTTACTTTCATTATCAATGGCACATGCCATCCAGAATAAACCACATACTGTCCACAATAAACCACAATTCTATTCAAATATTTGTTTAGTGCCTTCGATGTGCAAAGTATCATACTTATTATGGCAGAAACAAGGATAAAGTTGAAATTACCTCTTGCAAACAGGGAAGGGATTGACCTATTGAAGGGTCACAACATGCACCAAAATAAGTACAGAACAAGGAGAAATTGGGCATTTCATTTAAAAATTAAAGTATCTTTGTTACTTTTCTAGTCTTTACACCTTCCTGGGCAAGTCACTTATCCATTTGCCTCAGTTCTTCATCTGTAAAGTGAGCTGGAGAAGCCAGTGGCAAACCATTCCAGTATTTTAGCCAAGAAAACCCCAAAATTGTCATGAAGACTCAGACATGACTGAAAAGGAACTGAACAACAAAACCCCCAGGATGCACTCTTCCATCCAGTGAACCATGGCCTCTGTTCTGTTCCCGGAAAAAAACTCTTATCTCCAGGCATTTCCTCCAGCTGTCCCTCATGCCTGAAATGTTCTCTATCCTCATCTCTATGCTTACTGCCTTCCCTGGTTTCTTTTTATTCTCATCTAGAACCTCTCTCCTGTCGGAAACTACCTCTCAAAAATTCTAATACCATCCCTCTCTTAATTGTTTCCTATTAATCCTGTATATAACTTGTTTGTAAATAATTTGCTTGTTGTCTCTCTCATTTGATTATAAGCTCTTTCAGGGCAGGGAGTGTCTTTTGTCTCTTTTTACATTCCCAGTGCTCAGCCCTATGTCTGGTTGTAAGCACTTAAATGTTTATTGGCTGACTGACTGCCTCAGGTATCTTTTAGCTAGGACATTTATGATTCTATGGGGAGGCACTAGAGAGCTGTGGCCCTAGTTTCTTTTCAACTTTATGAAGCATCAACTGTTAAAATCTGGTGCCCTGCCAAATAATATCTCAAAGGGACTCTTAACTGATAACCCAATTCTAAGATTCTGTCTTCTTTGAGTAGTCTCCAGACACCAGTGACATTTTAGAAAATTATGTTATCAAATGAAAAACATTGCTACACGTCATATGTAACATCTTTATTTTAAAATGTGTCCTCTAAAGACTTCTGGGAGCTATAGATATAACTATAATCTTGGGAAAAAAGCCTGAGTTTTCTTGGTTTCAGGGGATAAAATAGATTATTATTTTTCTTGGTGACTAGTTCTAAGTGAGTTGGTCAAGTATTCCAAGTTATCTTAAAATAAAAAAAAAAAAAGAAATCTCAGTAACCAAGAGTACAACACTACAATGTAATAAAACATGTCTTAAGATCACATCAATAAAACTATAAATTCCAAGATCAGCTGAATCAGATCTTTATGGTTAGCTCCATATAAAGAACCAAATTTGAATGAAGTTAAACCTTTGATTCTTATCAAAATAGGGTCACAGAACTGGAAGGAACCTTAGAGGTCATCTCATCTAACTTGCTTGTTTTTGACAGATGAAGGAATTGGAGCTTAGAAAAATTAAAGGAGTTGTGTATGGTCATACAGAGAACTCACTATGGCAGACATGGAAATTTAATCCAGATTTTCTGATTCCTATTCTAATGCTCTTTGTTTTCCTCATGTTTTGGTGACATGCTTGACTTGTTTTCTTATGTCTGCTTTAGTGTGAGGCATCTAGCTTATGCCTATAGTTTCCAAATCAGGGTAGAACATTTAGAAAAGTTCAGGAAGTCAGTTATTTGAGAGATGAATTATTTTCCTTTTTCTTTGATTAAAAAGTTTTGCTGAAGGCAAAGATAAATTTTAAAGTGTTTCATTTAAGATTCTGATCCTTCAGGTTTTTGAATTGAACTTAAAGGTTTCTGTAGTTGCTTCCATTTCTCTTTTTTTGATCAATCTAAATGAAACTCAAATTTAGTGTTACATGTCATTCTGTTAGCAGTTATAAATTTCATCTTGGTATAAAACAGATACTTGCTAAAATTAGGGCACTGCCCAGTGGAATGGGAGAAATTCTGAATAAATGAGCCTTTGCAAGGCATATATATTGACAATGGCTAGGTAGAATTCATTTTGAGTAGCGTTCATGGTGTAAATGAAAAAGTATTTGACTGTGGACTCGGAAAACTTGGGTTCAAGTTGTTATTCTGCGGCTAAATTACTGTGACCTTGGGAAAAATCACTCTATAGACTTACTCGTTTTCTTATTTGTGTAAAAATATTAGGGATATGGACTATGTAATCTGTTCAATTTCTATATTTTTATGAATTTGCGATTCACTTATTTCATTGTTTTCCAGGCCTAAGATTATTCAATGAGAAAATATACTGATTTCCTCTTGTTAGAGAAAGGATGAATCTGTTAAGATTATTCACTCATCTAATTGTTCTTCATCAGTTTTTATTCCCATTATGATCCAGCTAAGCTACATCATCCGTTCTAAATTCCATTCTATACAGTGATAGTAAACCAATTTTAATATTCAACTGCAGAAGTCTTAGTTAGGAGTACAAACCTGCAATCATTTTACTTGAAGGTCACTTCTACTGTATGTATTATCTCATTTGATTAGACTATAAGCTCTTTGAGAGTAGAAAACAGTACTTTGAATACACACACACACACACACACACACACACACACAAGAGTAAGCACTTAATGCTCGTTCATTCCCTGAAGTGAGAAGATAACTCATTTGCATGAATATATACAAAAAATATACAGAAGAGATACATTTTTTTTGGGGAGGGCGTAGCGTTTGAAGCAAAGCACTCACAGATGGGCTATGCATTAGAAAATGCTTCTTGTAGAAGGTGAAGCTTAAACTGAGCCTTAAAAGAAGATAGGGATCTTAACATGCAGAAGTGAGGAAGGAGTGAATTCCAGGCATGGAAATGGGAGGTGGAGTGTTGGAGGAGATCTCACATGTTAAGATCATAGATTCATTCCAATATTCAGGTTTCCCCATTATGCAGCAGAGTATTTGTACATATGAGACACTTAAGTGTTTGTTGAATTTAGTCAATCAATTAGTAGCCATTTATCAAGTGCCTAACTACATGACCTTGAATGGGGAAAATTACATCTTTATTTTCATTAACCTTTGATTTTCTTTGTAATCCTTTGCATTTAATTTTGTACATTTAAAATCACTATTCAGAGAAGGGGGTCATAGGCTTCACCAGTCTACCAGAAGGGTCCATGACACACAAAAGGTTAAGAGCTCCTGTTCTAAAAGGATATTTTTTCTTTTCCCTAGTTCCTTTAGATGACCTGTTTGGAGTATGTATTAGACACTGTGCTAAGACTCAGAGGTAAAAGATGGTCCTTGCCCTCAAGGATCTTACCCTGTAATGGGAGAAATAACATACAAACAAATATATACAGAGCAGGTTATGTACATGATAAATAATGCATAAATAAATAACTGAGGGAAGGTGCTAGAATTAAGCGGGTTTGGGGAAGGCTTCCTGTAAAAAAAGTCCTTTTAGTTGGTACTTAAAGGAAGATATAGAAGTCAGCAGTCAGAATAGAGGAGGGAGAATGTTCTAGGCCTAAGGAACAGCCAGAGAAAATGTCCAGAGCTGAGAGATGAGGAGTCCTGTTAGTGGAATATCGAAGAGGTCAGTGCACTGGATCACAGAGGTGGAGTGAGATTTAAGAAGACTAGAAAGGTAAGAGGGGACTAGGTTATAAAAGGCTTTCAGGGTCAAACAGGCAATTTTATATTTGGTCCTAGAGGCAGTGGGGAGACTGCTGGAGTTTATTGAGTAGGGGATTACTTGGTCTTTGGACCTGTGCTTTAGGAAAATCACTTTAGTGGCTGAATGGAGGATAGATTGAAATGGGGAGAGACTTGAGGCAGGAGGACCCACCAATAGGTTATTGCAATAAATTCATGAGAGAGATGATGAGGGCCTGCACTAGGGTGGTGGCAGTGTTACAGGAGAGAGGGAGACATACTGGAGAGATGATACAGAGGTGAAATCGAAAGGCCTTGGTTATGAGGGTGGGAGATAGAATACAACTGAATGAACTGATTTGATTTCATATATCAGATATCAGAAAGAAGGAAGAGATTTAAAACAGGTCATTATTTTGTACAAGGTTGTTGGGCTTGGTAGTACAACTAGAAATAAAATTTTTGTCTCATTTACCGTTCAGTCCTTTTCTGCTTTACCTATTATGTATGAAATCTTCTCACTTGACCACAGAGATTGTCTCCTGTCTTGTCCAGCTTTTGCCTTGGGTCAGTCAATATACATTTCTTAAGTGCCTAAGCAATCACTTTGTTGCACTATTAGGATACAAAGAAAGTCAAAAAACAAAAACTTCAAACCCTGCAAAACAAACAAACAAAAAAACCCCATACCACAAAACCCAAACAAATAACCTGTCTCTACCCTCAAGAAATTCACAATCTTGTGGGGAAAGGCTGCTCTGTACTTTGTTCCAGCATCTGTACTTTGTTACTAACCTTTGCTGACAAATTTCAAAAGTAGATGTCTTCTTCTACACGGAGGCTTCTTAACTTTGGGGGCTGCAGATTTCCTTCTAATGACCCTGTGGATGGTTTCAGAGGCTACATGACCTTGAATGGGGAAAATTACATCTTTATTTTCATTAACCTTTGATTTTCTTTGTAATCCTTTGCATTTAATTTTGTACATTTAAAATCACTATTCAGAGAAGGGGGTCATAGGCTTCACCAGTCTACCAGAAGGGTCCATGACACACAAAAGGTTAAGAGCTCCTGTTCTAAAAGGATATTTTTTCTTTTCCCTAGTTCCTTTAGATGACCTGTTTGGAGTCAATTATTCTGCCTCACTTGTAAGACCAAGGGTAATTTTTAAAAAATTCATTAAACGTTAAGTGTTAACTATTAAAAGAAAGAAAAAGACATTTCAGGGGTCATTACAATAGCGCACACGGGATGGGAAGCTTGATTCACTACACCAAATACTTAACCTTACTTTTATATGTGTGTATCACCATTGTATGCATAATCTCCCCCCACTTCCTCCTCCCCAAAAGTAATCTTGTTTATTTAAGTACTTATCAAAGATCATAAAATCATAGTAATAAAGTTGGAAGGGACCTTAGTGGTCATCGAGCCTTACTTTCTTATTTTACAGATGAGGAAACTGAGAGATGCTAAATAACTTAATTAAGGTCACAGTAGTTTTGTGAGCAGTATTTCATACAGAAATGCATTTAATTTCACCACTTTTAGGGTTTAGGTGGGTCAGACTATTTTCCATGACTTTTCAGCAATAGGTATTCTTTTTGACTATTCAGTTTGGAGAGGGGAGTAACCTTTTGTTTTTTTCTACCTTTATTCTTAGGAATGAAGAGGTGTTGTAGGTCAGTTTTTCAGTTTTCAGAGTTTTAATTTTTAGCAGTTTCTGGGGAGGGGAGAAATGTCTTAGGTTTTCTTTTTCTCCTACCTTTCTCATTGGTAGCTGGTAGAAAAATCCAGAAATGATGTGGCTCATGTTTCAGTCAGTCCTCACCTCTCTTGAATTTAGTTGATGTGATGTTAATTTAAAGTTAATGGTGGATGGGGAAAGAATTAAAGGTCTTCCCCACATATTAATAGGCCTCAATAGCTTTGATTAATTTCTATTGAGGATCAGAGGGTCTGTTCTTCCACTCCGAAAAGTGTATAAATACTCAGAGGTGAGGTTTTACTTTGGAGATTACTCATTAGAAGTGTTTGGCTAGATGAGATTTTGGGCAACCACTAATGAGGCCCCCTGGCTTTGAAAACCAGATGGTGGTGTATCTCTTTCTGGTAACTATGTATGTATGTACTGGTCAGACAGTTGAATCTGTCTTTTGACCTATGATGTATGTATTGCTTGTGGTCAGACAGTCGGAAACTCTGTCTGTTGTCTTTATTTCTCTGTATTTTCTCTGAAATTCAGACTTTTTTCTCTGAACTAAGTGGATGATATATGTGCTTGATTAAAGTAGATTGTTGATCCCTCAAAAATTACTTTCCTTTTAGAAAAGCAGATCTAAGAACCTGTACAGCAGGCCCTTCTGTGTATGTTGTAGTCCTTGCTGTTACAGTTGATATTTGTGTGGGGAATGGAGTGAGATGTGTTGTAAGGACACAAAACTTTCTCTTTAAACTCTATCTTGAGCTTTTGGTCAGAAAACTTGATAAAAATCTAGTAAATTAGCACATTTTCTCCAGAGTCAGTTGAAGGAAGTGGTGAATTAACATATTTTTCCAGGGAGTTACTCTGTGTGTAGTTAGAATCAGTTGGACAGCTAGGTGGTGCAGTGGATAGAGCACCAGTGCAGGAGCCAGCAGGACCTGAGTTCAAATCTCACCTCAGATGGTTGCTACTCACTAGCTGTGTGACCTTGGGCAAGTCACTTAACCCCAATTGCCTCATCCTGGGTCATCTCCAGTCATCCTGATGACTATCTGGTCACTGGATTCAGACCCTCCCTCACTGAAAGCAAAGTCAAATGCCAGTCATATCATTATTTTTCTGAGGGCATGGTCTTCTTCGGCAACGAAGGATGAGTATACACAGTTAGAATCAGTTATGCTGACTACTTTTCCTGAAGTAAACTATTACATGATAGAACTTATCTGGGCCAAATTGTTACAGGAAAACAATTTCCAAATTACTGTGTATGTGAAATTTAACTGTCAAAGGGTTTAGAGCCTATTCCTGGCTACATTAATTTTGATTCTGACTTATAAAGGTTGCCTCACTTTCCTGAACTATAAAATAGAGATAATAGCAATATTTACTTTGTAGAGTTTTTGGAAGGATCAGATGAGATATTTGTAATGTGTTTAAGCAAAGTGCCTGGCACATTGTAGATGCTATATGATTATTCTCTTTCCCCAACTCTCAAGTATCCTCATGGATATTGTGGGGGGGAACCTTTGTTTTATATATTGTCAAAATTGGAATTTACATAAATTTTTATGACTTTTATACATTTAATCTTGCCCAGGGTATTTTGCTAGTTAAAATGGATATTGTATGTATTAAAATTACTTCAAATTTTCCAAGGTTAATAATCATGATGTTGATGATTATGGATTATACACAAGTATCACCTTAATTGGTTTCAGATCACTTCATCAGTTTTTAACTTGTGACATAGGCAGAAAGTAAAACGTAATCTTCAATTAGTAGATCAATTTTTTAAGAAGTTTTCTTCTCCCCACATAAATTGTTAGGTTGATTAAAGTTATGTCTGTATTGTTGAAATAAAATTGATTGGGGACCATACTTCATTTCCCTTTGGGGCATATAGTAAATAATTGTTCATAGATCAAAAATTCATTTAGACTGGTTTTCTGTAGGTTCTTGTCAGATTACCTCATCCCATCTTGACAGACTGGAAATACAGTGGTCCATCCCTTTTGTTTGGATGTCTTTTAAAAATTTAGGACCTAAATTTTAGTGTTCCAAGATTTTAAAAATCTCAGACCTAGTCCCAGATGAGCAGCAAAAGAACTATGAACTATTACTTCCACTTAGCAAAGAAAGCTCAACACTGACTTTTTGTTTACCCTTACTTCCATATGATTACACATTCCTTCTTCTTGGTTCACTATCCCACTCATCAAAGCATCCTATCCAAATAATTTCATCCTTCCTCAAACCTCTCATGGCGCCCCATCTATCACCTACAACTTTGCTTCATATTTTACTGAAAAATGGAGGCTATTTGCTGAGAACTCTATCCCTTCCTCCTCGTCTCACTTCACCCAGGTGCTTTCCACTGCTACCTCCTCCATCAACCCTGTCTGACATGTAGAGATAGTCCTTTTCTTTTCCAAGGTTAATGCTTCTACATGCTCAGCTAATTCCAACCCAGATTGCTCTGTCATTTCTACTCTCTCACTAATTTTCAACATCTCACTTTCTACTGCTGGTTGCTTCCCTGCTGCCTACAAACATAGCTGTGTTTCCTGCATCCTCACAAAGCTCTCAAATGGTCCATCTATCCCTGCTAGTCATCTTCCTATATGTCACATCCTTTCACTTCTAACCTCTTTGAATAGGCCATCTGTGGTATAGTGCCTCCACTTCCTCTTTTCTCACTATCTTATCTCTTTTCCTTTTTATTTTCAATCTCATCATTCAAATAAAATTATTCTCCATAAAAGTATCAGTGATCTCTTGATTACCAAATCTAGTAGCCTTTTTTCAGTTCTCATCCATGTTGACCTCTCTGTCTGACACTGTCAATCACCCTCCTCTCTTTGATATTCTTTTCTGTCTAGATTTTCATCACACTACTCATTCGGTTCTTCTCCTACTTGTCTCATATTTTATTTTCAGTCTCCTTTGCTGGATCTACCTTCATCCAGGTTATACCCACAAACTATGGTGGTTCTGTAGGATTCTATCCTATTCCCTCTTTTCTTTATATTGTTGCTCGTGTGGATTGAACTATCATCTCCATACAGATGTTTATCATTTGTATTGTCCATTCCTAACCTCCCCATATCTAATTTTATATCTTCACTTGCTCATTAAACACACTGAACCGAATGCCCCGTAGACATTTTAAATTAACATGTCCAAAACTGAACTCATTAGCTTTTCCCTTAAATTTTTGATTCTTACTATCATCCCTGATACTGTGAAAGGCATCACCATTCTTCCAGTCACTCAAGCTCTCAACGTAGAGATCATCTTTGACTCTTTACTCTTCTTCTCTTCCCATTCCCCTCAATTCTGGTTTCTAATATTTTGCCAAGTCTTGTATATTTTACCTTTCTGATGGCTCTAGTATATGTCCCCTTCTCTCCTCTGACACTTATCTTAAGGCCTTTTGCAATGACCTGCTGATTGGTCTCCCTACTCAAGTGTTCTCCCACTACAGTTTGTCAGTCTCTCTTCTATTTAGCTGTCAATGTGATCTTGAAGCACCAATCTATTTCATTCCCCCATCCTATTCCAGTTTCTCCTTATCATCTCCATGGACAAATATAAAACCTTGTTTGATGTTCTGAATGTGCCCCCCACCTTTCCAGTCTTTTTACACCTTCTTTTTCTCTATTCTCTCCCCCCTTCACAACCTTCTTGCTGTACCTCAGACAAAACACTACATCTCCTGATACATTTTGCTGGTTGTCTTCCATGAATAGAATTTTCTCCCTCTTCATCTCTGTCTTCCCTATCTTCCTTTAGGTGCCAAGTAACATCCTACCTTCTACAAGAAGTGTTTTCTAATCCCTCTCTTCTAGTGACTTCTCTTAGATTAGCTCCAGTTTATCATATATGTAGCTTGTTTTTATATAGCTGTTTGTATATTATTTCCCCATTAGATTATGAGTACCAGTGAGCGCATGGATGATGGTCTTTTGCTTTTCTTGATATCCCTAGCACTTAGCGCAGTATTTGGTACATAGTAGGTACTTAGTAAATGTGTGTTGACTGACTTTGAAATGAAGTAATTGAAAAAAGAAATATTGATTTTTAACAGCTTTTTTTTTTCTTTCTTGACTTCTAGAAAGATGAAGTCCTCGGTACATTCAGAAGAAGATGATTTTGTGCCAGAGCTCCATAGGAATGTTCATCCCCGTGAGCGGCCTGATTGGGAAGAAGCTCTTAGTGCAATGGTAAGATAGTGTATTATAATGTGGAGTACTGAAATTTGAACCTGTGTCTCTACATAGGTTTGATCCCCACCTCTAACATTTACTACATAGATGACCATGGCCAGGACACTTAATATCTCTCATCTTCACTTTCCTCATCTGTTAAATTTCCCCAATACTGTAAATAATACTATGATTTTCTTGTTCATCAAGACTTGCAGTCTTGGTGTCATTCTTGATTGCTTAATCTCATTCACCATACATTTCCATTGTGTTGCCAAATCTATTAACAGTGCTATTGACTGGATTGAGAAGAATCAAGTTATTGACCTTTCCCTTTTGATTGCAAATTTTATTAATATTAATTGATCTTCATTAAATTACAGCTATAAAGATACATGCTATATTCTAAAAAAGTTAATCTTACCCTTATAATCTTTTTTGTTAAGATATAGTCCTAAGCAATGGCAGTGATCAATAACACATCAGTGAATTTTTAACTTTGCTTATTTGTTGAGAAAAATACTATTATTTTTAGCAGTTCTGTTACTATTTGTGATGATATTTTGGGTGTATTATATTTTCTAAGAACTTTGAATGATAATTTAAAGGAAATAGTTATAGATATTTAGTTTGTAGAATAATTCTGTTGGGACACTGAATCTTTCTAAAAATATGTTGCTGCAAGGTAATAGGGAATAATAAAACACTGTAGAGTACAAAAAAGTAGGTGAAAGGTCACTAAGAATTGCAAAGCTCTCAGGGTTATAGATGGATAGTGAATTTTAAAGTTAGCTAGTAGGCAGTTTAAAAATATAATCAGTGTTTCTGACAAGTGGAAAACTTATCTTTTTTTCACTTTCCTGTTGTAAAGCTTTTGACAAACTGCTAGGCCATTAAGCAAGAGGGTTTCTGTGAAGCTTTTTGTTTTACCCTTTGCCTTAAATTTGTTTTTAGTGAATATTTTCTAAAATAAGTTTTATTGATGTCTTTTATTTCATAGTAATTTCTAGAAGCATCTTGCTGCCCACTCATTGAACACTGCTTAGAGCAAATAAACATCAAGTGAAATCAACCAGCACCATGGCTATCTCAGAGAGGGCAGAGACTGCTCTCTAACTCCCTGCCTTGGCCCTTTTTATGCTCTTTTTCTTGGAGATCTCATAAGTTCCTATGGATCCAACTATTATGTCTGTGAAGATGACTTTCATATGAATATATCCAGTATTATTCCTGGTCTCGAGCCCAAATATCACATGACTAACTGGACAGTGCTATTTGACTGTTCCATAGGCGTCTCCAGCTTAGAACGTCCCATATAAAACTTGTCTTCACACACAGTGTTTCTCTTCATTTACATGGTTATAGTCAATGTGTGCATTGTTTTCCTGATTTTATTTACTTCACCATCATCTTATACAAATCTTTCTGTGATTTACTGTGTATCATATTCATAAATTTCTTCCATTACCTCATGTCTCACAGGTTGTTTATCTGTTCCCCAGTTCATAGGCACCTACTTTATTTTCAGGTTTTTGCTATTACAAAATGTTCTTGTATAAAGAGTTTGCTTTATATTGGGGTTGTCTGCCCTTTCTGAATTTTGGGACCGTATGTAGTTAGTAGTGGGATCTCGGATCTCTTGCTTAGCATAATAAAAAATTAAGTTTCCGGGATAGTTGTACTGCTTCACAGTACATCCTATTCCTTGTTTTCCTATATAGCCTCATTAATATTGCTTCCCAAACTTTTGCTGTTTTTGCTATTTTAATAGGTGTGAGTGGGAATTTCAAGGTTTTTTTTTCTTCCCAGAGGTGTGTTTCTTTTAGTGATTTGTCTTTATTATACTTTGTAATTCTTCTTTTGAATTTTGTTTTGATTTCTCTAGCACTGTCATTGGTGATTATTAAAAGTATATATTAATTTTATACATTAATTCATTTTTATCATATTCATATGCACTTACTATGATCATTCAGTCATCTTTAATTTCTTTGAGAAGTATTTTGTAATTGTATCCATTATAAGTGGCTTTTGTAGATTGACTCCAATATATTTTATATATTTTGTAGTTTCTTACAAATGATACTTCTGTTAATACCCTCTTAGATTTTTTTTTTTTGCCTTCTAGAAATGAAGGGCTTATTTTGTGTCCTGTAATCTTCATGGAGTTATTGTCTCAATGAGTTTCTTTGCTGATTCTCTGGGATTTTTAAAGAAAATCAGCATGTTATTAGCAAGCTTAGCTTTATTTAGTCTTTATTTTTATTCCCTAAATTTCTTTCTCTGACCTTATTGCTATAGGTAGAATTTCTAGAACTATTCTAAGTAAAGAATTTGCTGGGAAACTTTGGTATTTCTCCATTGTAAATAATTTTAGCTTTTAATTTTAGATACTTTTATATCATGCTCAAATATTACCCTTGTGTGTTGTTAGCGTAAATTAATGCACTTTGTTAAAGGTTTTTTTTTTCAGCAGCTATTGATACATTCATGTGATTTTTAAAAAAATTTTCATATAGTTAATTATGTTAATTGCTTTCCTAATATTAAAGTAATTGGTACAAAAGAAATAGTGTTGCAGTTTCCTAAGGGTGATCCAGGGAACCCTTCTTCTTGTTTCCTGGACCAACTTGTCACTGCATTACCTCATCAATAGATATAGATGAATGACTTCTAGACATCATGAATCTAAATTCATGTCATGGCCTGGAGAGTAAACATTTTTCATCTGACTTGTTTTTTTACTGTGTAGATGGTTCAGAAGGCTCTGTAATGTTGCAGCAATGGTGTCATCTGCAAACAGGAACAGCTGGAGCACCTTGCCAGTCATAAGGAATCCCTCTGCACTTTGACCTTTCTTCCAGATCCCCCTTCTATAGGATGGCAAATGCCTTTATCAAGAAAATCTTCTTGTTTCATACCTAATTCTTTCTATCTTCTATTTGTTGTCCAGCTTCCAGTTTCATTCTTAAATGCACTTGGGAATGACTTTACTTGGTTAAGTCTTTTGCTAATGTTTCTTTTATTTTTTCTGTTTATTACTTTTTTTTTCAATTACATGTAAATATAGTTTTATACATTTACCTATATAAGATTTTAGAGTTCCAAATTTTTTCTTCTCCCATCATCCCCTGTCCCCTCCCTTAAGGTGGCAAGTGATATAGGTTATACATGTTCAATCATATTAAACATATTTCCATATTAGTCATGTTGTGAAAGAAGAATCAAAACAAAAGAGAAAAACCATTAGAAAGAAAAAATGACCAAAAAGTGAAAATAATATGCTTCAATCTGCATTCAGAATCCATAGTTCTTTCTCTAGATTATAAAGCATTTTCCATTATGAACCTTTTATCTTAGATTGTCATTTTGCTGAGACGAGCTAAGTCCATCATAGTTGATCATTGCACAGTGTTGCTGTTACTGTGTACAATGTTTTTCTGGTTCTGCTCATTTCACTTAGCATCTGTTCTTGTGAGTCTTCCATCCATGAAATCTGCTTGCTTATCATTTGTTGTAGCACAATTGTATTCCATTACATTCATATACCACAACTTGTTCAGCCATTCCCCAAGTGATGGACATCCCTTCAATTTCCAATTTTTGCTACCACAAAAAGAGCTGCTATTGATATTTTTGTACATGTGAGTCCTTTTTCCTTTTCCATGATTTCTTTAGGGTATAGACCTAGAAGTGTATTTCTGGGTCAAAGAGTATGTGCAGTTTGATAGACCTTAGGGCATAGCTCCAGATTGTTCTCCAGAATCGTTGGATCAGTTCACAACTCTACCAGCAATGCATTTGTGTTCCCATTTTCCCCCATTTTCTCCAACATTTTATCACTTTCCTTTTCTGTCATATTAGCCAACGGGATAGGTGTAAGGTGATACCTCAGAGTTGTTTTAATTTGCATTTCTCTAATCAATAATGATTTAGAGAATTTTTTTAATAAGGAGCTTTAATTTCTTCATCTGAAAACTGCTTGTTCATATCCTTTGACCAGTTATCAATTGGGGATTGAATTGTGTTCTTACAAATTTGACTCAGTTTTCTATATATTTTAGAAATGAGGCCTTTGTCAGAGATACTTGCTGTAGAGATTGTATCTCCACTTTCTGCTTTCCTTCTTATCTTAGTTAGTTGCATTGGCTTTGTTTGTACAAAACCTTTTTAACTTAAAGTAATCAAAATTATCTGTTTTGCATTTCTTAACGTTCTCTATCTCTTTTTTGGTCATAAATTCTTCCCTTCTCCATAGATCTGACAGGTGAACTATTCCTTGCTCTCCAGATTTGCTTATAGTCTCACCTTTTATGTCTAAATCATGTTACTCATTTTGCCCCTATCTTGGTATAAAGTGTGATTTCTGCTATACTGTTTTCCAGTTTTCCCAGCAGTTTTTGTCAAATAGTTGAGTTCTTATCCCAGAAGCTGAAGTCTTTTGGATTTGCTGGACAGTAGATTACCATAGTCATTAACTACTGTGCCTTGTATACCTAACTTCTTCCATTGATTGACAATTCTGTTTCTTAGTACCAAATAATTTTGATGATTGCTGCTTTATAATGTAGTTTTAGATCTGGTATGGCTAGTGTACTTTCTTTTGCATTAAAAAAAATTAATTCCTTTGATATTCTTGACCTTTTGTTCTTCCAGAAGAATTTTGTTATTTTTTTCTAGCTTTACAAAATAATTTTTTGGTAGTTTAATTCTTATGGCACTGAATAAGGAAATTAGGTAGAATTGTCATTTTTATTATATTAACTGAGCCTATCCATGAGGAATTGATATTTTTCCAGTGTTTTAGATCTGACTTTGTGTGAAAAGTGTTTTGTAATTGTGCTCATGTAGTTCTTGGGTTTGTCTTGGAAGGTGGATTCCCTAGTATTTAGATTGTCTGCAATTATTTTAAGTAAAATTTCTTTCTATTTCTTCTTGCTGAGATTTGTTGATTATATAGAGAAATGCTGATGATTTATGTGGTTTTATTTTATATCCTGCAACTTTGCAAAAGTCTTTAATTATTTCCAATAGTTTTTCAGTTGATTCCGTTTCTGTAAGTATGCCATCTTATCATTTGTTTTCTCAGTGTCTTTTCTAATACCTTCAGTTTCTTTTTTTTCCCTCTTATTTCTAAAGCTTACACTTCTAGTACAGTATTAAATAGCAGTGTTGATAGTTGCCATCCTTGTTTCACACCTGATCTTACTGGGAAAGCTTCTTACTTACCTTTATTATATAAAATGCATGCTGATGGTTATAGATAGGTGCTGCTTATTATTTTAAGGAAAACTACATTTATTCCTTTCCTCTCTAGTGTTTTTAATAGATTGTCAAAAACTTTTTTCTGCATCTATTGAGATAATCATGCGATTTCTCTTAGTTATTGATATGGGTAGTTATGCTGATAGTTTTCTTAATAATGAAGCAGCCCTGCATTCCTGCTATAAATCTTACCTCATCATAGGATATTATCCTGGTGATGAACTGCTGTAATCTCTTGGCAAATTGTTTTATTTAAAATTTTTGTATCAATAGTCATTTGGAAAATTGGTTTGTAATTTTCCTTTTCTGTTTTGACTCTTCCTGATTTAGCTATCAGGACAATGTTTGTGTCAGAAAAAGAATTTTGTAGGACTCCTTTTTCGCCTGTTTTTCCAAATAGTTTATATAGTGTCAGAATTAATTATTCTTTAAATGTTTAGTAGAATTCACTTGTAAATCCATCTGGCCCTGAATATTCTGTTAGGCTGTTTATTGATGGCTATTCAATTTCTCTTTCTAAAATGAGATTAAGTATTTTTTTCCTCTTCTCTTAATTTGGGTAATTTATGTTTTTGTAAATTTTCATCCATTTTCACTTAGATTGTCAGATTTATTGGAATACAGTTGGGCAAATTAGTTCCTAACTATTGTTTTAATTTCCTGTTCCTTGTTGGGAAATTTACCCTTTTCATTTTTGATACTGGTAATTTGATTTTCATCTTTAAATCAAATTAACCAAAGGTTTATCTATTTTACTGTTTTTTTCATAAACCTAGTCTTTAGTTGTATTTATTAGTTCAATAGTTTTCCTGCTTTCTATTTTATTAGTCTCTCTTTTGATTTTCAGAATTTCTAATTTGGTATTTAGTTGGGGATTTTGATTTGTTCTTTTTCTAGGTTTTTTTAGTTGCATGCCCAATTCATTAATTTCTTTTTTGTCCGTTTTATTCTTGTAAGCATTTGGAGTTATAAAATTTCTCCTAAGAACTTCTTGGGCTGCACGCACATGCTTTCGTACGTTGTCATGTTATTATCATTCTCTCTGACAAAATTATTGATTGTTTCTTTGATTTGGTGCTTGACATTCATTCTTTAGGATTAGATTATTTAGTTTCTAATATTTTTTAGGTTTTTGTGGCCCTTTATTACCTGTAATTTTTATTGCATCATGATCTGAAAAGGATGCCTTTAATATTTCTGCCTGACTGCATTTGATTGTGAGGTTTTTATGCCCTAATTCACGGTGAGTTCTTGTATAGGTGACATTTACCACTTAGGAAAAGGTATATTCCTTATCTCCATTCAGTTTTCTCAGAGGTTTATCATATCTAACTCTTCTAAAATTCTGTTTACCTCCTTAATTTATTTCTTGTTTATTTTTTGGTTAGATTTATCTAGTTCTGAGAGAGTGAGGCCCCCAACTAGTATAGCTTTGTTGTCTATTTCTTCCTGTAACTCCCTTAACTTCTCTTCTAGGTATTTGGATACTATACCTCTTGGTGCATATGTGTTTAGTGTTGATATTACTTCATTGTCTGTGGTAACTTTTAGCAAGATGTAGTTTCCTTCCTTATCTTTTAATTGGATCTTTTTTTGCTTTCGCTTTGTCTGAGAACAGAAATACTACCCCTGCTTTTTTTTTTTTTTTTTTTTTTTACTTCTGAAG
The DNA here is from genome assembly GCA_023548195.1 of Bettongia penicillata ogilbyi. NCBI lineage: Eukaryota > Metazoa > Chordata > Mammalia > Diprotodontia > Potoroidae > Bettongia > Bettongia penicillata. The sequence goes on along the minus strand of JAJHZJ010000560.1, from coordinate 2,712,818 downwards.
CGTGATGTATTGTGCTCCAGTCTTTTATCCTTTGTCGGTGTGTATCTCTCTACTCCAAATCAATTTCTTGTAAACAGCATATTGTAAGATTCTGGTTTTTAATTCATTCTGCTATCCACTCCCATTTTATGGGAGAGTTCATTTCATTCACAGTTATGATTATTAACTGTGTATTTCCCTCCATGATATTTTCCCCTTGTTTATATTTTTCTCTTCTTTTACCCTTTCTCCCCTCACCAGTGTTTTTGCTCCTGACCACTGCTTCGCTCAGTGTGTCCTCCCTTTTATATCAGCCCCCTCTCTTTTCTTTCCCCTTTCCCCTCTTAGTTCCCTATATGTCAAGATAAATTTCTGTATTCAGCTGAGTATGTATGTTATTCCCTCTTTGAGTTGAATGTGATGCTCATTCTCCCTCCCTTCTTTTCGTGGCCTTTATGCAATGTAATTTACCCCATTGTCTTTCCTATTCTTCCTCACTCTTTCTTCTTCTCTCAGTATAATCCTTTTTTCACCCCTTAATTTTTTTTATCATTATAGCAAAGTCAACTTATACCCATAGCCTCTGTCTCTGTATACCCCTTCTAACTTCCCTCTTAGAGATATAGTTCTTAAGAGTTAGAGATATCATGTTCCCATGTAGAAACGTAAACAGTTTACTAGATAAAAGTATTTTTCTTTCTTGTTTATTACCTTTTTATGCTTCTCTTTCTTCGAAGATCGAATTTTCTGTTCAGCTCTAGTCTTTTCATTAGGAAAGTTTGAAAGTCTCCTATTTCATTGAATGTCTGTCTTTTCTCCTAAAATATTATGTTCAGTTTTGCTGAGTAGTTGATTCTTGGTTGTAATCTAACCTTCTTTGCCTTCTAAAATATCATGTTCCAAGCCCTGCCATCTTTTAATATAGAAACTGCCAATGTCTTGTGTAATCCTGACTGTGACTCCTTGATATTTGAATTGTTTCTTTCTGGCTGCTTGCAGTATTTTCTCCTTGACCTGTTATTTCTGGAATTTGACTACAAATTCCTTAGAGTTTTCATTTTGTGATTTCTTTTGGGAGGTAATTAGTGGATTCTTTCAATGACATTTTGCCATCTGGTTCTAGGATATTAGAGCAGTCTTCCATGAAAATTTCTGGAAAAATGCTATCCAGTCCTTTTTTTTTTTTTTTATCATGGCTTTCAGATAGTCCAAATAATTCTTAAATTATCTCTCCTGGGTCTATTTTACAGGTCATTTGTTTTTCCAGTGAGATATTTTACCTTTTCTTCTGTTCTTTCAGTCATTTGATTTTGTTTTGTTGATTCTTGATGTCTCATAGAGTCATTAACTTCCACTTGTCCAATTCTATTTTTTAAGGAATTATTTTCTTCATGTAGCTTTTGTACCTCCTTTTCCATTTGGCCAGTTGTACTTTTTAAAGAGTTATTTTTCCTCAGTGGATTTTTTCCCCCCTATTTGGCCAATTGTAGTTTTTAAGAAATTGTTTTCTTTAGTCAATTTTTGTCCTTTTTTCCCCAAGCTATTGACTCTCACATACCTCCTATTTCTTGTCCCAGTTTTTCTTCTACTTCTCTTATTTGACTTTTAAAATCCTTTTTGAGCTCTTTTAAGAAGGTTTTTTGGGTTTGAGACCAATTCATATTCCCCTTAGAGGTTTCACAGGTAGTCAGTTGACAATGTTGTGCTCTTCTGAGTTTGTGTTTTGGTCTTCCCTGTCACCATAGTAGCTCTCTGTGGTCAGGGCTCTTTTTTGTTTCTTCTTCATTTTGGGCCTGTTCTGTGGCTTTAAATGTTGACTTCTGCTCCTGAGGCTTAGGGGGTATTGAGTCAAGTTTCTTATACTGGAACCAGGGGCCTCTTCACTGGTGTTATGTGCTGGGACCTCAGATGCTGGTGGCTTGCTTACTGTGCTGGAGTGGCCAGGCTTAATTGCGCCTGCTGTTGCATGTGTACAGGGGCTGATAATTGCCTTCTGTGCTGGGACTGGAGGCCTCACAGCTGGCCAGCTGTGCCACTGCCTGCTGAGCCACAAACAATAGGTCTCAGTTGCTGAGGCTAAAAGCCTCCAACTGACTTGCCTGAATACTGTTTATACTGGACTGCACTCCCCTTTTACACAAGTGAGATAGACCTTTCCTTAAGTCCTTCTAAGTTACCTCAAACTGGAAACTTGTTTCATTCCATCTTTTTGTAGGTTCTGTTACTCCCGAATCCATTTAGAGGCTTGATTTGATGTTGTTTCTGAGAGAAACTGAACAGAGCTCAGGTGAATTCCTGGCCTCTCTCAGACATTTTGATTCTGTTCCTTCCAAAGTTTCTTTTAACTGCTTTTACCCTCCATTACTTTTACTTGTTTTAAGAACAATAATGTATGTAATCTTCAGTCTTCCTTTTTGGAAGATTTTACAGACAAGTTTATGTTCTAAATTGAGTCTTACTGTGTCTTTGCATGACATCTTTTAAATTATTTGCTGATCAGTTTGCCTTATAGATTTTTTGATCCCCTTGTTGTGACAGATAGTTTATGCTGATTTGACTATTTTATAATTGGTTAGGACTTACAGCACTTTAAGATCTACAAAGTCCTGCAAAGTCCTTTATATAATTTTATCTTTTACATATATAATGTTTGATTTGATCCTCATAGCTAGATGTTATTACTATACTGATTTTATGTATGAGAAAACTGAAGCACAGCAAGGTTGAGTGACCTGCCCAGAAGCATAGAACTATTATGTATATAAAAGCAGGTTTAAGAAAATCTGTGTTCTTTCTTCTTTCCATGTGTCATTTTTGTCATCCATAACTGAAAAAAAAAGTATTTGATTATTTTTTTTTGTTTGTTTTTTGCGTCACCTACATTTCCCAATGCCTTCTTTCCCTTTCTAGAGAGCAATAACTTGTTAACATAGGTCTAGTGAGCATTTTAATTTCGTATTTTTTATTCTAATTTTTTAGTTTTGTTTTGTACTGATTTTGATTTTTCGTCTAATAAGACACTGGTTTGACTATACAATGAGAGCCAATTGAGGAATGATTTTCATGTAAGTAATATGTTGTTTCTTGTCTGTTAAAATATCATTTTCATTTTATGATGTTACTTGGTGCTTGAAATATCCAGCATCCCCCTTTTTTTTCATTATATGTTATGGGGCTTTTGTGTTACCAGTAGATCTTTGTCTTCTCTCACTTCTTATTCCTGATTCATATTTTCTAAAATTTTTCACTGTACTCACCTATTCCCCAGTGTCAATAGGTATGTTGATTTCATTTGGATAGTCTTTTGTCTGTTCTTTGCAAAATTTGTCTTCCTCTTCATCATTTGTAATCGTGTTGATGCAAAAGCTGTAATTGCTTTTATTGTAGACTTTTTTGTAAATACTATGACATTCTAAAAGGTGTCTGACTAAATGTCCGACAAAGAGACTTTATTTTTGTTATTGCCTTTGTGCATAGTATGAAACCTATTGTTAAGTTCTTTATTTGTTTCTCTCAGGATAATTTGTAGAAATCCTTTGCTTCATTGCCTTCCTTACTTCATTCCTGGATTCTTGCAGAGCTTTCTGTTCTCCTTACCACAAGTCTCTCTCCATATCATTCCATCCTCCACTCAGCTTTCAGAATGATTTCCCTAAAATACAGGTCTGATCATGTCATTTGTCTGCTCAGCAAACTCCAGTGTTTCTTTATCACTTTCATGATCAAATATAAAATTCTCTGTGTGCTGTTCAAAGTCTTTCATAACTTCTAGCCCTCTTCTGCCCCCTCCTCTAACTTTCCATCCAGGACTAGGGGAGGACCCTGCTCCCTTGTTTCTGCGGTGAAAAAGCACTGACCTTTGAAGCTAACTTTGGCATTTGTGGGTTGCAGGATCTGAGAATCTCTGCTGTTTTAGGCCTGTTCCAGTCCTGGTCCTCCTGGTGCCGCCCAGCCAAGGCTGACTGTGCTCCAATCCATGCCCTGTGCGATAGACCTTTCCTGTAGGCCTTCCAGGCTACCTTGGGCTGGAAATCTCACTCTGTCATTCTGTGGCTTCTGCTGCTCTAGAATTTGTTGAGAGTCTTTTTTAACAGGTATTTTATGGGCTGTTGGGGAAGAGCTAGGGTAGGTGCATCTTTCTACTCTGCCATCTTGGCTCCACCCCATGAAACAAGCATTTATTAAGCACCTACTGTGTACCAACATTAAACACTAAGTACTATGCACCTTACCAATATGCAAAGCATTTTGTGAATATTATCTCATTTGATCTTCACAACATCCCGGTGAGGTAAGTGTTATTATGTCCCTATGTTATGGTTGAGAAAATTTGGGTGGATGGAGGTTAAGTGACTTGTCCGGGGTCACACAACTGAGAAGTGTCTGAGACACAGTTTGAACTCATGTCTTCCTGACCGTAGGCCAACACTCTGTCCACTGCAGAAAGCTGACTACTAGCCAATGAAGAAGAATGAGGGAAACCTTCTTTTTCTTTTTTATTTTTCTGGAGCTCATGAAAGGGGCCATGCCCTGGCTACTTCTTAAACAGGCCTACTCAATGAATGGGCATTGCCTCACCCTAAGTGAATGCCTGCCTAAAAGGCCCAAGGCCCCCCAGTGCATTCTGGGTCATCTCCAGTCATCCTGAGGAATATTTGGTCACTGGATTCAGATGGCTCTGGAGGACAAGTGAGGCTGATAAACTGCACAGCCCTCCCTCACTCCAAACAAAGTCAAGTGCACATCATGTCATTATTTCTCTGATGGCATGGTCTTCTTCGGCAACAAAGGACGAACACAATGAACTCTCCATCCCCTATTTCAGTCTTTCTTATCTATTCATTCATTCATTCGTCAATTCATTCATTTATTCATTTATTCATTCATTCATTCATTCATTCATTCATTCATTCATTCATTTATTTATTCATTCATTCATTCATTCATTCATTTATTTAACTTTTTACATTCATTTTCACAAAATTTTGGGTTCCAAATTTTCTCCCCTTTTCTCCCCTACCCCCACCCCAGTACCCCAAGCAATCTAATTTTCCCTATCTCCAATCTGCCCTCTCTTCTGTCATCCCTCCCTTCTCTTGTCTCCATCTTCTCTTTTCTCCTGTAGGGCCAGATGACTTTCTATTCCTCCTTAACTGTATGTCTTCTTTCCTAGTAGCAACAACAATACTAAACAGTTGTTCCTAAAACTTTGAGTTCCAAATTCTCCCCATCCCACCCTCTCCACCCATTCCCTTTGGGAAGGCAGGCAATTCAATATAAGCCATATCTGTGTAGTTTTGCAAATGACTTCCCTGATAGTTGTGTTGTGTAAGACTAACTGAATTACCCTCCATCCTAACCTGCCCCTCATTGTTTCTCTTCTGTCTTTTGATCCTGTCCCTCCCCAAGTGTTGACTTCAAATTGCTCCCTCCTCCCTTTGCCCTCCCTTCCATCATCCCCCTCCCGCTTATCTCCTTCTCCCCCACTTTCCTATACTGTAAAATAGGTTTTCATACCCAAAATGAGTGTGCGTTTTATTCCTTCATTTAGTCAAATGTGATGAGAGTAAACTTCTTGGTTTTTTTTTCTCAGCTCCCCCCTTTTTCACTCCACTAAAAAGTCTCCTGCTTGCCTCTTGAATAAGAGATAATTTACCCCATTCCATTTCACCCTCTTTCCTCCCAGTACATTTCTCTCTCACCATTTACCTTAATTTCTTTTAAGATATGGTCCCATCCTATTCAATTCACTCTGTGCTCTCTGTCTCTGTATGTGTGTGCATGTGTGTATGTGTGTGTGCATGCATGCGTGTACATGTGTGTGTGTGGTCCCACCAACTACCCAGGTACTGAAAAGTTTTAAGAGTTACAAATATTGTCTTTCCATGTAGGAATGTAAACAGTTCACTTCTGGTAAGTCCCTTAAGACTTCTCTTTGCTGTTTACTTTTTCATGCTTCTTCTTATTCTTGTGTTTGAAAGTCAGATTTTCTTTTCAGCTCTGGTCTTTTCATCAAGAATGCTTGAAAGTCCTCTGTTTCATTGAAAGACCATATTTTCCCCTGAAGTATTATACTCAGTTTAGCTGGGTAGTTGATTCTTGGTTTAAGTCCTAGTTCCTTTCACTTCTGGAATATCCTATTCCACGCCCTTCAATCCCTTAATGTAGAAGCTGCTAGATCTTGAGTTATCCTGATTTTATTTCCACAATACTGGAATTGTTTCTTTCTAGCTGCTTGTAAGATTTTCTCCTTGACCTGGGAGTTCTGGAATTTGGCCACAATATTCCTAGGAGTTTCTCTTTTTGGATCTCTTTCAGGTGGTGATCGATGGATCTTTCAAAGCTTATTTTGCCCTCTGGTTGTAGAATGTCAGGGCAGTTTTCCTTGATAATTTCATGGAAGATGATATCTAGGCTCTTTTTTTGATCATGACTTTCAGGTAGTCCCATAATTTTTAAATTGTCTCTCCTGAATCTATTTTCCAGGTCAATTGTTTTTCCCATGAGATATTTCACATTCTCTTCCATTTTTTCATTCTTTTGGTTTTGTTTGGTGAATTCTTGGTTTCTCGTAAAGTCATTAGACTCCATCTGTTCCATTCTAATTTTGAGAGAACTATTAAATTCAGTGAGCTTTTGAACCTCTTTTTCCATTTGGCTAATTCTGCTTTTGAAAGCATTCTTCTCCTCATTGGCTTTTTGAACCTCTTTTGCCAATTGAGTGAGCCTATTTTGCAAGGTGTTGTTTTCTTCAGCATTTTTTTGGGTCTCCTTTACCAAGGTATTGACCCGTTTTTCATACTTTTCTTGCATCTCTGTCATTTCTCTTCCCAGTTTTTCCTCCACCTGTCTAACTTGCTTTTCAAAATCCTTTTTGAGTTCTTCCAAGGCCTGAGCCCATCCGACATCCCCCTGGGATGTCTGGGGTACTGAGGCCCCGCCCTCCACGTCTTTCCCTGATGGCAAGAATATGTCCTCGTCGTCAGACCCGAAAGTTGAGATCATTTGCATCTGTTCGAAAAAACTCTCTATAGTCTTATTTTTCTTCCCTTTTCTAGGCATTTTCCCAGCCAGTTACTTGACTTCTGAGATTCCTGTCCACCCCCGCCTAGATCCGTCCAGCTAGTGCTTGAGGTCTGAGATTCAAATGGGCTTTCTGCTCCGCACGCCTGCTATTCAATGTGAGCTTTAGTTCTGGTGCTGGGGTGGGGGTAGGGCTGCCTCCCAGGCTCAGCTCCCTGAGGGGCTTTATGCAGAGACCTTCAGCAATTCAGTAATGGAGCAAGTTGGGGTAGGGCCGTCTCCCAGGCTCAGCTCCCTCAGGGCGTTTATGCAGAGACTCTCAGTAATGAAGATCCTGCCTGCTGCTGGGGGAGTCCGGGGCCGCCGCCGCAGCTGCTGCCTCCGCCACCACCCCCGTCTCTGCCTCTGCCGCCGCTCCCGCCCCTGCCTCTGCCTCTACCACTTCCTCCAGAGGGGGCCCGAGTCTCTCTCACTGACCTGTAGCTTCTGTGGGTGGAGGGACTTTCCCGGCCGCCTGAGCCTCGGTCCCTGAAGCCTGCTCAGATCAGCTTCTTCTGGGGCTGCGGCCAGGGCAGCGCTGGGGTGGGGTCCGCTTCCCAGGGCGCGACGGACTCTGGGGACGGCTCTCCAGGGCTCTCTGGAACGGAAATCTCTTCTACTCTGTTTATGCACACCTTATAGTGATCCAGAACTTATGGGGATCTCTTTTTACATTAATTCTATGGGCTGTGGGTTCGGAGCTCGTAAACGTGCGTCTTTCTACTCCGCCATATTGACTCTGCCCCCCTATTTCAGTCTTCTTACACCTTATACTTACTCGGTAATCCAGTGACACTTACCTCCTTGGTTTTCTTGGAACAAGACATTCTACCTTCTTCAGGCATGTTCCCTGACTGACCCCCCCCCCCCCCCACTCCCACCCCCACCCTATTTCAGGAATGTTTTCCCATCTTCCTATCTCTGCCTTTTTGTTTCTCTAGCTTACTTCAAGTCCTGGTTAAAACCTCACCTTCTAAAGGAAGCCTTTCCCAACTCCCCTTAATCTAACACCTTCTTTTTGTTGATTATTGCCATGTATCTTTATTTATATGTCTTATATATATGTTGTTTCCTTTATATAGCATGAACATAGTTGTTTTCATCTTCGCTCCCCCATTATGGTGTGAGTACTGTGAGAGCAGAGACTGTCTTTTGCTTTTCTTAGTATTTCCAGTGCTTAGCATAGTGCTTGGTACATAGTAGGTACTTAATAAATGCTAGTTAAATCAATGAGTTGTTTTTGAATGTCAGTTTCTCACAGCCAAGATTGGTCATAACAGACACTTAAAATTTGGCTTCTTTTAGATACAGGATTTTCAAAACTATGGGACATTTCCTCCCTTATTCCTGCTATCTTTTGAGGTGAATATAGTATATTAAGGGCCAAAATTATTGGATGATTTTATTATTATTATTTTTATACATCTTTTGCTCTTAATGATTTCCCCTGGCCTCAACAGGAAAAGCTGAACCCCTGTTGTTCAGACACTGGGATATCTCATAGCTTATCTTTTAGTTTTGCTAGCCTGCCTTTTCACATTACTGGGAGTTTGCAACCCCTCCTCCTAGTGGTGGACATTTCTGGGGTCCTTCTAGACAGGGGTGCAGTTAATTAAGGCCTTGTTCATTCCTGTTGGAGGGTAAGTGGAGGGCTGAGCTTACTGTTGCCATTTCCCTTGTCTTAGTCCCAAGTACCCATTATGAACTGATTACCAGATTTAAAAGGTTTGGAGTGCGTTTTTCTGTCCCTTTCTTATTTTTGCTTGTGAGAGGTAGCATGTTGCAGTGTAAAGAGTGATGGATTTGCATGTAGAGGATCTGGGTTGAAATTCTGTGTGACCTTAGACAAGTCACTCTTGGCTTCCATTTCCTACACAGTTAAGAGATTGGACTAGATGATCTGGAAGGGTCTTTCTCTTATAAATTTACGATCCTCTTAACACAAGTATAGAAAATAAGTGTTTCATATTGAGTGTTATATATTTTAAAATATTTAAATAGTATATTTTAAAGTATATGTTTTGTTATATGTTTGCTTTTATGTCATAAATTAGTAATATTTAATTTATTTGAAGAAATATGATCTAAGAAAATTTCGTGTAGATTATTTTATGAAAAACGAGGAGGGGGAACAACTGTTTTTAAAAATATGAGGGGATTACTTCATAAACTTTTGAAATCAGTGCCTTAATGTTCTTTTCATTTCAATTAGTGTTCTTTTAATTAATGTTCTCTTGCTTCTACTTACTTTATATTAGTTCGTATTCTTTCAATGAACAAATAAATGAAAGTGGTATTTACTGTGTGCTTGACCCTAGACACTAGGGGAATACCGATACAAAAACAAGATAATCTATGATGTCATGCCATTCACACTGTAACAGGGTGAGTTAATACATGCAGGAGAGTGATGGGTAACTCACTTTCTTCTGGGCAGTCTGAAGGCTCATTTTCAAAGCAGAAATGACAGGGGCTGGTTATAAAATGGCGGAAGGGAAGAAACCAGAATTTACAGCAAAAAAAAAATGAGAAAAACATTTTCTAGGGGTGGAGGGTGATCCGGTAGTTCAAGTGCTCTGGGTACAGGTCTCTCTTGAAATTCACCCTGGCTCCCTGTGAGATAGGATACTACTTCAGGGAAATATTATTGTTGTACAACTGGAAAATAGGTGGTTGCGGTTGGGATTTTAGGTAACAGAATTTTGGAGTCTAGAATTTTAGAACAGGAAGAGATCTTTGTTGTCATCTCTTTCTGATGGCCTCATTTCACAGTGGAGAAGGCTCAGTAGTAGTTTATGGTAGTTACTTGGTAGTATATCATAAAAAAATGAATTCATTTGAGCTATAAAATGAGAATAATAAAAAATATATCAATTCTTAAAGAAATATGTTGTGAATTTAATTAGATGGTTAGACAGTACTGTCAGTTGCAGTATTTAGTCCTATCACATAACATTTTGTTTTGTCACTACTGTGATAGAATTATAAAGTCAGAGAACTTGAAAGGTCTTAAGAACAGTAAAAGTAGAACATAAAGTATTACAATAGGAAGCCATTTTTAAACAGAATGTTAGTGTATAGAATGTTAGAAGGAAGGTACCAGGGACATCACTAGTTCAACACACTCAATTTAAAAGTAAGAACATTTACATGGGAGAGGATCACTGCCTCATTTGCAGTCACAGGGAACCCCTCTGTGAGCAGTAGGCACAATCCTAAGGGGATTTATTTGTGCTCCTGCCCCTGTCTAGCCTGTAGAGACTGGTAGGAAAGGAGTATTGAATGGGCACACTTATTTTTGTAGTTCTTTCATGTTAGTTCAGAAAGGATTTTACTTGCTCAGGGATTCTGTAGTGGATCCTTTTCTGGATTTAGCTGTGATTACTCTATCTGTGGTGAATAATTTCTTTTCAAGTATTTCAGACACATGTGATCCGCCTGTCATTGTTAGACCTGAAAGACTTAGTCCTTATCCTTGATCTTTTTGCAGCAATATATTATTGGCTATCACTCCCTGTCCCAAAGATGTTATTTCTCATTTAGCCATGTTACTGTCATTTTTAAAAACCTAGAATATTTCCATCTTGTCTCAAAAATAACACAGATTGTGTTGTCTGTAATGGAATACCATACATACCCTTTTTTACCAGTGTACTTGCCTTTAATATTATTTCTCCACATAGTATAGCAAAATTGGAATGTTATATAAACTTTATCTGGTTCCATGCCACTCACATGAGCTATCTTTATCTGTTGCCTGGAATGTATTGTTTCCTCATTTTGGGATGTCAGTTCTCAGCCCAGGTGCTACCTCCTTCATGTAGTCTTCCTGGGGCTGAAAATGTTCTCTCCCTCTTCTGAGTTTCTAACAACAGTACTTAATCCCAGGCTCTTCATTATCCATTTTGTCTGGATTTTCCCTTTGAGCCTATCCCACTTCTGTTAAACTAATCAGTATATGTCATCCCTACAAATTCTACCCAGACTTCCATATAAGCTTCTTTATGTTGGAGATTGTCATGTTTCATGTTTGTGTTTTCCCTTCTGTTTGTAGTATCTTAACAAACACACAACTTACATATATATATATATATATATTTGTGTGTGTGTGTACATATGAGTATATATATGTATGTATATACATACATACATTTACATATATATGCATATATATTTATATATGTGTATGTGTGAGATTTAGTTTCTTTTTCCCTTTAACTCACATTGTTGAAGTGGAATAATGCTGAATGTTATTGAAATGTATATTTTCTAACCTGGAACCTCAAACCTTCCTATCAATCTTTTACTCTTGCTGACTCCCAGTCATGTCCCCTGCATCATTTATTCTAAATCTTTTTATGCCCTGGTGTCCACATTCTCCCTCTATTGCTCTCTCTGAGGAGATATTACTTTGTACTTTTGTTGTAATTGTTTTGAGCTTCTTACCTTGAAATTGCGTGTCTCTTTGATAAAGGTTAATTCCTCTACTTTTAACTCTTGATCTCATCTTTTCATCTCTTTCTTTCTCCTCTGAGACCTTGCCCCAATTGATACTTTCATTTTCTTTTTTGATGACAGTTAAACAGTTCTACCTTCTTAATATAGTTTCCCACTTTGCCTTTCATAACACTGTATTCTCCTCTTACCTCTCTGATCCTATATTTTAAACTTCATCTGCTTTTCTTCTTTTTCATTTTTTAAACATGGGCGTTCCATTGTTGGTGGAGTTGTGAACTGATCTAACCATTATGGAAAGCAATTTGGAACTATGCCTAAAGGCTATCAAACTGTGCATACCCCTTGATCCAGCAATACCACTTCTAGGTCTGTATCCCAAAAAGATTATAAAAAAGGAGAAAGGACTCACATGGACAAAAATATTTATAGCAGCTCTTTTTTGTGGTGGCAAAGGATTGGAAATTGAAGGGAAATTGGGCAATAACTGGACAAGTTGCAGTATATGAATGTAATGGAATGCTATTATTGTTCCATGAGAACTGATGAGCAGGCACACTTCAGAAAATCCTGGAAAGACTCATGTGAGCTGATGCTGAGTGAAGTGAGCAGAACCAGGAGAACACTGTACACAGTAAACAGCAACATTGTATAATGATCAATGATGGACTTAGCTCTTCTCAGCAAACAAGACAAATCTAAAAGACTCATGATGGAAAATACTATCCAATTCAGAGAAAGAACTATGGATTCTGAATGTCGATTGAAACATACCATTTTACTTTGTTTTTTTCTTTTTTGAGGTTTTTTTTCCCCTTTTGTTTTGGTTCTTTCACAGCATGACTAATGTGGAAATATGATTATATGTATATAATGTATATCAAATTGCTTGCTGTCTTAGGGAGGAAGATGGGAGGGAAGGAGAAAAATCTGGATCCCAAAATCCTATAAAAGTGATTCTTGAAAACTATCTGTATATGTAATTAGAAAAAAATAACATACCATTAAGTGGAAAAAATCTTAAAATGAACAAAAGAAATATGAAAATAGGCATTCCCCAAACTTCTTAATTATGTTAGCAGTAGTGTTCCTTTATCTAGACAAGTTCTCTATCTCTTACAACCTTATTCTTCTGTCATTAACTGCCCCTATGTAACTTAAAGTTGTGCTTTTGTAGAAGACATTATCAATTTTATGTAACTTGTTCCTGTATTTTAGTGATGTAAAATTTTGAACTACCAAGATAACTTTTCATAAGATTTTAATATACTGTATTAATTGATTGATTTCTTTTTTCTTTTTAATAATTAATTTATTTGATTTCAGTTTTCAACAACCATTTCCATAAGTTTTAAATTTTTCTCCCTCTCCCTTCCACAATGGCATGCAATCTTTTTTTTTTTAATTTATTTATTTAACTTTTTACATTCATTTCCACAAAATTATGGGTTCCAAATTTTCTCCCCATTTATCCCCTCACCCCAACCCCAATACACTGAGCATTCTAATTTTCCCTGTCACCAATCTGTCCTCTCTTCTATCATCCCTCCCTTCTCTTGTTTCTATCTTCTCTTTTGTATGGTAGGGCCAGATGACTTTCTATTCCCCGTTAACTATATTTCTTATTTCCTAGTAGCAAGAACAATACTAAACTGTTGTTCCTAAAACTTTAAGTTCCAGATTGTCCCCATCCCTCCCTCCCTACCCATTCCCTTTGGGAAAGCAGGCAGTTCAATATAGGCCATATCTGTGTAGTTTTGCAAATGATTTCCGTAATAGTTGTGTTGTGTAAGACTAACTATCTTTCCCTCCATCCTATCCTGCCGCCCATTGTTTCTATTCTGTCTTTTGATCCTGTCCCTCCCCAAGTGTTGACTTCAAATTGCTCCCTCTTCCCATTGCTCTCCCTTCCATCATCCCCCCACCCTGTTTATCTCCTTCTCCCCCACTTTCCTGTATTGTAAGATAGGTTTTCATACCAAAATGAGTGTGCATTTTATTCCTTCCTTTAGTAAAATATGATGAGGGAAAACTTCTTGTTTTTTCTCAGCTCTCCTCTTTTTTTCCTCCACTAAAAAGTCTCCTGCTTGCCTCTTGAATAAGAGATAATTTACCCCATTCCATTTCACCCTCTCTCCTCCCACTACATTTCTCTCTCACTGTTTACCTTAATTTCTTTTAAGATATAATCCCATCCTATTCAGTTCACTCTGTGCTCTCTGTCTCTGTATGTGTGTGCACACATGTGTGTACATGTGTGTGTGTGGTCTCACCAACTACCCAGATACTGAAAAGTTTTTAAGAGTTACAAATATTGTGTTTCCATGTAGGAATGTAAACAGTTCACCTTTGGTAAGTCCCTTATGACTTCTCTTTGCTGTTTACTTTTTCATGCTTCTTCTCATTCTTGTGTTTGAAAGTCAAATTTTCTTTTCAGCTCTGGTCTTTTCATCAAGAATGATTGAAAGTCCTCTGTTTCATTGAAAGACCGTATTTTCCACTGAAGTATTATACTCAGTTTTGCTGGGTAGGTGATTCTTGGTTTGAGTCCTAGTTCCTTTGACTTCTGGAATATCCTATTCCACACCCTTCGATCCCTTAATGTAGAAGCTGCTAGATCTTGTGTTAACCTGATTGTTTTTCCACAATACTGGAATTATTTCTTTTTAGCTGCTTGCAATATTTTCTCCTTGACCTGGGAATTCTGAAATTTGGCCACAATGTTCCTAGGAGTTTCTCTTTTTGGATCTCTTTCAGGTGGTGATCGATGGATTCCTTCAATACTTATTTTGCCCTCTGGTTCTAGAATGTCAGGGCAGTTTTCCTTGACAATTTCATGAAAGATGAAGCCTAGGCTCTTTTTTTGATCATGACTTTCAGGTAGTCCCATAATTTTTAAATTGTTTCTTCTGGATCTATTTTCCAGGTCAGTTGTTTTTCCAATGAGGTATTTCACATTCTCTTCCATTTTTTTCATTCTTTTGATTTTGTTTTGTGATTTCTTGGTTTCTCAGAAAGTCATTAGCCTCCATCTGTTGCATTCTAATTTTGAGAGAACTATTTTCTTCAGTGAGCTTTTGAACCTCTTTTTCCATTTGGCTAATTTTGCTTTTGAAAGCATTCTTCTCCTCATTGGCTTTTTGAACCTCTTTTGCCAATTGAGTGAGCCTATTTTTCAAGGTGTTATTTTCTTCAGCATATTTTTGGGTCTCCTTTAGCAAGGTATTGACCCGTTTTTCATGCTTTTTTTGCATCTCTCTCATTTCTCTTCCCAGTTTTTCCTCCACCTGTCTAACTTGATTTTCAAAATCCTTTCTGAGCTCTTCCATGGCCTGAGCCCACTGGACAGCCACCTCGGATGTCTGGGATACAGAGGCACCAACCTCCACGTCTTTCCCTGATGGCAAGCATTGTACTTCCTCGTCAGAAATGAAAGGCGGGAACATCTGTTCCCCAAGAAAGTAGCTTTCTATGGTCTTATTTTTTTCCCTTTTCTGGGCATTTTCCCAGCCAGTTACTTGACTTCTGAGATTCCTCTACACCCCTGCCTGGATCTGCCCAGCTAGTGCTTGGGGTCTGAGGTTGAAATGCTGCTTGCCAGCCTCAGGGCTTTCCGCGGCGGGAGCGGCTGCTATTCAATGTGAGCTTAAGTTCTGGTGCTTGGGTAGGGGCAGGCCACCTCCCAGGCTCAGTTCCCTCAGGGGGTTTATGCAGAGATCTTCAATAGTGGAGCTCCTGCCTGCTTGGGGAGTCATGGCCGCCGCTGCCTCTGCCACTCCTTCTGCTGCTGCCTCCCAAGGGCCTTGAGTCACGGAGACACCCCGCTCCCCTCTCGGCCAGCCCAGAAGTTTCTCTCACTGACCTGTAGTGCCTGTGGGTTGAGGGACCTTCTTGCCCCCCGAGATTCCATCCCTGAAGTCTGCTCGGATCTGCTCCTCTGGGGCTGAGTGGCCAGGGGAGCGCAGGAGTGGGCTCCCTTGTCTGGAGCGCGATGGACCTTTGGGGGTCGGTTTTTCAGGGCTCTCTGGAACGGAAATCTCTTCCACTGTGTTTCTGCACAGCTTGCGCTGCTCCAGAATTTGTGTGGAGTTCTTTTTACAGGAAATTTATGGGTTGTGGGTTTCGAGCTAGCATACAGTGAGTCTTTCTACTCCGCCATCTTGGCTCCTCCCCCCAATTGATTGATTTTTTGTTCCCGTTTATGTGTGTGTCTGTAGTATTTTACGATCTAATCTGAGACAGTAAAGTGGCACGGTGGGTGGAGCACTGGACCTGAGTTCAGATTTAATCTGACACTTGCTAGCTGTCTTGACCCAGGGCAAGTCGCTTAACTTCTGTTTGCTTTAGTCAGCTGGAAAAGGAAATGAAACACCATTCCAGGATCTTGGACAGTATTGGTATGCTATAGATCCATGGGTTCACAAGAAGTAGGACATATCTAAAAAGCAACAAAGTTCTAAACTATTGTTTGATTATTTTTGTGAATGTTATGCCAAGTAATATTGTCATTCTATTACTAAACTGATATTTATCTTACTAATATGTCACAAATATTGGTAGATCTTGAGAAACCTTAATGTGGTTAATGGAGGAAGGGAAACTGATTTTAGTGGTAATATTCTAAAGAGCCAAAATAGAAGAAATTTATTACATGAAAGGAGAAAGTGGGAGATCTGTCTCTATGTCTCTTTTTCTTTATATCTCACTGCTTTTGTGTTTGCTGTGCATGCTACAGCTTCTTGGAATCATAGGTGAAAGTTGGATAAAAGAGGACACCAAAGGTGAATGAGCAGCCCTAATCAGGGCTGGTTAAGCCTTCGCACCAGAGGTGCTAGTCCTCCCTGAAAAGCGTAACCAACTGGCCTCAAATCTGTAAGTGAGTTAGTAAGTGTCTGCCCCAAGCATGTGAAGACTTGCCCTTGCAGACTGTGCAGATGAGAACAGTTTCTTCCAAAAGGCCATGAAGGCAGCCGAAGCAGGTGCTGTGGAGTGCTTAGAGCTTCCTCAGACATCGTAGACCCCAGGTCATCCACTGCATTCTGGGCCAGTATCAATCATCTTGACTTTTGTCTTACTTAAATCCAGTTCTTGAGTCAAGACATTATTCTGTGTTCTCTTTGAAAACAAAGAATGAACAACAACCTTATACCTTAGGCTCCCTTCCCTCATGTACAGTGTATTCTATGATCTAGTAACAGTGCTTCCTTGCTGATTCTTGAACCAAATGCTTCGTCTCCTCACTCTAGGCATTTTTGCCAGCTGTTCCCCAAACATCTCCTCTCTACCTCCTGGTTTCCTTGGATTTCTTTCAGTCCTGGATTGAATTCCTCCATTTATAGAAAGCCATTTACCTCTTAATCCTAGTACCTTCTCTCTACTGATTAGTTCAAATTTAACCTGTATGTTAACTTGTTTGTTCAGAGTTATTTGTATCCTCCATTACACTGAGCTTCTTGAGAGCAGGGATTGTGTTTTGCCTTTCTTTGTTTTCCCTTTGTTTAGCATAGTCCCTGGCACTGTAAGATGATTTTCTCAAGGAGTTTAGTCACAGAAGGGAGGAGAGATATAGGATTAGCTATTAGATGGATCAAATGAAGGTTTTTTGGCGGTGGGGGAGACATGGACAAGTTTGCCAGCAATAGGGAAGCAGCCAGTGAACAGAGAGACGTTGAAGATAAGTGAGAAAGTAGCGATGATATTGAGGGGTCAGTCTGCAGCAGAAGATGGAATGGAATGGGATCACTTGTGCATGAGTTTTCTGGGGGCAAATTAACAAATTAACATTGTGTCATATTGTATTTTTTTTATTTTGTTAAGTATTACCCAATTATATCTTACTCTAGTTCAGCAATGTAATACAGAGTTTTGGAGTCAAGGCGTATAAGTTTGACACCTCTTGCTTTAGATGATTTACTTTAATGATAAACTAAAGAATTCCTTGAAGTTCATAATTTATAGTCCTTAAGGAAAATATTTTATTGAGGACTGCATAAGGAATACACTCATATAATCTTGCATTAAAATATAAAGACCAGATTTTGATCTTCTGTTATAAATATGTTTGGGGCTCTTTGACAGACAACCACAAAACCCCTATTTTTATTCTGGCTGATGGTTGTGATAATTTAGTCTCTGTAATGAATCAGTTAATTTTAATTATGAAAACAATTTATGGGTTATTGTACTATACTGTATGGACAATTGAACTGTTTCTCAGACCACTCATTGCATTGTTAATCAATATATTGTTGGATTACATTGAAGTTTATTGGGAAAATTGTTGCTGAAGACTTACATATTTTGCATTTTTAGTTTTGGTATTAGAAATTATGTATCTGTTACATAAAAGCTCTCGTGTTATTTTATGACAGTCTGGTATCAATGCTTTAGAAGTCATTTTTTTCTTCTGTTATTCTAAAACATGTTTCCAAGTATGTACAACAAAAAATTTTTTTAAATTTATTTATTTTTAGTTTTCAACATTCATTTCCACAAGATTTTGAATTCCAAATTTTCTCCCCATCTGTCCCCTTCTCCCATCCCAAGACACTGCGCATTCTGATTACCCTTTTCCCCAATCTGCCCTCCCTTATATCACACCCCTCCCTTCCCTTATCCCTATCTTCTGTATTTTCTTGTAGAGCAAGATAGATTTCTGTACTCCATTACCTGTATTTCTTATTTCCCAGTTGCATGCAAAAACAATTATCAACATTTGTTCCTAAAATTTTGAGTTCCAACTTATCTCCCTTCTTCCCTCCCCACTTATCTCCACTGAGAAGGCAAGCAATTCAATAAAGGCTATATATGTGTAGTTATGCAAAAGACTTCCATAATAGTCACATTGTGAAAGACTAACTATATTTCCTTCCATCCTTTCCTGACCCTCATTTTTTCTACTCTCTCTTTTGACCTTGTCCCTCCCCAAAACTATTTACTTTTAATTACTCGCTCCTCCCACACTTTCTACCTTCTGTTATTCCCCTCTGTACACCCCACTTATCTCCTTCTCCCCTACTTTCCTGTAGTGTAAGATAAATTTTCATACCAAATTGAGTGTGCATGTTATTCCCTCTTTAAACCAAATGTGATGAGAATAAGCTTCAGTTTTTCCCCTCTCACTTCCCTGCTTTTCCTCTCCATTGAAAAATCATTTTCTTGCCTCTTTTATGAGAGATAGTTTGCCCCATTCCATTTCTACCTTTCTCCTCTCAATATATTCCTCTCTTAATTTTATTTTTTAGATATCATCCCTTCCTATTCAACTCACCCTGTGCCATCTGTGTGTGTGTGTGTGTGTGTGTGTGTGTGTGTGTGTGTGTGTGTACAATCCCTCCAACTACCCAAATACTGAGAAAAGTTTCAAGAGTTACAAATATTATCTTTCCATGTAGGAATGTAAACAGTTCAATTTTGTTAAGTCCCTTATCATTTCCCTTTTCTGTTTACTTTTCATGCTTCTCTCGATTCTTGTGTTTGAAAGTCAAATTCTCTATTCAGCTCTGGTCTTTTCATCAAGAATTCTTGAAAGTCCTCTACTTCATTGGATGACCATTTTTTTCCCCTGAAGTATTATAATCAGTTTTGTTGGATAGGTGATTCTTGGTTTTAATCCTAGCTCCTCTGACTTCTGGAATATCATATTTTAAGACTTCCAGTCCCTTAATGTAGAAGCTGCTAGATCTTGTGTTATCTTGAGTGTATTTCCACAATACTTGAATTGTTTCTTTTTATCTGCTTGCAATAGTTTCTCCTTGACCTGGGAACTCTGGAATTTGGCTACAATATTCCTAGAAGTTTTTCTTTTGGGATCTCTTTCAAGAGGTGATTGGTGAATTCTTTCAATATTTATTTTACCCTCTGGTTCCAGAATATCAGGGCAGTTTTCCTTGATAATTTCATGAAAGATGATGTCTAGGCTCTTTTTTTGATCATGGCTTTCAGGTAGTCCTATATTTTTTAAATTGTCTCTCCTGGATCTATTTTCCCGGTCAGTTATTTTTCCAGTGAGATATTTCACATTGTCTTCTATTTTTTAATTCTTTTGGTTTTGTTTTGTAATTTCTTGGTTTCTCATAAAGTCATTAGCTTTCATCTACTCCATTCTAATTTTTAAAGCTCTCTTTTCTTCAGTGAGCTTTTGAACCTTCTTTTCCATTTAGCCCATTCTGCTTTTTTTAAAAAAAAACCCCTGGCTTTTTGGACCTCTTTTGCCATTTGGCTTAGTCTATTTTTTACAGCATTATTTTCTTCGGTATTTTTTTGGGTCTTCTTTAGCAAACTGTTGACTCTTCTTTCATGATTTTCTTGCATCATTCTCATTTCTCTTTCCACTTTTTCCTCCACTTCTCTTACTTGATTTTGCTTAATACATAATCAATACAATACATAAGCATAATACATTAACTTTTAAGCTTTATAGAAAATTAATCTATAAAAATTCTTCTTCTTATAATCTATATTGTACTTAGTCATTCTCTAGTGTCAGATAAGAATAAGGTACATCTTCCACACTAGAAGTTTGCATTAATGCATCTACCAATAAAGCCAATGTGAAATTTTTAAAAATATCTGTTGTAGGAGGTGGAGCCAAGATGAAGGAGTAGAAGGATAGACCTGCTCTAGCTATACCCATATAGCCCATTAAATATCTGCAAAAAATGACTCTAAACAAATTCTAGAGCAGCAGAAGCCACAAAATGTAAAAGAGATCTCCAGCCCAAGGCAGCCTGGAAGGCCAACAGGAAAGTTCTATCACACGGGGCTCAGAACAGAATGCAGCCCAGCATGGGCCACACTACACCACACCAACAGAACTGGAGCAGGCTTCGAGGCACAGAATCACAGACAGTAGCTAACAGTTCCCAGACTTCTCACCCCACAAATGCCAAAGACAGCTTCAAAGGTCAGTAAGAAAGCTCTTTCACCTGGGTGGGAAGGGATCCTGGCTCCAGGACAGCAGGAGCCACTGCCACAGCAGCATCCACTTTTGGAGCCTTCCACCTAAAGACGCTACGGAAATCGAGCAGGTGATCTCAGTCTCAGTTCTGAGTGGCAGTCTGGGGGTGAGGAACAGCACAGGCAAGGTGAAGCTGGTGGAGGCTCTGGAGAGGGAATTTTCAAAATCCTTGTTAAGCTCTTCCATGGTCTGAGACCATTCATGTTTATTTTGGAAGTTTTGTCTGTAGAAGCCTTGACTTCCTCTGATGGTATGCTTTGTTCTTCCTCATCTGAAAGAATGGAAGAAAATACCTTTTCACCATGAAAGTAACCTTCTGTAGTCTTATTATTTCCCCCCTTTTTGGGCATTGTCCCAGCCAGTTACTTGACGTTTGAGTCCTTTTTTAAGTTGAGGGTATACTCGAGGGACCTGTAAGTTCTTAGTTCTTCCATGGTGGCACAATCAAGGGAGATGAGTTTACTCCTCTCCTGGCCTGTGCTCTGTTCTATTAGCAACCAGAAGTTGCAGATATTTAATGGGCTATATGGGTATAGCTAGAGCAGGTCTATCCTTCTACTCCTTCATCTTGGCTCCATCCCCTACAACAGATATTTTTAAAAATTTCACATTGGCTTTATTGGTAGATGCATTAATGCAAACTTCTAGTGTGGAAGATGTACCTTATTCTTATCTGACACTAGAGAATGACTAAGTACAATATAGATTATGAGAAGAAGAATTTTTATAGATTAATTTTCTATAAAGCTTAAAAGTTAATGTATTATGCTTAATAAACTGTTTTCAAGTAAAACATTGCAAGGAATCAGTAATTACAAACTAAATTATGATCAGTAGGTAGAGAAAAACTGCCTGAATGAATGAGTGAAAAAGCACTTATTAAGTGCTTACTGTGTGCCAGTCATTGAACCAGATGCTCAACACACATACACACATGCATGCACACACACACTCATAGTTATATATAAAATGAAAAAATTCCTACCCTGAAGAAGCCTACATTCTACATTGTAACAAGGGGAGACAGTACATATAATGGAGCATTCCAAGGAAGGGAGTTTTGATCTGGGGACTCATAAAAATGTTGAGTGGAGCTATAAAGCTCCACTTGATTGGCATCCCCTTGAAGCAATGGTAGTATTGATTTGATTTTTGTTTTCAGAAGAAGGGATGTGGGTTGGGGAATAGCCATAGCACAGATGGTGTAAATGGCAAGATATGTATGTGAGATGTATGGAAGTAAAGTATGGAAGTAAAGTATCAAGACAGTTTGGTCTCATGGAATTTCATTGTTAGTGATCAAATTAGTTGCAGAATCTCTCCCCGATTTGCTGCCACGGCCTTTTCATGTTGAACATCTCTTAGTCCCTGTGACCATCTCACTGTTGAAGATTCCTAAGTCCTACAACTTTTTCCTTTTGATTTATCAGTTCCTACCAGAACCTTCATTATTTTTTAAAAATGTTTTAATTGATGCCTGTTTCTTATGCCATCACAGTTATCTCTAGTATTCTTCTGTCTTCCTATCAGAGACCCATCTCATTATAACAAATAGTATTTTTTAAAGAGGAAGAAATCAGTGCAACTGACTAATAAATTGAAGAAGTCCAAAACCGTGTCTAATACGTAACCCCTGTGGACCTTCTGTCTTTATAAAAGTTGGGGGTATCCTTTCATATCTTCAGTTGAGTCATGTTTTTGTTAATTTTGTTTTATTACTTTCGAATTTTTAGTGTATTGTTCTTTCTATGTACATTGTTGTAGTTATTGTTTATTTTGTTTTCTTGGCTCTGCTTGCTTCACCCTGCATCAGTTAATATAGATCTTTCTGTGTTTCTCTGTATTTGTTACACACATCATTTATTCTTTTACATTCATGTATCACAATTTTTTCAGCTATTCCTTATTTGATGGGTCTCTACTTCTTTTCCAGTTCTGATTCATCACAAAAAAATGATGTTATGAATATTTTGGTTTATATGAAGACATTTTTCTTTACAATGGTTTCCTAGGGGTATAAGCTTAGGAATGAAGTCTCTCATTAAAGGGTTTGAACATTTTAGTTCGTTCATTTGCATAATTCCAAATTTCTTTCCAAATGGTTATACATTTCACAGTTGCAATGATGTTTTATTGTGCCTATCATTCTACAGCCTCTTCTACATTGACTTTTTTTGTATTTTTATTGCTTTTGCTAATTTGCAGGGTGTTGGATGAGACCTCAGGTTTTGTTTTTGTTTGTTTTTTTTTTTTTTCGATTTTTCATTTTTCTTTCTGTTACTAGGAGCATTTTTTCATGTTGTTGTGAATTCTTTGCAATTTATCTTTTGATAACTGTTTGGTCATGTCCTTTGATCACTTATCTAATGTGAAATGGGTATGAGTATTAAATGTATTTGTTTATAATATCTTAGACATTGAACCCTTATCAGAGAATTTGGATGCAATGATTTTTTTCCCATCTGACTGCATCCCTTCTTATCCTAGGTGTGTTAATTTTGTCTGTGCAGAAGCTTTTTAGTTTCAAGTAATTAATGTTATCCATTTTGTGTTTTGTTATTGCTTCTTTCCAAATTTTGATTAAGAATACATCCCCTACCCGATATCTGTGGGAAATATATGATACTCTTGTTTTCTATTTTTTATACAATATGATCTTTTAAGGTTGCGTATCCATTTAGAACGTATTATGAAATATTATGTTGTCTCAAGTCTAATTTCTGCCAGGCTGCTGGCAGTTTTTATCAAGTAAGGAGTTTTTTTCCGAAGATACTTATGTTTTCTACTTCATCTAATATTGGGCTATTGAATTTCATTGGTTCTGATTCTCCCTTGTCTAATTTAACATTGATTTATCTCTTTTTTAAAATACTAAAACTTTAATAGTCAATAGAGAAAAGAGAAAGAAACATTATAAACTTAAATATTGAAACTTAATACAAAATAAGAAAAAAGAGCTTGTCATGTGCACAGCAGAACAAAAGAGAGGATTTAGAATATATAGCAATAAATTTCCATTTCAAGAAAGCCTATATAATAAATACTACATGTTGTTTTGAGAGCTGTCCATCTTTTCTTTAATTCCTTGTAAGTTTTCTGTTGTTCTCTGCTGTATACTTTTTACTTTGTTCTTTTTTATCCCCTCCTGCTCCAGGCTACAATTAAGTGCAGATACACATGCATGCATACCTACATACATAACATACACACATACACATGTATATATGTATATGCACACATATATACACCCATATACCTATAGAGATACATACATAGACATATGCTTTCCCTGACAAATTCTACTCCTGATCTTTGTTTTTCTATTCCTCCTCTTCTACTTGCTACCTTGTCCTCCTAACCTACCACCCTCCCCCAGGAATCCTTCCCTTATCCTCCCTCCTCCCTCATCCCCTTATCCCCTTGGTATTTTATTTCTTTCTGAATTTAGAAGACTTTTATATGTATACATATATATGTATATACATATACATGTGTGTGTGTGTGTGTGTGTATCATTCTTTCTTGAACCCATTCCCAAAGAAAGTAGGTTTCCAGAACTAATAGTCCTTCTCCTCCACCGAATTCCTCTGTATTGGTTCTTCCCCTTGTACTTTATTCGTATAAGGTAATTACTTTTCTTAGCTGTTCCTGAACCATTTGAATTTTTAAAGATCTACCTCATTCTTTCTTACAAGCTACCCTGTGACAATCTTAGACATATGTTTTACATTTTTCGTACATAAAAGGTAAACATTCTGCCCTTACAATTAGTCTTTTGCATGTACCTTATATTTCTCTTGGCTCTTATATGTCATGTCTTCTATTAAGTTCAGGGTTTGTTTTTTTTTTTTAACAAAGTCCTGAAAGTCTGATAATTCATTGCATGTCCATTTTTTTTTCATTCAAACTTATGCTTAGCTTTGCTGGGTATGATATTTTTGACTGGAACCCTAGTTCTTTTGTTCTTTGATATATAGAATTCTAAGACCTGTTGTCTTTAATGTCACCACTGCTAGGTGTTGTGTGATTCTAATTGTGGCACTGCCATATTTAAATTGCTTCCTTCTTGTTGCTTGTCCTTATCCTTGAACTATGGGTTTCAGAATTTGTCTATAATATTCTTGTGGGTTTTCCTGGTAGAATCTCTTTCAGGTGATGATCAGTGGATTTTTCCTATTTCTGTTTTCCCTTCTTGTTCTAATGCTTCAGGACAATTTTCTTTGATTATTTCTTCTATTATTTTATCAGGATTCCTTTTTTTTTTGATCATAGCTTTCAGGTAGTCCATTTATTCTTGTGCTTTCTCTTCTTGATCTGTTCTCTAGATCAGTTGTTTTTCTTGTGAGATGTTTCACATTCTCTTCTATTTTTTCATTCTTTATATTTTGTTTTATTTTTTCTTGATGTCTTTTAACTTTGTTGGCTTCCTCTTGCCCAATTCTGATTTTCAAGGAGTAATTTTCTTCCTTAAGATTCTGGTTCTCTTTTTCTAGTTGGTTGATTTTCTTTTCATAATCTCCTTGTTTTTCTTGAGTTTTTCTTCTCATTTTTTTTTGTTTTTTAGCTTTTCCTCAGTCTCTCTCCTTTGATTTTTAAAGTATTTTAAAGTTCTTCTATGAATTCTTTTTGGGTAGGTGACCATTTGACAGACTCTTTGGGGTAGAAGAGTATTTCTTTGCTTTAGTACACTCTTTTGAAGATTAACCCTGATCTTCTCTATTCCTGTAGTAATTTCTCCTTTGCCTGTGCATTTTAAAAAATTTATTTGTAGTAGCTTAGATTTTGTAATTATCTGTAGTCTTGGGGCATGGGGGATGGTGCCTCTAGCTTCAGATTCTCCCTCAGTTCTCCCTTCTGGCCTGGAACTGAAACCAAGACCTCCAGTCTCCTGTGAGTCCCCGTAGCCAGCTGTTTCTCTGTAGCACTACTTTCGTTGTCACTGGGCTAGTGCTGATTGCTTATCCCTCTCCTTACCCCCCTGAATCTGCAGCACAGCTGGGTCTGGTGTTCCATATCAGCAGAGGTTCCCTAGATCTCCCTGGCTCAGATGCCAAACTCCCCTCACTGGTGTGAGAGGGATTTAAAAGATCTGCTTGTCTAAATCCACACCCACTGCTCAATTCTAGTGAGTTCGAGTTTAATAGCTAGCAGTTAGAGCAAGAGGGTATTAGAGTTACATCAAGGACCTGGAGATGTTTAACTTTATCAGAGACATGTGGTCTTAAGAGTGACCACATTGGGCTCCTTTTGCACTGGTAATTTGGTTTATCATCTCTTGCAGCTTTCTGCGAGTGATTATTTTAAAATAGTAGCATGGGATGATTTCACAGTTGGGGTGTTAGTACAAGATTTTGTTCTCTTGGAAATTTCACTCCTTTTGTGTTCGGAATGCAATCTTCAACAGACTTGTCTTTTCCTGGGACTATTCTTTAGACAAAAATGACAGGAACTCATGACTTGTGTTTATGTTCTTAGAATGACATCCTTTGTGATATTGAGGGAAGATAAAATAGGAAGGTAACCTATGACGTTTATGAGTGATGAAAAAATCTGACTGAAATAGTCAGGTTTCTACCAAGGCAAAGCTACAAATGAGAATTAGAATTACTCTTAGACTTTGAGAGTAGGGGTCTGAGTGTCATTTCCACCTCTCTCTACCCTGGACATCCTTATTTTCAGAGGAAGGCATCTAAGGGGAAGAGGCAGAAAGGGATGGGAATCAGCATTGTTATAGTGTCCACTGTGCCAGACAATGTGCTAAGTGTTGTTACAAATATCTCACTTGATCTTCAGAATTACTCTTAGAGGTAGATTATCCCTGTTTTATAGTTGAAGACATTTTTGAGACTGGAAGAGGTTAAGTGACTTGACTGGGTCACACACCTAGTAAGTTCTAGGGCCAGATTTGAACTCCAGTGTCCCTGACTCCAGGCCCAGCATTCTGGAGGGGTGGGGGATAATGACGAGTATCATCTTAAAGTGGAATGTTATTCACATAGTGCACAATAATAAATTTTGTTGATTGTTTGCATTCTGCATTTTCTTGTGTCAAAAATCAACTCATTTGTTATGACACTCTTTCCTTGTATTTTTACAGTTGTCTGAACTGTAATCTACAATAGCAGATTATTAGAATAGTATCTATCTATATTTATTGAGTGTCTGTTGTGCTTATTTTTAAATGAAAATAACCTTATTACTGAAATATTGACCATTTTTATAGTGTTAGGTACTACAGATTTTTTAAACCATTTACATGAGAACTCAGAATGAGCTTAGCCTGTCACAGAGTTACATTTCCAATTTAATAGTTCATCAAAAATTTATTAAACATTTATTATGTACATGCCACTGTGTTGCATAAGGAACATACAAAGTCATAGAAATAAGCCTGTGAATTCAGAGATTTTGCGTTTTGCTAAGTGTGGGGGGGTAAATGAGCTATATGGGTACATGGATAAATATAATGCATTTATACAGTAATATCAATTTCAGGAGTGAGAGGGCACTACATTTTGGAGATGAATGGTGATTAGAAAAGGTGGCTGGCCTGTGCTTTGAAGCAATATGAATTTTTTCAATCTGAGGTGAGGAAGAGGTATATTCCAGATATGAGAGATTGCCTATCCAAAGGTTTTATGGTTGGAAATGTTAGGAATTAGCTTTAGCATACCAGGTGGACCGGAATATGGAATGATTAAAATGTTAAGTAATATGAAGTAAATCTAGAAATTTGGGGACCCAGACTTTGGATAGCTTTAACTATCAGGTTGCAGATTTTGTAATTTTTCTAAAGGCAATAGGGAGCCATAGGAGATACGCATTCGTACATACATTTGTGCATATACATATACCTATACATATGTGTGTGTATACATACATACATATACATTAGTAGGGATTTTGACATACATCTGTGTTTGAGAAAAAAACAATATGGCAGTTTTGTGAAGATGAGTTGCAGAAGGAAAGGACTGGAAGCAGGAAGAACACTTAAGAGGACATGAGAATAATACAAGAAAGAGTCAAAGGAGGCCTAAACTTGGGTAGTGTGACCATGTGATGGGAGAGAAGAGAATGGATTTGAGAGATTATGTGGAGTCAGAAAGGACACAGTTTGGCAACTCTTAGGATGTGGGGTGTGAGTGAGAAGGAAGACTTAAAAAATTACTAGGTTTTATACCTAGATGACTTGTATTATCTGTAACGTAGAAAAAACTCTTAATAAATGCTTTTTGAATGACTGAATGATTAGATAGTGCCCTTCACAGATACAGATAAGTTTGGGATATTAGAGGGGGACTATTATGAGTTCTTTCAGACGCTCAGCATATGAGACATTCAGCAGGCAGGTTGTAGCACAAGAGGTGAGTTTAGAGGGGAAATTAGCTCTATCATCTCTCTGCATAGGAGATAATAATTTAATCCATGGGAGTTGATGCACCCTGCTTGGGAGGAAATAGAGAACTTTCATACAGAAAAGCACAGAAGGATATCCATCTTCAGAAAAGGCATTGAGCCCTGGGATGTATGTATGGTCAATGACAGAATTAGTAATAGAAGGAAGTCTTACTACATAAGCAAGATTTTAAAGTGAGTGTTTCATGGAATCATAGACTGTTATAGCAGGAAAGGGCTTTAGATGATAGCAAGCCAAACATGTATCTAACTGAGACTTCCTTCTTTAGTTGTTGAACAACTGCAGACCACCTTCTGAGGCAATCTTTCCTCTTTTGCATATAGCTGTTTTTGTTAGCAAGCATTTTCTTATGTCAGGCCTAAGTTTACCTCTTCATAGCTGTCACTTATTGCTCCTGGTTCTTCTATTTCCACATAACAGCGTCCCAGGCACTTGGAGACAGCATCATATTCTAACTCCCCAAACCCCTGCCCTCCATTTTCTCTTTTGCAGACTAAATTGCTTTAATTCCTTCAGCCTCTTTCTGTATGGTATATTTTCCATTCCTCTCACCATTATGGTTTTGCACTTATTTTCAGTGTTCCAGCTTCTCTGTCTTTCCTAAAATGTACTGAAAAATGAGTATAATACTACAAATATGGCCCGGCTTACACAGAGTACAGAGGATCTGTTACCCTCTTTGTCCTGAACACTGTACTTCCCTTATATAACCCAGATTATAAGTAGCTTTATGGCTACTATTTCATGCTGTTACCTCATTGAGTGTTCACTCCCCTTAATCTCCTATATATTTTCATAAGAACTGTTGTTTAGCCATTTTATTAATTGCAAGTGTGAAACTTTAGCTTAATCTTGTCCAGTTCAGTGCATCATCCTGTCATGTTGTTATATAGTGTTACCTATCCCTCTCACCTGTTTCATCTGATAAGGACAAGAATGCCATTTTGTGTTTATCGGTGTCATAGATAAAAATGCACCATAGGGCCAATGACAGATCCCAGTGGCAGTTTATGGAAGACTCTTTTCTAAATTAACATTGATTCATTAATGACCATTCTCTGATGGCTCTCACTGTAAATTAGTCTACTGGGATGATTTGCCAACATTTATCTTCTTATCATGGGCAAGATGGATGCCTGCTATCCATTTCTGAATGACTAGTTGATAGAGTTTAATTTCCCTTGGAAAACTGGTAATTACTTTTTGTGTACAATTTTAGAGTACAGTAGCACTTTTATAAGCTTCTACTGTGCCTGTCCAATCAGGATGGCTCTTAATACTTGGAATCTGTTGGAGAGCCAGTGTGGAGGTTATGCTGGATATTTAACCTGCTTTAATATACTGTTTGTTACTTTTTGGGACCCCTCAGTCTTTTGGTGAAACTGAACCTCATTGTTTTACCGTCAGTTACTCCTCTCTCACAGTTTCTCCTGTCAGTGTGAAAGACAGTTCTTTGACAAATTTAGATTGCAGGTCTTCTTGACCTCAAGTAATTTAATTAGTTTTTATGGCCCAAATAACATTCATCACCTGGTAGCTGACTTTCTCCTGAAGAACTTTTTCAAACATAACCAGGTAGGACCTTAAAGGATATGCTCAAGTGTCTACAGCTAAGCCTGTATTCAGATTGTATAATTATAAACTTATATAAGTTATAAATATGTATGTGAGTTAAATTAGAGTTTCAAGCATTTACCTTTATAGATGCATAAATGATAAAACTTTTTATATTTTTTTTACCCTTACTAACATTATTTGCATTATAATATTAATGTTCCATAATTTACTTAGCCATTCCCTTTTTGTTGGACCTTTAGGGTCCTTCCAGATAGAAATAATGCTGTTATAAAAATCTTAGAAAAGATTTTAAAAAATAATGCTTTTAGGGGTATAGTCTAAACAATGACATGATCCAATTAAAGAGAATGATTATTTTTGTAACTTTTTTTCACTTTGCTAGTTTCCAAAAAAAAGAGAAAGTTTTATTGGTTTACAGTTCCTGGAATGATGAATGAATGAGTCAGTGATGAATTTTATCATTTTTAGCCATATTTGTCCATTTGATGGATGGGAGAGTAGTACTTATGGATTGTTTTATCTTTTTGATTATTAGTAAGAATGAACATTCTCCCCAGATATTATTAGATAATTAATTTATGAAATTATGTGAAGATTAAAAACAAACTAAACAGCATAACAAGAATATATACTCTTTACAAAAGTAAAAGTGAAAATGAGTGGACAAAGAATTCTGATAGGGATTTACTACATAGGAAGTGCCTAAAAAGTATTGAAATTCATTTATTTATAATATTATGTATATAATTATATATAATGTGTATAGTTATAAAACAAGTTTATTTGGTTATATTTGTATTTTTATTAAATTAATAATATTTTTAAAGGCTCTAAGGAAAAATATTACATTTCATATAAACATCATTTATAAATTGGAGAAATAGAAACTCATAGTAAATGTATTTTCCATAGAGGATAGTGGCATAGTTAGAAATAAAAATAAACCTGCTTAATAAAAAGATTAATGTTAAAAGAAAGTTCTACTAAATGAGTAAATTTTGCAATTACTTTTTCAAAAGACCCATTTTTTTAAAAGTATGAATATTCCTTAACATCTGTTAGTTTAATGAGCAAATTCTTTTAAAGAATTTACTACTTTATTGTGATTTCTTATTATCTTTTTTTGCTCCCTGAAACTGTGGCTACTTTCTTTCCTCAAAGAAGTATGAACACTCATGTATATCATTTAGAATTGTTTTGCCCTTAAATTTCTGCATGAGGAATCCAGATGGCTTATAGAATTTGCAGTATTTGCCTGCATAAAGGAACTTAATGCCCAGTCTTTTGTATTAGAATTTTTTCATTTCATTAATATTTTCATTTGGAACTGCTGCACTCTACTGTTTATAGTTTGAATAACACTGGAATGCATTTCATTTTCAAGATGCAAGTAGTCTAAAGGAAAGATCTGGATCGCAAACAGTTTTTCTTAATTTTATAACCTTTGCTGTATCCTTCAGGTTGGTCTTCCTACCTTAAATCTCTTCCCACTTTATTTCATCTTCCACGTAATGACCAGATGATTTTCCTAAAGTTCAGTTCTGACCTTGCCACTTTGCTTCTCAAGAAATTCCTATGGTTTCCTATTATCTCTAACAAGATAAAATCACAATGTCTGGAATTAAATGACCCTGGAAGAGAGAGTGAGGCCAGTGACTTTGGGCAGCCCTGCCTCACTTCAGTCTAGTTCATGAACAAGTCAAATATCACCCCATGGTGTCATTGGTCCTCTTCAAAAATGACTAACGAGCAACAGCAAGCGTTGCCTTTAGGATCCGAGCCTAAGTCCTTCTGTACTTAACTCTTTACTTGCCGTTCTCGTCTTCTTACAAGGTATGCCCCCCACACGTTCTACAGTTTCCTTGGCATTCTTCTAGTTCTCATTTGTGGCATTCCATCTCCCAGTTTTGTGCCTTAGTTTGTTCTTCTGTGATCAACATTTCATCCTGTCATATTCTGCTCAACTCAGTGATTCTGAATGTCTGGCTGCGGTTTTTTAAACATGATTCTCTCCTGTTGACTGTTCCTTATTTACATCCTCTTCGGTAAAACCTGAAGCCTTCCACACCAAAACTGCCAGATTCTCCTCCTCTGTCCTCTGGCATGCCTCTTTCATAGGTAACAAACTAGATTTCATCATGAACATTTTCCTTTTTGTCTCCTCTGACATTTTGCGTTTGTTGAGTCCTGATTCTCTCTTCGTTACACGGCTTCCATGGTTACCCTAACACTGGTTGTAATTTCATGCACTGAGCTAGATTCCCTCCCGTTCCCCCCCACCCCACATTGATTGTATCCTTGTTGATTATCTCATTGCTATCTCCGCTCCACACTTAGCCCAATAACTTTTCCTCATATGAGATTTATTCAATACATATTACCCAGTCAAGATTCTGGGAGTTTTTTATCTATAGAGTACTTGGATACTCTGTGTCCAAAATAAGTTCATTGCCTGACATAACGGTCTCGTCTTCTTCTTAACTCTTGCTCTCATTCTAAAGAACTTCAGCATCTGTATTGATACTCCCTCAAATACTCTAAGCTCCCATTTTCTCAATTTATTAATTTCCCATGGCCTGCTCTTCCACCCTACTCTAGCTGTGTGTATAACACACAGATGGTTATACACTTGATCTAGCTATCACCCACAAGTGTTACACATCCATCTTCATGAATTCTAAAATTCTTTTATTAGGTCATTGTACCTTTCCCTCTGACTTGCAACTCAGAGTTTGCTCTGTTTCTTCATTTTCAATGTGACCGTCAGTCCTTCCTGCCCTTGCCTTAGATTTCACGAAAAAAGTTGAGGCTTTTCACCAGCAGCTCCCTTTTCTCCCCTTTTCCTTACCTCATATCTCTTGGATGCTTTTTGAAAGTATATTTTCTAGTCTTTTTTCACATGAAAATGTTTCCCTGCTTCTTGTCAAGGCAAAACCCCTCCACTTGCCCAAGTGATTTCATTCCGTCCTGTCTTCTTCAGCTGACTGTGTCCTCGACCATCCCTACCCTCTCATTAGTCTTCAGTTGTTCTTTGTCTTCTCTGCCGCCTACAAACATGTCCATGTTTTGCCCATCCTCAAGTAATCCTCAGTTCATCCATCTGTTCCCACTAGCTGTTGTCCCATTTCTTTCCTGCTTTTTGGGTCTAAACTCCTTGAGAAAACCTCCTAATAGGTGCTTCTGCTTCCTTTTCTCGTATTTTGTTCCTGTCTTCATGTAGTCTGATTTCTGACCTCATCATTTAACTGAAACTATTTTCTCTGCAAAGTTACCAATGACCTCTTAATTTTCTAATATGATAGTCTTTAGTCAGAAAGTCATCTTTCACTGTCTTGAAGTCTTTGGCAATCACCACCACCACTATCTCTTCCTCCTCGTCCTCCTCCTAGGTTTTTGTGACACTACATGTGTCAGTGTGTGTTGTTTTCCCCTAGGAGAAGGATGACTCTCGAGGACAACAGATTGTCTCATTTTTTTTTTTTTTGGGTTTGGTCCCCTCTTATATAACAGTCTTTGTTATATAATGACTTGCTAATGTAAACTATCATTATGTTACTATATTGACCCTTTATTTTTGTTATAATCAAATTAAATTATTTAGGTATGCTGCCATGTGACCTTTCCTAAAGTCCTACTCTAATGTTTTCTTATGATATTAAGGTAATACTGAAGCTTATATCCAGGAAGCATATGCTCTGGCAGATCTTGCCAGGTGGTAGAAGGGAGAAACCGCCTGATAACATTAAGCTCTTTTAAAGATGTAGTGGTACTGCCATGGAAACTTCTTCTTTGGTATCTGTACAAGACTCATACTGAGAAAGTACAAATTTAGGCTTGATCTGAGGAGCCAGAAAACTCAGAGCAGCTCAGCTTTCTTTATTCTGCATGGCAAAGCCAAATATTTCTCCCCTTTTTGTGTTTCTATAATGTAGTCTGACAACTACTGAAATAGCCCCATGTTGATGTTTTAAGTTATTTTGCTATCAAAATGTTTACAGATCTTTTGTTCTTTTATTCTTTAGGCAAGAGGAGCAGATGTCCCAGATATTCCTGGGGAATCTCTTAAGACATGTGGAAGTACAGCAAGTATGAAAGTCAAACACGTAAAAAAGTAAGCAATAATTTTTCTAAGGTTTTAAGTAACTTTTACAAATTAATTCTTTTAGGTGCTAAAATGTTTCATTTGATTTCTTTGCTCCATAGACATAACTGTACTTTTAACCATTTTTATGGGGATTATTGTGGTATTGCTTAGGGAGAGCTGGTCTATAGACTCAGATTGTTGAATCAAGAGACATTTCAATACTTGAGTTTACAAACATTTATATTGATTTTATTTTGAAAACATCATGTAGCATTGACTCTCCATCTACAAGAAGAAAAGTTTATATTCTGGTGACCCCCTTTATATTCATTGTTTGATGTTGTTAGAAAAGTTAGCTCTGCAAACTGGGATTAAGTGATTAGATTGTTTATATCTTTTTGTCTTGGAGAAGCAAGAAATCTCTATCAGCTATCTGTGTATAATATTTATAGTTGATTGTGTAGGCTTTGAACAGAATAGCCTGTGGGGTTGAACCTTTCTCTTAGGTATAGCATGTATATATGTCATTAGTTAGGTTTCAACTTCAGAAATTGAAAAGCCAAAGGATAAAAATGTTCCTTCTGCACTCTTAGATCCACCAATCCTGGACTTATGGGCTGTGACAACATTCACAGGTAAAATTGTGATTTTATACGTTTAGTCTTATTGTTGCTGCTAGTTAGAAACTGGCTGTTCACAGATGCGTTTGGGTAATTTTCTTAAAACTATGCTTTCCTGTGAGCATTGACTTTGTATCTTGGTTAAGAGCCTGTAGGAATGCTCTGTTTTGTTTTGTTTTATTTTATTTGCCCATTGTGGT
Source organism: Bettongia penicillata ogilbyi (assembly GCA_023548195.1). Taxonomy (NCBI): domain Eukaryota; kingdom Metazoa; phylum Chordata; class Mammalia; order Diprotodontia; family Potoroidae; genus Bettongia; species Bettongia penicillata. The sequence goes on along the minus strand of JAJHZJ010000560.1, from coordinate 2,678,461 downwards.
GAGATTGACTACTTTTTGTTTCAGGGAATTTCCCTGACTGACTGTGTGTGTGTGTGTGTGTGTGTGTGTGTTTGCATGTGCAAGCTTTCAAGTACCTCATAATTTTCTTATTAGACTCACCAGCCTGTAGGTATTCAGAAACTTATTTGTTACTCATTTTTTTTCATGTATTTTAGGTTGCCATTTACTAAAGGTCATTTTCCGAAGATGGCAGAATGTGCACATTTCCATTATGAGAATGTGGAGTTTGGCAGCATCCAGGTGAATTTGAAATGTGTCTTTTATACTGAGCTAAGTTTTTAGAATAGTGCTGCTTAACTTAGAAGCTCTGTTTTTTTCCATTGGTTTATTTTTTGGATATGGAAAAAGATTGTCGTTCTTTCAGGTTATTCTTACTGGGAGTCCTTAGACATGAGGGACTAGGTATAATACTAATGATTACAAATGTAGAAATTCTGAATGTTGGGGATTGATGACTTTGATGGAAAAGTAAAAGGCCTTCAAGGAAATGTATGTAACTTTTTGGAGCTGGTGTGGAAATTCTACCTGAAGATACAACGAAAAGATATGTCAACAGTCGCTGGCATTCAAAATTCTTTATTTCCCCTCAGTACCTCCTTCAGTTGATGCAGGACTGGAGGCATGCTAGCATTTCATAGTATTTAGCTTTTGATCAGCTTCCCCTTTGTGAGAGAAAAGTCTGGGGGAGCTGGGCAAGTGAAGGGCATGCCAGAAGCCCTTGGCCATGCCTATTTCTTCTGATCCATGGACATTTGAATTAATAGTGAATTGCCTTTTGCTTACCCCCACCTCTTCCTGGGAACCATTTCAGAATCAATATTTCAGATGTCGAACAGGATTGTACTCAGAAGGCAATGATTGGTATCCATGTAATGGAACATTTAAGGTACATGCTATATAGAGTTTCCTCTGTATTGTCACAAGTGGCATTCATAGGTGTTGGAGCAGCCTGAAAATAGTCCTTGTTTTTCTCCATGTTTTGTATTTTTAGACTCATTCTCAGTTTAGAATTCTTGAAGAGAACAGTTTTGTTTTTTTTTTCAACAAACAGTGATTAGTTCTTCATTATCGTTTTCAGGAAAGCATTTTAAGTTTGAATGTTTAATAGGCTATTTTTATGGCAATGACTTTTTTTAGGGGTAGAATTTAATGTTGTTTATTTTGTATCTTAACTTATTTGTACTCCTGAGAACAAAAGACAGTCCATTTGTGGGCAAACCAGTGGACCAACTTGTCCTAATATTCTGTCACAAATAGTGGCACCAAAGGTTTTGTGGTACAGCATCATAGTTTCCTTCTTCAACTTTTACTACGTTTATAAATTTAAGCATCCAGGAATTGATCTAAATTTCTTAGATCTGTTTTTATTATCCGAAAGCATACTTATGTTTAAAGTAGTTTTGTTTTGTTAAGAGAAAAATTCTTTGTAAAAAATTTTTAAAAGTAGTATATATTTGAGACCATGAATCAGATTTATGAATTCATTTGTAAATATTCAAATTCATGAAATCAAATCCTGTGATTTTAAAGATTTTTGCATTGAAGTATTGAAAGCACTGATTTGATTTTATTGCTATTTGGTAAATATTTCTACCATATATTTCAGTGTATCTGTGATGAGTGTTTTTTCCCTTTTCTCTTTTAAGATATATTGAATTTAATGTGTATACATTCTAAGTGTCTTTCTTTTGAACTTCGTTGTTCCTTATTTTTTAATGGATACATATTGACAAAAATAACCTGTCTTTTGCTTTTAAGTATTGTTTTTTCATCTTTATTGACACCAGTAATTTAAGTCTAATATTCCCCTACATACACTAAGCATAGGCTATTATCAGACTGGGGTAGAGAAACCAGAAAGAGCCAAAACAGGGAAAGAAAATTATAGACCAATTTCCCTAATGAATATTGATGCAAAAAGTTTAAATAATATACTAGCAAGAAGATTATAGCAATATATCACAAGGATCATGCACTAGGACCAGGTGAGATTTATACCAGGAATGTAGGACTAGTTCGCTATTAGGAATACTATCAGCATAATTGATCATATCAATAACAAAACTAACAGAAAACATATGATTATTTCAATAGATGCAGAAAAAGCCTTTGACAAAATACAGCACCCATTTCTGTTAAAAACATTAGAGCACATAGGAATAAATGGAGCTTACCTTAAAATAATAAGTACTATTTATTGAAAACCATTAGAAAGTGTTATCTATATTGAGGGTAAACTGGAAGCCCATCTAGTACAATCAAGGGGGAAGAAAGGATGCCCATTATTACCATATATTTAATATAGTACTAGAAATGTTAGCTATAGCAGTAAGAGAACAAAAAGAAATGAAAGGAATTAGAATAGTCAACGAGGAAACAAAACTATTACTCTCTTCTGATGATATGATGTTATACTTAGAAAATCCTAGGGAATTAACTAAAAATTTTTTTGAAATTATGAACTTCAGCAGTGTTGCAGGATACAAAATAAACCCACATAAATCATCAACATTTCTATATATTACCAATGAAGTTCAGTAGCAGGAGATAGAAAGTAAAATTCCATTTAAAGTAACTGTAGACAATATAAAATACTTGGGAAGTCTACCTGCCAAGACAAATCCAGGAACCATATAAACACAACTCTAAAACACTTTTCACACAAATAAAGTCAGATTAATTGTTCATGGGTAGGTCCAGCCAATGTAATGAAAATGACAAATCTACATAAATTAATCTATATAGTCAGTGCCATATCAAACTATCAAAAATTAAATTTTAAAATTTATTTAGTATTTTAAAAAATATATTTATTTTTGTTTTCATCATTCACTTTCACAAGATTTTGAGTTCCAGATTTTCTCCCCATGTCTCCCCTCTACCCACCATCCCAAGAGATCATGCATTCTGATTACCCCTTCTCCTAATCTGTACTCCCTCCTATCACACCTCTCCCTTGTCTCATTGTACGGCAAGACAGATTTCTATACCCATTGCTTGTATGTTTCCTTTCCCAGTTGCATGTAAAAATAATTTTTAAATTCATTTTTAAATCTTTTGAGCTCCAATTTCTGTCCCTTCCTCCCTCCCCAACCATCCCCACTGAGAAGGCATACAATTTGGTATAGGTTATACATGTGTAGTCATGCAAAACACTTCCATAACAGTCATGATATGAAAGACTATATTTCCCTTTATCCTGTCCTACCCCTCGTTTATTTTATTCTCTCTTTTGACCCTGTCCCTCCTCAAAAGTATTTACTTCTAATTACCCCCTCCTCCCATTTGCCCTCCCTTCTATCCTTCCCCTACTTTTTCCCTTCCTCCCTGCTTTCCTGTAGTGTAAGATAGATGCTCATACCAAATTTAGTATGCATGTTATTCCCTCCTCAAACCAAATGCAAGGAGAATAAGGTTCACTCTTTCCCTCTCACTTACCCCCTCTTCCCTTCCATTGAAAAAGCTTTTTCTTGCCACCTTTATGTGACAGATAATTTACCCCATTCTATTTATCCCTTTCTCCTCTAAATGTATTCCTCTCACCCCTTAATTTTATTTTTTTAGATATCTTCCCTTCCTATTCAACTCACCATGTGCCCTCTTTGTATATGTATATATACTGAGAAAAGTCTCAAGAGTTACACATATTACCTTTCCATGTAGGAATGTAAACAGTTCAACTTTAGTACGTCCCTTATGATTTCTCTTTCCTGTTTACCTTTTTATGCTTTTCTTGATTCTTATGTTTAAAAGTCACGTTTTCTATTGAACTCTGGTCTTTTCATCAAGAATGTTTGAAAGTCTGCCATTTCATTGACTAGAATAGAATTTTTTCCCCTGAAGTATTATACTCAGTTTTGCTGGGTAGATAATTCTTGGTTTTAATCTCAGCTCATCCTCTGGAATATCATATTCCAAGCCCTCCAGTCCCTTAACGTAGAAGCTGCTAGATTTTGTGTTATCCTGATTGTATTTCTGCAGTACTTGAATTGTTTCTTTCTAGCTGCTTGTGATATTTTCTCCTTGACCTGGGAGTTCTGGAATTTGTCTACAATATTCCTAGGAGTTTTTCTTTTGGAATGTCTTTTATAAGGTGATTGGTAGAGTCCTTCCATTTCTCTTTTACCCTCATGTTCTAGAATATCAGGGCAGTTTTCCTTGATAATTTCTTGAAAGATGATGTTTATGCTCTTTTTTTTGATCATGACTTTCAGATAGTCCAATAATTTTTAAATTGTCTGTCCTGGATCTGTTTTCCTGGTCACTTGTTTTTCCAATGAGATATTTCATGTTGTCTGCTATTTTTCATTCCTTTGGTTTTGTTTTATAATTTCTTGATTTTTCATGAAGTCATTAGCTTCCATTTGTTCCATTCTAATCTTTAAGGAATTATTTTCTTCAGTGAGCTTTTGTATCTTTTCCATCTGACCAATTTTGCTTTTTAGACATTCTTCTCCTCATTGGCATTTTGGATATCTTTTTCCATTTGGGTTAGTTTATTTTTTAAGCTGTTATTTTCTTCAGCATTTTTTGGGTCCCCTTTAGCAAGCAGTTGACTTGTTTTTTATGATTTTCTTGTTTCACTCTCATTTCTCTTTCCAATTTTTCCTCTACTTCTCTTACATAATTTTCAAAATCCTTTTTGAGCTCTCCCATGTCCTGAAACCAGTTCCTGTTTTTCTTGAAGGCTTTGGATACAGGAGTTTTGACTTTGTTGCCTTCTTCTGTTTGGATATTTTGGTCTTCCTTGTCCCAAAGATAAAGATTCTATAGTTTGATTCTTTTTCTGATTTTTGCTCACTGCCCCAGTCACTTATTTGACTTTTAAGGTCTTTGTCAAGGTCTTTCCCTACTTGTAGTGGGAGTGGGGGTGGTCAGTTACTCGATCCCCCCTAGAGCTCCAGAAATAACCACTGCCATGTCTTCCATTGAAGACTCCACTCCCTCCATGGCCCTGGGACTAGGGCCAGACCACTCTGCACTCTCACACAGATCTGCCAGGTTGTTCCCACTGACCTTCCAATTTGTTTTTGGTATTTTGGGGTTGTAACATCTAGAAACTGCCATGAGTGCCAGAGATTCAGTCCACCCAAGGCCTGCTCAGGTTCTGTCTGTGCTGTCACAGCACATGTTGGACTGCACCTTGCTCCGGGAGATTTGCTTCACTTTATCATTCTGTGGGTTCTGCAGCTCCAGAATTTGAGTAGAGTGATGTTTTATAGGTATTTGGCTTGGCTTAGCAGAAGAGGTCTGGAAGTCCCAGGTTCAGTTCTGTGCTTTCTCCCTTCCCCCACCCTGAAAAATTATTTTAAAGAATGAAATTCATCTGGAAAGCACAAGGATATCAAGGCAATCATGAAAAAAAATGCTAAATTAGGTGGGGTAGCCATACCACATCTCAAATTGTATTATAAAGTGGTATTATCAAAATAATCTGGTACTCACTGAGAAATAGAGTGTTGGATCAGTGGAGTAGATTAGGTACAAATTACATTATGGTAAATGACCATCATAATCTAGTATATGATAAACCCAGAATTCTAAGTTTTCAGAATAAAAACTCATTATTTGACAAAACTGCTAGGAACACTGGAAAACAATATAGCAGAAACTAGGTATAGACCAGCAACTTAAACTGTATACTAAGATAAGGTCAAAATGGATACACGTGTGTTTGTCCTTTGTTGCCGGAGACCATGCCATCAGAGAAACAATGACATGACTTGCACTTGACTTTGTTTTTGAGTGAGGGAGGGCTGTGCAGGTCACTAGCCTCCCTTCTCCTCCAGAGCCTTCTGAATCCAATGACCAGATATTCATGAGGATGACTGGAGGTGACCCAGGATGAAGCAATTGGGGTTAAATGATTTGCCCAAGGTCACACAGCTAGTGAGTGTCAAGTGTCTGAGGTGAGATTTGAAAGATATATATAAAGGATGATATCATAAGCAAACTAAGAGAGCATAGAATAGTTTATCTGTCAGATTTAAGGATAAGGGATGAATTTCGGACCAAAGAAGACATAAAGAGCATTGCAAAATGTAAAATAGATAATTTTGATCATGTAAAATTAAAAAAGTTTTGCACAAACAAAATCAGTGCAACCAAATTTATAAGGAAAGAAGAAAACCGGGAAAAAAATTTTCAACAAGTATCTCTGATAAAGACCTCATTTTTCAAATATATAGAAAACTGAATCAAATTTTTAAAAATATAATCCATTCCCCAATTAATATATGATCAAAGAATATGAACAGTTTTCAGAGGAAGAAATAAAACTGTCTAGAGGCATATGTAGAAATGCTCCGTTATCACTTTTGATTTGAGAAATGTAAGTTAAAACCTCATACTTATTAGAAAACTGGGACACTAGTACACTGTTGGTGGAGTTGTGAACTGCTGGTGCAACTATTTTGGAGAACTATTTGGAACTTTGCTCAAAGGGTTATAAAACCTTTACTTTGGCAGTACCACTAATAAGTCTATAACCCAAACATATCCCCCCAAAGGAAGAAAAGATCTCTTTGTACAAAAATATTTATAGTAGCTTTTTTTCTCATGGCTAAAAATTGAAAGTCAAAGAGATGCCCATTAATTGGGGAATGGCTAAATGAGCTGCAATGTATCATTATAATTGAATAATATTATAATATAAGAAATGACAAGCAGGATGATTTTAGAAAAACCTGGAAAGACTTTCATAAACTGATACATAGTGAAGGGAACAGAATCAGGAGAATGCTGTACACAGTAACAACAATATTATTCAGCAGAGAATTGTGAATGATTTAACTATTCTCAGCAATACATTGATCCAAGACAATCCCAAGGGACTAACGATGAAGCATACTGTTCACCTCCAAAAAGTATGCTATTTTTCACTGAAGCATGCTATTTTTCACTTTCTTTTTTTCATTTTTTTCTTTCATTTGAGCCTTCTTGTACAAAATGATTAATATGGAACTGTTTTACATAACTACACATGTATAACCTATATTTGATTGCTTACTGTCTTTTATAGTGGAGGGGAGGAATAGAATTTGGAACTCAAGACTTTAAATAAAAATGTTTAAAAGTTGGAAAAAACCAGAGTGGGATAGAGGAATATATAACTAATTCCTTTATATGTGGCGCATACACCATATGCCATGTTTAATAAAGGTCTGTGAGTAGTAAAGATCCGTGAGATCGGAAATGGAATCACTTCCTCATAGTGACACTTCAAGAAGTTGAACTTGCATTTTTTAGGGTTATTACAATATATGTTTTGTATGTGCTCAAGGTGAGGATTTACTTTGCAAGGAAAGCAATATAGGTGTTTATGGTGGGGTATTTTTTCCTACCACAAGGCCTGTAAGGACACAGTATCTACATAGTCTGGTTTATTTGGCATATTGTAAAAATGTATTATTTAAACTTACATCTCAAGAACTAATCTGCCCAGGTAATATAGCTATCTCCTGTACTCCTCCGTGAGACTTTCTTTGTTATAAATGAAGTAAGTACAAAGTCCGAAAAGAGAATCCAATCCTACTTATGAAAACAAAAAAAGTAAAGTTTCTTAAAGGAAATAATAGCACAATAATCACTTATTGATAAATTCTTTTTTTAATATAAGTTTATTTCACTTTTTACATTCATTTTCACAAAATATTGGGTTCCAAATTTTCTCCCCATTTGTCCCCTCCCCCCACGCCAATACACTGAGCATTCTAATTTCCCCTATCACCAATCTGCCCTCATCATCCCTCCCTTCCCTTGTCCCCATCTTCTCTTTTGTCCTGTAGGGCCAGATGACTTTCTATTCCCCATTACCTGTATTTCTTATTTCCTAGTAGCAACAACAATACTCGACAGTTGTTCCTAAAACTTTGAGTTCCAACTTCTCCCCATCCCACCCTCCCCACCCATTCCCTTTGGGAAGGCAGGCAATTCAATATAGGCCATATCTGTGTAGTTTTGCAAATGATTTCTGTAATAGTTGTGTTGTGTAAGACTAACTATCTTAACTCCATCCTATCCTGCTCCCCATTGTTTCTATTCTGTCTTTTGATCCTGTCCCTCCCCAAGAGTATTGACTTCAAATTGCTCCCTCCTCCCATTGCCCTCCCTACCATCATCCCCCCCCACCCTGCTTATCTCCTTCTCCCCCACTTTCCTGTATTGTAAGATAGGTTTTCATACCAAAAAGGGTGTGTATTTTATTCCTTCCTTTAGTTGAATGTGATGAGAGTAAACTTCATGTTTTTTTTCTCAGCTCTCCTCTTTTTCCCTCCACTAAAAAGTGTCCTGCTTGCCTCTTGAATGAGAGACAATTTACCCCATTCCATTTCACCCTCTCTCCTCCCACTACCTTTCTCTCTCACTGGTTACCTTAATTTCTTTTAAGATATGATCCCATCCTATTCAATTCACTCTGTGCTCTCCGTCTCTCTGTGTGTGGGTGCATATGTGTGTATGTGTGTGTGCATGCGCACATGCATGTACATGTGTGTGCATGTGTGTACGTGTGCATGTGTGTATGTGTGTGTGTGGTCCCACCAACTACCCAGATACTGAAAAGTTTTAAGAGTTACAAATATTGTCTTTCCATGTAGGAATGTAAACAGTTCACCTTTGGTAAGTCCTTTATGACTTCTCTGCTGTTTACTTTTTCATGCTTCTCATTCTTGTGTTTGAAAGTCAAATTTTCTTTTCAGCTCTGGTCTTTTCATCAAGAATGCTTGAAAGTCCTCTATTTCATTGAAAGACCATATTTTCCCCTGAAGTATTATACTCAGTTTTGCTGGGTAGATGATTCTTGGTTTGAGTCCTAGTTCCTTTGACTTCTGGAATATCCTGTTCCAAGCCCTTTGATCCCTTAATGTAGAAGCTGCTAGATCTTGAGTTATCCTGATTTTATTTCCACAATACTGGAATTGTTTCTTTCTAACTGCTTGCAATATTTTCTCCTTGACCTGGGAATTCTGGAATTTGGTCACAACGTTCCTAGGAGTTTCTCTTTTTAGATCTCTTTCAGGCGGTGATCGATGGATTCCTTCAATACTTATTTTGCCCTCTGGTTGTAGAATGTCAGGGCAGTTTTCCTTGATAATTTCATGAAAGATGATGTCTAGGCTCTTTTTTGATCATGGCTTTCAGGTAGTCCCATAATTTTTAAATTGTCTCTCCTGGATCTGTTTTCCAGGTCAGTTGTTTTTCCACTGAGATATTTCACATTCTCTTCCATTTTTTCATTCTTTTGGTTTTGTTTAGTGATTTCTTGGTTTCTCATAAAGTCATTAGACTCCATCTGCTCCATTCTAATTTTGAGAGAACTATTAAATTCAGTGAGCTTTTGAGCCTCTTTTTCCATTTGCCTCATTCTGCTTTTGAAAGCATTCTTCTCCTCATTGGCTTTTTGAACCTCTTTTCCCAATTGCGTGAGCCTATTTTTCAAGGTGTTAATTTCCTCAGCATTTTTTTGGGCCTCCTTTACCAAGGTATTGACCCGTTTTTCATACTTTTCTTGCATCTCTGTCATTTCTCTTCCCAGTTTTTCCTCCACCTGTCTAACTTGCTTTTCAAAATCCTTTTTGAGCTCTTCCAAGGCCTGAGCCCACCTGCCACCCCCCTGGGGTGTCTGGGGTTCTGAGGCCCTGCCCTCCACGTCTTTCCCTGATGGCAAGAATACGTCCTCGTCATCAGATCCGAATGTCGGGATCATTTGCATTTATTGGAAAAAACTCTCTATAGTCTTATTTTTCTTCCCTTTTCTAGGCATTTTCCCAGCCAGTTACTTGACTTCTGAGATTCCTTTCCACCCCCGCCTGGATCTGCCCAGCTAGTGCTTGGCCTCTGAGATTCAAATGGGCTTTCCGCGGCAAGCTTTAGTTCTGGCGCTGGGGTGGGGGCAGGGCCGCCTCCCACGCTCAGTTCCCTCGGGGGCTTTATGCAGAGACTTTCAGGAATGGAGCGGGTGGGGGTGGGGTGGGGGCCCGCCTCCTAGGCTCAGTTCCCTCAGGGGCTTTATGCAGAGTCCTTCAGTAATAGAGCGGGGTGGAGGCAGGGCCGTCTCCCAGGCTCAGCTCCGTCAGGTTTTATGCAGAAACCTTCTGTAATGAAGATCCTGCCTGCTGCTGGGGGATTCCTGAGTTCTGGGCCTCTGCCGCCTCAGTCGCCGCCCACGCCTCTGCCTCCGCCACTTCCTGCCCCCGTCTCTGCTGCCACCGCTTCCTCCCGAGGGGGCCCGAGTCACGGAGATGCTCCGCTCCTCTCCTCCAGCCCGGCCTTCTCTCTCACTGACCTGTAGCTTCTGTGGGCGGAGGGACTTTCCCGGCTGCCGGGGCTTCCGTGTCTGAAGCCTGCTCAGGTCAGCTTCTCTGGGGCCGCGGCCAGGGCAGCGCTGGGGTTGGAGTCCGCTTTCCGGGGCACGATGGACCCTGGGGACGGGTCTCCAGGGCTCCCTGGAATGGAAATCTCTTCCACTCCGTTTCTGCACACCTTGTATTGACCCAGAAGTTATGGAGGTCTCTTTTTACATTAATTCTATGGGCTTTGGTTTGGGAGCTCGTAAACGTGCATCCTCCTACTCCGCCATTTTGGCTCCACCCCCCTTCATTTCTTTTTTTAAAATTTTTTTTAAAAATTAATTTATTTTTAGTTTTCAGCATTCACTTCTACAAGATTTTGAGGTCCGAATTTTCTCTCTATCTCTTCCCTCTCCCCACCCCAAGACAGTGTGCATTCTGATTATCCCTTTCCCCCATCTGCCTTCCCTTTTTTCACATCCCTCCCTTCTCTTATCCCTATCCCCTCTGTTTTCTTGTAGATCTCTACCCTGTTCTATACCCTGTTGCTTCTATGTCTTATTTCTCAGTTGCATGTAAAAACAATTTTTAACATTTTTTTTTAAACTTTTAGTTTTTACCTTCTCTTCCTGAATCCCTCCCCATCCATTTCCACTGAGAAGGCATTCAGTTTGATATAGGTTATACCTCTGTAGTCATGCAAAACACTTCCATAATTTCATGACATGAAAGACTATATTTCCCTCTATCCTATCCTGCCCCCCATTTATTCTATTCTCTCTTTTGACCATGTCCCTCCTTAAAAGTGTTTACTTTTGATTGCCCCCTCCTCCCATTTGTTCTCCCTTCTATCATCACCCAACCCCTGTTATCTCCTTCCCCCCATACTTTCCTGTAGTTTAAGATAGATTTTCTAACCAAATTGAGTGTGCATGTTATTCCCTCTTTACACCAAATGCAATGACAAGAAGGTTCATTCTTTTCCTATCACCTCCCCACTTTTCCCCTACATTGAAAAAAACTTTTTCTTACCTCTTATATGTGAGAGATAATTTACTCCATTCTAGTTCTCCCTTTTTCCTTCTCCCAATGTATTCCTCTCTCACCCCTTAATTTTATTTTTTTAGATATCATCCCTTCATATTCAATTCACCCTGTGCCCTCTGTCTATATGTACATAATTCTTCCAACTACCCTAATACTGAGAAAAGTCTGAAGAGTTACTAGTATTATCTTTACATGTAGGAATGTAAACCGTTCAACTTTAGTAAGCCCCTTATGATTTCTCTTTCATGTTTACCTTTTCATGCTTCTCTTGATTCTTGTGTTTGAAAGTCATTTTCTATTCAGCTCTGGTCTTTTCATTAAGAATGCTTGAAAGCCTTCTATTTTATTGAATGACCATTTTTTCCCCTGAAGTATTATATTCAGTTTTCCTGGGTAAGTGATTCTTGGTTTTAATCTTAGCTCATTTGGCCTCTGGAATATCACATTCCAAGCCCTCCAATCCTAGTCGTGTTTCCACAATACTTGAAATGCTTGTTTCTGGCTGCTTGCAATATTTTTTCCTTGTCCTGGAAATTTGGAATTTGACTACAGTATTCCTAGGAGTTTTCCTTTTCATATCTCTTTCAGGAGGCGATCAGTGGATTCTTTCAATATCTATTTTACCCCCTAGTTCTAGAATATCAGGGCAGTTTTCCTTCATAATTTCTTTTTTTAAATTTAATTTTTCATTTTAAACACAGTTCATAACACATAAAACAATTCCAACTTTTGGTCCAGTGATCCTTCTTTTTAAAGCATTTACAATATAGACCACAAAATGATTTTTTTTTAAACATTAACCGAGACATAAATATTATTTATGTTTGCTAACTTCACAAGCCCTTGATCTAATTGTCTCATCAGTATTACTAAGAATTAAAGGACTGTAACTTATTGTTGGTGGTCTAAAGTTCTAAGCCTCATAGCTTAATTTTAGACTTAACCTTGGATAATCCTGTACCAACAATCTATAATTTAACAGATCTAGTGATAAGCTTACAAACCTTTGACTATAGGAAATTGCCACAAAGAGTAGGGACATTGCAGGGAAACAATTTCTCCCCAAGGAGATATTGTTTCATTTCATTTTCAGGCAGGAGTAGATTGTCAACTTGCAAGTCTGCCAGGTGTCAGTGGGGAAATTGAGTCAGGAGAATCCTACCTCAGCCCAGGCTGAACAGCTGCTCTCCCACTCTTCCCATGAGATCACCTTTTCCACCTCGCAGGCTTACTGGCAGCATGAATTGAAGGCTCAGACCGCCTTTCTTGCTATCCATACCTGGAGTTAGACTCAGAAGAACAGTCACTTAATGGTCCCGTAGCATCTAAAAATGGCAAGTTCCAAAAACCAGGTTTCAAATATGTTTATAGTTTCACTTTGGCTGAGGAACATCTTTTGAGGCAAGTCTTAAGTGGCTTACATGCCTTTCTATACATGTTCTAGTTCCTGATTAAACAGCAATCATAAAATCAAATTTACCATTAGAATCTTAACTTTTCCATTGATGCCAAATTTTCCCTGAGATTACGTTCCTCTAGGAAATTTAGACTAAAATTCTTTCTCCCAAACTAAAGATGTCATTGATTTATTCTCAGTAATTAATTCAATTGTTTTAATGCTAATTGCTTTTACCTCATTTTGTAACATGTCCAATTTTTCTCCCCATCACTCCCCTCCCTCCACTTCTTAATACCTTGCATTCTGATTACTCCTTCCCTCAATGTATTTTCCCTTCTATCACACCCCACTCTTCCCTTATCCCTATCTTCTCTCTTTTCTTGTAGGGCAAGATAAATTTCTATACCCCATTCCCTGTATTTATTTCCTGATTATATGCAATAAAAATTCTCAAAATTTGTTGCTAATACTTTGAATTCTAGCTTCTCTCCCTCCCTTCCTACCTCCCCAACCCCACTGAGAAGTCAGGCAATTCAATACATTCTAAATATGTGTTATTTTGCAAAAGACTTCCATAATAATCATGTGTGTAGTACTAATTGTATTACCCTCTATCCTACTCTATCCCCCCCTTGTTTTTTTTATTCCCTCATTTGACCTTGTCCTTCCCAAAAGTGTTTTATTTCTAGTGACTCCCTTCTCTCATTTGCCCTCCCTTCTATCATTCCCCTCACCCCACTTGTTGCCTCCTCTCCTTCTTTCCTGTGGTGTAAGATAGATTTTCATGTCAAATTTAGTGAACATGTTATTCCCTCCTTCAGCCATATGTGAGGAGAGTGGCTTCATTTTTCCCCTTTCCCCTTCTCCCTTTTCTCCTCCATTGAACAAGATTTTTCTTACCTCTTTTATGAGTTATAGCCTGCCCCATTCCATTTCTCCCTTTCTCCTCCCAATATTTTCCTCCCTCACCCCTTAATTTTTATTTTATTTTATTTTTTGTGTGGCTATCATTTCATCTGATTCAACACAACCTGTACTCTCTGTCTATATGTGTGTGTGTGTGTGTGTGTGTGTATGTGCATGTGTCTGTACAATCCCTTCACCTACCCAAATACTGAGAAAAGATTCAAGAGTTATAAATATTTTCTTTCCATGTAGTAATGTAAACAGTTCAGCTTTAGAAAGTCTTTTATGACTTTTCTTTGCTGTGTAGCTTTTCATGCTTCTCTTGATTTTTGTATTGGAAAGTCAAATTTTCTGTATTTTCAAATTTTCAAATTTTGGTCTTTTCCAAATCTATATCATTGAATGACCATTTATTCCCTTGAAGTATTATTCTCAGATTTGCTGGGTAAGTGATTCTTGGTTTTAATTCCACTTCCTTTGACTTCTGGAGAATCCTATTCCAAGCCCTTTGATCCCTTAATGTTGAAGCTGCCAGATGCTGTTATCCTGATTGTATTTCCACAATACTCAAATTGTTTCTTTATAGCTGCTTGCAGTATTTTCTCCTTGATCTGGGAATTCTGAAATTTGACCACAATATTCCTAGGAGTTTCTGTGTTTGGGTCTCTTTCTGGAGGTGAGTGGTGGATTCCTTCAGTATTTGTTTTGCCCTCTGGTTCTAGAATATCAGGGCAGTTTTCCTTGATAATTTCATGGAAGATAATGTCTAAGCTCTTTTTTTGATCATGACTTTCAGGTAGTCCCATAATTTTTAAATTGTTTCTTCTAGATCTATTTTCCAGGTCAGTTGTTTTCCAGTTAGATATTTTACATTATCTTCTATTTTTTCAAACTTTTGGATTTGTTTTTTAACTGCTTGGCTTATCTCATAGTCATTCATTTCCCTGAACTCAATTCTCTCTTTCAACAAACTGTTTTATTCAATGAGCTTTTGAACTTTCTTTTTAAAGGTGTTATTTTCCTCAGCATTTTTTTGGTTCTCCTTTAGTAAGCTGTTAATTCGTTTTTCAAGCTCTTCTATTGCCTGAGTCCAATTTAAGTTCCCTTTGGAATCCCTGGAGGCAGGGGCCTTGACTTCCTCTGACAGTATGCCTTATTCTTACTCATCCTAAAGGATGGGAGGAGATACCTGTTCCCCAAGAAAGTAACCTTCTATGGTCTTATTTTTTTCCCCTTTTTGGGGCATTTTCCCAGTCAATTATTTGACTTCTGAATTTCCTCTCTATACCCACCTCACCTCCAGTTCCACCAAGGCAGCACCTGGGCTGAGATTCAGATGAGCTGCTTCAGTCTCTCAGGGGCTTTAGGCTGGGGGCAGGGCTCCTATCCAGTGTGAGATTAAGATCAGCTGCTCAGGTGGGGGCAGGGCCACCACACAAAGATCAGTTCCCTCAGGGGGTTTACATTGAGACCTCCAACAATGGATGTGGGCTGCTGTCTGCCTTGGGAGCCCCTGTCCACTGCCACCTCCCCTGCTGCCACCTGAGGAGACCTGAGTTACAGGGACACCCTGCTCCCTTCTCAGCCAGCCTAAAAACCCTCTCACTGACCTTCATTGCATGTGGGTTGAGGGATCTGGGCTGCTGCTGGAGATTCTGTCCCTGAAGTCTGCTCATTTCTGCTCCTCCTGGTGCAGTGTGGCCAAGGCTGGGCTGGGCTCTGCTCCATATCTGGTGCTAAAGACCTTTCCTGTCTGTCTTTCAGGTCTCTCTGGCCTAGCAATCTCCTCTACTCCATTGTTCTGTGGCTTCTGCTACTCTAGAATTTGTTGAGAGTTCTTCTTTACAGGTATTTTGTGGGCTGTGGGGTAAGAGCTAGTGTATGTGCATCTTTCTACTCTGACATCTTGGCTCCGCCCGCCCCCCCCCCACCCCCCCGGTAATTTCTTGGAAGATGATGCCTAGGCCCTTTTTTTGACCATGGCTTTCAGGTAGTCCCATAATTTTTAAATTGTCTTTAAATTGTCTCTTCTGGATGTGTTTTCCAGGTCAGTTGTTTTTCCAGTAAGATATTTCACAATCTGCTGTGTTTTCATTCCTTTTGTTTTGTTTTATTATTTCTTGATTTTTCATAAAGCCTTTAGCTTCTGTATCCTCCATTCTAATCTTTAAGGAATTATTTTCTTCAGTGAGCTTTTGTACCTTCTTTTCCATCTGGCCAATTCTTCTTTTTAAGGCATTCTTCTCCTCATTAACTTTTTGCATCTCTTTTTCATTTGGGTTAGTCTGTTTTTTACAGTGTTATTTTCTTCAGCATTTTTTGGGTCCCGTTTGGCAAGCAGTTGACTTGTTTTTCATGATTTTCTTGCATCTCTCTTACTTCTCTTTCCAATTTTTTCTCTACTTCTCTTGCTTGATTTTCAAAATCCTTTTTGAGTGCCTCCATGGCCTGAGACCAATTCATATTTTTCTTTGGAGGCTTTGATTTTGTTGTCTTCTGTTTGTATATTTTGGTCTTCCTTGTTCCCAAAGTAAAATTCTATAGTCTGATTCTTTTTCTGGTTTTTGCTCATTTCCCAAGCCATTTATTTCACTTTTCACCTCTCACAAGGGAGTCCTCAGCTTCCAGTTGGTGTGGGGAAGCGTACTGTCTGTTGCTCTATCCTCCCACAATCTTTGGACCTAGAGCTACAGAAACAGCTGCTGCCCCTGCTTTTGCTGCTGCTGCTGCTACCCCTGCTGCTGCTGTGGCTGTCCCAGGCTCTTCCTACCCCTCTACCATCCTGGGACTGAGGCTGCACCATTCTACTGTCTCACACAGGTGTGACAGATATTTCCACTGACCTTCCAGTTTGTCCTTGGTGTTTTGATGTTGTGAGGTCTGGAAACTGCTACAGGTGTCAGAGATTCAGTGTCCCTTCCCTACCCCAAGGCCTGGTCAGGTCTCATCTGTCCTGGCAGAGACCACATCTGACCGCTTTCTCACTTCTTGTCGACTTTCCAGGCTGTCTTAGGATGGAAATTTGCTTTATTCTGTCATTCTGTGGGTTCTGCAGCTTCAGAATTTTTTTAGTCATTTTTTGCAGATATTTGACTGGAATTTGGAGGAGAACTCTAGCAAGTCTATGCTTCTACTCTGCCATCTTGACTGTGCCCCCCATCTTCATTTCATGTACAATAATTTTCTGTTACATTCATAGACAGTATTTTTGTTCAGCCATTCCCTAATTTGTGGGAACCCCTCTAGTTTCCAATTTTCTGCCATTAAAAAAAGAGTTGTTATAAATATTTTATTACATACAGACTTTTTTCTTTGTTTTTGATTTCTTTCTAATAGAGGCCTAATATCATGAGCGCATATGCAGTTTAGCAACTTTCTTTGGACGAGGTTCTGAATTCCTTTACGCAGTGGCTGGGCCAAATCACTTAACAGTGCCCATTTTCCTGCACCTTATTCAGCACTTCTCATTTCCCCTTTCTGTTACTTTGCCAGTTGAATGAATGTAAGGGGGAACTTCAATGTTACTTTACTTTAAATGTGTGCATGTTTTTATATATGTACACATACACATGCATATATACATACGTATGCACACATACATATGTACACACATACATACATACATACACACACATATACATATACATGGATAGTCTGCCAGTGCCATGCCAGGAAAGTGAATTGCTTCCATCTGAACTGTCTTAGGAAGATTCTGAAGATTACCTGGGAAGGATAAGGTACTAGACACTGAGGTCCTTGCTAGAACTAAACTGCTAAGCATTCAAAGTATGTTTCAGAGTTCACAACTCCAATGGGTTGAGCACGTTGTTCAGATGCAACATATATACTTGCCAAAAAGACTGTTTCATAGAGAACTTGCTTGGGCCAAGGGATCACATGGTGGTCAGCAGAAGTAATACAAGGACACTCTCAAGGTCTCTCTCAAGAACTTTGGAATTGATTGTGTGACATAGGAGACACTGGCACAGGACCGTTCAACATGGTGTGCCCACATCAGAAAGGGTGCTGTGCTTTATGAACAAAGGAGAAATGAGATAACACAAAGGAAACATAGTATGCGTGAATTTGGAGGATCCACCCCAAATGTTCACACTAACTACCTGTGCCCAGTCTGTGGAAGAGCATTCCGAACTCCTGTTGATCTCTTCTGCCATAGTTGGACACATTGAAACTTGACTCTCTCATGGTGATGTCATTTTGGTCCTCTTTGAGAATGAAGGGCAACAATGTGTGTGTTTGTGTGTGTGTATCCATATGTAGCACATATTTCGTTACATTACTTTGCTCCTCAAGAAACTCCAGTTGCTTTTTAATATTTCTAGAAAACAAATGCCAATGTTTCTGTTTGGCATTTAAAACATTTCGTAACTTTGTTTCCCATCCAGCAATATTATATGTTACTCTGTCTTTCATCTACAGTATATTCCAACCAGACTGTCTTTACTGTTCTTCACTCACACTACATTTCTTGTCTCTGTGACTTTGTACTAACTGTGCCTTGAATGCCTTGCCTTGAATGTACTCTATCTCTGCTTCTGCCTTTTTCAAATCCTCCTTTATTAAAGACTTAAATCAAGCCCTAATTTCCCTGTGAAATATTACTAGATCCTTCTAACTGGTATCTTTCTAAGTTGTAGTTATCACGTATCAATTTTGTAATTTTTAAGATACCTGTATAGGTATATATTGAATAATTACTGTTTTGTTAGTTCCCCAAGGAGTCTTTTTCCTTTGTCTTCATTGCCCAGCAGAGTACCTGGCAGACAGTAGGGACTTAATAACTGCTTGCTCGTAGAAACTATAAATAGTATACAGTTAAGACCAGTTAGACCTTTTAACATAGTCCATGTGTAACTAACTGGCACAGTGGGTGGAGAGTCAGCCCCAGAGTCAGGAGGACGTGAGTTCAGATATGACCTCTGATGTTACTAGCTCTTGTGCAAGTAGTTAATCCTATTTTGTCTCAGTTTCTCATGCATAAAATGTCCTGGAGAAGGAGATGGCCAACCATTCTAGTATATACTTGCCAAGCAGACCCCAAGTATGGTCTTGGAGAGTCAGACGTGGCTGAAATGACTCAACAGGAACTGATATTGTCCATATGAGGAATGATGAGAGCTTTATCTCAGTTGGTGTATATGTTGAGAAAGGATAACGGATGCAAGAGATGTGGAAGTGAAAATGACAGGACTGGAAGTTGATTAGATGCATGAGGTAAGAGAGAGTCATTAGTCAGAAAGGATACCAGGATGTTAATCTAGTTGAATGTAAGGGTCGTGCTGTCCTTGATAGAAGTTGGAAACGCTGCAAGAGTGGCGTGCCTTAGGTGAAGCACGATGTGGTTTCTCTTGGGTCATGTTGATTTTGAGATTCCTATAGGATTTCCAGTTTGAAATGTTTAGCTGGCAATTGGTGGTATTTGATTATAGCTCGAGAGAGAGTAGGTGTGGACATACAGATTTGGGTGTAGTCTTTATAAAGATAGTAGTTGACTTAATCTTGCCAGTGTGATGCCACGTTAGAATACACATCTCAGTGTGGAAGGGTATGGGTCATGATGGCACTGAATCAGTTGTCTGATTATGGGGTATGGCTTAAGAAGTAGAAACATTTCCTTTATAGAATCATTACCTTGGAAAATGTAATGTTACTTAAAAGAAACTAAAATATTCAAAATATTGGGTATTTTGTGAAATGGGATAGCTGAGCTACTTAATGTTGTCAAAACAGATAAATTGCTAGACCTGAAGCAAAGAAGACCGCAGTTCGCTTATAGCAGTAAGTCCCTGCAGAAGTTACTCATTGTGTCTCTCTTCCTCTTTTATAAGAAAGGGATATTAATAGCACCTGTTTCCCAGGGTTGTTGAGTGGATAAAATGAGATAACATTTATAAACTGTTTTGCATACCTTAAACCCCTCTATAAGTGTAATTGTCATTATAGTTTTGCACGCATATTTATATATATCTGTATACACGCATATGCTCATATACCTATATGTGTTCACATACATATACACATGCATATATATGTTTCTTATCAGTCGTTTTATGGATTTGATGATTGCAATTTAATACTTCAAAAATTTTCCCCAACTTTTTTTTATAAGACCCTTGAAGCAGTTAATAAATTAGTGAAATTAAATGAAAGTTATTAATTAGCGCTAGTTCTTATAACCTAGGTACTATCTTCTGTCGTTTTTCATTCTAGCCTGCAGATAGAGTATTAATGCTGGCAGACAGACTCCCAGTTACTTTAGTCTAGAAACTTTCTGACCTGGGAAAAAAATTCTGCTGTAGAAAACTTAAAAACAAACAACAAAAATCACCCGATCTTTTTTCAGTTGTAGGAACAAAAAAAATATAATCCTTTTTAAAGGACCAGTGTACCAGTAGGACCTGTTTTGCAAACCATTCCATTTTATTGCAAACTTAGAGGAATGTCTGTGTCTATGGGGATTGTACAGTTGTACCTGACTTTTTGTTATGTTCTAGGGAAATGGCTGGCCAGGGACAAATACTGGATTTTAGCTAATACTTAAAATGAAATTCATCCTGAAAAAAATAATGCTGAAACTGTACATTTATTTTAAATAAGCCCAAACTCATTTTGGGATTTTGGCCAAGAGTGGCAGAAACCACTAGAGGGAAGTACTGTATAATTGCTTAGTAATGGAACAAGCAGAAAAAAGAGAGAGACAGAGAGAATGACACTACTATTCATATAACAGTTGCCATATTATAAAGTAGTACATGAATTATTATGAATGTTAGGCTGTCAATAACTGCCACAGCTTACTTTTCTGTGTGACACCAGGTCCTGAAGTTTTATAAGGAATAGAGTATATAAAATCACATCTACCATATGTGCTTGAGAGTATGATAGTGTAAATGATTTCATGTTTTTCTTGAATGTGTATTTACAGTCACTTAGAAATTTGGTAAACAAATTTGTGTGATTTGATTTAAAATCTGTTTAGTTAGCCTGGAAATTTGGTAATCCTAAGTGATGTTTCTTATCCTTCAGAATTTAGACATAGGAAGTGACTTTCAAAAATTAATACAGTGACAACATGAGATAGGAACTAGTACCCTTTAATTTAATTAAAAAGATGTCAAATGAACTTGACCAAATCAGGCTCTTTCAATTCAACACACATTTATTATCTACTGTGTATCAAGGTACTCTACAATAATGTTATGTACTATTGTTTCTACCCTCAAAGATCTCTTAATCTACTTAGGAGTGGGGTCAATCAAAAGGATGTGAGTTTTAGATAGTAACAGATAAGGATGACAGGTGTTATTCTATAGGAGCAAAAATCTGTAGACAAAAGTGCTCAAGGAAATTTTGAGTAGAAAAAAAGATTTTCACTGGAAGGATCATGGAATGTTTCATCAGCAGAAATAACCGATCTCAGTTTTGAAATAGGAGAAGGATTTTCGACTGTCATAGATGAGGAGAGATAGCATTCTAAACATGGAGAATGAATGTAAGCTTGGAAAATGGAGTTTGAAAGTCATGGTTAGGGCCTAGCTGGTAATAGAGTTTAGCTGGAATATAAAGTCTTCAAAGGGGAATAATGTGAAATTAGGTTGGAACTGTACTGTGGAGGGTCTTAAATGTGTAGCTAAGTATGAATTTTATCCTGAAAGCAGTAACAACTCATCTAAAGTTTTTGAGAAGATTGCAGTGATTGTAGTTGGACATTGTAAAGATTATTTTGGCTTATGAGGTGTTTGCATCTGCTTCTGTGCCTAGTTTCAACTCCAAATGCAGCCCTACCCATCCTCCCTATTCTTCCTTCCCTCCCCTTCCCAGTTTAAACTCATCACTATGCTCCTAATTCATGCCTTGTTTGATGTCAACTACTTCAACATCCTCTGTCTAATGATTGGAGGGCTGAGTACCAAACTTCTCCCAGTATCTTCCTTCATAGGATCATAAACAGAACTTTGACTCACTACACTCTGCATCTGTTGCTCTAGTGTCTGGTTTCAACTTCAAATGCAACCCTGCTTCCTGCTTCCCCCTTTCCTCCCCCTCCCTGCTTTACTGCCTCCTGTTGTATATTGTCTCCCTGATAAGATTATAAACTCCTTGAAGGCAGGGACTGTTTTTCTTTTTACTAGTTGTATCCTCAGGTCTTAGCATTAGGCACTTAGTTAATTAGGAGACTGTTGCAGTGATCTGGGCTATAGGTAATAAGGAACTGACTGGAGTGGTGGCAATGTGAATTATGAAAATATATTGATTTGAGAGGTGTTAGGGAGGCTAAACACAGGTGTATGAATGTGAAGAGTGAGGAAGAGAGAAAAGTCAAAGATGATGTTGAAGTTTTAAACTGAGGTTGCTGAGATGATGGTGATACTGTTAAGAAAAATGGGAAAGTTAGGAAGAGGACTGGACTTAAGGGGAAAATGAATCCATCTGAGTTTTAAGTGTTGGTGGAATGTCCATGTAGAGCTGTCTGGCAGGCCATTAGGTATCTGGCTGAATTCAGGGAAAAGATGTGAGCTGGATACATAAATCTTGGAAGTGTTTGTGAAGATGTGACAGTTGAGCTGAGTGTCGAAGAGATCACCAGGGAATATGGCCTTGAGAAGATAAGGTCAAGGACAGAGCCTTTGAGCATATCCCTACTTAAACTGAGAGAATATCTATAAATTATTGAAGGAAACTGAACAGGAATAATCACCCAGGAAAGAAGAGAACCTGAAGATATCAGAACCTGGATTTCAAGGGAAAAGAATAATTCAGAAAGAGGTGATTCTCAACAATATCAAGACCTCAGAGAGGTCTGATGTGACAAACAAGGAATTTAACAGTTAAAAAAGTCATTTAATAACCTGTGAGAAAACAATCTAAGCAGGGTGGTGGTGATAAGAAGCCATGTTTAAAGGTGCTAGGGAGTGAAGTGAAATTAGAGGCAATGAATATGTGTGTGTGTGTGTGTGTGTGTGCATCTGTGTGTTGTGTAATCATGTGCATAGAAATATTGGAAGATCGGCTAATGAATGTGATGTACAAAAAGTGACCAGACATAAGAGGAGAAAAGGCGGTGTGATGCACACTTGTGGAGTGCTCCTAGTCGGGAAGTGAATGGGGGACCAGAGGACAAAGCGCATTTTTAGGAGAATGACAGTATCTGAAGCTTAGGCAACAAGACCATCTGGGGTTATTGGGGTTGTCAGTTGTGTCAAATGTACAGGCTAGTCAAGGAAAAGGAGTACTGAGAAAAGAGACTATTGGATTTGGCCATATATTACTTTAGATTGTAGACTTCATAACAGTTGAAAAAGGAATCGAAATGCCACTGGTCTAGATAAAAACAAGTGGTTACAAAGTTGAAGCATGGAGGGAAAATGACTTCTGGTGCCAAGTCCTTAACAAGGCAAGATTGAATGGGCTTCTAGCTATCAAGAATGACATTAGCTTTTGAGCATCTTGGCATAACATTTTTTTTTGCCCCAAGAGGAAGAAAACATAGTTGATGTTAATACTTATAAGCTTTTAACTAGAAATATACTGAGGGAAACCAGGGTGAATTACCTCAGTCTTCTCAGTGGAATAGGATTTTGGGTTATTTGTAGCACATTTGTGTACAAATAGTATGGTATATGGGGAGAATTGGGGAAAAAGTTTGTAATACTTTCTGGTGGTCAGTAAAATATAGCTTTGCTAAAGGTAGAGTAGAAAGTTAATAGATTAGCAGTAAGAACGTTAGTTTGTGTATTACTAATTTGTGGTGTTTGATATCAGCATAGTTTCCTTGCTTTTTTATAGCAATGCTCAGCAGTCATTAGTAGGAGTCAGAAAAATAGATGGTTGGGATTATGTAGGATGAAGACTTGCAGTTTGGGGAAGGTGGACATTCAAGAGGCCATGAAATTCTAGGAAAGTTTATAGAAAATCAACATACCTATCAAATTATCTAGTAATATTAGTACTAATTAGATTGAAAAGAGAATTGTGAGCCAGAGACTAAGTCTTTGAAAATGTGAGAATGACCTGACCTAGATAATGTTAAATACTCATGCAGCATTGAGAAAAAGGATAACTTTGAGAGGAAATTAATTGGTGATAGGTCCTGAGGAAAGATGATCATTGACATTATGGGAGAGAAAGAAATCATAGAAGTTACATTGGAAAATGGGCTATTAACAATGAATAACTATGTATTAGCGATACAATTATAGGTTCATAAATTTAGAGCTGGAAGGGATCTTAGAGTTCATTTAAATGAGGATTAAGGATAGAGAGGCAGAAAAAAAGAGAGATCAGGATGCCAAGATCAGGAACTAGTTAATGGTCCGGTTTATTATGTATGTACTAAATACAGTATGTATAGAAGGGAGTAACTTTAATTATTTGAAAATGTAGATTGGAGCCACTTTGTTTTGAACTTTAGAGGCCAGACTTTGGAGTCTACGTTTAGGAGAGATCACCTGAAGATTTTTGAGCAGAAGAATATTTGGCATAAAATACCCCAGCACTCACCTTCTGGAAAGATTCTTACCCTTAACCACCTTAACCACAAAACAAATGATTTGTGAAGTCTGGGAATGTCTGTGAAGTTTGAATTTAGTCAGAGGGCTGCACTTGAGGATCTAGAGAACCACGTGTGGCCTGAAGGTCCCAGATTCCCCACCCCTGATCTAGACACTGCCACTTACTCATAGTTATATGTGGGATTAGCTGATGGCCAGTGGCATTAGAGAATTAACCCATCACCTAGGACCCAGAAGAGGAAATATAGACATATCACCTAGGACCCAGACGAGGAAATGTAGGCATATCACCTAGGACCCAGACGAGGAAATGTAGGCATATCACCTAGGACCCAGACGAGGAAATGTAGGCATATCACCTAGGACCCAGACGAGGAAATGTAGGCATATCACCTAGGACCCAGACGAGGAAATGTAGGCATATCATCTAGGACCCAGACGAGGAAATGTAGGCATATCACCTAGGACCCAGACGAGGAAATGTAGGCATATCATCTAGGATCCAGACGAGGAAATGTAGGCATATCATCTAGGACCCAGACGAGGAAATATAGGCAGCCCAGTTCTGGAAATCCAACTTCTCGGACACAGTTGGGATGAGCTGAATTCAGATCTTAAATAGGCTACCTAAGTAATTTTCAAGACTAGAAATTTCAGAGTGTAGTCATAACTCTGTATTAGTAAAGGAAATTTTCTCACTTGCTCTTTCTTTCTAACACCAATAAAATTAAGATCTGGACTGAAAAATATAATTTACTAATGGATGCTAATTACTACAGTAAAGAAAAGAGAACATACTTATAACTTTAACAGTAAAATATAACCAGAAACCTAATTTATTAATTTATCTGTTTATTTGTGAATTTATCTCACATAGAGACAACACATTACTGTGGGAAGCTTGCTGGATTGTGAATTCCAGGACCTGAGTTTGGATTCCAATTCTGTTGCCTCCTAATTTCTGTGGCCTTGGGCTACTCGTTAATCTCTCTGGCTCCAGGTGTCTCATCTGTAAAATTAGGGGTTTGGATTAGAAGGCCTCTGGAGTCCTTTTTAGCTGTAAATGTATGATTCTGTGATGCTTTGATGATTATTTTGTCTGTAGAGATCATCACTTAGGGTATTCTTTCTATAATTTTGATCTGTCTTTATTAAAGTATGGCTATGTAATTTACATACCTGATAGGATAAATAGAAATTCTTAATAAGTTCTTTGCTTCCATAGGAAGTGTTGCTATTAATAAAGTTTTGGTAAATGGAATATTGATTTTTTTTTTAAAAAACTAAAAAAAACCATTTCTGCTGTATATCCTGACTCAAAGAGTAGGGACATCTTAGAAGAAACTCTTTTTTTAGCATCATTCTGAATTACTTTTTGGAATGGTTAGACCAATTCACAGGTCTCTTAAAAATATATGAGGGTACCTTTCACCTACCTCCATTTGTTTTCCCCTCCCAGAGTTCACCATTTCCAATTTTGGTAATCTTTGCCAATTTGCTGAGTATGAGATGAATCCTCAGTCTTGTCAAAATGGTCCCACTGATGCTGGGCTCTTAACTCTCCAGTTCATCTTCTACAGCATAAGTGTGCAGTTTTAGTGTTGTTTGAAGGTTTTACCTGAGCTAAGACTTTTGGGATACCTTTTGTATACTTACCCTATGTACCACCTTAGCGCATATCCAACAAACCACTCCCCTACTTAAAAGCTAGGTTTCAAATCTTAAATGTGGCACTTAGGAGCAAGTTATTTTATTTATGTGAGCCTTGGTTTCTTTTTCTATAAAATGAGAGTTGGATTAGATGACCTGTAAGGTGCCTTCCAGCTTTAAATCTTTTTAGTGATTAGAGATTGGGAGTAGAACTTTCATTGATTTAGCAAACTCCCAGGTTAGGAAACTCCTTCTACAAATGTAGATTGGTACCTCTTCAATGTCTAATCTTAATGAGTTGGCTAGAGCAGTGATTTCAAACTCACATAACAATGGGGGACTATATATAGATTTCCCTAAGGGTTGCGTATTGACTGAGAAAACTACTTCTTAATATCTATTTTTTTTTTTTGCATTTTTATCTATTTTGTTCAATATTTTCTAGTTTCATATAAATCTGATTCATATTGCACTTGGGAGTGTTGTGGACCACAGGTAGCTTGTAGAATATGTATTTGACACCTTAGGTCCTATGGTAACGTGAGTTTTGTGTTTCTGGCCCAGGGTTCCATAGCCAGTGGGAGTATGTCCAAGGTGGTGGAACTTTAACCCAAGTCTTGGTGGTTTTAAGCCCACTTCTCCATCCACTATACCAGTAAAATCTATTAGGATATTTTAAATGTCATTACTAATTGAACTAAATAAAAAAGCTGGTTAAAATTTGTTTTCCAGTTTCAGCTAGTACTCAGTGAGAAAAATATCATTGCTTGTTAGTTATATCAGTAAGTTTTATACTTGGGGATAGTGTGATAGCTTGTCTTAAAAGTTGTTTCACCAGTATATATTTATTTTCTCTTTTTTTTAATTATAATTTTTTCTTAAAATGTTTACTTGTTACCTAAAATTCTTTGTGGCCTCTCAGGCATTATTTAGTAATCCTAAAGCCTGGATTTAAAAAAAAAATTGGTAAGGTAGCACACAATGTATATTAGGTTTTCTAAAAGAAATGCTCACATATGGAGATAAAGGTTATATCTTTTGCTAGGACAGAGTTATTTTCGTATTGTCTTAATTTGGACAGTTTGTATTTTGTAAATATTCATCCATTTCACTTGAACTGTTAGTTTTACTGACATTTAATTGGGTAAAATAGTTCTTTTTTTTTAAAATTTATTTATTTAACTTTTTACATTCATTTTCACAAAATTTTGGGTTCCAAATTTTTCTCCCCTTTTCTCCCCTCCCCCCACCCCAATACACTGAGCAATCTAATTTTCCCTATCACCAATCTGCCCTCTCTTCTATCATCCCTCTCTTCTCTTGTCCCCATCTTCTCTTTTGTCCTGTAGGGCCAGATGACTTTCTATTCCCCATTAACTATATTTCTTATCTCCTAGTAGCAAGAACAATACTAAACAGTTGTTCCTAAAACTTTGAGTTCCAAATTCTCCCCATCCCTCCCTCCCCACCCATTCCCTTTGGGAAGGCAGGCAATTTAATATAGACCCTATCTGTGTAGTTTTGCAAATGACTTCGATAATAGTCGTGTTGTGTAAGACTAACTGTATTTCCCTCCATCCTATCCTGCCCCCCATTGTTTCTATTCTGTCTTTTGATCCTGTCCCTCCCCAAGAGTGTTGACTTCAAATTGCTCCCTCCTCCCATTGCCCTCCCTCCCATCATCCCCCCTACCCTGCTTATCTCAAACTTCTCCCTCGCTTTCCTGTATTGTAAGATAGGTTTTCATACCAAAATGAGTGTGCATTTTATTCCTTCCTTTAGTCGAATGTGATGAGGGAAAACTTCGTTTTTTTCTCAGCTCTCCTCTTTTTTCCCCCACTAAACAGTCTCCTGCTTGCCTCTTGAATGAGATATAATTTACCCGATTCCATTTCACCCTCTTTCCTCCCACTACATTTCTCTCTCACCATTTACCTTAATTGCTTTGAAGATATGGTCCCATCCTATTCAATTCACTCTGTGCTCTCTGTCTCTGTGTGTGTGTGCATGTGTGTATGTGTGTGTGCATGCACGCATGTACATGTGTGTGCGTGTATGTGTGTGTGTGGTCCCACCAACTACCCAGATACTGAAAAGTTTTAATAGTTACAAATATTGTCTTTCCATGTAGGAATGTAAACAGTTCACTTTTGGTAAGTCCCTTATGACTTCTCTTTGCTGTTTACTTTTTCATGCTTCTTCTCATTCTTGTGTTTGAAAGTCAAATTTTCTTTTCAGCTCTGGTCTTTTCATCAAGAATGCTTGAAAGTCCTCTGTTTCATTGAAAGACCATATTTTCCCCTGAAGTATTATACTCAGTTTTGCTGGGTAGGTGATTCTTGGTTTGAGTCCTAGTTCCTTTGACTTCTGGAATATCCTATTCCACGCCCTTCAATCCCTTAATGTAGAAGCTGCTAGATCTTGTGTTATCCTGATTGTATTTCCATAATACTGGAATTGTTTCTTTTTAGCTGCTTCCTATATTTTCTCCTTGACCTGGGAATTCTGGAATTTGGCCACAATGTTTCTAGGAGTTTCTCTTTTTGGATCTCTTTCAGGTGGTGATCGATGGATTCTTTCAATACTTATTTTGCCCTCTGGTTGTAGAATATCAGGGCAGTTTTCCTCGATAATTTCATGGAAGATGATGTCTAGGCTCCTTTTTTGATCATGACTTTCAGGTAGTCCCATAATTTTTAAATTGTCTCTCCTGGATCTATTTTCCAGGTCAGTGGTTTTTCCAATGGGATATTTCACATTCTCTTCCATTTTTTCATTCTTTTGGTTTTGTTTTGTGATTTCTTGGTTTCTCAGAAAGTCATTAGACTCCATCTGTTGCATTCTAATTTTGAGAGAACTATTATCTTCAGTGAGCTTTTGAACCTCTTTTTCCATTTGGCTAATTCTGCTCTTGAAAGCATTCTTCTCCTCATTGGCTTTTTGAACCTCTTTTACCAATTGAGTGAGCCTATTTTTCAAGGTGTTTTTTTCTTCAGCATTTTTTTGGGTCTCCTTTAGCAAGGTATTGACTGGTTTTTCATGCTTTTCTTGCATCTCTCTCATTTCTCTTCCCAGCTTTTCCTCCACCTGTCTAACTTGATTTTCAAAATCCTTTTTGAGCTCTTCCATGGCCTGAGCCCACCGGACATCCACCTGGGATGTCTGGGATACAGAGGCCCTGATCTCTACGTCTTTCCCTGATGGTAAGAATATTTCCTTGTCATCAGAATTGAAAGGCGGGAACATCTGTACTCCATCAAAGTAGCTCTCTATGGTGTTATTTTTTTTCCCTTTTCTGGGCATTTTCCCAGCCAGTTACTTGACTTCTGAGATTCCTGTCCACCCCCGCCTAGATCCACCCAGCTAGTGCTTGGGGTCTGAGATTCAAATGGGCTTTCAGCGGCAGGCGCACCTGCTATTCAATGTGAGCTTAAGTTTTGGTGCTTGGGGGGGGGCAGGGCTGCCTCCCAGGCTCAGTTCTCTCAGGGGCTTTATGCAGAGACCTTCAGTAATGGGGCGGGTCGGGGCAGGGCCGCCTCCCAGACTCAGCTCCCTCAGGGGGTTTATGCAGAGACCATCAGTAATGGGGCTGTTGGGGGCAGGGCCGTCTCCCATGCTCAGTTCCCTCAGGGGGTTTATGCAGAGACTTTCTGTAATGACCCTGAACTTCTGCCTGCCTCTGCCGCTGCCTCTGCCGCTCCCTCGGCTGCTGCCTCCCCAGGGGGCCCGAGTCACGGAGACACCCGCTCCCCTTTTGGCCAGCCCAGACGTCTCTCTCACTGACGTGTAGCGTCTGTGGGCGGAGGGACCTTCCTGGCCGCCGGAGATTCCGTCCCTGAAGCCTGCTCGGATCTGCTCCTCTCGGCTGCATGGCCAGGGCAGCAGAGGGGTGGGCTCTGCTTTCCGGGGTGCGGCGGACCCTGGGGATGGCTCTCCAGGGCTCTCTGGAACAGAGAACTTTTCCCCTGTGTTTCTGTGCACCTTGTAGTGCTTCAGAATTTGTGGGGAGTTCTTCTTGCAGGAAATATATGGGCTGTGGGTTCAGAGCTAGCATTCATGAGTCTTTTTACTCCGCCATCTTGGCTCCACCCCCCAAAATAGTTCTTAATAATTGTTCTAAATTAATCTTCATTGATGATGCATTTTCCCTTTCTTGATAATGGTATTCTGGTTTTCTTTAATTTTTTCACATTAGTTTTTGTTTTTTTTTTAATAGAATCAGCACCTGTTTTTATTCACTAGTTTAATTATTTTTCTTTCAAAGTTTATTAATCTCTTAGATTTTTCAGGATTTCCAGTTTTGTGTTTCATTGGGAAATTTAAAAAATCTCATTTATTATTTATTATTAATATTCTTTCTAAGTTTCAAATTCCCTCAACCTCTCTCCCACACTTACAGAGAAAGCAAGTGATAGTCATTTGTACATATGAAATCATGCAAAACATTTCCACAATAGTCATGCTTCAAAAAATAAGAAAAGGAGTGAAAATTTAATTCAGTTTGCACTCAGAGTTCATTACTTCTTTCTCCTGATTTGGATAACAGCATTTTGTCATCATCAATCCTTTGAAATTGTTTTTGATCATTGTATTGATCAGAATAGCCAAATTTTTAATAATTAGAATTACATAGTTTTTTGTCATTACAATTTTGCTATTACTGTGTACAGTGATTTCCTGGTTCTTCTCACTTCCCTTTGCATCAGTTCATGTAAGTTCTCTATGTTTTCCTGAAACCATCCTCCATGTCATTTGTTTTAGCATAGTAATTGCTGTTATCCAGTCATTTCAGTTGTGTCCAACTCTTTGTGACCACATTTGGGGATTTTCTCGGCAAGGATACTGAAATGGTTTACTCTTTCCTTCTCCAGCTCATTTTACTGATGAGGAACTGAGGCAGGTGAACGGATTAAGTGACTTGCCCAGGGTCACACAGCTAGGAAGTATCTGAAGCCAGATTAGAACTCAGGAAAATGAGTCATCCTGATTCCAGGTCCAGCATTCTATCCACTGTGCCACCTAACAGCCCATCATAATCATATGTAAGCATCTTATTCAACCATTTCCCAATTGATGAGCATCCTCTAGATTTCCCATTCTTTGCTACCACAAAAACAAGTTCTATAAATATTTTTGTACATATAGGTCTTTTTACTTTTTCTTTGATCTCTTTGGGACACATACTTAATCCAAAAGTATGCACAGTTTTAAAGGCCTTCGAGACTAGTTGTAATTCTTTCTTCAGAATGATTGGACCAGTTTACTACACAGTAGTTTAGCTATTTTCTCATTCCCTCCAGCATTTGTCATTTTTCTGGTAGTTGTGAGGTGGTACCTCAAAGTTGTTTTAATTTGCCTTCTTCTAATTAATGGTCATTTAGATTAGAGCATTTTTCCATAAGGCTCTTTATAGCTTTGACTTCTAAAAACTGCCTGTTTAGAGCACATTGGATCCTTTGTTACTTGGGGAATGGATCTTATTTTTATAAATTTGACTTAATTCTATACTCAGTGTATATTTGATAAATGAGGCTTTATCAGAGAAACTTGCTGTAAAATTGTTTTGATATTACTTCATTGTCTGTGGTATCTTTTAGCATAATTAAGTTTCTCTAACCATCTTCTTTAAGTAGGTCTCTTTTTGCTTTTGCTTTGTCTGTGATGGTATGATTTATCTGAGATCATAATTGCTGCCCCTGCCTTTTTCAGTCCAGTTGAAGTATATTATATTCTGCTCCAGCTCTTTATTTTAACTTTGCATTTCTAGCTGTTTAAAGTTTATTGTAAACAGCATGTTGTTGGATTCCAGTTCCTAATACATTCTGCTATCCACTTCTATTTTATGGGTGAGCTCATCCCATTTATGTTCACCGTTATGATTACCTCTGTTTCCATGCATCCCGTCCTGTCTTCAGTTTCTTCCCTGCCTGCCCCTTTACCCCTCTTCAAAAGTATATTTTGCTTCTAAGTATTGCATCCCTTAATCTGCCTTCTATTTTATCATCCTCCCACACCCCCCAGCCATTTTCTTGTCCTGATGTTTCCTTATGGAGTAAGGTAGATTTTTAAAATTTTTCCCCCAATTACATGTCAAGACAAGTTCCAAATTTTTCTCCCTATCTCTGCTCCCCTCTTCCTAAAATGGCTGGCAATTTGACATAGGTTATACATTATGAAAGAAGAAACAGATAAGAAGGAAAAAAAATCATGAAAAAGAATAAAGTAAGTGAAAAAAGTATGTTTTGATCTGCATTCAGAGTCCATCAGCTCTTCATCTGGATGTGGGTAACATTTTCCTTTGTAAGTCTTTTGTACTTGTCTAGGATCACTGTTTCTGAGAAGAGCTAAATCATTCGTAGTTGTTCATCGTACGATATTGCTGATATCGTATACGACATTTTCCTGGTTCTTCTCATTTCACTTTGCAACAGGTTATACAAGTCTTTCCAGGTTTTTCTGAAATCTACCTGTTTATCATTTCTTATTGCACAGTATTATTCCGTTACAACCATATACCACAGCTTGTTCAGTCATTCTACAATTGATGGGCATTCTCTCACTTTCCAGTATTTGCCACCATGAAAAGGGCTGCCATAAATATTTTGGCACATGTAGGAACTTTTGCCCTTTTTATGATCTCTTTGGGATAGAGACCTACCTAGTAGTCATATTTCTGGATCAAAAGGTATGCACAGTTTGATTTCCCTTGGGGCACAATTCCAAATTGCTCTCCAGAATGATTGGATCATTTCACAGTTCCGCCAGCAATGCATTAGTGTCTTAATTTTCCCACATCCCACTCTATTCCTTTTCTCCTCCCAGGGCATCCCTCTATTTCATCTCATCATTTTTTTTTGGAGATCATTCCAATATAATTGACTCACATCCATGATCTCTGTGTAGACTCTTTTTAATTGCCCTAATAATGAGAAAGTTCTTAGGCATTGTATGTATCATTTTCCAAAATAGG
The DNA here is from genome assembly GCA_023548195.1 of Bettongia penicillata ogilbyi. Classification (NCBI taxonomy): domain Eukaryota; kingdom Metazoa; phylum Chordata; class Mammalia; order Diprotodontia; family Potoroidae; genus Bettongia; species Bettongia penicillata. The sequence continues at coordinate 2,645,647 of JAJHZJ010000560.1, read as the reverse complement.
AATGCAAAAAGTTTTGCTTTATTGAGTCCCTTATGATTACTCTTTGATGTTTACCTTTAATGCATTTAGTCTGTCTTTGAAAGTCACATTTTGGTCTTTTCATCAGGAATACTTGAAAGTCTAATGTTTTATTAAATATCTGTTTTTACCTCTGAAAACTTATATACAGTTTTGTCAAGTAGGTTATTCTTGGTTATAATACTAGTTCTTTTTCTTTATAGAATATAGAATACCCACCCACCCCCTGCCCTGGGCTTGTTTAATGAGTTAGCTACTGACTCTTATGTGATCCTGACTGTATCTTCACAATATTTGAATGATTTCTTTCTGGCTGGTTAAGTATTTTCTTTTTCACCTGGGATCAATGGAATTTGGTTATAACATTCCTGGGAGTTTTCATTTTGGGATCTCTTTTAGGAGATGGTTAGTACATTCTTTTAATTTCTATTTTTATCCTCTAGATGGAAGCTGTTAGGGTGGTTTTGTTCTAAAATTTCTTCAGATATGATGTCTAGGCCCTTTTCTTCCCCCTCAGGCTTTCAGGTAGCCCATTAATTTAAAAATATCTCCCTAGATCGTTTTTAGGTCACTTTTTCACAATGAGGTATTTCATATTTTCTTTGATTTTTTTTCTTTCTTTTGACTTTATTTTTTTCTTTAATGTGTGCACTTTTATTTGAACTGGGCTTAAGTCAGTGTACAGGTAAAGGTCTTCCCCTTGCCAGGTACTGGCACCAGTCTCATAAAACTTGCAGGGAGACTATGAAGTCTTCATTCCCATCTATGTTGGGGGTCGGGGGGGAATTTAGAGGGCCATTCAATATGGCTGACAATTTAAAAAAGGAATAAGTATTAAGGTGGGTGATACAAAAAGGTTTTTTTTAAAGGATTTTTATTTTAAAGAATTTTACATTATTTAAAGGATTTTACATTAAATTTCACAATTTACATGTGAAGCAGTGCTAGTACCTTCCAGCTTCACTGCTTCCACTTCCGCATCTGTATCTAGCAGAGGTTAGCGTTCATAGGGGCTTGTAACTCTGTAACGATGCATTATACAGTATTTTGAATGACTATTAAAAGAAACAACCAAATGTGCACAGAGCCCTGAGGACACACTGTAGAACTTTGGGAATGTTTACCTCCAACATACTTAGACTGCTCATTACCTTCAACAGTTCCAGTTTTTAAATCCTGAGTCAAGCTCTGAACAACCAAACCCCCCAACTCAAAAAAAAAACCAAACTGAAAAATAAAGCTATGCCAACCTCATCTCTTTTTTTGGGCAGTTATCACGTCACACCCTTTAACAAAAGAACAACAGTAAAAAACTCCAGTCTCTTTCAGAGTATTTGCAGTGGACAGTGGAGGGCCCAGATTCATCATACTCCTGCTTGCTGATCCACATCTGCTGGCAAGTGGAAAGAGACGCCAGGATGGAGCCTCCCATCCAGATAGAGTATTTGCACTCAAGTGGGGCAGTTATCTTTGTTTTCATCATTCTGGGAGGTAGGGCTATAGTCTTCTGCATCCTGTCAGCAGTGCCTGGGTGCATGGTGGTACCACTAGATAATATAGTATTGGCATACAAATCCTTACAGATGTCAACGTCATACTTCATGATTGAGTTTTGAAGGTAGTTTCTTGGATTCCATACCTAAGAAAGGTGGTTGGAAGAGAGTTTCTGGGCATCAGATCCTCTTGTTGCCAGTGGTGATAACCTGACCATCAGAGAGCTTATAGCTCTTTTCCAGAGAGAAGCTAGATGCAGCAGTGGCCATCTCCTGCTCAAAGTCTAGGGTGACATAACACACCTTCTCCTTGATGTCATGCATGATTTCCCTCTCAGCTGTGGTAGTGAAACTGTACTGTCTCTTGGTCAGGATCTTCATGCGGTTGTCTGTCAGATCATGGCCAGCCAGATCCAGATGAAGGATGGCACAGGGAAGGGCATAATATTCATATATGCACACAATGTGGGTCACATCATCACCAGAGTCCATCACAATACCAGTAGTACGAACAGAGACGTACAGAGAGAGCACAGCCTGGATAGCAACGTACATGGCTGGAGTGTTGAAGGTCTCAAACATGACCTGAGTCGTCTTTTTTCTCTGTTGACTTTGGAATTTGGAGAGGCTTCTGTGAGCAACACAAGGTACTCTTCAGAGGCCACACAGAGCTCATTGTAGAAAGTATGATGCCAGATCTTCTCCATGTCATCCCAGTTGGGGGCAATACCATATTCAGGGGGGTACTTCAGGGTCAAAATACCTCTCTTGCTCTAGGCCTCATCCCCCACATAGTTGTCTTTCTGGCCCATACCCACCATCACACCCTGAAATCTTCAGCATCCAACAGTGGAAGGGAAGCTAGAGTGTGGAGCATTATCTACTGAAAAGCCAGCATTGGATATTCCAGAGCCTTTGTTAGCCATGAGAGCAGCAATGTCATCATTCCATGGTGAACTTTGAAGTGGCAAGTTTAAACCCTTAAGAGAGAGAGGAGGTGGTGGTGTACCTGGAGTCAGAAGGAGGCAAGTGCATGGGTGGAAGAGCTCAGTTTTATTGGTTCTTGAAATATCGTGGCGTCATTAACTTCTGCTTGCCCACTTACAATTTTTAAGGAATTATTATTATTTTTTTTTTTTTTAGCAAATTTTTGTACATCTTTTCCCCATTTGGTCAATTATGCTTTTAAAGGAGTTCTTCAATGAAATTTTGTGCCTCCTTTTCCATTTGGCCAGTTCTGTTTTTTATTTTTAAGATATTATTTTCTTTAGTACTTTATATGCCTCTTTTACCAATCTGTTAGTCATCTTTTCATAATTTTCTTATTTTTCTTTCATTTCTTTTTTCTTCTACTACTCTTATTTGATTTTGAAAATAATTTTTTAGCTCTTCAAGGCATTTTTGTTCAGTTTGTGTCTAATTCACAAGTTTCTCTTTGAAGCTTTGTTTATAGGTATTTTGACTTCATTGTCTTCTGAGTTTATGCCTTGATCTTCCCTGTCACTGTAGTAGCTTTTCATGGTGGTTTGTTTTTTTTTTGGGGGGGGAGGGGGTTGTTGTTGTTTTCTCATTTTTTCAGCCTGTTCCTTGACTTTGGATTTATGTTAAAGTTAGACTCTGTTCCAGGTGTGGGGTAGACAGGAGGAGGGGCACTGTTTCAATCTCCAGGCTTTTTTGCATTATTATCTGAACTAGTTCTGGGGATTTAGGAGTTTTGGGAGTTTTTTGTTTTTCCAGTGTGGTGTGATCTGGGGAATGGTGTGGTCACTGCTCTCCTGGTCTGCACTCTGTTCTCTTTGGACCAGAAATCACATCACTCCTCAGGCCTCCTGTTTCCTGGGATCTAGAAATTATACTGCTACTCTTGACCCTTGCTTTCCCTTGATTGAAAGTGCCCCTCTCTGCCCTTAAGCTGTTTCCCAGAAATGGGTACAAGCAATCAATTGCCAAACAGCATTTGATCTGCATCTGGTGCTACTGCAAGAGTCCCATGTAATTTCTCTCTGACTAATTGCTAGATCCCCATATACTCTTTGGTTTGAAAGCTCCTGAAGCTATTGTTGCTTCTCTCATTATCACTTAGTAATGTGACTGTAACTGGTGTTATATCCACATAGGCACTTGACCAATCTCCACCCCCACATCACAGATCTTTCCTTCCACCCTTCTAAGTTATCTTGGGCTGGAAAAATGTCTTACCCTGACCTTTTGTTGGTTCTGCTAATACAGATTTTGATTTGAGACATTATCTTGAAGTCATTTGGAAGGGAATATTGAGAGAGCTTGACTGTGTGTTTTGTCTAATATGCCATCTTGGCTCCATCCCATTTCAGTACTTAGGTCCAGCAAGCATATGAGAAGTATTTCTAAGGAGTGTTTAAGGATAAATATATAGATTTAGTAATTTCTGCATAGATGATCACTGAACCTTTGAGTTGAGATTTGAGTTAAATGAAAAAGAATGAACCAAGAGAAGGGAAGAGGACCCAGGAAAAAATCTTTAAGGAAAACTGTAGGCAAAGATTGGTAGGTAATTGATAATCCCTTAAAACAGACTTAGAAAAAGTGGTCATACTAGAGAAAGGAGTATTTTAAAATCCTGAAAAATTCTTTCTTGGTATGGTTATTGGTAGGAATATTTTGAAGTTCTCAAAATTATCGTCACCCATACTGTATCTCATTAATTTCTAATGATAGCATTTGTAATCTTCTTTCCAGTTATGATTTTGTAAAAGTATAGAAGTAAAGCAGCAGGACTTTCAATTTTTTCTAATGGAATAATTTTCTCTACCTTGTGCTATTGGTTGCATTGTAAATTTGTTTGCTAAATTCTCTATTTTTAATAATATAATAAACTGTCTACTTGAGTCAGTAACAAAACACATTTAACATAGGAAAACGTGATTCATTCTTGACTCATCTCATATCCCAGTATGTAAAAATATATGAAAAATAAAGGTATAGTATTAATTCAGCAAGTAAATTGAGATTTCTCAACAGTTTCATTGTATATGCACACAAATATATAGAAAGCTCTATCTTTCAGCCCTACATAGTCCATACTGAAGGGGAGAAATGTCTAATGAATGACTGGAAAGGTAGGTTGAATCCACATTGCTAAAGTCTTTAAATACTAAAATCAGAATTTTTTCTTTGACCCTAGCAGTAATGGAATCCATTGGAACTTCTGGAGTAGGGGATTGAGTGACATGATCAGATCTCTGCCTTAGGAATAGTGCTTTGCAAGTCGGGTGGAGAATGGATTGATGAGAAATTTGAGGCACTGAGAGTAATTGAAAGATTTGCACTTGTTTAGGTGAGAAAGAATGCTGAACTCACTGTCAAGAAATCTGGGTTTAAATTCTGACTGTGAATGGGTCCAACTTTTAAAATTCAGTTTGATATTATGCAAGAAAGCAATTAGCTTGTAAGTACTTGTTGACTTCAGGGATCCTATTGTTAGATATATTTCTAAGATATTCAGAGAAAGAAACAAAGGTCTAGTGTATACAAAAATATTCATGGTAGCTCTATTTGTTTCTATAAACTGTAAACAAAATGGCTATCCTTCAAGTTGGAAATGGCTGAAAAAAATGTGGCATATAAATAGTATGTAATATTATATAGTAAGAAATGCCTAATATCAGGAATTTAGAAAAACAAGATTTATATGAACTCATACAGAGTGAAATATGTAGAATCAAAATAATAAGATGAGCAATGGCTTACAACCATATAGATTAAAAAATCTCTACAAAAAATTTGAGCTCTGAATTGATAGCTATTATCTGAATAATCAGTGAAGCTCTGGGAGAGCACTCCTGATGATCTACTGGGACAGAATGTTGAATTCATTGCCAGAGGCTATTGCTGTATCAGATATTTTTGTTCAACTATCATTTAATTGTCACAAGGGACAGTTTAATCTGGAGGGGTGCTCGATGGAGTTTGATCAGAAATGAATGTAATGTGTATTTAAGAAATAAAAAGGATAGAGGGGAATAGGGACAAAAGAAACCATGGTGAAGGTAGCAGCAGAAAGGTCTTTGTATGTGGAGTAGTACATCTGAGTAAGGGAGATTTAGGGGAGTGTAGAGATTATAGAATCCTCAAGCTGGAAGTAGCATACCTGATGGTTTAACAAAGTTGAATCTTTATCTGTGAATAGCATTTTACAGCATACTTGATAAGTGATCATCTAGTGTTCTCCATTTGAAAATCTTCAGTTACTGGCTATTCCTATGGCATTCAAATTGTCTTTGGACAACTGTAGCTATTAGATTTTCCTTATATTTAACTTCTTTCCTATAAATACCAGTCATCTGTCCTAATTCTGCCCTTCAGAATCAAACAGAATGATTGTAATCCTTTTCCTACTCCTCCTGATGTTCATATGACATGACTATAGTGATAGCCCTATCTTCCTTCTCTGTATGCACTCCATTTTGTCTCTCTCTATTCTGAAAGGATACCATAAATTGTATGGGGTTTGAGGAAGGCAGGGTGTGATAGAACTGCTGCTTTGTTCTAGATTGTGGCTTCTTCACCTTTTTTTGTATCATGAATCCCTTTGGCGTTCCAGTGAAGCCTATAGAAAGAACTCTTCTCAGAATAATATTTTTTTTAATATTTATTTTTAACACAGTTTATAACAGATAAAGCAATTCAGACTTTTGGTCAGGTGATACATCTTTTTAAAGCATTTACAATATGGACCACAAAAGAATTTTTTTTTTAAACATTAACCAACTGAGACCCAGATGATACTTATATTACTAACTTCACACGCTCTTGACCTAATTGTCTCCATAGTATTACTAAGAATTAAAGGACCCTAACTTAAATGTTGTTGGTCTAAAGTCCTGTGCCTAATAGCTTAATTTTAAAGGACCTCGGATGTTCCCCTACCCATAATCTATAATTGAATAGATCTAGTATTAAGCTTACAAAGCTTTTGACTATAGAAAATTGCCACCAATAGTAAGGATGTTGCAGGGATACAATATCTCCCCAACTTCATGTCAGCTCCAGGCAGGATTAGATTATCCACTTGCATTCAGTCAGACTTAAATTCTGCCAGGTGTCAGTGGGGAAATTGAGCCAGGAAAATCCCACCTCAGCCTATGCTGAACAGCTGCTCTCCCACCCTTCCCTTGAGATCACCTATGCAGTTAATACCAGCATCTCTCATCAGCTTACTGGCATCATGTATTGGAGGCTCAGACCACCTTTCTTGCTTCCCATACCTGAAGTTAGACTCAGAAGAACAGTCACTTAATAGTCCCATAGCATCTAAAAATGGCAAGTTCCAAAAACCAGGTTTCAAATATGTTTATAGTTTCACTTTGGCTGAGGAACATCTTTTGAGGTAAGTCTTAAATGGCTTACATGTCTTTCTATACATGTTCTAGTTCCTGATTAAATGGCAATCATAAAATCAAATTTACCATTAAAACATTGACTTTTCCATCAATGCCAAATTTTACCCGAGGTTACCTTCCTCTTGGAAATTTAGACTGAAATTCTTTTCTCCAACCTGTCACTGATTTATTCTCAGTAATTAATTCAGTCTATTGTTTTAATACTAATTGTTTTTACCTCACTTTGTAACATATCCAATTTTTCTCCCCATCACTCCACTCCCTCCACTTCCTAATACCTTGCAGTCTGATTACTCCTTCCCTCAATTTATCCTCCCCTCGATCACATCCCACCCCTCTCCTATCCCCATCTTCTCTCTTGTCTTGCAGGGCAACATGCATTTCCATACCCCTATCCCTCTAGTTCTTATTTCCCAATTATGTGCAATAAAAATTCTCAACATTCGTTTCTAATACTTTGAATTCCAACTTCTCTCCCTTCCCCCTTCCCTCCCCAGCCCCACTGAGAAGGAAAGCAATTCAATACAGACTAAATATGTGTTGTTTTGCAAAAGACTTCCATAGTAATCATGTTGTATAATACTAATTATGCTGCCCTCTGACCTACCCTATCCCCCCTTATTTTTCCCCCCTACAACTGACCTTTTCCCTTCTTGAAAGTGTTTATTTCTAGTGACTCTCTCCTTCCATTTGCCCTCCCTTCTAACATTCCCCTTGCTCCACTTGTCACTTCCTCTCCTACTTTCCTGTGGTGTATATAAATTTTCATATCAAATTTAGTGAGTATGTTATTTCCTCCTTCAGCCACATGTGGGGAGAGTAGCTTTATTTTTCTTCCCCCTCCCCTTCTCCTTTATCTCCTCCATTGAACAAGATTTTTCTTATCTCTTTTATGAGTTATAGCCTGCCCCATTCCATTACTCCCTTTCTCTTCCCGGAATTTTCCTCTTTCACCCTTTAATTTTTATTTTATTTTTGATATAACACACCCTGTACTCTCTATCTATCTATGTGTATGTGTGTGTGTGTATGTGAGTGTATGTACAATCTCTGCAACTACCCAAATACTGAGAAAAAAGATTCAAGAGTTAAAAATATTTTCTTTCCATGTAGAAGTGTAAACAAACAGTTCAGCTTTAGAGAGTCTTTTATGATTTTTCTTTTCTGTTTACCTTTTCATGCTTCTCTTGATTCTTGTCTTGGGAAGACAAATTTTTAAATACAGATCTGGTCTTTTCCTCAACATGAAATCTTCAAATTCGACTATATCACTGAATGACCAATGCCTGTTTTGGGAGCCTCTGTCCACTGCTGTGTCCGCTGCTGCCTCCTGAGGGGGCCTGAGTTATGGGGACGCTCCGCTCCCCTCTCAGCCAGCTGAAAAGATCCTCTCACTGACTTTTGGCACCTGCAGATTGAGGGATCTGGGCTGCTGCTGGAGATTCTGTCCCTGAATCCTGCTCGGATCTGCTCCACTCGGTGCCATGTGGCCAAGGCAGGGCTGAGCTCTGCTCCGGGTCCGGTGCACAACAGACTTTTCCTGTTGGTTTTTCAGGTCTCTCTGGAACCAAAATCTCCTCCACTACATTGTTCTGTAGCTTCTGCTGCTCTTGAATTTGTTGAGAGTTCTTCTTTACAGGTATTTTATGGGCTGTGGGGTAAGAGCTAAGCATCTGTGTATCTTTCTACTTCGCCATCTTGGCTCCTCCCCCCAGAATAATATTTTTAAATGCATAAAACAAATTGCATACAAAATTAGAAGAATTTGAATTCATTTCAAGTGGGAAATGCCTGAAAAATTATACAGAAAGAAAAATACAATTTTTCCTGCATCCAAGCTTATGAATCCCCTGAAACCTTTCCACAGAACCCGTTCTAGACACTTTACTTTTATTAGCCTAATCTTAGACCACATTATCTTTTGGGTGCCATATCATCCTATTAGCTCTTACAGACTTTGTTGCCTACTGAAAACCTCAGCTCTTTTTTGTTGTGGTAGCTAATGGGTTAGATGATGAGATGTGCTGAGTAAGGTGATCCTGTATGAGATTTGAGACAGGTCCATTAAGTAAAACATTGTGGTATACCTGGTGACTTAGGAGAAATTTTTTGAAAGGTTATGAGGACTGTTGGTTCCCTGTACTTCTCCCAACAACCTTGCTTCATAGGGAATGTTCCACCTTTCTTTGCATATAGTGTTAAATAAATGTTTGAAACTGAAGTTTAAACAGTGCAGTATTAGTAGTTACTTGGGGCTAGGGAGAAATTGCCATTTTTATAGGGGAAGAGGATTCCTGTATGACAGTAGAGAAAAGGACATTATAAAAAATGATAATGATGAATTCATATCACTGCTTCTAAGATGTAAAAAGATATTGAGCTTGAAGTCATGGAGGTGGAATGAGGAGTTGGCCACAAAATACTATTGTACAGCTTGCCAGCATCATTAGGAAAGAGGTTTTGGCTTTGGTTTTCTACAGGACTTTGGCTTTGGTTGTTGCTGCTTCTCTGGGATGGCTGTTATAACAGTGCCTTCTGGTTATGGTTACAGACAGTGTGGGAATAAGTCCTGAAATCACCGATTGAGTGTGCTAGTGGGTTTTGCCTTATTGGTTGTGGTATGCTTGATTGAGTTTGCTGACCCATTAAAATTTCCATGGTTGTAACAATTTTCATTGGCCTTGCCTTCTGGCAATATCACCCTCACCCTCTTCTTTTTCAACTGATTATAAGTAAAGGACTTTACCTTATACCTGTTAAATTTCTTTTCTTTTAGTTTATCAGCTTTTTTAAGACTTAGCCTTTTCATTTCCATGTCATCCACAGATTTGATGAGTATGCCACCAGCTCTCATCTAAGTCTTGCAATGATGTTATAGGAGTGAGCTAGATCTAGAGTCAAGGGTCTTGTACCACTTTGGAATATCCTGTTATGCTTTCATGATATCGCAGGAATCCATAGGGTTCTATGTTTCATCAAATATTGATTCACTTTCCTTTATCTTGCATTTAAAGTTCTTCAAAAATCATGGTAACAATCGAGCCATGTATTTTAATATTTTCATACTGATATATATCATATGATGTATATGATATACACATCTTGTGTTTATCACCAAGTGTTTATAACCAAGTTTTCTTCCTCCTAACACCTTTAGTGGTTTCATTCTTTTTTACCTTGTATTCCGCCATTATTCGTTTCAGAATCCTTCACTTTGCTCTGTTCTCAGCCCTGATCCTTCTCAATTTCTCTGAAACATCTGATACTGTCAACCATATTCTTTCTTCTTTAATACTCTTTCTTGGTTTTCCTCTTATGTCTGTAACAGTTCTTTCTCATCCATGGCATGCCTCTTAATTATGGGTATACCCCATGGCTCCTATCCTGAATTATCTTTCTTTTCTTTCTCTACCTTGTCTTAGTGACTACCCAGCTCCTGTAGATTAAATTATGAAAAGAAAATTTGCAGTTTACACTTTAGGGTACAAGTCAGGTAAAGCCATCATCAGTGGCCCATAGAGAATGGCAATTGGAAGGAGCTATTTCCTACAGCAACTAAAATTTATAGAAAGCATGCTCATGTTAGGTTAACAAATAGTCACTGGACTTAGAGGCAGTTTGCTGTGTTTCAAGGAGGGCAACATAAAGACTTCCTGATCTGTTAGTTTATTGCTCTGTCTTTTGGTTGTTGCAGAAGAGCTGGCTGGGGTAAAGAAAGGCATAGCATAGGGGTTAGATGTGGTTGTCCATTTACATGGAAATGCAGACTTATTCTACAATAACATTCTTTATTTCAAGAAAGGGAAAATAATAGCCTCTTTCTTTATGTAGATGACTCTATTCAGCTCTGTCCTCTTTTCTGAACTCCAGTGCCCACTTCATCAGTTTCCTGTTGAACATTTAAAACAGTATCCCAGAGATACCTCAAACTCCGCAAATATGAAACAGAATCATTCTCTCTCCACATCTACAGCTCTCTTTCAAGCTTCTCTCTTTCTGTTACAGGCACTACCATTCTTATACTCTCCTGGTTTCATAACCTCCTCATTATCCTTGGCTCCTCACTCTCCCTCATCCCACGTAGCTAATCAATTGCCAAAGTGTGTCATTTCTATCTCTAGGGTGGAGATAAAGGGAGGTGAGTGGGAGAGAGAAGTATAAGGTTACCATCTGTTATCCAAGATATTGATAGCTTTAATATAATAACTGGAACAGGAAGGATTGTGAAAATGTTATGTTGAGAAAATAGAATTCCCTTACTAAGTTGTAAGCTTCATGAAGCCAGGGGTTATCTTTTATATTTCTCATATGTGTGTATCGTCCTGATTGGAATTTAGCAAAAAAGTAAACCAAAGGGTAAAAAGTAACAAAAAGCAAATCTTGGAGCAAGATAATATTTTTTATCAGGGGTATGCTACCTCTCAGTAAATGGATCATTGGCTTACCTTCATTTATACCAAAAACTCTGAGGAAAAGGGCAGTTCCTTTTTTAGAAGTTTTGGAGAGTGTAGACTAAAGAACGTAATGGGGCAATTGATATTATGGTACTGAGGATATTAATTGACTACAAAGTTGAGGCCCAGGGAATAACATGATTGGTTGGAATTTTGGTCATATGGGCTATCAACAGGTTCCTTCTTTTCTAATGAAACCAAGAAGTGTGCTCATTGTCTGAATCCAGGTCCAAGAAAGTAGTCTACACATTTGGATAGCAACCAAACATCCTTGAAAGATAGCTGGGTGGAATAAACATGTCAGACCCAAACTCTCTTGTGTTCACATTCATTCTCCAAAGTTACTTAAATTTCTTGAGACAAAAAAGAGGTAGATTTTAAAATTTAATCCATTATAGGCTAGCTGAACTCTGAACTCAGAGACAAAGAACCATCAGATACAGCACAAAATTCAAGTATAGAAAGGATCAATAAATCAGTGATACTAGATCATTCTTAATCATCTCATTGTAACAACTAAGTGAGATATAATGTCAGTGCTTAAGGAAAGTGAGGATCAGGGTTTCATTTCAGATACATGATGAAGCAGGTTCGCTCTCTGATGTACCCTCTTCCTCCTCCTCCCTCCTGTAGCAGGGGTCTTTGGGCTGTTGTAAACACAATTCTAATAAAATTCCCATCTTTTTTGTTTCTTTTGGCCCTTAAGGACAACAGATTTTCTTCTGTGACCTTTATAATTCATAAGACAAAGAGAAAAAAGAAAGCCATTTAATTCTCCATAGTACATATTGAGCATGAAATGCTTAGTGTGGAAATGGTTAATGGTTAATGGTGTAAAAGGAAAATTTTAAAGATATTTGCAAGTATGTTCATCTAGGAGCAGTGGGAATGGAGAAAAGAAGGAAAGGGAACTGAACACACAGAATTTAATATGATTTTCTTGGAATTCTTGTTTTTGCATCTGCTGTTTTAAAATTTTTCAATTAATTGCTTAATTTTTAGTTAGCTGCTGGGAAACTGAGGAAAGAGGAGAGCTCTTAGACTTTGGCTGTGTTAGTCATCTTGGGATGTATTGATTATTGTATCATGGGTGGGTAGAATATAATGGTGCAGAAGACTGCACCCTAGATGTGACTTTTAAGGAGCTTTCTATGTCCATTGATAATTGAAAAACTTTAACAAAAGACCAAGAAAAATGTCATTTGTGAAGTTGTATGGTCATAGTTTGAGCTAGAGGGAATTACATTTTAAGAAATTTATTGCATTCTTATATGTATGTTTCTTACTTAAAATTCACAAATAGAAGAATGATCTTTAAGTTCATTTGTTTAAGGAAACATGATTAGATTTTCTTTCCTCCCTCCCATGGATTTGTTTTTGGCCTTTTGGTATTTTCTTTGCTGAAAAGATGGATATGTTAACAAAAATACACAATTAACCAAAAGCAGTTCATTTGGAATCACTTTCCCAAAAACCATTTTCATTCCATCCTAGAGAGAATTAGAGGGTGATTTAAAACAAAATTAACTTCAAAACTATAAGCTACACATATCAGATTGAAATGCATTGCATTTGTAGGAAATAATTTCTGCTCTTAATAGTTGATAATAAAGTGTGTGGATATAGTCTTAGATTGGTTTTGGTTTAATATTTTAATTGTTAAAATAAAGTATGTTTAAAATTGATGTATTTCCTTTCCCTTTTACATTTCAAATAAATGGATTAATTAATACTATCAATGTGAAGGGAATTTATAGTGTTGTCTAACTAACATTTTGAGAACATCCAGATCAAAGTATTGGAAAAGGAGCATAATTTTCAAAAGTAATACTTTAGATTTGGGTTTCTTGGGTGGTTGTTTTATCTTAATGTAGAACCTTGCTCAGAAACATAATATAATTAGAAATATACTTAACATAATCATACATAAATATGTAATTCATATGTTTATAAGTATTTATGTATGATTAGGTTTTATATATTTAATTGTATAAATAGAATTTTATATAACATTGGCACAGTGGATAGAGTGCTAGTTCTAGAGTCAGGAAGATTCATCTTCCAGAGTTCAAATCTGGTCTCAGGCACATACTAATTGTGTGATTCTGGGTAAATTACTTAACCTTGTTTACTTCAATTTCCTCATCTGTCAAATGGGCTGGAGAAAGAAATGGCAAAGCGCTTCAGTATGTCTGCCAAGAAAACCCCAGATGGGGTTATCTAGAGTAGGATATGACTGAAAAAATCAAACACAAGCCACAGTTTTGTAAACTTCTATATTACAAATGCATAAGTTATGAAATTTTCTTATATTCCCAAAAATTCAACTGCATAAATTGAAATGATGTTTGGTGCAAGGTCCATTAAAACCTAAAACCTGGGTATGCTAATCCGATACAAACAGTAATTTGCAAAGATCAAATTTTCAAGCTTAAGTTTGCCATGTTTTTAATGAGAAACAAAAGCCCTTTTATTCATATAGAGTGGTTAAGAAGAAACTGGAAGGTCTGTACCTAGGTTACTCTGAAGTAGGATGACAGGGAGTCTTCCACTTAAACAATAAAAGAAAAATATTTTGTTAGCTAAAATGCCCAGCAGTGGTGTATCATACTTGTTTAAAAAACATCTCCACTGGGCTCTAAGCATTCCAATCAATAGTATACAAGGAGGTTAAAAAGTCCCAAGAAATTTGCTTGGTATTTCCTAGGAGAAATACATGACTGACAGGCAGAAGCCTGGGAAGATGTGGAAGAAGCAGTGCTGCCCCCCGTTCCTTTCAGAAAGGGAGCAGCATTGCTGTAGGCGGCAGGAAAACCCTTTGGAATGTCAGATCAGTGTCATTGCATCACCTCCCCTAACTGGGCGCTCTTTAATATTTCTTCCTAAGCCATCTTCTCTTCTTCCTGTATACCCTTCCTTGTTAATCTCATCAGGTTCCATGGGTTTAACTTTTACCTCTATGAGGCGACTTACACAATTGTATAGACATGTATGTAATATGTATTCATGTGTGTGCATGTATGCATGTGTCTATGAGGTAGCTAGTTGGCACAATTTGACCTGAAGTCTAAGCCTCAGTTCATATCTGGCCTGAGGTACTTACTTGCTGTTTCCCTAGGCAAGTCACTGAACCTCTGTTTCCCCAGTTGTTTTTTAAAGGGTAATAATAGTACGTATCTCCCAGGGATGCTATGAGCATCAGTTGAAATAATATTTTAAAAATGCTTAATATGGTACCTGGCATATGTTAGATGCTTAATGTACCAGTACTAGATGCTCAAATACTTACAGGTTCATATACAATTGCAGATTTGTCCACAGATCTAGTATTGGTACATGTGTGTGGGTTAAAAAGAATGCTAGGGTACTATCCTTTAAACTTAGTTTAATCTAAAAGGCAAATATGATGATAAATATATTCAGTCATTTTTTCTGGTTTAGTGTGTATTCTCAAGTGCTTTAACTACTGTTTCAGACTATTTTTTTTTCCTTTTCTCATTAAAAAGGCCATTCCCTGACAACTTCTTAAAGAGGTCTATTCATGGAATGGGCATTACCTCACTTTAAGTGAGTACCTGAAAAGGCCTTAGCCTAGAAGGCCAAGGTCTCCCATTGCATCCTGGGCAGTCTCCAGTCATCCTGATGGTTACTGGATGCAGATGGCTCAGGAGGAGAAAGTGAGGCTGGTGACCTTGCACAGCCCTCACTCACTCAAAAAGTCAAGTGCAAGTCATGTCATCATTTCTCTGATGTCATGATCTTCTTTGAAAATGAAGAATGAACACAAGATGCTTAATAAATACTTATTCCTTCCTTCCTGTATATATGTATGTACTTATGTAATTATGTATATGCATTAAGTTCCACTCGTTTCCCTAAACTTCATTCCTGTGTCACCAGTTGCTTATTAGACCAGCGATATCAAACTGAAATAAAAATGGCAGCCATGAAATCATAGTAAGAATCCCTGTGGGATCGTATTGTCTTAGAAAACCACATATTAACATAATCTGTTTTATTGTATTATTATTTATTTTGTTAAATATTTCCGCTTAACATTTTAATCTGATTCAGGACACTTGGGAATGTTACAGTTCATGCATGCCATTTGACACCTCCATATTAAGCATTTCAAACTAGATGTCCCAGAGGAGTTTCAAACTCACTGTCACCAGAACTGAAATTACTATCATTCCTCCCAACCTTTTCTTCTTCCAAACTTCTCTATTTCTGTCAAAGTTCCTGCCATCATTCCTTGATGCAGTTCTCAGTTCACTCTTTTTCATTCCACATATTGAGTCATTTGCCAAATTTTGTTGTTTCTACTTGCACAATATATATATTACACTAAAATCTAACCTTTTATCTGCATGCTTACAGCACTGCCTTAATTAATGCTCTCATCGCTTCCTCCTGCCTGCTTTATTGCACTAGTCTCCTAATTGTTTTCTCCACTCCAGTTCATTCTTCATGCTGCTGCCAAAGTAGTTTTCCTTAAGTGCAGTTCTGACTGTGTGATTCTCCTATTCAGTCACCCCCAGAGGTTTTCTGTTGCCTCTAAAACAAAATATAAATGTTTCTGTTTAACTTTTAAACTGTATGCCACCCAGACCTAAGCTATCTTCATAGCCTCATTAGAAATTACTCCCTCGCCATACTCTGCAATCTAACCAAGCCTACTTTTGGTTCCTCTTACACAGCGCTCCAGCTCTTGCCGCTGTACCTTTGTATTGGGTGTCCCCTATGGATGTAATGCAGTCCCTCTTTACTATTCATAGGATCCCCGTTCTTGTAGCACCAACACTATGGTCTGCACGAAACCTTTCATGATCCTCTCAAACTGTTAACCCTTCCAAAACATCTTGAATGAACTACTCTGTATTAATTTTTATTTGTTCATATTTTAATTATGCCACATATTTTATATGTCCATACACACACATTGAATTGCTAAAATTCATCTATTATGATTATGTTCCCTTTTTACTTTTTTTCTTTTCATTTCAGATAAATTTATTAGTTAACACTACCAAAAACAAGGGAATCTATGGTACTATGACTAATGTTTTAAGAACATTAAGATGAAAATATAAGAAAACATAATTTTAAAAGGTTATACTTCTAGCTCAGATGTATTTGTAGGCTTTTGTTTTAGTTTTAATGAAGAGTCCTATTAAGAGAAACATTATGTAATTGTAAATGCACATAAATAATTTGTAAGCTTTTCTCATAGGCTTGAACGTTGTGTGGGTATAATAATCTTTGTTATCTCCCATTAGAATGTAAGTCCCTTACGTATAGGGATTGTTTCATTCTTTGTACCTGTCTTCCCCTCTCCTAACAGTGCCTGGCACATAGATGGCATATAGTCAATGCTTGTTGATTGCTACGTTGAATTCAGTGACATGTTCGAATTCTAGGTAATGAAGTGTTCCTACCACATCTTGATGATTGCGTGGATTAGTCATAGCCTTTTGTTAGCCTTCACCCTCTGCATGTTAAGGTTATTGGTAATTACTATTGAAATAATATGGTGATGGAAATTTTAAATGTAGATCTAAAAAAATTGTGCTATACCTATGCTAGAAAATCATTACACTAAAAAGAGGCATTAGTCTGATATGTTTTTTTGTTTGCAGCAAGTTCCCTCCTCCACACCCCAAAGAGAATGTATAATCCCTATTTGCTGATTAGAATGGAACTATTATAGTGTTTTTAAACTGTTCATGCTGAGGAGTTGCTAAGATGCTGGTGATACTTCAAGAATGTAGTTATTGAAATTAAAATTTCAGTTTCAGGGGAAAATGAAGTAATAGAGATTATCATATTTTACTTTTTTGGTCTCAAGATAATAAGAATTAATATCAGTTAAATGAAGTGAGTTAGGTTCTGTTTGCCAGAGTTGTCATAATTTATCTTTTATCAAAATGTACATTTACTGGGGTTTTTTTAGAACAATTTTTCATTCTCAATGCCAGGAAAAACATCAAATTTTCCAGTGAGTGTTAGAAAAAATAGCAGAATATAATCCACAATCCTTTGGAATTTTCCTCTTTTACAGTTGATAAACTTTTGTTAGGCCGTAGCAACTATTTAACAGCTATGTTGACCGTGGAAAGAGAAAAGCCTGGACAGATTTATTCATCTCTATTTCTTGAATCCCACATTTAAAAATATCCCTGTACTGTATTTCTTGAGATTTAACTCATTTAAAAGCCTGGCTTATGTTTTAACAACAGGTTACAAAGAGCACAGTTTTTAAAGATAGACAAATATAATGAAATAGAGCATTCACTAGTCACCCAACAGTCAAAAGGATCAGATTGAGTCCCCATCTTTTCATTGGGAAATTGGATTTCCTACCTGTAAATAGGGGTGGAGGATTCCAACAAAAAGTTTATCCTTAAGTCCTGCCTTCACTTTTTCTTTTTATCTAATGTATACTTTAAAAGTTGAAATAATGTAGTCCAGCCCTGTGCCTAATAAGTGAACTCCCTCTACATCACTGAACAAAATTATCATCCAATCTCTACTTGAATGAGAGAACCATTAAATCGGAAAGCAGTAAATTTTATTTTTAGATAGCTCTAATTATCTTATTCCTTATGCAGAACTGTAATTAGCTTTTGAAGCATTCATGTGCTCCTTATTGAAGGCAAAAACGTTTTCTAATCTCTCTTCCACATGATAGACTTTTACATATTGGAAAAAATAAATACACTGTTCCCCAGTCTTCCCCACCCCCAAGTCTTTTTTTCCCTACTCCTAGCAATCTTTTCTTCAACTATCCATCATATTACATTACTTTGAGTCATCTAACTGTCCTGGTCCCTCTACAATGGATTCATTCTAGTTGATCAATTTCCTTCTTAAAATGTAGCAACTTTGCTGATGACTCTAAAATCTATTTATTTAACCCTAATCTCTCTACTGATCTCCAGTCTCATATCTTTGACTTCCTTTCAGACATCTAGAACTCTAGACGTCTTAAACTAAACATGTTTGTAACACAACTCAATATCTCCCTTTTCCCCAATACTCTCCCATTCCAAATGTTCCTATTACTGTTCAGGACAACACCATCTGTCCAGTCCTCCAGGTTTGCAACCTTGGTATTATCTTCTACTTCTCATATTTTTCACTTCCCTTGACCTTATCATGGCCTGTTGATTTCATCTTTGCAATATCTCTTAAATACTCCCCCTTGTCCTTTGATACTTCCACCATTGGTTCAGGCTCCCATCACTTCACATGAGAATTATTGTAACAGCCTACTGGTGAGTCTGCCTCCCACAAGTTTCTGCCCATTCCAATCCATGCTCTATTCAAGTGTCAAAGTGATTTTCCTAAAGTATAGGTCTCACCATGACTCTTTCCTCCTCAATAAACTCCTATGGCTACCTGTTGCCTTCAGGATCAAATACAAAAGTCATTTTTTGACTTTTAAATCCACCCATAATGATGCACCCCTCCACCTTTTCATTCTTCTTATCCATTCCTCCCACAGACTCTGCACACTGGCTTCCTTGCTGCTTCCTCAAAGAAAACATGACATCTCTTGGCTCCAGGCATTTTCACCATGTGTCCCCATTCCTGGAATTCTGTCTCTGTCTCCTGGTTTCCTTCAAGTCTCAGCTGAAATTCCCCTCCTTCTACAAGAAGACTTTCCCAGTCTCCCTTAATGCTAATTCTTTCTCTGTCAATTACCTTTATTTATTCCCTGTGTATTTTGTTTATGCCTAGTTGTTTTCATATTATTTTCCCCCATTAGATTTTCAACTCTTTGAGGATAGGAGACTTCTCTTTTGCCTTTTTTGTATCCTCAGACTTTAGCATAGCGCTTGTTCTTGACTAGTCGACTTTTGGGCAAAAGAGAAGTCTCCTTTTTTTTGAGAGGCAGTGTTGTTGGTGTTTTGCTTTTTCATTTATATTAAACACATTTTCACATTAGTCATGTTATAAAGAATTAGAATCAGTGGAAGGAACCATGAGAAAGAGAAAACAAAAAAAATAAGTGAAAATAATATGCTTCAATCTGCATTCAAATTCCATAATTTTTTCTCTAGATGTGTCTTTTGGATTATTGTGTTGCTGTGAAGAGTCAAGTCTATGAAAGTTAGTCATTGCACAGTGTAGCTGTTACTGTATACAATGTTCTCCTGGTTCTGCTCACTTCACTCAGCATCAGTTCATATAAGTCTTTCCAAGTTTTCCTGAAGTATGCTTACTCATCATTTCTTATAGCACAATAGTATTCCATTTCATTAATATGCCACAACTTGGTCAGCCATTCCCCAAATGATGGATATCCCCTCAATTTCCAGTTCTTGACCACCACAAGAAATGAGCTGCTATTGTTATTTTTGTGCATGTGGGTCCTTTTCCCATTTTTATGATATCTTTCGAGATAGACTTAAGTGGTATTGCTGTATCAACGGGTATGCACAGTTTGATAGCCCTTTGAACATAGCTTCAAATTGCTCTCCAGAATGGTTGGATCATTTCACAACTCCACTAACAATGGATTAGCACTCCAATTTTCCCACATCTTCTCCAACATTTATCATTTTCCTGTTTTGTCCTATTAGCCAATCTGATAGATGTGTTGTGGTGCCTCAGAGTTATTTTGATTTGCACCTCTCTAATCAGTAGTGATTTAGAGCATGTTTTCATGTGACTATAGAGAGCTGTAATTTCTTCATCTGAAAACTGCCTGTTCATGTCCTTTGACCATTTATCAATTGGGGAATGACTTTATTCTTATAAATTTGACTTAATTCTCTATATATTTGAGAAATGAGGCCTTTATCAGAGACACTGACTGTCAAAATTGTTTTTCACCTTTCTGCTTCCCTTCTACTCTTGTTTGCAATGACTTTGTTTGTGGAAAACCTTTTCAATTTAATGTAATAAAACATAGCATTTTGCATTTCATAATATTCTTTCTCTTGTTTGGACATAAATTCTTCCCTTCTCCATAGATCTTACAGGTAAACTGTTCCTTGCTCTTCAAATTTACTTATAGTGCCATCCTTTATATCTAAATCATGTACACATTTTAACCTTATTTTGGTATAGGGTATGAGGTATTGGTCTGTGCCTAATTTCTGCCATACTGTTTTCCAGTTTTCTTAGCAGTTTTTATTCAGTAATGAATTCTTATCCCAGAAGCTGGAGTCTTTGGATTTATCATATAGTAGATTACTATAGTCATTGACTATTTTGTCTTGCATACATAACCTATTCCACTAATCCACCACTCTATTTCTTAGCCAACCAAGTAGTTTAGATAATTGCTGCTTTATAATGCAATTTAAGATCTGTTATGCCTAGGCCACTTTCCCTTGCATTTCTTTTCATTAATTCCCTTGATATTCTTGACCTTTTGTTCTTCCAGATGAATTTTGTTATTATTTTTTCTACCTCTATAAAATAATTTTTGACAGTTTGATTGGTATGGCAGTGAATAAGTAAATTAATTTAGGTTAAATTGTCATTTTTATTATGTTTGCTCTGCCCACCCATGAGTAACTGATATTTTCCCAATTTTTTAGATCTGATTTTATTTGTGTGAAGTGTTTTGTAATTGTGTTCATATAGTTCCTGGATTTATTTTGGCAGGTAGATTCCCAAGTATTTTCTAATGTCTACAGTAAGTTTAAATGGGAATTCTCTTTCTCTTACTGTTGGACTTTGTTAGTAATATCTAGAAATGCTGATGATTTATGTAGGTTTATTTTATATCTTGGAACTTTGCTAATGTTGTTAGTTATCTCAAGAAATTTTTCAGGTGATTCAGATTCTCCAAATATACTTTCATATCAGCAGAGTGATAACTTTGTTTCTTCTTTGCCTGTTCTAATTCCTTCAATTTCTTTTCCTTATTGCTGAAGGTCACATTTCTAGAACAATATTGAGTAACAGTGGTGATAATGGACATCCTTGTTTTACCCCTCAATCTTTTTGGAAACGCTTCTAGCTTATCCCCATTACACATAGTACTTGCTGATGGTTTTTAATGGATGCTACCTATAATTTTAGAGAAGACTCCATTTATTCTTATTGTTGCTAGTGTTTTTAATAGGACCAGTGTTGTATTTTCTCAGTAGATTTTTCTGCATGTGATTTCTGCATATGATTTCTGTTAGTTTTGTTATTGATATGATCAATTATGTTGATAATTTTCCTAATAATTAACCAGCCCTGTATTCCTGGTATCAATCTTACTGGGTAATAGTGTATTATCCTCGAGATAAATTGCTGTAATCTCTTTGCTAAAAATTTTGCGTCTATATTCATTAGGGAAATGGGTCTATAATTTTCTTTCTCTGTTTTGTTTCTTCCTGGTTTAGGTATCAGCACTGATTCCTTCACCTGTTTTTCCAAATAGTCTGTACAGTATTAGAATGAATTATTCTTTAAATATGTGGTAGAATTCACTTGTAAATCCATCTGGCCATTGAGATTTTTTTCTTAGGGAGTTCATTGATGGCTAATTCAATTTCTTTTTCTGAAATGGAGTTATTTTATTTCCTTTTCTGTTAATCCAGGCAATTTATATTTTTGTGATCCATTTCACTAAGATTTTCAGATTTATTGACATAAACTTGTGCAAAATAACCTTAATTATTATAGTTTCCTTTTCATTGGTGGTGAATTTACCTACTTCTTTTTTGGTACTGGTAATTTGGTTTTCTTCTCTTTTTTTGATCAAATTAAACAAAGGTTTATCTTATTTTATTACTTTTTCATAAAATCAGTTCTTAGTTTTATGTATTAGTTCAATGGATTTCTTAATTTCAATTTTCTTAATTTCTCCTTTTGTTTTCAGAATTTCTAATTTAGTATTAGGTTGGGGATTTTTTTAGCTTTTTTAGTTTTTTGCCCAATTAATTGATCTCCTTTTTCTCTATTTAATTCATCTAAGCATTGAGAGATACACAACTTCTCCTAACAACTACTTTCGTTGCGTTCCTTAAGTTTTAGGATGTTGTCTCATTATTGTCGTTCCCTTAGATGTAGTTATTGATTGCTTCTATGATTTTTTGTTTGACCCACTCAATATTTCGGATTAGATTATTTAGTTTCCAGTTGATTCTTAGTCTGTCATTCCATGACCCTTTATTACATGTAATTTTTATTACATCATGACCTGAAAAGGATGCATTTAATATTTCTATCTTTCTGCTTTGGATTGTGAGGTTTTTAATGCCCTAATACATGGTTAGTTTTTGTGTAGGGGTTTTTAATGCCCTAATACATGGTCAGTTTTTGTGTAGGTGACATTTACCACTGAGAAAAAGTTATGTTGCTTTCTATCCCAATTCAGTTTTGAGATTCTATTCATCTCCTTAACTTCTTTCTTGTTTATTTTGTGTTTAGATTTATCTAATTCTGAGAGGAAGAGGTTGAGGTCCCCCAGTAACCAAGTTTTTGTTGTCTACTTCTTCCTATAGCTATCCTTTAACTTCTTCTTTAGGAATTTAGATGCTATACCACTTTTTACATATATGTTTAGTAATTATTTTACTTCATTGTCTGTGGTACCTTTTAGCAGTATGTAGTTTCTTTCCTTATGGCTTTTAATTAGACCCATTTTTTGTTTTTGTCTGAGATCAAGATTGCCACCCCTGCTTTTTTCTTTTTTAAATTCAGTAGAAGCATATTACTTTCTGCTCCATCCTTTTGTCTTTACTCTATGTGTGTCCCTCTTCTTTAAATGTATTTCTTATAAACAATATATTGTAGGATTATGTTTTTAAATCAATTCTGCTATCTACTTCTGTTTTATGGGAGAGTTCATCCCATTCACATTCACAGTTGTGATTACTATCTGTGTCTTTCTTTCCATCCTATTTCCTGTCCTGTTCATGCTTTTCTCTCTCCTTTCTCCCCTTCCCTCCTCACTAGAGTTTTGCTTTTGACCACTGACTCCCTCAATCTGCCCTCCTTTCTATCAGCCCTTTCCCTTTCCTTACCTCTTTTCCTTTCTACTTCTTTCCTCTCTTCTGTCTACCCTCTTCCTGTCCTTTCCCCTTTTCCTTCCTACCTCCTGTTAGATTTCTCTACCTAACAGATTGTTATTCCTTCCTTAAGCCAAATCTGATGACAGTAAGGTTCAAACAGTACTCATCTCCCTCCCTTCTTTCTGTCTATTCTAATAGGTCTTTATGTCTCTTCATGTGATGAAATTTACCCTTTTCTACCTCCTCCTTTCCTCTTCTCCCAGTACAATCCCTTTTCACCACTTAAACTTTTTATCATCACACCAAAGTCAACTTATACCCATGTCCTCTGTCTGTGTATACCCTTTATGAATGTCGTGATAAAGATGCACTTTTCAAGAGTTGTAAGTCTCATCTTTCCCATTTAGGGATATAAAGTTTACCTGTATTGAATAACCTGGTTTGTTTTTCTTTGCTGTTTACCTTTTTATGCCTCTCTTGAGTCTTATATTTGAAGATTACATTTTCTTTTGAGCTTTAGTCTTTGCATCAGGAAAGTTTGGAAGTCCCCTATTTCTTTGAATGTGCATCTATTCCTCTGGAAGATTATGCTCAATTTCACTTGGGTGTTTGATCCTTGTGATCTAAGGTCCTTTGTCTTCCAGAATATCATATTCCAAGTAAAAGATGAGATATTTTCATGCAGAAGCTTCTAGGTTCTGTATAATCCTGACTGTGGTTTTATGATATTTAAATTGTTTCTTTCTGACTGTTATATTTTCTTTTTGACCTGATAATTTTGGAATTTGGCTACAATATTCCTTGGTGTTTTCAATTTCGAATCTCTTTTAGAAAGTCATTGGTTCATTCTTTTGATGACTATTTTACCCTCTGGATTTAAAGCCCTCAGGGCAGTTTTCCTTGATGATTTCTTGAAAAATGCTGTCCAAGCTCTTTTTTTGATCATGGGTTTCAGGTACACCAATAATTTTTAAATTATTTCTCCTGGATCTGTTTTCCATGTCAGTTGTTTTTCCAACAAGGTATTTTATGTTTTCTTCTATTTTTTTCATTCTTGTGATTTGTTTGACTGATTCTTGATGTCTCATAGAGTCATTAGCTTCCACTTTTCCAGTTCTAATTTTTAACAAATTGTTTTCTTCAGTTGTCTTTTATGCCTCCTTTTCCATTTGTTCCATCTTACTTTTTAAGGAGTTCTTCTCCTCAGTGAGTTTTTGTGCCTCCCTTTCTATTTGGACAATTCTACTTTTTAAGGAATTGTTTTCTTCAGTGTACTTTTTCCCCATTTGGCCAATTGTATTTTTTTAAAGATGTGTTTTCTACATTCCGTTTTTTGTTTTTCTTTTCCAAGCTGTTGACTCTCTGTTGTATACCTTTTATTTTTTTTCCCCCAGTTTTTCTTCTATCCCTCTTGCTTGACTTTTAAAATCCTTCTTGAGTTCTTTCAAGAAGACGTTTTGGGCTTGAGACCGGTTCATATTTTCCTTTGAGGTTGCTGATGTGGGTATATTGACAATGTTATCCTTCTCTGAATTTGTGCTTTGATCTTCCCTGTCCCCATAATAAGAATCTGTGCTCCTTCTCTGTTTTTGGTTTTTACTCATGGTGTTTGCCTGTTTCCTGCCTTTTAAAGTTGAACACTCCTACTGGAGCACGGATGGCACTGACATAAGCTTTTGTTCTAGAGCCTCAGGTGCTGGCAGCTGGAGACTGTAAGGATTTGGCAGCTTACTTGGTGTTGAGCCAGGGTCAGCAACTCTGAAGCTCTCAGGGGTGGCAGTGTCTGATCCCTGGAGGACATCTGCTCACATGGTCTTCTTTGAAACTCTGGAACATTTTAATGCCAGACGATGCCTGGCTGCCAGTGCAAGTGGTGGTTTTCTGAGCTGGGGTTTACTGGTTCCTTTGCTTTTGCCAAGGCACTCGGGGGGTCCTGGTATTGGTCCTTGCCTGCTTCACCACCCTGGGGCTCAGGTTCTTCCCCTGGTTTGCTGAGGTGGGGTTTGCTGCTGGCTTGTTTGGACACCTCCCATCCTCTACTCTCCCCCTTATATCAGAACAAGAGGGACTTTTCCTGTTCTTCCCCTAAGATTCCTAGGCTATGAGACTGCTGCACCCCATCTTTCTGCTGGCTCAGCTGTTCCTGGGTTTTTCCTGGGGTGATATTTTCTGGGTTTTTAGAAGTCAGTAAGGGAGAGTGCTTCTTACTCCATCATCTTGGAGATCTCACAAAAACTGTTTTCCGCTCAGCCACCCCTAGCAGCCTGTACTCTTGACTCAGTGGTATCCATTATTCTCAATCCCTTTTCTAATCTGTTCTCCAAACCTCTGTGTCTTTGTCAAGTTTATCTCTGTTTTCTGTCCCTTTTTCCGTCTTTCGCGTTTATAGATTGTTCTGTAGTTGGTTGCTTCTCCATTTCCTCTATTAATCAGTCCACAGATACTCAGGGCCTATTATGTGACAGGGCTGTTCTAAGTATTGGGGATCCAAGTACAAAAAATAAAGCAATTTCTGATCATAAATAATTTATGTTCTAGTGAGGAAGACAACAAATAAGTATAAAAGTATGTATATGTAATATAAAGTGAATAAATACAAATAATATAAAAATAATTACGTTTTTCAAAGGAGAGCACTGTTGTTTGAGGGGATTAGAAAAGCTGTTATGCTAAATATTATATTTGAGATAAATCTTAAGAGAAATCAGGATTCTGAGTCAAAGGTATGGTGTGAGGGCATTCCATGAATATGAAAGAGTCAGTGTGTTGGTACAGAGACAGTACAGTGTTTTATGTAAGGAGCTGATCGGAAGCCAGTATACCTTTATCGTAGCATGTGGGAGGGATTAATGTCCCGTGAAGCTAGAAAAATAGGTTTGGGCCAGGTTTCAGGGTTTAAAAAGTAATATTGGAATTTATTTTTTATTCTACTAACAGTAGAAAGCCAATTGAATTGATTGATGAGGGGAATCACTTTCTTAGATCTTTGCTTAAGGATATTAGTTTTTCACCAATTTATTCTCATAAATACATAGAAATTATGCCTTACTCATTTTGCTTGCCTTTTCAACACCTTGATTAGTGTATTGCATATAGTAGGTACCTAGTATGTGTTGGATGAATGAAATAAGGATTTTTTGGCAGGGGTGGTAGTGGGGTGGTTGCTATTATAGAATTACCTTTAGATTAAAATTATCCACAGAGAATATAAAGATAATTTTGAAAAATCTCTACTTTTAGAAAGTCCTCAAAATGTTTAATCTGATTGCTCTTTCCCTCCCCCAAGCAGACATTAGATTTCTTTGTCTTTACACCTTACATGTCTTAGAAAAAGTTGGTGCAAATTTTG
Source organism: Bettongia penicillata ogilbyi (assembly GCA_023548195.1). Taxonomy (NCBI): domain Eukaryota; kingdom Metazoa; phylum Chordata; class Mammalia; order Diprotodontia; family Potoroidae; genus Bettongia; species Bettongia penicillata. The sequence goes on along the minus strand of JAJHZJ010000560.1, from coordinate 2,618,986 downwards.
TCCTCAAGAATTGTTACATGGTTGGTTTAATCTTGTCCACTGACCTAGACTCTCTTGCTCTTTTCTCTTTTCTCTCTTCTCCTATTCTTCCTCCTGTGGTATAGCTTTCACTCTCAGAGGAACAGAATGAAGTTACGAAAAATGGCTGTGAATCCAGGGAGCTGGTCTACCTCGTGCAGATAGCTTGTCAGGTAAATGACAGTTTTATTTCTTCATTTTGCATATGTGGCCACAGTACTTAATCAAAATCCTTAATGGAGATTTCAATATCCCCTTTCTCTCATATATAATATGCTTTGCCCGTATTGCTCCATATGTCATATGTCAGTCCATAGAACAGTATTTCTAGACCATAGCTCTAAAATTGCTGTTGGGCTATGAACAGCTAGTAGGTAAGAAAATAATTGGTCTTTTAAAGAGAAAAACAGTTATGTGCCTCTAATATGTTGTGGAATAGTATAAAAGTACTTTTGCAATGTAAACATCACATCCATATGCATTCTTAGATAGGAGTACTAATTTTAGCATTTGTATATGAGTACAAATGACTATTGTATAGAAATGTATCTACTTCCTTCTTTAATCCTATATTTCATTTGCTTGCATTTTAGTGGAGTTAAACCAGTTTGTGTAATAGATATTTCATTTATTCCTAAAGTTTAAGAAAAATACTTTTGAATGAAAATAATTCATGTAATTAATAAGAGTTTCATTTGAATAAAAATGAGATGAAATGTATAAAAAGGATCTTCTGTTTGAATACCGACAGTCAATCAAGCTTTCTGAATCAATAGTTTTTTCTTGTTGAAGAGAATGACCTCTGTTGACATATGCATCAGTTGCGTGGAACTTGGTTTTTTTTTTTGGTTTTTAATAGAGTACTTCCTACTATATTTCCCTTTATGAGATTAAAAATGTGTAATTCTTTGTCATTTGCTTTGGAAAATGTTCAACTATGTTTTGTATATTGGCTAGTTAATGTATATTTTTGAAGTATATTTCCTGGTAGGCTAGTTTTAGGTTGGTAAGTGTAGGATTCTATAAAATAGTACTCAAAAATCTGGAACTAAGTAAGAGTATAGAGAAATTCAGGATTTGATTCAAAGAGAAACATGATTTTTTTCTTTAATTCTAATACCTTACAAAAACAAAATTAGGTTAAAAAATAATTGTACTTCTACAAGATACCAGACTGTGGGTTAGAAAAATCATCCATGACGTTTATGGAAGTGGGAAAGATTTAATCATCTTTTTAAATTACTGAAGTCCATTGAAAAACTCTCAGATATATTCTACTTACTCATTCAGCATTAGTTTTGTAACATGTATATCTTGGAAGCATCTTGTGAAAATTCATTCACAAATTTAACTCCTAGTTACCTGGACAGAGGATAGCAACTCTACATTAACCACGTTGAATTTTAAAAGCCTTTTTCACCTAACACATTTCAGCACTATCTTTCCTTTTTTGTCATTATACATACAGAAATATCAAATTTTAATAACTTCAGCAAAATTATTTTAGAAAAATCTATGTTCTCAAATCAAGTACTTTATAACTAATATAAAGATTTCCAGTTTGGGATTATTTATGCTACCTTCTATGGATATAATTAATGTATAAGTGGTTGCGTTTTCAAATGTTATTGCAACAGAATCTCCTAGGCATCTCCATTTCTGGTCATAAGTAATATTTTGAAAAAAAGTATTTTCAATTTTTCATTGTTTTTCAGTGATGTCTGACACTGATCCCGTTGGGGTTTTCCTTGCAAAGATACTGACATAGTTTGCCATTTCCTTCTCCAGCTTATTTTACAGATGAGGAAATTGAGGCAAACAGGGATAAGTGACTTGTTCAGGGTCACACAGCTAGTAAATTTATCAGTCTGGATTTTCCAGTTCAGCACTACCTCAATTTGCCAACTAGCTTGCCCCCTTTTCATTTTTAGGCCACAGAATACCGATTTGTGAAAAGTAATAATTGCATACGTTATAATATCTTAATGATGTAATCTGACTTTGCTATAGTCAACACTGATGTGTCCCAATTTCTGAATTTCTATATCTCTGCCATGGTCAATAGGGATGGATATTAAATGTTAATCATATTAAACTACTTATATTTATTTGTCAGAAATGAGAAATCATTTAGAATTCTAATATCTTAGAGTTATAGATTATAGATTATCTGGTGCAACTTCTACCTAAAGTATGACTTTCTTCTACAATAACCTAGTCAGGTAGGTATCCCATACCAGGTTTTGACTTTGAAGCCAAGCATAATCTTTTTTTTAGACAAATATTCAGAGATTTGAAGAAAGACAAGAGATAAGGTGTCACCTGGTCTTCTCTTATGTAGTGAATAAATCACCAAGTTTTTGTTAAGCTGCTTCTATGCTTTAGGCCCTGGAGATACGGAGGTATAAAGGAGACAGTCTCTGTTAAGAGAGTTTATAACCCAGGAGGGGGAAATAATGTGTGCATGTAAAAATAAAGTAAAATTGAGTGGGTGAGAGTGGGTCAGCAAGGTCTCATATGCATATTTGAATTCTATCTTCAAAGGAAAATAAGGTTTCTGAGAATTAGAAGATAAGGGAAAATTCAAAGGCAGGAAGTCAGAAATCAAGTATCCTGTCCATCTAGAATGTGGCCAAATTATTGGTCAGCTTTTAAAACTGAAGCCAGTAATTTCTCAATATTTTGTCTGAGGTTTCAAAGTTTAAATTTCTATCATAGATATATGTGTATCTATACCTATACCTATACTTATACCTATACCTATATATATATAATATATATATGTATCTGTAGATATCTACACCTATAGCTATATCTACATCTGCATATAGATACATATATGTACATATATATGTATATACATATATATATGCATGTATACATATCACACAGACTGTGATTACTGATCAGTGAATATTTATGATGTGCTTACTTTATGTCTACCACTGTGAGAGGTGCTGGGAATATACAAAAACCAAAGTGAGGCAGAGCTTGACTTTAAAGAGCTTATATACTTAAAATAATGCTTTGATATCTTATACAAACCCAATTATGAGTACAGTGCAATAATATCTTGTATATATATTAGGTTTTTTAAAAAAAGCTCCTCAGTTTATTTTTCTTTTTAAATGTTTTATTGATTCTTTTTATTTTATCTTAATATTCCTGTCACCAATAACTTTCCTATGCTCATCTACACCTACACAGAACTTCTTTTTTTCTTATGATTATATATATATAATAAATTTATTTATTAAACTTTTTACATTCATTTTCACAAAATTTTGGGTTCCAAATTTTCTCCCCATTTGTCCCCTCTCCCCACCCCAATACACTGAGCATTCTAATTTCCCCTATCACCAATCTGCCCTCTCTTCTGTCATCCCTCCCTTCCCTTGACCCCATCTTCTCTTTTGTCCTGTAGGGCCAGATAACTTTCTATTCCCCATTAACTGTATTTCTTATTTCCTAGTAGCAAGAACAATACTCAGCAGTTGTTCCTAAAACTTTGAGTTCCAACTTCTCTCCATCCCTTCCTCCCCACCCATTCCCTTTGAGAAGGCAGGCAATTCAATATAGGCCATATCTGTGTAGTTTTGCAAATGACTTCCATAATAGTCATGTGTGTAAGACTAACTATATTTCCCTCCATCCTATCCTGCCCCCCATTGTTTCTATTCTGTTTTTTGATCCTGTCCCTCCCCAAGAGTGTTGACTTCAAATTGCTCCTTCCTCCCATTGCCCTCTCTTCCATCATCCCCCCCACCCTGCTTATCTCCTTCTCCCCCACTTTCCTGTATTGTAAGATAGGTTTTCATACCAAAATGAGTGTGCATTTTATTCATTCTTTTAGTTGAATGTAATGAGAGTAAACTTCATGTTTTTTTCTCAGCTCTCCTCTTTTTCCCTCCACTAAAAAGTCTCCTGCTTATCACTTCTATGAGAGATAATTTGCCCCATTCCATTTCACCCTCTCTCCACCCAATATATTTCCCTCTCACCGTTTACCTTAATTTTTTTAAGATATGATCCCATCCTATTCAATTCATTCTGTGCTCTCTGTCTCTGTGTGTGCATGCATGTGTGTGTGTGTGTGTGTGTGTGTGTGTGTGTGTGTGTGTGTGTGTGTAATACCCCTAACTACCCAGATACTGAAAAGTTTCAAGAGTTACAAATATTGTCTTTCCATGTAAGAATGTAAACAGTTCACTTTTGGTAAGTCCCTTATGACTTCTCTTTGCTGTTTACTTTTCCATGCTTCTTCTCATTCTTGTGTTTGAAAGTCAAATTTTCTTTTCAGCTCTGGTCTTTTCATCAAGCATGCTTGAAAGTCCTCAATTTCATTGAAAGACCATATTTTCCCCTGAAGTATTATACTCAGTTTTGCTGGGTAGGTGATTCTTGGTTTGAGTCCTAGTTCCTTTGACTTCTGGAATATCCTATTCCACGCCCTTTGATCCCTTAATGTAGAAGCTGCTAGATCTTGTGTTATCCTGATTTTATTTCCACAATACTGGAATTGTTTCTAGCTGCTTGCAATATTTTCTCCTTGACCTGGGAATTCTGGAATTTGGCCACAATGTTCCTAGGAGTTTCTCTTTTTGGATCTCTTTCAGGCGGTGATCGATGGATTCCTTCAATACTTATTTTGCCCTCTGGTTGTAGAATGTCAGGGCAGTTTTCCTTGATAATTTCATGAAAGATGATGTCTAGGCTCTTTTTTTGATCATGGCTTTCAGGTAGTCCCATAATTTTTAAATTGTCTCTCCTGGATCTGTTTTCCAGGTCAGTTGTTTTTCCACTGAGATATTTCACATTCTCTTCCATTTTTTCATTCTTTTGGTTTTGTTTTGTGATTTCTTGGTTTCTCAGAAAGTCATTAGACTCCATCTGTTGCATTCTAATTTTGCGAGAACTATTCTCTTCAGTGAGCTTTTGAACCTCTTTTTCCATTTGGCTAATTCTGCTCTTGAAAGCATTCTTCTCCTCATTGGCTTTTTGAACCTCTTTTACCAATTGAGTGAGCCTATTTTTCAAGGTGTTATTTTCTTCAGCATTTTTTTGGGTCTCCTTTAGCAAGGTATTGACCCGTTTTTCATACTTTTCTTGCATCTCTCTCATTTCTCTTCCCAGTTTTTCCTCCACCTGTCTAACTTTCTTTTCAAAATCCTTTTTGAGCTCTTCCAAGGCCTGAGCCCACCCGACATCCCCCTGGGATGTCTGGGGTACCGAGGCCCTGCCCTCAACGTCTTTCCCTGATGGCAAGAATATGTCCTCGTCATCGTTAGATCCGAAAGTCGGGATCATTTGCATTTGTTCAAAAAAACTCTCTATAGTCTTATTTTTCTTCCCTTTTCTAGGCATTTTTCCAGCCAGTTACTTGACTTCTGAGATTCCTGTCCACCCCCGCCTAGATCCGCCCAGCTAGTGCTTGGGGTCTGAGATTCAAATGTGCTTTCCGCAGCAGGCGCCACTGCTATTCAATGTGACCTTTAGTTCTGGTGCTGGGTTGGGGGCAGGGCTGCCTCCCAGGCTCAGTTCCCTGAGGGACTTTATGCAGAGACCTTCAGAAATGGAGCGGGTGGGGCAGGGCCGTCTCCCAGGCTCAGCGCCTTCAGGTGGTTTATGCAGAGACTTTCAGTAATGAAGATCCTGCCTGCTGCTGGAGGAGTCCCAGGCCGCCGATGCTGCCTCCGCCGCCACCCCCGCTTCTGCCTCCGCCGCTTCCCACCCCTGCCTCTGCCTCCGCCGCTTCCTGTCCCCAGCTCTGCCTCCGCCGTTTCCTCCCAAGGGGGCCCGAGTCACGGAGACACTTCACTCCCCCTCTCGGCCAGGCCAGCCGTCTCTCTCACTGACCTGTAGCTTCTGTGGGCGGAGGGACCTTCCAGGCCGCCGGAGGTTCTGTCCCTGAAGCCTGCTTGGGTCAGCTTCTCCTGGGCCGTGGCCAGGGCAGCGCTGGGGTGGGGTCCGCTTTCCGGGGCATGACGGCCCCTGGGGACGGCTCTCCAAGGCTCTCTGGAACGGAAATCTCTTCCACTATGTTTCTGCACACCCTGCAGTAATTGAGAACTTCTGGGGAGGTGTTCTTACATTAAATCTATGGGCTGTGGGTTCGGAGCTCCTAAACGTGCGTCCTCCTACTCTGCCATCTTGACTCCACCCCAGTTCTGCTTATATTTTATAGAATCTTTTAAAATACATTTTTGGGTTTGCTTTGAATTCTTCACATTGATAATTTCATCACAATAATATTTTTTTTACATTCATATACAAAAATTTGTCAATGATTCTCCAATCAGTGGACGCCCTTTTCCCTTCCATCTCTTTGTTATTACAAAAGATACCATGCCTTTTCCTTTCTTTCCCCTTTCTTGGAGAGTGTTTATCTAGCCGTTACATTATTGATTCAGTTTCATTAAACTAGATTTTACTGTGTTTGGTCTTAGAAGACAGCAAAGCTTCAGGTTTTTAACTTCAGGTTTGTTTTAGAGGTAACAAAATAGACTTTTTAAACAGATTTTTTTAAACGTTTCTTAGATTCATTACTGAAACTATCAGCAAGAAATTTTTTTTCTTGCTTGTCTTACTCTCAGGTTAATTAGGAAAGTAATCTGATATGATATGATATCTCACCCATAATGTTACATAAATCAGTTTGTGGTCAGCTGGGAGAGAATATTCTACACACACACAAACGCACACACACACACACACACACACACTCACTCTTATCTTCTATTATCCTCGGTATTATAGATTTTTTTGCTTTGATACTGACTTTAAAGGTTTATCAAGCAAGTATATATGGAAAATTGTAATCTGCATAATTCTAGTACTGCCTAATAACATGAATCCAAATAGGAGACATCACTTAATACATTAAAAGGGACTTGGTGAAAGAATATTTTGTGACCATTAACTGTGAAACCACAGCTTAAAAAAATTTTTTTTTTAAATTCTTTAAGCTTTGAAAAACATATTTGTTTTTGCAAAAATCAATAAAGTATATGTTCCTTTTTCTAATTCAGGAGAGCATTCTTGCTTTCCAATCTTTATAAATGCCAAAAAGTCAAAGTGGACTTCATAGAATATTAAACATAGAATGTCGACTTAAAATGTGTCTCCTGTAATACTAGTGGGATTTCAAGCCACACAGTATCTAAATCTATGTAACCTGGACCTGTGAATCACTAGACAGATACCCAGCTACTTCATATTGAATAAGAATCTATATATGCATAAAACATTGCTATGTATTATCTGAAGATAACCAATAATAATTAATACTAACAAATATAATATTTATCATCTGGAAACCCAATTGCATTTTTAATAATCTTAAAAATGGTTTTTGTACTTGAAAAGGTTGTAAACCATTGCTTTCTAGTGTAAAATTGGTGAAACCTGATAAACGCTAAGACAGTGAAATAGAGATTAAAATCATGAAACAATGATGAAACAAAAGCTATTGTACTTAGTGATATAAAACATATTGATTAAGGCAGCATTGCTTTATAGTCTTACTGGTTCATCAAATATCAATGTGAATAAAAACAGGAACAACTTTACGTGCCATTGCAAACAAGAAGAAACAAATGTTTGCTATGCATCTAGAGCTCTGGTTTTCCTGTCAGAAAGACTAAGATTTTAAGTTTCTCCAATAAGACTGTCTGACCATAGACTAGTCATTTAACTTTTCTCAGCCTTAGTTCTCTAATTAAAAAACTGAAATAACCTGTGTGGAAAGTACCTGTTTCATAAGTTTGTCATAAAGATCAAATGATATCATATATGTGAACAGTAAAACCCTTTGTACCTATCAGCCATCTTTAGCATGAAGTTTAAAAAATATTACATGTGATTGAATATTCTAGAAAAAAATTTAGATGGAGATGGACAATGAAGAAAGAAGTTGATTAGGATGACACATGGGAATATAAGTTTCACGATTTAAGTTCAGTATGAAACAATAAAAGAATTTTTTTTTTCTTTTGGAAATCAAGTCTGTGTGACTTTCAAAAAATTGTTTTCTTCATGTTTCCAAGATGAAATTCTTAATTTTGAAAAGATATGTTGTTTGCTGATAATTGACCCCAGTGTGGAATTCTATCATTTAATAGGAAAAATGAGTACAGAGTTTGCAGTCAGAAAGACCTGAGTTCAAAGCTAGTCCCAGACACTTACTACCCCTGTAACCCTGGGCAAGTGACTTAATTTCTGGTTGCCTTAGTTTCCTCAACTGTAAAATTGGTTTTAATAACACACAAATGTGGAAGTAGTTAATAGCACCTGCCTCCCAAAGTAGTTGTGATGATCAAATGAGCTGATATTTGTAAAGTTCCATTGCATGTGGCGTAGTTGGTTGATTGTTGTCCTTTGTTCTTAAAGGACATCACTACGTTATGGTCAATTTATAGTATGTCCTGCTGTGGCTGATCAGACCAATCCAAGCTCAGGATGCTCTATCACAGGTCAGGCACAAATAGGCTATGTGACCATTTGGGATGTATTATTTACATTTGCTCATCTCGTGTTTTCTTTTGAGCTATTTCAATTCTGCCTTGCTTATAGAGCACAGTACCTTCTTGATGAGGATATGCCCTCATGGGCAGTCCTGTGCCAGTGTCTCTCATGTCATGCAGTCAGTTCCAGAGTTCTTCACAGAGACTTTGAGAGTATCCTTGTATTGCTTCTTTTATATGGTCTAAAAAGCATATGAGTTTTTGCCTTGTGTGAATTCTTTGTAAAATAGTCTTTTAGGCAAGTATACATTTGACATTTGAACAACATGACATGCCTAATGGAGTTGTGCTCTCTGCAGTAGCGTGTGAATACTTGGCAGTTTAGTTTGAGAAAAGGACCTCAGTTCCTGATACCTTATACTTCCAAGTGATCTTCAGAATCTTCCTAGGGCAATTCAGGTGGACATGATACAATTTCCTGGCATGGTCCTGGTATACTGTCCAGGTTTCAGAGGCATAAAACAATGAAGTCCACACAACAGCTCTGTAGACCTTCAGTTTGGTAGTCATCTAGTAGGTACTATAAATATTTATTGCCTTCTTCTAAGTAGTGACTCTTACCAATTGGGGAAAAAAATGTTTCATTATCTCTTCTCTGGGGATGAAGGTTGTTTTGTCCATTTAATTTGATTTGAGTTCCTTTTAGTGGTTTTTTTTTTGTTTGTTTGTTGTACCATAATTGTGTAAATTAATTTCCTCACTCCATGTTCTTCACTCTGCATCAGTGCAAACACAGCTTCCTGTTTCTCCAAATATGTGCTCATTGTTTATTACAACAACGTGACATTCTAACTACCACTACTTTCTTATACCATAGTCTGTTCAACCATTCTCCCAAGTGAGAGATGTCTACTCTGTCTTCTCCATTTTTTTTTACTGTCAAAATACATTGAATATTTTGTTTTATAAAGAGAAACATCCCCTCTGTCACTGACAGAGTCTGTGTTGAATAGAAGGTTCTCTGGCTCAGAGTGTATGAAAAGTCTAGTCACTTTTCTTGCACATCCTGAAATTATTCTTCAGAAGAGGGGACAAGTTTGCAGCTCTGTCAGCATGTGGCTATGTTATTGTAGCTCCACCAGTCTGAGCTGTGATGTAGAGGGGAAAAAGTGCTGGACACCCTGAGTGCAGATGGTATGTAAGATCCTTTCTGTTTGGCCCTGTTTAAGTAGCTTAACCTCTTTTTGTTTTCAGTTTCTTTATGCTTCCTTCATAATTAACAAACTTCTTACTTTGTCAGTCTCTTCCTTTTCTCTTCCTATTCAATTTTTGGTACTCGCTGAGACATTCCTAACAACATTGTTCTTCTCTCATAATATTTTCCAGTCAATTGTACTTTCTCATGTCCCTTTCATTGATCAGAAGCAGTTAGGTAGTTCAGTTAATAGAGAGCTAGATCTGGAGTCAGGAAGACCTTAGTTCAGATATGATCATAACTTGTGACCTTGACCTTTTTGCTTCAGTTTTTTCAATTGTAGAATGATGATAGTAACAAAATAGTTGTTGTGAGGTTAAAAATGAGGTATTTTTAAAAATTTTAAAACATTTCTTGCCACATTGAAGTTACTACATAAATTACTATTATCACTGTCATTAAGAGTAAGCCAGATACATCTTGCTCTCATTTGCCACTTGCAGACTACCACCGTCACTCAGCAACTTTTCCATTGTGCTTCATGCTATTCAAATTATTCCGTAATTCAGATCCTAGTGGCCATTATCTACTGACACCCAGGACATTCCTCCTTCCTGACTCAGACTTCCTTTCTAGCCCAAATCCTGCCCACATACTAAAACACTAAAAGATGCTTTTTGATGTACCTTCAAATACCCAACTTCCCAGTTTTTCAATCTCTTCCACCTCACCTACAATGGGATGCATGTTTTTTGTTTTGCTATCACCCTTTAATGTTCGTGAGCTTCGATAGCATTTTTCTCATATTATTTTGTCATTCCATCTTTACAGATGCTTCCTCATCCCTAAAACCTATTCATCATCCTCAACCATCTTCTAATCCATTCGTTCCTTCCTTCTCTCAATCACTTGAGAGACCATTTCTATAGACATCTACTCACAGATCTCTTGCTCCCTTGCTCTGTCTCTGTTTACTCCTTGGCACTTCTCCACCCACAAGTCCATACTCTTACTGTCTACTTTCTTTACTCTTATCCAATGTTTCTAAATGGAGCCAAAGAAAATCTCGAGACCATACTGATTTACTAATCTAATCTCATATGAGTCCTGAGTGATTTAATGTAATCCTGTTCCCTATTCCACTTACCACAAGCCTTTCCAGACCTTTATATCTTCTCAAGCCTCCTACAGCGACCCCTTTCCTCAGACTCTGCATTAAAGACCTATCCTCATACTTAATCTTCACTACGTTAACAGTTCACTAAGAATCCCCTCTCCTCTGCTTCTCACTGTCTTTTAGTTCTGTCTCAGATGTAGAGGTCTTCTTGCCAAGGCCAAATCCCTACATTCACCTTTGATTTCATCCTTTTATGTCTTGTTTAAAAGTTTGCCCCCGCTATCATCCTCACTCTTTCAGTCTTCACTCCCTCCATGTATATAGTCTCCTACTGTGCCCATGTCTCCTACAGGCTTTAAAACAAAAAACAAAACTTGATCTTACCATTCCTGATTTCTATTGTCCTATATCTCTTCTTAGTTAAATCTTTGAAAATGTCATCTAAACTCACTGCTTCCCCTTTTTCTCTTGACTTTTTTTGAAACTCTCTGCAAGATGGATTGCAACTTAATCATTTAACAGAAACAATTTTCTTTGAAGTTATTAATGATCTTGTAACTTCTAAATCAAATGACCTTTTCTCAGTCCTCTTCCTTTTTTGACCTTTCTGCATTATATGTCATTAGTGATCATTTTCTACTCCTGGTTATTCTCTTTCTTTAGAATTTCATGATACTTCTGATTTCCTCTTACCTGTATGTATGTGTGTGTGTGTATGTGTCTGTGCATATATATATATATGTATGTATGTATGTATTATACATATACTATATCACTTGTTGCACTTATTGTTTCCCATGGGTTTAAATGTCATCTCTACCCAGAAGACTTCCAGATCTCTATGTCTAACTCAAGTTTATAATATAACCTCCACTCTCTCCATTACCATCTGCATATTGGACATTTCCAAAGGAATATCTCAAGTGTATCACTAAACACGTATTTTTTAAGCAATTACTTTTTGTAAAGTATTGTGAATATAAAGAAATAATTAAAACAGCCCTTTTACTCAAGGAGCTTCCATCACAATGGAAGATACAGCATATATATACACACACATAGGTAAACTTTCATTCCTTAAACCTAGTTCACTTTGACTCTCATTGATTGGCCACGTGTAGGTCCCAGCTGAAGCCCACAGAGTGGTCATTGTTTGGGCTTGGTTTAGAATGAATGTAGATAGTAGTTACTTCTGTTCTGGCCAGAAAGTCTGAGGGTTTTCCCTCCTATATTGATTTTTTTAAAGTTAGGTAAAAGGGGCTATTCCTTGGCTCTTTTTTTCCTCGCCTTAATCACTGAATGGGAGTTACCTCAGTCAAAGTAAGAAATCAGAAAGATCTTAAAAAGGCCAAATGCTCTCCCACTGCGTCTGGGGCCATCTCCAGTTATCCTGATTGATATCTGGCCATTGGACCCAGATGACTCAGGAAGAGAAAGTGAGGCTGGTAACTTTGCATAGCCCTCCTTCACTTAAATTCATTTCATTTGCAAGTCACGACATCATCCTCCTGAGGTCATGGTGTGACATGGAAGACACTGGCACAGGACTGCTCAGCATGGTGTGTCCACATCAGAAAGGGTGCTGTGCTCTTTGAGTAAAACAGAATTGAAACAGCACAAAGGAAACATAGGATACCCCAAATGTTCACATGGACTATCTGTGCCCAATCTGTGGCAGAGCATTCTGAGCTCACATTGGTCTGATCAGCCACGGTCAGGCACATTAAAACTTCACTTTATCATGGTGATGTCATTTTGGTCCTATTCAAGAATGAAGGAAAAAAACCACAACCAAAGTATCTGGGTCAAATCAGGAAAATCTCATGCAGAACGTAGGTGGTTTTTGAGCCAAATCTTGAAGGAAAATACAGCTTCTAAGAAATTCTGAAAATAGGGGACAAAGTCACTGGAGATATGAGATAAACTATTGTGTTTGGAACACGTAGGCTGGTATGGTCAGCCTATAGAGTGCATATAGAAGAATAAGATATAAGCAGACCAAAAAGAGAGACAGACTATAAACGTCATGAAGAGCTTGAAGGGACAGAGATATATATATGTTTTGTAATCAAGGTCAATATATGTTTTGTAATATAGTAGAGAACCACTGGACTTTAGTGAGCAACAGGATGACACGGTCACATTGTCAGACCTGCACTTTAGGAAAAGTACTCTGGCAGCTGTGTTAAGGGTAGATTGCAGTGGGGAATGACCTGAGGCAGTAACTCAAAATTGGAGCCTAATGCAATAGGGGAGAGGTTGTGAGTGACTGATTTAGAATGATGTCTGTGTGAGTGGAGAGAAAGGGACATATGTGGGAGATACTGTAGAGATAAAAAAACAATAAGATTTAGCAACTGATTGGTTATGTGGGGTGAATGAAAGCAAGGAGTCAGGGAAGACAGGAAGAATGGTGGTACTCTTGACAGCATGTGGGAAGTTTAGGTGGGATGGGTTTTGGGGAAAGACAACTAATTCTTTTCAGCCTTATTACATAATAAGGCTTTATTCTTTTCACACATTGCATGGTACAGCCCAGATAGCCTTTTTACTCCTCCTCAAGCACAACACCCCATCTCCTGCCTGAATGCTGTTGAACAGCCTTACTTTCCCTCCCCCCATGCCTTAAAGGAAGTGGGAAGAGCACTGGCTTTGGAGTCAGAGGAGCTCTGTTCATATTCCTGCAGGCGCCTAACCTATGGATGGCTTCCCTTGAAGGAGGTTTCCAGATCTAGATCCATTTTCATCTTAGGAATACACATATCCTCCTCACCTCTGCACACCGATTACAGGAAACCTTCCCTGATGTCCCTTAGCTTCCAAAATTATTTCGCATTTTTTTAAAACTATATTTTGCATATGCTTCTATGTATACGTAGCATTTCCCCTGAAAGAATATAAGCTCCCTGGAGACAGGAATTATTTTGTTTGTCTTACGTGGAGATGGAAACTGAATTAATAATATGGGAGGAAATGTATCATGTAAACACAAGCTGCTTTTATATCCCTTTAAGTTTAGGAAGTATATCTCAATAAGAATCAGTTATAATAGATAGAATGCTGGGCAGGAAGTTAGGAACCCCAAGATTCAAATTTTCTCTCTTATACTTGCTTGTTGATCCTGGGCAAGTCCCTTCTCTCATAGGCCTACTCCCATCTCCTCCAGCAGTTTTTGTCCATAGTTTCTCCTTGCCCTGCTCTCATCTTCCAATGCTTCTTGTCATACTGCCATCCAAACTCAAAACATAACTTGTCCCCACACTGTCCCTCTTCCTAACTTGCCCATTTCTTTGGAGGACATCACTGTCTCTTCAGTCACCCACCTTATTGTTTTTCTCTCCACATCTTGAGTTGTTCTCTCAGCAAGCATTTGTTAAGTTATTCTGTCAGCTAGAGTGAAACGATCTTTTTCTCTGGGGATCTCTTTCTAATGTGCAAGACAACAAGTGCATATAAAAAGTACATACTGTAGAATAGGGATGTTGCCTCTGATTTTCTCACTCTAAGGAGAGGAACCTCTAGGTGAGGAACTTCTGTTAATGTAAAGCTGCGTCTTCTTTGCAAGTTTCAGAGTTGTTTAGAGTACCAAGGTCACACAGCCAACGTATATCAGAGACTGAACCCAAGTCTTCTTGACTCTTAGACCAGCTCTCTGTTTTCTCCCCTTTTATCCCCTCCCCCCCACACCAATATGCCAAGCATTCTAATTTTCCCTATCTCCAATCTGCCCTCTCTTCTGTCATCCCTCCCTTCTCTTGTCCCCATCTTCTCTTTTGTCCTGTAGGGCCAGATGACTTTCTATTCCTCATTAACTGTATGTCTTCTTTCCTAGTAGCAACAACAATACTAAACAGTTGTTCCTAAAACTTTGAGTTCCAAATTCTCCCCATCCCTCCCTCCCCACCCATTCCGTTTGGGAAGGCAGGCAATTCAATATAGGCCCTATCTGTGTAGTTTTGCAAATGACTTCCCTGATAATCGTGTTGTGTAAGACTAACTGAATTACCCTCCATCCTATCCTGCCCCTCATTGTTTCTCTTCTGTCTTTTGATCCTGTCCCTCCCCAAGAGTGTTGACTTCAAATTGCTCCCTCCTCCCATTGCCCTCCCTTCCATTATCCCCCCACCCCTTGCTTATCTCCTTCTCCCCCACTTTCCTGTACTGTAAGATAGGATTTCATACCAAAATGAGTGTGCATTTTATTCCTTCCTTTAGTCGAATGTGATGAGGGAAAACTTCTTGTTTTTTTCTCAGCTCTCCTCTTTTTTTCCTCCACTAAAAAGTCTCCTGCTTGCCTGTTGAATGAGATATAATTTACCCCATTCCATTTCACCCTCTTTCTTCCCACTGCATTTCTCTTTCACCATTTACCTTAATTTCTTTTAAGATATGGTCCCATCCTATTCAATTCACTCCGTGCTCTCTGTCTCTGTGTGTGCGTGCACGCATGTACGTGTGTGTGTGTATGTGTGTGTGTGTGTGTGTGTGTGTGTGTGTAATCCCACCAACTACTCAGATACTGAAGAGTTTTAAGAGTTACAAATATTGTCTTTCCATGTAGGAATGTAAACAGTTCACTTTTGGTAAGTCCCTTATGACTTCTCTTTCCTGTTTACTTTTTCATGTTTCTTCTCATTCTTGTGTTTGAAAGTCAGATTTTCTTTTCAGCTCTGGTCTTTTCATCAAAAATGTTTGAAAGTCCTCTGTTTCATTGAAAGACCATATTTTCCCCTGAAGTATTATACTCAGTTTTGCTGGGTAGGTGATTCTTGGTTTGAGTCCTAGTTCCTTTGACTTCTGGAATATCCTATTCCACGCCCTTTGATCCCTTAATGTAGAAGCTGCTAGATCTTGAGTTATCCTGATTTTATTTCCACAATACTGGAATTGTTTCTTTCTAGCTGCTTGCAATATTTTCTCCTTGACCTGGGAGTTCTGGAATTTGGCCACAATGTTCCTAGGAGTTTCTCTTTTTGGATCTCTTTCAGGTGGTGATTGATGGATTCTTTCAATACTTATTTTGCCCTCTGGTTGTAGAATATCAGGGCAGTTTTCCTCGATAATTTCATGGAAGATAATATCTAGGCTCTTTTTTTGATCATGACTTTCAGGTAGTCCCATAATTTTTAAATTGTCTCTCCTGGATCTATTTTCCAGGTCAGTTGTTTTTCCCATGAGATATTTCACATTCTCTTCCATTTTTTCATTCTTTTGGTTTTGTTTTGTGATTTCTTGGTTTCTCAGAAAGTCATTAGACTCCATCTGTTGCATTCTAATTTTGCGAGAACTATTCTCTTCAGTGAGCTTTTGAACCTCTTTTTCCATTTGGCTAATTCTGCTCTTGAAAGCATTCTTCTCCTCATTGGCTTTTTGAACCTCTTTTACCAATTGAGTGAGCCTATTTTTCAAGGTGTTATTTTCTTCAGCATTTTTTTGGGTCTCCTTTAGCAAGGTATTGACCCGTTTTTCATACTTTTCTTGCATCTCTCTCATTTCTCTTCCCAGTTTTTCCTCCACCTGTCTAACTTTCTTTTCAAAATCCTTTTTGAGCTCTTCCAAGGCCTGAGCCCACCCAACATCCCCCTGGGATGTCTGGGATACAGAGGCCCCGATCTCTACGTCTTTCCCTGATGGCAAGAATATTTCCTCGTCATCAGAATTGAAAGGCAGGAACATTTGCACCTGCTCAAGGAAGCTCTCTGTAGTCTTATTTTTCTTCCCTTTTCTGGGCATTTTCCCAGCCAGTTACTTGACTTCTGAGATTCCTGTCCACCCCTGCCTAGATCCGCCTAGCTAGTGTTTGGGGTCTGAGATTCAAATGTGCTTTCCGCGGCAGGCGCGGCTGCTAATCAATGTGAGCTTAAGTTCTGGTGCTGGGGTGAGGGCAGGGCCACCTCCCAGGCTCAGTTCCCTCAGGTGGTTTATGCAGAGACTTTCAGTAAGGAAGATCCTGCCTGTTGCTCCGCCGCCACCCTCGCCACTGCCTCCGATGCTTCCTCCCGAGGGGGCCGGAGTCACGGAGACACCTCGCTCCCCTCTCGGCCAGCGCAGACGTCTCTCTCACTAACCTGTAGTGTCTGTGGGCGGAGGGACCTTCCTGGCCACCGGAGATTCCGTCCCTGAAGCATGCTCGGATCTGCCCCTCTTGGCTGCGCAGCCAGGGCAGCGCTGGGGTGGACTCTGCTTTCCGGGTGCAATGAACCATGGGGACAACTCTCCAGGGCTCTCTGGAACGGAAATCTCTTCCACTGTGTTTCTACGCACCTTGCAGTGATCCAGAACTTGTGGGGAGCTCTTCTTACATTCCTGATTACCTTTTTAAGCAAATAAGAAGCACTCTAATGTTTTAAAGTCCTTTCTACATGGCCCTTTATTATCTTTTCAGCTTCCTTATTTCTATCTCCTCTATCTTTCAACTATAGCGTGCTGCTGTACTCCATCTCTTCTCTGTGTGTTTCACCTGCCTGTTCCTTATCTCTGAAATGCTGTTTCCTCACTACAGCCTCTGTATTCCTTTAAGACTGAGTTTAAATGGTACCTTCTCCAGCAAACCTTCCCCTCTCTACTAACTACTAATGGCTTCCTTTCTGAGATTTCCTTGTAATTAGTCTAAATGTATCTTATGTATACTTACTTATGTAGGCATTATCTGACCCATTAGGATGTAAGTTTCTTTGAGGGAAGTTATTATCTTTTTCTCTATTTTTTTCCCTTAGCACATAGCACAATGGCAATGACATGGTAAGTCTTAGTAAATATTTGTCGATCATTAATTGATTGGTTTGGTAAGACATTCAGATTTCTGTTTCCAGAGGTGACTAGTCTAAAGACAATGAATGCCTATCACTTGAACCTATTTTCTCTTTTCCCCTTCATTATTAAGCTGTTTATTCACTTCATTGGGGCTGGAACTACCAGAAAGAAAGGCTTGTATTTCAGAGTAGTACTACAATTTTAACCATCTCAGGAAATTTTTTATAGATGAAAAGTAATTTTATAGGTTTTTTTGAATGAGGAAAGAGAAGTGTTTTGCTAACTAGGAGGAAAAGTGTTCAAGAGATGAATTTATTCCAGGAAAAGTAAACTACTGAGGTGAATATGGTATAAGTGATACATATTTATTGAATATTATTATTAGGGAAATTATTATTATTATTATAACAAAATATAATTATTATTCTATTATTAGAGAAACAGCTAATCCTATCTTGGGCTGCATTAATGGAGGTATAGCTTCTAGAAATAGGCAGATGGTAGTTGCATCACACTGTACCTTCATCAGATCTCATCTGAAGCATTGTGTTCTGTCCAAGATGCCACAGTTTAAGAATTAAATGGACATGTTGAAGTGTGTCCCAGAGGAAGACCAGCATGATAGTGAAGGTCCCTGGGCCCATATTACATGAGAATCCTTTAAAGGAACTTAGGATGTTAGTCTAGAAAGGAGAAGATGCAAGTGAGACATTATAGCTGTGAAAAATCTGAAGAACTGTCATATGGGAAAAGGATTAGTCTATTTCTTTTCAATTACAGAGGGCAGAATTATGAGCAGTGTTAAGAAGTAAAGAGGCTCATTCTCTTTCTACTATAAAGAAGGTTTTAGAGATGAATGTGACACACAAAAAAAGGTATCAAGAAAAATTTATTAAAAATGGAGTTCAAAGGAGGGAAGGCCTTCTATGTTCCTTCTCCTGAAGGAATGGGTAGCTTCCAGCATGGCCACCAGAAGGACTATAACCAGGTCAGGATGAGCCCGAACCCTTATAGAATTCCAAACTTTGGATTTCCCGTGATATCATCCCCTGGCCATGTGACATTATGCTCTTCTGTGATAGACTTTCCCTCAAACAAATTATTGAGCAAGCACAGCAGTTTTCTGATCTCCACCTCACTGTACCAGGCCACATACCCCCATCAAAGTGAGGAAATGAAACTTACTTCCTGTTTTCCCACAAAAGTTACATAGATTTAGAGCTTCAAGAAATCTTAGGGGTCATTGAGTCCAGCTTCCAAATTTTACATTCAAAGAAACAAAGGGCCAGAGAAGTTAAGTGAATTGCCAAGGGTCATATAGCTAGTATCTGTCTGAGGTAGGATATGAACCTTTGTCTTCCTGATTCCAAGTCATAAGACTTATCTACTATAATGCTTCCCCCATCTTTTTACGTTTTCCTCCAACTGAATATAAGTTCCTTAAGAGTGAGTATAGGCTCTTTTTTTTTAATGTCCTTTAAAAGGTCTTAAACAGTGTCTTGAACACAGTATGATCAATGGAGGCATAAATGGCAAAATTTGGCAACTGATTAGGTATATGGAATTAGGGAGAGTGAGAAGTTTAGATAATGCCTAGATTATGTAGTCAGAATTTTGGAAGAATGGTGGTATCCTCAGTAAAAATAGGGCAGATTTGGTAGAGGGGAAAGATAATGGATGATGTTTTGGTATGTTGAATTTGAGATGCCAGTGCTGCATTCAGATTGAAATGTCTAAAAGGCAGTTAGTGATGTCATATTGGAGTTCACAATAGGGACTGGGGCTGGCTATATAGGTCAGTGGATTATATATGAAGAGATCATAATTAAACTCATGAGGTATTGATTGCTTGGTTGAGGCTTCATTTAAAGGGAGACATTTTTAATTTGGCATTTTTATAGACATTAAATGACAAGCAGTGGTGGAGCCACTGATTTTTTAAAAAATTGTGAATTTGTTATGCTGTATGTGCACATATATACATATGAGATTTAAAGTGGTAAGGAATGCAAATATGTTGATTACAGTAGTCTTAAGTACAAATGATGGACACACTGGTGACAAGATGAATTGTCCAAATGTTAGACTAAATTTCAAGGAAGGTGGAATGACACAACAAACTGTTAATTAGAACAGAAATAGAAATGAGGGATCCAGAGATAATTTTGGTATTCAATGAACTTGTGCAGGAGAATCATAGATCTAACAGAATAAAAATGGGAATAAAAATAAATAGAAAAATTTTTTAATAATGCTTTTTGCATAGAAGAGTTTTATAGTGTTAAAGGAATGACATGCTGGAATGTTGCCCAACCCTTGACTCTCTTGTTAATACTTAACACAACACTTGCCTCCTAGATGTGAATGAACTGAATGGTTGAACCACATAATTATAAAAATAAAATTTAAATGATAACAGGTGGAATTAAAAGAATAATTTAAATGTACTATTTGTACAAAATTTAGGTAAACCAATCTTAGTTGTAAGGAAGTACATTTTATTTTATACATCTGTTCAAAATATCTCTACTGTTGAAATGTGTTATACAAGATTTTCTGGTTCTTTTAAACCCCAGACTTCTTAAAGCTTGAAAAATTGAACATTGTAAAGAAGTTGATGACTTTCTTAAAGAATTGCTAACTTTCTCATTATGAAAAGTTGAGGGTTTTAAATTTAATGATAAATACCACTTCTTGGTCATGTTACCAATATAATGGAGCCTAAACTTTTCTTTAGTCCTCCTGACCTGTGAATAATAAATAGGAAACAAACTCTGAAACAAAAAAGGAAATATTCCTAAGAGATAAAGCCATTTAAGCTATTTCCATAGACAAGAACATCTAGATAAGTATCCCAGTGAGCTAACAAGTAAATGAGTATCAGAGAAGGCTCATCTCTAATACTCAGGAAGAACACTTTTCTCCACCACCCGGTTATTCTGGCACCAAGGTGTACAAGTCAGTTCAAAGGCTTACAGCAAAACTCAGCTCTATCTCTACTTTTCCTTCCATTGGTGGAAAACCAAAAGGCAGGAGCTTGATTTATCTGGGATAGCAATGTGGCAGCATTTTGTGCTGCAATAGAGCTCAGTCAGTCAAGACTAAGAAAGAGGTAACTGGGTCAGGTCATATGTATGACTGTATAGAATTATACCAAGCTTGAGAGAAAGAGCACAGCATCCAGCTAGGGCCCTTTCTGTCTCCTAGAAGTCACTTGGAGCTGACTGAAGATTGTAAAATGTGAATTGTCCAGGGTACAACGAGGTTGAGATGACTTTGAGTTCTACTACTGCCACCCCTCCCCCAAGGAAAATGACCATTTGAAGGAGAAAGGTTCTAAGAAGAAAAAGAGGACTGACATCACCAGACATCTCAGGAGGAAAAAACTTGAACAGAAGGATATATGGACTCCAGATCAATTAAAAGAGTAAATTTAAAAAGACGGGAAAAATGAAGCAACACCTAATGGAGTAGAAGACCCTGTGCATTCCTAAGGGAGTGTGCAACCCCAGCAAGATGTTCCCAAATGGTTTGAAAATACAACAATGGTTGCAAAAGTAGAATTTATGGTCTACAGAGCAGAAATAATTGCAGAATAGAAAAAGTGAATCCATGGTGTCAGGTTTAACCAAAGAAACAAAATAAAGAAAATGTCATTAGAAATGTAAATATAGAGATATAAGAGAATCTGGAAGACATGAAGCAAAAAAGCAATAACATTAAAAGAAAACTCCATTACCCTAGAAATTAATTGATATAATAGAGTTTGTAGAGATTAAGGATTAGAGAATTCTGAAATGAACAGAGGTCAAAAAACCTTATATTTTACAGAACTTGATAGATATCAGTATTTATTTGGAAAAACAAAAGATCTGGAATATCAAGAGAAATATTAAAAAGTAGCAATCATCAAAATCATCTGATATTGGTTAAAAATAGATCATGGAATAGACTAGACAAGGAAAAATCAGAAACAGTTGAGCTCAATAGCTTCATATTTTATAAAGTAAAAAACATAAATTACGTATGAAAACTCCCTTATTTGATCAAAATTATTGAGAAAATTGGAAAGCAGTCTTGCACAAATCCAACATACCTTATGTAACATTTCATAATACATTACAAAGTAATATTAATATTAAAGATTGTACTGTACAGAAGTTAGAATAGAAACATCATATATCTCTAATGTTAGATTATGCATTCTTAGCCAAACAAGAGAGAGAGTCAATTACAAAAGATAAAATGGATAACTTTCATTCCTTGCAACTGAAAAGCTTCTGCACAGATAAGTTTTATATATGTAGGATAAAAAGGGAAGTGATCAAATACAGAGAGGTCTAGGAGGATGATGATTGAGAAAATATTTGGTAATTTAGGGTTCATTAATTCCTTGAACCAAAGGGGTTGAATATCCTGTACCAGATATCATCAGTTACCCTTTGTTTAACTGACCACTTTTTCTTTATTCCCTCAGAACTTAATGTTTTACCTTTGTATTTGTTAGAATCACTAGGGCACTTCATAGGAACCTTATAATTTGTGCTGCTTCATAGGATTTTTGCTTTTTTAAAGTAATAGAATTGTCATCATAGTAAGGCAGCAGTTAACATCTCAATAGCATATGCCAAGGATTTAGCTTTCTATTCTGTTTGTTTTGGCATCATTGTGGGGAAGGAGAGGTGACCAGGGTCAGCCCTTGCAAGGAAGGAGCAGTCAGTGCTCAGGCAGGTGTGTTGAGGAAGCAGGCTAGTGTATAGGCCAGCTTGAGTGTTGTTCGATTTGCCTGGCATATATTGCCGAGCCCTGTGTGTAGAGAGGCTCACTGTAACCAGTTTATTGTTGTGTGTAAAGTTCAATGTAATGCAGGTTTAGCTGGGGCATTCCACTTCAAGGAACTGAAATAATGGAAAAGCCTCATTAAAACTTCTTTTTATGTGTAAACTTTGTGATAGAAGAATGAACTCTAAATCATAGTCTCCAAGAGAACTCAGTTACAATGATATTTTCATTCTATATACAGGGTAAAAGCTGGATTGTGAAGCGAAGTTATGAAGATTTCCGAGTACTTGATAAACATCTCCATCTATGTATCTATGACAGACGCTTTTCCCAGCTCTCTGAACTTCCTCGTTCTGACACTTTGAAAGACAGTTCAGAGGTAAGTTTTCAGCATTTGCAGGAAGTGATCAGTTTTTGTTTTTTTTTAACTGACCAGAATCTTGATTTTTGTACTAAATATTAGCCGTCCTTTAACCTTCAGTTTGTATTTCTGACATCACTTAACTATTTTATTATTGAAAAACAAGGGAAAAAAACAGAGCTTTCAATATTAAAATGATCTTATTTATACTAGACCTCCTTTCATTGCTAAAGTATATGTGAGTGTGGGGAGAGAAAGGTCTATGGGTAGGGAGGCATTGTGATTTATTGTCTGCATTAAAAAATTTTTTTTTTTGAACTACATTTTCATTATTCCTTTTGAAGTTTTGGTTCAAGGTGTGTGTGGGGGCAGGGGGGGGGGTGGGTGGAGAAATGGGAGTTGTAAATGAATGTAGTGTATAAATAAGGCATTAAAAAAATAAGATAATTTTTCAAAATGAAAAAAAGTTAAGAATCTTGATTCTTATTTAGTTTGTATATTTAGTCCTTGGACTCTGCGGTTAAAGGGTTGATCCTGTGTTGTTCTTTTCCCCTTGTAGCTGAGGTGTTGGATTTTTACCTGTATGCTTACATTTTTTTTTTACCATTTAATGAACTGTTAATGATTTATTTGATTTTATTTAGTTAACTACATAGATATTCATGTATCTGTTTACTTGTTTGTCTATCTATACCCTTCCTGCCTTTACTGTTTGCTATATATTTATGGTTTAAGTGCAAGAATGGAAATGGAAAGTAATCTGATATATAATTATAGGCTATTATAGTATCATTAAGGCACAGTTAAGTAACCAAGATGAAGGTTCTATATGTGAGACAAGTGTGACTTGCAGCAACAAACAGAATATAAAGCAAGTGAGGTACTCATCAAGTAAAGCACTTTCACATAACATTCTCTAATTGTACTTTATGTATAATGTGAATATTCGCATTATTCCTTTACTAGACAGTGGTTCTACAAAAGTGTAAGAAAGAAATCTCAGGTAGATTCTGTTGAGTTAGGAAGGTGCAGAGTACGGACTTGGTGCAGGGATTTTTGTTTTCCATCAGAGGATCACCGTAGCTGTATTTCGTGACTCTTCACCACAGACCTGGCCCCCAGTTGATGTGAATGCTCAGCCGTGACAGGAGCGCTCTGAGTGATGAAGTCGTATGTCCTCTGAAACACTAAAATGGCCGTATGATGATTAGTCATGTTACTTAGACACATCTCCCTCTTTTGAATGTTGGAATATCTAGAAATTCCTGATTCTAAAGCTATAAAATTGCTAGCAGTTATTTTACTATTTAGGAGAAAACTTTGTCTTAAACTTATTTTACTTGTTCCTTCTGTCAACAGTTGGTCACTCAGATGCTTGTGGCATACCTGTCACGCCTTTCAGCCATTGCAGGGAACAAGATCAATTGTGGACCTGCTCTTACCTGGATGGAGGTAACTTTATCTAACTCTATGCTCTGCTTGAATTTTTTTCCATTTAAAATTGAATATTTTTTAACTTAGTTTTTCTTTAAAAGCAAAGATTAATGTTGAAAATTGTTTATTTTCATGAGAAGCAAAAATTTTGCTCAACTTTTTATTATGATTCAGAGAAATGGTGTTAATTTATATTGTCTTCCTGTGATAGGTTTTTATATAGAAGTTTAGAATTTTTATGTTTACTCTTTACCACACATGGAATATACCATGTAGAATATTACCACCACACATAAAAAAATTCATAAAATACTTTTGAAATTCACAAATTTTTTTTTATGTTCCTAATGTATGCCACTAATCCTAAGTGCTAGGGATAAAAAACAAAACAGTAAAACAATTTCTGGCCTTCAGTTGCTTTCATTCTAACTGGGAGATGCACATACATGAATATTTAGAGAATATATACCAAAGAAATAGTGAAGAGGGGCTTCACGTAGAAAGAAGCATTTGAGCTGAGTTCTAAAACACAAGAATGGTATATATTCTATGCCTGGGGTCAAGCTGTGCAGGAGAGGGAAAATAGAGAATTCTTCATGTATGGAACAACAAAGAAGCTACTATAATTAGATTATAAAATATGTGGAAGGGATAGTCTATGAGAAAAGGACTGGAAGAGAGAAAGGAGGCAAGTTGTAAAGAGCTTTACATGTCAAATTTGTAATAGTTTATATTTGATCCTAGATGTAATAGGGAGCTGCTGGATTTTATGGGGAAGGGATGGGAGGAGGAGCATGGTTAGATCTGTATTACAGGAAGATCACTTTGTTTGCTGTGTGAAGGATAGATTGGAACAAGAAGATTCTTGAAGCACAAACAGCAAATTGGAGTCTATTAGAGTATCCTGGATGAGAGGCAGTGAGAGTCTGAGTTTAGTATGTGTGAGAGGAGAGGAAGGGACCTATTCAAGAGATGTTGTGGAGGTGGAAATGACAACATTTGCCCTCTCATTGGATAAATGGGGTACACAAGAAATAACCAAGGATGACATGGAGGCTGTGAACTTGGGTGAGTAGAAGATCAGTGTTAGTTTTGATACTAATAAAGAAGTCTGAATGGATTAGGAATAGGGAGGAAGATAATGATTTCTGCTCTGGATATGTTGTGAGTTTGATATGCTTAAACAAGTATTTTAAAGTATCCAATAGGTAGCTGATGATGTTATATTTGAGCCCAGAAGAGAGACTAGGGATAGATGTAGATCTGAGATTCTGAGATCTGACATTGTTGTTGTGTTCATCCTTCGTTGCCAAAGAAGACCATGCCATCAGAGAAACGATGACATGACTTGCACCTGACTTTGTCTTGAGTGAGGGAGGGCTGTGCAGGTCACCAGCCTCATTTCTCCAGAGCCATCTGAATCCAGTGACCAGATATTTCTCAGGATGACTGGAGATGACCCAGGATGTACTAGGAGACCCTGAAGCATCTAGACCAAGGTCTATGCAGGTACTCACTTAGAGTGAAGTGACACCCATTCATTGAATAGGCTTGTTTAAGAGGTAGCCAGGGCTTCCTTCCCTAAGGGTTGGTAGATGATCAAAATAAGAATGTGGAAAGGTGACAGCCATCAGCATGATCTTCAGAGTTAGGCTGGTTGTGGAATGAACATGGCTAAGCCCGAGTGTGGAAATCACACATGATGTGAACAGACTATACTTTTGAGGGCCCTCTTAGTAGTGTGTGTGAATGAATGGATGAAATGTTTATTAAGAACTTACTATATGCAAAGCCCTGTGCCAGGAAGCTGAGGACAGCAATAGAAAGACTACCCTGCTCTTAAGGAGCACATGGTATAATGGGGAGATAATATATGTGGAAGATTTCAGCTGCAAATCTTATGGTCCTTAGGGGTCAGTAGAAAAGCAGATTTTAATGCCTCTTCTTTAATGTCATTTCCACTGGAAAAATGAACTAGTTTCTGATATTGGATGATTTGAGCGTGCCCAGACCTTTGATGGCAAGAGCCTTTTTTTCTGGATCAT
Organism: Bettongia penicillata ogilbyi; assembly: GCA_023548195.1. Classification (NCBI taxonomy): domain Eukaryota; kingdom Metazoa; phylum Chordata; class Mammalia; order Diprotodontia; family Potoroidae; genus Bettongia; species Bettongia penicillata. The sequence goes on along the minus strand of JAJHZJ010000560.1, from coordinate 2,592,819 downwards.
TAGCTATGGCTGCAGCACATGCAGGAGCAGTTGCCAAGCTGTATCTCCACAGGGGTTGCTTCCCCAGCACTGGGTCAGATGGGAAGTATAACTAGTCCCAAGGCTCAGGGTCCTAGGCTGTCCTCGTTAACATCTGAGAGGAAATGGCAATCAAGGTGGTAGTGGTGATTTGATGTGCCTGACACATGCTGACTTCTGTCAGTACCTCAGAGTGCCTTGCTACTTCTGCTAGGATGGCTTGCCTGCCTTTTGTGTGGCAGTTGGTGGGGATGGCTGTGAGGACTGGGCTGTGGAAGCAGGATCAGTAATCTATGAAGTACTTGCCACTCCTAGGGCTCATGTATCTATCATGAGAAGTAGCAGCCGGTGTTGGAGAGGAAGGCAAGAAATGCATTAAAAGCCAGGTTTCAATCAGTGTCATGACTAAAGGGGGTATTTGCTAACAATAAAGAGGGAGCGGGATGGACCACCTCGTTTTTGGCGAGCTCAATGGAAGGGGAAATTAAAGGTAGAAATATAGCTGAGGTAGATATAGAGGAGAGTATGAAGGTACCCTAGAAAAGGGATTTTCAAATGATGGCTCTGAATGACAAGGATTATGAAAGTGTTTATTAGATACCAGCAAGAGTTAATATTAAATATGTGAAGGCTTGTGGGAAAAATCAGTCCCAAAGTTCTAATTAGAACTAGTCTTCCCAGATTTCATCTCCCCTGTGACTCCCTCAGATATGATTGATGTAGAGAAGGAATGAAAGTTCTGTTCCCTCTACTTCAACTGGTGTTATGTGGTTAAAGGAACACTGGTGGATGCAAGTCAAACAGCCAACTCTAACTAGAGGTCATGTGTAGAGTGCAATGTAAAGCATGTTAGATCTGGCAAACAGAGAACCTACCTAGCAGGATTGAACTATGAGCACCTGAATATTGCCAAGAGAGTAGTCAGGGCAAGAGATGGCTAGGTAAGGAAGAAATTTGGGTAACTTGGTAGAAAATCTGTTTTTCAACATTAATTCCAAAGGACTGATGAGGTATGCTACCCACCTTGGGATAGTGGGAAAATCGACTCAGGTGTCAGAATGATGGCCATATGTTTCTTGGACACAGTCAATAAGAAATTTTTTTCTTTATTTTCTCAACAATGAAGGAAGTGGGGAGAAGGGGAGGTCAGGGAATGTCACAAACTGCCAAAAAGATCACAAACATGTTTTTTGTAGAAGGAAAGCAAGAAGGAATAAAAGATAAGTAAAACAGATTTTAAAGTAATATGTTGTATTTATTAACTACTTTAAAAAACCTCTCTTATTCTGTTTATAAAGTACTCATTTAGTTGATGTTTTTGTCATGTTCATAGTCTTTTAAAATTAAAAAAGAATCTACTAATTAGTAGATGGCATCATATATTGACTGTTGGTAACTGCTTTAAATGTCTCAACTGTCATTGTATTCACAAAGAAATGACTCATGACCTAAATAAACATTTAAATTCTACCACTTAATGAAAGAGGACCAAAATTATTTATTTCTCTTGCTGCAGGATCAAATAATAAAGACTTACATTAAGTAAAATCATTTTGGTTCATGAATGGTCCTCACCATCAAAATTCCTCATGCAGAGAGCTATTCAGGTTTGTAGTGATTTCTGCATAAAGGTCTAATTATGACTCATTTGATCTGAAATGTTAATTTTAAAGAAAAAGTCTATTTCCCCAACAATTCTAATTAGGCTTTGTTTTGTTATAATAAAATTGCAATAATGCAATTTTAACCTTCATACATACAAGAGATGAGTGAATTTTGGTGGATACGGCCTATCTTTTATGCTTGCAAAGCCAGGTCCTTCCAGTGTACCTACAGCAAGAGGATAGAGTAGGGAAGTTCTTTAGCTACTCTCTGCTTGAAAACCCTAAGTTTCAGTCCATTAAAATACAAAGAAATGACCCTGGACAGGATATGCTGAATAAAAGATTATACCCCTTAAATGGAATATTCATGTTGAAAATTTAATTGGAGACATATGGTAACAGGAAGGCAAAGACCACAAACATTTCATGGTTTTGCTATATAAAAAGTGAGAGAAACAGAATGACTACTCTTTCCATTCTTTCCTCCCATTATATTCTGACTGCTATGACATTACTCCAGTGGCTCATTTATTTTATGTCAAATTAGCTAGTATTATTTGAAACCTAATTCATCACGTTCTAATCCTATTATTTTTAAGTATGTAACATTTGTAAAATCGTTCATCTACTAGTCAAAATCGCTTATTTTTGATACTTTCCCTAAGAAATAATTAGCAACAATTTCCACTTGTTTCTACTATCACTAGACCCATTTGAACAAGATCATTTAACAGGGACTGTAGCTGATGAGATCAAGAGAATGTAGAGAGAAAGCAGATAATGTGGACAACTGTGTGGACATTCATGGGCTCATTTCAGATAAATTCATTGAAATATCTATTTTACTCATGCAAAATATTCTCAGTATTTTTAAAAGGTAAAATATATTTCTATAATTAGCTATATTTTCAAAATAAAAGCAAGAAAAACAAAGAAAGTGAAAGAATATTATGCTTCAGTTTGAGTCAGTTTATCAGTTCTCTCTCTGGAGGTGAATAGCATTTTTTCATCATGGGTCCTTTGGAATTGTTTTGGATCATTGTATTGATAAAAATAGTTAAATCTTTCATATTTTATCATTCCTATAATATTATTGTTAACTTTGTCCAGTTCTCCTAGTTCTGCTCACTTCACTTTGTATCCATCACATAAGATTTCCCAGGTTTGTCTTAAACTATTCCCCCATCTAAGTTCTTACAGCACAATAGTATTCCATTACAATTATACTTGCTTAATCATTCCGCAGTTGATGAGCATCCCCTCAATTTCCAGTTCTTTGCCACCAAAAAAGAGCTGTTATAAATATTTTTGTATGTATAGATCCTTTTCCTACCGACCTAGTAGTAGTATTTTGGGGTCAAAAGGTATGGACCATCTTTTGGGCATAGTTTCAGTTCTTTTCCCCAGAATGGTTGGACCACTTCACAGCCCAATCAACAGTGCATTAGTGGCCCTATTTTTCCACATCCCTTCTGATAGTTATCATTTGCCTTTTCTGTCATGGTAGCTAATCTGATAAGCGTGAAGTGGTACCTCAGAGTTGTTTTAATTTGCATATCTCTAAGCAGTAGTGATTTAGAGCATTTTTCATGCGACTATGGTTAGCTTTGATTTCTTCTTTTGAAAACTACTTGTTCATATCCTTTACCCATTTTTATCAGTTAGGGAATGGCTCTTATTTTTATAAATTTTGTTTAGTTCCCTGTATATTTGAGAAATGATGCCTTTATCAGAGAACCTTGTATTAATTTTTTTCCCTTAGTTTCCTGCTTTCCTAATTTTTACTGCATTGGCTTTGTTTCTGCAAAACCTTTTTAATTTCATGCAAATAAAATTATCCATTTTACTTCCTGTGATCCTTTCTATCTTTTGTTTGGTCATAAATTTTCCCTTATTCATCAATCTGACAAGTAAATTTTTCAGTTCTCCCGGATATCACCCATTATGTCTAAGTCTAGTACCTATTCAGATCTTATTTTGGTAGATATTTCAACTCTGGCAGAATTTAAAGTTTGTCTTTCCATGTATACTTAATATTTTTTCCAGTTTTCCTGAATTTCATCCTAAACTCTAGCTAATTTATATGATTACTTCCAATCAGAATGGCAACTTTTTTTTTTCTTTTTGGTCCAGTCCTATGATTTTATTGGTTTAAGGAACTCCTAGTAAGGAAATTACCTGTACCAGTGCAGATGGGGTGACTTTTCTGCAACAAAGAGCCTGAGAAGTTAAGTAACTTGGACAGGGTTACACAGCCAGTATGTGCCACAATTGACCTTAGTAAATTAAGAAGTAAAATTAATTGAAAGATGAATTTCTCTTCACTTTAGTAAATATTTATTAAATGTCTACTATATGCTAGACACTGTATGCTGAGGCCTAGGGATACAAATAAGAGAAAGAAAGCCTTTGCCCTCAAGGAGCTTAAAATCTAATGGAGAAAGGTAGCACACAAACAAAAGCTGGAAAGTGGGAGGCTGCCAGAGTGTAGCTGGCACGTGGCCATCTTCTTTCACAAAAATAGCTATTTTCAACCCCACCCCCCACTCTCCCCACCACCCCCACCATGGTGTCCTCAATAAAAATTTTTTAAAAAGCACATTCAATGAATAATTTCTTTCATTTTTTATTCATAGCTTATTTATTCAGTATTTAAATCATTAAACACCCCCAAAACAACTGTTTCCATATACAAGTAGAATACAAAAAAGGGAATGAATTTATATGAAACTGTTCATATTACTTTCAAAGCTGTACTATTTGTCTTTACTTCCTTCTCTTTCATGTATTTAAAAAAAATGTTTCCATGTCTCTTGGGGAGTCGTAGTCTTATTACTAACCTTTCCTTTCCTCTCCCCGCAATTACAAACTAAGGTTGGAGGGAAAATTTGGTTTTTGAGGTAGGTCTGAAATGGGTGGGGATCCTGTGGCCTCTGGGCCACGTAGGGCCTGCCTGGCCTTTGACTGAGTCCAAGTTTTACAAAACAAATCCTTTTATTGAGTGGAATGCTCTCTTTATTTCAGGTTCAGTGCTGGGATTATAAGAGGCACTTGCACGTCATTAAATAATTGTCAAAAGATTTTCTATGCCCTTAGCAAAGTTATGCAACAAGGATACAGTAGAACTTAGCTTCTTTCGATGTAGCCCTCTCTCATCTTTACCTGGTAACATTTCTGGTTGCTGGGGAAGGATGTGGTGATAGACATGGTGAACTTACCTGGTCCTTAGAAGTCCATCAGTTTGCAGGGGCCCTCATTGTCCATGGGTTGGACTTTGTGTGCTCTTCAGTAACCAGGAAGCTGTGCCAAGGAAACAGGAGCCAGTCAGATCTCCTTTTGGAGCACATTAATTCCTATTGCAGGTGGAAAGAAGGAGGGATTTTCCTAACCTTGTTTGGGGAAAGATTGGTAGATATTAGGCCTCTCGTATACCATACCTTGATTGCAGTGCCTAAGAATTTTCCTGAGATCCTTCCACCATATGCTTGTATATAAACTTGTAGTTTCTATTGAACAGTCTTTCTGGTGTAAACAGTATTAAGAGTAAAAAGGGAGAAAGAGAAGGAAAAAAAAATCCACTAAATCCACTATCACTAACAACACACACACACAAAACCCAAAACAAAATGTTTTGTTTTATTGAAAACTAATCCATTTCAGTTTTTTTTTCTTTTTTCTTTTCCCCCTTTAATCTTCCCTTCAAGATCAAGAAGTTTGCTTGTGCCTACTCCAGCCCTGGTCTTATCTTCCCACGTAACCACTCCTCTCCCTTTCCCTGCTTGTTTCTCTATCGAGTCTGATGTATTTCTACACCAAACTGTTTGAGTATGTATGAGGTTTTTTTTTAACACTTGCTTGAATATGTCATATAAATGTAGTTCATTTTCCTGGTGCCTCTTCCCTCTACATCTTCCTGTGTGTATATACTCTTCTACAACCCAATTATAAGAAATAACCAATTCTGCTTTTCTCTTACAATTTTCTACACTAATGTATTCTTCCTTTTTCCCTCCCTTATTTTCCCCTCTTAAAGCCTTTGTGTTGTCCTTCATTCTTGAAGAGGACCATGACATCAAGATGATGACATGAGTTGCAGTTGACTTTGATTTGAGGGAGGGAGCGCTGTGCAAGGTTACCAGCCTCACCACCTTCTTCTCCTGGGCCATCTGGGTCCAGTGGCCTGATGGTCATGAGGAGGACTGGAGATGACCCAGGATACAATGGGAGACCCTGGCCCTTTCAGGCTTAGGTCTTGCCACAATTTTACTTTGAGTGAAGTACATCTATTCAATGAATAGGCTTCTTTAAGTTACTCAAGAGATGGCCTCTTTAATAAAAGAGTAACAATTGCTATTTAGTTATTACATCCACTCTGTGGTAGGTGGGTGGGGACTTGTCCAGTCTATGAGCTCCAGAGTGAATTGGGTTTAAGGCTTGATCCTTGAGCAAGAAATGTAGCCAGTACATCCAGAGGAAAAAGGCAACTTTTGTCCATGGAGTTTACCTTCCCCTGGTCTGAACACCAGAGGTAGAAGAGGGAAGGGGAGGGGAAGGGGAAGAGATTTCTAAGCTCACTCCCCCACTGGTTTTTGAAGGTATTAAAATTCTGAAGGGACCTGTGTCTTCTTCCCCATTAGAATGTTAGTTTTACATCAAACAGCTCCTTTACTCAAATAAATGTGCTTATCTTATGTTTCTTTGGACACTTGTTTCAAAATTCCTACTCAGCTCTGATATTTTCATCTTAATGCAAATACTCTAACATTAGACAACCATTCCTCTCCACCTATTAAGCTTATACTCTACTTTACAGGGTGTTGTTCTTGGTTGTAAGCTTTTATCATTTGTCTTTTATAATATTGTATTCCAAAATCTCATGTATTTTATGGTGGAATCTATCGTATTTGTGTTATTCTGACTAGTTCCTTGGTACTCAAAAGAAAGTTCTCTTTTTTGATGTTTGCAGTTTTTTTTTCCTTTGATATGGAAACTAGGTTTTGGCTGTGACATTCCTGGAACTTTTTTCTTTAGAGGTTTCTTTCAGGAAGTCATTGGTGTGTTCTTTCTTTATTCATTTTGCCTTCTCATTCTAATAGATCAGGGCAGTTTTTATTTATGATTTTTTAAAATATAGTGTCCATGCTTTTTTAAATCATGGTTTTCAGAGTTCAGTAATGCTTACAAATTATCTCTCTTTGAATGGACTTCCAGTCAGTTGTTTCTGATATCATATATTGTAAACTTTTTTCAGTCTTTTGTTTGCTACTGCAATGCCAAACTAGTTTTAGACAGGAGTGGGGAATTTGCATTCTTGAGTCTACATATGGCCCTCTAGGTCCTCAAGTGTGGCCCTTTGACTGAATCCAAACGTCATAGAACAAATTCCCTTAATAAAAGGATTTGGTGTGTAAAACTTGGCTCAGTCAAAAGGCTTGCAACCAAGGACCTAGAAGACCTGTGGCCTGAAGGCTGCACATTCCCCACCCCTGTTCTAGAGCATACCAGGGCTTTCCGTGTCTGCTTTTGTTCTTTTTTTGAGTGCCTTCTACTCTGTGGCCTGAAGACACACCCCCTGCAGGGAGGCTACTTGTATTTCTCTGGACATTCTCCTTGAGGGCAATGCCTGTCTTATTTGCCCTAACACAACCTTTTCTGGAAGTCCCCTTTCTCATGGCCTGAGAGCTTCTGGCTGACTTTATGCAGTGATGGTGTGGAAGAAGTCATGTTCTGTAGTTTCTCATTGAATTTGTTGATCATTATTCATTCTCTTGTGAATTTTAGTTTTTGCTGGAGTAGGTAGTGTTTTGCCTGCATTTAATAAACCATCACAATAAGTAATTTCTTTTTTTTTTAAATTTAAGTTCTCAACATTCATTTCCACAAAATTTTGAGTTCCAGATTTTCTCCCCATCTCTCCCCTCCCCGACTCCAAAATGCTGAGCATTCTAATTACCCCTACCACCACTCTGCCCTCCTTTCTAACATCCCTCCCCTCCCTTATCCTCATCTTTTCTTTTATCCTGTAGGGTGAGATAAATTTCTATACCCCATTACCTGTATTTCTTGTTTCCCATTTGTATTCTAGAACAATACTCAGCAGTTGTTCCTAAAACTTTGAGTTCCAATTTCTCCTCCTTCCTCCCTCCCCACTCATCCCCACTGGGAAGGCAAACAATTCAATATAGGCTATATATGTGTAGTTTTGCAAATGACTTATATAATAGTCTTTTGTAAGACTAACTATATTTCCCTCCATCCTATCCTGCCCATTTCTTCTATTTTCTCTTTTGTCCTTATGCCTGCCCAAGAATGTTCACTTCTGATTGCTTCCTCCTCCCATTACCCTCCCTTCCATCATTCCCCCCACTCTGCTTATCCCTTTCTTCCCCACTTTCCTGTATTGTAAGATAGGTTTTCATACCAAAATGAGTGTGCATTTTATTCCTTTCTTGAGTCAAATATGATGAGAGTAAGCTTCATGTTTTCCCTCTCACCTCCTCCCTTTTTCCCCTCCATGGAAAAGTCTTTTACTTGCCTCTTTTATGAGAGATAATTGCCCCATTCTGTTTCTTCCTTTCTCTTCCTATATTCCTCTGTCATCCTTTAATTTCATTTTTTTAGATATGATCCCTTCCTATTCAACTCACCCTGTGCCCTCTGTCTTTCTCTCCATTTGTGTGTGCGTGCGTGTGTGTGTGTGTGTGTGTGTGTGTGTGTGTGTGTGTGTGTGTAATCCTACCAATTACTCAGATACCGGAAAAAGTTTCAAGAGTTACAAATATTGTCTTTCCATATAGGAATGTAAGCAGTTCAACTTTAGTAAGTCCCTTATGGTTTCTCTTTCCTGTTTACCTTTTCATGCTTCTTTTGATTATTGTGTTTGAAAGTCAAATTTTCTTTTCAGCTCTGAGTTTTTCATCAAGAGTGGTTGAAAGTCCTCTGTTTCATTGAAAGACCATTTTTTCCCCTGAAGTATTATATTCAGTTTTGCTGGGTAGGTGATTCTTGGTTTTAGTCCTACTTCCTTTGACTTCTGGAATATCATATTCCAGGCACTTTGATCTCTTAACATAGAAGCTGATAGATCTTGTGTTATCCTGATTGTATTTCCACAATACTTGAATTGTTTCTTTTTAGCTTGCAATATTTTCTCCTTGAGCTGGGAACTCTGGAATTTGGCTACAATATTCCTAGGAGTTTCTTTTGTTGGATCTCTTTCAGGAGGTGTTTGGTGGATTCTTTCAATATTTATTTTACTCTCTGGTTCTAGAATACCAGGGCAATTTTCCTTGATAATTTCATGAAAGATGATGTCTAGGCTCTTTTTTTGATCATGGCTTTCAGGTAGTCCCATAATTTTTAAATTGTTTCTCCTGGATCTATTTTCCAGGTCAGTTGTTTTTCCAATGAGATATTTCACATTATCTTCCATTTTTTTCATTCTTTTGGTTTTGTTTTGTGATTTCTTAGTTTCTCATAAAGTTATTAGCCTCCATCTGTTCCATTCTAAAAAGAACTCTTTTCTTCAGTGAGCTTTTGAACCTCTTTTTCGATTTGGCTAATTCTGCTTTTTAAAGCATTGTTCTCCTCATTGGCTTTTTAAACCTCTTTTGCCAATTGAGTTAGCCTGTTTTTCAAGGTGTTATTTTCTTCAGCATTTTTTTTGGGGGTCTCCTTTAGCAAGTTGTTGACTTGCTTTTCATGATTTTCTTGCATCTCTCTCATTTCTCTTCCCAATTTTTCCTCCACCTCTCTAAAATGATTTTCAAAATCCTTTTTGAGCTCTTCCATGGCCTGAGCCCATTGAATATTTATTTTGAATGTTTGGGATACAGAAGCCTTGACTTTTATGCCTTTCCCTGATGGTAAGCATTGTTCTCCCTCAGCTGAAAGGATGGAAGAAGGTATCTGTTCACCAAGAAAGTAACTTTGTATAATCTTATTTTTTTTCTCTTTTTTGGGCATTCTACCAACCAGTTACTTGACTTTTGGGTCCTTTGCAAGAGTAGGGTATACTCTGGGGATCTGTAAGATTTAATTTCCTCCAAGGTGACACAATCAAGCATGTACACTGGTCCGGGAGCAACAAGAAACTTTTGTGCCCAGAATCTGTGAGTTTCTTCTCCACAACCACTTGACCTCCAGTTCCACCAAGCTAGCACTGGAGGCTGAGATTCAGATAAACTGCTCAATTCCTCCAGGAGCATTAGGTGGGAGCACGGCTGCCACACAGGGCTGAGATAAGGTTCAGCTGCTCAGTGCCCTCAGGGGTTTTACAATCCAACAATGGATGCAGGCTGCTGTGGGAGCTGCTGTGGGACCTGTTGCTGCCCAATGAGGCCTTGGCTGCCTGAGACCCAAGCTATGGGAAAACCCTGCTCCCTTCTCAGCCAGCTGAAAAAACCCTCTCACTGACCTTTGTGTCTTTCTAGTCTGCCATCTTGGCTCTTCCCCTTCACAATAAGTAATTTCTTAAAAAAAAAGTTTGCTTAAAATTTGTAGTATGGGATCAGTGTTTTCTTTAGTTAATAATCATGCAAAGGTGAGTGTTTAATTTTTTACTTTGTACCTTCCCTCAGTGCTTAGTTCAGTGCATAGATAAGTATTTAGTGAATGCTGACTGATTGATTGGTAGATGACAGAAAAATAATAAATGTTTTAATATAGGCCACTAGTCATAAGGAATGTTGATTGCCTTGACATTTATTGCTTTAAATTGAGAACATGGAAAAGTAGTTACAGCTTATTATCTTGGATAACTTAGGAACTCAAGAAATTTTAAAAATACAAAAGATTAAGTAACTAATCAACATTTATTTAGGATTTACAATGTTTCTAGCACTAAATATAAAGATACAGTTATTTTTACAATTTAATCATCTCACAAAATCATGGTATATTTGACCTTAATTTTATTGTTTGAAGCTTTATTCATTTCTTCCTCTTACATTCTTTGATATATTTAATATTTGTTATTATTCTTATCAATTTTTTTCTTCAAGGCTTCTGAGCTATGTGTTCTCTCTGAATCAGCTTAGAGAGTCTGCTAGATATAAACAAAATTTCACATTCCCTTAATTACCTCATAGGATATTTTGCTGTCTTTTCTTAAACAGATTGATAACAAAGGAAATCACCTGTTAGTTCATGAAGAATCTTCAATTAACACACCTGCTGTTGGTGCAGCCCATGTTATCAAGAGATATACTGCTCGTGCTCCTGATGAATTGTCTTTAGAGGTAATAATTGAATATGGATGCATAAGTGAAATTCTCAAATACTGAAGTAGGAAATATTAATTTTTTTCTCCAAAATTGCTTGATGTTAATGACAATTATTTTGATCCTTTGGTTGTGACTTAATTTTTGGGTGAAATAATATGAATTTTCACTTTGTGCAATTTAAGCCCCCCTTTTTAGAGCTGGATGGAGACAAAAACTTGTATTATAAAAATTCCAAGAATATTAGCAAGTGTGTTTTTCTCTGCAGTTATGAATAAATCAAAAATGATTCTAATCTGTATAGTACATATATATATATAAAACATATATGTATCTCTATATTTATAGATACATACATATTTACAGAGGTGTACATGTGTGCATGTGTGTGTGTGTGTGTGTGTGTTTGTGTGTGTGTGTGTAGACATACAAATATGTTCATTTAAATTCTGGCTCTGTCACTTGATATCTATATGACCTTGGGAAAGTCTTTTAATCTCTTTGGTCTTCATTTGTAAAATTAAGGTGATTTGTAAAATAAGATGATCAACCTGGACCTTCAGTGTCTCCTTTAGCCCTAAATCTATGAATTTATGATTATTAGTTTTAGTATTTCAGACTATATTTTATTTAACTGTGTTGTTTTTATCATGGAATAAATTTACTTTTGATTTTTAATCAATAAATGTCATGCTATTAAAAATTAATGTAAACATATGTGGAATTGTAAACTTTTATATCAATGTAAAACTTGAAGTAAATTCTGTTATTATTCATTGTTGGGGGAAGTCAACTGTTTCAATATTTTGAACCATCAACTTAAAGAAGAAATAAATAATAGTATATTACACTTGGTTTACCAATTGGTTGGCCAGTAGGGGTCTCTTCATGTTGGAAGATTAAATCTTTAGTGCTGTATTTACAAGTTAATCACTTGAAAAGAGCACTGATTTGGAGTCAGAAGTCCTGGCTCCACCTTACTAGGTGTGTGGCCCTGAAGAAGTCATTTTCCTTATCTTCAAAATTGGGATAGTTACTATGATTAAACAAGATATGTGTTACAGTTAGTAACCCCAAACATCATCTGAATGTAAGTTGTTAAAGTGCTATTAGCAAAAATGAATCTGATCTTGGTACATCACTTGTCACTTTGCTTGAACCATATTGAAAACAAAAAATGACTCTATGCCAGGGACAAAATCTAAAATTCAGAGTAACTCTTGAATATGCCCTTCTGTGATCACTTGATCAATGCAAAACTTGAGTAAAATTCTTTTAGCCCATTTAGCCAATTGCTGACATCTTTTTATGCAGCCAGTACAAAGATGCATTTTGTAGGAAGCAAAACTCCAGTAAGTTTTCATATCCTTTAAAGGGAGAGTTTCTTTAAAAGATAGTAATCAGAGCAGGGAAATGATACTTTTCTTCATTCCAATGCTTAGGTTCAAATTCTAACCACAGCAGTAGTTATGCATTTGATTTCCTTCAATTTTTATTTCATAGGTGGGAGACATTGTATCAGTTATTGACATGCCACCAAAAGTATTGAGCACATGGTGGAGAGGAAAGCATGGATTTCAGGTAGGTGTTGGAAAGTTCAGGAAAAATTTCTTCTTTAAAGTTCTTGAGAAGGAGGGGGTGGAGATAAATCACTATCATAACATTTTGTACTATAATGTGCTTCTATTAGCGAATCAGATATCTTCAAACAACATACTTTGGTATCTGAAATTTTCTTAACTATTGGTAGAAATAATATAGAAGATACAGAGACATATATAATCCAGGACTTGAAATCCTTACTAGGGTACTCTTAGCTTCTAGTTTTTCTAAGAGAGGCAAGTTCTGACATCTTGTTCCTTTCAGTTCATCTTGACTGTATGTTCCCTGTCTAGTTACGAAGGGACTATATACAGTTCAAATGCAGTTTGCCTATACCCCACCTCGCTTGGCTGTTTAAACCCTAGCTAAGAGTGCGGTGTGGTTAAAAGCAGCATCACAGACTTTGCATCGGAAGAAACTTTAGAGGTGGCCATCTCATTCAGCATTTCATAAAAATGGACATCAGTCTACCATTTTCAAAACTTCAGAGAATGAACTCGCTATGTCCCACGGCAGCCATTTACACTTCTGGAAAGCTTTTAGTGTTTTGAACTTTCCTTACACTCAGCCCAAATCTACCTTTCTTAGAATATAATACAGGAACCTAAATTCCAAGTTGGAAAAGATGTTAAAGTCATTAAACCCAACTCCGTAATTTGACAGATGAGAAAACTAAGGCCCAGGGAGATTAAGTAATTTACCCAGATTGTCAGGTAGCTACTAATTTTCCAAGACAGGATTCAAACCCAACTTTTCCTGATCTTTCTGTATTCTGTATTTTGTAAACTCAAATATGTCCTTTGTTCTGTGTTCAAAAGCCAAGAAGAACAAGTCTAAATTCCTTTCTGTTTGATAATTTTCAAATATTTAAAATTAACTATTGTGTCCTCGTCAGTCTCCTTAAATACTTCAGTGGATTCAAGATCTCATCAATACGGGCACTACCTCCAAAGGTTCAAACCATAGTTACCTTGCCCTGTGTTATTCTTTTCCATGCTCTTTTAAATCCCGCGCAAAAGATTGATACTTAGCATTAGAGGTTTTCTTTTTGATCTTTCAACATTTCTTGAGTACCATTGCAATACTCAGTTGTCCATCTGTTATCTTTCACTCTTGCTATATGAGTAGCCTATTTACTTTTCAAATTAAATGTTTCCCCAGTTTTTTATACTACTCCATGTGTATTCTATAGTCTACATTTTTCCACTGTACATTTCTCCTTTGCTCTTTGGGTTACTTACAATTTTATACCTTGGAGATTACAATTTTACAACCATGTGGCATTACCAAGAGAATATTGCTGACTTTTTAAAAATGCATTTTTTGTGTCCAGGATCAACTTGGAATTGTTGAAAGCACTGTGCTATTGTTCAGATAGATTTAATTCAGTCTCTTCATATTGTTCAATTCTGGGTCCACCTCAGCATATCTGTAGTGCCTGTCCAGGATGTATGTGCTAATGTATTAATGTAGTGTCCTGCCCATTCAGCTGCATATCTTTGTCTTAGCAGTAGGCATGCTTTATTTACAGTATTATAGTTTTTAAAGGGAGATGTTAAAAGTTCTTTTACACTTATTCCTATTCAACTTTAACTTGTTAGATTCATCTCACCATTCTGGATCTTTTATGATTCTGATTGTCACCTAATATGTTCAGTATGGCTCCAGAGGAGAAAGTGAGACTGGTGACTTTGCACAGCCCTCTCTCACTAAAATTTAATTCACTTGCATGTCCTGGCATCACCTCCCTGATGTCATGGTCGTCTTTGAGAATGAAGGTCAAGCAGTAGCAACAACAACATGTTCGCTATCATCCTCAGCTTTGTGTCATATGTCAATTTGGTAACGTCTTCATTTAAGTCATTGATAATAATAATGAATAGCAGTAGGCCTAGAGCAGATTCCTCTGGCAGTCACTGGAGTCTTATCTCCATGTTGATATTCATTGCAAACTCTTCTTTGGATTTGGTCATTCATCCAGTTCATAACTGTTTTATTATGCATCCCACATCTATGTATCATAATGTCGAATGTTTTGCCAAAGTTCATGAGAACTAGGCTTATGCCCTCTTATACCTGAAAGGCCTCCCCATCCTCCTCCTTAACTGCTGCTGCTACCATAGCTTCATATTGACAAGATTAGAATTTCAGCCCACCCTATCCACTTCCAGAAATTTTGTTAAAAGAAGCTTTGCTCTTAGAAGATGAATTAACCTGGAATATTATGTTATATTAATACTGTGCAAGCATGTCTTGAAGTACATTCATATTTAATTCTTTACATCTTATGAATCATAAAGGTGGATACACTTGTGATTCCGTCTTACTGAGCAATAAATTAACACACATAGTTTTCCTTCTCTCCCTTATGTTAATAGTTTTCATTAACATTAATGTGAGTACACTTTCCTTTTTGAGATCCATTTCAGGACCCAATCTCAGGATTGAGATCCAAATCAGGAAGGCTGATTTAGTTTTGTTGTGTTTTTTTGTTCTTGTTCTTTTGTTTTGTTTAGAAACATGAAAAGGCATTTTTGCTATTTGATATAGCCTAAATACCTGTATACTCAATTTTAAGAATAATAGTAAGGCTAGTTAGGTCTTGTTATTTCTAGTCACCATGTAGTGACATTACTAATAAGCATTACTTCAGAGATATAAATTTGCAATTTAAAAACTGGTGTGTAGAGGGATTTATTTTTAGTTTGGCACAAGAACCTACCCCCTAGCCCATAGTACCATTTGACATAACAGTTTAATAATATCTTTATTAAAATATCTGTGGAAGATCCTCTAAAAACCCTGTGAAACCCCATTATGTTGTCTGTGGCTTGTTGTGTCTTAATCACAAATTAATATAGATTTACTTGTTTATAATATGTAACCATTCTGATTATATTGTTGAATTTGAACTTTTGACGGGGGGGACCCCAATCTGCGTTTTCATATGTGTAGAGAATTCCCGATATGGAGATTCCTTTAACATAATAAACATCTGTAACTTTGCTATAACATAGTCTTGAAAAATTACTAAGTTAAATGACATGTTCATGGTTACAAACCTAGAGACAAGACTTTAATCCAGTTGTCCCTGCCTAGTAATGGTCCTTTATCCACATTACTTCTCTGAAATTCAGCATTTCTCCATTTATTTTTTTTTAACACAGAATGCCCTCCATTTAAAAAAAAAAGAGTTAATATGTATTTGTTTAAGATTAATTTTAACCATCTTATTCTTTATTAATAAAAAGCATCTAAATTTGAAGTGGTTAAAATATGAAATTCTATCCCTTATCTCAACAAATTTCCATATTTATACAACAGAAGTCTCCATTCTCTCATTTCATCTATTTTTACTTAGTTCTTTCATGGAAGAAAAAATTATTGCTTCTTTTTTCAATGCAAAACAGAACAGGGTGTTTTTCTGTTACCCTGTGATTCATGCTAATGGAAAGGACCTATACCATAATGAAATCCAAATGATTAAAAATCCCCCACTAAGATTTGGTTTTGTTGTGATTTTTCTTTTGGAATAGAAGATTTACCTTCCTAATTTTCTTTTGCTTAGTTTAATATGAAAATTAATATGTGTTACTTAGAGAGGCACTATGGCAAAATGGATAAAATACTAAGCTTAGAGTTAGGAATAGCTAACTTTCCAAGTACTTGCTCTCTCACCTGAATTGCCTAAGTCCCTCAAAGGACTTCTCCCCACCTCCAAAGCCAAAGCCCTGTGGATATTGAAAATCCATCTAAAAACCTTCCCTTAATGGTGAGCAAAACCCTCCTCCAGTCATGCCCTCCCCATCCAGTAATTCTCAACCCCCTCAGCCATCATTCATGTCCCCTTCCCCTTCTTATTCCCTCCCTCCCTCAAAAGTCAACTGCAGGTCATGTCATCATCTTGATGTCATGGTCCTCTTTGAGAACGAAGGACAAATACAACAACAGCAACAACCTGTCACCTCAACACTGCCCGCTACCTCCATATCCCACTCCAAAGCTACTCACTCACTCCACGGTACTTTCAGGAATACCTTCTTCATAGGGTGACAAACTTGCTTTCATCTTAAATCCTTTCCTTTCTCACACCTTCCATCTTCTGGCAGTCACTGAGACAAGCTTCCCTGCTAATAACATAGTGTCCCTGGCAACTCTTTCTCAGCACTGGCTGCATTTACACTCCTTCCTCCTGGATTCATTGGTTGAGGTAGGGGAATTGGAATATTCCTTGTTCCCCATTTCTACTACCAGGTTCTCCCTCTACCAACATCTCTCAGTAAGCTTTCTTCTTTTGAAGTACATTCAGTCTATATCTATCATTCAATCAAAATTATCGTAACCTTTTGTCTACCAACAAACAGACACTACCCTTCTTTCTCAATGATTTCATTGTCTAACTTAAGATCTTTCTCTTCTTTATTCAGCTCTCACCTCATCTTAGAGGACTTTCAAATACATATTGATACTCTTTCAGACAACCTAACTTTGCAGTTTACTAATTTTACCAATTTCCCATGACTTATTTCTCATGCCACCTCAGCTTTATACTCTGGATCTTTTTATCACCCATAAACACACCATCATGCTCAGGAATTCTGAAATTCCCTGATTGTGGTCTCTTGACTTTTCACTTCTCTCTCTTTTCCCATGCTAAATCATACTCTTCTTCCGTATCATGACCTCTGATTCCTCAACTCCTCCCTTCTCTCTCAGTCTGTTACCCCTATACTAGTCACTCTCCTTTCCCTATTCTGACTCCTTCGTGAACTAGTTTAATTTAGCACTGTCCCCCTCTTTTGTGTCCCTGTCCCCCTTGTCACATTGCTGATTATGTCTTGCCAAACTTCAGCTTTGGATCACTCCTATTATCTGTTGCTTCACTCCTATACATGAGTTGCTGAATGAAAATGGAGAACCTTGTGCAACTCCTCTGACTATGTCTGCTACAGATCTATATTATATAATTTCTACTGAACCTTCACGGATACTGGGACAATCCTACATCTCCTTTGTCAACACACTATCTCACTCTCCACAGTGGCTCTTCCAAATTTTTTCTTTACTCCTCAAATCTCTTATGATTCCCTTTCCCCCACCCTCTCAGCTGAGAACCTTGTCTCCTATTTTACTAAAAGTATTGAAGCCATGTGCCAAGAAGGCCTCTTTTTTCCTCCTTTTTCCTCCTCTTCATCAAATTACCCATATGCTCTCTGTCCTTGTCTCTTCCCCTTTCATATCAGTTTCCTATGAAAAGCTGATTCTTCTCTTTGCCAAGGTTAAACCTTCTACATGCAGGAGTGATCCCATTTTATCCCATCTTCTCCTCCAACAGATTGGCCCTTCTATTATCCCCACTTTCTCTTTACTTTCTCCTTATCTACTGACTGCTTTCCTATTACTTATAAATGTGTCCCCATCAAAAACCTCTCACGTGATCCATCCATCCCTTCTTTCATCCTTTATCTTTAAGTTCCCTGAGAAGGAATGGCTAAATTCCTTGAAAATGGTTTCTACAAGAGGCATCTCAATTTCCTTTTACTTTCTTTATAACTCTATAAAATCTATCCCCTAAGTTCATCATTCTAACAAAACTGTTCTCTCCAAAGTTATGAATTGCCAGCTTGGATGTACTGTTTTCAGTTGTCATGCTTTTTGACTTCTCTTGCAGCCTTTGACACTGCTACCCTCTTCTCCTTGATACTCTTTTCTTTAAGTTTTCATGGCACTGCTCTCTCCTGTTTTTCTTTCCACCTATCTGACTGCTGCTTCTCAGTGCTGGATCTTTGTGTTTCATACTCGCTAATCATGGATGTCCCATAGGGATTATCTTAGGCTCTCCTCTCTTTTGCCTCTGTACTATTTCACTTGGCAATCTCACTGACTCTCATGGATTTAATTACCATCCCTGTACCCACTGACATTCTCAAATATACATATCCAGTTCTAACTAACCTCTATGATGATCTCCAGCCTTACATCTCTAACCTATTTGGTAGCCCAAACTGGATGTCCCATAAAAAATACTAAAATTAAAATTTAAAAATACTAAACTCATCATATTTGAAACTGATCTCACTTTTCTTCTCCACACCTTCTTCTCTACCAAATTTTAGTATTTCTCTTGAGAGCACTACCATATTCCCTGTCCTTCAGGCTTCCAAACCAGGTGTTAACCTTGATTCCTCTCTATCTCTCATCCTGCATACTCAGTCTGTTGCCAAGGTCAGTTGATTTTACCTTTGTACTATCTCTCATATGCTCCCCCTTCTCTCCTCTTATACTGCCATGACCCTTCTGCACACTCTTTTCATTTCATGCTTGGACTTTGCCTGTAGCCCACTGGTTGTTCTGCCTACTACAAAATCTCTTCTCTCTCTAGTCTGCCCTGCCCTAAGCTGCCAGAGTGATCTTCCTAAAGCACAAGTGAAACCATGTCACACCTTGTCCCATGACTCCCCATTACTTCCAGGATCAATTATAAAATTCTGTTTGGCATTCAGAGCCCTTTATAATTTAACTCTCCATGCCCACCTTTCTTGTCTTCTTAGACCTTCCATCCCTTGACACACTCTAAAGTCTAGTAACATTGACTTCATTGTTCCTTGAACAAGAAACTTCATCGGTCCACTTGGGTATTTTTACTTCCCATTCTTGGAATATTCTCTTTCCTCATCTCAGCATCGTGGATTTACTGGCTTCCTTTAACTCCCTTCTAATATACTTTACAAAGCATAACTATCATAATCCCTCTCAATTCTGGTACCTTCCCTTGGTTGATTATTTCCAATTTATCCTTTATATATAGTTTGTTTATACATATTTATTTGCCTGATGTCTTTTTAATTAGATTGTGAGCTTCAGGAGAACAAAGACTGCTTTTACCTTCCTTTGTATCTCCAGCACTTTTAACAGTATCTGCAATATAGTAGGTAATTAATGTATATTGAACGAATGACCAACTGAACTAGCTCTCTGACCAGGGGCAAGCTTTTTACATCTCTCAGCCTCAGGTAAATTTCCAAGATTTTAATAGTAGTACAGTTGAAATATGCAATGCTAGGATTTTTCACAATGAATAAATCATAGATCTTGGACATATTGATACATACCTAAGCATAAGTCCTTAATTAATGGTGATGAGACAGTTAAGAATATTTTTTTGATGATGACAAAGGAAATGTTAAAGTAGGATGAAAATGTTTTATGCCTACATCTTATAGGAGCATAAGCCATATGTAGATAATTAGAATTTGGTTATATATGACAGCCACTCTGGTATGTGTTTTATAATTGAGACACCAGTATAAAGATTTATCAGTCACTGAATATTAGTGTATAGTTAATGTGATAATAGTAGATATCTTTGGAAGTTCATAAGCTCAGGTACCAGTCTTAGGAATGATAAGGTCAAATTTCTAGCGGAATTCAAGACTTTAAAATGTATATTATCCATCTCTTGATTACTGATCCTGTACCTTGTTGGTAACTCATTCTGGAAGAACCGTGGCCAGACTGCTAAGAAAGCATGAAATGTGTATCTATTTTTATTGCTTGCTTTTTTGTGCAATCTCAGAGAAACTATTTAAATTCTCTTTATAGCAGTTTTCACACTTATATAAGGAGCAAAGCATTATTCTGATACTTCCTAGGAACACTATGAAAATGAATAAGATATGAGTTCTAAGGTATATTGGTCTTCAGTGCAGAAAACAGTATTTTTAAATTTTGCATTTTTATCAGAATAGACTGCATGCCAGAAAAAAACCTATTTGGTCATATTAGCTATATATTGTTATAACTATCTACAAAATTAATTTAAAAAAATACAAAATCAAGTGATTTTTAGAGGAGAAAAATTAAACTGATTATATATATGCATGTATGTATTATGTAAGTATGTGTATGTATACACACACATTATATATATACATATACTTTAAATAGGAAATAAATATATGTAGCTGAAAGACTTTTATATCTCCATAGTTTGTCTGAAGCAGCTTGAATGAAGGATGCTTGCATCAATAAACCCTTTCTTCATTGTATATATCTGCTTATTTTTCTGTAGTGCAGGTGCTTCTGAAAAATTGCAAAGGTAAATTTAATTTTTGAAAATAATTATATTTGCCTATTTGATGTTAGAGATCATATTAACATAGCTCTTAAGTTTTACAGGATATTTGATATACACTATCTGACTTAAACTTCATAACTTTATGGGGTAGGAACTGTTGGTACCCTCATTTTATAGATAAACAGACTAAGGTTTGATGAGATTTAGTGACTTGCCTAGAATCACATAGACAGCAAGTTTATGAGACAGAATTTATACCCTGGTTTTCATGACTCCAGGCCCAGCATTTTATCCATTATATGAAGCTGACTCACATCACATTCAACATGTCCCATTATCATTGTCTTGTGGTTATTATTTCATTTTTCATCATCATTAGTGATAGGTGAAAATGGTTTTAGAGTAACAACTTAATATCGTGCTGTAATTTTTTGATGTTTAATGTTCTATAGATGTCCTCTGTAGGCTTGCAGTACAGCTGCAGGAGCAGGCAGGATAATAGGAATTATGTTTATCTCATTTTATTGCCACTTAATTTTGAACTCTTCTATTATGTCTCTGTGTTTTGGAAGTTTTCTTGTCCATGTATCTTGGAGATTATGAGTTTTTGATGGAGAGGCATCTATTTAAAATGTTAGTAAATTTCTATGGATCAGTGTTACGTAAGTTCAGTAATTGAGGATGACAGTTTTGTCCGTGATGGTGATACAGGTCCAGTACAATTTATTGATTGATTTCTCTAGAATATTTGGAGATCTGTATTGGCAATATGATGTCTTATTATGGGTCCGATTTTACAAAAGAACTGTGTTTCAGGGTATAGTCTACTCTTAAGGCTTGAAATAATTTAGAAATTCGCTTAATTCTAAACCTTACATTGTTATTACTCTTACAGATCTAAACTTATTGTTTTTTTTATTATTGGTATGCCAACATTGAACTTAAGGGAATTCTACTCTAAGGGAATTCTGATTCTTTTTTTTCTTTTCTTTTTTAAATTTATTTATTCAACTTTTTACATTCATTTTCACAAAATTTTGGGTTCCAAATTTTATCCCCATTTATCCCCTTCCCCCACCCCAATACACTGAACATTCTAATTTCCCCTATCACCAATCTGCCCTCTCTTCTGTCATCCCTCCATTCTCTTGTCCCCATCTTCTCTATTGTCCTGTAGGGCCAGATGACTTTTTATTCCCCATTGACTGTATTTCTTATTTCCTGGTAGCAAGAACAATACTAAACAGTTGTTCCCAAAACTTTAAGTTCCAAATTCTCCCCATCCCTCCTCCCCACCCATTGCCTTTGGGAAGGCAGGTAATTCAATATAGGCCATATCTGTATAGTTTTGCAAATGACCTGAGGGGGCCTGAGTTATGGGGACACCCTGCTCCCCTCTCGGCCAGCCCAGAAGTCTCTCTCACTGACCTGTAGCACCTGTTCCCTGCTCCCCTCTCGGCCAGCCCAGAAGTCTCTCTCACTGACCTGTAGCACCTTTGTGGCCACCAGAGGTTCCGGCTGCGCGGCCAGGGCAGGGCTGGGCTCCGCTGTCCAGTGTGCGATGGACCTTTGGGGTCAGTTTTTCAGGGCTCTCTGGAACAGAAATCTCCTCCACTGTGTTGCTGCATGGCTTCCACTGCTCCAGAATTTGTGGAGAGTTCTTTTTACAGGAAATTTATGGACTGTGGGTTCAGAGCTACCATTCGTGAGTCTTTCTACTCCGCCATCTTGTCTCCTCCCTCTCTAAGGGAATTCTGTAAGTGAATTTATGAAGGAACACCCATTCCCCTACATTTATGTATTTTTTTAAAAAATATATTTATTTTAAAATATTATTTATATATCGTAGATAATTTATATTAAATTATATAAATATTAATAATATAATATATAACAATTTATATTTTAAAAAATATTGGTATAAGAAATAGGAAATTCAGTAGGTAGTCCTAGCTTTGTAACTTGTGTTTTTTTTTTTACCTTAGAAAACTTGCTTAATCGAAGCCTTGATTTACACATTCACAAAATGAGGGAGTAACAGATTTTCTTTAAACAATGACATATCTGTTCTTTCTTTATTCATGTATTTTCAGATATAGTTCTTAAATGCATGAAATATTCTGCTGTAGAATTTATGGAGAATTTTTTAGTTATCAGAAGCTTGTGAATTTGTGGGAGATTTGGGCCTCTTACTACTTCTTGCTTTCTTACCAGTTAGAAAATCTGCTGTTAGTTACTGCAAATAAGGATAAACAGAGAAGAAAAAGGTGAGATTTAAAAGGGCTTTAAAATTTTTCTTCTTGTTAAGCTTTCATTTTAAAAAGAAAAAAAATATTTTGGAGTACAGAGGATTTAAATGACTGAAGGCAAGAAATCTTGTCTTTAAGAAATCTTAAAATCTGCTGAAAGAATTCCAAACTAAAATAATTAATAAACTGGTATAAATTCACCCTAAGAAATTGAGTGTATCCACTGAATTTATTGATGTGGTGAGCCCATGTGACTATCGTTTCTATTCTTGCTGTCAACTGGATTTTCTGACTCTTTCCACTGTTTCTACCAAAACTCTGACATAAGTGAATATCTGATAGAGATCAACACTTCTTTAGGCTCTGCCATGAACAAGAGATTTATCCATGATGACAAAATGACTTGTTGGCTGTATTCGCTTAAAATAATTCTGTGAATATTTTTCTTTTCCAAAAGTTTTGTGAGTGGGAAGTGCAACATGATTTCAGCTACAGAAATAAACAGTTTACTCTGAAATTTAGTATCTTCCTTGTGTTCTGAGGGAATATATTAAGACTTGTACCTTTATTTTAGGGCTTTTATCATTTTGTTTTAATTGGCTTTCAAAATATTTTTTCAGAAAGTTCAAAAATTACAGAACAAACATTGTCAGATATGTGTGCACATTTCTAAGCCATTGTGAATACTATTGACATAAGTCCAATGAATTCTTTATATTTTTAGATAAAAGACAAAATAAAATGAAAAGAATTTCTTGTCTAATTTTGATAGTCACCTATGTGTTATTCAGATTCTAGTAACTGGAATATCTCTGGTCACTGTTACTCTTCCTTTAACCTTGTCCTTTCTGCTACATGAATAAAAAAGGAAGGAGAAATGAGCAATTTGTGGCATTTTATTGGATTTCTGGCTAAAGTGAAAATTGGAGAGAGGAAGAGAATAAATCTAAATGAAGATGAAGTATAGATTGTCAATTATGGATTGCCTTCCTTTGCTCTCTCCATCATAATAATTGAGAGTTAACTTATTAATAATATGGACAGAAATTTCTTTGTGGGCAATAAAATTCTGTTCTTTTTATGCGTTTAACGTAGTTCCATAAAAGATCTGCTTTGTGGGCTACTTCATCTGGGAGACATAATATCGCATAGTAGAAATGCGACTGGACTTGGTTGAAATGGGGAGATGTGAATCCTTGTTCTGCTACAGACCAGCTGTACATCCTTGGGCAAATCATTTAACCTCTCTGCAATTCACTTTCTTCCTCTGTAAAATGAGACAATTGGATTAGATTATCAGCAGAGGGATGGTGCCAGCATTAATAGGATCAGGATAAGCTTCTTATAGAAGGTGAGATTTTAGCTGAGACTTGAAGGAAGTTATATAAGCCATGAGGCAGAGATGAAGAGGGACACTATGAAGGCATGGTATATAATCAACAAAAAATTCACAGTGTAATGCTTTATGTAAGGAACAGCAAATAGGTTAGTGTCATAGGATCAAAGAGTACCTGGGGAAAGGTTAAGAGATGCCAAGGTTATGAAGGCATTGAATGCCAAACTGAGGATTTTATATTAGGTATTGGAGGTATTAGGGAGTCACTGGAGTTTATAGCATAGGTGTGTGATATGGTCAAACCTGTATTTTAGGAAGATCTGTTTGACAGTTGAGTGGAGGGTGCACTGCAATGAGGGGGGAAACTTAAGGCAGGGAAACCAACCAGAAAGCTATTCCAATAGTCTGGGCATGAGGTGATGAGGACCTGCACCAGTGTTGTGGCAGTGTCAGAGACAAAGGAAAAATGTTAAAAGGTGAAATCAACAGACTTTGGAAACAAATTGAATATCAGATGTGAGAGAGACTGAGGAGTTGAGGATGATATCTCAATTGTTAGCCTGACTGACTGGGAGGGTGGTGGTATCCTCAATAGCAATAAGGAAGTTTGGAAAAGAGGAGGGTTTGGAGGAACAGAGAATGATTTCAGTTTTGGACATGCTGAATTTAAGATGTCTACTGGATATCCAGTTTAAGGTGTTGAATAGGCAATTAGAGATGCAAATTCGGAGGTTAGGCTCTATAAGTAGATTTAGGGGTCAGCAAAAAACTTTTAATTGAATCTAGGGGAGTTGGAGAGATCATCAAATGAAATAGTATAAAAGAAGCAGAGACCTCAGATAGAACCATGTGGGATAGCTACAGTTAGTGGGTATAACTTGGTTGAAGATACAGCAAAGAAGACTGAGAAGGAGCAGTCAGATAATAGGTAGGAAAACTAGGTGAGAATAGTGTCATGAAATTTTAGAGAGAAAAGAATATCAAGGAGAAGAGAATGATATATAGTCTCTGAACCTACAGAATGGTGAAGAAGGGTGATGGAGAAAAGGCCATTAAATTTGATCGCTGAGAACATTGCTAATTTTGGACTCTTGAATAGTTAGATCAAAAATCCTATTGCTGAGAGTTAAGAAGAGAGTGAGAACAAAGGAAGAGGAAGGATTGATTGTAGATGGCCTTCTTATGGAATTTAGCCACAAAGAGGGTGAGAGATAAGCAATGATATCTAACAATCTAAGTGAGGGTTTTTTGAAGAGGAAAAAGACATCAGCATATTTGTAAGAAGGAGAGATGCATAGAGAGATTGAACATATGAGAGAGTACAGTGCATTGGGAGAGCCGGAATAGGATGGAAATACTTGGGCACTTACAGAAGTCTTGTTTTTGCAATGAGGAAGGCCAGTTCTTCCCATGTGATAACTCGAAAGAGGATGTAGTGACTGAAGGCATGTGAATGATGTGAAATAAAGAGGAGGGAGAAAGAGGGAGCTTTCAGTGGAAAGCCTAATTGTTTTTTAAGTGAAAAAGAAAGCAGTGTCAGTGTTCTTAACTAACAGTATGGGAGTAGAGGGAGCTATAGGAAATTTGAGGAGGGATCAAAAAAGATTTGTAAAAGCTATTGTGGTGAGTTGGATAGTGAAATGTAAAAGGATTGCCCTGCTGTACTGGGGATGCAAGTGGGAATAGATAAAGAATTTGTAGTACCAGTCAGCACAGGTTAGTGTAATTATATTCTTGTTGTTTCTGGGTTTATCTTCTCAGATAAGACTCCCAAGAATTTCGTATTATTTTCAGTTATTTTCAGTGGAATTTCTCTTTCTGTTTCTTGCTGCTGGATTTTGTTGGTAGTACATAGAAATGCTGATGACTTATATGAACTTATTTTATATCTTGTAACTTTGCTAAAGTTAATTATTTCAATTAGTTTTTTTAGTTAATTTTCTAGAATGCCATCATGTCAAAGAGTGATGGTTTTGTTTCCTTTTTGCCTTATTTAATTCTTTCAATTTCATTTTCTTATTACTAAAGCCAACATTTCTAGAACAATGTTGAATAGTGATGATAATGGACATCCTTGCTTCACCACTGATCTTATTGAAAGAGCTTCTAGCTTACCGCAGTTACAGATAAGGCCTACTGATGGTTTTGATCAATACTACTTATTTTAAGAAAGGATCCATTTATTCTTACGCTTTCTAATATTTTTAATAAGAATGAGTATTGTGTTTTCTCAGAAGCCTTTTTTACATCTCTTGACATAATCATTTGATTTTGTTGCTTTTGTTACTGATATGATCAGTTATGCTGATAGTTTTCTTAATATTGGACTAGCTCTGCATTCCTGGTATAAATCTCAAGTGGTCATAGTGTATGATCTTTGTGATATATTGCTGTAATCTCCTTGCTAGTATTTATTTAACTTTTTTTCATCAGTATTCATTAGGGAAATTGGTCTCTAGTTTTCTTTCTCTGCTTTTACTCTTCTTGGCCTAGGTATCTGCACCATATCTATGGTGCAGTTGAGTAGGACTCCTTTGCCTGTTGCTCTGAATAGTTGCAATATTGAAATTAATTGTTCTTTAAATGTTTGGAAGAATTCATTTGTGCTTCCCTCGGTTCCTGGTTTTTTGTTTTGTTTTTGTTTTTTCTTTTTAGGGAACTCGTTGATGACTGGTTCAATTTCTTTTTCTAAGATTCTGGTAATTCTAATTTCTAATATGTCTGTTAATCTAGGCAGTATATGTTTTTGTAAATATCTGTTTAACTTGTTAGATTTATTGGCATATGATTGGGCAAAATAACTCCTAATAATTGTTTTAATTTCTTCTTCATTGGAAGTTAATTTACTCTTTTCATTTTTGTTACTAATCATTTGGTTTTCTTCTTTTTAAAAATATCCAGTTAACCATTGGTTTATTTAGTTGATTTTTTTCCTCATAAAACCAGCTCATTTTATTTATTAGTTCAATGATTTTCTTACTTTTAATTTTATTAATATCTCCTTTGATTTTTCAGAATTTCTGAATTGGGGATTTTTAATTTGTTCTTTCTGTCTTTTTTTAGTTGCATTCCCAATTCATTGATCTGCTCTTTCTTTAGTTTATTGATGTAAGCATTTAGCAGTATAAATTTACCACTAAGTTATTGCTTTGGCTGCATTCCATACATTTTATTATGGTGTCTCATTGTTGTCATTCTCTTTGATGAAATTATTGATTGTTTATATGATTTGTTCTTTGGCCCACTTACTCTTTAGAATTCAGTTTTAGATTTCAATTAATTTTTAATCTGTTTCCACTGCTCTTTATTGAATGCAATGTTTATTGCATTATGATCTGAAAATGATGTATTTAATATTTCTACTTTTCTGCATTTGGCTCTGAGGATTTTATTCTCTAATACATGGCCAGTGTTCATGCAGGTGCCATGTACCACTGAGAAAAAGGTATATGTCTTTATATTCCCATTCAGTTTTCTCCAGAGATCTATCATATATAACTTTTCTGAAATTCTGTTCACCTTGTTAATTTTGGTTTAGATTTATCTAATTCTTAGAGGGGAAAGTTGATGTCCTCCACTATTATAGTTTTATAGTCTATTTCCTCCTGCAGCTCATTTAGCTTTTTATTAATAATTTAAATGTCAAATCATTTGGTGCATATATATGTTTAGTATTGATTATTATTGTCTATGGTATGTTTTAGCAAAATTCAGTTTCTCCGCTTATATTTTTTATTCTTTCTTTTGCTTTGTCTGAGATCATGACCTGCTTACCCCTACTTTATTTTTTCATTTCTGCCAAAACACAATAGATTCTGCTTCAGCCCCTGCCTTTACTGTGTTTATCTCTGTACTTCAAATGTGCTTCTTATAAGCAACAGATTGTAGGATTTTGCCTTTTGATTCACTGTGCTATCTGCATCTGTTTTATGGGTGAGTTCATCTGAGTCACAATAACAGTTATGATTACTAACTGTATTTCCTCTATACTGCCTTTTCTCCCTTTTTATCTTTTTTTCCCTTTCCATTCACTCTGTATCTCCTCAAAAGTGTTTTGCTTCTGATCACCACCTCTTCCGATCTCCCCTCCCTTCTACTAATTTCATCCCTCTCTTCTTAATCCCTTCCCCTCCTACTTTTCTGTAGGATAATATAGATATTTATATCCAACTGAGTATGTGTTATTACCTCTTTGAGTCACTTCTGGTGAGACTGAAGTTCAAGTGTTGCCTGCCACGCTTTCATTTTCCTGACCACTATAACGGCCCTTCTTCACCTTTTTTATGCGAGATAATTCACCCCATTCTTTACCAAACTCTTCCTCCCTGTGCAGTGCATCCCTCTTTCTCAGCCCTTTATTTTTTTTTTTTGCATATTATCCCATCATGGTCAGCTCACACCTGTCCTCTCTCTATTTAAACTCTTTCTAATAATGATAAAATTCTTAGATGCTAAAAATGTTCTCTTCCCATGTAGGAATATAAACAGTTTAACCGTATTGAATTCTTTTGATTTCTCTTTCCTGTTTACCATTTTATATTTATCATGTGTCTTGTATTTGAAAGTCAAATTTTCTATTCAGCTCTAGTCTTTTCATCAGGAAAGATTAAATTCATCAATTTCTTTAAGTATTCCTTTTACCCCTGGAAGGAATTATATTCAGTTTTGCTGGGTAGGTGAGTCTTGGTTGCAATGCCAATCTCTTTTGCTTTCTGGAATATCATATTATAGCCCTCTAACCTTTATTGTTGAAGTTGCTAAATCTTGTGTTATCTTGACTGTGACTCCATGATACTTGAATAATTTCTTTCTGGCTGCTTGTAGTATTTTCTCTTTGACTTGGGAGCTCTAGAATTTGACTAATATTCCTGGGAATTTTCATTTTAAGATTTCTTTCAGGAATTGATCAATGGGTTCTTTCAATTTACATTTTACCCCTGGGTCTATAGCAGGAATTTTTCCTTGATAATTTCTTGAAAGTTGATGTCTAGGCTCTTTCTTTGACCATGGTTTTCAGGTGGTCCAATAATTTTTAAATTGTTACTCCTCAATGTGATTTCCAAGTCACTTGTTTTTCCAATAAGATATATCACATTTTCTTCTATTTTTTTAATTCTTTTTATTTTCTGCTGTTGTTTCTTGAGGGGTGTAGGATGTGTTCAGGGAGGACCAGTACCTTTGATGTGATGGCTGCCAAACCCTTTTCAGGGCTCTTTTCACCTTTGGTGTCTTCCTGTTCCACCCAACTCTCACCTGAGGCCTCAAGAAGCTGCAGCATGTACAGCCTCCTACACCCAGGTTAACCATTTTGGCAGATGGACCAAACCAGGTTGAGGGTAACCAAGGGGTTTCACACCCATTGGTGAGTTAGAGGGTGTCTACCTCTAGCATGTGAAGACTTCTGCTGGTGAAATAGGTGGAAGAGAACAATTTGTTCCAACTGCTGTGAAGGCAGTTGAAGCAGAGTGGAGTGCTTACAGCTTGGTTAGACACTGAAGATGCTATGGTCATCCACTGTATCCAGAACCATTGCCAGTCTTCTTGACTCTGTCTTGCCACTGGACTATGATGACTCTGGAGGAGAGAGTAAGGCTGACGACTTCATGCAACTCTGCCTCACTTAAGTCCAGTTTATGCATGAATTAAAAGACATCACCATTTTACTATTATACCCCAAAGTCCTGTGGTGACAGGCAGGTCAGATGAAGCAGCAGGTATGGATAAACTGGGAGGTATAGTCACAACCCTGCACACAGATGACCCAGGCCATAGGGTTGTGTCTCACTGGAAGCTGCAGTGGGACTCAGCAGCCCCCTGGGTTTCTCAGCAGCCTTTTAAGAATTGCACTGTTCACCGCCTGGTGTAAGGAAGGGGGCTAGAAAAGGTGCCCCCAAAATTGTCCGCTTACCCAACCCTGACCTGATTACTGTGGCAGTCAGGGAATCTCACTCTGTGGTTGAAACACAAAGTACAAAAACATTTGCATGATTTCATTCACCATCAGCACATGGAACGTGTACACACTTACAGACAACACAAAATCCAGTAGATCTAAAAGACGAACTGCTCTTATTGCAAGAGAACTCATCAGGTATCACATTCAAGTAGCAGCCCTGAGTGAAACAAGGCTGGCAAATGAAGGCCAGCTTACTAAAGTTGGAGCTGGATACACATTTGCCACAGTGAAGGGGAGTGCTGTGAAGCTGGTGTGAGTTTTGCAATCAAGACAAATCTAGTCAGCAAGCTGGTATGCCTGCCAGAAGGAGTGAATGACAGGCTCATGACAGTGTGATAGCCACTTGCAGGAAAATGCCATACCATCATCAGTCCCTGTGCTCCCACCATGATGAGGTCAAAGAAAAATTTTACGAAGACCTAGAGACTCTTATTATCAGTATGCCAAAAAAGGCCAAGTTTATAATTCTGGGTGATTTTAATGCTAGAATAGGGTCAGACTACCAAACTTGGCAGGGAGTTCTAGGGAGGAATGGAGTTGGAAACAGCAACAGCAATGGTCATTTACTGCTGAAGACTTGTGCGTCACATGACCTTATCATCATCAAGATTGTTTTCCACTTACCAAAATGCAATAAAACTTCATAGGTGCACCCTCGCAGCAAACATTGGCATCTAATATACTATGTGATTGTAAAGAGAAGAGACAGCTAAGATCTGAGAGTGACAAAGGCAATGTGTAGTGCAGAGTGCTGGACTGACCATAGACTTATCTTTTCCAAGCTAAATATTCACATTCATCAAAAGTGCTGCCCCCAAGGCAAAATGACTACCAGAAGAATTAATGTCAATAAATTAGAGCTCTTCACTGAGAATGAATAGTTTGTTGCTAACTTGATGGGAAAATTGAGCCAACACACAGTTAACAAGTGAAACAAAAAAAGAGTGAGCAACTTTCAGAGATTTGGTGTACAGCACTGCATTTGCTCATCTGGGTCAGAACACTTGCAAACACTAAGACTGGTTTCATGAAAATGATGGGGAAATCTATAAGCTGCTAAATGAAAAACGAGAACTCCACAGGATTTACCAGTAGGATAGTTCATCCACCTCTAAGGTAGCATTTAATTCTATCAGAAGTAAAGTACAAGCAAAGTTTAGAGAGATGCAGGATTTGTGGCTCAGTAAGAAGGCAGATGAAATTCAGTTTTATGCTAATAGTAACAAACCAAAGTGCTTTTATGATGCCCTGAAAGCTATTTATGGGCCAAAAATCTATGGTGCATCACAACTACTCAGTGCTGATGGAGCCACATTGATTAGTGATAAGGACATGATCCTAGAGAGATGGGGCTGAACACTTCCATAATGTTCTCAACAAACCATTATCAATCAATGACTGTTTTCCTCAGGTTGAAGTCAATCTCTCCTTAGCTAAACTTCCAGGTGAAGAAGAGGTTTTGAATGCCATTAGCCTCCTATCATGTGGCAAAGCACCTGGTGCTGATTCTATTCCATCTGAGATTTACAAGGTAGGGGGGTTATTGCTCATACAAAAGGTGACTGAAATATTCCAGGTCATATCGCAACAGGAGATTATTCCCCAGGAGTTCAGTGATGCCTCTATCTCTGTAAAAGTAAAGGGAATAGATTGTTCTGTGACAATCACAGGGGGGTCTTCAACATTGCTGGCAAGATTCTTGCTAGAGTCCTCCTTAGTAGGCTGATCCTTACCTGGAAGATGGTCATCTACCTGACAGCCAGTGTGGCTTCAGAAGGGACCAAGGAATAGTTGATATGGTGTGTGCTGCCCAACAATTCCAGAATAAATGCCAGGAGCAGATCAAAGGTCTGTACACAACGTTTGTAGATCTGACCAAGGCCTTTGACGCTGTTACTCCTGAGGGCTTATGGAAAATTATGTTAAAATTTAATTGCCCAGAGAAGTTCATCTTCATTTTATGTCAGTTTCATGATGGTGTATTTGCCCAGGTTCTGGATAGTGGACAATGCTGTTGCCTTCCCAGTCACCCATGGAGTGAAACAGGGCTGTGTGCTTGCTCCCATGCTTTTTAGCATGATGTTTTCAGCCAAATGCTTTCAAAGAAGATGAACACAGCATCAAGGTCAACTACTGTCCTGATGGTAAATTCTTCAATTTGAAAAGGCTTCAAGCCAAGACCAAAGTGGAGGGAATGTTGGTGCATGATTTTCTGTTTACAAATGATTATACCTCAGTGCAGCCTGTGAAGCTGAGATGTAACAAAGTATAGATCAATTCTCTGCTGCCTGTGTGAATTATGGCTTAATAATCAATGCAAAGAAAACACAGGTGCTCCATCAGCCACCACCACACATTCCATACATGGAACCATCAGTTAAAACAAATGGAGAAGTTTTGAATTCTGTGAATAGGTTCACTTAACTTGGTATTGTACTTTCCAGGGATGTACACATTTATAATAAGGTTGACACACGCAATGTCTTAAGTAGCTCAGTGTTTGGAAGGCTCTGAAGAAAAGTTTGGGAGAGATGAGATATTAGACTGACTACCGGACTGAAGGTCTACAGTGCCATTGTGCTGACCTCATTGTTGTATGTCTGTGAAACATGGACAGTTTACCAGTGCCATGCCAGGAAACTGAATCATTTCCATTTGAACTGTCTTAGGAAGATTCTGAAGATCACCTGGCAGGATAAGGTACCAGACACTGAGGTCCATGCTCGAACTGAACTGCCAAGCATTCGAACTGTGCTTCAGAGAACTCAACTCCGAAGGGCTGGCCACGTTGTTCGAATTCAAAATGTACACTTGCCAAAAAGACTATTTTTTGGAGAACTTGCAGGGGCAGGTGATCATATGGTGGTCAGAAGAAGCGATACAAGGACACTCTCAAGAACTTTGGATTTGATTGTGGGACGTGGGAGACACTGGCACATGGGTCTTCAGCATGTCAGGCCCACACCCGAGAGGGTGCTGTACTCCATGAGCAAAGCAAATTGAAACAGCACAAAGGAAAGAAAGGATGCCCAGATTTGGAGTGTCTACCCCTAATGTTCACATGGACTATCTGTGCCCAATCTGTGGTAGAGCATTCTGAGCTCATATTGGTCTGATCAGCCACAGTTGTACACATTGAAACTTGACTTTATTATAGTGATGTCATTTTTGGTCCCCTTTGAGAACGCAGGACAACAGCCAACCAATCACTTTTTTCTTGATGTCTTATAAAGTCATTAGCTTATACTTACCCAGTTCAGAATTTTAAGAAATTATTTTCTTCAATAAGTTTTGTACCTCTTTCTGCATTTTGCCCATTCTGCTTTTTAAGGAGTTTTTTCCTTCAGTGAATTTTTGTACCCAATTTTCCATTTTGTGTATTCTGCTTTTTAAAGTTTTTTCTTTTGTTATTTTGTTCCCTTTTTTTAAACATTAAATCAATTCTGTGAGGTTTTTTAGAATTTTTTTTATTTTCAGTTTTCAACATTCACTTCCACAAAATTTTGTATTTCAAATTTTCTCCCTGTCTCCCCTGTCCTTGCACTCAGAACAGCATGTATTTCTGATTGTCAATCTTCCCTTCTGTCACCATGTGTCCCCTCTCTTATCCCCTTTCCTTCTGTATTCCTGTAGGGCAAGACCGATTTCTATACCCCATTGCCTAAATATCTTGTTTCCTAGTTGCATGTCAAAACAATTTTTAATATTCATTTTTAAAGCTTTGAGTTCCAAATTCTCTCCCCTCCCCCCTCCCTACCCACTCTCATTGAGAAGGCAAGCAATTTCATATAGGTTATACATATGTGGTCATGTAAAACATTTCTGTAACAGTCATGCTGTGAAAGACTAAGTATATTTCCCTCTATCATGTCCTGCCCTCTATTCTATTCTCTCCTTTGACCTGACCCTCTACCATAGTGTTTGCTTCTGATTAACCCTTCTGCCAATCCTTCTATTATGTCCCTTCTCTTATCCCCCTTCCTCCCCTGCTTTCCTGTAGCATAAGATAAACTTCCATACCCAATTGAGTGTGTAAGTTATTCCCTCCTGAAGCCAAATCCAATGAAGGGTAGGCTCACTTATTCCCTCTCATCTTTCCTTTCTTTCTCTTCATTGAGAAAGCTTTTTTTGTCTCTTTTATGTGAGATGACTTACTACATTTTACCTGTCCCTTTCTCTTTCTACTAATACATTCCTCTCAACACTTAATTTTATTTTTTAGATATCATCCCTTCATAATTAGATTACCCTGTGCGCGCTCTCTCTCTGCATGTATGTGTGTGTTTGTATACACACACACACACACACATATATGTACTCTGACTTTCCTAATACTGTGAAAGCTCTCATGAATTACAAATATCTTTCCATGTAGGAATATACACAGTTCAACTTTTTAATAAATCCCTTATGGTTTCTCTTTCCTGTTTACCTTTCATGCTTCTCTTGATTCTTGTATTTGAAAGTCAGATTTTCTATTTAGCTCTTGTCTTTTTCAACAAGAATGCTTGGAAGTCCTCTATTTCATTGAAGTTCCATTTTTTTCCCCTGAACTATTATGCTCAGATTAGCCAAGTGATTCTTAATTTTAATCCTATCTCCTTTGACCTCTAGAATATCATATTCCAACCCCTCTGATCTTTTAGTTTAGAAGCTGCTAAATCATATGTTATCCTGTGTTATCTTTCCATGTTACTTGAATTGTTTCTTTCTGACTGATTGTAATATTTTATCCTTGACTTTGGAGCTGTGGAATTTGGCTACACTGTTCCTTGTATTATATACTTCACCTGTATAGCACAGTGTGCACATAACAGTCTCTCTATAAGAGCTTCTTAGATTGGAGTGCAATGGATTATTTTCCAGTAAAAGTCTCTGGCCTATTTCATATGAACTGTTGTCCACAATGTTGGCATAGTTTGTTGTGCATAGTTTCTGTCGAGTCTACAAACTTTTGACTGAGCTAACAGAAGCTAGAAGCAAGGTAGAACAAAAGATGTGCACCTTTTCTGTTGGGGTGTAAGCTCGGTTTTCACATGAACAGTCTCGGGTTAGGTAAAGGTGAGAGCTTCTAAACCGCAGAGCTCTCACGAGGGCCCCCAAGGAACAGCTGGGAATTTAGGAGTGAATCACGAGCTATCTTGTTTTTCCACCTCTTCTCAGTGGAAACTTGCTGGGGAGAGCATCCCACCCTTGAGATTGGTCCATGGTCTGAGCACACCTGTTGTTGATTGGCTCAGGGGCTGAGAGCACGCTGCCCATGAGCAAACCATGCAGCTGGGAGAGCTTAAATGGGGACAGGAAAGCCTGAGGGTTGGGTTCCTCTCTCCTCCGGAAGGAGGAGGGGGCTCCACAGGGGAGATGTCATCCTTTATGCTGACATGTAGCTGGGGTTCCTGTGGCTCCACGGGGGAGAACTCATCCTGCATGCTGACACGTAGCTGGTATCCAGCATAAAGCCTTCACTTCTGTTTGACTCTGGAGGTCTCTTCTCTCATTACGTTTATCTAGCTGATCACTGAAAATCTGAGTTAGGTAAGAATGACCCAGCAGCCCACGGCAGTTAGGCCAGACACTTTTCCAAAATGGCATCATCCTATTCAGATAATGTCAGCAATCCTAAAATTTAAAATGACCTGTTCCTCTGGAGGAATGCTAAGGAGAATAAAAGAAATTTTATTTATTTATTTTTTTAATTTGGGAAAAGAAGATGAGCAAAGAAAGGGATAGAATTAGTACATGGTGGATGGAAAAAGATAAAAAATGCTTTGTTTATCTTAGATGTTCCATTCTTTGCTACTGTTCTACTCAGTAGAACAGGTCTTGAATGGGACAGAAAAAATGGTTAATAGAGAATTGACACCTTCCCCCAAAATGGGGAGATAGTAGAAACCAAGTCAACAGCACCAATGAAATTCATCTATACATAATACTGAAAGGACTGGTAGTGTGATCACTTAGCCATTATCAATTATCTCTGAAAAATAGGAGATAATAAGTCATGTAAACAGAACTAGAAAAAGGCAAAATGCACAAAATGGAGGAAAGTATAATCTTAAGCTGTAAATCATGTGTTTGAGTCCTGGAAAAAAATCTAAGATATTAAAAAAGATGATTTATAAATACTTAGACAAAATAAATACTTTGGAGAGGAAGTGGTAATTACAAAGAGCTAACCCATGATCCTCAAAAATGGGTTAACACAGACTAACTTCATTTTCTTTCATTTAAAACTAGTATTTCTTAAGCATATACTGTAAGGCAGGCATTGCCTGTAGTGGCTGAAGATATAGAGATAAAATGGAAACAGTCCTACTGTTCCGTTCAATCCTGAGGTGTTTCTGCTTAGAAGAATAAACATTTAATAAATTCTGGTTGGTTACTGCTTGTTTTCTAAATGGAGAAATAAATGCAATACAACTGGGGATTTCTCAAAAACCGAAAACCTTCATTTTTTGAGATACCTTATTTGGGAATATTATTCATGGAGGCTCTTTCAAGAAGCAATCAGATATTTAAAGTAAACTTTTGAGTGCTCATGGGTTAGCAATAGTTAGAAAATATAGATCCCAAAATTGAAGCAAGAATGCAACAAATAAACATATGAAAGTAATCCAACACTGAAGGAAAATGTGTAACTCAGAATTTCATGATGAATCATATTCTTGGAAGCCTTCTCTGTTCTTCCCCAGAGTCTGTCAATAGAGGGACACACGAATGGATGTGATTTCCAAAGTTTTAGCAGTAACATCTGCTGCATAGCAGCCCAGTTATGAACACATCTAAGGAAACATCTGTAAATATTGCCTGGGAACCCTTTTCTCTCCTAATGTTTTCTTTTGTTTTTAGGCTGCATATTAGCACATTTGTTCCATTAGTTATGGTAAGATGCTGCAATATTTTGTGGGTGATAGTGATGCTTCCTTAATGTAACACCAAGAATTTCTAGGACCCAGAGGAAGTAATGATAACATGATATTGCTATTAACCAACAAGAATGTAATTCTTTATAATTTTTCATCATCACACTCACTCATGACTAGAAATTGGCTCTCCGTTGTTCTACTGTTGGATTAGCAACAGGCATAGAATATTGCACACATTTTATATAATCTCAGAAAAGGACCAATCTATTCGTTCTCTAAGGATTCCAAAGGCCCTGTCCCCAATTGGACAAATTTTACTTCATTTGTTATACTAATAATTCCATGAAATAGGTGGTATTATTAGGAGTCAAATCCAGGTTCTCAGTATCCAAATTGAATGGCTTTTTTTCCATAGGAGGCCATCTTGTCACACCATGGATCACCAACTCTCTCTCTCTGTCCTCAGGAATAGGCCTCAATTCCCTTGTTATAGGAGTTGCTAAAGGAGTAGAATAATGCAAACTTGTCCCTTCCTCGCCACAATCCCCAATCCAATATATTTCTTTGTTCCCCTAATGATACAGCTCAATAAAGCTTTTTCTTCACATGAACGATGAGGGTTGGTATATCAAACAAACACAAAGCTGGATTTTAAGAGAGTAGATGGAATCAGAAAATGGCTTTTGTAGAATGTGGTGCTTGAGCTAAATCTTGAAGGAAGCCAGGGTAGTAACTGAGAGATGGACAAGAAGAGGGAGAACTTCGTACGCATAGGTGCAGCCAATGCAAAGGTATCAAGCTGGAAAATGAAATGTTATGTTCAAAGAGAGCAAGTAGACCACTGGTATGGCTGGACTGTGGGGATGGTAGAGGAGAATAGTATGTAAGAAGAGAAGACAGGTAGGAAAGAGCCAGAATGTGAAGAGTTTTAAGGCTAAACAGAGAAATTAGTATTTATAATAAGGAACCATTTGAATGTTGTAATAGAGGGCAAAGAGTAGGTAGCAACCATTGAACTTTATAAAGGTTCAGTTTAGAAAATTTTTTTTTAAAATATCTTATTTAGCTTCATTTTTAAAAAACAAATAAAAGCTACCTAAAACTAAGTAAATAAGTTTTAACTGGGCAAATATCACCATTATTAGATTTGGATTTTTATTGAGTGATATGATAGGTTATAAATTATTTAACTTGCATATATAACTTATTGCTAGACTTAACATTTCTAACTTGTGTGAAAAAATCTATGGGCATTAGAAAACTAAAAACCAAATTTGCGTATTTGGCCACATTAGTTACACAGCTATAATTTTTCTGTAGCAACAGATTGTGTTTTAATATTGTTTTGTACAATTGAATTCATCTGTTACTTGTGTCAGGGAATAGTAGAAACAAGTGGGAGGGTCCACAGAGCACGTTAGTCAAAGCTGAATTGGGAGTATTTACAGCTTTCTCTTATTTTGTAGGTGGGGCTCTTCCCTGGTCACTGTGTTGAGCTAATTAACCAAAAAGTTCCTCAGTCAGTGACAAACTCGGTGCCAAAACCAGGTAAGTCTCTTTTACTTACGTGAATTTTTATTTAAAAGGCTTTTAATTCACATTTTTTCCTTCTATTTAGATTTATAGTTTGTTTTGCTACTTTGCATCTGGATCTCAATTTGTTGGCATTCATGTACACTGTATCATCTATACTTTATATGTATGTATATAAAATTTTATTTGTTTTTCATTGTTTATCTGTCTCTGATCATTTGGCATCATTTTGCATATACTTAAATGACTTAAAGAATTTTACTAAATCTTTTTTTTGACTTTTGAAATTTTTCCATGTAAGTATGGATTACTAATGAGAGATGATATAGATTTTTTTGGTCCAAAAAATTCATGAAAAGATGAAATTTTCTGAGGATTAATATATGTAGGAAATGTTTATTTCATCAGTGCTGTAGGAATTCAAAATAATGCATGGAGGAATTGTAGATTTTCAGGGACCTGTTTTGAAATCAGTGTTACATGTGGTACGTGAAATAGTATAGTAATAACAAGTATATGATTCAAGTTAATCAAGAGAACCTTTTTAGTTTTCATTGGGGTAGTACTTAAATTGAACAAAATTTTAAAATCTATGAAGTCTAGAACCTTTATAAAAGTATGTGTACATGCCATGGCCCTGGAAAAAGTACCCTCCTTTAGAGGATTTTTTCAAAGAAAGGAGGTGTACAATTTAGAGGAAAAAACATTTCCTCTTGAATTTTCTGGTTTGGCAGGTTAGCAAAGAGACAAACTATCCAGTGACCATGTTTCTGTTTACCAGCATCATCAATTTATGCCTTTCAAAATCAGATTCTGGGGTATGATTTGGAAAAAAGTAATATGTTTACATAAAACTATCTTCCAGACCAAGGTCCAATAGTAGGTATAGAACTAGTCTAATTCTGTAGCCTTGGGTATTTTCCCAGCTCAGCTCATAGTGTGCCAGGCTGGCTTGGCTTGAAGTGATTTGGTTAGGGAAGTATGGATCTTTTATTCCTTTTAAAAATACTGAATTAGCAGGCAAGCATTTGTGTTCCTGTGTGCCTGGAAAATTATTCAACTTTTCTTCCATTCTCTTCATTCTTTAGCTTGTAGGAATTTGTCCATTTAACTCAATTCCTTAACTGTCAGTCTTGCAGTAGAAGGGACACTCCTATTTTTGTGGCATCTTTACTCGCTTTTGCTCATAGTTACTAGAAATTGTAAAGCCTCTGCTTCAAAGTTGGTTGAAATGAAACATATCACACCCTTTAGGGATATTGGGCAGCTAGGTGGCACAGTGGCTACAATGTTGTGCGCTTATCATGTGACCCTGGACAAATCACTTGACCCTGTTTGCTTCGGTTTCCTCACCTGTAAAATGAGTTGGAGAAAGAAATGACTAACCACTCCTGTATCTTTGCCAAGAAAACCCCAAATGGGGATAATTACAAAATAGAATTACAAAAGCTGATTTTTTCTGATAGAACTTATCAGTCACTCTAGTAAACTTTGAAAGCAAAGTAGCAACTCTATTCACCATTTTCCAGGTAAAGAAGATAGTTAATAATGAGACTGAATGGAATAGATGGGATAGAATATTGAGTTTAACCCAGCAATTAAATTTAAAAACTGTCTACATCTCAAAGCAATATGCTTTCTAGAGGGATGGAGAATTACGTCAATGCATGTCATGCCCAGCCACTGTGGTCCATTGAAAAAGAACTTTGTATTTACAGTCAGCAATACCTGGAATCAAGTCCTAGTTTGCTACTATTTGTTTCTCCTGGGGAAAACTAATAAACCTCTCTAGACCTCACTTTTCTTAGAGTGTTTGGATTAGATGACCTCTGAAATAACTTCCAACTCAGTGAAATATAAAGTGAAAAACTTTTGGGTCGTGTAAACGAATTACTTTAAACAATTATGGAAATTGCCTTCACTTTTTTGGATTATATCCCTAAAATAAGAGACATGGTTCAAAATGAAAAGGCTTACATGTAAGTTCAAAATATACTCAGTTATTTAAGTAATTGGAAACATGTCACAGCCCTCAAAGTTATACAGTGGACTTCATTAGTTCCTGGATCCATTAAACTTTATCACCTAATGATTAACTTTCTAGGAATAGGTATATGAACTTTGCTAAACTGATCATCAAATGACAAAAATTCTTTCTTTTAACTTCTCTTCAAGGTTTTTTGTTTTGTTTTGTTTTTACTGTTTAGTATGGCCTTTCAGAGTTTGTGATCCTCTTAGCATAGCTTTCAAGATCCCAGGGTCACCTCAGTATCACACACCACTTCATTGAGTTTTTTTGGTAGCAATTTTATTCATTCCTTTTATCTTTACATCACAGTTAATTCCCATATCCAACTCCCTCTGACCTTGTCCTAGACTGAATCTTTACTATGACCAAGAAAGAAAAATGAAATAAAAATATCCAATATCGTCCGACACAATTTCCAATAGAGGGTTGTCTTAGTAGTCTCCTGCCTCTCTGTGTTAAGGAATTTGTTCAGTCATTTAGTTGTGTCAAGCTCTTTATGATCCTTGGACCATATCATGTCAATATTGTCCATGGGTTTTTTTTTAAAAAGATACTACAGTGGTTTGCCTTTTCCTTCTCTAGGGGATTAAAGCAAACAGAGGTTAAGTGACTTGCCCATGATCACACATCTAATTAATGTCTGAGAACAGATCTGAATTCAGGTCTTTCTAATTCCAGACTAGGTGTTTTTAGTTATCTCTTCTCTATGATCTCTTCTATTTTTCATTTGCTCTGAATTCAACTTTCTTTTAGTTATCTTTTCATTTATATTATAGTAGTCATTGTGTAATTTATTCTATTGGTTTCACATAATTTCATTCTGTTCTTTAAAAGTCTTCCCATATGATGGTTTTCCATGAAGGAATGAGAAGAGGGATATATTTGGAAGTGAAGGTGATGTTAGAACAAAAAGTATGAATAATATTTTTAAAAATATCCCCATGTTTCTGAATTTCTCATGTTTATAATGTCTTATTTCACAGTAATATTCTATTTACATTTTCCAACCATCCTCCAATTGATGCACACTTATTTTGTCTTAATTTATTTGCTAGCAAAAAAAAATGCTGTTGTGATTATTTTTGGTATATAGTAAAACTTTGTTTCTGACTTTGACTTCTTTGAGATATATATCCAGTAGTGAGATACCAGGGTCACTGGGCATGAACAGTATCCTCATTTTTCTTGCCAAATCTGGAACATTTGGTCTACTTAGCAGTTGTGTCAACAGTGCGTCAGTGTATCAATCTTCATACAGCTAGCCTTTCATCGTTGAATATTCTTGTTATATCTTCTAATTTGCATGATATAAGAGGAGACATCATTTTTAAAATTTGTATTTCTCCTACCATTGGAACATATTTTCATGTCATTTGAAGTTCTTTTTCATAGATTTTCTGTCATGCCTGGAATGCTCTATGTTCTCTCTCCTCATTTCTGACTTCTAGGATCCCTGATTTCCTTTAAATATCCAAAGCCCCATCTTCTATAAGCATTTCCCAGTCCTCTTCAGTCTCTGTGTCTTCTCTCTGAAACTACTCCTAGTTTATTCTCTTCACCTCTTATTTGCACATAATAGCATGTATGTTTTCTCCCCTTTTAGACTCAGATTCTCAAGAACAGGGACTATTTTTTGCCTTTCACAGTGCCTGGTACATAGTAACTACTTAGTAAGTGTTGACTGACTGATTGGTAACCATTTGTTCATATTCTTTTTACCTCTTATCAAATGGGAATGGCTCTTAATATGGCATTTAATATGGCATTCATGTCAAATCCTTTGTACTTCATTGTATTTTAAGGCTATTTTATCTTTTGAAACTTGAAGTAACTTAAATTGAAATCACACTGAAAGAAAATTTTAAGTATGTTTTCAAGTATGTGACAGTGAAACTTTGGGAATTGCCCCAGGAGAGTTGTTTCTTTATAATTCAATTAGTTCAACTATTTATCGAAGGACAGAAATCTTTTTCAAGCTACTCAACAGTATGTCCTTTGTGAAAAGATTAAAGGAATACTGCTTAGTGCTGCTACAAGAAATATTCTTAATTTTTTCTGTAATTCCTAATGCCTCAGTGGGGATAATTTTAACTATTACATCTGTGATTTCATTGATATATGGGATTTCCAGGTGAGGAAACTCCTCTTCCTCTTGGGAGTTTGTACTTTTTTATATGAGTAGCATAGAGTACTGAGAGGTTAAGCAACTAGCCCAGGCTCACATAACCTCTATGTAGCAGGGAGGACTGGAATCCAAATCTTGATTCCAAGGGCATCTTTGTATCTACCATTTCACAACTGCCTCAGTAGTCAGTGATCAGGAACCGAGAAGAGTTTGTTTCTTTTGTAATTTCTCAGACCCAACATTTGTTTTGTTTTGTTTTTTTTTTGTTATTCAAATGCTGAAATAATCTGATTCTTTTCTGTTGCTAAAAATAAACATCTGCACATTATAGAAGTAATCTCTTGTCTTTGAAATAAGCAAAGTAGTATATTTGGAGTTGACTGAACTTTTAGTTGTGGCCCCATAAAGTATTTGATTGACAATGCATTTCTGCTATTTGTTCTTGAGGAGTGGGGAGTGGGGGAGGGGGTGGGTTTAAAGTATGAAGAACATTGTGTACTCTAAGTATAAAGCAGCTTACTGTGCAGGAATTTGCAAACGGAACTGTTTGTGTTATTTTATTGCACATAGATTTGACTGGATTAAGTATTTTAATGGAAAGCAGATGCAAAACTAAGTATTACAATAAGTCCTTCCCTTCTTTCTTTATCTTCTGTTTTGTTCCCTGCCTCTTCCCCTTAATTATCTTCCTTTTTCTTCCTTCTACTACTCTCCTCCCTTCATTCTCTATACTCCTTTATCCTTTTTCTCTCTTTCAAAATACCTCTTTCTCCCTTCATTCTCTCTGTTTCCCTACCCTTACTATTCCCTCCTGTAGCTCTCTGATCTTTCATGTCTTCCATCACCTCCCTTCCCCTTCCTTTATCAGTCAATTGAAAGGTTTTTATTAAATGCCTACTATGTGCCCTGCACAGTTTCTTGGCCCTGGGGATACAAGTACAAAGAATGCTTAGTTAGTAGTTTATATTCTAATTGGGGAGATAAGTACATATATAAATATAAATTGAATAGAAATGCACACACGGTGTTTTGGGGTGTTGGTAGTTTCAGAGGAGAGAAGAGGTATGGGAGAGATATTCAAAGGTGAAATCAACAGACCTTGGCAACAAAATGGATACAGGCAGAGGGGAGGTGAAGAGTAGTGAAGAGTTGAGGATGACAGCTAGATTGTGAGACTGGGTGAACTGGGAGGAGGATTGGTGCCCTCAACCACCCTTGAGGAATCAAGAAATTTGGAAGGAAGGAACGTTTAAAGGGGAATTGTTGAGTTCAAATTTTC
The DNA here is from genome assembly GCA_023548195.1 of Bettongia penicillata ogilbyi. Classification (NCBI taxonomy): domain Eukaryota; kingdom Metazoa; phylum Chordata; class Mammalia; order Diprotodontia; family Potoroidae; genus Bettongia; species Bettongia penicillata. The sequence continues at coordinate 2,548,924 of JAJHZJ010000560.1, read as the reverse complement.
AGCATGTTGAATTTAAGATGTCTACAGGACATCCAATTTGTGATGTCCAGTAGGAGGTGAAGATGTGAGATTGGAGGCCAGCAGAGAAGTTAGGTCTGGATAAATAGATTTGAGAATCATCAGCATAGAGATGGTAATTGAGTCTATGATAGTTGTTGAGATCACCAAGGGAAATAGTGTAGAGTAGGAAGAGACTAGGTTCAGAGCTATGGTTATCAGCAGGCTTGAGTTGGATGAAGATCAAGCAAAGGAGGCATAAAAGGAACAGTCAGATAGGCAGGAAGGGAACCAGAAGAGAGCAGTTCCCAGAAAACCTAGAGAGAAGAGAATACTAATGAGAAGAGGGTGATTAATAGTTTAAGGGCTTCAGAGAGGTCAAAAAGGATGATTGAGGAAGGACTGTTGGATTTGGCAAATACAAGCTCATTCGTAACTTGGAAAGGACTAATTCTTGCTGTGGTTATTACTCTTGCTACTGCTGCTCTCCTTAGAAAGGAATTATTACTACTGTCATTAACATCATCATCATTATTATTATTATCCTAGACGCAATAGGAAGCTACTGGAATTGATTGAGTGAGGGAATCGCATTGTCAGATCTGAACTTAAGAAAGATTACTTTGGAAATGGTGTGTAGGATAGACTGGAGGAGTGAGAGACTTGAGGCAGAACAGACTGATTAGGAGGCCATTGCAGGAGTCTGAGCAAGTGTAAAAGCAAGGACCGTGACATACACAGGCAGACCTGCTATCCAAGGTTCTTAGATCTGCATTTCTAAAAGGAAAGCAACTTTTGAGGGATCAATAACAACTTTAATCAACCACATGTATCATTCACTTAGTTCAGGGAAAAAAGTTAGCACCCTGAACTTCAGAGAAAATACAGAGAAATCTAAATCAACAGACATTCTTCTAATCTGTCTGACAGTAAGCAATACATATGTTACAAATCAACAGACAGATGCAGTTATTACATACATAGTTACTGGAGAGGGAAGCACCAACATCTGGGTTTTCAGAGCGGGGTGGGGAGGCAGGAGCTAGCTGCTTAGTGGCTTCCCGAAGTCTCATCTGGCACGACAAACTTCTTCCAAAAACTAAGACCCCAAAGTAAAACCTTCAGAGTATTTATACATTTTTTTTTAGAACCAGAGGGCATCACAACCCTTGAGAACCCGTGCCTCCTTAGAAACTTAACAAAAGATGTGGTCCTCCCTACAGATCTTCCCTAATCAAACTCCCCTTTATGGGCAGGCCCATTAATGAGTGGGGAAGATCTTTAATCATATTAAAATAGTTAACAATACAAATACTCTGTTTCTAGTTAAAGAAACTCTTGTTTCTGTACTTTTCTCCTAGTAAAGACTCTTGTTTGATAAAGGCAAGATTTAGTCCAAGGCACTTGATTATACTAAATCAAAAACAACAAAAAGATCTTATTTTGCTTGCCATCACAGCAAGCAGTGATGAAGGTCTAAATTAAGGTGGTACCTGCATGAGTAAAGAAAAAGGGTCAGATGCCAGAGATGTGAAAGTAGAAATGTCAAGATTTAGCAACCAACCTGCTGGGGTAAATTGAAGAGTTCTAATGTCTAAGTTAGGAACCTAGATGGCTAGGATTATGGTGGTGCCTTCAACAAAAATAGTGAAATCTGTTAAAGACTTGAGAGGGAAAGAGAGAGATCAGTTCTGTTTTGGAGATGCTGAGCTTACGATGCCTTTTGAACACTCAGTTTGAATTGTCAATTAGGAAAGTGGTTTTGAGAAAGATCGACCTACTGTAGCTCGTCCCCTATAGCCCCTAAAGTAGCTGTAAAAAATTACTCTAAACAAATTCTAGAGCAGCAGAAGCCACAAAACAACAGAGTGAGAGATTTCCAGCCTAAGACAGCCTGGAAGGCTGACAGGAAAGGTCTATCACACCAGGCTCAGAGCAGAGTGCAGCTACGTAGCATGGCACAGAAGGACTGAAGCAGGCCTCAGGGCACAGAATCATGGGTAGCAGCTGAGGTGCCCAGATTTCTCAACCCACAAACACCAAAGACATCTTCAAAGGTCAGTGAGAAAGCTCTTTCACCTGGGTGAGAAGGGAACCTGGTCTGGCCCTAGCCCTGGCCCCAGGGTGGCATCAGAGTCCACTTTTGGAGCCCTTGGGTAATTGAGCACCAATCTTGGTCTCAGTCCTGAGTGGCGGTCCTGGGGTGAGGAGTATCACTGACTGGTGTGGTGGAGCAGGTAGAGGTTCTGGAGAGGGAATTCTACTCACAGATCCTGGGCAGAAAAGCTTGTGATTGCTCCCAGATCAGAACACAGTCCAGGAGAGGAATAAACTCCTCTCCCTTGTGCCACCTTGGAGGAACTGAGAACTTACAGGTCCCTCGAGTATACCCTCCACTTGACAAAGGACTCAAAAGTCAAGTAACTCTCTAGGAAATGCCCAAAACGGGGGAAAAATAAGACTACAGAAGGTTACTTTCTTGGTGAACAGGTATTTTCTTCCATCCTTTCTGATAAGAAAGAGCAAAGCATTACATCAGAGGAAGATATCAAAGTCAAGGCTTCTACACCCAAAACCTCCAAAAAAAGTATGCAGTGGTATCAGGCCATGGAAGAGCTCAAAAAGAATTTTGAAAATCAAGTAAGAGAGGTGGAGGAAAAATTGGGAAGAGTAATGAGAGTGATGCAAGAAAATTATGAAAAAAGAGTCAATAGCTTGCTAAAGACCCAAAAACTGCTGAAGAAAATAATAACAGCTCTAAAATAAAATAAAAAAAAAGATGAAATAAAAAACACCTTTAAAAACAACCTATAAAATAAACTAACCCAAATGGCAAAAGAGGTCCAGAAAGCCAATGAGGAGAAGAATGCTTTACAAAGCAGAATTAGCCAAATGGAAAAGGAGGTTCAAAAGCTTACTGAAGAAAATAGTCCTTTAAAAATTGGAATGGAGTAGATGGAAGCTAATGACTTTATGTGAAACAAAAAAATTACAAAACAAAACCAAAATAATGAAAAAATAGAAGACAATGTGAACTATCTCACTGGAAAAACCACTGACCTGGAAAACAGATCCAGGAGAGATAATTTTAAAATTATTAATCTACCTGAAAACCATGATTAAAAAAAAGAACCTAGACATCATCTTCCAAGAAATTATCTGGGAAGACTGCCTTGACATTCCAGAGCCAGAGGGTAAAATAGAAATGGAAAGAATTCACCAATCACCTCCTGAAAGATCCTCAAAGGAAAACTCCTGGGAATATTGTAGCCAAATTGCAAAGTTCCCAAGTCATGGAGAAAAATATTACAAGCAGCCAGAAAGAAATAATTCAAGTATTGTGGAAATACAGTCAGGATAACATAGAATTTAGCAACTTCTACATTAAAGGATGGAAGGACTTGGAATATGATAGTCCAGAGGTCAAAGGAAATAGGATTAAAACCAAAAATCACCTCCCCAGCAAAACTGAGTATAATACTTCAGGGGAAAAATGAAATTTCAGTGAAATGGAGGACTTCCAAACATTCTTGTTGAAGAGACCAGAACTGAATAGAAAATTTGACTTTCAAATACAGGAATCAAGAGAAACATGAAAAGGTAAACAGGAAAGAGAAGCCTTAAGGAACTCATTAAAGCTGAACTGTTTACATTCCTACATGGAAAGATGTTATCTGTAACTCATGAGTCTTTTTTCAGTATTAGGGTAGTTGAAAGGAATATCTATCTATCTATCTATCTATCTATCTATCTATCTATCTATCTATCTCTACACATCTATACATATATATATACACACACACACACATATATGTAGGTATGTATGGGCATATATGTATATATTATATGTGTAGGTATGTATATGTGTATATGTGTGTATATATAGATATGTATATATGTGTGTGTACACACACACACACATACACACACACAGAAGGCACAGGGTGAGCTGAATGAATACCTAAAAAAATAAAATTTACTGTTGAATGGAATGTACTAAGAGTAAGACAAAGGGAGAGGTAGAATGGAACAAATCATCTCACATACAAGAGAAAGAGCTTCTCCAATGGAGGGGAAGGGGGGGAAATGAAATAATTGAGCCTTACTTTTATGGGATTTGGCTAAAGCAGGGAATAACACACACTCAATTGGATATGAAAATCAATTTTACCCTGCAGGAAGGCAAGAGAGAAGGGGTTACGAGAGGGAAGATAATAGAAGGGAGAGCAAATTGAGGAAAGGGATTATCAGAAGAAAACACTATTGTGGGAGGACAGGTCAAGGGAGAGAATGGAATAAATTAAGGGCAGGATAGGACAGAGGCAAATGTGGTTTTAGTCTTTTACAACATAAATATTATGGAAGTGGTTTGCATTGTTACACATGTATGACCTATGTTGAATTGCTTGTTTTCTCAGTGAGGGTGGGTGGGGAAGGAGGGAGAGAATATGGAACTCAAAAGCTTTAAAATGGATGTTAAAAGCTGTTTTAGCATGCAACTGGAAATTAAGGTGTACAGGCAGTGGGATATAGAAATCTGTTTTGTTGTACAGAAAAATAGAAGGGAGGGGGATGGAAGAAGGGTGGGTAATAGAAGGGAAGACAGACTAGAAGAAGGGGTGAATGGGGTGTGTGCTGTCCTGGGGTGGGGTTGGGGAGAGATGGGGAGAAAATTTTGAATTCAAATTCTTGTGGAAGTGAATAGAATGTTAAGAACTGAAAAAGTAAATTAATTATAAGAAAATGGTTTTGTGGGACCAAAGGTCAAGGGAGACACCCTGATTGGATGCATACATACATCTACACACACACACACACACACACACACGTGTGTGTGTATATGTATATATCTGTGTATATATGGGGGGGTTATGTATACACATACATATTTACATGTACATATACATGTATATAAGTCAACTCTTAGAAATGATCATTAAATCCATGAGAGATTATGAGGCTACCAGGAGAGACTTGAAACAAATATGCTAACTTTTTTTGCAAAAACCACTTATTTGGGAGGAGCCAAGATGGCGGAGTAGAAAGACTCAGGTATGCTAGCTCTGAATCTGCAGCCCATAAATTTCCTGTAAAAAAGAACTTCCCACAAATTCTGGAGCACTGCAAGCTGCGCAGAAACACAGTGGAAGAGACTTCCATTCCAGAGAGCCCTGGAAAGGCATCCCCAAAGGTCCAGCGCGCTCCGGACAGTGGAGCCCAACCCTGCGCTGCCCTGGCCGCGGCCCCAGAGGAGCAGATCCGAGCAGGCTTCAGGAACGGAACCTCCGGCGGCCGCAAAGGTCCCTCCACCCACAGGCGCTACAGGAAAGTGAGAGAGACGTCTGGGCTGGCCACGAGGGGAGCGGGGTGTCTCCATGACTCGGGCCCCCTTGGGAGGCAGCGGCAGAGGCAGTGGCAGAGGCAACGGCGGCCCGGGACTCCCCCGAGCAGGCAGGAACTCCATTACTGAAGGTCTCTGCATAAACACCCTGAGGGAACTGAGTCTGGGAGGCAGCCCTGCCCCCACCTGAGCACCAGAACATAAGCTCACATTGAATAGCAGCCACTCCCACTGTGGAAAGCCCTGAGGCTGGGAAGCAGCATTTGAATCTCAGACCCTAAGTGCTAGCTGGGCGGATCTAGGCAGGGGTGGAGAGGAATCTCAGAAGTCAAGTAACTGGCTGGGAAAATGCCCAGAAAAAGGAAGCAGAATAAGACCATAGAGAGCTACTTTCTTGGGGAAGAGATGTTCCTTCCTCCTTTCATTTCTGATGAGGAAGTACAATGCTTGCCATTGGGGAAAGACGTGGAGGTCGGGGTCTCTGTATCCCAGACATCCGAGGTGGATGTCGGGTGGACTCAGGCCATGGAAGAGCTCAAAAAGGATTTTGAAAATCAAGTTAGACAGGTGGAGGAAAAACTGGGAAGAGAAATGAGAGAGATGCAAGAAAAACGTGAAAAACGGGTCAATACCTCGCTAAAGGAGACCCAAAAAAATGCTGAAGAAAATAACACCTTGAAAAATAGGCTCACTCAATTGGGAAAAGAGGTTCAAAAAGCCAATGAGGAGAAGAATGCTTTCAAAAGCAAAATTAGCCAAATGGAAAAAGAGGTTCAAAAGCTCACTGAAGAAAGTAGTTCTCTCAAGATTAGAATGGAACAGATGGAGGCTAATGACTTTCTGAGAAACCACGAAATCATAAAACAAAACCAAAAGAATGAAAAAATGGAAGAGAATGTGAAATATCTCATTGGAAAAACAACCGACCTGGAAAATAGATCCAGGAGAGACAATTTAAAAATTATGGGACTACCTGAAAGCCATGATCAAAAAAAGAGCCTAGACATCATCTTCCATGAAATTATCAAGGAAAACTGCCCTGATAGTCTAAAACCAGAGGGCAAAATAAGTATTGAAGGAATCCATTGATCACTGCCTGAAAGAGATCCAAAAAGAGAAACTCCTAGGAATATTGTGGCCAAATTCCAGAGTTCCCAGGTCAAGGAGAAAATATTGCCAGCAGCTAGAAAGAAACAATTCCAGTATTGTGGAAATAAAATCAGGATAACTCAAGATCTAGCAGCTTCTACATTAAGGGATCGAAGGGTATGGAATAGGATATTCTAGAAGTCAAAGGAACTAGGACTCAAACCAAGAATCAACTACCCAGCAAAACTGAGTATAATACTTCAGGAGAAAATATGGTCTTTCAATGAAACAGAGGACTTCCAAGCATTCTTGATGAAAAGACCAGAGCTGAAAAGAAAATCTGACTTCCAAACACAAGAATGAGAAGAAGCATGAAAAAGTAAACAGCAAAGAGAAGTCATAAGGGACTTACCAAAGGTGAACTGTTTACATTCCTACATGGAAAGACAATATTTGTAACTCTTAAAACTTTTCAGTATCTGGGTAGTTGGAGGGACCACACACACACATATACACACATGCACACACATGTACACATGCACATGTATGTACACACATGCATGCACATACAGAGACAGAGCACAGAGTGAATTGAATAGGATGGGACCATGTCTTAAAAGAAATTAAGGTAAATGGTGAGAGAGAAATGTAGTGGGAGGAGAGAGGGTGAAATGGAATGGGGTAAATTATATCTCATTCAAGAGGCAAGCAGGACACTTTTTAGTGGAGGGAAAAAGAGGAGAGCTGAGAAAAAAACATGAAGTTTACCCTCATCACATTCAGCTAAAAGAAGGAATAAAATGCACACTCATTTTGGTATGAAAACCTATCTTACAATACAGGAAAGTGGGGGAGAAGGAGATAAGCAGGGTGGGGGGGATGATGGGAAGGAGGGCAATGGGAGGAGGGAGCAATTTGAAGTCAACACTCTTGGGGAGGGACAGGATCAAAAGACAGAATAGAAACAATGAGGGGCAGAATAGGATGGAGGCAAATACTGTTAGTCTTACACAACATGACTATTATCGAAGTCATTTGCAAAACTACACAGATATGGCCTATATTGAATTGGGGAGGGAGGGATGGGGAGAATTTGGAACTCAAAGTTTTAGGAAGAACTGTTGAGTATTGTTCTTGCTTCTTGGAAATAAGAAATACAGTTAATGGGGAATAGAAAGTCATCTGCCCCTACAGGACAAAAGAGAAGATGGGGACAAGAGAAGGGAGGGATGATAGAAGAGAGGGCAGATTGGTGATAGGGAAAATTTAGAATGCTTGACGTATTGGTGTGGGGGGAGGGGATAAAAGGGGAGAAAATTTGGAACCCAAAATTTTGTGAAAATGAATGTAAAAAGTTAAATAAATAAATTTATATTTTAAAACACAGCACTTATTTATTCTCTTCAGGTAATTGAAATGCCATATATATCCCCATGTTATATTCATCTCAGAATCTTTCAAATAATTAGTTTGCATCAGTTTTAACTCACGTATTATGTACATCACTTTAATTTTTTTGTATTACAATAGCAGTAGATATCTTTTTGTCTATAATGGGTAAATATTAACAACTTCAATGCATTTTAATTTGCTTTTAAATACATATTTTAACTTGTCTTCCTTTCATATTGTTCATCACTAATATTGGCCCTTTTGTAGTGAAGTCTTGCTATTTGAAAGAAGTATTTTGACTTTACAAAGTCAATTATTAAAAAAGTAATTATGCTTAAAAAATGTCTAAACCCATTGCTAACACAGGTTTTACCAATAAGGTTCTTTTAAATTGATATTTGTATTAAGAAGAGTGATTGTAATGTTTTAGTTCTAATACTGGTTTCTCCAGAAGCTGATGCAAGAGATGAGAAGGTAGTTGATAAGTTATTAACATTTTTGAAAGTTGTATTGATTTTTCTCAGTGTCATAAAGCATATGCTCCTTATTCACAGACCTACCTGACAATGTTAGCACTGAAATGATTTTTAGGGGACGTTTTCTAGCCATCTTTTGTGTCTCCTATAGCTTAACTTTGTAATTTGTCATTTTGTGGTTTTCTTTTTTTTAATTTTTTAAACATTTTTTTTGACTTCCAAATTTTCTCCATTTAGCATCCATCAAGAAACCCACGTAATATGATACTCATTATACATGTGAATTTAATGCAAGACGAATTTCCATGTTAGGCATGTTGCAAAAAAAGAAGGCAAGAAAATAAAGTAAATGAAAGAGTATGCTTCAGTCAAATTGAAATTCATGAGTTCATCATTCCTTTCTGAATGTGGATAACAGTTTTCATAATAGATCGTTAAAAGTTGTCTTGTATCATTGTATTGCTCAAAGAAGCTAAGTCTACTGTTATTGTGTACAATATTCTCCTGCTTCTGCTTACTTCACTTTGCATCAGTTCGTATACATTTTCCCAAGTTTTTCTGAAACTACTTATTTCATCATTTTTTTTCAGCACAATAGTATTCTGTCACTGTCATATATCACAATTTTTTCAACCATTCCACAACTGAAGGGCATCCTTTCAGTTTTTAATTCTTTATCACTGCAATAAGAGCTGCTGTCAATATTTTTGTACATTAAGTTTATTTCTTTTAATCTATTTAGGAGACAGACCTAGTTGTGTTATTGCTGGGCCAATGGCCATGCACAATTTTATCACCCTTTGAGTGTAGTTCCCAATTGTTTTCCAGAGTGGTTGGACCAGTTTTCAACTCTAGCATGACTGCATCAGTGTCCCTATTATTCTAAACCTCTTTAGCATTTGTCATTTTCCTTTTCTATCTCCTTAGCCAATCTGAGAGGTGTGAAGCAGTACCTCAGTTTTAATTTGCGTTATTCAAATCAATAGTAATTTGAAGCATTTTTTCATACAATTATGGATAGCTTTGATTTCTTATTCTGAAAACTGCCTGCTGATATCCTTTGACCATTTAGCAATTGGGGAATGACTCTTATTTTCATAAGTTTGGTTCAGTTCCATACTTATGTGAGAAATGAGACCTTCATCAGAGAAACTTGCTTTTAAATTGAGATTTATGTGGTGATATTTAGAAATATTGATGCTTTATGTTGTTTCATCTTAATTATTTTGACTAGTTTTTTAGTTATTTCTCCAGGTTCTCTGAGTATGCCCCATATCATCTTCAGAGAGTGATAGTTTTGTTTCCTTGTTGACTATTTTAATTTTTTTCAGTTTATTTTTCTTGCCATATTACTATAGTTAGCAATTCTAGTACAATATAGAATCATAATGGTGATAATAGATATCATTTCCTCACCCCTGTGATCTTATTGGAAAGGCTTTTAGTGTATCCCTGTTACAGATAATGATTGCTCTTGGATTGATTAGATACTCTTTATAATTTTAAGAAAATCTCCCTTTATTTATCATGTTTTCTAGCGTTTTTAATAGTAATAAGTGTTACATTTTGTCAAAATTTTTTCTGCATTGATGTAATCATATGATTTTTTTCTTGTTATTTTGTTATTTCTTTGTCATTTTCTTGCATTTTTCTTGTTATTTTGTTATTGATGTGGTCAGTTATGCTTTCTTAATATTGAACCAGTCCTGTATTCCTGGTCTAAATCCCACCTGGTCATAGTATATGATCTTTCTAATATATTGCTATAGTTTCCTTCCTAATAATGTTATTTAAAATTTTTCCTTCAATATTTATTAGTCAAATTCGTCAATAGATTTTTCTCTGTTTTTGCTCTTTCTTCCTGTATCCTTGGCATGTTGTTTTGAAATAGACACAAGGAACAGTGTACTCTTAATATATTTTGGAAAGAATTTGCGTCATTTCTCAGACTTCAGGCTTGCTTCACACAGCTTATAAATCATCTTCACTTTCCTAAGAAATGAAATGTAGATTCTTTTTATTTTTAACATTGCCATCTGTCAGTGAGATTCTAAAACTAAAAGAAGCACCTAAAGTTTGGAACTGCTGAACAATTGTAGGGTCCCCATACTACTATGCATCTAAGTAGGGAAAATTCTCTTTCCATAGCATTGCTGAAAGTTTCAGTTTTTTGCTTTCACGGAAAGAAAAACAGTTATCATGGTATCAGTAATATGGTACAAGATCATTGTATTTGTGAATGGTGCTGCTCTAATAATAGTAACTGACATATTGTAACATTTCAAGGATTGCAAGGCAAAAAGAAAAGTTCTCCATTAAAGTTTTCTTAGAATTGTAAGATTTTATTTTATTTTTTGCATTTATCTTTTGAGGAGATAGGCATTAGAGGAAGATCTAGTTAGCACTGCTGTGTATTTCTTAAATTTGTTGTGAAAGCAAATAATGTTTTTCAATAAAGTATAATGAAGTTTATCCTTTGTGCCAACCGGTTCCTATTTCACCATATCTTTTTTGAATGTACCTTCGCAGTCTCTCCTACAACCCATTTCTTCCTTCTTTTCCTCCCCTTCCTTCTCCTCATTATTCTTATCCTCCCTGGCTACTTTCCTTTCCTTCCTCTTCTCTCTTCCTTCTCGCTCCCTCCCAGGAGCGTGGGCAGTTAGCAGTATGAAAAAGATGACAGTTCTGGGTTTTTATTAAGTTCCATGGAGGAGGAAGAATTTTCTTATATTAACAGCTGCCATTAAAGAAAAAGAGTCCACACTTAAAATCCATGTGGTAAAAAAGATAACTGTTTTCCTTGTTTTTCATAGCACTTTTTCTCTTATAGCATCTTCTTCTTTGTCATAAAACAGGGACCAATGTTTATTTTGCGTTATTTTGTGTATGCCATTTAATATAAAAACTTTAAAATAATTTCAAATTTTGAAGTATTTTGTTGAAGAAAATAAATCATAGAGTCATAGATTTGTATATGTAATGGGGCCTTAAGAGGACTTCTAGTCTAGTTCCCTTCTTTTCCAGAAGAGGAATTGAGACCCAGAGAGATTAAGTGACTTGCTGCAAGTCCGTATGGGAGGGAAATAAAATAAAATGTGGAACCAGTGAATCTGACCCCAACTCTAGCAGTATTTCCACTATAACATAAGCATGGATAAAAAAAAAATCTTTAGTTTCTCTATGCCCTTTTTTGCTATAACTGTATGAAGAAACTTATTATTACTATTAAACCCCTAAGTAGTTTTGTATACAAATTTGTATTTGCTGAACTTTAAAGAGTGTATGATTTGTTTTCTTTTTTGAACTAAAGAGCTATTCCAAAGCTACTTTCCACTTCCACTCCCTCCCCCACAGTAACATAAATTGGAATGTATTGAATGAATGATTTAAAAGGAGAAATTTTTCTTTTAATTTAAATATCCTACGAAATACTTATGCATGTTTTGTGATAATATAGAAGAGACCCTGTGTTCTTCCCTTAAAATGTTAGTTTTGCAAAGAACTTTCATTTTTTAAATTAAATTTTATTTCTCAGAGATCTGCATCATCTCCCTCCCATCTTCTCCCTGCCCACTCACCCCATCACTCCCCAGACCACTGTTGAGAAAAGAAGAAAAAAAACCCATTATAAGCATCTATAGTCAATAAAAAATAAATTCTCTCATTGGCCATATCTAGAAACAGTGTATCTCTATCTGGACTCTGAGTCCATTCCTTCTCTACTAGAAGAAGATAGCATGTTTTATTATGCATCCTTTGTATTTGTGGTTGGTCATTGTATTGTTTGCATTTCCCAAAAATTTCAAAATTGTTTCTCTTTACAATGTTATTTTTGTATAAATTGTTCTGATTCTGCTCACTTCACTCTACTTTAGTTCATAAAAATCTTGCTAGGCTTCTCTGAATTATCTTCTTCATTTCTTAAGAGCCCAGTAGTGTTTTATCATATTAATACAGACATTCCCCAATTGATGGGTATCCCTACCACTTCCAACTCTTCCTACATATGAGTCCCTTTCTTCTTTTTTTGACCTCTTCAGGGTTTAGACCTAATATTATGAGTCTAAGGTTGTGCACAATTTAATAGCTTTTTCAATCCTAGTTCCTTTGACTTCTGAAATATCCTATTCCAAGCCCTTTGATCCCTTAATGTTGAAGCTGCCAGATCCTGTGTTATCCTGATTGTATTTCCACATTACTCAAATTGTTTCTTTCTAGCTGCTTGCAATATTTTCTCCTTGACCTGGGAACTCTGGAATTTGGGTAAAATGTTCCCAGGAGTTTCTCTTTTTGGATCTCTTTCAGGAGGTGTTTGGTGGATTCTTTCAATATTTATTTTGCCCCCTGGTTCTAGAGTATCAGGGCAATTTTCCTTGATAATTTCATGAAAGATGATGTCTAGGCTCTTTTTTTGATCATGGCTTTTAGGTAGTCCCATAATTTTTAAATTGTCTCTCCTGGATGCATTCTCCAGGTCATTTGTTTTTCCAATGAGATGTTTCACATTATCTTCCATTTTTTCTCCATTCTCCAGGTCAGTTGTTTTTCCAATGAGATATTTCACATTATCTTCCATTTTTTCTCCATTCTCCAGATCAATTGTTTTTCCAATGAGATAGTTCACGTTATCTTCTATTTTTTCATTCTTTTGGTTTTGTTTGGTGATTTCTTGGTTTCTCATAAAGTCATTAGCCTCCATCTGTTGCATTCTAATTTTTAAAGAACTATGTTCTTCAGTGAGATTTTGGACCTCCTTTTCCATTTGGCTAATTCTGCTTTTGAAAGCATTCTTCTCCTCATTGGCTTTTTGAACCTCTTTTGCCAATTGAGTGACCCTATTTTTCAAGGTGTTATTTTTTCAGCATTTTTTGGGGGTCTCCTTTAGCAAGTTGTTGACCCACTTTTCATGATTTTTTTGCATCTCTTATTTCTCTTCCCAGTTTTTCCTCCACCTCTCTTACTTGATTTTCACAATCCTTTTTGAGCTCTTCCATGGCCTGGGACCATCGAATATTATTTTGGATGTTTGGGATACAGAATCCTTGACTTTTATGTCTTTCCCTGATGGTAAGCATTGTTCTTCTTCATCAGAAAGGATGGGAGAAGATACCTGTTGACCAAGAAAATAACTTTCTACAGTCTTATTTCTTTTCCCTTTTTTGGCCATTTCTCCAACCACTTACTTGGCTTTTGGCTCCTTTCTCTAGAGTAGGGTATACTCTGGGGATCTGTAAGGTCTCAGTTCCTCCAAGGTGGCACAGTCAAGCATGTGCACTGGCCTGGGAGCAAGAAGAGATTTTTGTGCCCAGAATCTTAGTAGAGTTTCCTCTTCACAACCCCTTCACCTCCAGTTCCACCAAGCCAGCACCGGGGGCTGAGATTCAGATAAACTGTTGGGGCAGCTGTCACTGACCTTTGGCGCCTGTGGGCTGAGGGATCTGCAAAGCACTGCTAATGTGAATGGGGATTCTGCCCTGAGGTCTGCTCATGTCCTCCTCCCTTTGCCGCCCTGGGTGGCCAAGGTTGGGTAGGGCTCCACTCACTTCAGGTGTGATAGACGTTTCCCTTCATCCTTTTAGGTCACCCTGAGCTGGAAATCTGCCTCCACTCTGTTCTCCACTTCTACTGCTCTAGAATTTGTTGAGAGTCTTTCTTTACAGGTTTTTTATGGGCTGTGTGGGAAGAGCTAGTATATGTATGTCTTTCTACTCAGCTATCTTGGCTCTGCCCCCGACCTACCTCTATCTTCTTGCCATAAATCTAGCCTCATTATCAGGCATAATCTTTATGACATTTTGCTGTAGTCTACTTGCTAATATTTAACAATTTTATATTAAGATTCATTAGGAATTTTGGCCTTTAGATTTTTTGTTTTGTTTTATTCTTTTAACTCTTGTTTAGGTATCTAAGCCCATATTTGTGTCATAGAAGAAATTTGGAAGGGTCCTTTCTTTTCCTTTCTTGAATAATTTAGTACTGGAATTGTTCTTTAAATACTTTGTAGAATTTTATTGTAAACCCTTGTAGTTGTAGTTTTTTTATTTGTCCCCTCCCCTAATACACACACAATTTGGGAGTTCTTTTATGACTATTTCAGTTTCTTTTTCTAAGATTTATTTTTTTAAGTCTTCTATTTCTTGTTCTATTAAACTTGCTATTCCATATTTTTATAAATAATCATCCCTTTCATTTAGACTTTCTGTTTTAATGCTCTGTAATTTGGTGAAATAGTGCCTAACAATTTCCTTTGCTTCTTCTTGGTTCTGAATTTACATTTTTAATTTTTGATATTAGTAGTTTTCTTCTTAAATCACTTTAGCTGATGGTATATATATTTTGTAGTTTTTTTCAAACAGTTCTTATTCAATTTTTAATATTTTTGTTAATTTCTTCTTTGATTTTCAGAATTTCTCTTTTGGTGATTAATTGTGGATTTTTAATTTGTTGCTTTTCCAGTTTCTTTGTTTTTATGCTTATTTGATTGGTCAGCTCTTCCTCTCTAATGAAAATGTTTTGACTTAAAGACTTTCTCCTAAGGGCTCCTTTAGCTGTATCCTCAAAATTGGCATGTCATCCAATTGTTTTTATTGTCTTTAATGAAAATCATTTATTATGTGATTTATTCTTTGGTTCACCCATTCTAAGGGGCAGGTATGTGGTAGAGTGTATAGAGCACCAGTCCTGGAGTCAGGGAGACCTAAGTTCAATTTCAGTCTCAGACATTTACCGACTTTGTGACCCTGGGCAAGTCATGTTATAAACCCTGTTTCTCTTATTTTCCTCATAGAGTTGTGGTGAGTATCAAACAAGGTAATGATTTTAAAGTGTTTAGGACAGTCCCTGGCACATTGTAAATGCAATATGAATGTTAGCTATGGTTATTACAGGATTCAGTTTTTTAGTCTCTAGTTTTTCATTTTTGCTTCATATACCCTTTGCTATATATTTTCTTGCATCGTGGTCCATAGAAGATGTGTTTAATATTTCCTCTTTTTGTGTTTGTTTGCAATGCATTTATGCCCTAACGCATGGTCATTTTTTGTGAATGTGCCCTGCATGGCTGAGAACCTGTGTGCTTCTTTTCCATTCAATAATTTCCAGAGTTCTATCACATCTTATATTTCTAAAATTCTTTTCAAGTTCTCCACTATTTGGGGGGTTTATTTTTAAAATTAGGTTTATCTAGGTCTGGGAGGGTTAAATTGAAGCCCCCCACTATTATAGTTTGACAGTCTATTTTTCCCTATAACTCATTTAATTTTTCCTTAAAGTATTTAGCTGCATGCCATTTGGTATTTGTATTTCGCATTCATATTAATTCATTTTTATGTTATATTTCAAGAAAATGTAGTTTTCCTGTTTATATCTTTTAATTAAATCTGTTTTTGTGGTGCTTTGTCTGAGATCATGATTTCTACCTCTATCTTTTTTTTAATGCCGCTGAAGCAGAGTAGATTTTGCTTGTCTGTTTTGATTCTGTGTACATTTTGTGTTTTATATGAGTTTCTGACAAACACTGTATTGTTGGATTCTGCTTTCTAATCCATTTTGCTCTCCTTCCATTTTATGAGTGTTTATGCTATTCGTATTTATGGTTATGTTTTTAATTGTATATTACCCTCCACCCTATTCTCTTATACTTTCCTGGGTTTTTTTTTTTTGTATCCCCTCTTTAACAATTGTTTTGCTTATTATTAATTCCTTTCTTAATCTACTATTCCTTTTATTTCTCCCTTTCCCTTCACCTGTTTCCTCATGGAGTGAGATGTTCATTGTGCTTACTAAGATCAATGACTTTGAGAAACATAGTAGATGGCATCCTTTTAACTTCTAAATTGTTTTAACTTCCTTTTAAATTCCAGGTTTCACAGTTCACTTTCAAATACATTTTTTAAAAAGGTAAAATGACAAAAGGTATTTGTCATTGAGTCTTGATTAAATAATTGTGTCAGACCATATCCACATTGAGAGTCAACACATGCCATCTCAAATTTGACCTCTTTAAAATATTTCTTATTCTATTCAGTCATGGATATGTTTCCTTCACTGTCGGTTGGATTGAATTTATCTTGATTCTCACATTTGTTGACTTTGAACTTTTTTTGTTGAAAAAAAATGTATGAAGTGGAAATTCTGCAAAAAAAAAAAAATTGGTAATTTTGGCCATTGGCCATACACACAACCTGAGAGAGTCTAATTTCAAACAATTTTTGGAAAGCTCTGTTCTAAACCATTTCTGGATGAAATATATGATATATAATAAAAGCCCTTTACTATCTGGCTTATTCATAACTTCCCATTGTTCTTACATCTTCCTTGCCACTATTTACTTTTAAATCCATTCTTGCTTTTTCTCACACAACTAACTCCAAATTCTGACTTTAGACATTTACACTGTTGGTCCTTCATTCCAGTATTTCTCTTCCTCTCATTTAGTTTCCCTGACTTCCTTCAAATCTCAGCTAAAATCCTGCATTCTGTAAGAAGTCATTCTAGTCCTCCTAAAACTTTGTGCCTTCTCTGTGGGATTATCTGCATTTTAGCCTTTGTTTATTTTCTTTATATGTAATTGGTTGTATGTTGTTTTTCCCATTAGTTTGTGAGCTCCTTGAGAGCAGACACTATTCTTTGCCTTTCGTTGTGTCCTCAGCACTCAATACCATGCCTGGCACATAGTAGGTGCTTAATAAAATCTTGTGTATTGATTTACTGATTTGATCAAGTTTTGAGGGAAAATGTTTGGAGTTTTCATCCTTTTAAATTAATTTTCACATTTCCAAATTAGACACCAGCCTATATAATTTTCCTTCAAGCCTCAGTTCAGGGACCAACTTTTATTCTGCAATAGAGCTTTCCCTCCTTCCCCAACCTTTATTAGTGCTGTCCCCCTTCCACCAAGAAATCACTTTGCATTTACTTGGGATATATAGTGTATTTCCTTATGTGTGTAAAAGTTTGGTTTTCTGCAGTAGAGTATAAAGTGTTTCAAGGCAGAGACTATTTGATTTTTAATCTTTTTTATCTCTGATTTCTAGCACAGTGATTTTCATATAGGATTGTGGACTTAGAACTTGAAGAAAGCTCAGAGATCATATTACTGTAGAAGAAACTGAAACATAAAAAATCTTTTGCTCAAGGTCTTACTAAATGGAAGAGCTGGGATTCTAGCGTAGGTGCCGTCTGGCATGACCTGTTCTTGATTAACCCATGCCTGGCATTTTGCAGTCATCAGGATGGTAAAAGAGTGAGTTCATGTCATAAGCAGGTTGGTTGAAGGAACTGGGCATATTTAGACTAGAGAATTATCTCAAGGTTTGTCAAGTGGAGGAGGGAGAGAATGAACCTGCTCTCTTTGAGCCCAAAAGGAAGACCCATGACCAGTGGATGGAAGTTGCAGAGGTAAATGAAGGTTGATGTCAGGAATGTATTAAAGTTATCTGCCCATGCAGTGGGGAGCTTCAAGAGATGGTGGGTTATTTCTCATTAGAGGTCTTGGGGAAAATGAGATGATCACTTTTTCCTTAGGGGATAGTACAAATTTCTTTCATGTTTAGTTTGGATTATATGACTATTGAGGTCCCATCGAACTCTAAAAATTATTCTGTGATTCTGTTGTCCAAACTAAACACCCTCAGTTCCTTTATTCCTCATCTAACATGGTCATGTGGCCCCTTGATATCTCAGCTTCCCTTTCTGAATGCCCTCTAGGTCATCAGTGTTCTTCCCAGACAACCTATGCTGAACTACATCAATCCATATATGGACTCATTAGGTCAAAGTAAAGCAATACTGTAACCTTCCTAGTCCCAAACTATGCCTCTTTTAATGTAGCTTTTAATAATACAGCATATCCCAAAAGTCTTTTAAGCTATCCAAGCCTAAAAATTTACTGAGACTTTTGGGACATCCTAAATCAGCTTTTTTGTCTACCCTAGCATATTGCTGACACATTTTAAGCTTTCTGTACAATAAGACCTCAAGCTATTTACCTGATCATGCCTCTCCAACTTGTAAAGTTGATTTTTTTTGTACTGAAATATTTATTTATTGCTATTAAAATTTTTCTTATTAAATTTAATCATATGTTCTAGCCTTTTAATATCATTTTTGAATTCTGGTTATCATCCAGTGTATATCCCTCTAAGCTTTGTTTGATATACACACCATCTGTGCCTTTGTCCAAATCACTGATTAAAATAATAAGCAGTGCAGGGCCACCATACATCCTGGGACTCTCCTTCCAAGGGGACTTCCTCCCGAACTGGCATCAAATTATTAATGGTGGATCTTTCTGTTCAGCTATTTATTCATATAGCTATCGTATCATCCAGCATACCCCTCAGTCTTTTCCTCTAGAATCATATAGTAAATGCCTATTAATTTGCTAGGTACAAGAGATAGAAAGATAAGTTCTTGTTTTCGGGGAGCTTAGTCTAGTATTCATGTGAAGAATCTGATGAAAGGAAAAGAGAGGAAGGCCATTTAGATTGCATTTATCACTATGTGAGGTAATGATTACTTGGTATTGGGGAGTTGGGGAGGAAAAAAGATTGACAATCACTTCTCATATTACCACACGAAATCTGCTTGGAAAGTTGGTAATACTTTTCAGTTGCCTTGTTCATGAAGCTAATTTGGGATTATATACTGTAAGAACTTTGTATTGGTGATCTTGCTCTGATAAGGGCCAGAACCTCAAGTAGCTCTTGAAGCTTATTAAGTAGAGAACATTTGCATCAGCATCTGTGAGGGAAGTCTCCACACCTATGAAATCACAGATTCTTAACTGGAACATTTCCATCCCACATTTTAAAAATGGAGAACTATTTTATAAGCATTCTAACTGGCATCTTTCTAGGAAATATAAGAACAGATTTCTTTACTGGAGCCTCAATATTCAAAAAGATGATTCCTTTGAGTTTAAGAAAGTGGTATGTGGATGAGTTTGAGATTTGTTGGAGCATTTGGAAAGCAAGCTCAGCAACGTTGGGCTTTAGGAGAAGTTCTAAGTATCTAGTTGACCTCATAGCCATATTTCTTTACTTACGTGATAGTTTCCACTTCTTCTATCCTGCATGGAAAATTGTCTTAAATTCAACTCACACTGAGTGGTATCTGATTACTTGCTTCCTGGACCTAGTTGTTAGAGGAATCAGACAGGGCTAATATAATGCTGCTTTTGTCAACAGGGCTGTGAATTTGGGAGCAGATAAAAAGAGAGGCTATGAGGATACATTCAAGTTTTAAGCAAACCAACCTTCATATGAAACATACGACTCTACATAATAGATTAGGAAGGTTGAGTCTTTGCTTTATTGGATTCACTCCAGGATTTTAAAATTAATTCAGTTTTTAAAACTTTATACAATTTTTCTCAAGTACATCTACTATCCACATATAATATTAGCATAAATACTATCTCTATGCTGATAGCATAAAAGTATAAATTTTATATACTGCAATGTATCTGTGATTTCATAAATGTAGGCATTCCCTCCATTGACTCAGATAGCAAACCCTCCATGGCTTCTCATATTCTGTTTCTTCTATAGATCTTCTCTACCATACTGGATGTGCTAGACCTCTGTGTCTTTCTTTTACATGCATTGAGTACTAGTTCATCACTTGGTCTTTCTGCATTTAAAGCAACTAACCCACTTCCTTTTCTAGTCATATGTTTTTGAATGATATATTTGATATAATTTATATTCCTTTATATTTCCCAATGTATTCTTCCCTTAGAGTCCTTCATTGAACAGTTCCCTAATTACTATGATAAGAAAAGGAGGGGGGAAAAAACTAGTTTAGCAAAACTCCTCACCCATATATCAATACAATCTAATTGTGTACATATACAGTATCTCACACCCATAGTCCACTGTCTAAAAAGAAGAGAAAGGCTCTCCCCAGGTGTCCTCATGTGAGAGACATCATCTTTAAACCTTGCGTGGCAATCCCTGAAGCACTGACGAGATGCCCAGGGAAGACAGGGCTACCTGGAGATCCAATTGCTTCCTCAAGGTCATCCAGCTTTTGGATGATTATCCAAAATGCTTCTTTGCGGAAGCAGTCAATGTGGGCTCCAAGCAGATGCAGCAGATCTGGATGTCCCTCTGTGGTAAGGTCGTTGTATTAATGGGAAAAAACACCATGATGTGCAAAGCTGTTCGTGGTCATCTGGAGAAACTGCTGCCTCATATTTGGGGGATTGTGGACTTTGTGTTCACCAAGGAAGATCTGACTGAAATAAGGGATATGCTTTTGGCTAACAAGGTGCTAACTGCTGCCTGTGCTGGTGCCATTGCCCCATGTGATGTCATTGTGCCCACTCAGAACACTGGTCTGAGTCTCGAGAAGACTTCCTTCTTCCAGGCTTTTGAGTATCACCATCAAGATTTCCAAAGGCACCATTGAAATCTTGAATGTTTGTGCAGCTGATTAAGGTCGGAGTCAAAGAGGGTACCAGTGAGGCCACCTTGTTGAACATGCTGAATGTTTCCCCATTCTCCTTTGGGCTGATCATTCCACAGGTGTTTGACAACAGCAGCATCTACAACCCTGAAGTGCTGGACATCACGGAGGAGACTGCACCTTCAGTTCTTAGAGGGTGTCCGTAACATTGCCTGCGTCTGTCCGCAGACTGGCTACCCGACTGTTGCATCAGTACCCCACTTGATCATCAATGGGTACAAGCGAGTCTTGGCTGTAGCTGTGGAGACAGAGTACATCTTCCTACTTACTGAAAAGATGAAGGCCTTCTTGGCCGCCCTTCAGCATTTGCAGAGGCTGCCCCTGCGGCTGCTGCACCTGCTGCTGCTGCTGTGGTTAAGGTGGAAGCTAGGGAAGAGTCTGATGAAGATAGGGGGTTTGGTCTATTTGATTAGCCCACAGGAAACAATTATTTCATCCAGTTTAGTTGTGAAACAGAGAAGTAAAAATGCTCATTTATTTCAAAAATAAAAATAAAAAAATAAAAAGAAGAGAAGGGTAGACTTCTCATTGTTCTTCTTTGGTACCAGCCTTGGTTTTTTTTATAAACACAGATACACATACAAGAACCAATGTATTATACAGAGGCTGTGCCTGGGAGTAAAAAAAGAGCATGGATATTATATTTCCCGAAATCATGAAACAAAAACATATAATAACAAATGTAAATATGTACATATATACTTACTCATTTATTTTTCAGTTATCTAGTACCGGTTTTCCCTCTCTCTCATTCTCCTTGTACAAAATACCAAACCTTCTAACAAATTAACGTAATCAAGTACCACAAATTTCTCACTGGTCCAAGCTTAGGGTTTGTTTTGCTTGTTAACTAATCCCTTTCTGAATCTACTTTCACTATTATGCTTCCTTTCACTCTTGTTCTCTGGTGTTTCCCTGTTGACTGTATTTCTACACTAAACACTTTGTATTTGATGCTATTTTGACCAGTTCATATGAAAGTGAAATTCGCTTGATGCCTGCTTTTCCCCCCACCTTATACATTTGTGAAGACTTGTGTGCCTTATTTATATAAGATAATTTTCTCCCCATTCTTCCTCGTTTCAACCCGTGTGTTTCCTTTTCCCTTCTTCATTCAAAATAATCAAACCATTTTTTAAAAATTGCTCTCAGGCCCTTTATATTATTGGACTTTATAACTCCTGCCTACATTAGGATTCTAAATGGACTCATGGATTACCCTTTTCCACTTCTATTAGACTGTAAATAGTTCATCCTTAAACGGTCTCTTCTAGTTACTAATTTGTGTCAACCTTTTTAAGTTTCCCTTGACTCCTGTTTTTTTGTTCTTTTTTCCCCTCAAAGTTTCTTTTCTATTCTGGTCTTTTCTTCAGGAATGCTTAGACATCTTCTCTCTTGTTGGAGGTCTACTTTTTCCCTATATAGGATTATATGCCATTTTCTTGGGTAAACTATTGGTTGTTGACTTTTATCTTTTGCCTTTTGGGCTATAACATATTACTCTCTGCTACCTTATAGCAGTACATTTAGTTCTTACATGATTTTGACTTGAATTCTTTATTTCTATTTTTTTTCCTGAAAACTCTGGATTTTTGATGTGTTTAATGTTTTGGGGTTTCTTTCACAAGGTACCTAATGGATTTTTTTCTGCTTTTGCTTTATTGTCTAGTTCTGAGAGATCTGGGCACAGGGTTTTTCTTTGTTTTAGTTTTATGATTTCCTGAAATGTTATAGTCAAGGTTCCCTTTTTAGTTATTGCCTTCAGATAGTGCATTGGTTCTTCAACTGTTTTCTAGGTCAGATGTTTTTAATATAGGATAACCTTATATTTTCTTCCTTTTTTCCAATGTTTTCATTTTGTTTCGGTATTTTTTATTGTCTCATAGAGTCATTAACTTCTATTTGGTCCATTCTGTTTTTCTTTATCTTCTTTTTAAATTTTAGACTTAAATACTAAAATGTAAATATATAAATAAAAAAGAAAACAAAGTTAAATATTAAAACTTACATACAAAATAATAAAAGAAAAAAGAACATGTCATGTCTACAGCAGAATATGAGAAGAGTTAAAATATATAGCAATAAATTTCCATTTCAAGAAAGCTTATGTAATAAATACTACACATTGTGTTGAAAGCTGCATCTTTTTTTCCTTGTTCTCTACTGTGCATTTTTTATTTTGTTCTCCCTCCACTCCACCCTATACACACAGAGGCTACAATTAAGTGTGAATATATTTAGATATAGATATATACACACATATGTATATATTCATGCATACACACATATGTATATATGTATATGTATGCATATATATGTGTGTGTATACATATATTGTTACACACACACACACACACTCACACTTTCCCTAACAAATTCTACTCCTGATCTTTGTTTTTATGTTTGTACGTATCTCTTATTTCTTACCCTTTCTTACTTGGCTTCTTTACTTCTATCTACTTATTACTTTGCCCTCCATTCCCTAAGGATCCCACCCTTATTATTCCATTCCTATGAATCCAAATATCCTTCTCTACCCCTCTTTGACCTATTCTCTCACTCTCAGGTCTGCCCCAATCCTTCTTACAAACTACCCAGTTACTAAGAATCTTAGACATACATTTTACATATATAAAAAGTAAACAGTCTCTCCTTATTGAGTCTCTTGTAGTTAACCTTTGGTATACCTTATATTTTTCTTGTCTCATGAATGTCACATCTACTGCTACGTTCAGGTTTTTTTTTTTTTTTTAACGAAGTCCTGAAAATCTGACAATTCATTTTTGTTTCATTCTTGATTATGTGCTGGGTATATTTTCCATTAGAATCCCAGTTCTTTTGCTCTTCAAAATGTAGTGTTTTAAAACCTGCGGTCTTTTAATGTCGCTGCTGCTCGGTCTTGTGTGATTCTAATTTTAGCACTGCCATATTAAATTGTTTTCTTCTTGTTTAAATGGATCTAGCCTCCAGGTGTTTACTATTCACTGGGCAAACCTTATCTTGGGATTTTTATTCAGATCTTCTCTAATTGTCCCTGGAGGACCCCTGTTCTGCCCTGACTCTTATTTATTTTTACCACTCTGTGTTTGCCCTGAGATGCTATTTTATCTCTATTGGGGGAGAGGGGGGAATCTTGAGAACTTGGAATATTCTGACCTACTCCGCCATCTTCCCAGAATCCTGTCTTCCATTTTACTTTTCAGGAAGTCTGTTACTTCGATAAACTTTTATACTTCTTGTACTAAGTAGTTAATTATTTTTCCCAATCTCTCCAACAGAACTTTCATTCTTTTTCCATTTCTTTCCTTTATTGCTCTCATTTCATTACAGAATTTGAACTTAAAAAAAATTCCTCATTTCTCCTAGAAATTTTAACTGATCTTGTGGTCATTCTGTGTTTTCTTTGAGGCTTTGCTTGTAGATATTTTAGAGTTTTTCTTTTCTAAGTTTGTGTCTTAGAACATATATAGATTGGTCTTTTTTTCTTTATTCCTTATTGAGAAAAGGAGCAACTGTGATGAGGCTCCATTGGAGACTGAATCTCGGATCACATGTCAGAGGAGTTGAAGCTCTGATGACCTGGAGGCCCAGTCTCAGATCCTCCTTCCAGGATACACCGAAACCCTGCTTCTCAACTTTGGTGAAGTCTCAGATTCCCCTATTTCTAGTGATTGGTATCAGAACAATTGAGCTAAAGTTCCTTTCCTTACCCTTTGGGCTGAGTCTGGGGTCCTCCCTTCTCTATTCATCAGACCTAGCTGAGGCATTTCTTAGCCTTTGGAGTCTAAATCCAAGGGTTCCCCTATCCTTTTACCTTCCCCTGGGATCAGTGATCTAACTGTGCTATAGCTTTTCCTAGCTATCAGATCAAGTCTGAGGTCCTCCTCCATTTGCATGCCGATACCCTTTTCTTATATCTGGAGGCTATGTCAAAAGGGTGATGTAGTGATCTTGAGAATTAAGATCCTAGTCAGTTTCTCCTAGTCAGTTATCAAGTTATTATTAATTCACAGAATTCAATTTTAATTGTTATGTTGTTCTTTCTATTTACTTGTGTATATTGTTTTCCTGGTTCTACTTATTTTACCTTGCACTAATTCATGTAAGCCTTCCAAAGCTTCCCCAGCTTCATTACTTAATGTCTGTTTTTCTAAGTAGCTATACATTTTTGTGTATACTGATTCTCACTTTTGTGGTTGGCCTTCTTGTACATTCTTCTGTACATCAAAGCATGGACATTTGCTTTCTTCACTTAATTCCTGGTTGTTTTTCCAAAATTGTTGGACCAATTTGTAGCTCTACCAAACCCTCTAATATTATTCATTCTCATTTTAAAAAATCTTTCATAGTTTGCTGTTTGAAAGATGAAACTTCAGAGTTATTTTGACTTCATTTTTCTTATTAATAGTGATTTGTAGCTGTCTTTCCTATGGCTCTTAATAGTTTGCATTTCTTTTTTGAACTATTTGTTTTACTCACTTGACTTCTAATTCTTGTAATACGACTTTTGATCTTATATATTTGTTAGTTACCTAAAAATTTTGGTATGCTCGTTAGAAACTTATATTCTACTGCCCTTTTTCATTTATAGAATCCCCCACTGTTATTCTTTTCTAGTCTGTATTGGAGAAAACCTGTGAAAATGGTATAGCTGTCAAGCATACTTTTTTGCTTTTTCTGTCAAGAGGTATTATTATTTTAATCATTCTTTTAATTAAGAATTATGATATTTCCCAGAAACATGGTTCCTCCCTTCAGAGTTGGAAGCTCCAGATATCAAATGTTCAGTTGTCCACATTCCAAGACACCATCCCTGAACTGGTGCTAGATTTTTTCCATTTCATCTCATACAGCTGTTGTAGTACATCAGTTTATTACAAGGCTCTGCATGTTAGGCATCTGTGTCCCAAATTGTTTGAGATATATTGATCAATCAAGGTTAATTGGAGCATATCTCTTGATGCTAATCAAAATGACTTTATGGGTAATGGGAAACCAAAGTTTAGATGAGAATTCATGTTAAAGGGTTTAGGGGCCTGTTTGGAAAAATAAAACTAGATGTTTATCTGTTCTTGATGTGAAAATGAGAAGATAAGCATTGTTTTCAGATGGATAATTAAGATATTGATTAAAATAATAATTTGAATGTTCAACTGCTAAGAGTACATGTGGAAATGGCACCTTTTTTTAAACTATTTTTTTCCTGGAAGTTACATCAGAAGGGGGAGGAGGATGGGAGAGGAGAATGGTTGTAAAGGAGGATGTGTGCAGGTTCTTAATTTGGTTTTGTTTTGGCTTAGGCACTCTTTGTATTACTGTAATTAGAAGCGGAAGAAGAGGGAGTTTGTTAACCATAGGGCTGAGAATCTTGAAAAACAATATCGCTCAAAATGCTAGCTTTATCCAGAATAATTGCCGACCTGTTCACCAATTACCTGGTAAATACAGCTTTCTGGAAGGTCAAAGGTACATGGTAGTTTAGCCAGGTGTACTGTGTCTGAGTATTTATTTACCTGATATTATATTAGAAACAGACATGTGGATAATTATTATTCTCATGTTATAATGTAAGCTGGTTTTGCTTCACTTCTATTTTGTCCTAATTTTGAGGAAGATGAAGGGATGAGTGTTAATCTGGAAAATATTAGTGATGTAAGATTAAAGATACTGATACAAATTTATATTTTCTAAAATGATGCAAGTCTTGCCCACATAATACATTAATTTCACTTGCTTTATAGTCAGTTTTTCCTGTTTTCTTTGAATAGTGATTGGAATTTTCTTGTTTTTTTTTAAATGATGACCTATTCTTTTGTCACTCTTAGGAAATTCAGAGAAAGAAACAAAATGTCCTTGCTATTTTATTGATTTTTAATGGACATTCCCCCTTCTTGTCTTAGGAAATTCAGAGAAAGAAACAAAATGTCCTTGCTATTTTATTGATTTTTAATGGACATTCCCCTTTCTTGTCGTCCCCACCATAGCACTCTCCTGTGTTACAAAGAAAAACACTTAAGGTAACTCAGCTGAATCTGACAACATATACCTCTTTGACAGCTGCAGTCCCTCATCATTCTACCAAAAGGAGGGAAGTATGGCTTAATACCTCCATGAAATGTACTCCACGAAACATTATCAAATCATTTATATTAGCACTTTGTGGGTAGCAAAAAACTAGTAAAAGAATTAAATGCCCTTCAAATGGAGAATGACTAAACAAGTTGTAATGTGATGTAATATCATATTACTGTGTTATAAGAAATAATGATTATCAGGAATTCAGAGAAGCATGAGAAGACATGAATTGATGTAAAGTGAAGTAAGCAGAACCAAGAAAATAATGTACAAAATGATTACAACAATATATTCGGAAAGAACTATACCAAAACAATTGAAATTGAATGCCATGAAATCAAAATGACCATGCGTGACCCTAAAGAAGAGATTTGTGTGCCTTTCCTTCCTTTTTTGTACATATGGGTGATAGTTGATATGGAAAAATACATATCAAGTCAGATTTTTTGGATCTGCTAGTTAGCTTTGCTGAACTGTTTTTGTTTTTGGGGTTTTGTTTTTTGGTTTTTTTGGTCTGGTTAAAAATTCTTTAAAAAAAATAGTAGGCCTGAATCAGTACATGTTTAATAATCATCTCCTTTTATGATTGTTTGAACTAATTGTGAAGTAATACTCTATGAGGTTCTTAAGCAATAAGATTTTGTGAACCTTCCCCTCATAGTTTCTGATGCTTAGTGATGGGAGAGTGGAGAACAACTGTTAGTATACTGAAAAATTTGAAAAATACAATACTTTTAATACAAACCAGGTGCATTGACATTTAAATTTTAAGATTGAATTAGAAAAAGTAAGTTATTCTTAGTGCTCTGTGCTTATTTTTAGAACACAATGAAAACTTATGAAAAGAAAAAGTAACTACTAAGAAAATACAAAAATTGAATCATAAATAAAAGAGAATAAACAATATAGCAGAAAAGGAAAATAATGTACTTCTGTATTTCATCTTGTATTATTGCTCTTTTCTGTTATTACATAATGTTTTGTAGGTTTTATCACTTCCACTAGTTACAGCCTCAATATATAATGCCCCTATTATTAATATAACTGTATATGAAACATTTCCTGTTCTAATCCTTAAATAATACTTACTAATCCCTTTGCCCACTTGCTGATAAATTCTGTTCACCATTCTTCTTTTGAATGACTCTTGCTTTCTAGAGAATTATTTTGCCATTGCTTAATTAATACCCCTAAGGGATGCTGTAGGATGCCATGGTCAATTTTCATTTATTCTTTATTGAGTAATTTTTCTTTACAATTATTTCTGTTGAATTCCCCAGAGATGCCACATCTCAGGGCTATGGGAAAATTATTAGGGGATCTTTCTGTTATTCTATAAAATATACTAAGCATTTGTTTCAAAACAGAGACCTAATAAATTGAAATGAAATCCATCTGCTAGTAAAGCATTTTTTATATGGCTTGTACCTTAGGTTTCTAGGTTTCACGTGAAAGCCATTGTTACTAGTTGTGCAGGCACCCCACAGAAAAGCAATCATGCACTCCTTTTAGTAATCTAAGTTTTTTTTGGTTCGCCTGGTTATTTTAAAGATAATTTATCTGCTGGTTTTCTTAAAGATAATTTTTCTCCTGCATAGATTTCTTCATTTTATTGAACTGGGCAATGTGTTGTCTAATATAGCACAGACATAAAATACTACCACTACTACCACCATCACTACTACTACTACTATTTATGTAGTGAGTACTATGAGCCTGGCACTCTGCTTAGTGCTTTACAATTATCATCTCATTTGATAAAAGAAAATTAGCTTTGCTTTCTCCAGTCTCTAATTCAGTTTTAGAGTCTCGAAAACTATAGTTTAAGCCCTGTTATCTCCACTTGTAAAAAAAATTGTAAAATTATAGTGCCCATATTTACTAAACCAAAGAATAGGTTGTCTGGCCTGCAGGATTTTTTTTCAACAGTTCCATTAAAAGTATACTTTCCTATCTTATAATTACAACTTGTACATTTACTGTATTTATCTCCCCTATGTTCTAGTCTGGTTTCCTTTTGGTATTGTCCAATTAAGTTTTCCTTTTTAAAATTCACATGATACTTTCCAGTTGTGACTGTCCTTATCAATTTTATGTTATGAATTGTTTGTATAAAGAAACAAAGAATAAATCACTTTCACCACCTGCTT
Source organism: Bettongia penicillata ogilbyi (assembly GCA_023548195.1). NCBI lineage: Eukaryota > Metazoa > Chordata > Mammalia > Diprotodontia > Potoroidae > Bettongia > Bettongia penicillata. The sequence goes on along the minus strand of JAJHZJ010000560.1, from coordinate 2,519,933 downwards.
ATAGCAGGACATAATTTAGTTTTAAAAATACTTATTGTCTGCTATGTGCAAGGTATATATATGTATAACATGATCTTGGGAGGGCTTGAATTCTGAAGAGGAAAACACTACTAATACTTAGTAGAAATCACTTGGAACAAAGCAAAGCACTTATTTCTTATCTCTTTGCCCAAATACTCTCAATCAGCTGGGTGTATATTTAAGATATATAGGTGTATCTTAAAAGCCAAGTTGCGTAGAAGTCCTCAAGAACTCACAAATTGACAGTATTTTAATACTATTTTTATCATGGTTTCTAGACCAATGAACACATCAACCAGTCAATCAGTACACATTTATTAAACTACTATTACGTGCCAGCTAATTTCAGTTTGACATTAATAGAACTATTATTCACACTAATGTTGTGAAGAAGTAACTTCGTGGGTGTGGTGGTAGCTTAGTGTCATTGTAGGTCCTCTGGAATGGGAACTGGATTGGAACGGAACCAATATGACTAAACGGTAATCAAAGGAAGTCATTCTCGTATGAGTACCTATTAATTCTGCAGTAATGAAAAAAGTACAAGGGGCCTTGGGAAATTTTCATTTTTAATATCAGAGGAAGGATTGAATGCTGAGCAAACTATAGAAATCTTTCCAATATGCCATCCAAGTAACAAGCGTGGCTCACATACCAAAAGAACTGAAATTGTGTCAATGATCTAATGAGGCAGCCATTTTATTAGCACTGTTTCCTGTTTGTTTAATAATTTTTCTTACCTTCTTTGTATCTAGAACATTATGCCTTCGAATGTTGCCTTTTTTCTTTTCCCCAGATTTATAATTTAAATGACTAGGGTGGTAAGCGATGAAAAAAGATTAAAGATGAAGTTATAGATTTCATATTGGTGTTTTCTGAGCAGAAAATTATCACCTGAGTGAGTAGATGGTAGTGGGTGGAGCTAGAGGAGTACAGCCTGTTCTGCAAGTCTGAGCTTTGGCAGGGGCGTTCCTTTGGTATTGCATAGGAGTATGTGTGTGTGTATGTGTGCGCACTGAGAGAGACGGGAGCCTGTGCTGGCAACTATACTGGAGAGCCACCCTCAGCACTGATTGCTCATCAGGGAACAAAAGCAGGGCCATGGGAACTCTAACTGAGAAGGGAAGTGCCTGAAAACTGAGCTTCAGCCCAGGAGTACCGTGGAGATTTGACCTGGACACATCCTGTGGCAGAAATGCCTCTGTAGCTCCTTTCAGTTCTTCAGGGTTAGAGTGGAATGCCCTCTAGATTGATTGCTGTGTATAATTCCTCCTGGACTCATGTTACAGTCTTGATCCTAAAACCTAGACCTGGACAGAAGGTAAGAAGGGCTTGATACTTACAAGGCTTTCAGAATCTCATTTACATAAACATTTTAGTGGGAATATTTTTGGTTTTGTTCAGTCATATGTTTCTGTGCTTGTTGCTAAGCTGCTGCTCAGTTATTTAGTCATCTTGATGCTTCTTGGAGTGTTAATACGAGCTATGTTTGTTGAAAGGATCATTTTCTTAGAAGGGTTTTGATCATTGGGACACAGGAAAACTAGAAAAATCATTCTCTTTCTAGGCAAGTTCAGGAAATTAGTCATATTTTATTGCTGCAAATCAAGTCACTTCCTGGTATTACGAAGACGTGATGTGCATGTAGCATAAACTAATATTGGTTATTTCAGAAATTATGGGAGCATACCTTTTTTCCTATTTCATAGGACTAGTTTACATATAGTCTTTTTTTTTTTAAATATCTAAGAAACGTACTTGAATTATTTGAACATTAATTATAAGGAAAAATTTTTATTTTCTATTCTAAGCATTAGGCATTCTTTTACTTAGAGTTAATAAGGAACAGAGAAACAGCAGCATTTCTTGCTCTAGAAAATATTAGTTACATGTTGTTTTCTCTCCTGCCGATCATTAAGTTAATAGTCCCAGTTTATAAAGTACTTCCTTAAAATCCTTGAGAATCATCAGCTATTTATTACAAAGATATGGTAACCAGAGTTTTCCTTAGATCAGCCCTGTTCATGGTAGAATGGGCAATGCATGTATACTAAAGTAATATTAATAGTTAATTACATTGCAGGAAAATATAAACTCCTTGAGGATAAGGACTATTTGATAATTTCATTATGATCTCCCCAGTACCTAGATCAGTACATAGGGAGGCACTTAATTATTTTTTCTTGAATACTTTACATTTCTATCTTATTTATTCCTCAGAAAAACTTTTTGAGGTAGATACTAGAGGGACCTGAAGATCAGTCTAATTCTAGTCCATACTTCAAGTCAAGGTCCCAGCTAAGCTAGGATAGAATTGTCTGCTCCAGAATAGTCCTGGCAGACCTAACTAGACTCATCAGTCCAGGGTTATTGGGAATTTTCTAAGTCCTGAGGCCAAAGAGAGAACAGAAGTTTAGGTTCTCTTAGCAAATTTTGAAGCTCTGATGCTTTTAAAGACACCCATTGTTATCTCAGGTCCTCAAATGTGAGCTGTTGTCTTTTGGGGAAGGTTAGGATACCTCAAAGATGAAATGAGAAAAGCCTTCAGTGGAGATTTCAGGCATTCTTTTTTGTCTTGCATTAGCAAGGCAACCAGGTTGAGTCTGTTAATGAGTAAGCCAGAAGAAATAGTCTTGAGTAGTAGAGACATATTTTAATCTTCCCTTAGGTTTTCACATGCAGTGTATAATTATAACCCTGATCACTTTATTTGCTTTTTATATAGGCAAAATAAACCTCTGCCTGAGGCAGCAGATGTTAAAATGCAAATATGACAGATTTTCTTAAAATTTAGTAAAGTCCAGTCATGTCGAAATAAAATTATCTGTGGCAGTAAAGTTCAGATTTGCATAGAATTCTGATATTCACCGAATCTGATATTTTTGATAATATGTGATCTGTAATCTGATCAACAGGACTGAAAATTTCAGGAAAAGGGTAGATAGTTTTTTTGTGGGACTGAAGAGTTCTGACTTTCAATCCTATGGTAAATGTATGAGTGAATACTTTTGGGATACATCCTCTTTTTTCTTTAATGCAGCTGGATCCCTGAAGGATGTAAATAATGCCATTACACAATTAGTATTAAAGAAACAAGAGAACGGAGGACCAAGAAACCTCTGAATAACTTCTTTTTTTTTTTTAGCAATATAATGTAGAGAATTAATTAAAACCATGGTCATCTGAATAGGTGATTCCCGTTATTATTCATAAATCTCCAGGGAAAGTGATTCCTCTGCCTCCTGGTATATCCCATTTCATTATTATAACTGCTGTTATTTTTATTTATCTCTTATCTTTATCCCAACTTGTTTTTATAACTATAAATTCATTTCCCCCTCCTCCCTTTTGGGTAGAAATGAAGTTGGTTATTGTTTTCTACATAATAACCAAAGTGGTACAAATTATCACTTTAAAAATAAAGCTTATTTTATCATGAATTTACAAGTAAATTAAACCATATGCATTGTTTTCTTTTTGAAATCTAAAATATTTAAAGCTAAAATCCAGCGTATTTCAGTTGTAGGAAATTACAAACATATAAGCAATAGTGTAACTAATGTTGTATTCCCAGTGGTTTTTGTGGTTGAAAGGAGCCAGGTGCCATGTCTTTTCAGTTTGGTAAAGTATAGATTATATTTGGGTGGTCAATAGTATTGTTTAAATCTGCTCACAGACTCTAGGACAAGTTATATTTTTATTTAGGATGCCCAAACATTTCAGCCAGTCAGTTGTATTACAATAAAAATAATAACTGTGTGGGAGACCCTGAAATAATATATTGATATCTCATTGTGCTTCTCTTTTTACTAAAGTAAAATATACTCATGGCTGGATACTTCCTTGCTTTTATCTTCTACTATCCTTTTCATTTATATAATCCTCCCAGCTGCTGCTGTCTAGTCAATAATACGGGGAACCTGTCAAAACTCTTTACTTCTCAGGAATTGTTGCTTTTGATCGGTCTGATTCTCAGGTATGCTTGTGTTTTTTCTATCTGGAGGCATTATTATTTTAATCACTCTTTTGATTAAGAATTGTGATATATTTCAGAAATATTTCCTTGTCTTCAAAGTTAGAAGGTCCAGATATCAAATGTTCAGTTGTCCACATTCTAACATGCCATCCCTGGACTGGTCCCAGATTTTTTCCCTGTCTTCTCTTGCAGCTGTTGCTGTACATCAGTTTATTATGTCTGGCATCTCTGTTCCAAATTGTTCAACCTTTATTGATCAATCAGGGATAATTATAGTATAACTTTTAACTTGAAATTAAATTGACTTTTACAGGTGATGGTATATTAGAGTTCAAAGTGAATTTATATTGAAAGGTTTAAGGGCATGTTTGGAAAAATAAAATCAGATTCTTATTGATTCCTGAGGTAAAAATTAGAAGATAAGCATTGTTTTTACATGGATGATGAAAATATACAATCAAATAAATCATCATTTAATAATTTGAATTTTCAGATACTCAGAACATATATGTATATGAATATATATGTATCTTTTATATTACATATACATGTACATATATGTGTGACACATTCTCTAATCACAGTTTTTTTTTCTGAAAATTGAATCATAAAATCCATCACATTTTTTCACAGAACATTATAACTGCATTCCTAATCAAAGATGTAGCATCATAGATATATGACTCTTATAGCATAGACAAAGACTAACTTAATAATCATTTCAGTAGTAAAATTATGTCATATCCTATCATATGGACATAAAGTGTACTATGTAAACGTAGCATAAAACACCTAAATTTAATGCATAATTTATAATAAATATTAAATATTTACTCCACAATAATTATGTTTGCTGCTTGAAAATTCAGAAAGAATTTTTAGGATATTGAATGGTCCAGATTTTTTTTTAAAAAGCAAAACAAAATATCTTACCCAAAAAGTTTGAATTTGATCATTTCATTTTCTCTTGAGAGATTTCTTCATGGCAAACAGAAATTCAAAATAATTCCATTTACTTTACCACTGCATCAAAATACTCTAGTCTCCATACTTAAGACTTTCTTGGTATCTGTAAAAACATTTTATACCTGTTTAGACTCTTCAAACTCAAAGAGATTTCAGAGATTATATAAAATTATGTAGCAAGACTAGGTAATCACAAGATTAGAAGTTATCCTACAGAGATTATGTAATTTTCCTTACCTGTAGCCACATTATATATTCGTTGAAATCTAGGAGAATTAAGGTGTGAGTGTTAGGTCACTTTAAATGACTCTCATTTCTGTAGTTAAAGAAAAGAGAAATGAAGATCACCTATATTCTTACATAGTACTTTAATTTCAGTAAATAAAATTATAAAATTATTATTTGGATTTTGTTTAAAAATTTCTGATTGTTGACATATTTATAGGTGATTGTCCATTAGGATGTTTATTAAAACGCTTTTGTGTATGTGTGTGTGTGTGTGTGTGTGTGTGTGTGTATTTTAAAATAGAGTATGCAATCCAGATAGGCAGTTTTATTTCTGTTTAGGACTTTATTCTTTTTTTTCCTTATTCTACCTTTGAAGAACTAGAAACAGTAAGTAGGTACAGCTAGAGAAAAGGTCAAATGTACAATTAGAGGGGACCATATCAAGATTTATAGTCATGGAGATAATTTATTAGGCATTTCCTTTCTTGAAAAATGTTTTACTTAAACTTTCGATTGCTTTTTTTTAACTCCTGAAGCATTGATATAAAAAGTGAGAAGCAGCAAAGCACAGCATCTGCCTTGTATGGTCTTGAGCAAATCACTTAACCTCTTAGTGTCTGTGGCAACTGTCTTCATTCACGTTGTGCGTGTATATCAGTAGAGGGAATTCCTATGCAAGAATTCCTTGCATAGTTGAATACATAGCTCTAGGCTAAAAAATATATTCGTCTTCATTTTAAAACACTGGTTTAAATACACTCAGTGATAGAGAGGCAGTGATGTTTGTGTTTAAATCCTGGGCCTGACACATACTGTGTGACTATGGACAAGTCTCTTAAGACTATAAATTGCAAACAGTCTACATTTGGGAGTTACCTGTGCTAGTGAAATCACAGGTCTGATCCCTATCCCTATCAGTGACATTCCCCACCAAGCAAAACAAAAGCAAAAAAGAAACCCCCCGTTCCCCACCTCCCTTTATTCAGCTTACGTATGTTTTCGTTTTCTTGAACTGGAAATCTTTGTTACATTCCTTACATTCTTATTCTACAGTGTGATTCCAGGTGTGGATAAGAATAAGGAAGGAAATTTAAGTATATTTAGCTAAATTAGATAGAGGCATCCAAAATGGGTTGCTTTGGTTTCTGTTGCAAATTCAATTTAGGGACCCATTTAATGAATACCTCCTACATGCATGCTCCTATTTTAAGAGCTGAGTGGTATGTGAAGTTAAATAAGACATCTTCACTACCCACTTGGAGGTTATAGTCCAATAGGGAAAATAAAATATGTAGAAAAATTTAGTAAGATATAGAATATCATAAATACATAAACAGGTACCAAATGCCAGGCACGTTTTTATGACTTGGATACCACTACTTACAGGCAATGGCATTTGAATTCAGTTTTAAAGGATGGAAGGATTTCAGCAAGTGGAAATGGGCAGGGGTGTGGAAGGCATTCTGTATTACAAGAGAATGTTTAGAAAGGGATACAGGCAGAAAATCTTGGGATCATGTCCATAGACTGGAACAGGAACTGCCAGCTTGAGTGACAGGTACTTGTTAGGGGGGGTAATAGGCTAAGTATGAAAAAGTAGCTTAGAACTGAATACCAAAGGACTAAGAAGTTTGGACCTTATTTCATAGGGAGTGGACAGCAATTGAATTAGGGAAAAGAGAGGATAGAGATAGGTAGATTGGTTAGGAAGTGATTTCTAGTCTATACTGTAAGCAGTGAGGGTCTAAAGTAGGATGGTGACAAGGGAGAAACTTTTTTTTAACCATTTGAAACAAATTTGAGTTCCAAATTCTTTACCACCCTTCAGTTCCTCCCCCACCCATTTAGAAGGCAAGCAGTATGATACCTACGATATGATACTTGTGCAGTCATATAAAATACATTTCCATGTTAGCCATGTTACCAAAAAAGGCAAGAAAAATAAAGTGAAAAAAATATGCTTCAGACTTCACTCAAAGGTCATCAGTTTTCTTTCAGGAGAAGGATAGCATTTTTATCATGAGTTCATCAGTGTAACTAAGTCTTTTCATAGTTGTTCATTGTATAATATTGCTGTTACTATGTACTCTGCTCCCCTCTCTTTGCATCAGTTCATTTAAATCATTCTGGGTTTTTTTGAAACCATCCTGCTCATCATTTTTGATTACATAATTATATTCCATTATAATCATCCACCACAACTTATTCATGCATTCCTCAACTGATGGGTATTGAAGGGAGCTATCAAATAAGAAGAAAGGATAGCATTCAGAAACTGATATGAAAAAGGGTAATTTGGAAAGGTGAAGAGTAGGTCAGCTAGCTTTTATTGACCTTGTACCTTATGCTGAGCTCTGTGCTAAATTCCAGAAAGGTAAAAGAACAAAGCAACAGTTGTTGTTCTCTAGGAGCTCACACAATCGGGGAGACAACATGCAAGCAACTATGTACAAACAGACAGAATATGTACAGGAAAAATTGGAGGTAGTCTCAAAGCAAAGGCATAAAGATTAAAGAGAACTGGGAAAGATTTTTTTAGAAGGTGGGACTTCAGCTGATACTTGAAGGAAACCAGGAGGCAGAGGTAAGGAAGGACAGGGGGACAGCCAGGAAAACAGAAATGCACAGAGCTGGAAAATGGGAGTGTGTTGTGCAAGAACCAGCAAGAAGGCCATTCTTTTTGGATCAAAGATTACATGGTAGATATAAGGTGTAAGAGACTGAAAAGGAAGGAAGAGGCCAGATTATGAAGCCAAACAGGATTTTTTATTTGATGCTGATGAGGCAACAAGAAACCTCTGGAGTTGATTAGATATGGTCAGATTTGTTCTTTAGGAAGATCAGTTTGACATTTGAGTAGGGGGTGAGTTAGAGTAGGAAGAGATTTAAGGTAGGGAGACCAACCAGAAGGCTATTGCAATAGTCTGAATGTGAGATGATTCCAAGGTTTCAAGCCTGTTACAGTGATGATGCCACTTAGAAGAGCAAAGGCCAGAAGGAAGGATCAGCTTGTATAGGAAGAGGATGACCACTTTGGGACATGCTGAGTTCAAGACACCAATGAGACACTCAAGTGAATATAAGGATTGTAATACCTCATGGCACATAAATGTGAAGTATCCTTTTGATTGTTATTGTACTGACTAAAAACCAATTGAAAATGTGTGTCTGGTATTTGGGAGAAAGGTATGTATGGAAGGTAGAGAAAGTAGCATCATCTACATCAAAATGATATATTTGGGAGAGTATCACTAAGATAGTAAATACACAAAAGAAAAATAAGCTAGGACCAGATCCATGAGGAATGGTTACAGTAAAGAGATGTGAAAAGGAAGAGAAACAGAGAAGTGGTGATTGGTGGTTGTTGTCCTTTGTTCTTGAAGAGGAGCAACATGACATCACGATGATAAAGTGAAGCTTCATTGTGTCCGACTGATCAGACTGTGTCTGGCTGATCAGACCAATATGAGCTCGGAATGCTCTACCACAGATTGGGCACCCATAGTCCGTGTGAACATTTGGAGTGGATTCTGTAACTTTGCACATCCTATGTTTCTTTTGAGCTGTTGCAATTCTGCTTTGCTCATGGAGCACTCCACCTTTTCTGATGTGGGCATGCCTTGCTGAACGGTCCTGTGCCATTGTCTCCGATGTCACACAATCAGTTCCAAAGTTCTTGAGGGAGACCTTGAGACTCTTCTGACCACCATGTGATCACCTGCCCCGTGTGAGTTCTCCATACAATAGTCTTTCTGGCAAGCATACGTTTTGCATTTGAACAACGTAAGAAAAGAACAAGGGAGGCTTTAGGTCAAGAAAGCAGAGGAGAAATTTCAGAAAGAGGCAGGCTTAGTCAGCAATATCATATCCCACAGAGATTTTTAGATTTGTGAGTAAGAAGATCGTTAATGATTTTTGAGACATCATTTTCAGTGAAGCAGTGGAGAGAAATCAGATTTTGAATTGGTTGTGAGGGACTGAAGGGCATTGAGTATAGCATACTCTTTCTAGAAGTTTGGAGCAAAGGGACAAAAAATTGATTAGTTGCCACAAAGAGGGTTGGATTTTTTTGTTTGTTTGTTTTGGATGGGAGAGATATGAGTATGCTTATTGAATGGAAAGGAAAGTGTCAGTTGAAAGAGATATACTGAAGATGCAGAAAAAAGAGAAAGAAAACAGTACTTCAGTCACCTTTTTTTTTTACTACTGTTGAATTTCCAGATGACTCTATCGCATTATTACTTTTAAAATCACTTCTTAATTTATAGTTGTCTTTCTAAGTTGTTTTCATTTTTTTTTTAAGAAAGTGGAGTGCTTCTTCCTTTCTTTCCAAACTTGTCATTTTGTGTTTGAAGGTTAGGCCTCACTCTGCTAATGAAGCTATTTCTGTTAATGAGATTGTATTTGCAAATAATGAGTTGTGGTGGTTTAGTGTAATAAACTTTTCCAAGTACAGAATGAATAATCATCTTTTCCAACGTGTTATAATTAATTTTTTTGGATAAAATACTTTTTAAAAATTGTATAAAAATATTTTTTGGTCAGATGGCAAAGCATGTTTCTAGTAAATTATCTAATTTGTATGAGTGTTCCATTAATATACTTAGAAGTTGTTATTTAATTAAAAGTTTACTAGTCCAGCTTTACCTTCATATCCCTACTTGGTAAAATATTTACTAGTCCAGCTTTACTTTCATGTCACTACTTGGTAAAGTATTAGTATTTTTACTTATTTTTCAACTTTTTTGGATTCTACATGGATGATAGTCATCTTTAATTGTTTTAGGAGTTGTTATGTGGAAGAAGTAGAAATCTCATACTATGTGGTTCCCAAAGGCGGAGTTAGTGCCAGTGGAGGAAATTGCAGGAAGTCATATTTTGGCTTAATTACTTAGAACTATTCAACTTTGTAAAATAATAAGCTTGGCACAACTGGAAATTTTCAAGCAGAGAATGAATGACCACTTGTCAGTGATGTTGTGCTTCTCTTTATCTCTTTTATGAAAACATATTTTTTATATGACAGTGTTCCCATGTTCAGTCACAATTTCCAAAACAAACTTTTCATGTGTTGATCTTTTATTTCCTAATTAATTTTTGTCTTCTCAATTTCCTGTCATTCATATAATATTTATACATAAGAAAGGCATGGGGTGGGTTGCCAAAGAGAATGAAAGGTATGAAGTCTGGATTTGGAGTTTGTGAAAAGGTAAGTGAATTTACCATACTGAGTTTCAAATACTGTAGGGGCCACAGCTCCCCTGTTATTACTGTAGGGACCATGGCTTCTTGTATAATAATATTCACATTTATATAGTCATAGAAGTTTTATACCTCCTAGTAATATTTCTTTGATTGGGTCCATGAGTTCATCAGTATGTGTACTCTTTCCAGCAGCCAAGTCAGGAAGCTTAATAAAGCCTTTCATTCCTATTTGCCTGCTGCTAAAAGAAGATAGAGAAAACCTCCAGCCTTGTTAAGTGGGTCCACTATTATGAGATTGTGTTATATAATCACAACTGGGCCTTCACTGCAGTAAGACAGTCTTTTTATACTTCTCTTATTGACTCAGTATCCCCCTTAGCACACAATGTCTTCACAGAATATTCTTTTCAAATCTCCCATGGCTTCCTCAAATCCAGCCATCTTAGCTGAGAAGCTTGCCTCACACTTCACTGAAATGGCAATTCAAGACAGTTTCATTGAGCTCCCTTTTTTTAATTTCATATCATTCAGATGCTTTCCTTGCCATTCTCCTCCTTTATTTGTCTCACAAGTAGAAATGGCCCTTCTCCTTGACAGTGTAAACCCCTCTACATACAGAAGTGACCCCATTTCATCTCATCTTCTACAGCAAATTACTCTCTATCATCCCCATTCTCACTCATCTTTAATTTCTTCCTGTGTACTGGCTGCTTCCCTGTTGCTTACAAAAAGGTGTCTAACTTTCCCAAATTGAAGAAAACACTTAATCTCTCCATCTTGGCTAGCTCTCTTTCCATATTTCTCCTCCCAATTTTGTGCATTCTGGCTTCTAATTTCACTGTTTAATTTACTATTCAAGGGTTAAAGTTTAACAGCATTTTTTCCCCTCCTCTGGCAGCGCTACTACCCTGGTACAAGACCTCATCATCTAATACCTGGACTATTGCAGTAGGTTTCTGGTTGTTCTTAAACGCTTCTCCACTTCAGTCCATCCTCTGCTCAACTGTCAAACTGATCTTCCTAAAGACCAAGTCTGACCATGTCTTCCCCTTAATTCAGTCACCTCCAGAGGTTTCCTTTTGCCTCGGTAATCAAATATAAAATCCTGTTTGACTTTTAAAGACCTTCATAACATGGCCCCTTCCTACCTTTCCAGTCTTCTTATAACTTATATCCACCATGTACTCTTTGATCCAATGAGAACAGCCTCCTTGCCGGTCCTTTCACAAGATATTCCCATCTCCTAACTCTGGACATTTTTGTTTCCCTGACTGGCCCCCTCTTTCCCTCCTTATCTCTGCCTCCTGGTTTCCTTCAAGTCTTAGCTTAAGTCTCAGGTTCTACAAGGCCAATTCTCCTTAATCTTAGTGCCTTGCCTCTGAGACTACTTTTAGTTAATCCTGTACATACTCTGGTTGTATGTAGTTGTTTGCATGTTGTTTTCCCCATTAGACTATAAGAGCTTTAAGACAAAAAATATGATTGTTGCTGAATTAAAAAAAGAAAATCCCAACACTTTCTTTATATCCTCAGGATTTGCCATAGTAATTGGTATAAGGTAAGCACTTAATAAAGACTTGTTGATTGACTGTGAGGCTCATTGCCAAGCCCTGGGAATATAAATACAAGCATTGCATTCTAATGGGGAAAAGATAGCACATAAAAAGAGCTGAAAAAAAGTGGAAAGTAAGAGAAGATAGGGGAGTGAAGAAGTGAGAGTGGCTGGCCTTGGCACGTCTTCAAAATGGAGGTTCCAAGAGAAACTCTCCAATGGGAGAATAGATACAGATTGCAACCGATGCATGCCATCTCATACTGTGGAACTCATGTTCATGTTTTCCCCCTAGTCCTCCTCAAGAAGGAGAACTATTTAAGTGCACTGAGAACTTTCCTCTAGACTTCATGTCATTCTGTGGCTACAGGTGGAACATATAATATGGTTCTTGGTAATCTCTTCCTCTCAGTCCATGAACAAGTTACCTCTTTTTCCAGTCTTACCTTTTCCCAAGGATATCTAATAATATCCTTTCCCAATGATATCTTTTTTTCCTTATGTTATCTTCTCCTGCATAATTCTAAATCCATCTTCAAATTAACCATTTACTTGGTTACATGCTTTTTAGTAGATCAAAACAGAAATGTTCTGGAAAAGCTAAGTTAATTTATAGCTGCATGAGCTATTACATAAGCCATCAGACTAAGTGGCTTTTCAAGTCCTTGCATAAGTCTTTATTTAAAAAAATTTGCTTTTTCCTAAGTTGAATTTTTAGAAACTTAGTTCATAGCATCAATTTAGTAACAAGGGAAAGAAAAATGTCTTTGACAGTTGCTAAGAGTTACTCTATTTTCACTCATAATGTTATATAACAGAGTATTAGTCATTCAGTCATTTACATATTTAAAAAAAGAGAAGACTGTAGTAATTAGAGATTGGGGGGGGAAATCATTTTCAGAAAATTCTCAAAATGGAATCCAGATTGCCAAAAAAAACATTGTTCAGACATAATCCGAGATTAATCATTGGAATTAGAGACGTGAAGTGTTAATTCTGAATAGCTGAATAGTTGTACCTTAATTGTGGATAATGGTATGTCACCCAGATACCTTTATGACTTTTAAAATTATTTTTATTTATTCTGTATGCCATTATGTATTTTTCTTTTTTTGTGAATTTGAAAGACATCAACAAATATGACCTTTTCTAAACACAGTGAAGAGGAAAGAGGGATGTATATGAAAACATGTATCTCTATTACATAAAGCTTTTTAAAAAGTATATATTTAGCATAGTAGCCTTTGGTGTTTTTTTTTTATTTGAGTTAGATTTAGCACATTTCTTTTATATTGCCAAGTTCATATGAAAACTTAGTCATATCAGTCCAGAGTACTGTGCCTAAACTTTTTGTCACTACTCATCAGTCTAAAAGCTTCTGATTACCACCTTTTTCACCAGTCTTCAGAGCCTTAATTAGAATTTTAGTCCTCAGGTGAAATATCACAAACAGGACCTTTTGTTGGGAGTTGGTAGTAGTTGGTGGTAGAAGTAACAGGGCTCCAGAGTACCGACAGACCACTGCGAGTGTCCCAGAGTAATTTGGCTAGTTAGTAGCTTTGTGATTAGCTCTTAAAATATTGAAAACCCCAAAGAGCTTTTGTTTATATGTGTTTTACTTATTATTTACCATGTTATAAATGAAAATAAAATTTAAAAACATTTAAGTTATTTAAAAATATCAACTTGTTACCATAGATAATATTTTTAATGAAAATAACTCCCCCCCAAAAAACATCCCTCGTGATCAGAGTTGCATTGTTTTATATATGAATTCACAAATCTCTTTAATGTCTAACTTAATAGAACACTGCTGGATTCTCATATCTATTTCATTCAGTCTAGTTCAATATGTTGTTTTCATTGAAGTATATGAAGAAAATCTAGCCTCACACAGATACACATTGTAAAGGGAAGAATACTTTAATAGGCAAATAATGTCTTAGTATTATTTAGAAAATAGTTTTGACCTTGAGGATCACCAAAAGGATCTCAAGAACCCCCAGGTATAGGTTGACCATAGTTGGAGAACCACTGCTTTAAGACATGGGTTACACCAGCCCTACTGAGCAGAGAACAACCCTAGTTTCCTGACTAAGGACAAACAGCTAATCAAAGAGAAGTTTTCTTCAGTTCTTCCAGGTATTTTCTGGTCAACCCCTACATTCATTGAGAATAATTTAAGCAACTTGATACCTCAAGGGAAAGAAAGTTCGCAGGGATAGGGGAGGTACTAAGAATGTGCTCTAGCAAGTACTTAGGAGTTAGCTCTGTCTTACCGTCCTTTATCTGTTTTGTCACCCTTGAAGTAACTGCACTCCCCACAACCCCTCGCCGGGGTAAATAGTGTTGAGATGAACCAGTAAACTCACAGACTTGAAGAAACATTTCCCTCTTTCTAGGCAATTAGGTATCTGAAGGGGCCTTGAATCCCTAGGATCTCTATATCCTCTTTCCTCTTTGAAGGTGACCAACCATACTTTAAGCCAAGTCCTTTTACATTATGAGGTTCTAGGTGTTATTAAAGTTTGAAGAATTGGGGAAAGCAGATCTTGGAGAAGAGAGCCTTAAGAGATTGGGACAGAGGACGCACCAAAGGCTATCCAGTCTTCTACTGGCTTTAGACTACTCCTTAATGCAAGGCCTGGAGAGATGCTAGACAGCAAGGACCTCTGCTGTCAGCAATGAGGACTAGATCAGTGGGCAAGCTGTCTGACTTCACCTAAGATTGGACCTACCTCTCTACCCCCTAGTTCTAGCCAGAGCTTGAGTTACTTCAATCTTAGTCTCTTTCTGCCTAAGGAACCAGGAAAACAGGCAGTGGCCCTCAAGACAACACTCCACTCCACTCTTTCCATGTCCCAATAACAAATTGTGCTCTTGCCCCACCACCATAACCTGCCCCTACCATCTTCTTTATAGGAATACCACAAAATTCCCAGCCAAAATTCCACACATACCCCTCAGTGAAAATCAATAAGATTTTCACAGAATCATAAAACTTTTGGATTCCAAGAGATAAAAACAAATCCACTTATTCAGTTTGCTAAGCCTTTATACTAATACCTGATTGCTGGGCTTTGGGGATATGAAGACCAAAAACAAAAAAACAAACCAACTTCCTGCCTTCGGAAGGCTTACATCCTAGGAGAATGTTCATTCGTGTAGTTGTCTCCCTATTTTCATTGTGACCCCTTAATTCTGTCCTTTTCTAAAAGTGAAGAGAGATCTCTACCCAGGATTACTTTAGCAATTAAACATTACAGTGAATATGTATCCTTAGACCAGACTGAGGTCCCTACTTTGAGATGTAGAGTTTAGCTCTTTTTGCTGAATGCTGCTCATTTTGCACAGTAGAGGTAGTTTTAATACCTTTCTGAAAAAAAGACTAAAGTTCTTTTATGACTGAAGTTACATTCAACTAACAGCTGATTTATTTTTAATTTCTATGTAGCAGATAAATGCCCATAAAAACTAAAGTTTTTTTTCCTCAATTTTGAAAAAGTACTTTTGAACATCATGAGACGCTGTAGTATATTATTCTCATTACTGATTCTGAATTCTGTTAAGGTTTTTAAAAATATCCTTGGTTTTTAAAATGCTATTTTCATTCAAATTCATTTATTTTGTACCTCTTAGAAGACTAGCAAAATACAAATCTTTTTCTTTATAGGCCAAGATAATGCTGTTGGCCCATCAGTGTAGCCTACTGTTTTGATTATTTTATTTAGTTGTCACAGATTTAACACTATCTACAGCCATACACTGTCACATAAACCTTCTGGTGATCAATTTTCCAAAGGACTAGTCTGTACAGTCTTGGAGTATAATAAAATAACTTGTCCCCTAAAGAGATGAAACTCATTATCATGGCTTTAGTAATACTCTGACATATACTAGTTTTGTGAAGATGAGGCAGATCACTTCATCTGTCTGAGCCTCAGTTTCCTCATCTGCAAAATCTGTAGAACCTAGTTTATATAGCTGTTGTGAGGTTCAGATAAGAGAATGCATGGAAAGTGTTTTGTAAAACTTAAAATTCAATACTTGAATCTGTGATGGGTACTCCTTCTAGGGATGCAGATGAAAACCCACATATACTTTCTAATCCTGTAACTCTTGTGCACATCCTTCCATCAGTACCTCACAGGGACCACTCCTCTAGATTTCTTTCTGTTGTGGGCATACCAGAGGCATACATTCACTGTCCACTGGTTAACTCTCAATCTTGACACTTAATTATCTTTTATTCCCCCAGGTATGTATGTCTCTTTTGACCAATAATTCTTGAACTCTTTGGTTTGAGGGCCCCTTTCCTCTCTTAAAGATTACTGAGGACCCCAAAAAGTTTTTGTTTATATGTTGCTGTTCAGTTTCAGTCATATCCAACTCTTCATGATCTCATTTAGGGTTTTCTTGGTCAAGATATGGGGGTGATTTGCCATTTCCTTCTCCAGTTCATTTTATGTATGAGGTACTGAGACAAACAGGATTTGTCTTCCTGACTCCTAGCCCAACTCTATCTGCTGTGCCACTTAGCTGCCTGTTTTATTTATATAGGTTATATCTTAGCTAAGGGTCTTGGAGGTCCTTTAGGGTATCTTATGCCACTTAAACCATTTCTTTTGCTCAATTCTAGGTTTGTTTTTAATTTTCTTATACACCTATGTGCCTTTCTATTGTTTTTTGGGCAACTTGACTTTTATTTTGTGGATAATGTTGAATTACATGTATCTAGGAGTATTAGTACAGAGGTGAAATGACTTGACTATGGTCATAAAGTTTGTATGTATTAATATATTACACAGTCTGGTCTTGAGTTGAACCAAGTCAACATAAACAGTTACCACCATTTGAGAGAAGGGTTCCTAAGAATATTGAAGGCAAGTTTTGAGCAGAATCATAAAAGACTTATCAGAAAGAAGATTTTAGCCATTTAAAAAATTTCATTAGCATAGTCATAGAAACTGTTTGCAAAGGTTTTAATATTAGGCTGAGATTTCTAGATTTCTTAACAGAGATAAATGGTGTGTAGGTTTTAAGTCACTTTGATCTAATTAAATGAGTTAAAGATTTCTAATCTTTGCTCTACCCTTGACTAGTTTAGCAGACATGTGCAAGTTAACCTCTGGCCTTAGTTTTCTCATCTGTGAAATGCAGTGATTGGATTATAGGGAGATGACAGTCCCATTGTTTTAGGTACACATTTTAGGAAGAACACTGATAAACTTAAGAGCATTCATGAAAAGACACCAAATAGCATGCTGTGTGTATGAATGAGTTCAAAGAATTCATGATTAATAATTCCTTAGCTAATAGAAGAAAAGACTTAAAGACTTAGGGGAAACATGATAGCTATCTTTATGTATATGAAAAGCTGTCACTTAAAAAGAATTAGACCTGTTCTACTCGTTCCAGAGGTTGAGTAGGTATGAGTGATGAAGTATGGCAAATTTTGATACAGTTAAAAATTTAAAACTTCCTTACAGTTGGAGCTTTTCAAAAGTAGAATCGTATACCTTGGAGAAGGTTCCCCTCATTTGAGATCTTCGAAAGCAAAGCTGGATGATCACTGGTTAGGAGAGAATTCTTTGGAATTAAAGAATAAATGACCACTTAGGTCCCATTGATCTGTGAAATACTCTGGTTCTGCAGTTAGATGATCCCTAAAGTCATTTCTGGTTCTAAAATTCTAAAATTCATTTTCAAGAAATAATAAATTTTTCTCCTCCAAAAAGGCTAATAAGTTTTATATTTTGTGGGGAGGAAAAATAACTGCCCTTCCTCAATCTTTATTTTTATCCATTTTGTTTGTCGAAAAAAATTATATCGAAACAAAACAGGCAGCATGGAATTTAGAGACAGAGCCAAACCATATAATGATCAGCTAAGTACAGATTGCCATTGTGAGAGGAGTGATATAACAGAGGTCTTAATTCTTAACTGGCTAACAGGTTTTTCAGGTAAAAGGGAGTTGTCTAGTCTAGAAGCATATGCTTTTAAAACCCTAAGCCTTATTATCCACACCCTAAAATTCCATATAAATTCTGACACTGTTAATGACTACAGAGAATGTAATGTGAAAAGAACCATGCTTGAGTAGAGACAATGAAAAATACATTCAGTTGTCTATATTCTGCTTGATCCATTCTCTTAATTTTCCCAAACATTAGAAGTAGAGCTTATTCATTTTCCATATAGTACTTGCTTATTATACATAGAATCTCAATTTTGGAAAATTTTTATAGATTTATTTATTTTGGCATCCCAAAAGTCTTGGAGGAGTTTTAAGCTATTAAAACTCAGAAACATCAAGTACATTATCCTTACCCTAAAGAAGGCAGCTGTGATAGTTTGAATAACTCTGGATTAGAGGTCTGGAGACTTGAGTTCAAGTTCTGATTCTGCCACCAACTAGCTGTATTGATCTTGGGCAATTTTCATGGCCTTTAGTTATTTCATCCGCAAATTAGAGGGATGGACTAGATCATCTTTGTGATCTTTTCTTACCCTAAATCTATGATTCCATGATCTTTAAGTTCCATTTTCTCATTTATAATATGCCCAGATCAGACTAGATACATTATACATTCAATGACATGTAAGAGCCCTGCTGCTAATATTTATAATGTTTCTCATATTTAATTTTCTCCCCATAATTCCTCATGTATCTTCCCAAGTTCAGAGCAAGTGATGTTCTTGGAGGTCTGTAGATGGAGGATGGAAAAATGTTGACCAGGACATAGTGGAGAAGACTTTTGTTCAGATCCATGTTGGATGAGATGTGACTCTTGTATATCTGACCAAAATTTTTCAATTAAAACTTGGTTGATATTAAGATAAGTTCAGTTTAATTCAGATTTGAGATTCTGTCCTTTAGAAACATTAAACTTTCTAGTGCACAATGGTACAAATTGTCTCTTAAACAGTGATTATAAAAATTCAGCAATCTCATCATCATGACAAACCATGACAAAATGTCCCCAAAAGTATAAGAATACATAGTAAATAGTGGACAATACAAAATAGAGAAAAGGAAAAAAGTACAAATGCAGGTGAAACCTTTGGTAACTGGAAAAGGAACGTGAACTATAAAAATTATTTTTTAAAGATAATAGTAAATTCAGGTGATATGTAAAAAAATAGACAATATCAGTAAAATTAACTAATGTACTGTTGTTTTAGATGGTGGAGATTTTTTCCTTTTGCAATTTTATTGGAAATGAAGTTATATGTAATGGCATTCTCCCAGAATAGTCTTCCTGACTTTAGCCCCATTGATCTTTCCACTAAGCCCCCTAGCTGCTTCTAGAATTCAGGATCCACTCTCTTACATGGATTTGTAATAAGGTGTTAGTGGTTCTCTTCCATTATTTCCTATTCTTCATGTGCACAATTATTATTTAAAATAAATTTAATATTTTACTAAAATAGTATAGGATTGAGGGTTCTGCTGCCTGAGAGAGGTAGTCCTGTACTACCTCTCTCAGCAATCTTCAGTAATCTTTGAGACTCCAACCCTATTTGCTAAAGAACAGTGACAAAGTTAATTAGTGGCAAGATTAATTGGAATCTAGATTTTCCAAAAATTTTGTTTCCATCAGCAGTTTTCAGGATTTCTGAGAAATGCAGCTTCTTCTGTGTGCAAATAAAGCAAAATGGTGTTCCATTTAGATGAGTTGGAGAGATGAAAACATTTTCTTAATTTCCTTCTCAAAATATGTGTATATGGAGAGGATGGAAAATGAAGAGAGGAAGGATGAATACTAGTCCTCAATTCTATATTGGTCTCCTTACGTGAAGTTCACTCATACTAATAGTTTTCAGCTTGATATTTTTTTCTTGAAATCAGGATTGTATATTTTTTTTTCTCATCCATTTTCAGAGTTTCAAAATCTAGTCTAGCAAACTAAATTTACTTTATATTTTGAGAACTATGACAAAAGAGTTTCTAAATCAAGTTCTGGTGAATCAATACAGGTGGCATTCTGATCTTTATATGCATATATAGAGAGATTGTAACTCATGCCTAGGCTATTGCAGGAGCCCCTGGCTTGGTCTGCCTGCTTCAAGTATCTCCATACTCTAGTCCATCTTCCACTCACCTTGATTTTCCTAAAGCACAGGTCCAACCATATCACGCCCTTTTCAGTCAACTACTATGGGTCCTTGTTACCTCCATGATGAAATATATATGTAATAAATAATATTTGTTTGTTGTACAAAGCCCTTCATGACCTGGCTCTTCCTGCCTTTCCCCACATACTCTTTGATCCATTGACACTGGTCTACTTGCTGTTTCTTACACAAGATATTCTGTCTCTCTACCACATGAATTTTAATTGAGTATCTTCCATTTCTAGAATTCTTTACCTTCTGGCATCCCTGGCTGCCTTCAGTTTTCAATTAAAACCCCACTTCCTACAAGAAGTCTTCCTTGTTGCACTGGTTGCCAACCTTGGAAGTGCCTGTACCAGCAGCAGTGGCAGCACTGGGAGCATGTGGCACTTGCCATTATGGGAGACATTATGAGAACTTAATACCTTGTCAGAAAAGAGATTTCATGAGTCCCAGTGTTAGCACTAGGCACAGGATTAGGAGCCATTTGACAGCTCTGTCACCCATTACACAGTTCTAGGATGGAGAGGAGTAGTTGCAGTCATCAAAGAGCAGGGGCTCTACCTGTGTAAGGACTCAAGTGCAGACAAAGAGGGAAGTCTTCCCATATCACACATGCATTTTGAAAGCACTGGAAATAGGGACCTACTAACTTGTAAAACCATTAGAAGCTCATAAAAGAAAGAAACTTAGGTGATATAACACCCTTCATCCCCAGAAGTGAGCAGAGCCCAACCCTAATATAAAGTTCAAAATTAGTAAATGGGCTAAAAATTGAGTAGGCAACACAAAAAAGAACCTGACCATAAACGGCTACTGTGGTGACAGAGAAGTTCAAGACACAAGCTCAGAAGAAGATATTGACTTACAAACATCTGCAAGAAAAGTTTAAAAGGAATATGTGGATTGGATTGGATACAAAGCCAACAAGAATTCTGAGAAGAGCTAAAAAGTTCTTTTTTTCTTGTTTAGTGTTTTATTTTCCCCTAGTTACATATAAAAACAATTTTTAACATTAATTTTTTTAAATTTTGAGTTCCAAATTCTTTCTCAGCCCCCCTTATTGAGAAGGCAAATAATTCAATATAGGTCATACGTGTGTCATGTTAAAACAAAGACCAAAAAGACAAAACCAAACCCCAACCAAACAAAAACCTTAAGAAAAATAAAGAAGGAAAAAAGAAAAAAAAAGTGTGCTTTAATCTGTATTCAGGCACCATCAGTTCTTTCTCTGGGGATGGATAGCACTTTTCATGATAAGTCCTTCAGAGTTGTCTTGGATCATTGTATTGCTGAGAATAGCTAAGCCATTCACAGCTGATCATCTTACAATATTACTGTTTCTTTGTACAAAGTACATTTCACTTTGTACCAACTCAGGTTTTTCTGAGAGCGTACTGCTCATCATTTCTTATAGCAAAATAGTATCCCATCATAATTACCACAATTTGTTCAGCCATTCCCCAATGGATGAGCATCTTCTCAATTTCCAATTCTTTGCCCCCAGAAAGGAACTGCTGTAAATATTTTTGTACATAAAAGTCCTTTTCCTTTTTTGTTTATCTCTTTTGTTATATAGACCTTGTAGTGGTATTGCTAGATCAAAAGGTATGCGTGGTTTTATAGCCCTTTGGGAATAGTTCCAAATTACTCTCCAGAATGCTTGGATAAGTTCACAAGTCCACCAACAGTGCATTAATGTCTTCTCATTTTTTTCCCACATCCCCTCCTACAATTGTCATTTTCTTTTTCTGACCTATTAGCCAATCTAATAGGTATGAGGTAGTACCTCAGAATTGTTTTAATTTTCATTTCTCCAATCAGTAGTGAGTTAGAGCATTTTTTCATGGTTATAGATAGCTTTGATTACTTCATCTGAAAGTTGTTCATATCTATTGATCATTTGTCATTAGAGAATAGCTCTTTTTTATATATAAATTTGACCCACTTCTCTATATGTTTGAGGAATGAAGCCTTTATCAGAGAAACTTGCTTTAATTTTTATCCATAGTTACTATTGCTAACTGTGTTTCCCTCTATACTATTCCATCCACCCCCTATTTATTCTGTTCTCTCTCTCCTTTCACCCTGTCCCTCCTCAAAAGTATCTTGCTTCTGACCACCCCCTCCCTTCTGTTACTACCCCCTTCTTAATCCCCTTCCCCTCTTAATTTCCTGTAGGATTAGATAGATTTCTATACCCAATTGAATGTATATGTTTTTCCCTCTTTGAGCCAATTCTGATGAGAGTAAGGTCCATTCAGTCTTCCTCATCTCTCCCCTCCTTCACTCCACTGTAAAAACTTCTTCTTACCTCTTTGATGTGTAATGATGTACCCCATTCTACCTCTTCTTTTCCCTTCCTCCCAGTACGTTCCTCTTTCACCCCTTAGTTTAATTTTTTAGGTATCATCTCTTCATATTCAACTCACACCTTTGCCCTCTGTTTCTCTCTCTCTCTCTCTCTCTCTCTCTCTCTCTCTCTCTCTCTCTCTCTCTCTCTCTTTCTCTCTCTCTCTCTCTATATATATATATATGTATATATGTATATACACACACACACACACACACACACACACACTCCTTATAACTGCCCTAATAATGAAGTTCTTATGAGTTACAACTATCATCTTCCCCTATAGGAATGTAGAAAGTTTAAATTTATTAAGTCCCTTATGGTTTTCCTTTCCTGTTTATCTTTATATGCTTTTCTTGAGTCTTATATTTGAAAGTCAGATTTTTCTATTCAGCTCTGGTGTTTTCATCGAGAATGCTTGAAAGTCCTCTATTTCATTGAATATCCATTTTTTTTCTGAGTAGGATTATACTCAGTTTTGCTGGGTGGGTGATGCTTGGTGTAGTAATCTTAGCTCTCTTGCCTTCCAGACTATCATATTCCAAGCCCTCCAGTTTTTTATTATAGAAGCTACGAAGTCTTATGTTATCCTGGCTGTTTCTTTCTGGCTTGTTGCAATATTTTCTCCTTGACTTGGGAGTTCTGGAATTTGGCTATAATATTCCTGGGGGTTTTCATTTTGGGATCTTTTTCAGGAGGTAATCAGTGGATTCTTTCAATTTCTATTTTATCCTTGGCTTCTAGAATATTAGGGCAGTTTTCCTGGATAATGTCTTAAAATATGATGTCTAGGCTCTTTTCTTTCATGGCTTTCAGGTAGTCCAATAAGTTTTTAATTATCTCTCTTGGATATATTTTCCAGATTAGTTGTTGTTCCAATAAGTTATTTCACATTGTCTTCTATTTTTTCATTGTTTTCATTTTGTCTTATTGTTTCTTCATTTATCATAAAGTCATTAGCTTCCATTTGTTCTATCCTAATTTTTAAGAAATTATTTTCTTTACTGAGCTTTTGTACCTCCTTTTCCATTTAGCCAATTTAGTTTTTAAGGAGTTTTTTTTTTTCCTTTGGTGAATTTGTTTGCTCCTTTTTCCATTTGACCAGTTCTGCTTTTTAAAGCATTCTTCTCCACATTGGTTTTTTTATCTTTTTTATGTTCTTCAGTAGTGAGTGTGTGTGTGTGTGTGTGTATGTGTGTCTCCTTTTGTGTCACTCTCATTTCTCTTCTCAGTTTTTCTTCTGCCTCTCTTACTTGAGTTTCAAAATCCTTTTTGAGCTCTCCCATGGCTTCAGATCAGTTCCTGTTTTTCTTGGAGGCTTTGAATGGAGGAAGTTTGACTTTGTTTTCATCTTCTGAGTGTGTATTTTGATCTTCCTTGTCACCAGGGTAACTATCTACAGTTAGAATTATTTTTTCTGTTGTTTGCTCATGTGCCCAGCATATTGTTTGACTTTTAACTATTTATTAAAGGAGGGCTCTGCTTCCAGGATGGAGGGCACACCGTCCCAAGCTTCAGAGGTTTTGTTTAGCTATTTTCAGAGATATCTCAAGGGACCTGTAAGTATTTAGTTCTTCCAAGGTGGTATGATCCATAAGGAGAGGTGTTTACTAGTCTCCTGGCCTGGGTTCTGGTTTCTGAATGACCACAAGCACTCCTTTCTGCCCTGGCACTGGGAGAACAGCTTCCACTCCAATGTGGTCGCAAGCTATGTTGCACTAATGCTCCTCCTCACCCTGGGACTGCCACCCAGGACTATGGCCTAGACCCAAGCATGAGCAAAGGAACAGAGTCCCGCCTCAGTGCTGGCAAAGAGACTGCTGCAGTCTCCTTCCAACCAATTGTTCAACTTCCTTAATCTCTGCCTAGTTTACTGGGGCCAGGGCTGTGCTGGTGTAGCCTGCTGGACTGTGCTCCACTCTCATCCTACTGCAACAAATCTTTCCTGCCAACCTTCTTGCGCTGGAGAATTGTGTCACTTCTTCTTGTCATTCTGCTGCTCTAGAATTTGTTTAGAGCTGTTACTTAAATGTATTTAGAGGATTTGTGGGGAGATCTCAACTGAGTCCCTTCCTTTACTCTGCCATCTCTGCTCTACCTCCAAAATATATTTTAAGAAGCAAAAAAAAAATGCTTTCAAAAATTAAATAAGAGTAGTAAAGGAAAAAAATTGGAAAATAAATGGGAGCTATGCCAGAAAATTATGTAAAGATAATTAGCAGCTTGGTAAAAGAGGCACAAAAATGCTGAAGTAAATAACTCCGTAAAAATTAGAATTGGTCAAATGGCAAAAGAGGTACAAAATCTCACTGAAGAAAATAACTTCTTTTAAAGAGTTTAATTTTTAAATTAGAATTGGTCAGGTAGAAGCTAATAACTCAATAAAAAATCAAAACTCTAGGGCTGGATAACTCCTTCTTTAATGACTATGTATGACCAGGTTTTCCTTATTTAAAGGGATAGACTATGTATGATTGAATGAAATTGACTGTATATACTATAGTATAAAGTACTATACTAGATCTGAGAATAAAAATGAGAAAAAAATCTCACAATTCTTGACCTGAGAAAGCTTATATTCTACAGTAAGTGTCAAGACATGTCCATATATAAATATAATACAAAGTGGGTAATCAACAAGGCAAAAGAGAAAAAAAAGGTACATTGAAGCCAGATTGTGGAGGGCTTTATATTTCAGATTTTGGAATTTGTATTTTATCCTATAGTCAAAAAAGGATTCATTGAGGGTTTATGAGCACAAGTGATGGGAGCTAGTGGGAGGAGTCCTGGATTTAGAATTAGAGCACTTGACTTAAGTCCTGACTGTCACTTAATAAACTGTGTAGATAGGTAAGTCACTTTAGTTCTCTGGCCCTTAATTTGGTTATTTATAATCTGAGGGCTTTGAAGTAGATGATCTCTTATGTCCCTTCCTGTTCTGATTCTGTGACCCTAAGATTTGTATATTAGGAAGACAATTGTTCATAGCTTTATGGATGAGAAAAGTGAACTCTTTAGTGTCTCTGTCATCAAAAGTTTTAGTTTGTTTGTTTCATTCAGTAAGTAAGAATTGATTACCTACTTTGTGCCGAGTATTATACAAAGTTCTAGGAATACGAAGAGAAGCAGAAAAAAAAAACTAACTAAAAAAAGCCAAGACTTGGGAAAAAACTAGTCCCTGCTCTTAAAGAACTCACAGTATAATAGGGGAGATAACATGACAACAAGTGTGTTCTACAAACAAGATAACTGTGGGATAAATTGGGGATAATCTCAGGGAGAAGGCACTAAGATTAAGGACTAGGGGAAGCTTTTTGCACAAGATATAACTTTAGTAGAGACCTAAAGAAAGCCAGGAGGTGGAGATGAGGAGGGAAAACATTCCAGGTATGGGGGGGGACAGTCAGCGAAAATGCTTGGAGTGAGAAAATGGAGTTTCCTGTGCAAGAAACAGTAAAAAGACTAGTGTCACTGAATTACAGAGTACATGAAGAGGAGAAAAGTATAAGAAGATAGGAGGAAACCAGATTATAAAGAGCTTTAAAATGAAACAGATTTTAAACTTGATCATGGAGGTAATAAGGGAACCACTGACTCTCACTGAAAGGGGTGATATGACAGATGAGTAGCTTAGGAAGATCAATTTGGCTTTTTAATGTAGGTGAACTAGAGAGGGAAGAGCAACCAGAAAGCTATTGCAACTGTCCAGATATGAGATGATGAACCCCTGCAGTACAGTAAAAGTCATCTCAAAGGAAAGAAAATGGCAGATGCAACGGTAGAGTCACAGGCTTTGCAGCCAATTGGACATGGGAAATGAGAAAGAGACACAGAAGGGGAGAGACAGAGAGAGATGAACTGAGGACGACACTGAGGTTTCTTGCCTTTTGATTATTATGTTATATTATGCTATATTATACTATAATATTATACATATATATACACAAATATTACATATGTATAATCCTGTAGGATTATAGTTGTCTCTCTCCCTCTTTCCTGTCCAATTGCCATTTGGAGATGAGAGATTAGAATTTCTAGAGAGGTTAAAGATAGGTAGATTTATCAGCTTTTCCAGTGTGGTGGTATGAGATGTAATCTCAGAGTTGCTTTAAATTGCAGTTCTCTAATTATTTGTGATTTAGAATTTTTTTCATATAGCTATTAATAATTTGGATTTCTTGCTTTGAAAACTGCCTGTTTATATGCTTTGATGATTTATCAATTGATTTTGACAAATGGCCTATTCTTATAAATTTGAATCAATTCCATATTATATTCTTGATAATGAAGATTTTTATCAGAGAAACTTCTAGTTTCCCCCAATTAATTGCTTTCCTTTCTAATTTTATCTTCATTGATTATACCAAATTTAAACATTATTTTATGTAATCAAAATTGTCTTTTATATCCTGTGATTCTCTCTGTCGCTTGTTTGGTCATGAATTCCTATCCATAAATCCTAAAGGCAATTCCTTGTTTCTTACTTTAAGATATGACTCTGTCAAAGTCACATTTCCATTTGGAATTATACAAAGTGAGATATTGACCTAGATAATTTATGTCAGACAGCTTTCCCGTTTTCCCAAGCAGTTTCTGTTGATTAGTCAGCTCATACTCAAGTAGTTGGGATATTGGGATTTATCATACAGTAGGTACTAGTTTTGTTTGCTTCTATGTGATGTGTACCTAATCTGCTTCACAGTACCAGATTGTTTTGAAGATTACAACTTTGTAGTACTTTGAAACCTGATACTTCTAAGCCCTTTTCCTTCTCATGCTTTTTTATTTTTTAATTAAAATTTTTCACCTTTTATTTCTTTGAATGAATTTCATTTGTTCTCCATAGGTCTAAAGTAATCCTTTGGTAGTTTTATTTGGATAAAAGTGAATAGGTTAAGTTAATTTAGATATATTGTCATTAAAAAATTATTTTAGCTTAGTCTATCCATGAGCAAGGCGCAGTAGATGGATTGCTGGCCCTTGAGTCAGGAAGATGTAAGTTCAAATCAAGCTTCATACACTTGCTAGCTATATGACCCTGGATAAGTCATGTAACCTTCTTTGACCCGGAAAAGGAAATGACAGATCACTCCAGTATCCTTCACACACACACACACACACACACACACACACACACACACACACACACATACAACAATACCCAGATGGGGTCATGAAGAGTTGGGCATGACTGACTGACTGAGCAATAGTTTTTATTTCTATAATGAGTGTTTTATAATTATACTAACATAATTTCTATGTGTTTCGTGGTAGTTAGACTCCCAAATATTTTTTTACTTTTTTAAATGGCATCTCTCTCTCCTACTGGGTTTTGTTGGTAACACACAAAAACTATTTGTAATTCCCATATGTTTATTTTATTTCCTTCATTTTTGCTGAAATTATTAATATTTAAATGAATTCTTAGTTGATTTTCTGGAATCAGAAAAGGGATAATTTTGCTTCATCTCTGCAGCTTTTTATTTCCTCAATTTCATTTTCTTGTTTTCTTGCTATAGCTCTCATTTCTAGTACTAGTGATAATGGACATCCTTGCTTTTTCCCTTATCTTATGGGAAAGACTTCTCTAAGTTTATTCCCATTGTATAAAGTTGACTGGCAATTTAAAAAGAACGTTCATCTTAAATTCATCAGTATTTTCATGTTAAGGGAAGGTCTGTTTTCTAGCTTTTTTTAAAATAAAGATGGATGTTGTGCTTTATCAAAAGCTTTTTCTATATGTTGATATAATATTATTTTTGTTCTTGTTACTAATGTTTTATATAATGTTTCTTTTTAAATATTGAATCAGAAATTCACATTTCTGGTATAAATCTGACTTGCTCATTCTGTATTATGTTGATATGGTACTATACTTAGCCTTTTTTGCCAATATCTTATGTAAAATTTTTTTTATCAGTTTTAATTAGGGATATAAGTCTATTGATTTTCCTTTCCATCTCTGTTTTGAGGTACTGTTATCATATTTATACCAGAGAAAGAATTTAATAAGAATCTTTCTTTTCCTCCTTTTTCAGGTAATTTATGTAATGCTGAAATTATTCTTTGCATGTATAATAAAACCCAGTTATAAATTCGTTTAATCCTAGAGGTGTTCATTTCCCCCTTTGGAAGTTCATTTTCGGCTTATTCAGTTTTCTTTCGTTGATACTGGGTTATTCGTTTGGTTATAGATTGAGTTATAAACTCTCTATTTCTTGTTCTGTTAGCCAGGAATTTTATGGGATTTTCCCCCTTAATAGCATTTTTCTCAATTTCATGTTAAATAGTTTTCAACATTCATTTTAGTAAAATTTTGAGTTCCAGATTTCTCTCTCTCTCACCCTTCTCTCTGCCCTCCCCCAAATAGCAAGCAATTTAATATACTTTATGCATGTACAGTCATGTTAAATATATTTCCACACTAGTCATATTATGAGAGAAATATGAGAACAAAAGGGGAAAAACCATGAGAAAGAAAAATTTTTAAAAATTGAAAATAGTATGCTTCTGTCTTCATTCAGACTCTATAGTTCTTTCTTTTGATGTGGTTAGTGTTTTCCATCATGAATCTTTTGGAATTGTCTTGGATCATTGCATTGCTAAGAAGAGCTGAGTCTATCACAGTTGATCATTGTATAATACTGCTTAAACCGAGCACTGTGTTCTGTATCTGCTGACTTCACTCAGCATTAAGTCTTTCCAGGTTTTTCTGAAATCAGCCTGCTCATCATTTCTTATAGAACAGTTTTATTCCATTACATTTATATACTCCAGCTTGTTCAGCTGTTCTCCAGTTGATGGGCATTCCCTCAATTTCCAAGTCTTTGCTACCACAGAAAGAGCTGCTATAATTTTTGTAGATGTGGGTCCTTTAATATTTTTTATTATAACTCTTTGGAATACAGGCATAGTAGTGGAATTGCTGGATCAAAGGGTATTCAAAGTCTGATAGGCCTTTGGACATAGTTCCAAATAGCATCCAGAATTGTTGGATTAGTCTACAACTCCATCAACATTGCACAATGTTCCAATTTCCCCACATCTTTTCCAACCACCATTTATCATTTTCCTTTTCTGTCATGTCAGCCAGTCCGATAGGTGTGAGGTGACATCTCAGAGTTACTTTAATTTGCATTTCCTTAATCAGTAGTATGAGAGCATTTTTTCATATGACTATACATATATTTAATTTCTTCATCTGAAAACTGCCTGTTCATATTATCATTTATCAGTTGGGGAATGCCTTGTAATCTTATAAATTTGACTCAATTCTCTATGTAGTTTAGAAATGAGGCATTCATCAGAAACACTGGCTGTAAAAATTCTTTCCCAGATGTCTGCTTCCTTTCCAATCTTGGTTGCATTGGTTTTGTTTATGCAAAATCTTTTAAATTTAATAGAATTAAAATGATCTATTTTGCATTTCATAATGTTCTCTTGGTTGGTCATAGAGTTTTCCCTTCTCCATAAATCTGACAGGTAAACTATTCCTTTTTCTCCTAATTTGCTTATGGTATCATACTTTATATTAAATCATGTACCCATTTTGACCTCACCTTTTTGTAAGGCGTTACAAATCATGTACCTATTTTGACCTCACCTTTTTGTAAGACTATTGTTGGTCTATGCCTAGTTTATGCCATACTATTTTCCAGTTTTCCCAACAGCTTTTGTCCAATAGTGAGTTCTTATCCCAGAAGCTGGAATCTTTGGGTTTATCAAACAGTAGAATAATATGTTCATTGCCTACTGTGTTTTGTGTACCTAGCCTATTCCACTGATCCCATCACTACTTCCTTAGCCAGTGGCAGATAGTTTTGATGATTGATGCTTTATTTAAATCTTTTATAGGTAGGCAGGGATTTTATGTTTTTATCAATATCCACCTATTATTTAACTTGTCAAGTTTTTGGCAAAAAATGTAATTGGGCAAAATAGTTCCTTTGTTTCTTAATTTGTTGTGAATTCTTTTTCTTTTTGATACTGATGATTTAGTTTTTCTCCTTTGAAAAATAAAATTAGCTAATCCTCCCCCACCCTCACCCCCACCCCTGAAAACAGAAACAACTCATGGTTTTAGTTCAGTATTTTTTTCTACAAAATTTGTTCATCCCTCTTTTGATTTTCATAATTTTAATCTTGTTTAATTTTTAAAAGAAGATCCATTTTTTAGCTTTTAGTTCCATGTTCATTTCATTGATTTGTACTTGCACACTTTGGTTAATGAAATTTTTTGCAATATGAAATTTCTCCTGTGAACTGCTTTTGTTGTATTCAAAACTTTTTCCGTATTGACTAATCATTTATTAGCTTTAATCAGTTTTTTTGTTTTTGTACTTTGCTCTTTGACCCACCAGTTCTTTAGGATTAAACTTACTTAGCCTCCAGTCCAGTTGTAATACTTTCTTCATTGCCTCCTTCTCCTCTGCCACTATTGCCACTGCTGCATTGTGGTCATTAAAAATGTGACTAATATTTCTTCTTTCTTCCACTTTGAGTGAGATTTTTTTATGCCCTAATACATTGCCAGTTTTTGTAAAAGTACCATTCATACCCTAGAATATGTACACTCCTTTCTATTCCTGTTTAGTAATCACCATATGTAAAATATATGTGTATGTAGTGTGTTGCAGCTTTTCAAAAATTCTGTCCTGGTCTTTAACTTTAATTTTTGTTGTTGTTGTTTGGTCTAATTTTGAAATGAGTATTCTTGTCTTTTAATATAATAATATTACTGTTTATTTCTCCCTGTAAGTTCTCTAACTTTTTCTTTTGGTATTTGTTTTTGTTTTTAATTGGCCACTGAACCATTCAATATCACCAGGCTGGAAGTGCAGCAGTAATTTATATGCCTGCTCATAACGCTGATTGGCACAGATGCTTTATCTTGCTCCATTTTTATGACTTCAGTTGGTTGACTCTTCCTTAGGCAATCAGAAGGCCCTCCACTTACAGAGGCTCACCATATTGGTGCCAGACTTAGTGTATATATGTATACACACACACACATCCAATCAGCTTTAGCATCACTGTATGTCAGAACTCCTGAACTTAAGTAATCCACCTGAGCATTCCCCAGTAGCAGGAATTATAGGCATGTGCCACTCTTTGTCTCTCTTAAATGTTTAGATGCTAGGATTTACTTATTCTTCTAATCTTCCTTCCCAAATTTGGACTTTTTAGTGCTAGGCTCCTAACACTTCTTAGAGAGACTGTCAATATTTTTGAGTCATGATTTCCATTTCCTATGGGTCATAATGCTGTTTTATTTCCATATTAGTTCTGTGTTATTCAAGAATCTGACAAGTGACTGAGTTTGGAAACCAGCATACTGTCATTGTGCTTATATTTGGATCACAGGCAAAGTTGGCAGCCTTGGCACCCCAGCAAAGTTGAGTCACTGCCTTCCTGGTCCACACTTTGTGTCTGGAAATAGAACTGTATATTTGCTCCTTGTTGAAGTTTTAGTATACTGTTGCCCCCAGCTCCTCTCATTTAGCTAGGAGGCTCTGAAAGTTAAGAGTGGCAGAAGGGTAGGCTTTCCCATAGTCTTATCTCCTTTCCCTGATTACTCAGATACAGATCTCAAATTGAACTGGAGGCTAAATCAGATATTCGTTTCCAGAGTCAAAGCTAAATCCTATTCCTTATCTGCTACTGAGCCTCAGGATCACAAGCACTCCTTGCCTTAGTTTATATATTTACAGGTTAGCTGCTCCTACACACAGGTTCCTTCCTTAGTCAGCATTGAGTCTTTTACCCAGCTCTGGGATCAGAACAACAGAAGTGTCAGTTGGTTCCCGTTCTTCTTGGTTCTGCATGGCACCTTCCTAGCTACACCCAGTTCCCAACAACATTAGACTTCAGACTGTCTTCTGAAGCTGACATGTGAAGGGAAAATGAGTGGTTTTTTTCTCTTGGATTCCCTAATCCTGACCCAGTCTGGTGTCCATTTCTATGCTTTTTCATGAAGTATTTGTTGGGGAGGGGAAAGCTGGTTTGTATTTCTTCTTCTCACTCTTTATCTTTTAAGGTCTCATCACTTATTTTCACATTGAAACCTAGTTGGATTTCTGTCAGGATGTTTATCATTCATTCTACATAATTCTCTCTCAATACTGCAACACAATTGTAAGGAAATTTGATTTTCTTTGAAAAAAATAGGCAGGGGGATAAAATCTGGTAACCCTGAAAATAACAATTGACTTTAACCCACATTCTTTGGTTCCAAACCTATTCCTCTGATTAATGGTTAAATGAGTGGCATAAATACTTTAATGATATCGGATTGGCAGAGTGACTTTATATCTACTTCCTTCTCCATTAACCTAAACAAGCACTGTTTTTTTCAGTTACTTAGCCTCACCCAGTAGCTCTGATATTGTGGCTAAACTAGTTATAAAATAGAAGCCCAGTGCCTTATGAATGATTAAAATTTTGTTTCTTCAGTAGTGCTCTTTTCTTAAAATACTTCTTTTGCAAAAAAAATTGAAAGTACTTCTATCTTCCCAACTCCCAAAAAACTTTGAGAAGAAATGGAGTTTTCCATCCTTAATTTTCCATTCTGCTTTGGTCTGATACATGTCTATTATTGTCTGGTTTGTTTCTAAAATTATTTGCCTTTAGCTCATTAATTATAGGGGCAGCCAGGTGGCACAGTGGAATGTGTGCTGGGCCTGAAGTTAGAAAGACTCATATTTTCCTAGAGTTCAAATCTGGCCTCATACACTTACTAGCTCTATAACCATGGGCCAGTCACTTAACCTTGTTGCCTCAGCTTCCTCATTTGTAATGATGATCTGGAGATGATGATGATCTAGAGAATGAAATGGCAGATCACTCCAGAACTTTCTGAAGAAAACCCCAAATGAGGTTGTGAGTAAGACACAACTGAACAACAACAAACATTAATTATAGAATCCTATTATCTCAGAGATGAAAGTCCACATCTTCACTATTCTATTCACTTCTGAGTACATAAGACTAAAGGGAAACATGTCTGTCTTTGTATTTGGAAGACTGACGCGTGGCTTGGTGGGGAGATGTTTTTGCCTGTAGAAAGGGCAGAACTACATGCAATCAGCGAAATTACTGAGTGACAGATTTTTGGCACAATAAAAGGAAAATTTTCTTTTTATCAGTTGTCTATGGATTTCCTTGGGATGTAGTGAATTTTCACCCCTATTTTTCATGAAGAATATGAAGACAAATTATCACTTATTAAGAGTGTTGTAAAAATGTTTATGGATCAGGTAAGGATTAGACTACATGACCCCTGAAGTCCCTTCCACATCTATATTTTTGACTCAGACGCAATCCAATCCAATGTATGCATATTATAAATAAGTAGTCTGAGACCTAGGAAGATAAAGTGTCCTTTCTAAAGACATATGCTAATAAGAGAATTGGGACTAGAATTCCTGTAATACTGGCCCAGTCTGCTGTTATTTCTACTACATCAAATGCTTAAGGAAATGGGAAGAAGTAATGCTTGAGTTTAGAATTTTTGTATTACTCATACCTCCCCTCCCATTCAGTTTATTTTTTCCCATATTGCAACATTGTTTCCCACACTGAAGAAAATAATGGATTGATAGTCTTTTATCACATGGTGTAAATACCTTGTATGAGTCTTATCAAAGATTCTTTTAGATAGCAACAGATATAACGTGAAAGTGGGAATGCCGTGTAACAACAATACACTGAATTTGAGCATTTAAATAAATAAATGATTGCACTCCTCTGAATTGAATTCTTAGTCTTTCCATTTGAAAATAGAAAGGTCAAATTCTAGACTCAGAGCTATTTCTTAGTTTTTACAGTAGTAGAGAGCTGTGACAATAATGCTCTCATGTCCATTATGCTTGTGGCCAACTTTTTATATAGGTTTATTTATCTTTGCTTACCCCCACCATCTAATGTTAGCCATTTTATGTTAAGAAAAATATATGCCACAATATGAATGTAAAAATCTTTTACTTTGTTTCTAATATCTCACCTTCCTCTTACAATTTATTATTCCTTTTAGATTGTCTTCAGCCCGAATTTTTTTCTAATTTTAATTCAAATCTCATTTTGTCTTACGTATATTCAGCACTCTTTTCATTTCTAAAGAGGTTTTTTATGAATTTTAAATATTACAGCAATACGTATTCAAATTTATTTCTCAGATACTAGGATTTAAATCTTAAAGCAGCAAACCTGGATAAGCCTACTTCTATCTTGTATCTTGTTGTGTCACTGTTGTTTCAGTTTTCCAAAGTTTGTACACAATTGTAACATTGTACTGTTTGCTCTAAAGAAGAGAAGACTGAAACTTGTAGACATTCCCTGATTATAAATTCCTCCCAGAGAGAGATTGTCATTGTTTTTAGCTGGAACCTGTGGTTTCATTCATGGAGGGAATTCCCATTATGAGAACTTCTTCTGCTCCATGTCTACACCTTAATTTATAAATAGTTGCTTGTAGCATGGAGAAATTAAATGGTCTGCTTATTTTATTTTCTGAAGGGCAAATAGATACTCTGTTACTGTCTCCTTAGTTTGCTTGGGTGTCCTCTCCCTGTTAGGTTTTAACTCTGAATTGACTGCCTGACTTTACAACAGAGCTTTGTTTGATGCCTTGAACGTACCAGATATATAAGTGTTTATGGAACATTATATAATTGAATTCTATGGGTAAATGTTTTATAGATCATAGCGAACCATCTTACACACTTTTCTATGGTGCTTTGGTGTCCAGGCATTAAATATAGATTTATGCTTTTTGTCCTAGGTATAGCCAAGTTAGAATCCTACATTCCCCAGTCAGAACTGTCAGGGAGTACACTGGATCTTTTGTTAATTGAAAGTAGAAGCATCACCAAGAAGGTGAAAAAGGAATGAGATCTTTTTCATGTGCATCTTAAAATGCTAGAAATTTCAAGACTCCAGTTAATAGACTTAGGGGATTCTAGGCAATCACGGACCAATCATGGACCATTCGGTCATGGTTCAAACCTATGTAGTTAGCTAGCTTTAATAACTCTCACGTTTGCTCTTAGAATTGCCCCAGATGCTCCCAGTCATTGGTGCTCTTTTTTTAAATCATTACTACTCATTCTTGTTTAAAAAAAAAAACAAACAAACCGACAAAATAAACATTCCCTTTTGACAAATAAGCATGATCAATTGACCAAAAAATAAATCAGCCTGTTGCCTTTCGCTCTGCATCAAGTGTATCCCGGTCCCTCTTAAGTATCTGGGAAAAGGTATTTCCTGGAAAGTGGACCTGGGATAGAGAAGAGCTGAAGAATAACATTCTCCAGTATCTAAGGTTAATTTCAATATAAGCCTTTTTAAAAGCACCCTGCTATGTGTGAGATACCAAGAATGGTATACAAGAATAAAATCAGAGAGATTCTACTTTTGAGAAACTAAAATTTAATGACAGTTGAGGGAAGGATCATCTCATATATAGATGTACATACATAGACATTATGTCTTCCAAGAAACACAAAATGTTAAGAATTCAGAGAAGCATGGAAAGCAAAATGAAACAAACAGCATCAGAAATATAATACACAGTATAACCACAACAATGTGGACCAGAGGTGCAAAATAAGATGTGCATTTTCATATGTGGCCAATATGTTAATTTATTTTGCTTAACTATATCTATTGTTATAAAGGAAATTCTGTTACCTTGGCATTTTTTTTTTCAGATTAGGGAGACTAATTCTTGACCTGATATATAGCATTTTGTTTTGTCCTTAATATTCTGCACTTGTAATTTACATGAACCTTTCCATCTGCAAAGAACAGAAAGGATGTTTATGAGACTGTGAATCTCTCTAATACATAGCACTAAAAAACCCCACAATAATACAACATGTCATTTGCATTTCTGTCTCTTGGAACTCTTTTTGTTGCTTTCTGTGTGGTTTTAATGCTTCATTGAACCTCTTTTTTTCATCACTATTACTCATCCTCTTTAACACACACACACACACACACACACACAGACACCCTTCCCTTTTGACAAATAAGCATAGTCATCTGACAAAATTAATCCACACATTTCCTTTCACACTGTATCAGTTAATGTAAGTTTTTTCATGTTTCTCTGAATAAGATAGTATTCTACAAATTTATATTTCACAGGGCAGGAAAGAAGGCAAGCTTGCAACTGATATAAGAAATTCAATGTGAAACTCTGGTATAAACTTAAAATATTGAGTTGATTTGTGGTTTATGTATAAAAATTGGTTTCCTTTAGTGCACTAAAGATTTTTTTTTATTATTTTAAGAAAAAATCATAACTTCCCAAATATCAGAAAACCTTTAAGAAATAAAATGATGCATTTTATTGTTTTGGAAAACAGCTTTTATGAACTTCTGAAAACATGAAATAAGGGACCCTGAAAGGAATTTCAAATAGAATATTGTATGCAAAACATGAGAATTCACTGCTCATAGCAACAAAATTAAACACTACATTTACATAGATGTGTGTTGTCCCTTAAGACAATCTTGATTGAATTTATTTGGATAGATTTTAATACCTTTCCAGACATTATACTTTTCATTAAAACCCTTCTCAAAGAACCTAAAGGTGTGTGTGCCCAGGTTCCTGTGTTCACACCAGTGTATTGTGAGAAATTTATTTCATTCCAGTCCTGCCTGGTCTTGCATTACTCGCAACTGGGAAGATTTCCAGAAGCTATGACAGTTTTCAGTGCCAACATGGATATTTATATTTGTTCTAATGAAAATATCTATCTCAGAAACACTGGTAAACAGAATAGACAGTCACTAATGTTGGTGTATCAGTGAACAAGCATTATTAAGTGCTTACTAGTGAATAAAGACTAAGTACTAGGGATTTAAACAAAAAAAGCAAATCCAGTCTGAGTCTAGGAGGTTACATACTAATAAGACAGGCAACATGTACATATGCAGGTCAGTCAGCAAGCATTTACTAAGTGCCTACTCTGTGCCTACATTGTGTTAAACACTAATTATGCAAAGGCAAAAATAGTCCATGTCCCCATGAATCTCACATTCTAATGGGGAGAGAGCATGCAAATAACTGTACGTGTAAGATATATGCAGGGTAAATTAGAGATAAGCAACACAGGAAAAGTACATATAAGATGCAGAAGCTAGTTTCAGTGGGCATGAAGGCAATGTGACATAGTTCTAACCTGGCTATCTATCTGTATGTGCTTCTCTCATTGTGACTTCTTATAGTGAATACTAGATTTAAAAGTTATTTTGACCTGGAAGTAAAAAGTGTTTTGGGAGTTTTTGAGGGGGAGTCAGGGGAAGGGATAGTGGTGAAGGAATTATCATGCTCTCAGTATTTGAGGAAAAACATAGATTGAAGGAAGAAAAGATGCTCTAGATAACGTGTCATAGAATTTCATAAATAAAAGCAAACTTCATCTAGTATTCAGCAGTAATTCTAAGAGACTCTCTAGCAGTAATTCTAGAGAACCTGCCTTGATTGTATGTACTACACCCATCTGTTTCAAAGTCCAATACAGTTTTATTGAGTTTATGTTTTTAGTTCATTGTTAGAAGCTAGTTATTGGTATTATAAAGATTTACCACAAAGATACTAAGTTAGTTACAGGCTGCGTTTTAAAGTGTTTAACCTCTAGAAAAACTGGTTTTGTGTGCTTTGGTTTAGGTTTGAAAGAGCCAAGTTTCATGTCAGTTCCACCCTATTCAGATAAGGGTGTGAGAGACTTTTTAGAAAAATAATGCAATATTCTAGTATGAAAATAAGACTACAGAATTTGGAGTTCGATTATATGATTTGCTTTCTGAAAGTCTGTAGTATTTATAGTGAAACAATATTTAATTTTTAACATATTAGCTAATAACAATGCACAGATTGACATAGAATGCAAGAATACCTTTACATATAGGGTAATGAAAATTAAATGCCTTTAAAATCATTGTCTGTATATTACTTTCCCCTTACTCTTTACTACACCTTCAGCAGGGATAAGCTTTCAATAAATACAAGACACTGCCCCAGATTGTTTGATGAATCCATTGACAAGCATTTATTGAGTACTTCTACGTAGCAGGCACTGGAAGTGCGAAGATAAGTCGAGAACCTGCAAAGTGTATTCTTTAATTTTTATAGTACATTAGTGACAATGGAACTGCTTCAATATTCTTATTAAATCTTCCAGTGGCAAAAATGAAAAACAATTCTAGTGGCTTTCTTCTGGGATTATCTCCAGTTTACTTTGTGTGTATCCTATATCTATGTATACATACATGTGTTTGTATATTATACATGTATTTATAAATTATTTACATGTTATCCCTGCCTTTAGAATATGAGCCATTTGAGAGCAAACACTTTGGTTGCCTCTATTTGTATCTTCAGTGTTTGGCACCATGCGTAGCATATAGTAAACATTTAATACATGCTTGTCATCTTGACTCAAGAACCACTTTTTACATGGAAACTTTTATTATTCACTCCAATATTAGTACCCGTTCCCTGTTACTTTGTATTTATTTTGTATATATGTACATTTTGTTTCCCCACAACAGAGTATAAGCTATTGTAGATGAAGGACTATATCATTTTCATCTTTGTACCCTGAATACT
Organism: Bettongia penicillata ogilbyi; assembly: GCA_023548195.1. Classification (NCBI taxonomy): domain Eukaryota; kingdom Metazoa; phylum Chordata; class Mammalia; order Diprotodontia; family Potoroidae; genus Bettongia; species Bettongia penicillata. The sequence goes on along the minus strand of JAJHZJ010000560.1, from coordinate 2,480,890 downwards.
TCTTATAGTGGGCATCTAGCTGGTGTAGTGAGTAGAGTGCCCACTCTGGAGTCATGGGCATTTGAGTTCAAATATGGCCTCATACACTTGCTGGCTGTATGACCACTGACAAATCACTTAACCCCCTTTGCCTCATTTCCTCATCTGTAAAATGTGCAAGGAGGAAATGGCAAATCAGTCCACTATCTCTGCCAAGAAAACCCTGAAAATGGAGAGTTGAGCACAAATGAAATTATTTAATTTATCACAGTACCTGACACACAGTAGACATTAAGTACTTGCTTTGGTATTAGAAGCCATGACTGTACTTTAAAAGATTAATTATTTACTTTCCTGACTTGATTGAGTGGTTACAGTGGTTGTAGTCCAAGTCAATAAATATTCATTACTCCCCTTCTCTGTGAAAAGCCCCTAAGTACTAGGGCAGATACAAAGATAGATAACACAAATAATCCCTTCCTTGGTGAAACTTACTTATGTACAAATAATACTGATATACAAACAACAAATAATAGTAATACCAAAGAGATCATGAACAATCCAGAAGTGTTATGTGAGTTCTGAGGAGGAAAGCTCAGTTTTTGATTGGGGTGATCAGGAGGTAGCATTTGAACTAGGTGTCAAGAGATGGGCAAGGTTCAAAAGGCAGCAATGGGAAGTAGTAAACAGAATTGATAGAAAATCATAGATCTAGAGCTAGACGAAACCTCAGAGACCATCTATCTATTCTAACTCTCCTAGATGAGGAAACTAAGGTGCAGTGCTGGCCAAGTGCCTTACCCAAGATCATGCAAGTTAAAAGCTATCAGCAGTGGAATTTGAACTCAAGTTCTCTGACTCCAGAGCCAAGACTTTTTTCACTCTTCTATACTTCTGACATGATCAGATTCCATAAGGAATATTAACATAATACCATTGTGATGTAGTAATTGTAGATCCTATCCAATACAGGAAGAAAACATGTAAATAGCTATATACACATAGAGGGTAAATTGGACATGATCTCAAAAGGAAGGCAATGGGTGCAGAGACTGTGAAACAGACGAACCTACATAATTTAACAATTAGAAGAAACCTCAGAGGCCATCTAATCCAGCCCATGCCTCACTAGCACTTGTCACCAGATTTCCAAGTCAGCTAGCATGTTCTGCGTAGAACACTGAATTTCTGGTCAGAGGAGCTGAATTCAATCTCAGCACTGCTGCTTAATACCTGTATGACCTTGGACGAATCATTTTCTCTGCCTGGACTTTGGTTTCCTCAATTGGAAAATATGCAGTTCAGCCAGATGATCTCTAGGGTCCCTTGCAACTTTAAATCTGCCCCTCAGATTTATTATTCTATAGTACTTTCCTGTGCAGTCCTGCTTCACTAATTGTCTATTAGATATTTCTAACTGGTTGCTCCATAGGCATCTTAAATTCAACATGTCCCAAAACAGAAATTACTATATTTTTCCCCAAAACTTTCCCTTTTCCTAACTTCCCTGATTTTATTCAGGATGCCACCATCCTTCTAGTCACCAAGATTTCATAACCTTCAAGTAATTCTCAGTTCTTCCTTCTGTCCAGTCAGTTGCCAAGTCTTCTTGATGTTTTCTTCATATCTCTTATATCCATCTTCTTTCCATTCATGACCATTTGTCTAATTCATGTCCTTAACAGCTTTAACCTAGACAGTTATAATACCACTCTAAGTGGTCTCTATGCGTGTAGTCATTCCTGCATTTAATATATGCTCTTTTTTCTACATTAATAATGTCATCCAGAGACTTGAAAGACTCCAGAAAGAAGGTACCCCATACTTCTCAAGGCACCCCATGCCATTTGGGGATGGTCTACCTTATTTGACATTCCTTCCTACAGTCAAAATAAATCTTCTCCTCTCAATCTTCTACCTATTTCTCCTCATCCTGCCCAACAAGGGCCTCCATATGGCAGTACTAATACATGAGAACAGCTGTGATGGTCTGCCCATAACTTCCTCCTTATGCAAGTCTACTCTTGTAAATTAAACATCTCCAGGCCTGTAATCCAATTCTAATGGATATTTCAACTGATCAGGCAGGTGATGAGAACAAAATTTAACTAAGTAGAATTAACTGGACTTTTCAACTGAACTTATATGGAAGGTCACGGAGAAGGAAAGGAAAAAGTAAGATAGCACTTAGGTTTTAACCATGAATTACTAGTTAATTTCGTGATTCTACTAGAACAAATAAGGAATTAGGAAGAGAAATCGAGTTTCGGAAAAGATAATTACCATGCTGAGGTTATGTAACAATATATAAATTTGGTAAATTCTGCCAACAGGGATGAAAATGAGGAATCATACAATATACTATAGCATATTTACTGTTTAATTAAAAACAAGTTCAGTCAATTATAAATGATAACATTACGTTGTCATTTCTGAAGCAAGCCATATTTTCCCCTTAAAGTCTACTGCAGATTCTTTACAGAAAAAAAAAAATCACCATCTGTGTGGATTCATAGAATCTGATGGTTGACTTCTATAAAGTGCATCCTCCTATGTTACAATCTTAGAAGAATTTATTGTTATTGTTGCTTTGCAGTATCCAAAAAACACGGCAAGCTTATCACTTTCTTACGAACATTCATGAAGTCTCGTCCAACAAAGCAGAAACTGAAGCAGCGGGGAATTCTGAAAGAAAGGGTGTTTGGATGTGACCTGGGGGAACACCTTCTGAATTCTGGTTTTGAAGGTAAATGCTGAGCTCAGAGACTCCTGATTTGACTGAATATGTGTGTGTGTAAATAAATTAGAAGCAATATATGAGAATATAGGGAATTGGCACTGATTTAGTTCAATTAAGCTGAGGTTTTTAAGGACCTTTTCTGTGTCCTCTACAGTGTTGTAGACAGTGAGGTGTATAAAGTATGTACAATGACATGGCCCTAAGAAACTTCTCTCTCTAGGTAGATAAAATAGATTCACCAATAATATTACAGTACAAAATAATCTTGTGTTATTTATCTAACAGCTGTTATTGGTCCAATAGCCTACCCTCAGGGAAGTATCCAATCCCAGTATTGCCTCAAGATTCTTTATAGCTTCCTTTTTCAAGAGGAGCAAGACTTCACAAGCATGACATTAATTGAGATTAAAATATTCCAGAACTCATAATCACGCTGCAAAGGGTTGCAAAAACAGGTCTCTTTGATAGGCTGTTATCCCTTAGAAGTAATCTAGATTGTCAGAAGAGTGGATCCAGCCAGTACATTTGCAGAGCTGCAGAGTTCAACAAGTGGTAACAAGAGCCATAATTTTAGCTCCAGTTTTATACTTTAATTTCTGTTCTGTATAAATTTAAATATGAATCAAAGACATTTACCTTACTTAAATGCTTCTAGTCCAGAGAAGTTAGACATTTATGTCTAACTGGAAGAACAAGTTCAGTTATGCTTGTCATCAAGGAGATGTGGCAGTGTACATTAGTGGAAAGAACTTTGGACTTGGAGTGAGAACACTGGAGTAACTGGAGTCGCTAGCTGTGTGACCACAGGAAGTTTGAGGTTCAGTTTTCTCATATCTGAAATGAAGGTAACAAGACTTAGAATATCCACCTTACAGAATTGTTATGAGGAAAGTCTTCAGTTAACTATGAAGTAACATACACAATGTAAGATATTGTTTTTGTCATTGCTGCACAGTCTGTGGAAGACCTAGGACTTCATAGGCCTGACAGAGGTAGTAATCTCTTTATCTGAGAAACACCATGCAAACTAGTACTCAGTGTAAAAGTAAAGAATTGCATCTTTTCATAAACTGCTTTAAGTTTTAACGTTTAGCAAAGGTTCTGTTATTAATCTTGTATTTTCATATATTAATGCACATTTTGAATAAAACTAAAATTAGTATCAATGGCTGAAGGTTTTGAAACCTTTGTTAACAATTTTTAATTACATCATATGCTAGTGTTTTGTTTCTTATTTCTTTCTGATAAGCATTTAACTGCATACTTTTTTTTTGCTATGTGCAAAATTTTGTGTAACAGCTGTATTTCTTTTTTAGCCTGAAGTACTTCTCAATCAAAAGGCTCCCCCTTTATAACAGTTTGTTTTATCGCTGTAACATAATATAAATGAGCCTCCTGCAGAGCCTACTTAGACTGATCAAATAATACTGACTATCTTAATAGTGTAGGAACCCACTCCCTAACCATAAATGTTATGAAGTACAGCCTATCTTTCTTATCCTGGGATTCATTATTCATTTTGCCTAATGGCAATAAGCATAACCACAAACTGAAGTGCATCACAATAATCCAAATATTTCTTCTCTGCTGGTAGAGGCTGTGATTTGCATATGAGAACTGATAAACTCATTATCCATGGCACTTTGAGGTCACATTACCATTTGCTATTATTTAAATTATTTTTAAAATAATGTCTTTAGTGCCCCAGGTTCTTCAGAGCTGTACAGCCTTCATTGAGAGATATGGTATTGTGGATGGAATATATCGTCTTTCTGGCGTTGCCTCCAATATCCAGAGATTACGGTAAAGTCCCTCCTCTTTTTCCTTTATCACTGCTAGAAAATTTGTTCAGAACTAATTGATTTTGAAATTATTTTTTACATATTGTTGAACTTGAGTGGGCAAAAGGGAATATATTATGAAAGAGAGGAAAAGTTGGTATTTGTATTGTAGAGTGTGTTCGATTTTCTGATTAGCATATGCTTACCTGTAACTTCGAAAGGACAGACTCTCCTTGCTTTATTGCTTTCTGAAAATTCCAAATTCATCTTTCTTTAGCTTCTATCTCTAAAGCAGAGATTCTTAACCATTTTGGGGACATGGGCCCCTTTGGCAGTCTAATGAAGCTTATGAACCCCATCTAACAAGAATTTTTAATGCATAAAATAAAATACTTGGGATTTCAAAAAATGTTAAAATTATCAAAACAGTTTGATAAGAATTATCAAAATGTGCCAAAAAATCAAGCAAGTTAGACTGAGATTGAAAACCCTAGTTTCTAGAGGATGCTGAACTCTTTGAGAAGCTTGGCTATACTAGGTATTCCTACTTTTACTCCTGTCACTTCTAAACCCTCTGCAATTTAGCTTTCAACCTCATTTAACTGAATCTGCTTTCCTCAGAGTTACAAGTAATCTCTTAATTACCAAATCTAATGACCTTTTCTCAATCCTCATCCTTCTTGACCTTATTTCAGCTTTGACATTATTGATCACCACTTTCTCTTGGATACTCTGCTCTAGGTTTTTGCCACACTGTTCTCTCTTGGTTATTCTTTTGCCTGTCTTACCACTCTTTTTCAGTCTCTTTTGCGAAATCTTCATCCGTGTCATGGCCACTAACCATGTACTTCCCAAGGTTCTGTCTTGAGCTCTTTCTTTTTGGATGTCTTGTACTGGATACTTGTATGCATCTCAAATTGTCCAAAATATAGTTCATTACCTTTCCCCAGCCCCAACTCTTCCCTCTTCCCAGTTTTCTTATTGCCATCAGAAGTGTCACCATCTCCTCAGTTGTCTTAGAATCACAGCCTGTATGCCATCAACACCTAATTTGTACTTACCCCATTTGTCCATTCTGTTATCAGATCTCATGATTTCTATCTTTACAGTACAGTGAATTAAGAAACATTTATTGGGGCAGTTAAGTGGTGGAGTGGATAGAAGAGCAGCCCTGGAAGTCAGGAGGAAGTGAGTTCACATCTGGCCTCAGACACTTACTAGCTGTGTGACCCCGGACAAGTTACTTAACCCCAACTGGTTCCCTCCCCAAAAAGGGGCATTTTTAAAGCATTTACTATGTGCCAGGCACCTGTGCTAACTACTGAGAATAGATAAAGGCAAAAAATAGTCCCTACCCTCAGGGATGTTGCAGTCCGATCCAGGAGATGTGACAGATGAAAGGTGAAATGACTGAACAAAGCTTTGCTCTTCCAAGCATTTTCATTTATTAAGCAATGCATGCCTATTGCCTACCAGACCAGGACCAGATCTCCTCAGCTTAGGCCTGGGTCCTGAATACAGGGAGAGAGACAGACTTTTATACAGTAAAACAGTTAATCACATAAGACCAATTAATTAAAAAGAAACAATGAAACATTAGGTAATCTGTTTTCTAATTGGAGGAAAGATTAGAGACTTTCCAAGTTGGAAGGGGGAGAGTAAACAGGTATTCCCTGAGTTCAGAAAAAGGATGTGTCCCACTCCCCCCAAGCATCTGTAAACAGTGAAAGAAACATGGAAAAATTAACTGATTAGGACCAGTTTTCAGAAGAAAACATATGGATTGCTTCAGATAATCCTTGTTGTGAGAAAACTCCTTGTTTTAATCTTTGAATCTGGTTGAGTTTCTGATCAGCATAACCTATGTCCTTGGTTAAGGGTCTCTAAGCAGCTGGGAGAGGTGGACCAGTTTCTCAGCCATGCAGGGCTAGGTTCAGACAGTGCAAAGACAAGTCAAATAGCCATGAACAAACAACATATATTCAGGATAAATTAGGGATAATTTACAGGGAAGGCGCTATTATCAGAGAATACTGAGAAAGGCTTCTTGCAAAAAATGGGATGTTAGTTCAGGTCCTCATCACCTCGTGCCTTGATTCTTTCGATAGTCTTCTAATTGATCTCCTTGCCCCAAGACTTTTCCTCTCCAATCCATTCTCCACTTAGTTGTGACAGGAATTTTCCTAAAACTCAGGTCTGACCAGGTCATCCTCCCTATCAGCTTACAGATTAAATTGAAAATCCTGTGTTTTTTGTTTGATGCTTTCCTTACCTTCCCATTCTCCTTCCATTTTCTTCTCATCCTCCATACACTCTACAATCAAACTATGCTCGCTTACTTCTATTTCCTCATCCACTGCCCTTCCATTTGTAATGGCTTTCCCCCATGCCTGGGAGGATCTTCTTCCTCACCAAGACCATTTAGTTTTTTAGGCTTCCTTTTTGTAAGAGGCTTTTCTTATTCCCCACAGCTGTAAGTGCTTTTCTATCTTCTATTTATCTTGTACATACATCATTATTTATGTATTATCTCCCTCATTAGATGGTTGGCACTTTTAAGGGAAGGACCATGTCTTTGCCTTTCTTTGTATCCCTAGCACTTAGCTCCGTGCCTTGTTGTTGGGGAGCAAGGTGGTGCAGCAGATAGAACGCCGGGCCTGGGATCAGGAAGACCCATCTTTCTGAGTTCCAGTATGACCTCAGATACATACTTGCTTCATGATCCTGGGCAGGTCACTTAATCCTGTTTGTCTCAGTTTCCTCATCTGTAAAATAAACTGGAGAAGGAGATGGCAAACCATTCCATTAACTTTACCAAGAACACCCCACATAGGATCACACAGAGTTGGACACAACTGAAAAGCAAGTGAACAAATGCAGTCTTCTGGCCCTGAACTGAACCCTCCACATAGAGGTTTGGGCATCACCATTGAAGATGAAATTCTTGATTAGTTGGGAGCAGTGAGACAGCTAGTAGAAAAGGAGACCTCATCAGAAACATTGAGGATTTTATTTTCTCTTTATTTTTTGTTATAAACATGGGGAAAGAGGAAAGTTATATTACAAAATAAAGATAATGTAAAAGTAGAAGATAACAATATTTTTAAAAATAAAACAGCGAAGTAATCCCATTCCCTCCCTGTTCTCTGAGCAATAACGAACAAACTTTTAAGCACCTTAAAGAAAGCAGAGCTGAACTCCTCCTCTGCATTTTTATCCCAAAGGAAGTTGAACAACTGAGCAGTTAGTATGTGCTTATCTCCTCCCCTGCTCCTGACACAGCTATTTGGAAATGAATTTGCGAAGCTGCTAATTTATAAGTGATCCTGGAAAACTGAACAGGTGGGATGCATGTGTGATGACTTGATGGCAGAGGCTGTGTCACCAAATCAAGTAGTTATCTCTGTTATCTTCTTTAACAAGCCCAAATATTACAAGACAAACTCTTGTTAATTGAGAGACACAGAAGAATCATTCTTCCATACTTACTACACCTATTAACACTAACACTACTTCCTCACTTCTCACTTTTTTAAACAAGAAATACGATAAAATTTTATTTAAAAATTTTAAGACCATTCTTAGCTGAGGATGTTCTAAAAGCAGGTGAAAGACTTAATTTGGCCTGCTCTAGGTGACTCCTGGACTATAGGATTAACCAGCATTTGTTTGCCATTAAATGTCAGGATCTCATTTTTTACACAGCAAATTTAACCTTAATAGATTAACTGTTGGCTTCCTAGAACTACCCACATTATCAAATAACTGATTTTATGTAGCAGGTGGTTTTGCAAAGCATTTTACTTGACTCTTACATCTTGATTCTCATAATAAACTTTTGAGTAAGTATTATTGTCTCCATTTTGAAATAACTTTATTTTTAATGTTCTTTTTAAAAATTGAGTTTCAAATTCTTTCCCTCCCTTCCACTTCTCCCCTAACCACTGAGAACAAAACCAAAATTTTTATCAATTATACATGTGAAATTATGCAAAACATACTTCCATTTTAATCATATTGCAAAAAAAATAAAGGAAGAAAATTATACTTCAGTTTACACTCAGGTTTTATCTGTTTTTTCTCTGGATATAGATAGCATTTTTTTCAAAATGAGTCCTTTGGAATTGTTTTGGATCATTGCATTAATCAGAGTAGTTAAGTCTTTCACAGTCGATCATCATTACGTTATTTCTATTACTGGACACTGTGATCTCTCAGGTGTTCTCATTTTACATGTTCATATAGATCTTACCATGTTTTTTTTTTTTCTGAAACCACCCTGTTCATCATTTCTTACAGCACCACAGTACGCCATAACAATCATAAAATTTAAGTTGTTCAGCCATTCCCCAACTGGTAAGCATTTCCCCAGTTTGCAATTCTTTGCCACCACAAAAAGATTTACTCTTTAAGTATTTTTGTACAAATAGTTCCTTTTCTCTTTTCTTTAATAACTTTGAAAGTGGTCTACACAGTTTTATAGCCCTTTGAGTGTAGTTCTAATTTTTTTTTCAAAAATTGTTAGACCACTTCCGTAGTTCACAACAGTTTATTAATGTAGTTATTTTTCCTTCGTCTCCTCTAGCATTTGTCATTTTTTTGTAAGTAGGATGTGGTACCTCAGAGTTGTTTTAATTTGCATTTCTCTAATCAATATTTTGGAGCATTTTCTTCATATTATTATTGATAGCTTTAATTTCATCTTTTGAAAACTGCCCATTCATATCCTTTGACCATTTATCAATTGGAAATGGTTCTTGTATAAATTTTACTCAGCTTCCTATATATTTGAGAAATGAGACTTTTTTTAGAGTAACTTGATGTAAAAAATTTTTATATTACTTAGTTACCTATGGTAACTTTTAGCAAAATGAAGTTTCTCTGATTATATTTTTAAATTATGCCCATTTTTGCTTTTGCTTTTTCTGAGACCATGATTACTACTCCTGTCTTTTTGACTTTGGCCGAAGCATGATAGATAGTGCTCGTCTTTTATTTTAACTCTCCATGTGTCTCTTGTAAACAGACTCTTGTTGGATTCTGGTTTCTAATCCATTCTGTTTCCATTTTATTGGTGAGCTCAGGCCATTCACTTCACAGTTATGGTTACTGTCTATTACCCTTCTGTTTTCTTGTTTGTCTTTCTCACTTTTAATTCTGTCCCTCCTCAAAAATCTGTCTTGCCTCTTGACTGCTGTCTCCCTTAATCAACCTTCCATTTTATCATCTCTTCTACCCTCATATCTCTTATCCCCTTCACCTTCTATTTCCCAACTGGATAAGATTTTTATACCCAACTGAGAGTGTGTGTGTGTGTGTGTGTGTGTATGTGTATGTGTATTCTTTCCTGTTTGAACCAATTCCAGTGAGAAAGAGGTCCAAGCATTGTTTACCACCACCCCACTTCCCCCTCTACTATAAAAGCTGTTCCTTGCATGTTTCTTTTATGTGTGATAATTTTCTCTATTCTATCTCAAACTTCCTTCTCTCAATGCATCCGTCTTCCTCAACCCTTCATTTTTTTTGAGATTATCCCAGTATAATCAACACACACTCACACCCTGTGCGGCTGTGTAGACTCCTTCTGACTGCCCTAATAATGATAAAGTTCTTAGTAATTACATTTATCTTCCCACATGTAAATGTAAACAGTTTAACTCCATTAAGTCTTTTATGATTATTCTTTCATATTTACTTTTCTGTGCTTCTCTTGAGTCTTGTGTTTGAATGTCAGATTTTCTATTTAGCTCAGGTCTTTTTTTTTTTTTAAATTAGAATTGCTTTACTGTCTTCTAATTAAATGTCCACTTTTTCCTTCTGAAAGATTATATTCAGATTTGCTGAGTAAGTTATTCTTGGTGTAATTCTAACCCTCTTGTCCTTTAACATAGAAGCTGCTAAATCTTGTGTTATCTTAACTTTGGCCTCTGTGATATTTGAATTGTTTCTTTCTGGCTGCTTGCAATATTTTCTCTTTGATCTGGGAGCTCTGGAATTTGGCTATAATATTCCTGAGAATTTTCATTTTCAGATCTCTTTCAGGAGCTGATTTGTGGATTCTTTCTATATCTATTTTATCTTCTGGATCTAAAATATTGGGGCAGTTTTCCTTTATAATTTCTCTTTTTTTTAATTTTTGAAAAAATTTCAGATAAATATGAAAACTTAAATATATAATAAGAAATGAAAAAGAAACATTATACACTTAAATATTAAACTTAAAAATTAAATAAGAAAAGAAGAAAGCATCATGTTCACAGCAGAGCATATGAGAGGATTCAGAATATATAACAATAACTTATTTTAAGAAAGCCTATATATTGAAAACTATCCATCTTTTCTTTCCTTCCTTGTAGGTTTTCTTTAGTTCTCTGCTGTACACTTTTTACTTTGTTCTTTTTCCCCCTTCCTCCTCCGTACCTGCCACCCCATGACTAGAATAGAGTATGGCTATATTTATATATAGGTGTTGATATATACTTACATGTATACATACATACACAAATGTACATATATACATACATATATAAACATATACTTTCCCTAAGAGATTCTACTCCTATTTTTTTGTGTATATCTCTTTTTTTCTATATCTCCTAACTCTTCTACTTTACTTCTACCTGCTACCTTATTACTTAATCTACCCCTGCTCCTGCAATGCCTCCCTTATCCTCCCATTCCCCTAAATCTAAACACCCTTTTGTACACCTCTTTGACCTGTTATGTCCCCGTCCCCTCTAAAACTACCTCCCTTATCCTCCCATTCCCCTAAAGCTAAACACCCTTTTGTACACCTCTTTAACCTATTATGTCCCCATCCTCTCTAAAACTACCTCCCTTATCCTTCTATTCCCCTAAATCTAAATACTTTTCTCCATCTCCCTTTTTAACCTATTTCCTCATCCTCCCCTCTAAAGATTTCTCCTTTATCCTCTCACCTGTATCCCCTTAGAGTTCTATTTCTTTTTAAATCTAGAACACTTTTATACTCTTCTAGATGTGTGTGTGTGTGTATTTTCTCCTCTTAAACCTATTCCCAATGAAAGAGGGTTTCCAGACCTAACAGCTCCTCTCCTCCATCTAATTCCTCTGTATTGGTTCTTCCTCTTGTACCTCATCTGTATAACATAAATACTCTCTTAGCTATTCTTGAATGGTTTTACTTTCTTTTTTTTTTCTCTCTCTTTTTTTTAAAATTTATTTATTTATTTAACTTTTTACATTCATTTTCACAAATTTTGGGGTTCCAAATTTTCTCCCCTTTTATCCCCTCCCCCCACCCCAATACCCCAAGCAATCTAATTTTCCCTATCTCCAATCTGCCCTCTCTTCTGTCATCCCTCCCTTCTCTTGTCTCCATCTTCTCTTTTCTCCTGTAGGGCCAGATGACTTTCTATTCCTCCTTAACTGTATGTCTTCTTTCCTAGTTGCAACAACAATATTAAACAGTTGTTCCTAAAACTTTGAGTTCCAAATTCTCCCCATCCCTCCCTCCCCACCCATTCCCTTTGGGACAGCAGGCAATTCAATATAGGCCCTATCTGTGTAGTTTTGCAAATGACCTCCCTGATAGTCGTGTTGTGTAAGACTAACTGGATTACCATCCCTCCTAACCTGCCCCTCATTGTTTCTCTTCTGTCTTTTGATCCTGTCCCTCCCCAAGTGTTGACTTCAGATTGCTCCCTCCTCCCTTTGCCCTCCCTTCCATCATCGCCCCCCTTGCAATATCTCCTTCTCCCCCACGTTCTTACACTGTAAGATAGGTTTTCATACCAAAATGAGTGTGCATTTCACTCCTTCATTTAGTCATGGGTGATGAGGATAAACTTCTTGGTTTTTTTTTTCTCAGCTCTCCTCTTTTTCCCTCCACTAAAAAAAACTCCTACCTGCCTCTTAAATGACATATAGTTACCCCCTTCCATTTCCCCCTCTTTCCTCCCACTACATTTCTCTCTCACCATTTACCTTAATTTCTTTTAAGGTATGGTCCCATCCTATTCAGTTCAACCTGTGCTCTCTATCTCTGTATGTGTGTGCATGTGTGTATGTGTGTGCATGCGTGTACATGTGTGCATGCGTGTACATGTGTATGTGTGGTCCCACCAACTACCCAGATACTGAAAAGTTTTAAGAGTTACAAATATTGTCTTTCCCTGTATGAATGTAAACAGTTCACTTCTGGTAAGTCCCTTAAGACTTCTCTTTGCTGTTTCCTTTTTCATGCTTCTTCTCATTCTTGTGTTTGAAAGTCAAATTTTCTTTTCAGCTCTGGTCTTTTCATCAAGAATGCTTGAAAGTCCTCTGTTTCATTGAAAGACCATATTTTCCCTTGAAGTATTATACTCAGTTTAGCTGGGTAGGTGATTCTTGGTTTGAGTCCTAGTTCCTTTGCCTTCTGGAATATCCTATTCCACGCCCTTCGGTCCCTTAATGTAGCAGCTGCTAGATCTTGAGTTATCCTGATTGTATTTCCACAGTACTGGAATTGTTTCTTTCTAGCTGCTTGCAAGATTTTTTCCTTGAGCTGGGAGTTCTGGAATTTGGCCACAATGTTCCTAGGAGTTTCTCTTTTTGGATCTCTTTCAGGTGGTGATGGATGGATTCTTTCAATACTTATTTTGCCCTCTGGTTCTAGAATGTCAGGGCAGTTTTCCTTGATAATTTCATGGAAGATGATGTCTAGGCTCTTTTTTTGATCATGAGTTTCAGGTAGTCCCATAATTTTTAAATTGTCTCTCCTGGATCTATTTTCCAGGTCAGTTGTTTTTCCCATGAGATATTTCACATTCTCTTCCATTTTATCGTTCTTTTGGTTTTGTTTGGTGATTTCTTGGTTTCTCATAAAGTCATTAGACTCCATCTGTTCCATTCTAATTTTGAGAGAGCTATTAAATTCAGTGAGCTTTTGAGCCTCTTTTTCCATTTGGCTCATTCTGCTTTTGAAAGCATTCTTCTCCTCATTGGCTTTTTGAACCTCCTTTGCCAATTGGGTGAGCCTATTTTTCAAGGTTTTAATTTCCTCAGCATTTTTTTGGGTCTCCTTTACCAAGGTATTGACCTGTTTTTCATACTTTTGTTGCATCTCTGTCATTTCTCTTCCCAGTTTTTCCTCCACCTGTCTAACTTGCTTTTCAAAATCCTTTTTGAGCTCTTCCAAGGCCTGAGCCCACCCGCCACCCCCCTGGGGTGTCTGGGGTACTGAGGCCCCGCCCTCCACGTCTTTCCCTGATGGCAAGAATACGTCCTCGTCATCAGATCCAAAGGTCGGGATCATTTGCATTTGTTGGAAAAAACTCTCTATAGTCTTATTTTTCTTCCCTTTTCTAGGCATTTTCCCAGCCTGTTACTTGACTTCTGAGATTCCTTTCCACCCCCGCCTGGATCTGCCCAGCTAGTGCTTGGCGCCTCTGAGATTCAAATGGGCTTTCCGCGGCAAGCTTTAGTTCTGGCGCTGGGCTGGAGGCAGGGCCGCCTCCCAGGCTCAGTTCCCTCAGGGGCTTTATGCAGAGACTTTCAGGAATGGAGCGGGTGGTGGCGGGTTGGGGGGCCCACCTCCCAGGCTCAGTTCCCTCAGGGGCTTTATGCAGAGGCCTTCAGTAATAGAGTGGGGTGGGGGCAGGGCCGTCTCCCAGGCTCAGCCCCCTCAAGCCGTTCATGCAGAGAACTTCTGTAATGAAGATCCTGCCTGCTGCTGGGGGATTCCTGAGTCCCGGGCCGCTGCTGCCTCAGCCGCTGCCCACCCCTCTGCCTCCCCCGCTTCCTGCCCCCGTCTCTGCCGCCGCCGCTTCCTCCCGAGGGGCCCGAGTCACGGAGACGCTCCGCTCCCCTCCTCTAGCCTAGCCTTCTTTCTCACTGACCTGTAGCTTCTGTGGGCGGAGGGACTTTCCCGGCTGCCGGAGCTTCCGTCTCTGAAGCCTGCTCGGGTCAGCTTCTCTGGGGCCGCCGCCAGGGCAGCGTTGGGGTGGGGTCCGCTTTCCGGGGCGCGACGGACCCCGGGGACGGCTCTTAAGGGCTCTCTGGCACGGAAATCTCTTCCACTCCGTTTCTGCACACCTTGTATTGACCCAGAAGTTATGGGGGTCTCTTTTTACATTAATTCTATGGGCTTTGGTTTCGGAGCTTGTAAACGTGCGTCCTTCTACTCCACCATCTTGACTCCACCCCCCCATGGTTTTACTTTCTAAAGTCACATCATACTCAGGTCTATTCCAGTCTTTCTTATAGGATACCTAATTACTTAAACATAGGTTTAAGATATCTTAGGTCTATCCCAGTCTTTCTTATAGGATACCTAATTACTTAAACATAGGTTTAAGATATCTTAGACATAGGTTTAACGTTTTCATTACATAAAAGATAAATAGTCTACCCTTATTTAGTTCCTTCTAATTGGTCTTGGTACCAACGTGTGTATCTTGTATTTCTCTTGGATCTTGTATGTCAAATCTTTTATTGAATTAAAGGTTAGTTTCTTTGTTTTTGACAGAGTCTTGAAAGTCTGACAGTTGATCAAATGTCCATTTTGTTTTTCTTCAGAATTATGCTTAGCTTTGCTGGATATGATATTTTTTTGGCTCAGTTCTTTTTCTCTTTGATATATAGTGTTCTAAGACCTGCAGCCTTTTAATGTCTCCAGTCCTAGGTCTTGGGTGAGTCTAATTGTGGATTTTTTTCTGTTTTTACTTTCTCCTCTTGTTCAAATGCTTCAGGATGATTTTCTTTAATTATTTCTGGTATTATTGTATCAAGACTGTGGTTTATTTTATCAGAACCTTCAGGTAGTCCATTTATTCTTATGTTTTCTTGATCTGTTTACTCTCTAGATCTGTTGCTTTTCTCATGATATGTTTCACATTCTCTTCTTTTTTTTTAATTCTTTATATATATATATATATATATTTTTAAAATTTCTTCATCTCTTTTAACTTCACTGGCTTCACCTTGCCTAGTTCAGATTTTCAAGGAGTCATTGTCTTCCTTAAGATTCTGAATTTTCTTTTCTAATTGGTTGACTTTCCTGTCATAATCTTATTTTTCTTTTTAATTTTTCCTCAATCTATCTTATTTGATTTTTAAAATCATTTTTTTAGCTCTTCAATAAATTCTTTTTGGGCAGGTAACCATTTGCCATTACTCTTTGGGGTAGAAGAGGGTTTCTTTGCTTCAATATCCTCCTCTGAAGATGAACCCTGGTCTTCCCTATTCACTTAGATGCTCTTGATGGTTGGATTCTTTCTCCTTTTCCTGTGCATTTTGTGGGGGGAGGGGGTAATAATTTAGTTTTTAGAATTACTTCTACTTTTGGGTATGGGGGATGGTGCCTTTGGCTTCTGATCTTCTCCAGTGCTGATCCTGACCTGAAATCAAGGCTCCCAGCCTTCTGTAAATACTCACAGGCAGCAGAATCCCTGCCCCACTGCTTCTGCACTCACCAGGCATGTCCTAGTTCCTTCTTGCCCCCACCACTCCTCATAGAACAGTTGGGCCTGGCATTCCTTGTCAGCAAAGGTTCCCTATATCTTCCCAAGGTCAGAAACCCAGTTCCCCTCACTGTTCTGGGGGCCTGGGGTGGTGAGGGGGTGAAAGTTCCTGTGTCAGGCCGAGGCAGCCTCCCAGCCCAGCTTACCCTCTTGATGTTAAAGATGACTTTATCCTGGAGGTGTTTACTCTTCAAAGGGAGGAAAGCTAGTCCTGGGATTTTTTTTTTTTCATGTCTTCTCTGATTATCCCAGGAGCAACCCTGTTCTGCCCCTTTCTCTTATTTGTTTTCATGTTTCTATGTTAACCCAGAGGCATTATTTTATCTCTCTTATGGAGGAAAATCTTAAGAGCTTGATATTTTCCAACCTACTATGCCATCTGCCCTTTAATTTCTTAAAATATATTATTTAGCCTTTTTAAAAATCATGTTTTCAAGTAGTTCAATAATTCTTAAATTATCTCTTCTCAGTCTCTTTTCCAGGTCAGTTGTTTTTCTGATGAGATATTTCATATTTTCTTCAATTTTTTCATTCTTTTGACTTTGTTTTATTGTTTATGTTTCATGGAGTTATTAACTTCCACTTGTCTAATTGTGATTTTTTTAAGGAATTATTATATCCAGTAAACATTTGTATCTCCTTTTCGATTTGTCCTATTCTGCTTTTTAAAGAGTTCTTTTATTTTGTGAATTTTTGTGCCTCTTTTACCATTAGAACAATTCTGTTTTTTTCAGTATTTTCGTATCTCTTTTACCAAGCTGTTAATTTTCCTTTCCTAATTTTCTTGTATCCTCATTCCTTTTGCCAGTTTTTCTCCACCACTTTTATGTCTTAATCTAACTCAGAGATTCTTGTTGGGCTTGGATTCAATTAATACTTTTCTTTGAGGCTTTGCTTGTTTCTGCTTTCACATTTTTGCCCTCTTCTGAGTTTATGTCTTACTTTCCTTGCCACCATAGTAGTTTTGTATAGTCAGATTCTTTTTGTCGTTGTTTGTCATTATTCTAGCCTGATTCTTGTTTTTGTTATATTTAAGTTGGGCTCTGCTTACTTGGGACTGCGGAGGCTGTCCGTGTTCCAAGCTTTAGTCTTTTTCTTGCTGCTATTTTCAGAGCTAATTATGAGGATCATCAATTTGTTAGTGCTTCTAATGTAGTATGATCTGGAGAGAGGTATGGTCACTGCTCTCCTGATCTACTCTCAGGTCTCTACCCAGGAAGGGTCCCTACGCCCTGGCAGCACCAAGCACTAGTGCTCCACTTTTCCTTGAAATTGTGACCAGGGTCTCTGTTCCCTTGGGACCAGCCACTAACACTCTTTTCCACCCTGGAACTGGTGCCCAGAACTGCTTATGGACAGTAGAGTTGCTAATGAGCTCCAGCTATATCCAGTGCCAGCAGAGGGTCCTCTTTAATTCATTTCTGGCCAGTTGTCTGACCCCTTCACTGTCTCTGAGCCGAGAACTCCTGAAGTTTCTGCTGTTGTTCCTATACCAGCTACTTCAAGGCCCACACTGCGTTCTGGTGATGGCAAGGCTGCACTCTGGGTAGGTCCCCACCCTGGTGTCACAGATCTCTTCTGCTAACCTCCTAAATTGTCTTAAGCTGGGAATATCTCTCATTCTGACCTTTTGTTTGACTATGCCACTCCAAAATTTGATTCAAGCAGTTATTTTAAAGTTGTTTGGAGAGGAGTGTTGGGAATTGTTCTCTGCTATCCTCTCCATTTTTAAATATCAAGAAACTGCCTACTCACTCTCTTCTTAACCTTTTAAATTTTAACTTCAAAGTAAAGAGAATGGTACAGTATGAGCATTCACATAGTACCTCCTGTGTGCCATATCCTAAGCCAAATTTTACAAATCTTTCACTTCGTCCTCACAAAAACTCTGTGAGGTAAGTTCTGTTATTATTCCTGTTTTTCGGATGAGGAAATTGTGGCAAGCAGAGGTTAAGTGCCCAGGGTCACACAGCCAATCATGACGCCAGATTTGAACTCAGGGCTAACTAATTCCAGAAGCAGTGCTCTATCGCCTGTGCTACTTGCAGTCTTTCAGCTGAGGTGAATAAGATTGGAGTATTTCCCAAAGTTAGTTAATTACAAAGGTCGTCTAAGATACAGTGTGGTCAGGCAAGTCCTTTGGGGTCATTTGGACCTAGGTGGACATTTCTCTGTGAAGTTCATATTGGGAAAAGAGAGGGAGGCTTCTGCTGGTCGTGAGTGTGAAGGCAGAGTAAAAGAAAAAATAACTAACAATTGGAGGATTCTATTGCATACACAGTGGCACCCTGGGCGAGGCATTTCATGTTCTGCCTTAGTTTCCTCAGCTGTAAAACAGGAATAATTACAGCCGCACTTACCTCCTGAGGCTGTTGTGAGTATTGAGCGAGCTAATGCTGCAAGGGGCTTGATAAGGACACATTCCCTTTTCTTTCCCCTTGATTCCTAGGTGCTCTGGAAGAGTGCCAAGGAATAGCTTTGTTATGCTCTCTCTGGGTCAGGATCAAAAGCCTCTTGGAGGTGCTTAGGGCTCTCTCCCACGGAATTCTCCGTATCAGTGCTGATGCTGACCATATCAGGGAAAGAGGAATAAACTAAAACACAAGAATCCTAATGGGTGGATAAAGCCTTAATTATCACTAGAGCCTTATGCAGCTGTGTGTATGCCTGTATCTTTTTTCTAGCAAGCCTGTCCATTAATTTACGTTACTTGGAGGGAAGATGACACTCAAAGTCAAAAAACTGTAAGAAGTAAACTTAGCATAAGAATGGATCTTAGAAACTGCAAAGCAGATACTGTGAAGTAAACCACAGTAGTTACAGTTTAACAGTCCCACAGCATCTCCACTTGATGTACCATTGACATTTTAGCCTCAACATATCCAAAATAGAATTGGTTGCTTTTCCATAAAAACTTCCTTTCTTCAAACTTTCTCTTAATGGAGGCTGGATCTGTCTGTCAGATCTATAACCTCAGAGTCATTCTAGACTCTTTTCTCTCATTTCCTCTATTTAAGGCCTTAAATCCTTTCATCAGGGGGATTTATTCTGTGAAGTTTGGATTCAGTCAGAGGGCTACACTTGAGAATCTGGAAGGCCACATGTGGCCTCGAAGCTGAAGGCTCTAGACAACTGATAAATACGATGGATTCTTTCTTTCGGCGATCTCTTTACTCGTATAATCGAGCTCTTGTTTAGATCCTCCTCACCTCTCACCTGTACTCGTCCAAGGCACTGGTCTGACCATGCCTCTCTCCTGCTAAAAATCCTTCAGTGGCTCCTTATTGGTTCTGAGGTAACACTAAGTATCATTCTTTTAAAAAATTGAATTATTTTATTTGTTTTCAGTGATCAACAAGCACTTCCATATATTTTAGATTTTTTTCCACTTCCTCCCCATCATTCCCCCTTCCCTCCCCACTCTCTCCCTGAGACAGCATACAATTTTATATAGGTTCTACATGTACATTCCTATTAAATGCATGATGCATAGAAGAATTAAAATGAATGGGAGAAACCATAAAACAAAATGAAACATAATGCAAAAGAAAATGGTCTGTTTCTATCTGAGATCCAGTTCCATAGTTCTTTCTCAGGATGTGGAAGGCATTTTGCCTCAAGAGTCTACTGGAAATTTTTTAAGTTGTTTCAATGAAATACTAAGTCTGTCAGAAAAATTTCTCATACACTGCGGTTGTTGCTGTGTATAAAGTTCTCCTGGTTCTGCTCCTTTCACTCAGCATCAGTTCTTAAAAGTCTTTCCAGGCTTCTTTGGTCTTCCTGTTCATCATTTCTCATAGCACATTAGTATTCCATTACATTCATATACCACAACTTGTTCTGCCATTCCCCAAATGATGGGCATCCCCTTGATTTCCAATTTTTGGCCGCCACAAAGAGAGCTGCAATAAATATTTTTGTACAAGTAGGACTCTTTCCCATTTCTATGATCTCTTTGGGATAGAGTCCCAGAAACAGTATTGCTAGGTCAAAGGATATGCACATTTTTGTAGCCTTTGTGCATAGTTCCAAGTTGCTTTCCAGAATGCTTGGATCAGCACTGAGTATCATTCTCAGGAATCGCAAGATGCAGCTCCAGTCTACCTTCCTAGCCTTGTTTCTCATTTTCCCCTCAGCAGCCTCTCCTGCCTCCTGTTTATACAAGCATCCTCCCCGTGACACACACCTATATCCCTTGCCTGGAAGGCACTTGTTTTTTCAGTTGGTATTCTTTGAATACCTATCTTCCTCCTAGGACCCAGGCTCTGCTCCAGGGCTTTGTCCTCCCGGAAGCCCTCTGTAAACCTCTCCATTGCCTTTGCTTTCCTATCTTCTCAGATCACTTCATACATATTTACTTGTTTACATGGTTTATCCATCTAGGAACATTTGTTCTCAAGTACATGAATTTCAGGAAGTTTGCAGACTTGGATGGGGGAACAAATTACGTATTCATCTCCACTAACCTCTAATTGAAATTTAGCATCTTCTCTAATGAGGTAAAAATGTTAATTCTGTTTGACCAGACTGCGTCAAATATCTTCCATGGCATTAAAAGAAAAAAAAACTTAACCACAATTGTAGAAGAAAATAAAATTACTTGATGGCATGGACTGTTTAATTTTTCCTCAGGATCTAGTCCAGAGCCTTACATGTTTTAGTGGCTCAGTAAATGTCTGTTGCATTTAATTATATTCTTTTCCCAAACCAGATTACAGTCATCTCACAAAAGTAGTTTATAAAGCTACATCTGAGATTAAATGTGATCTACTATAGGTTATACCTGAAAGGTTAAAGATCATGTTTCCTAAATTCATTTGACCTTGGAATATTTTAGGATTTGAATTATATGGATGATGCTTATAAGTGCTAGTCTAGTGAACCTGAGGGTAAAGAACAGCCCCAAGACAAAGAGGAAGGATAAGCAAATTTTGGAACAAAATAGAGAAAAGTAGACCTAATTTGGCTGTTTCAGTAACGAGAAGCAACTCCGTGTAAGTATAAGAAAATGTTGCAAGTACAGAATTTTTCTCACAGAACCAGTTCATAATGCTTAGAACACTGGGGTTTCACAAAGCATGATTCCCTAGGCAAAATTGCTATATAAATTTTATAAATTACTTCTTTTCTAGGTTTCCTGTTAGTAAGTGAAGAAGACAGTAGGTTAGGCATCATGCTATTTTACCCACCATTCCATTGTGTTACTCTGGATATTAACATCTGAAATATTTCTTTCTACAAATCAAATAAATGATGAGTTCAAAACAGAATGTGAAAATCAAATGAACTTTTAACACTGAGGAATTGAGCATTGTGCTGTATAAATTATTTAGAATGAGTAAACTAAATACTGGAGGCTGAAAGTAATCTTCCTTTGAGGTATTTGTTCTCAGAAACAAAGAGATTAGATTTGAGTCTGTATATTTCATTATTTTTTTTTCTGGCTTTATATCTATAGATAGACATTTCCTTTGTCCTTCAGTGAGATCATTTATTTACAGAGCTCATCTTTATAAGTCATCCAGAGCAACTCTTTACTTGTGGCTATATACCATATTTGAAAGCACTCACCTTGTGTTAAAGATCTAATATTTTTTGCAAAACAAGTTATTTAGAGGCTGAGTGACTTAAAGAATCAGGGAATCTACAAACAAATCCCCATAGAATTTAGTCGTAGATCTTACGTCTGTGAATCTATGCTGGCTAATTGGAACCAGCTACTTTGATGTACATACTCAAGCGATGATTAAGTTTGGCCTGACTTGGCATTTTGAAAACAACTTGTATTTCATGAACATTTTCTCTCTGTGAAAAGCAGGGCCTCTCTGTAAGGAATCACTTCATGTGGTTTCTGGCTTCCTTCTCTCACCAGCAGAAACTGACTGAGTTCCACAGTTTGCATCCAAGGAATTTCTATACACAGTAGTTTTGATCTGGACCAGCTGCCCTCAACCCTAATTTTTAGCATTTCCAAAAAGCTTTGACTGTTCAGCCTTCAGGATTTGAGGATCTTATTGTCAGTTTGATTCCAGAGTGGTCACTGCGTCTTCGCACCTGTGACAGTAGGCCATGTTGATGCTGTTCATACAGTTAACCCTTATAGAAGGGTGGGGAGAGGAGGCTCAGGGAAGCTGTGCCCTTTCAGAATATACAAATTTAGATCTAATCAGCCACTTAATTGTTAGTCACATTCCAGGGAGAAAGTGAATTCTCATGACTCTTCCTTTTAGGATTTTTCTTTCTTCTCATCATGTCTTCTTTTGCTGACAGAATTTGATTTTGTTCTTTTCATGTATTTTCTTTAGACATGAATTTGACTCTGAACATATTCCCGACCTGACAAAAGAACCTTATGTTCAAGATATACATTCAGTTGGTTCCCTTTGTAAGCTGTATTTTCGAGAACTCCCAAACCCTCTGCTCACTTACCAACTATATGAGAAATTCTCGGTAAGTACTTGCTGATTTGGAAGCAAGTTTTGTTTAACTAGGAACTTTATTGTGGGGCTTTTTAAAAGACAGAAAGACAAGCAGATTGGTTTGGCCAAATGCAAGTGATGGTTTCAGAGCCCAACTTGAGGCTTAGCTGAAAGTTTTCTTTGTTTTCCCTCAGCCCTTGCCAGTCACAGCCCTTGCTGTTTCAGCAGGTTTCTCTCCACCACCACCCGTTTAGTCTCTGTCTTTGGATTTCTAATTTCATCTCCCACAGAATGTTTCCATCCAGCTTTTAGGATTTTATTTTTATCAGTTTTAGTGATCATAAACATGTAAATCTTTTTTCTTAATTTGTTCTGTTTCCAGTTCAGCACGAGGATACAGAACCCCAGTTTGAAAATGGGACTAGGTCTAAAGTGCTTCAATTAATGATTCCTTTCCAGCAAAACTCGTCAGTTTATTTTCCTCTCTTTGTGTTACAGGATGCAGTTTCTGCAGCAACAGATGAAGAACGACTCATAAAAATTCATGATGTCATCCAACAACTCCCCCCTCCACATTACAGGTGTTGCTTTATGTTTAAAATACTAGGCAATAGGTCTTTGCTATCTAAAGTTAGGTTATCTCCTTGGATAACTCACTTTTAAAAATTTCTCCAAACTTAATTTTTTTCTGTTATTTGATTAAATAAGTTTATATGGTTATTATGACAGTTCTTTTGAAAAGTCTCCCTTCTGATTTTATGTCAATTAACTTTACCATCAGCATATCCATTTGGTCTTGAGTTCACTAAACTTTAATAGGGAAAATTAACATTTATGAATAATTACAAATATTGGTCATTTTACATAAAATATATATGGTAATTATTAAATTTACTTCCTTGGATATAAATTGACTTACTATCCATTCACTTCAGCAACTGTTTGAGACTTTCTCTTCTGCCTTCAAAACTCCCATGCCACTCCTTCCTATATTCTCAGATGAGAACTTCTCCTTTTCAGCAAAAAAGCTGAGGTCATTCACCACGAGCTGCTACTTCTGTTTTCTTTATCTCACATCCTTCTGATATCATCCTCTACTCTCTCCTTCCAACCATTGCCTCTTAGAAGCTCTAGTTTCCTTCACAAACACATATCAAAACTCACCTTTTACAGAAGGCTTTTCCTAGTCTTACCAAGTGCTGATACTTTCTCCTCTGAAGCAACTTCATAGGCACAAAAATTTAAACCTGGAAGGGACTTCATGAACCATCAAGTTTGTCTCTTCATTTTAGAGATGAGAGAAATTGAGACAAAGAGTGTTTAAGTCACTTTTTAATGTCTTTTATTTAATATGTGGCAGTGTTTAGTCTGATTCCTCCCCAGTCATTTTTCTGTATTCTCTGCCACAAGAAATAGACCACATAGGGAAAAGTGGTTGAGAGATTTTGCTCTTCATTTAAACAGGTTTAGAAAGAATCAGTCTAACTTTGCTAGGCTTATCACCAGGCATACCGCTTATTTAGCAACCCATCACACCACCTCCAAGACAAGTGGTAGAATCATAGGCAGGAAAGTCCAAACAAGCAGTCTTGTAGTGTGTGAAAGTAGGGTGGGGATGAAGTGTGTGAAAGCTTGATGTGACCCTACCTCGAACACACAGCTTCCAGTCTGTCCAGCTTTCAACTGATGCTGCTTATGTAGCTTCCTCCCTAGGAAAGAGACTCCCCTGAAAGGAAGTCAGTGGACACTTGTAAGAGCCCAGTTCCTGGAGGATATATGACCCTGGTTTCCTAAAACCTCACACAGAAGCCTGACCCCTTTCATTATATATCAGATACAGACATGTTAGGTTTCATTTGGTTTTTGTTGTTAAAGAGAAATCCTTACATCATCCATTAGTAGTAAGATAGCATCTTGTCCACTGATAATTCCATAAGTCTGTTTACATCTATTACATGCCTATTTGTGTAATATAAGCCCCTAAAAAGCAGGGAGGCATTTTGTTTAATGTCTGGAACATAATAAACTACTAATAAATGCTTCTTGCTTAATGTAGAGAGCTAAGAATTTGAAGTCAACAGGTTTATATACAATACTAAGATCTCGTGTTTGTGTAGTACTCTGTAGTTTTTCAAATTCTTTTCCTTCACTTACATTTCCTGATTGGATCCTCAAGGACACTTTTAGGAGGTAGGCAAGCAGTTATTGATGTACTAGTTTTATCAGAAAGCAAGAAGCAAAAGACATTAAGCAACTGTAAATTTCAGAAATGGTGTCACCCTGCGTTGATAGAGGGAGTTTCCTCCCTGGAAGTTCTTTATACCAGTGGAATTGCAGGTTCAGTCCCTATTTCACTCACTAGCTCATAAAGTCTTTATTCAAGTCAAACTGGTCTGCTCCTGCTGCTGTTAAGGTGCAGAATATTTTCAGTTCTTTACTGCAAGTACTCTGTTATTTGTCCAAAGAAAATAATCTGATCCCATCTTGACCCAGTTCATCCCTTCTTAGGCAACCTGGTGGCCTCCTCATTCCCAGGGGCTCACCATACTGATGCCAAACTTAGTCCAGACTCCCAGTTGATACAGACCACCATAGCTCAGAATTCCTGAGCTCTACAGATCTGATAGACTCAGCCTTCTTGTAGCTCAGATTATAGGCATGTTCTACCATACCCAGCACATTAATGCAGCCTTACCGAATAGATTTCCATAGTGGTTTTGTCACAGAAAAAAATGTCTTTGGTCTGCAAAATTAAGTCTCTCACACCTGTGGAGGCTAGATGGCTCAGGATTTGAAGTCAGGAAGACCTGAGCTCAGACACTAGCTGTGCCACTTATTGTCACCTATTTGACCTTGAACAAGTTGCTTCATGTGAATTCTGGGCCTCAGTCACCTCAAATGTAAAATGAAGGGAGAAGACTCTTTAAAGTCTCTTCCAACTCTAAATCTCTGATCCTACAATGCATCTAACCCTATAACTAGAAACCCCACACAGCAAAGCTTAAGCTTGGTTTAAATTCCCCGAGCCATAGTTTTCTTATTTGAAAAATGCATGTTAATACCAATTTCTGAGGATTTTGGAGAATTGAATAATATAGTATTTGAAAAGCTTGTCATATTATAAAAATAAAGTGTTATTATCATTATTGACAAGAGAGACAGATTCTTGTAACATCTATACTGATTCCTTTGAAGACTTCGATAATGGAACAGTGTTTCCTTTCACTTCTCAATTTCAGAATATTAATAATAGTTTGTTCCTGTGCCCCTTTCTCACCATCTTTTTCATGAGGAAAAGCCTCTGGTTTGGACACCTGTAAGAACCAGGAGCTAAATTGCTGTTCCTTACTAACGCAAAATATTTCACTGACATTTTCTGCATAAGCTGGAGAAGATGGAGCTTCACCAAATACCCCCAATAACTTTATCTTAATGTACATGATGTTCTTTAAAAAGATTGAGCACAACTGAACAAAAGAAAGGTTAGGCTCTTGGGTTTTAAGGAAGTAACTCCATGCCAAAAGTTCCTGATTATGCTACAAGTTTCCCTTGCAGTGGATACTAGAATTCACTATCTTCTTCTTGAATGTTGCTTAGGGTAGTTAGAAACCCAAGTTAGCTCTTGATGCAGCAGAGAATTTTAATTAATCTGTAGTTGACATGGCTGCTGTGTGCAGAAACTAAATTTGATTGATAGAGCTATTTTATTGGTACATCCCAACATGGAAATCAGATGACCAAAAATGCTGTCATGCCAAATAGATGTTTGTTTAAGTGGTGGTGATGCAGTACCATAGTGGAAAAGAGGCCTGGATTTGGATTCAGAAGAGAAGGTTTTAAATCCTAGCTTTGTTTCTAACTCTCCATGTGAACATGAACCAGTCATTCTGCCTATGTTTCTCTTCTATAAAATAAGATTAGACCACAGGATTCCTTCCAGTTCTCTGAGCCAGGGTTGTTTTTATTTGTTTGGTTTTTGTTTTTTAATGTAAGTAGTTCCCAGTTTACCAAAATAGTTCATATAGCACTTTGTTGTCTGAAACACCAAACGCTTTTCCCCTAGGAACAGTGTTACATGGATGGTTAAATTCCTGTAATGAGGCCACGAAAGCCCATTTCACCTTTCGTGAGAATAAAATAGAGTAACAGAGCACATCTCTGTGTTTGCAGAGTGCTTGACACCTTGTTTCATCTGATCCTCACAACAGTCCTGTAAGTTAGGCACTGTTGCCTCCATTTTACAGTTGAGGAAACAGGCACGGTGAGGTTTAATTATTTATCCACAGTCACAGGTAGTGCCTGTTGGAATTTGAATTTGTTGATCCTGACCCCAAGCCTAGCGTGCTATTCGACTGTCCTGTATGTAGTATTTCCTATCACGAGTACTGTAATAATAGTACTACAGAACCTGACTGCCTTGTATGAGAAATTGTATTCCATTCTCCATCTGAGGAAGCCAAAAATACATCCTCTCCTCCTTGTTCCCTACCCAAATTTCTCAGCCTTTAGAAAACTGAAGTAAGTTCTTAACCCTGGAATATGGTCTCAGAGAGGACTCAGAGGTAAAGCTTAGGACAGAATAAGGCCCACAAAGCCACTTGTGAGAGTGAAGTAAGGAGCAAGGATAGAAACTAGGGGCCCTGACCAAGATAACAAGATAGGAGCTGAAGTAAGGGAAGGGGAAAAGGGAATAAGCATTCATTTAGTGCCAGGTACTGGGCTAAAATACTAGTGGAGAGGGAAAAAAATTGACCTTAGAGATTTACCTTCAGAAAAAGCTTATCCCTTCCTTTGACCTTTGCTACTTTGGACCACAGGACCAAAGTCTGAGCAGATAATAAGCAGCAGGGAGCATAGTCCTGGGTAGGTAGGTGGCACGGTGGCTAGAGTGTCAAGGCCTGAAGTTAAGAAGACTCATCTTACAGAGTTCAAATTTGGCCTTAGACACTTACTAGCTTTGTGACCCTGGGCAAGCCACCTGACTCTGTTTACCTCAATTACTCATCTGTTAAATGAGTTAAAGAAGGAAATGACAAACCACTCCAGTATCTGTGACAAGAAAACCTTAAATGGAGTCCCAAAGAGTTGGACACAACAGAAAAAAGACTGAACAACAGCAAAAGCATAGTCTTAGGTAGTTGCTGTTCGGGGAGGAAGGGGAGGGAAATTTCACCTACCAGCAACAGGGAGGGAAGGGCAATGTCTGTACCAGGGGGCACCTGACTGGTACTGTTTTTCAAAGGTTCTTTGTGACTGGTTGTAGTTAAACTGGGTGTATATGGTCAGAGATCACCTGTATAGCTGGTTTTCTAAACGTTGGTATTATTTGGATCAAATAGTTCTTTTTTTAAATTGACTTTTTTGTAGTTTTAGTAGTTGCAATAACTACATTCAGTATCTACAACTCCCTTCTTCCAGTTACGTGGTAATAAAACTTGGAATTAATTGATGGCAAAGTTTTCAATTTTTTTACGTTATTCCTTGCTTTCCTTTTTACCGTTGAAGAAATACACTTTAATTAATGGGACTCCTCTGCTGAAAAGATTGTGGAATGGAATGCTAATTGATGAATATTTCCCATCTGCTAATAGATTTTGGTGTGTTTATTTCATTTTCCAGAACACTGGAGTTCTTAATGAGACACTTGTCCCTTCTAGCTGACTACTGTTCCATCACAAATATGCATGCCAAGAACCTAGCAATTGTTTGGGCTCCAAATCTATTAAGGTAACTTGCACTTTGCTTCCTGCCTTCAATAAACTTGTCATAAATATAAGATTCATTTTAACACTACTTTTTAAGGAAGATTTTTAAATGAAAAATTACTATCTCTTTATCATATATGCATTTCATCAAATAGTTCCTATTGAAGCAATTAGAGAATTATAACTCATTTAATACTGAGTTACATTCCAGTGCTTAGCATAGAGCCTGGCCCTTGTAGGTGCTTAATAAATGTCTATTGATTGATTTAAAGGATTCAGAATAGTTTACTCAGAACAGCTTTGTGACCATGGGCAAGTCACCCTCTCTTTGTCTCAGTTGCTTTTTCTATATAATGAGGCATTTGGATAGCATATCTTGGAATCTTAGTTTCCTTCAACTTTAGAATTCATTGATTTAGTGATTCATATCCTTGTATCTGCTTACCTTTGCAAATTTCTTTTTTTCTTTTCTTTTTTTAATTAAATTATTGTATTGTTTTTCAGTGTTCTACAATCACTTCCATATATCACAATTTTTCCCCCTCCTTTCCCCTTTTTCCCCCTTCCTCTCCATTCCCTCCCCTAGACAGCTTGCAATTTCATATAGGCCTACACATACATTCCTATTAAATACATTTTCACCTTAGTCATGTTGTATAGAAGAATTAAAATGAATTGGAGAAATCATAAAACAAAACATAATACAAAGGAAAATGGTCTGCTTCATTCTATGACCAAATTCCATAGTTCTTTCTCTGGATGTGGAAGGCATTTTGCCTCAAGAGTCCACTGGGAATTTTTTATGTCCTTGCATTGAAATGAAGTACTCAGTCTACCAGAAAAATTTCTCGCATACTGTGGTTGTTGCTGTGTACAAAATTCTCCTAGTTCTGCTCCTTTCACTTAGCATCAGTTTGTATAAGTCTTACTTTTGCAGATTTTTAATGGTAATTTGTTTCGTTTCATAGATCAAAACAGATAGAATCTGCCTGCTTTAGTGGGACAGCTGCCTTCATGGAAGTGAGAATTCAGTCAGTGGTGGTTGAATTTATTCTTAATCATGTGGATGTTCTCTTCAGCTGCAAAATTAGTGCAGTCATTCAGGATGGGGCAGGTATGACTAAGCTCGTTCTCTCTATGAAAATGACTTCTCCTAAAAGCATGAAAATGGGAAAATCAATTTTCCTTGTTGTATGAATAGAAACAGATGATGTTAGACAATTTTCTAATTCCTTTAACATCATATCAAGACGATTTAATGTGTATAAAGAAAATATCACATGTAGAGGTAACTTGGCAATGTTTAAGTTCGCAGTAGTCTTTTTAGTAATGTTGCTTTTTACTAAATTATATTGAAAAATAGTTTTTTCAGTGATGTTCTCGAAGCTATCAAAAGTTGAGTTTACCTCATCATCTTCCCTGAAAAACCTTTCATCTTTACCCTTCTTTCCACTCCTATTGTCCCCATTATAATTAAGGCCCTCCTTGGTAATGGATATTACTACAGACTGTAAATGATCTTGCTTCATCTTTTCACCTTTTCAGCCTTATTTCACATTATTTTCACACAGTCTCGTTTAACAACTCGCTATATCCATATCTTGTTCTCCTGTCTCCCGTCAGTCATTTAAACATAGCTTCCTTGAGCCCTGTAGCGGACCACATTTCTACTTTCAGAATCCTTCTTCTCTCTTTAAGCCTCACTCAGGTGGAGCCTCCTCTGTGATGCCACCTCAGTGTTGTCTTACTCTGGTGTTTTGCAGATAGTAAGCACTTCATAAATACTTGTGCTTTTATTCGTTCATGCCTTCTCTGATTTCCCCTCCCCTTTTCAACTGAAAATGATTATCCTTTCCTTACGTATCACATATTCTGGCCTGTACACGTAGTGATTTTCTAACAAGTATTTTAATTGTGTATTTGATTCATCCCACTCCTCAACTAGAGTGTACTCGTCTTGATACTAAGGACTTCGTTTTTTTCTACCTGGGAATAGCAAATACTTAGCACAGTATGGTCCCTTGTAGGTAGCTTCACAAATGTTTCTTGCATTGAACTGGTATTTTAGATTTTTTTTTAGGGCAGAAGAGAGAATACTACCTATTTTTGTTTTATATACACCTATCTTTTTCCTGTGCTAGGAAGTCTAACTTTCCCTTTACATTTGAAGCTTCTCTTTCAAGACCCAAGTCCCTGCTGGTGTCTTCTCCATCCACCAAATTGCTGACCTTGGAGGAAGCTCAGGCACGAACACAAGCTCAAGTCAGTTCTCCAACTGTGCCTGACAACAAATACATTGAAGTGGGAGAAGGGCCTGCTGCACTTCAAGGAAAATTCCACACTATAATCGAGTTCCCTCTGGAAAGGTGAAGTAACTGATTTTCATCCAGGCTCAGGTTTTAATCCCATATTTAATATTCTAACCAAGGAAAGACTCCAGAATAGTTTATTTGCTTGGGTGTGAGTCATATTAGTCAACTCATAATAAATGCTTAGTGTGACATGGAACCCAAGAAAACTACTGAGTGCTCAGCCTGGGTTAAAAGGAGCCTAGCATCTAGGAGCAAGGCTGTGGCAGTCTCTCTGTAGTCTGCCCTCAACATATCACATCTAAGGTGCAGTGAGGTTCTAAGCACCGTTTTTTAGGAAAGATAAGTAAGAACTCATGTCATTATGAAGATTGGCTGAGGGAAATAAAGATGTTTAGCCTGAAAAGGGGTAAGGGGAGTTAGTATAGAAAGACATGACAGCCATTTTCAAGTATTTTCAAGAGCTATTCATCAAAGAGCGATTATATTTATTTTGCGTGGTCCCAGAGCAGAACAAGCACTGAGTAGAAGCAGCAGAGTGTTATCTTAGCAGGTGGTGGGTTTTCCCTCACTGGAAGTCTTGAATTAAAGATAAGTGACCCCTTGTCTGATAGTTCTCGAGGAGATTCTTAGTCATATATGGGTTGGATTTGATGGCCCTGAGGTCCCTTCCAACTCTGAAATTCTGTGACTGAGTACATAAAGTGTATTCTTTTAATAAGCAGCTTCCTGCTTATTAAAATAATCTATTAAAATAATTATTAAATAATTATTAAATATTTCTATTTAAATATTTATTAAAATAATCTATTAAAATATTAATTATATTTTAATTAAAAATAATCTATTAAAAAAGCTGTTTTCACAGGGATAATTCTCAAGAGTATTCACATTTCCACTGTACATAAGTTGATTTTCTATCTGATATATATCATTGAAGGATTTTAGTTTTGTGTTTAATGTTGAAGTGGAACAACTTACCTTTAGGAGGAAATGCCTGGACACAAGCAGTGAATTGCCTTATCATAGATCCTAAAGAAGGATAGGGTCCCTTTCTGTGATTCCATGATATAAATGCAGCAGCTGCACTATCTCCTTCTCTTTAGAGTTGGAAAGGACTTGAGAGGTCAATTAGGCTCTTTACTTAATTTTACTTGTAACTTAAAGCAAAATAGATAACTTAAAAGCATAATAAAGTTCTTTGATTAAAAGTCCTTTCTCTCCTGTTTTAATGTAGATACAGATCTCTAAAGTATGACTCTGTACACATGAAGGAGACAGTCATTTTTAGATGGTGTAGAACCAACACGTTTTCTTAGGACCACTGTTTTCCATATTCTAGGTGTTCTTTCCTCATTTTAGATATGTAACTATTATAACATTTCCTAAACACAAAATCAAATCATAGATTTTCTTTACCAAAATCTCTCTCAGATTTTTGAATTGCCATACTAAAGTGGTTATCTTAAATATTTAGGATACTAGTTTTTTACCCTAGCTAGCATCTCTGACCTTGACATCACCTTTTTTTACTTTTTTGCCTAATTCTCTGTCTTGCCATACCTCCCATTTATCATTTTTCTTTGTCTCCTACCTTTGTTTTTCTTTACATTCTACAGCATGCATGGCAGTCAGGTTCTGCTTGCTTTATTGTTAGGGAAAATAGCATCTCACACTTCAAACACTCCTCCATTTTTAAAAAATATTCCAGTTTTGAATAACTCTTACCCCTTTGTTTTTCTGCCACATGTCCATCTATTTTATTATACACCTATATATAATGTGTGTTTGTATCTACATATGTAATTATATGTATATATTAATACCTCTGCTTTGTAACTTTGTTTGATAGCAGCATTGTTCTTTGTGTTCTTTAGCTTGTCCTATGTATTTCTCTCTCCTCATCTATATGATGAAATTCACTTTCAAATAAAAGCCCTGCTTCCTTCTTTAAAAATCTACATAGTGTGAGAAACCTAAAATTTTTCTCTTACCCAAATATTTCCTATTCCATTTCTTAGATAAGGTCAGATGTTGCCAATGTTGAGAAGGAAACAAATTTGTATGAGGCAGTGTGGATTGAGCACTAGATTTTTAATTGGAGGACGTGGATTCAAACCCTGACTTTGATATTTTCTTTGACCACGAATAAACCGCTTTACTTTTCTCAAACTCACTATCTTCATCTATAGAATGAGTGGATTGGACTTAGAATGCTGTCAGTATGTAGTTCTTCAGTACTATTCAGATAATGATTTGTTTGGTAAACATTAGCTTTATGGTATACTAAAGCATATATAAAACTATTTCAGTTTGACATTTTCCAAATGTCTTAGATTTTCCCATGTTTCTTATTTTCTTGTAATAACTTGGCCCTTGGGTATCTTAGCGTTGATTTCTTCTCTTTATTGTCTTAGGAAAAGACCCCCAAACAAAATGAAGAAATCTCCTGTGGGCAGTTGGCGTTCCTTTTTCAATTTAGGGAAATCATCATCTGTTTCCAAGCGGAAACTTCAGCGTAATGAGAGTGAGCCTTCAGAGATGAAAGCAATGGCTCTGAAAGGTGAGTGCCCTCTGCTTGAGCTCACATCAGAATTTTTTTCTTTACCCCAAATCAGTGCTTGTTAAGGCTGTGACCTGATTTCAAGGAGACAGGGCAAGGGCCTAACCCCAGTAGATGTTTTATCAGTCTATCAGAATATTACAGGATGATTTCCCTCCCTTGTCTCAATGTTGGCAAATTCTGGCCTTGGTTCTGACACAGCTACACCGCATTCTCCAATCATTATCTATCATTCAATCCTCTCAGGTCATTGGCCCCCACAGGACAGATATAATTTAACCATGACTCCGACACTTAGAGCAGAGGCACAGTCAAAATTCCTCCCTTGCTCTGCCCCTAGTTCACCTCTTGGCTGCAGCAAGCACCCTTCAGCACAGCCCTGGGATGAGAGTGAGTAAGAGTCCTGTGACCCTCCCTGACCTAGTATCCTGGGTAGGTGGGTTGCACTCTACATTTGTAGATTTCATTGCATTATCTTTCCTTTAACACTCACCCCTCTTTTGAATTTTACTGTTACTGTTAAGAATACAACCAGATACCCAGGTTTGCATCCTTAGTATCCTATATGTACATAACTTATAAATAAGTGAATGTACATATATTGGAAATATGTGCTCGGACCCTCTTTACAGATTAAGGGAGCACAATTTAAAAAGTTTGCCTCTTCTGTATACACACTCAACAGTAAGTTATCTGACCATACTATCACACAAAGTTATTTATATTACATATAGTCAGCATCTGCTTATATAACTTCTTTGATTACATGCATATAAGGTACTCTAAAAATGAATAGCGTAATAAATCAAATAGACACACATAGGAAATTGTTTACTCAAAATGTGTAAATATATAACATTTATAATTGCATATATGTAACTTTAAAATGTTTTGCATTGGTTTTAATACTTTACATTTTGTAGTGAATGCCATCTTTTGTGTTTTATGTAGACTACCATAGGGCATAGCATATCTTTGGATTTTATTGAATGCGATACCTAATGTCTTATCACACTGCATAGTTATGTAGCATTAACTTCCAAAAAAACCCACCACATCTTTGTGGCCATGTGGCTCAAGGTTAGAGTATGTAAATGATCAGCACAAAAGTACCACTAGAAAAACAACTTCAGGCACACAAACCTTACCATCTAACTTTAGTAAACATTCCTTTAGGAAGGAAAGAGCACTTTTAGGGGTATAGTGTTCAAGTCAGTAAATATTTATTGACTTCCTTTTATGTACCCAGCTGGAGAGAGACAGAGGAAAATAGTTCCTGTCCTTAAGAGATATACAATCATACAAAAAATGAAATTTATAAGTATAAAGTAAATAGAAAACAATACAAAATAGTATTAGACCAAGTGCTAAATTGAAGATATAATATGGTACCAAATGGATATATTGATATTCATCAGCTTAAAAGTATACAAATAAAAAATGTTGTTCCTTTTCACAACAAATACATAGATAGTAAATAATAAAAATATTATGTGCTTTGATTTTGATTCTTCAGGGAGCAGGGCAGAAGGAACCCTTCGCTCAGCTAAAAGTGAAGAGTCTCTTACTTCCCTTCATGCAGTTGATGGTAAGAATGAAAGCACCAGTTAATCTACAGTATATTTTAATTTTTTAAAATACTATAACATTGTCTGTATTTTAAGTATCCATCATATCCTTTGAGACAGTCTGTTGATGAACATTTAGCCTTTGTCTTATTAAGTACTCTGATGTTTGTTCAGATGAAGTTGTTTCATGGTTTGGTGTACTGCCAGTCTTTAATCTTTGCTCTTGGGTTTGCACGTACATAATTTAAGTATTTTACACTTGGTAATAATATCTGATTCAAAACTTGCTGTAAAGTAGTATGTTTATTAAATTTCACTACATGGAGACAATGCTATCCATTAAGTCATTAAAACTCTACATTAAAAAAAAAAAACAAATTCTACTGAGAATCATAGATCTAGAAATTGAAGATTTCAGAGGTCATATGGTCCAAAACCTTAGTTTTCGTTTTTGTGGTTGTTGTTGTTGAGGGAAATAGCCTGTCTGGAGGCAAAGGTTCAGAGCATCTGTGGTACCAGCATGAAATCAGTCCCGTAAGCTGAGGTTAACATCATTTCTCCTTTCTGTGATAACATTTTGAAGAATTCTCTGCCATGAAAGTCCTCTGTTTGGGGAATTCAAAGTTTAAGAGCCTAGTGATGCTAGACCTTTTATTCTTCTCTTCCCCCTCTCCAAAATAAAATAACATTTTAGTGACTTCAAGTTAGCATTGCGTGACAAAGTAAAACAGTTACTTTTCATTGTGCTTATTATATGCATTTGAAAAGAAGTCTTGTACAAGCATACATCTTTGTACTTTTCACTGTTTTCTAATCAGAGTATTCACATTAACTCAGCTCCTCACAATTTCCATGTGAGGTCAGTGATGAGTATTCCTAAAGGCATAAAGAAAAGAACTTGCTCAAGGTCACAAATTGAGTCAGTGGTAAAATTAGAAATTGAAGTGAGGAGTTTTTTTGTCTGTGCTCTTGGCTTGTCCATTAAATGCTGCTTTCCCCGCCTTTCCTCACTCATCTCAAATCTGCAGTTGTTTGGTATTCCACATTTGCTTTTTGGATTATTTTGCTTCAACACTAAGTGGTCTATATATATTCACTGGCTATTATCAGAAAGCAAAATCCATCTGCTTGTTAGATGATGCTATGTGTATGGGATATTAATTATTTTATATTATTATTTGTTACCAGGTGACTCTAAACTCTTCCGACCCAGGAGACCCCGGTCTAGCAGTGATGCATTGTCTGCCTCTTTTAATGGAGAAATGCTTGGAAACCGCTGTAATTCCTATGATAATCTGCCCCATGACAACGAAAGTGAAGAGGAAGAAGGACTCTTACATATTCCAGCCCTCATGTCCCCTCATTTGGCTGAAGATGTTGACTTAAGCCCACCAGACATTGGAGTAGCCAGCTTGGATTTTGATCCCATGTCATTTCAGTGTAGTCCTCCCAAGGCTGAATCAGAGTGCTTGGAAAGTACTGCCTCCATCTTAGATTCAATGGGATTTCCCAAGGACAAGCCAAGCACCAGTAAAAAGGAACCAGAGGCAGGGAGTCAATCTCAGACTCCTGGCAGTACTACCAGCTCTGAACCTGTCTCTCCACTTCAGGAGAAATTAAGTCCATTCTTTACCCTGGACCTAAGCCCAACTGAAGATAAAACATCCAAGCCATCCTCATTCACAGAGAAGGTTGTTTATGCTTTTTCTCCAAAAATAGGACGGAAATTAAGTAAATCACCCTCTATCAACATATCAGAGCCAATCTCAGTGACAGTTCCCAGTCGGGTGTCAGAAGTCATTGGTACAGTCCCAAACTCGACATCACAGAATGCATCTTCCCCAACCTGGAACAAGGGTTTTGGAGAAAGTGACATCATCAGTAGGTCCCCCACTCAGGTAGTAATGATGAAAACAAATGAGACAGATTCCCAAGAAGTATGCCAGTCCGAAGTCCAGGCCCTGGACCAGGTGGCTGCTGAGACAGTAGGATTGCCAGGGAAGGTGGAACAGGTCATCTCCAGCAGTCAGAGTAAGGCTGTATCTTCTGGACAGGCTCAGACAGGTAGTGTTGGTTTTCCTCCATTCTTTCTTTAAGTTCAAAGGGATCTGCGATGCATTATGCCACCTGTGCCTTTAAAAAAGGGAAATAAACTTCAGAGGGCATGCTTTTCAGGGTTGTGCCAATGACTCGAGCCCTAATAAAACTCCTGAGGGCTAACAGTCCTCATCAAGGCCTCAGAGTCCCATTTGTGTCTTTGGACAGTCAAAATTCATGGATAATTTTTGCACAACTTTGTAGATCTGGATTCACATATAAGACTTTTTAGTAAGAATTTTCCAGCACTTGAAGGGACTTTGGGGACCCAAAACCTTGTTTTCTCATTATTCTTTTTCAAGCCAGAGAAGGGTACTTGCCTTTTCTGCTTTCCATCTCTGTAGAGTTCTCAGTGGAGACCTCTGGACAATTTGTTTTAGTTTTCCTTCTGAACCAGCTGTACTTTCTACAGCTTTTTGCATGTGAGACAGAAGATCAAAGATGGCCATTGTGAGATGTGAAAAGCGCCTTTTTTTTTTTTATTGGTCAGAGGGGGAATATTTTGCTGTCCATGCAGGATAACAGACTACTTTTTCACTCTCATTTTTTTTCCTAATTTCCTACTAGGAGCAGTTGCCCATGACTCCCCTCAGGATCTCGTTCCTGTGAGTTCAGTCTCTCTTATCCCACCACCACCGCCTCCAAAAAATGCCGCACGTATGTTGGCCTTAGCATTGGCTGAATCTGCACAGCAAGCTTCAAGTCAGTCATTGAAGAGACCAGGAAATTCTCATGCTGGTTGTCCAAATTATGGAGACACTACAGTGGTGACACCTGAAGATAAACAGTCCAGTTCTTGTATTAGTTTTCCTTTAGATAAGACCTGTTTCCATTCTAATATGCCATCAGAACAGCTTCACCTCCAAAACACTCCATCTGGAAATTCTGATCAGCTTAAAGTGGGTGTAGCAGTGGCTGAGGACCACTCCAAGTCAATTCCAGTGGAATCTAGGGAGCAGGCATACCACTCAGTTGATTCACCAGTGAATCAGGCTCATATGATCTGTTTCTCTGGGGACCCAGAAAAGGCTGAAATTCCTATGGCAGCAGTAGTGGATTCGGACAAGGCTGAGAGTCATGTTGTTTTGCATGAGAACCAAGGGAAGACCAGTGTTCGAACTGTTTCATTTGGGAACCAAGATGAACCCCATATTCACTTTTCCAGTGTAGACCAGCTTCTTTCCCCTCTGGATACATCTGTAGATAAATCACAACTTTCCTCAGAACCTGAAGAAAAGGTAACCCCACCTTTCAGTTTGCCTGTGGACAAAATTCACCCTCCTCCTGGGTCCCCTGTAGACAAAGCCACTCCAGCTCCAACAACTTACATGACAACTAGTCCAGCACCAAGTGAAATAAACACCAGGGAAACTAGCTGGGATGTGACTGGTCAGCCTATATCTTCTGCTGACCTTGTCACCACCCTTCAGCGCAGCCATAGAGCTAACCGTCCTCCTCTGTCCCACTCTTCTCAGAGACCAGCAGAGCAGCAGCTGGTGGTGGGACAGGTACCAGCCGCAACCAGTATAGGACTAAATAATTCTCACAAGGTAAGAAGGGGAGGGAAAATGATGTGCAATATACCTTTTCCAAAGGTATGTTTATTGTTCACAGGTGTGAAGAGCCATTTTGTTCAGGTATGATCGCATAGGTTTGGATCCTATGGAATGCTTCTGGAAGTACTTTACGTTTCAGATTGGAATCTGGTATTTCCCAAATTGAGTGACTTATCAAGCATCTTGAGTTGGCACTGTTTGCTATCTCCCTCTCTGTTGGTTTTGCGTTGGGAATGGAGCAAGACAGCGTTGTGACCAAATCACTGCGGCTTGATTATGTCTTCTCCCTTTTCTTCCTAGGCCGTTCAGGTGCTTCACTGAATAGTAACTCAAAGAAGCATGGTCCGTTGAGTCAAACTGGACTTTAGGTATCAGGGTTTACAAGTTCTTTCTTTATGTCCGCCACTGACTGACTGTGACTTTGGGCAAGTCATTTAACCTCTGTGCCTCAATTACAACTACCAAAAAGAGATATAGGATGACAGATTTCTTGTATGTAAATAAGACATTTTATAATTCCTATCTACCAACCACTAGAGAAATGCAAAAAACTTAATGGTATTAACACTACTAGATACATTTTTAAAACTTTTAACCAGCAGCTTTGATCACAGTCAAGCACTTGTCTTAAATGAATATTGTATAGGGGGTACTAAAGTTAAAATCTAGATTATTTTTTATTCTAAGCACTATAGGTTTCTTACAGTCAGCAGAGAGAGGCCTTGTGGTACAGTGCATGAGTCATGGGATCAGAGTCAGAGGACCTCAAATTCAGGTCCTGCTTCAGCTATTACTATGGCATACATGTTCATGGACACACCACTTAACCTGTCTGGGCTTCAATTTCCTTTTCTGTAAAATGAGAGGATTGGACCGGATGACCTTTACAGTTCCTTCCTTCTGTAGTTCTGTTATCCTATGATCCTATGAATGCAAGCAAAAAGGACCTAGATTTCTGGTTCACAGAAGAAGGTGCTGTTTCTAGAATCCCCATTGCTGGCTTGCCATACTGGCCACATGGTTAGATCTGCCTTCTGAGGCCAAAGTGAAGCAACTCTCAGGGTAGAGGAGAGCTCTGCCTTTGATTTAGAATTTACCTTAGAAAAGCTACTTGCTTTTTGTTCCCTTGAGCTGGTCCAGCATACAGAGTGATCAGCCACCATTCACAAATTTCTCTTGATAGTTTAACTACATTATATCTGATGGAAAGTTCTTATTGTTTAGGCCAACTAAGATAAATGTACTGTACGTTAATTAGTAGTAGGGTAGAAATATATATTTAGAGTGGGAAATCAGCCAGGCTAAAGTAATTCTACAAATAAGAAAATATCAGCACTTCTAAAATAAAAGCAGCAGAAGATCTTCCTTTTTCCCACCTGCAGAGAAGTCTGCTTTTGTTATCTAGGGATACTAGCTAGGCAGGTCAGGTGAATATGCAATTGTGATTGACTCTATATCTTGGCCCATAGAAAGGAGCAAAAAACCCAAAGCAGATAACACCCTGTTTGTTCTCTCAATAGGCTCGTGGAGTAGCGTCAGCTCCAGAGAAGCCAGCTGAGCCCAGAGGAGCAGAATCCTCTTCCATCTTCACCTGTGATGGTAGTAGTACAACCACTCGATGTGCCACCTATGCTTCTGTTATTCCCCCAGGCCTTCCTGAAAAGGTCTGGGAGGGTACAAGGGCCCCCACTCTCCACCTGCGTTCGGGGTCTGTTCCTGTGCACACCTCCCAAGGCTTCACCCTGCCAGTCC
Source organism: Bettongia penicillata ogilbyi (assembly GCA_023548195.1). NCBI lineage: Eukaryota > Metazoa > Chordata > Mammalia > Diprotodontia > Potoroidae > Bettongia > Bettongia penicillata. The sequence continues at coordinate 2,440,941 of JAJHZJ010000560.1, read as the reverse complement.
CACCCACGAGGACGATGGATAGTAAGATTGCTACAGCCTTACACTCCAGTAATACAGATGCAGCCAGTACTTCAAATTACCATTCCTTCATCCTTGCTTCATCAGCTTCCATGGATGATGCTTTGCCTCCACCACCACCTGTCCCTCAGCCTAAGCATGCCTCTCAGAAAACATACCCTTCTTATATAAGGCCTGATATCACGACTGACTCTCTTGGGGCAGAAAATTGTTTGCATCTTGGCTTGGCTTCAGCCTGTCAGTATCGTCCACAGAGTGTTCCCCCACACCACCATAAACCTGAGCAGCACCAAGTCTATGGTTCCAGATCAGAGACACCAAGTTGCATGGGTCCACGTTATAATACATATATACCCCCTGGGAAAAATTCATCTGGGTACCATTCTAAGCCATGCAGCCGGGTTGAGTATGTGTCCTCTGTAAGCCCATCCCTTCGGAGTGCTTGTTATCCTGAAGACATTCCTCCATACCCCACTATCCGCAGAGTGCAGTCCCTACATGCCCCTCCATCTTCTATGATCCGTTCTGTCCCCATTTCTCGGACAGAAGTACCCCCAGATGATGAGCCATCCTATTGCCCAAGACCCCTTTACCAATATAAGCCATATCAGTCCTCACAGGCCCGTTCAGATTACCATGTAACTCAGCTACAGCCTTACTTTGAGAATGGCAGAGTTCACTACCGGTACAGTCCTTACTCTGGTTCTTCTGGTCCCTATTACAGTTCAGATGGCGCCTTCTATGATGTGGATGCTTATAGCACAGTACAGTTGAGGCCACTACATCGCATGCCCAACCGTGACTTCAATTTCTACAATCCCAGGCTCCAAGGAAAGAACTTGTACCGTTACCCTGGATTACCCTCTCGTCCCCAGGGCAACATTGTTGGCTACCTTTCTGGGAATGAACACAATCTTATCAATGTGACGTCAACAGCTGATATGAAACATATGTACACTTCATGGGACTTGGAAGACATGGAGAAATACCGCATGCAGTCCATCCGACGGGAAAGCCGAGCACGGCAAAAAGTTAAAGGGCCAGTTATGTCCCAGTATGACAACATGACCCCCGCTGTGCAGGATGACATGGGTGGGATTTATGTCATCCATCTAAGGAGCAAATCAGATCCTGGGAAAACTGGACTTCTTTCAGTGGCAGAAGGGAAGGAAGGGAGATATCCCACCAAGGCAGTTACCCCAGAGGGAGATGACCGCTTCTATAAAAAGCATCCTGAGCCAGAGTTAGACAGAGCCCATTACCATAGTGGCTATGGCAATGGGCAGTCAGAGAAGCCATCTCTCCCTCTGAAGCAAAGCAGCCTCAGGAACAGAAAAATTCATGACATGAGCTCCAATCCCTCCGAGCACAGGGCACACCAGGAAGTAAGCCATAGGCAGTTATGTGAATCAAAAAATGGGTCCCCTTATCCCCCAGGAACTGGCCAGTTAGATTATGGTACCAAAGGTGCCCCAGACTCTTCTGAACCAGTGAGCTATCATCCTGCTGGAGGCAAATATAGTACACTAGGCCAGGAGACTTTGAGACTGAACCACAGAGAAGTGAGGCCCTCTGAAGACCTAGATCGGCCACGTATGCGGCAGCCCCCTGCCTCGGAGAAACTCTCAAGAGACTGCTATAAGGAAGATGAGCATCCCACGCAGGCTGTTCCCCCACCTAAACCAGAGCGGAGTCACAGTCTGAAACTCCATCATACACAAAGCATGGAGAGGGACCCCAATCTCCTGTACCAGTACCAAACGCATGGCAAACGCCAAAGCAATATGACTGTATTATCTCAGTATGAGAATTTAGATGACTATCACCCCATGCCTCAGCACCAGCGGGGAGGTTTTGGAGGAGGAGGAGGAGGAATAGGTACATTCATACCTCCTGGCTTTCCCCATCCACAAAATAGGACATATGCCACAGCTCTGGGTCAAGGTGCTTTCCTTTCCACAGAGTTGTCCTTGCAGAATCCTGAAACACAGATCCATGCAGAATGAGCCCTGGAAACAATAGAGTTAAAGCAGCCTCTGCTGGACAGTGGACTGTTTTATTTTTTCAACGACCAAAAAGATTAAAAAATACACAAAAAATGAAAAAAAAACAACCAAAATATCCCAATAAGAAAAGGAAACAAACCATCATCTTTTCTCCTTATCACCACATTCCCCATCCACAGACTCTGTTGTGTGTGTATCATTTAAGGGAGGCCTGAATGAGAGTTTCATTTTTAATATATAGCAAAGAAATTTTGTCACAGACCAAATTCACTGGAGAAGGCAAATTTAGAATGAGATGGGTGCTGCTGCTGCTGCTTTTAAGTAAAATTAACATTGTCTTTTTTTTTTTTTTGGTACTTAGTATACATAGTATGGAGAAATCTACATTAATTGCTGGTAGGATTTTACTTCTATTTTGGGTTCCTATTTAACCCCCTCCCCCCCAGTAAATACTGAGTGGCAACCCCAGAATATCAGGTCATTTTCACCTAATTACCTCCTCTCTTTGAGAAGTCAGGTATACTAAAGTCAGAAAACTGAAATTTTAATTAGGAAAGAATTATTATTAAGAAGTTAATTTAAGCATTTTAAAAAAGAAATGACTTGTCCCCTCAGCCTGAAAATGTTTTTTTTAAATGTATGATTCTCAGCACCCCATGAAAGCTGTCTGTTTTTTTTCAGTGTTCTGTTAATAACCTTGGGTGAATACAAAAAACAATTTTTCATTAGAATGACAATGAAGCTTCTAAATGAAAGAAAAAAATCCTCTTTATTATTGTGACTTAGTTAACATCAGAAACTATCAGTTCTTTTAATATGCTTATTACCATTGAGTTTTTATAAAAGACCTTGGTAAATTATAGTTTCTAGTATAAACATTTCATGCCAGTGTCTTGAAAAATATAGCAGCATGGTTTGGCTGGACAAACACAGAGAACATACCCTAATTTACAAATTTACTTTGTGTTGATTTTTTGTTTCTAAACCAGAGTGCAGGTTACCTGGGAATTCTTAATGTGAGTGCCAGTTATTTATGAGAACATGTAAGCTATTATAATAACCACTTAGTACATTGTACCGTATCATCATCAGTGGAACTCTGTGCAGTTACCATGTTAAGTACTGAGTAAATACATGTTCTTCGTTTACTGTGTATTTAGTGTGATCCCTGTTTTATCGTAATTGCCATTCACACCAGCATTTCAGGTACATCACTTTGTAACTGTAGAAATGTTATGTATATTTAGTACCCAAAACTGTTTTTAATAATAACTCACATGAATTCCTTATTACAATAGGAATAAGACAGCTCTTTCCAGCCAAATAGTTTCCTTTTTCTGTATTCCCTCTCATCACAGCTATACTAGATTAGCAGTGCAGTTGTCTATTTCTAAAAGAATATAGTTTGACATTTCATTATACAAGACTTACTAATGCTTGAGTTTTAGGCATTAACATCTTTAAAATGCACATTTTGGTGAAGACAGAGAATCTCTTTCAATTTAGTGGATGAGAATTTCTCTGACTTGTTTTTTAACTTGGAGTGAGTTTCATTCAGTGAAAAAAGAAAACGGAAACAAGTGTTTCTGAGGCTCCATGCTGCTGTCATTGCTGTGAAACCACAAATCCTAGGGCTCGCATCATTTCATCTTTGATCCTCAAGGTCACGTCATTGCTATTTTCAGCAATTAAGTAACAAAAGATTTAACTGTCATGTCATAAAAAAATCTTTTTGGAGGTGGGGGGGTAACGATCTCTAAAAAGTTTTCTTTTTTGATCTCTCAGCTTTGGTCACAGTTACTTCAACAGCAGTGGTCTAAATATTCAGTTAAGTGTGTGTCTCCAGTAGAAATTGGGGAGCAACTGATATTTTTTTTGCATGAAATTGGCCTGTGGAAGTTCATATAGTTTTATAAAATGCACAGATCCAGCTAGAATAGAAAAAAAAATCATTACCTTCGTGATAATTAATAAGCATTTATTAAGCACCAGCAATATCCCAAGCACCAGTAGGTACTAGGGATATACATTCAAAGAATGGAACAATCCCTACTCTCAAAATATATTCTGACATTAAGAAATTTAATAGCATACTCCCACATGACTTGAATTATTTGATGCATCTACCAGTCAGCTAAATTTCAGTTTTCATCACTAAGAATTTCTTAACCCTGGCTGTCCCTTGACTGTCATCAGATCAATAGAGCAACTCAGTTGACCCATTGGCAATACCAATTTGATAGTCCATCATAGCTTGATGATTGGAGGGAAGGGAAAGGCAGCAGGGTAGGGGGACTATTACAGAGTAGGTTTGCATGATTAGTAGTAATTGTATGCCCATGAAGGAAATGATTGAAGAAAAGCCTGCTTAATCAATCCATTTTTTATGTATGCACATTTTCCACCCCTGAATCATAAAGCTGGGAAAGACAAAATGCTAAAGTTTTTTCTTGGAGAAACTCCTAACTATAAGTCCACAGGTAAATAGCTTGATATAGATAATGGCTCAAAGGAACATTAAATTTGTCAAAACTATGAACTCTGGACAAAGTCTACAGTTGTTTTCTCTAATGCAGACACAGCCTTAATTATGTATTCAGTTATTTGAAGAAGAACTTTGCATGGTCTCTTTCTTGCTAATACTATGGGGTAGAAATTGGATGGCAAATCACTGTGAGCCAAGTTACCTCAGCATAAGTCACCTCACAGTGACTTCACAAACCTAGAAATGGCATTGAAGTTAATATTTTTAATTTTGACATGGGGCATCATCATGGACAAAAATGGAGCTGCCTTATGCATTGAACCTATCATCTAGGTCTTTCATTCTTTTGCTAAATCTCTAGTATTTTATCCTTTTGACTAAATTGGTGGTCTACTCCATTTGATTTGGCTAACAAATTTTCTCATGTTGTCAGACTGCAGAATTTTCAAAGTCTCAAAGGTGCCATTTTATTTTTAGTTCCTCTCATCTGAGCCTAACTTCATCTTTTGTTTGGTTTCCTTTTAAACATAAAAGTTCCCTGAGATTGTCCTAAGAATGCTCTATGCATCTGTCCCCTTAGCCCTCCATATTTCCCATAAAGGAAGATATTTTGTGAAAAAAGTTAGGGTCAGGTTGGAAATACACAGATAACAGAAAATGTGCTTCTTTGAAGAGGGAACACTTGTATGACGAAAGAGTGGGGAAGAAAGAGCAAGACATTTCATCTTTTGGGTGGCAGTTTGGTATGCAGTATAGCCAGTTTAAAATGCATTATCCCCTTTGGTTACAGAAGGAACAAATATATCTACCCTTTGCATCCTTCTGTGTCCCCACCCCTATCTATTGCTCATCCCATTAGTATGTTGGCAAAGCATTGTCTCAAAGACATGTAAGGAAATAATAATGAAAGTAAAAGAATGTTTGGAAGTTATTTCAGAAAGGATTAGAGGCATGTGATTTTCAGTCCCGAGTGCTACAGGAGTGTCAGGTATGATAAATTTTAACTGTGTGCATGAAAATGCCAGTGCAAAAGGTGGGCAAGGGGGAGGGAAAGAACCCCCCTCTCCCTCAATAGCTGGTTTGTATTTTTATGGTCAAAGAATGAGATGAGGTTGTTTTGCAGTTTATGTTATGCAGTAGAAAACTTGATTCTTCAACCATGACCCGCATGATAACTGTCCTAGGAAGTTTTGAATCACACTTCTGAGTTCTTTTAACTTTAATTTATATAATGTCTTATTTTTATGTTTTAATATTTTGTGAACTGGTGTAAAATATATATGCTGAGAAGCTCATGTATTTTTTGTAAATAATTTTGTGGCTTATTCTTTGCCCCATATGTAAATATTTAGATTACCACTTCCAACCTTGTATAAGGCTGACGTGGGGTTCTGGTTTTGGTTTGGGGGAGGGGTTTTTTGTACTGTTATGGGAAAATCCAGATTGAGATGTCTTGTGGTTTAAATCAAATGTCCCACCGAGGTCAATTCAAATATACAAGTCAACAGAAATAATTCAGGTTAAAGCAGATATCTTTGTGTCTATGTGTGTTTATTTCTCTAAAATTTAAAAGCTAGGAAGTGTGGGCTGGAAGGAACTGAAGTTAGGAAAGGGCTTTGGGGCCAGAAAGAAATGTGTTAAATTGACCATTCTAAATCATATGACTTTGGCCACCTAGCTTTACTCTTAGGCCCAAATATAAGGGTAACTTCACAATTTCTGAAGCTTCTTGACCCCTGCTGGGATTTTAGGGTGGACTTAGGAATTCTATAATTATCCCAAAGAGTCTTCTCCTGACATGATATGACTTCCAGTCTTGGGGTTTTCTAGTTGACTGAATGTTTGGGGGCTCCATCTTCCAACCCTAGCAATTCTGCATCAGTCCAGATTTCTGGAGTGTACCCCAGAGGAACTCATAACATCATGACGATGTGGTCTTGGAAAGAGTCATTTAGGGTTCCGAACCAAACATCCCAAAAGCTGCTCGGAATATGAGGGCCTGTAAAGGTGCTGTGAGTTCAACCCCTTGTAGCAAAATGCCTTAGTTCATTATGACAAATGAAACTTAGCTTATTTCCCTCAAGCCTAAGCATGTTCTTATTTCAGCAAGTATTACTTCTTCCTACACCACTTACCCAGCGTTGTTCCTCCCAACACTAAAGTTTTTTCAGAATAGGCACTTCTTTCCTGTGGTGATTAAGCTACTTTGGAAGTTCTCACCTTTCAGGTTTTGGAAGTCTCATGCAAATCCAAAGTGCTATTGAACTGTTCCTGAACTATGAAGCTTTGAATATAGAGAGTCTCAGGAAATTCTTTTCCTGAAAAGTTTCCTGGGAGGGTTGCCTCTTTACACACAAAATTTTCTTTTATTTTAGACATTTGTGCTGAAAATATTTTTTACGGTATTAAGCTAAAATACAGCACAACAATGGCTTGTTCAAAATGCCTCTTATTTCATAAAGGTAGAGAGGTTTGCTGCTACACTGAATGGCTTCAGATAACTTACTCTATGGTTCACCCACCTATAAGGTTCTCAGTTTTCTTTGCTATCAGCTGACACCTCTAATTAATGTAACTGCCTGTTGCCCCTAAATGCTTTCTAAATTGCCATTTCTAATCTATAATCATTTCAAAAACCAGATGAGCATTCTTGTTGTAAATGATAACACCTCATTCACCATCTTCAACTATTTTAAGAGCCACCATCATCTCAAAGAGGGATTAAATGTAAGAGATCTTTGCATCTAGAGCTGAAAGAGATCTCAAAGGTCGTTTAACCATTAAGAAAAGAACAAAGTGTTTACTAGTGCCAGACATTACACTAAATACTTTACAAGTATCTCATTAGAGCCTCATGACAACCCCAGGAAGTGCATGCCATTGTTACTCCATTGTACATATGGGGAAACTGAGGCAGAGTTGGAGTACTTGCCCAGGGTCACAAAGCTAAATTTGAGGCCAGATTTGAACTCTGGTCTTTATACTTCAGCAGCCTGTCACCTAGTTGTCCCATTTTAAAGATGAAACAGATCCAAGGAGATTATATGACTTGGCCATGGTCCTACAAGTAGAAGGTTTTAGGCAGGATTTGAACCTAAGTTCCATGTCCTGAGAGAAAGCACTTCCTCCATTACACTGACATGTTCTGCTCAAAGGTAAAACTAGAAAGTAGTGGGTAGACATTGCAAGGAAGAAAATTTGGTCTTCACCTAATGAAAAACCACCTATTCTACAGCTCTAGAATTTGGAAAGAGCTGCGTCACAAGGGTATGGCTTTAATCATTACTGGAAGTCTGAAGGCAAAATTGAGAGGGGGAAGCACTTGTCAAGTATGGTGGAGACAGGATTCATATTTTTATTCCATATTGGACAGGATGATCTACAGGGTTCTTGATCTCCCTAGCGAAAAGTAATGCATTTCTCCTTGGAACTTGGATAATTTCTATTTTTCTCACATTTTAAAATTCTGTTCTAATTTGTGGATGAGTGTACTGTTAAATTATGAAAAGGAGCTTTTGTAGCATCCCAAGGTCTGCCATAGCACTTAATGAATGTTGAATTGAACTAGTTTGCCTCCACCATCTATTGGCTTTACCTCTCAAAAGTGAACTTTTTTTCAGCTCCCTGAGGCACTAACCTACTTATTTCACCATGGATTCAGTGTTCTAAGAATAGTCCTTTCACTGTGAGGAATAGGTTCTAGAGAGTTGACTGTGTAACATGGTAATCAGAGAGCAGTAGCCTCAGCATTAGAAAGATTTGGGTTCAAGTCATACCTCTGATGCAAATTGACAATGTGACTCTGGGCAAGTCTTTTCACTTCTCAGTTTCCCCAGACAGTTCTTTTAAGAGTGGCTGATCTCCAGTAGCTTCTTACCAAGAATTCTCAATGAAATCATAGGTCCAGCCAAGGAAGACATAGAGTGCAGGGAAAACCTGGATTTTCACAGATTTTCACAGATCCTTCACAGAAGGAGAAGATTTTGCTCATGGGAGTGTTTGTTAAGCACCTCCTTTGTGTTTTTCAAATATCTCATTTCAACTAGAAATGCTAAAGACCAAGAAAAAAGCCTGTGTACTAGATGAATCATCAATGGGATGTTCATGGAAGGACAGAAGCAGGAATTGAAAAAGAGGTGTAAATCAATTGGGATCTGTACCAGTGGAGGTAGATCAATCAAGTTCACAGCAAGTTACAACAATCAAGATCACAAGATTCATTGACGTATAGGCTATAGGATATATTACAGAAAAGTTACAACCAAGTTAGATTTTATATACAGATTTCTTTTTACCATAGAAACATGCAATCATAAAAGCATCTTGGAAAGGATCTCAGTGGTCATACAGTCCAACCCCTTACCCAAAGAAAAATCATGTCAAAAGTAAATAGCACATAGGATGCACAATAACTGAACTTGTTCAACACCATCCAGCTTTCATTTGAAGTCTTATGGTAATAGAAAAATTCATCACCCCCAAAGCAATTTGATTCTCTTTTCAGAAGTTTTCCAATTGTCTCAAGTTTATCCTTGTATTTATACAAAGTCTACCTCCCTATAATATCCACCTACTAGTCCTAGTTTTTTCTCCAAATAAAACAAATCTAATATCCCTTCCACATGCTACTTCCAATACTGGAAGGTAACTATCATGATCACCTCCAAATCTTTTCACTGAGCTGAATATCACCAGGGGATAAAGGGATCCTTACATAGGATGGTTTGAAGCCATTTCTGTGTCCTGATCCTTCTCTGAATGCACTCTAGGTGACATACTCCAGGTGGTCAGTGTTCTTTCTAACATATTCCAGTTAGGATTCAGCACAGTTCTCCTTAAGGGGTCTCTGACTAGGGCATGATGAAGGACTGTCACCTGCCTCATGCTAATGCTATTTTTATTGACACATTAATATTGCACTAGTTTTTTTTGGCTTATGTGTCAACTGCTGACTCATATTGAGGTTATGGTACACTAAACCCAATGGTGTGTGGATAAAAGTTTAATAAAAATAATATGCACATGACATACTTTTAAATTTAATCTGCATTAACACTTTCTCCATCACCTCAGGTCTAAACAAACAAAAACCAAGCCCCAATTGATGCTATTTCTGAATTTCCAGGGTATGAACTACCACAGTTCTTCAGAGCTTATTTGAGGTATCTCCACTGAAAATCCCAAGTCTTTTTCACATGAACTGATTTCTAGACACAGCTTTTCCAACTTCTGTTTGTGCAAGTTGATTCTTAATCCACTTTGGAAACTTTTGTCCCTGTGTGTTGTGTGGGGAATAGGGTGGAGCATGGGGCACAAAACCCCAGTTTGTTGCTAGAACGTAGCAAAGAATATGGTAACAATTCACACTGAGATGGTGTCTCACCAGTGGCATAACCTTACAATGGATATCTGCCTGGGAGCACTGAAGGACTAAGTACAGGGGATCCAATGAGAAAGAGAGAATGTCACTTGGCACCTGCTGTAGATGTTCCTGTGCCAATCCCTCTCCCTTAGCCCCCACCGTGTAAACTTTGCCACAGCTGTTATTTTTTTTTTTAATGTATTTACGGAGAGGCCTAGGAGTAAGTATATTTGATCTTGCTAATTTCAGCCATGTCTCTTAGCTAGCAGATATGTATATACATGGGTAGCTAGGTGGCATAATGTATAGAATGCTGGGCCTGGAGTCAGGAAGTCTCATCTTCTTGAGTTTAAATCTGACCTCAGACACTAGCAGTGTCACCTTGGGCAAGTTACTTAACCCTGTTTGCCTCAGTTTCCTCATCTATGATTAAATATGAGAAGGAGAATATGGAGAAGGAAATGGCAAACCACTGCAGTATCTGCTAAGAAAACCCCAAATGGAGTCGTGGAGAGCTGGACGTAACAAGCAACTAAACTACAAAATTACAACATAATACGTTCATGTGAGACATGTAAATATACACACGCAAAATTAAATTATTATTTGTATGTATTCTTTCAAGTGTTGTATCATCTGTAAAACTGATAGAAGTGTCATCTCTACCTTCAACCCAGTCACTAATGACAACCAGAAATGAAGCAGGTTCAAGAACAAAATCCTCAGATGTTAGCTTGAGATGTTATTAATTAAATGAGTATTTATTATTTATGAGCAATTATTAATTAATGAGTCAATCAATTTCAATCCCATTTAATTTTACTGGTCTCCATACATTTAATCAATACCTGAAACCCAGATTTGTTAAGCTTGTAGGTTTGTCTAGTATACTAGTCAAAATTAAGAGGGGGAAAAAGGAAGTAACATTGGACTGGTCTGACTCACTCTTAATAAAGCTAGTCTAGGGCACTACAATCCAGACCTGTAGCATCACCACTTCCCTAAGTGCTCACAAGCCATTCCTTTACTAATGCATTCTAGAATTTGCCAGGAATTGATGCCAAACTCATTGGATTGTAAATTGAAAAAAAAACCTTGCTGATTGTTACTTACATTTCTCCACAATTCCTCAAATATCACCGCCAGTGGCTCAACAATCATATCAGAAATTCCTTTCCATATCGGGGACACAGTCCATCTGGGCCAGGTAACTTGAATTCATGGAGGGTCCTTAAATATTTTACAACCCCTCACTTGACTCCAATTCATCAAGCAAAAAATATTTATTAAGAATTGATTAGTGCAAGGCATTGTGCTAAGTGTTAGGATTGCTAGACATAATTAAAGTACCTGCCTTCAAGGAATTTGCATCTTGCTGGGGAAATAACATGTATGCATATAGACACAAAAATGTATACAAGTACATTCAAGGTAATTTTTAGTGGGAAACACCAGCAGATGAGGGAATTTTTTAAAAGGCTTCATGGAGGAGGCAGTCAGGGAGCTGATCCCTGAGAATGGTTGGATTCTACAACCTGCTAATCAATTATTCTCTTCTTTCCAGTCTGAAGAGTATTTTTCCTTGCACATTAAGTATTGATCATGTGAAAGGCACTGTGCCAAAGTCTTAAGGCTATCTGACGTTGAGATCATATGCTACAGAGAAGATACAATTTGTGTAGAGATAAAGAAATACGAAATATCTAAGAAGTTATGTAAAATCATTTTAAAGGGAAGCTTCCCAGTGAGTGGGAGAGGAGTGGTGGATCAGGAAAGGCCTCTTATAGGAGGTTCTCTGAGCAGTGCTTTGAGGGGAAATGGATTCTAAGAAATCTTAAGAGAAAACAAGCCAAACAGGAATTGATTTTGAGGTGACCACATTATCTATTTTATAATCTCTTTCAGTTTCCAGTCACCTGCAAATGTGATAACAGGTACAGTGTATTTAACCTACAGTTAGACTATGTGAAATACCTATTTCTCTTAGACTGAAGTATACTGGGTATTAAACTAAATACCTATAATATTTGAGTTCCTTTGATAAAAATGTGGTAATCAAAAATTCTCCTAGCAAATGCATTCGTTTTTATAATTCATATAAAATCTAAGGAAAATGACAAGGCAAAAAAAAAAAAAAGCCAAATACAAAACATTTCTTTGGACACACTGCCACCTGTGAGAGGCCTAACAGGACCCATTTGGGAAGAGATATTTCATCTAAATTTAACCATGGTCAAAAACTTTATGGAAACTTTTCCTTTGAAGCGCTGTAAAGAGAGGGAATTATTATTTCAGCCTTATCCAAGGCAGAGATCAAAGGATGGCAGCAATTTGGATTTTGTATTGAAATATATATGTGTCACACACACGCACGCACGCACACGCACACACACGCACACGCACACACGCACGCACGCGCGCGGTTTCTGCTGATAAAACATTCAGTTCCACCCGGTATGGGGCTTGACACATAGCAGGCATTTAATAAATATTTATTGACTGGTCAGACCCTGAAGCCAGAGGTGTCTACATGGCATAGTGGAAACAACAGGTTTAGAGTTGGTAGTTAAGGGTTAAAATCCTGTCATTTACTATTTCTGTGGCCTTTGACAAGTCTGAGCTTCACCTCTGAGATTTCATTATTCCACGTCTGTAAAGTGAAGGGAATTAGACTTGATTATCTCTAAAATCATCTTAAATTGTTGAATTTATGAGCCTGGGAATCCAGCCTCTCCTGTTTTGCTTAATCTCATTGAGTGGGAAGCTTTTTTCTATACATATGACTCACCGATACCAGAATGTCAAGTACCTGTATTCATCCAGCCCAGGTCATTACTAGATTTATCACTGATGTTATACTACTGTTTTGCATCTACAGAGAGCAAGGCAGTGAGGCGTGCTAAGTGCTAGGGGCTCAAAGAAAGGCAAAAATTATCCCTAACCACAAAGAATTTACAATCTAATGGGGGGGGCAGGGGTGGTGGTAGGATATAGACAACATTCAAACAACTATGTACAGACAAGATAAGGAACCATTGCCAAGGAGTTCCCTGAAAAACTTTTTGCAGAAGATGGAATTTCAGTTAGCATTTCAATAAAGTCAGGGAAACCAGGAAGCAGACAGGAGGAAGGAAAGAATTCCAGCTATGACAGACAGCCAGAGATGCCAAATGGAATTAAGAGATGGAATGTCTGGTGTGAGGGAGAGCAAGAAGCCCAGAGTCACTGGACTGTGGAGGACACGGAGGGAAACTGGAAAGCTAAGAAGAGGCCAGCTTGTGAAGAGTTAACAGCTAAACATGATATTCTATATTAGATCCTGGAAGCAATTGGGAGCATTGGAGTTTGTTGAATAGGCATGTGTCATGATCAAACCTGTGCTATAAGGATGCGTGGGTGGATGAAAAAGCATTTATTAAGCACTTACTTGGACAGCACTGGGGATACAAATAGAGTAAGATAGTAAGACAGCTCCCGTGGAGATCACATTCTAATAGGGGAGAGAACACATATGAAAGGTTTCAGCTTTAAGTAGATGGAAAGATCGCATGGTCCATTAGACTGTGAGCTTCTCCATTGGATGGTAAGCACTGTAGGGGCACAGACTGTTTCTTTCTCCCCTTTGCTCTTTGCACAATTGGAACCTAGCAGGCTAGTTTACTGACTGGTCCTTCGGATGCAGAAGCAAAGCAGATGGTAATACCTCTTTAACATAATTTCCATTGCTAAAAATCGTATCAGTTTCTAATGCTGAAGCAATTTACAATGTCAAAGTAGCAAGAACTTTTTTTTGAGTCTTTAGTAGCTATGGATGTAACAGATTCAGGAGTCATTTTTGTATTCATCCTCCACTAGCTGTCCTTTCTTCTGTTTTCTTGTCTTCTTAAAATCTAAATTGGTTGATGAGTTCCCTGATCATCCAGATTGGCTTATTTAGACCAGTGCTGTCAAATTCAAATAACAACAAAAGCCAGTAAATAATACATAAAGATCCCTATGGGCCACATATTCACTTAGTTTTAAAATGTAATATTATTGATGTTTTATTGTGTTTTTATTTATTTTACTAAATATTTCCCAATTACATTTTAATCTGGTCAAATCACACCTGGGAGTGTTGTGGGTCACACACAGTGGCTGGTCACGTATTTGACACCTCTGATTTAAACAATACCCTGTTAGTGAACCAGATTTGGAATTTGGACTTGAGAGGCAGGAATACCTGAGTTTGAATCCTACCTCGATTTCCTAACTGTGTGAGCCCATGTGGGTAAGTCATTTAATTTTGCTTCAATTTCCTCACTTGTAAAATACAGATAATAATAGCATCTACCTCGCAAGCTGCTGTCAGGGGCTGTTTTGGAAACATTAAAGTGTTATATAAATGCTAGCTACTACTATTATTTTCTTCATTAGAGTTGTATCTCTGTATTTTCTAAGTTTCATTCTTTATAGATTCCAACCCTCCTTAGATGATTTCCGCTACAGAATTTGAGTTCATAGTATCTTATTTCTCTCTGAACCCTTTGAAACCTATTCTTTAAAGAAAAAAAGCATAAAAATCCAGATACTTTGTGCATTTGTAGACATTTATTCATGATTTCTTTCTTAAAGCTGTTACCTGTAAGTCACTGGGCTTCTCTACATCTCTTCTTCCTGTTTTGTAGCTACTTCTCTCTATGGTCTCTGGCAGTTTTTTTCCCCCTCTCATTTTTCAGTTTGAAACACCCTTCAGATTTTTAAGATTTCAGCCCACATTAGGTGCAATCTATCCCTGATCAAGAGCCTATATTTTAAGCCATGGTCTAGAGGTCCAAATTCCACTCAGATACATCTCCTTAACTATCTATCCCCTTTTCAAATCAACCTTTCTCTTGTGAAATCCCTATCCTCAAAGTGCAGCAGTGACAAAACCCCCTGTGCATTTAAGGTCTTCAGCTTCTTTCCAAGTACTCTAGGTTTCTCTCCAGTGCCTTTAAAATTACTTCTGACACATGTACCTTTGCCACTTACTCCTTACGTGACACCTGGGCAAGTTGCAAGCTCTCTAAGGTCAGTAAAATGATGAGGCAGGACGAAGGCTAGCCTTTGAGGTCCTTCTAGCTGTAAATCTATGATCTTTTTCTAAGGCATTGCTCTGCTAAGACACAGAAGCTGACAACTTGTGCCTATCCCAGTTCTTTACCTGTCCTTATGATTTGCCCAGGTTCAATTCAGGGTGCCTGATTTCTCAATAGGAAAAGCAAGCACCCTTTTGATACCATATTGAGTCAGCATGGACGACAAGAGCTAGGGGTTATCTGAGCATGATCTCAGGGGAAGGAGAGAAGGACCATTTCATTAGGCATTCCAGGAAGCAGACTACCCCCAATCTTCCATGAACCGGTCTGGAATGTCAAGGGCACTTCCCCTAAGCAGAGCCCTAACGGTGCTCCACACTGTCACCTGATTGCATTGGATGGGGCAATCTTACTAAAGAAATGAATGTCAGCTATGAGGAGTTCCTTTGGTTGGCATATTTGCTATTTTAAGGAAATGAGGTGTTCCATTTTGAAGTTTTGAACAGCATTTAGGAGTCTTGGAGGTCTTTTTGATTAGATGTATTTCATCACAAAATCAGGACTGAGTCAAGCAATCTCACTGCTGAGAAGAAGAAATGCCTGGTGAGTGTGGTCAGTGTCTCAAACATGCATTGAAATCATTCACTGTAAATATTCTCTAAGTACAACCTATGACTTTTGTTGTCAATAACTACTACTCTGTGGTTTTTCCCTTAGAGCTGCACTTTGATCATTTCAATCACTCCTTTTGGGGTACAATTAAGGGGAATAATATAAACTCTATAAGCAGTAAAAGTTGTTTCCTGGAGGGATTTCTTCCTCAGCAAAGAAATGTGTGCTGTAAAAGGAATACGGGAAGCACTGTGAATTTAGTACAAATGTATGTGTGTGTGTGTGTGTGTGTGTGTGTGTGTGTGTGTGTTGTGGAATGAGAGATATTGACTTTGAATTTATCTATCTATTACACTCTCTGGTGAATGTTGGGAAATAAGGACTTTCTTGCTAGGGTTAAAAAATTTTTTAATGATCTTATTAATTTTTTTAGTGAAGATGATAATTTATGAAAAAAACAATGGGTTTTTTTTAGAGCCCCAAAATAGGCCTTTAATTACCTTAAGCCCAGAAACTTCATTATTGGAGAGGCAGAGAACCATTAGCTATCAGCTACTCTCTTTTCTCAATTTTATTTATTTAGCTTAATTATTTTCTGATTTTGAGAGCTTACTAAATGTCATGCTCTATCACGTAGTCAAAATAGAGAAGCTTGTTAAATATCCTGGTGCTGAACCTGAGGTAATATTTCCTCAGTCAGGAGACAAGTGATGGTCAAAATAGGCCATGCAAAACATCATAATGATATTTCCCCACTCTGAACTCTTCATGATGGTCGTAAGAGAGTACTTTTTTTTTTAATTTTTAAAATTTATTTGTAGTTTTCAACATACCTTTCCACAAGATTTTGAGTTCCAGATTTTCTCCCCATCTCTTCCCTCCTCTACCCCAAGACACCCTGCATTCTAATTACCCCTTCCCTCAATCTGCCCTCCCTTCTATCACACCCCCACCCCTTCCTTTATCCTCATCTCCTCTATTTTCTTGTAGGGCAAGATAGATTTCTATACCCCATTACCTGTATTTCTTATTTCCCAGTTGCATGTAAAACCAATTTTTAACATTCGTTTTTAAAACTTTGAGTTCCAACTTCTCTCCCTTCCTCCCTCCCCACCCATCCCCACAGAGAAGGCAAGCAATTCAATTTGAGTTATCATGTGTAGTTATGCAAAAGACCTCCATAAAAGTCATGTTGTGAAAGACTAACTATATTTCCCTCCATCCTATCCCCATTTATTATTCTCTCTTTTGACCTTGTCCCTCCCCAAAACTGTTTACTTCTAATTATACCCTCCCATTTACCCTCCTATTATCCCTCCCACTCCACTTATCTTCTTCTCCCCTAGTTTCCTGTAGTGTAAGATGGATTTTCATACCAAATTGAGTGTGCATGTTATTCCCTCCTTAAGCCAAATATGATGAGTAAACTTCACTCTTTTTCTCTCACCTCCCCCCTTTTCCCTTCCATTGAAAAAGCTTTTTCTTGCCTCTT
This sequence comes from Bettongia penicillata ogilbyi, assembly GCA_023548195.1. Classification (NCBI taxonomy): domain Eukaryota; kingdom Metazoa; phylum Chordata; class Mammalia; order Diprotodontia; family Potoroidae; genus Bettongia; species Bettongia penicillata. The sequence continues at coordinate 2,423,906 of JAJHZJ010000560.1, read as the reverse complement.
TTTTGGGAGATAATTGTCCCATTCTATTTCTCCCTTTTTCTTCCCAATACATTCCTCTCTCTCACCTCTTAATTTTATTTTTTTAAGATATCCCTTCCTATTCAACTCACCCTGTGCCCTCTCTCTCTCTCTCTCTCTCTCTCTCTCTCTCTCTCTCTCTCTCTCTCTCTCTCTCTCTCTCTCTCTCTCTCTCTCTCTCTCTCTCTATATATATATATATATATATATATATATATATATATATATCCCTCCAACTACCCAAATACCAAGGAAAGTCTCAAGAGTTAAAAATATTATCTTTCCATGTAGGAATATAAACAATTTAACTTTAGTAAGTCCCTTATGATTTCTCTTTCCTGTTTACCTTTTCATGCTTGTCTTGATTCTTGTGTTTGAAAGTCAAGTTTTCTATTCAGCTGTGGTCTTTTTATCAAGAATGCTTGAAAGTCCTCTATTTCATTGAATGATTATTTTTTTCTCTGAAACATTATATGCAGTCTTGTTGGGTAGGTGATTCTTAGTTTTAATCTTAGCTCCCTTGATTTCTGGAATATCATATCCAAGCCCTTCTATTTCTTAATGTAGAAGCTGCTAGATCTTGTGTTATCCTAATTGTATTTACACAATACTTGAGTTATTTCTTTCTGGCTGCTTGCAATATTTTCTTCTTGACCCAGGAACTCTGAGATTTGACTACTATATTCCTAGGAGTTTTCCTTTGGGGATTTCTTTCAGGAGGCGATTGGTAGACTCTTTCAATACTTATTTTACCCTCTGGTTCTAGAATATCAGGGCAGTTTTCCTTGAAAATTTCATAAAAGATGATGTCTAGGTTCTTTTTTTGATCATGGCTTTCAGGTAATATTAAATTATCTCTCCTGGATCTATTTTCCAGGTCAGTTGTTTTTCCAATGAGGTATTTCACATTGCTATTTTTCATTCTTTTGGTTTTGTTTTACAATTTCTTGATTTTTCATAAAGTCTTTAGCTTCTTTCTGCTCCATTCTAATCTTTAAGGAATTATTTTCTTTAGTGAGCTTTTGTAGCTCCTTTTCCATCTGGCTTTTTAAGGCATTCTTTTCCTCATTGGCTTTTTGGATCTCTTTTGCCATTTGGGTTAGTCTATTTTTTAAAGTGTAATTTTTTGAGCATTTTGGGGAATCTCCTTCAGCAAGCAGTTGACTCATTTTTCATGATTTTCTTGCACTCTCATTTCTCTTCCCAATTTTTGCTCCACATTTCTTACTTGATTTTCAAAATCCTTTTTGAGCTGTTCCAAGGCCTGAGACCAATTCATATTTTCCTTGGAGCCATTGGATGGAGGAACTGCATGCTTTGGTCTTCCTTGTAACCAAAGTAAGATTCTATAGTGTGATTCTTTTTCCAGTTTTTGCTTATTTCCCAGCCACATACTTGACCTTTGAACTTGAACTTGAACTCTTTGTCAAAGTAGTTCTCTGCTTCCAGTGGCATGGGAGTATACTGTCAGCTGCTCAATCCCCCCACAATCTGTTGGCCTAGAGCTCCAGAAACAGTGACAGCAGCTGCCCCTGCTGCTGCTGTGGCTACTGGGGGTTCCTCCATCCCCTCCCTACTCTGTCACCCTGGGGCTGGACAACTCCACTCTCCTGCAGTGGTCCCACAGGTTTTTCCTACTGACCTTCCAATTTATCCTCAGAATTTCAGGGTCATGAAGTCTGGAAACTGCCACATGTGCAAGAGATTCAGTCTCCCCAATGCCTGTTCATGTCCCTTCTGTGCACTCACAGCCCACACTGGACTCCCTGCATGGCATGATAGACACTTTCTGGTGACCTTCCAGGCTGTCTTGGACTGGAAATTTGCTTCACTCCATCATTCTGTGGATTCTGCAGCTCCGGAATTTGTTTAGTCATTTTTTACAGGCATTTAGCTGGGCTTTGTGGGAGCACTCTAAAAATTCCATGCTGTTACTCTGCCATCTAGGCTCCAGTCTCATAAGAGTCGTCTTGACCTACTCCAACCCTATTCTAAACCTGACCATAAACGAAGCAAAAAAAAGCGAACTGCTAACTAGAAAATTTGCTCCATGTTCTTAGAGATTTGCTATCCTAAACAAAAATAAAATTTATGCTGATGAAGATCTCTGTAGGACAGACACAAGAGGAAAGATGGCGTAGGGCATGAAGATTGCTGTCAGGAAGACCACTTCCAAGCCGGGTAACCCTCGGCAGTTGATTTGGACTCGTCTGACTTAGCGTTGTTGTTACTGAATCCTTTTTCTTTAATGTCTGACTTCACGACCCCTTTGGGGGTTTTATTGGCAGTGAAACTAGAGTGGTTCACCATTTCCTTTTCTGGCTCATTTTATAGATGAGGAAACTGAGGCAGAAGGGTTGGATGACTTGCCCAAGTGTCTGAGGGCAGATTTGAATTAAGGTCTTTCCTCTATCCAGGTTAGAGCCTGGAGTTCTATCCACTGTGCCACCTAGCTGCCCTCTCGGTAGGATAATATCTACAGCACTAATTTCACAACGTTGTGAGGGTCAATTGTATATAAAGTGCTTTTCAAACTTTAAAGCACTATATGAATGTCCAGTGCTGTTATTATAAAGAAAACATGGTAAGTACTAAGCTACTCTGTAAGAAGCTAATAATATCAGAACTCAGTCTCCATTCATGTAGTAGAAATAGGGGCATGAATGATTCAAAACATGTGATCATTTTTGAAAAACCTTTATATTTCCCCACATCACAAAATCTTAGTAGTAAAAGCAACCTCAGAAACCATCTAGTTCAATCCAGGCCCTACCCCAAATTCTCAACATACTGACAAATAATCATCCAACCTCTCTGCTCAGAGACCCCCAAAAAGGCAGAAACTACTCCCTCAAAGGACAATCCATTCCATTTCTGAAGAGCTCTGATTATCAGGAAACTTTTCCTAGATCTGGCCCTTTGCTTCCCTTGGCCTTTGGTCCAGGGCCAAATACTGCTGAACTTAGAGCTGTGGCATCTGGGTTTGAATCCTAGGTTCAGCCACTTACTTTGTGTAACCAAGGGCAAGTCCTTTAACCTCTCTGGGTCTCAGTGTTCTTTTTGTAAAAAAAAAAAAAAAAAGTAGCCTAGATGAACACTCTCCCTGTAATAATATATAATCCTGTAATTTTGTGAAGCCTAATCTCTCTTCCACATGACAGCCTAATTATATTAAATGTTAAGGCACACAAGTCTAGGGTTTCTCCTCCAAAAGGAAGAACAGCAAATTTACTTTGTTTACATTATGAATTGCACATGGGACAGGTAGTATATTCCTGCTCAGAAATACATACTAACCATTGAAGAATCACAGTTTGAATGAACAGGATTAACAAAATGAACAGAACAGGATTAACTCACATCCAGTAACAATTCTTCAAAAAACAAATGTGAATGAGCAGTAACAACTTATAACTCTAGTTACAATCATCTAGAGGCTAGCTAATATTTAAATATCCCCCCAAACAACTTTCAAGTCTTCTAATAGGTCATTTAACATTTCAGTTCAGCTGAGTGATGACCAAATCATATGCAGTTGGACGATTTCTCTCTCTTTAATGCAGAAGCTTTCCTTGCCACCAGCTCCTGCAACTGTTTTAACTACAGCCACACCTGTGAACTACTGAGCATCCCCATCGCCTCCCTGGGTAGAATGCAGAGTCATCTGAATTCATGATGCCACTAATTTAGGAAGAAAACACAAAAGAGGCATGGGCTGTCAGGGACCTGGGCACAAGTTTATTTATTGCGGGGTCCTAGCACGCCTACAATCAACATCATAATACTGGTGTAGAAAAGGACCCTGCCCTTTCCCACCCTTCACTGGAGTCATCTGAAGTCACCTAAACTACAACGACTCCAGCTGGAAGCTGCTTCTTCTTTTAACAGATGCAGTACATCACCCTCCTGCTGCTCTTGGGTCAAAGGGATCATTCATTCTAAAACTCGATTTCTTTTTAGCACTGGGCCATCACATGGCTGGAAACATCTGGGAAGTTCACCATCCCTCAAAGGCCCAAGTAACGTCATCATGTCCTTGGAGTCTATGGAAATTTCCAGAGAAGTTCCAAACATATGCTTCCTGATATGGGCATTCTAGGTTCATTCAGTTATACGACACAGTTATGTGGTACAGCCATGGAAGGGCAGAGGTGAGAGGTGAGAGGTGGGAGGCAGAGTGTCTTATACTAGGAACATGAAAAAGCCAGTTTAGCTGGTGTGTAGTCTAATCTGCCTGGTGGACACTAATGGAAAGACCAGCAAGAATCAGATTGTGAGGGGCTCTAAAAGTCAAACCTAGGACTTTTCATCCTAGAGGAAACATGAAGCTTCTTGAACTGACATGGTGAAAGATAACTGGAAAGGGAACAGCAAGATCCACAATGGATAGGGCTTGGAATTAGGAAGACTCATCTTCATGAGTTCAAATTCAGCCTCAGATACTTGTACTAAATATGTGACCCTGGAGAAGTAACTTAACCCTGCTTACTTCAGTTTCCTCATCTCTAAAATGACATAAAAGTCTTCAGAAGAAAATGGCAAATCATTCCAGTATTTTTGCCAAAAAAACCCCTCCAAAATAGAGTCGTGAGTGGGACATGACTGAAATGACTAAACAACAAAAACTGGAGAGTAAAAAATGATTGCAGGTTATAGTCCAAGCAAGGGGAAATGAGGGCCGGGACCAGGATGGTTGGATGGCAAGGAAGAAGAGATGTTGAAGAGATAGAATTGATAAGCAAAAATAACCTTATAAAAATAATGCCCAAAGACAGAAGGAAAGAAGTGCTTACATCCAGTAACAATTCTTCAAAAAACAAATCTGTGAGATTTTGTACTAAATTGTTAAAACAAGACACAGCTGTTAGCTTGTATTCGTTCCTTGGGTTGATTGCTTTATCAAAAGCAAATAGGACAAGATTATTTTTCCCTGAGGTTGCCTACTAATCGTAGCTATGATCATAAGAAAGGCGCAAGTCAAGAAAATGATACCTCACAGGTGGCTGTCAATTCACCAAATGTCACTGGGGGAAAGGGTAGCAATTTGTTCAAGAATCTGAGAACATATCTCTGTAGGGAACAGCATGCTAAGGTTATTTTGAATCCAGTTTTAGCCAAAGTGAGAGAACAGATCTTTTCACAGCAATGACTGAGAAGAGAGGATTACGAGAGGCATGCCTGCTTTTTCTGTTAGAAATAAACCTGTAAACATTACATATCATGTAGAAAGAACCGGCAACATGCTTTGGAGATGTTTCATCACACCCAAAAATTGATTTGCCACATACCTCAGTAAAAGGTTTCCAGATACAAGCAGGAACAGAACTTACTCTGTGTTTTCCAGGCAGTTGTCAAATATGGAATCTTCCGACTGAATATTTCCTCTTCCAGAGGAGATGTAAGATGGCTTTCTCTAATGCTCAAGCCCCATTCTGGTGTGTTCTCTCCACTGTTAACTGCCAATTATTTCCTTCTTCCCCTGTGGGAAGACAAAAGACCAGAGGCTTCTTATCCCAAAGAAATCTTAGTGCTAACTTCCTCACCCAAGCACAGTAAAGGACCTGCCTCACTTTGGCCAGTTAGTGCCTTTTAAAGTACCCACGTTCTCCTACGCAGCCAATCAACAGTTCACCTCATCCTCACGTGCTCACAATCTGTTACAGGATGTCTGCCCATGCTCTAGGTGGGCAGGTCACAGTCATCATATTATTATCTTTTTGGAAGCAGGCTCCCCAGCATCCTACATATAGTGATTGCAAGAGGAAAGCACCCGTGCACTTGCTCACCAGCCTCAGTCTTATCCTACATTTTTACCTTAACACTAATGTATCCAATTAGAAATCTATTTACCTAGCAAGGTCCTGAGGGAATGAAGTACAGATGGTTGTTTTGTTTGTGGGATGTGAATGGAAAAGAAAAGAACTATACTATGGGGCAGTTGTCTAATATAGTGCCATAGGGAGAGTCCTGTCCCATAGAAGGGCAATGGTGAACCAGAGAAACTGGCCTATCTCAGTAGCTGTTGGAAAGGACGACTTTGCACAAGCCCTAAAGCTTTCCCTGAATGCAGAGCACTGTTTTTTGTTTTGTTGGTTTTTTTTAGAACAAAATATTCAAAAAGCTATGCTTCGGAAGAGTCACCAGATGGCGCCATTGATGCACTTTTTCTTCTCGGTATCCAGGTGCTGGAACAGAAAAATTGTATGTGACCAGTCGGGAAAAGGCTCAGTTAGAGCTCTGTCAAGAGTCAAGATTAGGATAGTTTTTTAAGAAAAACCTGGGGGCTAGGAGAAAAAGGCAAAGGACTCTGGAAAAATGCACCAGAGGAACTCCAGTGCAGCCTGGATAAATTTTTACACTGGCTCCTAGAATAGCAAGGATAGTCCCATATTTTCCCCATTTCTCCTCTTCCTCCACCACCACCATGGTCATCTTCTTCTTCACAAAATAGGACTCCAGCCCGGGTTTTCTAGCTTCCTTACTCTTGTGCCTTTGATTCAGGCAAGGATTTTGATTGCTAAGGGAAAGTATCCTTCACACCTATCAAACAATTGTTTGGTCAGCAAGTGCCATGTGCCAAGCACTGTGCTCAAGAATTGGGGGTACAAATAAAAAAGTAAGATTCCTGCCCTCACAGAGATTCCATTCCATCAGGTGGTTATAATGTGTTTACAGATTAAATATAGACGATATCTGTATCTATCTCTACACACACACACACACGTATAAATAAGAGATGTAGAACTAGAGATATACCATCAGCTATAGAGAGATGTAGCTATATTTCACTAGGGGGCATAATGGATAGAGTTCTGGGCATAGAGTCAGGAAACCCTGAGTTCAAATTTGACCTCAGATGCTAGCTGTGTGACCCTAGAAAAGTCACTTAAGCCTCTCTGATTCAGTTTCTCCAACTGTAAAAATGGGAACAATGGGTACCTAGCTCTACCTCTCAGAATTGTTATAAGGATAAAACACTTGCGCCATCTTGGCTCTGCCCCTCTCTTCTCTTTTAGAATTGCCCCAGCCAAAGGACTGAGGAAGCAAAACGGAGATGGCTTTTCCAGGAAATGACCCTAGGAAATGATAACAGCGATAATTAATAGTAAGTAGTCACAACAATAATATTATTATTAAAACAGCAACATTACAATAACAACAAGAGCTTATATGGAACTTGAAGATTTGAAAAATACTTTGCAAATATTAGCCTGTTTGACTCTCGTGATAACTCTGGGATGTAGGTGCTACCATTATCCCCATTTTACAGGTGAGGAAACTGAAGTAAACAGAGGTTAAGCATCAAAGAGGTAAACTGTAAATACCCCAAACTGCAAACTGTTTTTTGTTTTAACCAAATTCAGACTGCTTAGGAAACAACGTAAAGCAGTTTTGTAAATTAAAGGGGTTGGGCTGGGTCCAGAGACTCCATTTCTGCATCTATTCCATGAATATATACATATGTGTACATACATATATTATACATATACATGTAATATACATGTATATATATATATAAATATATGGGTGTGTATTTATTTAGTATTCACAAATTCCTTGGCAATCTGGAGTTGAGTTCATATCTATTATAGATCCAAAGAGTCCTTTGACCTCCAACCCAGTGCTCTTTCGACTCTCAACTGTAATCAGAACGTAAAACTCTACTCTGTTTCATTCACTCAATACTAAGGGGATAGAATGATTGACTCTCAAGGAACATAGGGAATCAGCAATAAAAATTCAATTTTAAAGAGCAAATGAAGAGGTTACTCAAGGGACTTAGCAGGACCCCTAAGGTTTGTCCTGGTCCATTCAATCAGTGTACAGCATCTCTGAGTTTTCACTTTTTGCTAGTTAAGAACATACATGGTGAAACAGAATTAACTCAGTAAATTTGTGTCTACAACACCAAGAGTGAGAAGGTCTCTCAGCGTCTATTCAGCATCTTTCAGTAAACTGGGAAGTAGGAAAAGGAATGATGTGTTTAGAAACACAGGAAGTCAGAGCCATTAAACCATAGACTTTTAGAATCAGGAGCCTCAGAAAACTTGAGTCCAATTCATCTCAGCCAAATTCCCCTCTATGATATTCCCAAAGAAATGCTTGTCCAGATTCCACTTGAAGAGTTCTAGTGATAAGAACTTACTACCTATTGACGACTAAACAATCACATTGCAAATTTTCTTATTGCTCTAGGCTGTAGTTCATTCTGATTTTATGATATGAACTCATTGAGGACAGCTAGGTGCTTTCTTAGGTTTCAATTCAGTATGTGGCTTTTGTTCTATCTTTCCTAGTACAAGACTTATTCTTCTTCGAAGGGAAAGCAGAATTAAAAAAAAAAATCGCGTAGTCTGACTTTTCTCAAACATCTATTATCACATCTATTTTTCTTTTTTTTTTGAGACTGGGTCTCCATCTTGTCCAGGTCGAAAGTGCAGCAGCCATTCATGAGCCCAGTACGACTCTCTTGACCTCCACTTCTTCCCTGGATTTGTTTACTCCTCCTTAGGCAGCCTAGGAGCTCCCACTTCCAGGAACTCACCATATTAGTGCCAGCAGCCATTGGTTTTATCTCTATTGATCTTCAGAACTCCCCTGCCCAGTGGTAGACCAGTTTCCGCCTCTACCAGTACCAGGGATTAAAGCAAGAGTCACCATGTCTGACCTTACCCGAAAGAGTTTTAAAAAGATACTTTGCTTTCCTGAGAATTCATTACCAACCTTAGCTGATTCTGATCTTAAGTGTTCTTGACACTCCACTTAAAGGGCATCTACTCTTTAATTCATTTTCTTTTGCCTCCTCTTGGGTCCATCTTGGGTGTATCTTTTTAAATCTAAGTTGGTCAGTGAGTTCCCTGTGCAGTCACATTAGTTCCTTTAGGCAACTTCTCCTTTACTTCTTCATTCTAATAGCTTACATTTATATTATAAAAAAGTCATTTTTGAAAGAATCCAAAAACCTGTTTCTAACTGAGCCCAATGTCATGAAGAATTTTAGGCCAAGAGATCTTATTATCTCTTTAAATTCTTTGAAATCCATTCTCCAATCTATGCCTTGTCAAATGGAGTGCCTGTTTTTGCCTAAGGTTTCTGTCATTTCTACTTCAACAATCAGTTCTCCCTTGATAGAATCTGGTCCAGAATTAGTAGTTGCCCTCATCATTTCCTGCACTTTTTAAAAAAAAAAAAAACAATGGAAGTTTTATTTAATGAAGATGTAGAGGAAAGGGGGAAATGAGTTTTGACTTGGGATACTACCATTAAAATCAAAACAACGAGCCTTCCCTGATAGGAGAAAGTTCTACCTATTACATATTAAGTGGAAACCAATATCATTTGAATGTCTATTCTCAAATAAAACAATTGACACCCAATTCCCATGAAATTCCAATATTTTTCTTCCCAGGTTTGAGGACTTCAGATTAATTGAGTTCTGATAACTGTTTGATGACTAAACCTAGTAGGACGTGGTAAGGAACATTAAATTAGGAACCTCACAGAGGCCTGTGCCAGCCTGTCTTTCAAATATTAAGTTCTCAGTGGTTGGGCCAATTTCTCATCTGCCCTCAGTATTCATAAATAATACATTTAAATGGAGACCAAAAAGCTGAAACCACATAGCTCCTGAATTTCTAGATCAAGTCTATACAAGACCTTCAGTATATCACCCACCCCTCCTCTGCTTCTCTGTGCCTGAGACTTGTATTTTAATAATGTCAGTTTGTGCCTGGAGGGAGACTTATTTAAGGGTGAGGAGGGTCATGTCAGCTCCCTGGAGTTATTTAAAGATACCATTACAAACCTGAAAACTATTTGTATAGAGAGAAAACTTACCTCAGATACATTCTGACTTTTGAGTCTGTTCAGGAGCTCAAGAGGTATGCCCTGCACATACTAGTATTGCTTAGATGTGGGGACCTGCACCTAATGCCAGGCCACTATGGAAGGAGAGGCTCACTTAGCTTAGCAGCTGTTGCTCTGCCTGGTTTCAGCTCCAAGAAATAACATAACCCTCCTCATTTCTAATCTCAACACCACATTGCTAACTCAAACCTTGATTGACAACTCCTCTCCCAGACTCCTCCTCTCTCCGCTGATTTCTTATTGGAGGGCTTGCATGGAGCAGGTGATCACAGGGTGGTCAGAAGAAGCGATACAAGGACACTCTCAAGGTCTCTCTCAAGAACTTTGGAAATGATTGTGTGACATGGGAGACACTGGCACAGGACTGTTCAGCATAGTGTACCCACATCAGAAAAGGTGCTGTGCTCTATGAGCAAAGCACAATTGAAACAAGTAAAGATAGGATGTGCAAATTTGGAATATCCACCCCAAATGTTCACACAGACTATCTGTGCCCAGCCTGTGGTAGAGCATTCCAAGCTCATATTGGTGTGATCAACCCCAGTCAGACACACTGAAACTTGACTTTATCATGGTGATATCATGTTGGTCCTCTTCGAGAACGAAGGACAACAGCCACAATTGGAGGGTTAGAGGGTGGAGAGCTAACCTCCTTTACAGAGGGCAGAACTTGACCTTTCAGCTCAGTCTGTTTGCATCTGCAGCTCTTCCTAGTTTCAACTCCACAGAACAAGTTGCTTTTATGCCTGGTATCCACTGGTGTCCTTGCAACTTCACTTTCCTGCCTCCTGTGTTGCCTCCCCCATTAGAATGTAGGTTCCTTGAGAGCAGGAATTATTTTTCTTTTTATTAGTTTTATCCACACATTTTATCCCCAGTACTTAGCACAGTGCCTGGCACATAGTAGACCCTTTTGCTGATGTTGTTCAGTCGTTTCAGTCGTGTCTGCCTCTTTGGGACCCCATCTGGGGTTTTCTTTGCAGAGATCCTGGAGTGGTTGGCTATTTCCTTCTCCAGATGAGGAAACTAAAGTCACAAGTGTTAAGTGATTTGCCCATGGTCAAATAGCTAGCAAGCTTCTGAGGCTGGATTTGAACTCATGAAGATGAATCTTTCTAATTCCAAGCCCATTGCTCTATCTACTATACCACCTAGCTACCGCAGTAGATGCTTAATAAATGTGCATTAAATTGGATTGGATTGTATATTGCCACTGCCTGGGAACCTTCTCTTTCATTCTCTCCCAAGATTCATTAATATTCTCTCTAAGATGTCTAGCTTAAGACCCTATTCATCCACAATGTCTCCCCATATGCTTCTTACCTTTCTTGAGGATTGAGGAGAACTTTGTTCATAGGGAACTAGGATATTTTTCTTGTGGGAAATGTGGGAAAAGGTATTTCCTCAGGGGAAATACCTGAATTTTCAGTACTTTTGGGTGAGTCAGAGAAGTTAAAAGGAAACACAGCATTAGGCAAAGGTCTTTGAAACTTCTGGCAATTGCCTTTCCCCTCATGTGCAGAAGACTCCAGGGACACATGTACAAGAGAATTGCTGCTTCTGTGTAGATCATGGGTGGCATATGTAGACATAGAAGAGTTGATATGTTAGAAAGGATGGAGATAAGCAAGAACAGCCAGTCAGAGAACTTAGGAAGCAAGGGCCAGTGCTGCACGATGCTGTATCATCCCCACAGGGTCCTAGAGAGAAGCAGCCAATATCAGACAGGGATGTTGAGCCAGCAGTGGAATGATGGAGGGCCCTAATGAGGAGAAAGAGAAACACAACATGAAACCATGGGACAGAGAAGCAAAGGAGTGGCCACAATGGAAGGACAACGAAGGTGAGAGCCACAATATGCAAGGATAAACATGGATCACGACCTGGACTCAGGTGGACTTTCCAGGTTACAGGGGAAAGATCAACTCTTTAAAAACTTCAAGGTATACTGTCTAGAATTATTTTAAATGGCTTTTCTTTAACCATATCTTCTTGCAAGATTTTGTATACATAGGAATGCTGATGATTTAGGTGGGTTTATTTTATATCCTGCTTACTTTATTAAAATCATTGTTTCTACTAGCTTTTTAGTTGAGTATTTGGGATTTTCCAAACTTTTTTCCATTTTTTTCCAACAGTATAAAGGATAGGAATATAAATCTGAAGGATTGTAGAGGTCCCTCTGAAAAATAGGAATTATTGTGATTATTTATGGTCTTGGATAGAAGTCTGTTTTCTTGTTCCTGAGGGTTTTCTTGCCTGCCTACTATGTCTATAAAAGTTCTTTTTGTCCTTTTGTGGTATAAATAAAATAGTTTTGGGGTTTAAAGTTTTTTAAGGCAGAGTACATGCAGAGATGTTAAGGATTTCAGTAAGCACAATGATCCACTTACTGAAGTCCCCAGTGTTTCCTTAGATGGGGCACAAGCTAGAGAGATTTCCAGATAAGTCCCACACCAAAGTTCTCAGGCTTTCTTGGAGCTGGGTAGAGTCAAAGAGATTTGGTAAATGGTGTCCCTGGACTTGTCCCTTGGTCTTCATGTCAGGAGAGACTCAGATACCAGGGCTACTTCTGTATAGTTGGTGGTTGTTCAGTTCTGTCCAACGCTTCATGACCCCATTTGAGGTTTTCTTGGCAGAGATACTGGAGTCATCTCCTCCTCCAGCTCATTTTATAGATAAGGAAACTGAGGCAAATAGGCTTAAGTGACTTGTCATAAGTGTCTGAGGCTGGATTTGTGCTCATCTCCTCCTGACTCCAGGTATGACACTATCCTCTACTCAATCTAGCTGCTCCATTAGTACAGTTAGCTGGATTCCAAAGTGTGGTGATCAATGGATCTAGAAGGAGGTCTCAAGTAGAGTTCCTTAGGACTCTTAAATTGGTTCAATTTGCCCTATTAATCAAGGATGAGGATGAAAGCATATATAGCATGATCATCAAATGTAGCTTGAAACCAAGAGGGAGAGAAAGCATATCCAAAACAATCTTGAAAGGATAGGAAGATGTGTTGATTCTAAGAAGAAAAAGGTTTAATCATAATAAATTTAAAACCCTATACCTGGGCTAAAAAAATAATCAACTGTACAAGTACAGAGTAAAAGTGGTGGAGGGAGATGATTCAGCAACGATTCATGTGAAAATGACCTGGTGTTTCAGTAAATTGCATGTTGAATATATTTCAACTTGCAAAGTGGCAGCCAGCAAACATCATTCTAGCTTAGCCTATATTAAAGGCTAGTAGGTGTAACAGTGAATAGAGTTTTGGACTTGCCATTCCATCTGCCTCAGTTTCTTCATCTGTAAAATGACAATAATAATAGTTCCTACCTATCGGGAATTTGGTGAGGATAAAATTAGGTAATTTTTGTAAAACATTGCAAAACGTTAGGTACCACATAAATGCTAGTTTTTTATCATTATCATTATTATTAATTAAAAACAGTGTTCAGAGTGAGGAAGGTGATGACAATACAGCATTCAGACCTGGTCAGACCACATCTGGAATATTTTGTCAGTTCTGAGTGTCACATTTAGGCAGGAATTGATAAATTGGAACATTCCCAGAGGAGGAAGACCAGGACATTGGAAGTCTAGAAACTATTTCATATGAGGATAGGTTGAAAAAACTGGGGAAGTTTAGCACAGAGAAGATAAAAATGTGCCTGGTTGAGGGTAGGGAGTATGGGAAGGATACTGATTTTGATTATTTGAAGTTGAAGAAGGGGTGTCTCATGGAATAAGGATTACATTTATTTTACTTAGAACTTCAGGGCAGAACTAGGAGCAATAGGAGGAGGATGCAAAATAGCAGATTTCGTTTTGATTAAAAGAAAACTTCCTATTAGAACTACCCAATAATGAAGAGACTAAGTTCCCCGTCACTGAAGGTCTATAAGTAGAGGCTCCATAATCATTGCTGGGGATAATTTTTAAGAAGAGATTCCCATTTAGGTATGCTTTAGGCAAGGTTCCCTTTGAAGTGCTTCCCAACTTTGAGATTTTAGGATGTAATATTTGATCAGGGCATTTGAGAATAGATATAATTCCATCAGTCAAAAAGTTCATTTCAACAAATTTTTTGTTAAGCGACTTCTAAGTATAAAGCATCCAGAAAACATATGGGGAAATCATTCAAGATGGGAAATATAGCAAAGGCACATGTCAGGTTTAAAGAATGGTTATTTGGTTTGACTGGTATATGTAAAGTTGGAGGGGAATATAAATCAAAAGAGATCAGTTGGGGATTGATCAGAGAAAGCCTGAATGACCAATATAAAGAGCTTTGAATTTATTAAATAAGCAAATGGGGAGAAATTGAGGATTTTTGAGCAGGAGTATGGCATGACCTGAGCTATTCTTTAAGAAGATTATCCTGGTAGTACTGCACAGGTTGTATCTGAGGGTTCCAAAAGCTTTCTAGGAGACCAACAGCCCAGGCCAAAGGAAAGAGTGGCCTGAATTAAAGTTGTAACCATGGGAACATAAAAAAGATACCTGAGAGATATTTGGGATAGAGTCACTATGACTTCATGAGGAAATAGATGTTAGGAGAAAGTACAGACAGTAGATAATTCCAAGTTTTTGAATTTGAATAGCTGGAAGAACATTGATATTGTTAATGGAAATAGGTTAGGAAGAAGAGATAAATTTGGCAAGTATATATACATTTACGATTTAATTTTTTTAACATAAAACTTTTTCAGTTCCAGATTCTCTCCCTCCCCCACACCCCTCCTTCATCCATTGAGAAGGTAAAAATGTGATATCAATTATACATGCAAAACATTTTTATATTAGTCATATTGCAAAAAAAAAGGAAAAGAAAAAGAAAGAACATGAAAAGATTATGCTTTAATCTGCACTTAGGATTTAGATCCATCAGTTGTTTTTCTGGAGGTAGATACCGTCTTTCATCACATGTTCCTTGGGATTGTTTTGAATTATTGTATTGATCAGGAGAGCTAAATCATTCACAGATGATCATCATAAGCTAATGCTGTTGCAGTGTACAATATTCTCCTGGTTCTGCTCACTTCACTTTGCATTAGTTCATAGAAGTCTTCTCAGGGTTTTCCTGAAACCAGGCTGCACAATAATGTTCCATCATGATCCTGTACCAGAACTTGTTTAGTCATTCCCCATCTGATAGATATCCAAGAGGAGATAGTTTTAATTTGAGTCATATTTAGTTTGACACAGATACTGAATGAAGATGTTTTGAAAATGTACACCAAATGTTGAAATGAATGGTTAGGACTAATGATATATGTTCAAGGAACATCTGTTTAAAAGGGAAGAAAAATGGTAAAATAGGTGCTGAAGGTATTGAGGAAAGGAACAGATGGTTTACACTGTGTTCATTTTAACAAAGGAGAGATTGGCAGGTGATCATTGTAGAACACTGGTCTGGAAGCAGAGATGGGAAAGGGGGATGAACCTCACAGAAGGGAAGTAGTTTTTGTCAGGGGAAAGCAAATGTTCAGTTAAATCCCAGAGGTGGGGGCATTACTAGTGTAGAAGGTTCATTGTGTAGGGACATTTTCTCATAGGAAATGCATAGGGCACAATGAAAGAGGCTAATGAAGGAGCAGGTGAAGACACTAATTCAAGAGTGGATTGGATTGAGATTAGAAGAGGTGAGGAGAGAGTAAAGGAATCACAGGTTCCTAACAAATTGAATGACAAGGATTCTGGATTCAAAAGGTTGAAGGAATGTTTTAAGGAGAGGAGAGTGAACACAGGGTACTCAGTAAAATTTACCTGTACAGACAAATTTCTCAATCCCTGAAGTCTTCTAGAAATTGTCCTTCCTCCTCCAGGATAAAAAGACAGCACTTCTGTCTAGGGATTCACTTGCCAATTTAGACATTTCCTTCTTTTGCTCTGAGTGACATTTTCCTTTCTAAGAAAGACTGTCTCTTCACTGAGACAAATTTAAAAATCTAGCTCATTTTGTTCATTTAAAGATCTATGGATCTTTTACCTCAAGTTTATTTTTAGGCATATATACATATGTGTATATGTATATATACATATATGTGTTTGTGTGTATAAAAGCATCTTTGGATATATTTGCCTTTAACCCAAGTAGCAAAACTTAATCTTTGTAGCTTTTCAGGTGGGCTATGAGTGATCTTGCATATTTCAGCTCTTCACATGTTCCAGGATTTTTATTGTACTCTTTTCTTAAGTGTATTCTGTCTTGACTGCTCTGTCTGGTAACCATGTAGCTGTCCAGGATGGGCATCCTCTCCCTAAGGTATGGCTGTGTGTTTTGAGCTCATGTCAGTTTTATAATGTGTCATAGAATTCTAGAGTCTCACAGCTAGAAGTGATCATCTAATCCACCCTTTTAGCCCTAGGTGGAACTCCTATGAGTTCTAATTTATTACCAAGTCCCTTTGCCTCAGGTTTTTTCCGTTTGAAGTCATCTTCCACACAGCTTCCCAAGTGATTTTCCTAAAGTGTTGGTCGGACCATGTCAGTCCCTTACCCAATAAACTCCTCTGTGTGACATTTAAAGCCATTCATAATATGGCTTTATTCTGTCCTTCTAGGCTTGTTATAAATTACTCATGTTGACATGTAGTATGATTAAATCAACTGACTAGCTTAATGTTCCTCATAGATGACACTCTATCTCTTGTCTCAGTGAGTTTGCCTTGGCTGGCACCCCTCACTCTGGGTGTTATACCTTCCCTCCGCACCTCTCCCTCTTTGAATCTCTCACTTTCCTTTTTTTTATTTTTTTAATTTATTTAACTTTTCAACATTCATTTCCACAAAATTTTGCGTTCTAAATTTTCTCCCCAGTTTTCCCCTCCCCCACCCCAATATCCTGAGCATTCTAATTGCCCCTATTACCAATATGCACTCTCTTCTAACATCCCTCCCTTCCCTTATCCCCATCTTCTCTTTTGTCCTGTAGGGCAAGATAACTTTCTGTGCCCCATTATCTATATTTCTATTTCCTAGTAGCAAGAACAATACTCAACAGTTGTTCCTAAAACTTTGAGTTCCAACTTCTCCCCATCCCTCCCTCCCCACCCATTCCCTTTGGGAAGGCAGGCAATTCAATATAGGCCATATCTGTGTAGTTTTGCAAATGACTTCCCTGATAGTCGTGTTGTGTAAGACTAACTGTATTTCCCTCCATCCTATCCTGCCCCTCATTGCTTCTATTCTCTCTTTTGATCCTGTCCCTCCCCAAGAGTGTTGATTTCAAATTGCTCCCTCCTCCCATTGCCCTCCCTTCCATCATCCCCCCACCCTGCTTATCCCCATCTCCCCCACTTTCCTGTATTGTAAGATAGGTTCTCATACCAAAATGAGTGTGCATTTTATTCCTTCCTTTAGTCGAATGTGATGAGAGTAAGCTTCATGTTTTTTCTCTCACCTCCCCTCCTTTTCCCTCCACTGAAAAGTCTTTTACTTGCCTCTTTAAGGAGAGAGAATTTGCCCCATTCCCTTTCTCCTTGCAATATATTTCTCTCTTACCACTTAATTTCACTTTTTTAAAGACATGGTCCCATCCTATTCAATTCACTCTGTGCTCTCTGTCTCTGTCTGGAGGACTCTGGAGGAGTGTGTTTGTGTGTGTGTGTGTGTGTGTGTGTGTGTGTGTGTAATCCCACCAACTACCCAGATACTGAGAAAAGTTTCAAGAGTTACAAATATTGTCTTTCCAGGTAGGAATGTAAATAGTTCAACTTTAGTAAGTCTGTCATGATTTCTCTTTGCTGTTCACCTTTTCATGCTTCTCTTGATTCTTGTGTTTGAAAGTCAAATTTTCTTTTCAGCTCAAGTGTTTTCATCAAGAATGCTTGAAAGTCCTCTATTTCATTGAAAGACCATTTTTCCCCCTGAAGTATTATATTCAGTTTTGTTGGGTAGGTGATTCTTAGTTTTAGTCCTAGTTCCTTTGACTTCTGGAATATCATATTCCATGCCCTTCTATCCTTAATATACAAGCTGCTAGATCATGTGTTATCCTGATTGTATTTCCACAATGCTTGAATTCTTTCTTTCCAGCTGCTTGCAATATTTTCTCCTTTACCTGGGAACTCTGGAATTTGGGTATAATGTTTCTAAGTTTCTCTTTTTGGATTTCTTTCAGGAGATGTTTGGTGGATTCTTTCAATATTTATTTTGCCCCCTGGTTCTAGAATATCAGAGCAGTTTTCCTTGATAATTTCATTAAAGATGATGTCTAGGCTCTTTTTTTATCATGGCTTTCAGGTAGTCCCATAATTTTTAAATTGTCTCTCCTGGATCTATTTTCCAGGTCAGTTGTTTTTCCAATGAGATATTTCATATTATCTTCCATTTTTTCATTCTTTTGGTTTTGTTTGGTGATTTCTTGGTTTCTCAGAAAGTCATTAGCCTCCATCTGTTTCATTCTAATTTTTAAAGAACTATTTTCTTCAGTGAGCTTTTGAACCTCCTTTTCCATTTGGCTGATTCTGCTTTTGAAAGCATTCTTCTCCTCATTGGCTTTTTGAACCTCTTTTGCCAATTGAGTGAGCCTATTTTTCAAGGTGTTATTTTCTTCTCCTTTAGCAAGGTGTTGACCTGCTTTTCATGATTTTCTTACATCCCTTTCATTTCTCTTCCAAATTTTTCCTCAACCTCTCTAACTTGATTTTCAAAATCCTTTTTGAGCTCTTCCATGGCCTGAACCCATTGAATATTTGTTTTGGATGTTTGGGATACAGAAGCCTTGACTTTTATGTCTTTCCCAGATGGTAAGCATTGTTCTTCCTCATCTGAAATGATGAGAGGAGATATCTGTTCACCAAGAAAGTAACCTTCTATGGTCTTATTTTTTTCCCTTTTTTGGGCATTTTCCCAACCAGTTACTTGACTTTTGGGTCCTTTGTCAAGAGTAGGTTATACTCTGGGGACCTATAAGATATCAGTTCCTCTAGGATGGCACAATGAAGCATGTACTAGTCTGGGAGCAGGGAAGGATTTTTGTGCCCAAAATCTTAGCAGAGTTTCCTCTCCACAGGCATCTGACCTCCAGTTCTGCCAAGCTAGCACTGGGGCTTGGGATTCTGTCAAACTGTGGGGACAGGGCCACCATTTGGTGCAAGACAAAGACCAGCTCCCTCAGTGCCCGCAGGGGTTTTTATGATCCAGCAATAGTCTCAGGCTGCTGTAGGGGCTGCCCTGAGATCTCCTGCCACCTGCCCAATGTGGTCTTGTGGCTGCTGCCTGAGGTAGGAGCTATGGGAAGGCCCTTCTCCCTTCCTGGCCAGCTGAAAAAACCCCTATACCTGACCTTTGGTGCCTGTGGGTTGAGAGATCTGAGGACCCTCTGCTGTTACTGGAGATTCTGCCCCCGAGGTGTCCTCCTACCAGAGTCACATCATGCCTGACTATGCAGCCAAGGCTGTCTGGGCTCCATGCTCTGCTCTGCGTCCAGTGCAACCAACTTTTCCTGTGAGCCTTTCAGGTCACCCTGGACTGGGAATCTCCTCCACTCTGTTGTTCTCCACTTCTGCTGCTCCAAAATTTGCTGAGAGTCCCTCTCTACAGGTTTTTTTTTTTGGGCTGTGTGGGGAGAGCCTGCATTTTTTTGTCTTTCTACTCTGCCATCTTGGCTCTGCCCCTCCTCTCACTTTCTTTAAGACTCAATCCAAGTGCTGTTGTGTACATGATCCCCTAAACTGTTAATACCTTCCTCTCCAAATTATTGTGTATCTAAAATCTATTTTATATGTGTACATACCTTCCTGGACTAGATTATAAGCTCCTCAATGACAGGGACTGTTTAATTTTATTTCTTTATGCCCTGCACTCCTAACATAGTGCCTGGCACATCATGGGTACCTAATAAGTACTTATTGATTATTTGATTGAGATGGCCTTCTATCATTTTTAAAGACTTCAGAAAAATAAATTCTATAAACACCTTTAATCATTCTTACTGGTAACTAATAACAGATGCTCACTGTCAGAAATGTGTGCTTGAGATCTAATATCAACCCCTCATGCAGCAGCTTAATTCCATTTTCAATTCAAGTCAACCAATATTTACTGAGTGCCTGCTATGTATCCACTGCCATGAGGGAATACAGAAGAAGATTAAGATTTCTTTGACAGGGCTACTGGAATGGCAGATCAGGGGGTTGCTATAGGAGAGCACTTAGATTTAGGAAAAGCATTTGACAAAACATTTTTTTCACTCTATTCTTGGTGACAGGGATATGGGCTAGACTACAGCACAGTTAGGCAATTTTATAACTGATTGAATGATCACACTCAAAGAGAAATTTAAGGGCTAATGTTTTGATGTGAACTTAGAACAGGCTAGTGGTATATCCTAAGGGTCTACTCTTGACCTTGCACTGATTAATATTTTATCTATGTTTAGAGTAAAGACATAGATAGCATGTTTATCAAATTTGCAGATGACATAAAGTAGTAAGAGATAGCTAACCTATTGGTTGAGAGTCAGGATCCAGATTAATATTGATGGCATAGAGCCAGGCTCCATAAAACTACAGCCTGAGGGTCAAATCTGGCCCACCATCTGTTTATGTACAGCCCATGAGCTTAGAATGGTTTCTGTTCTACCCCTGGAGAAGAACATTGGGCTGAATCTAATAAGATGCATTTTAATGGAGATCAATGTAAAGTCTTACATTTTAGTTGAAAAACAAAAGAACTTCATAGATATAAGTTGGGGGAAGAAATAAGGCAGGAATTTATCTGAAAAAAATGATTCAGTATGAATCAAGAATATACATATGGGGGCCAAAAACTTTAAATGTGATCTTAGGCTTTACTGAGAGGGATAGAAGTGATGGCTGTACTCTACCCTAAAGAGACCACACCTGGAATATGATGTTCTATTTTAGGTACCACATTATAGAAAGAACTAGAGAGTCTCCATAGGAGGGCAATGAGAATGGTGAGGGGCCAGAGGCTGTATCATTCAAGGATCAGTTGAAGGAATTTGGGATGTTTAGGCTGGAAAAGATACAGAGGAGATAGGATAACTGTTCTTCAAGTATTACAAGTATTATGTGGAAAGAGGATTAGAAGGGCTGTCCGGGCCTCATGAAGTCAGTTCCCTGTAGGGGACTGCACAAAGAAAAGGAGTTGGAGACGAGGCATAGGGACATCAGAAGATGGAGGCAAATACTTATTAGTCATATCATGCTAAGCAAGCCACTTAACCACTAACTGTCTCAGTTTTTCCATCTGTAAAAAGGGTATAATAATTGCACCTATTTCCTAGAACTGAACAGATCATATGAGATATTTGTAAAACAAATCTTAAAGATGTCAAATAAATGATAGATGATATTATTTGACATTATTATTATTTACATTCCTACCATGATTGTTATTATTGCTTACTGGGGCTTTGGAGATACAAGACCCCAGTCAGGGATTTAATAGGAATTATAAAGAATTTTCTAACCCTATTAGATAGTTGTTTGGAACCACAGACCTTAAATCAGCACCAAACCAAAGGTGTGAAAAGGATAGAGGCTTTTTACATGAGCCATTCTGAGAGGTTTTCTTGCCTCATCCCTCTAGGTGTCATAGGTCATAGCCTTGGATCAACACTACAAGAAATTAACCTTCCTCTGCTGCCTGCTTCCTGAATGAGAGAGCAATAGATGGCCATGAAGGGCTCTCTATAATCCAGTGCGTGGCAGCAGAGAGCATCTCAGTATCCATGAGCCTAACTAACAAAAGAGGCTCAGGAGAGGCAACTCTAGTTGAATGGGGAGAGGAAACATAATACAGGACAGAGGAGAAAAGCATAGTGGCCAGATAGAGATCAGGATGATTGGAGATGGCCCAGGGTGCAATGGGAGACCCTCACCATTTTAGGCTAAGGTCTGATCAGATTCTCACTTTGAGTGAGATACATCCATTCAATGAATAGGCCTCTTTAAGTAGTTATTCATGGGATGACCTCTTTTAATAAAGAAAAAAATAACAAAAAAATCAAACTGGGAAGGGAAGACCCTAGCCCACAACAAACCTAACAGTAGTCCCTTGGATCTCCTGAATGCAGTACTACTGCTGGTGGGCCAGCCCTATTTAGTGACTCAATGCTTCTTCTTTCACTTAAGGTGGGTTTGAGACACAGATAATCCTGTAGAATTATAAGGTAGACACCAGGTCATTTGAGGCTAGCAACCAAATCCTCTGAGCATGGACAAGAAGCTGAGGAAATACATAAAGAAATCACCAGAGACATTTTCCATGTCTTTATAGCATATCTCACTGTACTTTAGCTGCTTTGATGACCTGACAAAAAGCCAGACAGGGAGCCACAGAAATGGAAATGAGCCATGGGGAGCACAGTTTCATTGGCTCTGTGGGGATGAGGATGAAGCCTTCAACTCTTAACCTCTCTGACTTCTGTTCTGCAGGCTTCAGGGAAGATGACAGGCCAATCAATTCTAGGCATGCTGCATCGATCCAGCAGGGAGGGTGTCTGAATAAAAACCAATGGAGACCAGAATGCTCACAGAAACTTCCTATGGAAAGTTACTGAGAGTCCACATTTCTGGTCATTACTGAACAACTGGTGCCAAGAATTTTGCCATGTGTGAAGGTAGAGACAGAACTATAACTATGGCAGGAACATTTTAATTTTGACCCAGGGTAGGGATATTTATTATTTAAATATGTTTATTAATTTATTTAAACTTACACAATAAGAAAAGAAAAAGAAACATTTAAAGCTTAAATACAAAATAAGAAAAAAAAACTATTGTTATTTGCACAGCAGAACTTGAGAGTATTCAAAATATATAGCAATAAATTTCCATTTCAAGAAATCCTATATAATAAATATTACACTTTGTGTTCAGAGCTGTCCATCTTTTCTTTGCTTCCTTATAGGTTTTCTTTTGTTTTCTGCTATGCACTTTTTATTTTGTTCTCTTTTTCCTCCTCTCCCCCAAAACTACAATTAACCGTGTGTGTATATGTATATACACACATAAATACACATATACACATGTACCGCCTATATGCATATACTTACATACACATACATGTACTCAGATATCTATAATCATACTCATATATATTATATAGACATAGATATTCATATACATGTGTGTAAGACCATTTGTTCTCTGTTTCTCTGAGGGTGGATAACATTTTCCTTCATAAATTCAAGCATTTCCATATTTTTCTAAGTCCATTAGCTCATCATTTCCTACTCCACAACAATATTCTAACGTTATACTCTCTAGTAATTTTAAATAGTCTAAAACAATATTGATTAATATGGCCAACATATAGTGTGGTTTCCCTATTTTCTTTTTTGATTAAATCTATTTTAACTTTAACTTTGTCTGAGATCATGATGACTATTCCTGTTTTTTTCCCTAATAAATTCTATTCTTGACTTTTATTTTATGTTTATGTATATCTCTTTTTTCCTATCCCTCCTGACTTCTCTATTTTACTTGTACCTGCTACCTTGCCCTCCTATTACGGAACCTAACCCTCTCCAAAATCCCTCTCTTATCCTCTCCCCTCACCCTTTCCCCTTACCCTTGTTTCTGTCTGAATTTAGAAGACTTTTATAATATTCCAAATATATATGTTATTCCCTCTCCATCCCATTTCTATTAATCTAGACACCCTTTTATACCCATCCTTATCCTATTCCCTTACCCTCTTATTTCTTTATAAATTTAGAAGACTATTATTCCCTTCTTAATGTATATATTATTCTTTCTTTAGCCCAGATCTGATGTGAGTGGGCTTCCCTTTAAAAACCCCTCCCTTATTCTCTCCCTCCTCCTTATCCCCTTAGCCTATTTTCTTTCTGAAGTTAGAAGACTTTTATACCCTTTGAGATATATATATATATATGCATATATATGTGTGTGTATATATATGTATATATATATATATATATATATATTTCCCTCTTTAACCTATTCTCAATGAGAGTAGAGTTCCAGAACTACCAGCCCTCCTTCCCCTTCCTCTCATACCTCATTTGTGTAAGATAACTCCTCTTTTTAGCTTTTCCTAAATGGTTTTACTTTTTAGAATCACATCATACTCAGGTCTACCCCAACATTTCTTTCAAATTACTAATAACCCAATTACTAATAACAATTTTAGACATACATTTTACATTTCCTCATGTAAAAAGTAGTCTGCCCTTATTGAATCCCTTGTAATTAGTCCTTAAGGTGTACTTTGTATTTCTCTTGAATATTATGTGTCAAATTTCTTATTAAGTTCAGCCTTTAAAATAAAATCCTGAATGTCTGGCAATTCATTGAATGTCCATTTTTTTTCATTCAGGATTACATTTAACTTTGCTAGGTATAATGTTTTCAGATGCAACCACAGTTTTTTGCTCTTCAATATATAGTGTTTCAACAACTGTGGTCCTTTAGTGTTGCAGCTGCTAGGTTTTGAGTGATTCTAATTGTGGCACCACCATATCTGAATTTCTTTCCCTTGTTGCTCATAATATTTTCTTCTTGAGCTGGGGCTTTCAGAATTTGACCATGTAACACCCATAGGTTTTCCTCATAGGATCTCTTTCAGGTGGTGGTTGGTGAATTTTTTTTCTCCTTCTACTTTCCCCGCTTATTCAAATGCTTCATGACAATTTTCCTCAATTATTTCTTGTATTCTTGTATCAAGATTCTTTTTTAATGTAGTCTTAATGTACCTTTCATGTAGGCTGATTATTCTTGTTTTTTCTCTCATTGATCTGTTCTCCAGATCAGTTGTTTTTCTTATGAGATATTTCACATTCTTTTCTATTTCTTTCATTCTTTATATTTTGTTTTATTACTTCTTGGTCTTTTATAGCTTCCCTGGATTCCCCTTGCCCAATTCTAATTTTCAAAGAGTCATTTTCTTCCTTAAGAGTCTAGATCTCCTTTGCCAATTGGTTGACTTCCTTTTCATAATCTTCTTGTTTTTCTTGGATTATTTTGAAAAAATCTTTCCTCAATCTCTCTCACTTGATTTTTAAAGTCTATTTAAAGTTCTTCTATGAATTTTCTTTTGGACAGGTGACCATTTGATATTATTCTTTGGGTTAGGAGAGGCTTTTTCTTTTGCTTCACTATCCTCCTCTAAAGATGAACCCCATTCTTCTCTATCCTATAGTAACTTTCTATAATTGGGTTCTTCTCCTTTGCTCATTTTTGAAAAATTTGTAGCAGCTTATTATTGTAATCACATTTATTCCTGGGGTATGGGGATGGTGCCTTTGGCCTCAGATCCTTCTTCAGTTGTTTCCTCTGGCCTAGAATCCAAAACAAGAGGTCCACTCTCCTGTAAGTGCCCACAGCCAGTAGCATCCCTGTCCCAATTCTTCTGCACTCATGGGTGTGTGCCAGTTTCTTCTCTTCCAGGGCTGTACCTCAGCAGCACAGCTTGGCCTGGCATCGCTTATCAGCACAGCTTGGCCTGGCATCCCGTATCAGCAGAGGCTTGCTCAATCTCCCCCACCTGGACACCTGACTCCCCACACTGTCCACAGGTGAGAATTTCTGTGGCTGTAGCTGAGGCTACCTTTTAACCCAGCTAGCATCACAGCTCACCACTTGCTGTTTCAGTGGAACTGGCCTGTAGGTGTTTATACTTCATAGGAACCAAACCTTGGTCCTGGGATTTGCCTTCAGATTTCCTCTGATTGTCCAAGGAGGACCACTGTTCTGTACTATCTCTTTGTTTATTTACGCCCCGAGGCACTATTTTATCTTGTTTGTGGGGGAAATCTGGAGAGCTTGGAATTTTCTGACCTGCTCTGCCATATTTCCAGAATCCTCTCAGAGCAGGGATATTTAAAGGAAACTAATAGCAATGAAACTTCCCTGGGGGCAGTATCAGTTGCTTTGTCAAAATAAGGCCTGGTGACAGGATGATGAGCAGTTCCTATGGGCATGTCCAGCTTTCTGTTCCCTTGGAAAAAATTTCTGTGTTATCTTTCCTGAGAAGGTGACCTTGAGGTCAAGGAAAAGATGAAAAGTTCCCATCCCCTACCCCATTGGGCTGTTTCTCTTGAATTAATTCAATTTTATTCAATAATTCATTAACGCTTACTAAGCACCTACCATGTGCACTGCTAAGCACTGGGGATATAAATAAGAAAAAGAAAACTAGTTTCTGCTTTCAAATTCCTTTTCAAGGAACTTACAATCTAATGAGAAAAGACAATATGCAAAAGGAAGCTGGAAAGGAGGAGAGGGGGGAAACAGTAGTGGACAGTAGGATATCCTCTTAATTGAAGTTTAAACCAAGAAGAGACTTATATGGAAAGTGAATTGGAAAGTCCAGATCCCTGCCATCTATAAAGGAATGCTTTAGGTAGAATTTAGTGTTTGACCTTCCAGCTCAGCAATCTGAGAAGAGAGGAGACTGAGGGAGTTGCGACGGGGTCTGAGTTTCCAGGCTTAGTCAAACAGCATGATAATGAGATTTCAGGTGATCAACTTATCCAGGTGTGCCACCTTGTTCCTTGGTTTTGTGAGACCAGGGGCTTGTTCTTGGAGGAACTAGTGGCCACTGATGAGCCTGGATCCCATCTCGTAAGACCATTCACAGTCCTTACTAGAGAAATATTGGACATAGAATCAAGAGACCTGGATTCTAATCCCTACTTTGATATTTAACTGTGGGCATTTGTCAGTCAGCATGCATTTATTAAGAGCTCACTATGTGAAAAGGACTGGAAATACATAGGAAGGCAAAAATACTATCCCTAACTTCAAGGCTCTCCCATTCTAATGGGAGAGACCACATTCAAACAGCTGTATGCCTACAAGAAATATACAGGGCATATTGGAGTAATCTCAGAGGGAAAGCACTAGTAGCGATAGAGATGGGGGGCCAAGAAAATCTTTGCAGAAAGTGGAATTTGAGCAGAGCCTTCAGGAAGTCAAGGAGACCAGCAGGCAGACATGGGGAGTCAGAGTATTCCCGGGAACAGGGATAGCCATTGAAAAGACATAGAGTCAGGAGATAGAGGATGGCATGCAAGGAACAGAAAGAAGGCAGGTTTTTCTCATAGTAAAGCATATAGAAGGGAGTAAGGTAAGAAGATTAGAAAGGTAGGAAAGGGCCAGGTTTGAAGGACTTTCAAAATCAAACAGATGATTTTTACATTTGATCCCGGAGGTAATAGGGAGCCACTGAAGTTTACTGAGTAGAAAAGAAGGTAACATGTTTTCTCTTCTGTAAAATAAGACTATTGGATCTTGTGAGTGGTTGAGAAAATCCATTTACACTTCTTGGGAGTATATGCAAAAAAGGGAGTCCATCAGCATCTGGGAAGTTTGAAAAGTGGAGATTGAAGGAGATTGTAGGAAAATGGGGAGGTGCACCAGAGGGCAACAAGTCTGGGAGTGAGGTTTTCTCTCTTGCTATCTTCCATGCATGTCATTAGGGCTACTAGACAAGTTGGAGACCTGCATCCATTTGGGAAGAGATACATATTCCAGACAGATATAGGATTAGAAAGACAGTCACCCCCAGGAGAAAGCAACTTCAAGGACCATAAGCCCGGTACTTAAGAAAGTTTGGCTATGGAGGGTACTGGACCCTGGGAACCCAGCACTAGGAGTTACGAATTTTCTTTGTCACACATGAATCCTACTTGGCATAACTACCATTTTAATCTAAATGTAAGCCCAGTCTCCCTATGGACGTTGTGTGTATTTGTGGGAGGGTATATCTTATGTTTATGGGAGAAATGTTTTCTGATTGCTGAGAGCTAAATAGCTCTCTGATAGCTAAGAGCTAAAATAAATGTTCAAAAATAAAAATGAGAGAGTTGAACATTTCCCACCTAGCTACAATCCTCTGGATTTCAGTATCATCTTTCAGGAATCTCATAATCTTAGAGATCACCATAACCCTGCAATTCATACCTCATCTGTACCTTACAATAAAAGAGAGGAGCCCCAGGGAGAGGGGACTGCTTGTCATTTCTTATAACACAAAAATCTTCCATTACTATCATATACCACAAGTTGTTCAGTCATTCCCCAACTAATGGGTATCCCCTCAATTTCCAGTTCCTTGTCACTACAAAAAGACCTATTATAGAGATTTTTAA
This sequence comes from Bettongia penicillata ogilbyi, assembly GCA_023548195.1. Classification (NCBI taxonomy): domain Eukaryota; kingdom Metazoa; phylum Chordata; class Mammalia; order Diprotodontia; family Potoroidae; genus Bettongia; species Bettongia penicillata. The sequence goes on along the minus strand of JAJHZJ010000560.1, from coordinate 2,395,935 downwards.
AAATATAAAGTTTTTTCCTTTGACTCCAACTCTTATAAAAATTGAGACTGAGCTGAAATAGATTCACCTTCCTCTGTGACTTTGGGTAAGTCAATTTTTCCTCAGTTTCTTTCTTTGTAAAATGGAATTGGGCTAGATTTCCCCTAAGGTCTCATCTAGTTTTAAAAGCCTATCATCATATTTTGGCAGGCAGAAGTGGCTTTATACCCTCTTTCAGGGGATATAGAGTTTTTCTCTCAACCCTAATAGCTCATCAATCAGTCTTACTGACTGCCAAGTGTGAAGGAATATCTGATATTATCACCAAGTTTGCAAGCATGATTAATTAGAATAGGCAGCTGTCAAAGTGGTCTGCCTTTTCTCCTGTGGGGGCATCCTTTCCACTTAGCAGCGTTTTGGTGACTCAAGGTCTTCTCCCAGCAAAGCTATGTCCTGTGATCTCTCTACCCTCATACTCTTAGGGCAATGTTTACCTCCCCTCCCTCAGATACCTTTTGGGCCACTTAGCCAAGTGAGAAAACTTCCTAGTTATGACTATATAAAGGCAAATCAGAGAAAGGGGGACAGTGAAAAAAAGCAAAGAGATGATCTCTACCTCCTCAGAATTTCTCCTCTAACTTTATCTGTACCTCTCCTTTGTCTCTATCACATTCTACCTTGTTCTCATTTATGTAAATTGTGTAAAATACTATTAGAGCATAAGCTCTTGGAAAACAGGGACTGTGTTATGTTTCACCTTTGTATTACCAATGCCTAGAATTATGCCTTGCAACTTTGCCTGACTAGAGGCATGGAGATGGATATTATGAGACCTCTGAAGTTTCTTTCTAATCCTATGATCACATTAACTTTTACTGTCTTGCCTCTGGATGCTGCCTGTTTTCTTTAGGGCCTTTAGTGGCTTCTTCTCATAACTGATGGGTGGGGGCTGTTACCTCTTCTTTGGGTATGTGATGCTTGTACAGCATTGGACAGCCTCTGCCAACTATGAAGAAAAGCTCTAAGCAGTTAAGACAGGAGGTTTAACCCAACAGACCTTGGCACCTCACCATCTGCAAGAAGGATGTGGGTATTGGCATAGAACAATTCCCCCAGGGTCCTAGACATGCAATTGCACCTACACAGGAGATAACAAGGGGAAGGAAGGAACTGATAAGACAAGAAACAGACAGTTTGAGGGAGGGTGAGTATTGAAGGAGGAAAAATGAGAAGTTATGAGAATCTGCTAAGATATCCTGGGACTAGTTCATTTCAACCAGAGGGGCCAAATGTCCCAAAGAAGAGAGGTAAATGAGGAAGAAGTAGGAGTGGGGGAAGGAAGAAGAGTGGTGAGAAGGTTAAAAGGAAGAGTAGGGCTCCTTTTACCTTTTTATGTCTTAGAGAGGGTTTTTTTATATAAAACACACATTTCTCAGAACCTATAAACCTGTGGCTCCAAAGTACATTCTTGAAAAAGTCTGACAGGAGGCAGGAGAGTGGGAAAAGTGGGGAGGTGTGGACTGTAGGGAGAACCCAGGGCTCTGTTATTTGCTGTTGATCAGGAGGACTCTAAGGAGGTGCTAAGTTTAAAAGGTATTTTTAGGACCCTTGGTATGGGACAGGAAAAAGGGAGATAATTAAGAATCATTTCTTAATGGAAACTGTATTGACAGTATGGAGCCACATACAACTGCATCCATCCATCATGACATGTATGCGTATCCATCCATCATGACTTCACAACCATTTGTCAATTGCTTTCCCTACTGCCCAATTCTTCTACTGGGTTTCATGGGAAAACCTCCTCTAAGTGATCTCCTGGAGGAGAGGGGTCAGATTATATTGCTTAGAGGAAGCTCTGAGTTGTTACTGAACACAATTGAATGATGAAATGGATGGTCCATACACTGAAAGTCCTGTCCTTCAGAGGGAGGAGCTCTAGAGGAACTGCCTCTGATGTGCTGAGTGGTGTTTGGGGACATAGATATATTTCTTTCTCATCTACCTGTTCCCATGAGGAAGGAAGATCTAAGCTAAATCTCAGGAAAATCTCTTTATCTTTCTGGCCTTAGTTTGTTCAGCTGTATAACAAGGGGGATTAGAATACATGACTTCTAACTCTTCCAGCTCAAGTCCATAGTCTCAATTGTGGGTCTTGCTGTAGCACCTCCTCTCAGAAACTTTGCCATGGAAACTTGATGGGGTTTGGATTTACCATGGATATGGATGTACTATCAAACCCGGTAATATTTTCTGCCAGTAATTTAGACATTTAGTCATTGAAGCGGCCTGTGAAATGAAGCCTTTCTGTTGTATATCATATTTTTAACCTCTTTTTCTTTTTTCATTCTGAACTTAACAAACATCAAATACAATGAGGACTTCTACATATAAAGGAAAAGGGATTTTTACATGAAACTGGAATTTTCTATCATGTACAGTTTGTCTACTACAAGTAATGTTAATGAGAATTTGATGGAAATGGCACAATCACAAATGGGTGATTACTTGTGATGTTAGGATAATCACTTTTGCTATATTGAATAGTGGTGTTCATTGTAATTCTTACGATGTATATTTGCAGATGTCACACACTCCTCAGATGATTTTACCTTGGCAGCAACATTTTTGGCTGCAGGGAGAAATGTCACCGCTCCTCTTAAAGATGTTGCCAGGGGAATTTGGTCAATGTGTATTGACAGAAGGTGGTGAAGAGGAGGGTTAATGTTTATAGGCAGGCATTTCTTTTACCCAGGGTTTTCTAAGCTTTTATTTTAAAGTTTGGTAAGGAATTTCTTTCTGCTGAGAAACAGTGCAGATGAAATCCAGAGAAGCCATATGGAGTAGCGGGGAAAGATGTGATTGGTCAGGACAGCAATAGTGTCTTGGAGCAGAGAGCTGACTAGGAACTAGAAGCTCTGGAGGTTAGTGAGACTATTGACATCTGGTCTATCGCATATTTCTTCCTTCTGCTTCACTAGAGGGGGCAAGCCATCTTTGGTGTACTTTCTGGCCACTCACTTTCTATTTCCCCTCTGAAGGGGAAGAGTAACAGTAGAAAATCATCATGAAATAGAAGCCTCTTCCCTCAAATGCTTGTTTGCATTTCCATTTTACCAAAATGATTAGTTGAAACTTCAACTAAAATGTATGGCCATTTGTAGTTTGTGTTCAAGTGTCTAGTCTATATGCATGGTTTGGGATTGAAAGGATGTTAACCAAAAAGGGAGAGGACATTTTCCTCACCTCAACTTGAGTTGAGGATGAAGCAGAGCAAGAGCCTTCTAGGCAGTGAATTTCTTAAATATTAATCACATCTGAGGTATTTATACTACAGACTACTTATGAAATCAGGAGGAAATGATTTAGCAAAGAAACAAACCAGTAATAGTAAGAGATGAAGGCTGGTGTGTCTTTTCAGGTAACACCTTTCACACAGCACCAAGTCAATGCTCCACCTGGGATACAGTGCTATTAGGGTTTTTCTGGATTATAGGAAACAGGGAGGCAGATGTCAGTTAAATATCTGAGCCCTTACAAATACATGTAAGGAATATAAAGAATACATGAATATAAGGAATAATAAGATAAGAATAATAAGGAATATAAAGAATACATGTAAGGATATAAAGAAATGCTGTGTTCCTTTTTCCCCAAATTTCAGTATAAAGAGTTGTTTACTTTGGGCTTTAAAATGCCTTTCCTGAAATGCATGGATGTAGCTCAAACACAGGAGCATTAACCTGCTCGGGAAGCCTCATTGAGGACAATAGCACTGATTTGGTTTCTCTTGGTGACCTTAGTGCTGAAAACATAAGGACTCTTAGCTCTAAAACTTAAAAAAAACACTCTTTAAGGTTTGACCCTCCTGAAACATTGTGGTAGAGTGGAACAGACCCTGAATTTAAAGTCAGAGGACCTGAGCTCAAGTTCTGACTCTGCTATTTACTTACTGTGGGACCTGGGCAACTCATGTCACTTTTCTGGATCTCAGATTCATCAGCAAGAAAATGAGGTGATACAAAGTGACCTTGTCTTCAGCTCTAAGTCCCATACTCCAAAGTCCACAACAAATTGTACAATGCTAATTATTCGGATTGTTTTTCAATCATTTCCCATTCTTTTCTACAACAAAATTTTTTACCCATTTGAACCCCTCTGAGATATCACAGCTTTAGATGAACATGGATCCAGATGGCAGATGGGCTTGCAGTGGCATAAGTCTGGGCTTGTGGAAAGCCTACCACCTATGGAGGCCAATCTTGGGCTGGCTTATTCTCAGATGGAGATGAAGTCAGAGCCATATACATCCTGATAATCAACAAGAGAGAAATTGGCTAATCTTTACCTAGTCACTCCAGGGAGGACTCTACTCTCTCCAAAATGCATAGTACTGTTGTAGGGATTCCCCAAATGTCAGAAACTTATCCTGAATTCAGTGACAGCAGATTGGCTTCTAAAGTTCAGATGATTTGTTCCTAGCTCCGCGAGCCAAATAGAAATTGTGAACGGAGGCTGACAGATTGCTTCCAAAGTGACTTTCCACTCCACCTCCTCATCAAGAGCTGCTGTCCTAGAACTCTGATTTCCCCCTGTTCCCAACCCCTGAAGGCTTGCACTAGCTAGGTTGAGTGATCTTTTCTTGAGGAAATGATTTAAATCTAGAAGAATATTATCTTTTATGGAAAGAGGGAAGTTAGTAGGTAGAAAAATCATGACTGAATTATTACCAGGAAAATCTAAACAGATAAATTTATAAACCAAACATTTAGGGAAAGTGACTAGTAGAAAGAATCATGAGAAAAGAGGAAAGCTCATGGTTGCTATTGAGACATATTGTGTCTGGCCTGAAGACTAAGAGAATTAGAGAACATCTGTCCTGCATCTGTTTCTTACTGTCTCTATTTCTGTCTGTCACATTGACTCCAGCTTTTGCAAGGGTCAGCCTTAAAGCAAGACTCTTTGGTGAAGCCATTTTTAGTCCTTTTATTTTAATAGTCAGCAGGATTGAATAATCAATATAAGATAAAGAGATAAGGAGAGCCTTAGCTGGAATGAAGATGAAGGGGATTAGTCATACAGGCTCTGTTCTCCACTGGCAGGTCTCTTGTGTATCTCACCTGATTTGAATCTAGAATCAACAATCTCTTGCTATCATTAAAAAAGGAATAGGAAAATGATTAATATTCACTTTATTAGAAATGGCCAATATCCCTGGGAGTGGGAGTGCTGGATCTTGCACTGTTCCCATGAGAAAATAGGGTTCCTGTGATCCCTTTTCTTCCTATATTCCCAACCTATAGAGGAAATCCTTCCTGGCACCTTTTCTTAATCCACTGGTTTTCTACAAGCACCTCTCCATCTGGTATCATATCAAGGGGGTTGAGTGACATCCCTGTTTAGTGGATGAAATTACTGAGGCATGGAAGAGAAAACATTTTGCCCAGAGTTGCTCAGCAAGTCATTGGCAGAACCATTATTGAAACTCAGACTTCCTGACTTACATAAAGTTCAGAGCTATTGGTTTTTAGATCTTATTGCTTCTTATAAACCTTTCTCTTCTCTATAGATCGTATAGCTCACAGAATGGGTGACCCTTAAATTTGCAACTTAATTCAGTTTGTTCTAAAGTCATGTTTTAGTGCCTGGCATATAGAAGGTGGTTATTGACCTACCTTATCAACACCAACCTTTGACCATCTAGGCCAGGGGTGGGAAACCTGTGGCCTCAAGGTCACATATGGCCTCCTAGGTCCTCAAGAGTGCCTCTTTGACCAAATCGAAACTTCACAGAACAAATCCCCTTAATAAAAGAATTTGTTCTGTAAAACTTGGACTTGGTCAATAGATGGCACCCAAGGACCTAGAAGACCTCATGTGACCTCAAGGCCTCAGTTTCTCCATCCCTGATCTAGGCATTGTTTTTCTTTCTAGGTGTTGTTATTTCTTTAAATATTTCCCAATTACATGTTAAAAAAACTTAACAGTCATTTTTAAAAATTTTGAGTTCCAAATTCTCTTCCTTCCTGTGGGTCCTCCAACTCCTGGAGAAGGTGAACAATTTGATGTTGATTATATGTATGTGATGTCATGCAAAACATATTTCTATATTAACCAAAAGGAAGTATACTGCTATTAATGTGTATCATGTTCTCCTGGTTCTACTCACTTCACTTTGCATGAGTTTGTATAAGTCTCCTCAAGGTTTTCTGAAGTCATTCTCCTTGTCATGTCTTAGAGCACAATAATATTCTGTCACAATCATATATCACAACTTGTTCAATCATTCCCTAACTGATGGACATCCCCCGCCCCCAGTTTCCAATTCTTTGTTACCACAAAAACAGCAGTTATAAATTTTTGTATGTATATTTCTCTTTCTCTTTTCTTTGGTCTCTTTGGGATTACAAACCAAGTAGTGGTATTGCTGGTTGAAACAGTATACACAACTTTGTAGTTCTTTGGGTATTGTTTCAAATTGTTCTTCAGAATGGTTACACTAGTTCACAATTGCACCAACAGTGTGTTAGTGTCCCAATTTTTCACATTCCCTCCAGCAATCATTTTTCTTTTCTGCCATATTGGCCAATCTGTTGGCTATGAAGTAGTATCTCAGAGTTGTTTTCTTTGTGGTAGTGATTTAGAGCATTTTTTCGTGTGACTATTGATAGATTTGATTTCTTCTTCTGAAAACTCACATTTGTATCCTTTGACCATTTATCAGCTAGGGAATGATTCTTATTTTTCATAAATTTGGTAGGACTCCTTCTCTACTTAGTTTTTCAAATACTTCACAAAGTGTTGTGATTAACTATTCCATGTATGCCTATTAGAATTCACTTGTAAATTCATCTGATCTGGGGAACGTTTTTCTTAGAGAGCTCATTAATGCTTTGTTCAATTCCTTTTTCTAAGATGAAGTTAAATATTCTATTTCATCTTCTGTTAATCTGGGCAGTTTATATTTTTGTAAATATTCATCTATTTTTACTTAGATTGCCAGTTTACTGGCATATAATTGAATAAAATAACCTCTAATAATTGCTGTACTTTTATTTTCCTTGGTGGTGCGTTCACACTTTTTATTTTTGATACTAGTAATTTTGTTTTCTTCTTTCTTTTATTTGTAATCAAATTAACATATAGCTTGTCTATTTTTTTCATAAAATCAGCTATGAGTTTTATTAGTTTTTTTTTACTTTCAATTTTATTAATCTCTCTTTTGATTATCAGTATTTCCATTTGAGTGTTTAATTGGAGATTTTTAATTTGTTCTCCTATTTTTTAAAGTTGTGTGCCTAATTCATTGATCTGCTCTTTCTCTTTTTTATTGATATACACATTTAGAGATATAAAATTTTCCCTAGGTACTACTTTGGCTGCATCCCACAAATTTCTGGAATGTTGTCTTATGATTCTCTTTAATGAAATCATTCATTGTTTCTATGATTTGTTCTTTGACCTACTCATTCTTTATGGTTAGATTTAGTTTCCAATTAGCTTTTAATTTATACCTCCACAATCCTTTCTTAAATGTAATTTTAGTTGCACTGTGGTCTGAAAAGGGTGTATTGAATATCTCTTTTTTTCTGCATTTGGCTGTGAGGTTTTTGTTGTTGTAGCTGTTTATCCTTTGTTCTTTAAAAGGACTAATGACATTTCCAGAATGATAACCTGACTTGCATGTGAATTAGATTTAAGTGAGGCAGAGCTGCCAAATTCATCAGCCTCACTCTCTCCTCCAGAGAGATTTAAGTCCAGAGGCAAGACAAAAAGTCAAGATACTGGGCAATGGCCCAGTATGCAGTGGGAGACCTTGGCCTTTCTAAATTAAGGTCTTTCCCAGGTATCAGTTCGTATGAGGCAATGTCCATTCAATGACTAAGGAATAGGTACAAATTGTGACAAAAGATGGCCCACTTTACTATCACAAAACTATCAGTCTAGAAGGGGAAGACCCTTAGAGTTTCTGACCAAAAGAGAAAACAATTGCCATTTGCACTCATTCTAAGCCATTGAAACATGAACTATAAGTCACAGAAAGTCACAGAAAGCTGGGGACTCTTACTGGCCATTCAATGAAAGTTAGAATGGTTTGAGTTCATAGGTGTTGTCAAGTAGCTCCATTTGAAAAGTAATGGACTTTTAAAGCCTTTTTTTTTTTTTCCAGAGCTACATTTCAAGATATTATAAATGAACTGCATATGATAAAAAGTATCGTCCCAGGTTTTGGGGAAAAATAATACAAACAAATAAATAAAAATTGAAAATTAAAAGAAATCTAGCCCCCAAACCTTAAAATGTCTTACAAAATATAAAGCAGCCAAAAATCATATTTCTATTAACAGAGAACCCGCATACAAGTGTGTGACACTTCTGCCATGTGTGGTGAGGAAAGGAGCAGTGGAAGAAGAAGAGAAAAAGGAAGAAGAAGAGGAGGAGGAAAAAGAAGAAAGTAAGAAAGAAGTCAAAGAGACAGGAGTATACCTTTTGCTCAGCTGTACATGGTATCCTTACAAAAAGTGACCATGTAAAGCTTCACAGGTCTATACGATGTTATCTGAGAGTAACAGTAGCTGCCCTCAATGCTGCTTTCCTCTTCCTCTTCCTCTTCCTCTTCTTCTTCCTCCTCCTCTTCTTCTTCCTCCTCCTCCTCCTCTTCTTCTTCTTCTTCTTCTTCTTCTTCTTCTTCTTCTCTTCTCCTCCTTTTTCTCCTCTTCCTCCTGTTACTTCTTTTTCCTCCTCTTCCTTTTTTCTTCTTCCTCTTCTCTTTTTCCTTCTTCTCTTTCTCCTTCTTCTCCTTTTTTTCCTCCTCCTCCTATTATTTCTTTTTCCTTTAAGAATTTGGATGCTATGCCATTTGGTACATATATGTCTGGTACTGATTTTATTTCATTATCTGTGGTGCCTTTTTAGCAAGATGCAGTTTCCCTGCTTAATTTGGTATATTTTTGCTTATGTTATTTTAAAAATTCTGTCTTGTGTAATCCTCACTATGGCTCCATAGTACTTGAATGGTTTCTTTCTGGCTACTTAACTAGTATTTTCTCTTTGACCTGGAGGCTTTGGGATTTGACTATAACATTCCCAGGAGTTTTCAGTTCAGAATCTCTTTCAGGAAGTGACCAGTGGATTCTCTGAATTTTTATACTCTTTTGTTCTGGAATATCAGGGGAGTTTTCTTTTGAAAATTTCTTGAAATAATGTCTAGGCTCTTTCTTTGTCATGACTTTCAGGCAATCCAATAATTCTTAAATTATCCCTCTTCAATCTATTTTCAAGATGAGTTATTTTTCTGATGAGATATTTCACATTTTCTTCTATTTTTCATTCTTTTGACTTTTATTGTTTCTTGATATTTCATGCAGTCAATTGACTTTCACTTACTCATTCCAATTTTTAAGGCATTTCTTTAGTGAGCTTTCTTATCTTTTTTTCCATTTGGCCTATTCTACTTTTTATTTTTTTCCGCATTTTTGTACCTCTGTTACCAAGCTGTTAGTTATCTTTTCACTCCTTTTTCTTTTTCTTCCTTTGCTTCATTTCTGTGCTTTCATTTCTCTACTGTTCTTACTTGATTTTGAAAATCATTTTTTTAACTTCCAAGAATTCTTGTTGGGTTTGTGTCCAATTCTTATTTTTTTTTCTTTGAGGCTTTGGTAATACAGCTAGTAAGCATCAAAGCTTAGGTTCTCATTCAGTTCTGTCCTGAATCCAAGGTTAATTATCTTTTCCATTAAACCAGGAGGGGTTTCAATATCTTACATTCCTAGTTTTTCCATCCAACAGTCAAACCAATACTATCTTTGCTTCTGGAAATGGCATGACAATCTCTGTTTATCGCATAATTCACCATCTTTATTACTCCCCTGGACAAAACTCTCTTTCCTGGCTACCTCTCCCAAGGATGTGTTGTCTCCTATTAAAATGTAAGATCCCTGGAGGCAAAAACTCTTTCACTTTTTATTTGCATCTCTGGAGCCTTGTCTTTTGAATTAAGAGGGAGGATAATATTGGGATCCCAAGCAAAACAAACTTCCTGTGCTGATGGGGGAACTAAAGTGAGAGACGTAGGCAGAAAAGCAAAGAAGTAGAATCTTAGGAGGTGTCAACCAATTGGAGAATGCCTGAACAGAAGAATGTAGTAGACTATTATCTCACTGTAAGGAATGATAAAAGAGATGGTTATAGAGGGAAGTGAGGCAAAGTGGAATGAGCGATCCAGGAGAACAATTTATATGAGGACAGCAATAATGTAAAGAAAAATAACTGACAACTCACCAGGATGATGTCCAGTCACATCTCCAGAGGGTCTATGAGGAAACTTGTTACGTTTCTCCATGAAGAGAGATGATGGACACAAGGTGCAGTAACTTACATCTTTGGATAAAACCACTGGGACTTTTAATTGAAAGTGGAGGGAGGTGGAGTTAGCAATAGTGATGGGAGGGAACAAGGTTTATTGTAACATTTTAGAAAACACATGGAAGAATACAGGAGGAAACTTAGAGGGAAGCACAAACAAATAGAGGTTTTAAAGAAACACATGAGAAGGTATGAAAAATAGAAACCTCTTTTGTGTTCTACTGTGTCTATGTAAAAATTCTTTGAAGTTCTGAATTTGAAAAAAAAAATCTTTAAAAAAAGCTTCAGAATGCACAGTAAATTAAGCCTCATAAGTATCAGCCACATTTGGGAGCAACATGTTTGCAGGTCAGCACTGGCATACTGTAATGGAAGGTATACCTTATACAAAAGAAATCACCTACATCAAAGAGTTTTAACCAGAAGACAGAGGTCATCTAATCCCACCAGGAACTGGAGCCCAGAGAGGTAAATGACTTCCACATGGCCATACATGTAATAGGTAGCAAAGCCAGGATTTGAACCCACACCTTCTGACTCCAAATCATAGAGCTGGTAAAGCTCAGAAGTCTGTTCCTTTGAATTTCTCTCAATAGCAAGAGTCTTCCTCTGTCAAGAGAGAGGTTGGATTGATAATCTCAAAGGTCCCTTCTGGCTCTGATGTTCAGCAAGGCTACATTTCTGTAGATAAAGGTGATGCTGTTTAGCTGTTCTGAGTAAGGGAGAGGACTCTGTGCTGGAGGGAAAGGGGCAGGGGAAGGGCAAGAAGAGAGTGTGGTTGCTATGTATTCGTTCACTGTCTCCTTTGCACTGGTGACCTTCAACAGCCTTTTGTTCCTTCTGTTCCAGTTCGGTTTCCATGGGAACTGGGATGGCAGCGTCATCACTCTGGTGATGTCCCTGAGATGTCGCAAATACCTAGGGGAGAAGATATCAGGGAGAGCTACGCATGGCCCAGAAGTGACGCTTGTGGAGCATTAAATGCTGCTTTTCATTGTTTCTGAACCTTATCAAGCTTTTAGTCTATTTCTCCAACTAGACTGTAATCTCCTGGAGCACAGGAGCTATGCCTCATACTTATTTGATTACCCCCTCAGTGCCTAGGATAGTGATGGAAATAGGAAGCAGATTCTTGGTGAATGAATGATTCAGTGAGAAGAAAGGGAAATAGCTCAGTTAAAAGAGACTGAAAATCTCGCTCCTCAATGAACCCAAGTTTAATTAGAGGTAATTTAGAGGAGTCCTTTGAGTTTTGTAATCTAGGCCAGGGGTTCAGAACCTGTGGCCTCAAGGCCACTTGTGACCCTCTAGGACCTCAAGTAAGACCCTTTGACCAAATCCAAATTTCACAGAATAAATCCCCTAATAAAAGGATTTGTTCCGTAAAACTTGGACTCAGTCAAAAGGCTGTACCCAAGGACCTAGAAAGCTACAAGTAGCCTTGAGGCCTCAGGTTGCTCCCCATCAACCCGTCCTCTAGGGAGTAGAGGTATCTAGGCAAATCACTCAATCTCTGAGTCTCAGTTTCCACATCTGTAAAAGAGGGGAATATTATCACCCACTTCACAGGGTTAATGTATCAAAAAAGATCGTGTACATAATGCATATCATATGCATTTGAGTAGTCTTCTGATAATTCTTATTGGCAGAGAATTTTCTCCCACCCTCAATCAAGTTCTTACAAAAGTAGCATCATACATAGAAAAGCATGGTGTTGACTTTATTTGGAGTAACGAAAAGTATCCCTGAAAAACCTCCAACTAGCCACTTTGGTTAAACAAAACTCCCAGACTTACCTACTCTTAATGGGAGTGTTGGGGAAGTGGTCACAAATAATTGAGCAACTTCTGAGGGTTTTCCCAAACAGGATTTTCACAGCAAACCTGAAGGCTTGGCTCCAACTTTTAGTGGTGGGCTGAAGGGTGGCTAGAGTGGGTGGAGGGACTCATGACCCTTTCTCTGCCTCTTTCATGTTTGCCTGCGTTCAACAAAAGCTTACAGAGTGGCTATGATACGCAAGGTGCCACAATTCTGCTGACAGGAGGTTAGAAAGGTAGAACCTTGTTTCTATTTCCCTTTTTCCCTTATCTTACAGTATTTCAATGGTATTTAGTTGGCACTCTGTTCCTTTTTATGGCTTATTATTGGGACCTTGGTGTCATTTAAAACTATTACCAATGCTCTTTGGATTCTTCAATCACATAACCATTCTATGCTGTCCTCTGGGGAAGAAAAGGTTAAAAAAAAACCAAACTTTTTCCTCTAGGAACCTGACAAGAGACTATCCATAATAGAGGATACTAGCAAGCACAAATAGCTAAAATACAAGGAAATAGTGATGGACTATAGGAAAGGTACAGACCATACATTATTAGGGAGAGGCAGAGGAGGGAAAGATAATTTCATGATGGGGAAATTCAAGAAATATCCCACTCAATTTAATAAGCATTTATTAAGCACTTACTTTGTGCAAGGGAATGTACAAAGTACTAGGGATCAAAAGAAAAAATGAAAAGTTCTCACCTTCAAGAAATTTAAATTGTATTGCATTCTTCAGGGGGTAGTGATGTTTGATGGGGTTCTTTTTTTCAGATGGGAAAGTGAGGCAGTCAGGATTAAGTGACTTGCACAAGGTCACATAGCTAGTAAATGTTAAGTGTTTGAGATTGAATTTGAACTCAGGTCCTCCTGACTCCAGGGAGGGTGCGCTATTTACAATGACTGTGCCACCTACCCACCCCATTGATCTGTGTTTTGGTGATAGGTAGGACTTCAACAAGTGTGGCGGAGGAAGTGGGGGGTAAGGAGAAGGTGAATATGTTCCAGGAAGATGAAACAGCATGAGGGAAAGTTTGGAGCAAGGAGAATAAGGGGGGTCCACTTAGCAAATGGTGAATAATCTAGTTTGGCTGGAGAAAATGGTACACTGGAAAAGTTATTCAGGTAGTAACATATAGGATGCATTGGAGAGGGGAAAGAGATTAGACCTGAGAGACCAATTAAGAAACTGTTGTATCACTTGGAAAAGGTAATGAGTTAACGAGGCATTACACTAGAGGGGTAGAAACAGGAATGGAAAGGAGGAAATAGAATTAAGATATAGATACCACCTTGCAATTAATTGGTTATAGGGGGCTGGGAAAACAGTGTATTCCGAGATGATGTTGGGTTTGAAAGCCAGGATGACTTGGACACTTGTACCATGAACTAGCAAATATAGCACCTGAAAGAGAACCTCCATACTGCCGTGAATGGATTCTCCAGGTCCAAGGTACTCTTTCATGTCATAAAACCATAACTCATGGAGCCTCATGTTTACATAAAATAGTTAGCCAGAGAACACCTTTAGATCAATGCAAAAGCATTTAATGAAATGACATAGTAAGAAAAATAGCAATAAAATTCCTCAAAACCTGGGGCAAATTATCCCACAAGTACATAAATTCAATAGAAAGAATACACATATGCAGAGAATTCATGTTAAGGTGTGCATAGGAAGGGATGTACAAATAAGAAAAATATCTGTCCAGGGTGCATATGTGGAGAAATACATGTATAGAGAACATGTCATTTGAAATGATAGAATTAGAAGAGGGCCTTTACTGAAAGTGCCCTCTGACAGGCAAAGTGTTGAAAACAGTCACAGAACGCTTGTTAGGGTCAGGTAGGTGGTGCAGAGAGTCAGGAGGGCCTGGGTTCAAGTGTGACCTCAGAAACTTGACTCTGTGTGACCCTGGGTAAGTCATTTAACCCTGATTACCTCTAAAAAAAAGTCCAAAGTTCAAGGATGCTGTAGATTTGAAAAAGTAATAATCTCTGGTCTTCAGCTTCCTGGGCTAAGGAGCTTGATCCAGATGATCTCTGTGGTCTTTCTAAACTCTAAATCTGCAATTCTGTGATTCTATTTGGGGTTTGTAGTACTAAAAGAATGAATGCCTCTGAATCAGAAAAACAACATCCACAATGACTGCAATAATGTAAATGAAGACGATACTGAAAGGCAACTGAATAAAAGATTATCACACTTCCTTACCTGCTGGAGAGGTGGGACAGCCATGGTGACATTGTATCTACCATCAGACAGGAATGTTTTTTGCTTAACTTTGTTATAGTTGTTGCTTCAACAGAAGGTTCATTGGTAGGATGTGTTTCAGGAAATAATTGTGATATAAAAAACAAAAGGTGACAATGAATCTTAAAAAAGAAATTAAATTAAATTAAGGCTTTTCTGCCGGATGGCAGTGTATAACTATGCCTTGTCATAGGTGGCGTACTCCTTACCTCTTACTCTGACATGGTTTGGACTAGGAAGAAAGTTCTTAATCACCATCACGCTGAACTTGCTGGCAATTTAAATCTTCAACTTATCTGTAGTCCCTTTAATCTCTTCTCTCTGCATTCATCTCTCCTTAATTCTGGTACCCTCCCTCCTTCCTCCTCATCAAAAACAATTCTCTGGAAAGGATCTGACCATATATATAACTTATAACTTATAACTTATATATATATATATATATATATATATATATATATAACATATAACTTAGAGATCATAGGATCAATGATTCAGAACTAGAAGTAACCTGAGAGGTCATTAGTCTAACTCATATGTGTTTTGTAAAATTATTTTTATTTTTAATTTATATATTCATTTTATATATATTTTATATATATTTATATATTTTAAAATTAGTTTTTATTGATGTCTTTTTTATGTCATCAGTATTCCTCCCCCTCCTGGAGAGCTATCCCATATAACAAATAATATTCATTTGTTTTTACAAGCATTTAATACCTTTTCTTCCCACTTTCTCCCCCCTTTCTCTACTCCTTATTCCTCATTAAACAATAAAGAAACCCTTTGAAAACAAACATGCTAGTCCAGAAAAACAAATTCCCACATTGATCATTTCTGAAAATGCTTCCTCAGTCTGGATTTTTAGTACATCACCTCTCCAGAAGCGGGTGGGTGGCATGACTCATCTTCAGTCTTCTGGACTCGTAGTTTATTATTGCATTAATCAGAGTTGTTTTTCTCTATAATGTTGCTGTCATTGTGAAAATTGTTCTCCTGGTTCTACTCATTTGGTTCTGTATCAGTTCATAGAGGTAGTTCCAGTGGCCCATGAAACTGTCTGCTGACAAATTCCTGTGTCATAATAATATTCCATTACTTTTAGATCACAGTTTGTTCACACAGTCCCCAACAAGTAGATACTCCTTTAGCTTCCAGTTTGGGGCTACTACAAAAGTATCTGGTACAAATACTACTACACAAATGGATCCTTTTCCCTCTTTCTTTGATCACTTTGGGGATGTAACCCTAAATATGATAAAGTGGGATCAAATAGTATGCAAAGTTTATGAAGTTTAGGGACATAGTTTCAAATGTTTTTCCAGAATGACCGGACCGCCTCAAAGATCCAACAAAATGATGCTTTAGTGTGCCTGTTTTCCCACACTGGCCACTTTTCTTTTGTGTCATCTTTGCCAATCTTAGAGATTCTAATGATCTGGAAATTTTTTTTAACATAATTATTAATAGTTTAGATTTCTTCCTTTGAAAACTGCCTGGTTGCATACTTTGACCATTTATCTATTTGGAAATGGTTGTTGGTCTTAGAAATTTAAACCAATTACTTATATATCTTGAATATGAGACCTTCATAAGAGAAACTCATTGCAAAGATTTTTCCCAGTTTCCCATGTTTCTATTCTAATTTTAAATGTATCTGATTTCCAATTTTCCCGGTGGTTTTTGTTGAATAATGAGTCCTTACCCTAGTAACTGGGGTCTTTGAGTTTATTGGGCACTTTCTGCTATCTGATGGAGAAACCGAGATCCAGGAAAGAAGTTACTTGCCCAGAATCACACAGGTAGTAAGCATCAGAGCCAGAATTCTAACTCAAATCCAGCACTTTGCCAGGGAACTGTATTACCTATCATGGATTCCCTCTCCTACAAATGTGTGAGTGTTAACTCTTCTTTGTCATGGAGACTTTGCTCCCAATTAAAGAATTATAGATAAACTGGGGAGGAGGGATGTATTTAGATGGAGGAAGGAGGACTATTCCCATATGGGATGTTGCCTTCTCACTACATACATATGGCTTGCCCTGCTCTAGGGCCTATCTAGTAATAAGAGTCCCTTCACTTAATTCCAGTCAGAAATTCAGCATAGCTGAAAAGCCTATTAAGTAGGGTTCCTGCAATCTTGACCAGGAAGTTGAAAGCAATGTAGTACTTAAAGCATACTTAAAAACTGAGCCGCAAGGATCTTCAAGATTTCTCAACTTGTAACAGGGATTGTCTCAGGCCTGGGAGTAACCATATTGATCCTACCATCACAACATTGCTGCACCTGTCTGTCTCCTTGTCTCTTTATTCATACCACAACCTCCTGGATCAGGTTTTCATCCCCTCTACCCAGACTACTGCAATAACACCCTATTTGATCTCCCATCCCTGAGTTGCTCCCTTCCCCAATCCCTTCTCAGAAGAGATGCCAAAGTGATATCCCTCAAGATCAGAACTGACCATGTCATTAGCCCATGATCAGGGGTTCAATAAATTACTGTGGCTTCCTATAACCTCTTTCATCATTGTTTAGTCATTTCAGTCAGGTCTGACTCATGATCTCATTTGGGGATATTCTTGGCAAAGATACTGGAATCGTTTGCCATTTCCTTCTCCGGTTCATTTTATAGATGAGGAAACTGAGGCAAACAGGGTTAAATGATTTTCTCAGGGTCACACAAACTAGTACCTGAGGCTAGATTTGAACTCACCTTTCTGACTCCCAGTCTGGACCTCTATCCACTGAATTTGCCCTACAACCTTTAAGATCAGTTGTATACTTGTCCATATAATTCCCTCGCAATTGGGATTTAATGGAGGGGGCAATCTGCTGGGGAAAATGGGATAGAATGGGATCGCCTATGCTTGCACAAAGATTTGCCTCTACAAAAAGAAAAGATGCTTTATTATGTGAGACAGGGATGAAAGAGGAGATAGTGGTGGAAAGTATGTGAGTGATGTGAGATAAGGAGACAAGAAGGAGCCTTGAGCAAATGGTTTCAACTGTTTCAGTAAAATATGAGACAAGGTTCTCAGCTGAGAGTCATGAGAGGTTTGAAGAGGGATGAAAAGGTTTGGAAGAACCACCATGGTAAGTGGAAAACGAGCTAATTAGGGAGATATAAAAGGACTGTCTTGCAGGAGTGATGGTCCAATTGTGGCTATGTAACATAAATTAGTATACCCATGCTTTTGTGATTTTCTGCAGTTTTATTAAATAGAAGGTGTGTAAGATTGAAGGAAACAAGCATTTATTAAGTGCCTACTATGTGCAGGCATGCTGCTAATTGCTTTACAAATATTACCTCATCTGATCCTCGCAGCAATTCCAGCTGGTATATGCTGCTACTGCCTCCATTTTACAGTTGAGGAAACTGAGATGGATAGAGGCTAAGTGACTTGCCCAGTGTCAGAGGCTGTATTTGAACTCAGGTCTTCCAGGCGCAGTGTTTTATCCAACGTACCACCTAGGCAGTGTTGAGTGGTGACGACACAGCGCTGAGGCCTGTCAAGGCAAGTTTGGAGATCCAATAAGGGCAAAGGACTAAGACCAAAGAACAGCGGAGAGTTGAACTTGTTCACAAAGGGTTCCAGATGGGAATAGGAGGAAAATGTAGCTAGTGAAGGGGTGATGTCCTAGGAAATAACTGGGGGATCAAGAGACTGGAAGTCACAGTGTGGACTGAGAACAGGATTTAGGCTTGCAAGGCAGAGGGAGAGGTGGAAATATTTTGGGGGAACATGGATTAGATGAGATGAAATGGATCTTTAATCTTCCTCTGAAGCTTGCCCTCACTAAAATCCAAGAAGGCAGATGTTTCAACAGGGCTTTTGAACTCTGCAAAAAGTGTAAGGTGAAAATTGCCTTTCTGTGTCCCTCTGTGAGAGCTCAGACCAAGGAGGGGTTGATTATCACTCTTCCACCTGCTATTTTTACTGCGTAACTGATTAAACCTCTTGTTTTGGGTTTGCTTGCCCATTCTCTGGAGCCTTTTCTCCTAATTTGCACTTAGCACCTCTTAATAGCTTCTGAGATTGGCTCCTAATATAGCCTGACCTCTTCTTTAATAGAAGTGGAGGGGCATGGGAGAGCTAGGTGTATTACAGTAACCAGAGTTGCTGTCAGCAACTCAGGCCCTGGGCAGTTGACCACTCTTTCTTTTCCCTTTTAATCTTCCAAAATTGACAGCCTTGAGGATCAACACCCTTGTCCTCTTGAGAACTAGACCTTCTCAGCAGGGTATCTGCTCAGGCCTTTAGCTTTGAAGCAAAATGTTTAATTTGCTGTGAAAGCAAAAATGGGACAGCAAATTGTCTTTCTTCGGACTTGGAACCTCTCCAAAAGCAGTTGTACCAAGTGGAAAGTTTGTTTGACCTCTTTGAGAATTGGATTAATCCAAAAACATTATCCATAAAGCACCTGCTTTGAGCAAGGATGGGTAATGCAAATATAAATAAATATAAATAAAATCGTCCCAGTTATCAGGGAGCTTATTGTCTACTTGGCAAGATAAGGTATGTACATGCAGTATATTATGGCACGGTAAGTTCCCTGAAGGAGAGAACCATAGCTTATTTACCTTTGGGCATCCCCTGGCCACCCAACTGATTTTCTTTCCTCAGCCCTCTCCCTGCTCAATCCATGCACCACTGTCAAAGTACCTTGTACTTAGTAAATTATGTATAATAGTAAATCATAAAATTCTGAAATATTTGTGGAATATGTGAATGGTTAAGTATATAAAAAGACAACTGATGATAGCAAAATATTGTGCCAGATATGAAAGGTATTGTGCCAGGTGAATGATTCAGCCAGGAAGTACCACAATTGGTCAGGAAAAGGAAAGACCATTGTGGTTGCATTGGGAAGGCCTAACAGAGGAGGTGGGATTTGAATTGAGAACTAAAGATTAGGCAAGATTCAGGATGAGAGGGGATTTCATGTGGGGAAACTGCGCAAGCAAAAGTGCAGTGGCAGGAAAGAATAAAATTCTCAGGTAAATCTGAAGTTATATGTTGGGAATAAGACTAAAACAGATTAGGTTTAGATTGCAGAAAGTCTATTGGTGGTTACTAGATTAAGGGGTTCAGACTTGATTCCGTTCACAATGGGAAGCTACAGAAGGTTTTTGAGCAAGTAAGATGAAAAGGGGTTTCATCAGCTGTCAGTACATGCAACTGTTGCTTTTTGCTCTCAAACACCTTCCAGATGTCCCCAAGCTAAAATTCTTGGCAGAAATGGCCCTACTGATTACACTTGGCTGCAACTTGACATATCCTATAAATAAGCACCTAATTTTTCTTCCCTCTCCACTATGGGTATTATTTCTCCACTTATAAACTTAGATCTAAAATTGAGAATCATATAACCAATAATTTCGTGTTTGAAGAGACATCAGAAACCATTTAATCAAATTCCCTCATTTTATAGGCATGGAAACTAAGGCATAGAGAAATGAAATGACTTGCTTAGGTAATAAAAAAAATTCAGTTTGAATTCAAACTTGAGTCCTCTGACTCTAGAAATACCAATTACACAACAGGCTACACTGTGATTGTAACACTTCTGAGTGTGGCTCAGATCAGATTAAAATGTAATTGAGAAATGTTTAACAAAATAAAAAATATAATAGATAAAATTACATTTAATGTTAATATGTAAAAATAAAATAGAAAATATTTTAAATCTAAGAAAATACAAGACTTATAGGTATCCTTATGTACATGTTAGTGGGCCTCATCTCTTTTTGTGTTTGACATCACTGTTCTAGATACAGCCCTCTTCCATAGAACCAGGCTACAGTACCCGGCACATAGTGGGAACTTAATAAATATTTGTTGACGTGATGACTACAATTCTTTGTTTCTCTGGAGACTCAGAACAGTCCTCTGTAAAGGCATTGACTTTTTAGCCAATTGGGTATTAAGAAGTCATACTGACTTTGGTGAGAATGGAATTTAATTCAGTAATCTTATTAACCAGCTATTATGCACAAGATTCTAAGCTAGATGTAGGAAGTACAAGACAGAAATTACAAGCAAGAATTTCTCAGAGTTTTTATTATCTTCCATGGTTTCAGAAATCATATCTCTACAGATAATCTGAAGTCTAGTTATCCATCACTAATTATTGCCTACAGGACAGCTCTGCCTCATCTCTTATGGGCATCTCAACTTCAACATGTCCAAAATGAGCTCATTATCTCTCACTCAAAACCTATCTTTACTCCAAGTTTTCTCATTTCTGTTGATGGGACCACCATCCTTCTAGTCACCCAGATTAACATTTTGGAGTCATTCTGGACTACTCCCTCTTACTTATCACCTCCCTCCATTGAACACATCTAATTAGCTGCCAAGACTTATAGAATCTATTTCACAACATCTCGCAATATATCCCCTCCTCTCACAGTCTCCATCCTAGTTCAGGCCCTCATCATTTCTCAACTGCGCCATTTCTTTTTTTTAAATAATATTTAATTTTTTCCAATTATATATAAAGACAATTTTAACATTCATCTTTTAAAAATTTTGAGTTCCAAATTTTCACTTTCATTTCTCTAAGATAGTAAGGAATTTGATATAGATTATACATGTGCAATCATGGAAGACATATTTCCATATTAGTCAGATTGTGAAAAAGAAGACACAGACCAAAAGAAAAGAGCCATGGAAAAAAAATAACATGAAAATAGTATGCTTCAGTCTGCATTCACACTCCACCAGTTCTTTCTCTCGAGTGGATAACATTTTTCCTCACGAGTCCTTTGGAATTGTCTTGGATCATTGTACAATGTTGCTATTACTGTGTACGATGTCCCACTGGTTCTGCTTACTTCACTTTGCATCATCAGCTACATCATTTCAACAGCTTCATAATTGTTCTCCCTACTTTGCCTCTCCAATTCATCCTTCACAGAGCTGCCACAGAAAGGAACATTCCTAAAACATGGATCTGACTTTTACTACTCAATAACCTTCAGTAGCTCCGTATTGCCTCTAAGATAAAACATAAAATCCTCATCCTGTCATTTAAAGTCTTCCATAGCATAGTTGCCAACTGCCTTTCCAGTTTTATTTCATATCTCTCACCTTTTCACCCAATGTGTTCTTTTGAAAGTGGCTATTACCATAATAGGCAGAGAGATACAGCTTGTATCATAAGAAAATGTAAGGGAAGCCAACAGGTGACTAGAAACAAATGAGAAGGGGGGATGGAGCCAAGATGATGGAGTAGAAAGAAGCACATATGCTAGCTCTTCCCCCACAGCCCATAAAATACCTTTAAAGAAAGACTCTCAACAAATTCTAGAGCAGCAGAAGCCACAGAACAACAGAGTGGAGGAGATTTCCAGCCCAGGGCAACCTGAAAGGCCAACGGGAAATGTCTGTCACACCAGATGTGGAGCAGAGCCCAGCCCAGCCTTGGCCCCGCTGCAGCTCTGGGAGAAGGACAAGAGCAGGCCTCGGGGACAGAATCCCCAGTCACAGTAGCAGTGGTTTGCAGATCCCTCAGCCCACAGGTGCCAAAGGTCAGTGAGAGGGTTTTTTCAGCTGGCTGAGAAGGGAGAAGGGCCTTCCCACACCTCCAGCCTCAGGCTGCGGCCCACAGAGGTCCCATCAGGGGGGTTGTATCAGTTTCCACAGCAGCCCCTACAGGAGCCTACATCCATTGTTGGATCGTAAAATCCCTGGTGCCACTGAGCAGCTGATTCTTACCTTAGCCTTGTGTAGAAGCCCTGCCCCCACCTAATACTCCTGAGGGATTTGAGCAGCTGATCTTTATCTCACACTGAATGGTGGCTTTGCCCCTGAAGCTTATCTGAATCTCAGCCCCCAGTGCTGGCTTGGTTTAACTGGAGGTGAAGTGACTGGGAAGAGGAAACTCTATTACTCAGATTTGGGGCACAAAAACTTCTGCTTGCTCCCAGACCAGTGTACACACTTGATTGTACCACCTTGGAGGAACTGAGATCTTACAGACCCCCAGAGTATATCCTGCTCCTGACAAAGGACCCAAAAGTCAAGTAACTGGCTGGGAAAATGCCCAAAAAAGGGGGAAAGAATAAGACTATGGAAGGTTACTTTCTTGGTGAACAAATATCTTCTTCCATCCTTTCTGATGAGGAAGAACAATGCTTACCATCAGGGAAAGACATAAAAGTCAAGGCTTCTGTATTCCAAACATCCAAAATAAATATTAAATGGGCTCAGGCCATGGAAGAGCTCAAAAAGGATTTTGAAAATCAAGTAAGAGAGGTGGAGGAAAAATTGGGAAGAGAAATGAAAGAGATATAAGAAAATCATGAAAAGAGGGTCAACAGCTTGCTAAAGGAGACCCAAAAAAGTGCTGAAGAAAATAACACTTTTAAAAATAGGCTAACTCAATTGGCAAAAGAGGTTCAAAAAGCCAATGAGGACAAGAATGCTTTCAAAAGCAGAATGAACCAAATGGAAAAGGAGGTTCAAAAGCTCACTGAAGAAAATAGTTCTTTAAAAATTAGAATGAAACAGATGGAGGCTAATGACTTTATGATAAAGCAAGAAATCATAAAACAAAACTAAAAGAATGAAAAAAATGGAAGATAATATGAAATATCTCATTGGAAAAACAACTGACCTGGAAAATAGATCCAGGAGAGACAATTTAAAAATTATGGGACTACCTGAAAGCCATGATCAGAAAAAGAGCCTAGACATCATCTTTAATGAAATTATCAAGGAAAACTGCTCTGATATTCTAGAACCAGGTGGCAAAATAAATACTGAAAGAATCCACAAAACATCTCCTGAAAGAGATCCAAAAAGAGAAACTCCTAGGAATATTGTAGCCAAATTCCAGAGTTCCCAGCTCAAGGAGAAAATATTGCAAGCTAAAAAGAAACAATTCAAGTGTTGTGGAAATACAATCAGGATAACACAAGATCTAGCAGCTTCTATATTAAGGGATCGAAGGGCTTGGAATATCATATTCCAGAAGTCAAAGGAACTAGGACTCAAACCAAGAATCACCTACCCAGCAAAACTGAGTATAATACTTCAGGGGAAAAAATGGTCTTTCAATGAAATAGAGGACTTTCAAGCATTCTTGATGAAAACACCTGAGCTGAAAAGAAAATTTGACTTTCAAACACAAGAATCAAGAGAAGCATGAAAATGCAAACAGCAAAGAGAAATATGATTTCTCTTAGGGACTTACTAAAGTTGAACTGTTTACATTCCTACATGGAAAGACAATATTTGTAACTCTTGAAGCTTTTTTCAGTATCTGGGTAGTTGGTGGGATTACACACACACACACACACACACAACACAAAGAGACAGAAGGAGAGAGAGACAGAAAGAGAGAGAGACAGAGAGAGAGAGAGCACAGGGTGAGTTGAATAGGATGGTATCATATCTTTAAAAAATGAAATTAAGGGGTGAGAGAGGAATATATTGGGAGGAGAAAGGGAGAAATGGAATGGGGAAAATTATCTCTCATAAAAGAGGCAAGTAACAGACTTTTCAGTGGAAGGTAAAACAGGGGAGGTGAGAGAAAAAAACATGAAGCTTACTCTCATCACATTCGACTAAAGGAAGGAATAAAATGCACACTCATTTTGGTATGAAAACCTATCTTACAATACAGGAAAGTGGGGGAGAAAGGGATAAGCAGGGTGGGGTAGATGATGGAAGGGAGGGCAATGGGAGGAGGGTGCAATTAAAAGCCAACACTCTTGGGGAGGGACAAGATCAAAAGAGAGAATAGAAGAAATGGGGGGGCAGGATAGGATGGAGGGAAATATAATTAGCCTTACACAACACAACTATTTTGGAAGTCATTTGCAAAACTACACAGATATTGCCTATATAGAATCACTTGCCTTCCCAATGGGGATGGGTGGGGAGGGAGGGAGAAAGAAAAGGTGGAACTCAAAGTTTTAGGAACAACTGTTGAGTATTATTCTTGCATACAACTAGGAAACAAGAAATACAGGTAATGGGGTATAGAAATTTGTCTTGCCCTACAGGACAAAAGAGAAGATGGGGATAAGGGAAGGGAGGGATGTTACAAGGGAAGGCAGATTGGTGATAGGGATAATTAGAATGCTTGGAGTTTCGGGGTGGGGGGAGGGGAGAGATGGGGAGAAAATTTGGAATTCAAAATTTTGTGGAAATGAATGTTGAAAACTTAAATGAATAAATTTTAAAAAAAGCAATAAGTGAGAATAAGCTTGAGATCATGCTTAGGGCAGACACCAAACTGGAGATTCTCTAACCCAGTAATACCTAGACCAGGATCACACTCAACACTGATTCTGTAATATTTATAAATCAGTCAAACAGTAGTTACTTCATGCCCCTTGAGATACTGAGTAATATGCCCACCCTTTAGAAAAGTGTTATGAAAAGCATCAGAAGACTAGAAGCGCAGGAGAAACAAGACTTAGATTTGGTAAACTGAGGTTACTTGAATGAATGAGAATTCAACATGTTCTTAGGTTTACTTGTAGAATTAATCACTGCTTTTTGTATATGTCATGTGCTGCTGTCCCCTGTGAGGACCCTAAGAGCCCCCTGTGTTGCTGCTATACACAACCAACTGTTTTCTTACCATTAGATATGTTACCTCCAGGCCGCGACCCAGAGAAGCTGACCCGAGCAGACTTCAGAGAGGAAAGCTCCGGGGAAGCTCCGGGGGAAGCTCCGGCAGCCAGGAAAGTCCCTCCGCCCACAGAAGCTAGAGGTCAGTAAGAAAGAAAGCTGCGATAGGGGAGGGGAGCGGAGCGCCTCCGTGACTCGGGCCCCCTCGGGAGGAAGCGGCGGCAGCAGAGACGGGGGCAGGAAGCGGCGGAGGCAGAGGCGTGGGTGGGCGGCTGAGGCGGCAGCGGCCCGGGACTCAGGAATCCCCCAGCAGCAGGTAGGATCTTCAATACTGAAGGTCTTTCCAACCTGAGGGAGCCGAGCAGGGGAGACGGCCCTGCCCCCACCCTGCTCTACTGCTGAACGCCTCTGAATAAAACCCCCAAGGGAGCTGAGCACAGTAGGCGGGGCCCCCCACCCCGCCCCCACCCCTCCGTTCTAGAAAGTCTCTGCGGAAAGCCCCTGAGGGCCCAGGTTTAGGAGGCGGCCCTGCCCCCACCCCTGCGCTAGAACTAAAGCTTGCCGCGGGAAAGCGCATTTGAATCTCAGAGGCCAAGCACTAGCTGGGCGGATCCAGGCTGGGGTGGAAAGGAATCTCAGAAGTGAAGTAACTGGCTGGGAAAATGCCTAGAAAGGGGAAGAAAAATAAGACTTTAGAGAGTTTTTTCCAACAAATGCAAATGATCCCGACCTTCGGATCTGATGGGGAGGACGAGAACGTATTTTTCCCATCAGGGAAAGATGTGGAGGGCGGGGCCTCAGTACCCCAGACACCCCAGGGGGGTGTTGGGTGGGCTCAGGCCTTGGAAGAGCTTAAAAAGGATTTTGAAAAGCAAGTTAGACAGGTGGAGGAAAGACTGGGAAGAGAAATGACAAAGATGCAAGAAGAGTATGAAAAAAAGGTCAATATCTTGGTAAAGGAGACCCAAAAAAATGCTGAGGAAATTAACACCTTGAAAAATAGGCTCACTCAATTGGCAAAAGAGGTTCAAAAAGCCAATGAGGAGAAGAATGCATTCAAAAGCAGAATGAGCCAAATGGAAAAAGAGGCTCAAAAGCTCACTGAATTTAATAGTTGTCTCAAAATTAGAATGGAACAGATGGAGTCTAATGACTTTATGAGAAACCAAGAAATCACCAAACAAAACCAAAAGAACGATAAAATGGAAGAGAATGTGAAATATCTCATGGGAAAAACAACTGACCTGGAAAATAGATCAAGGAGAGACAACTTAAAAATTATGGGACTACCTGAAACTCATGATCAAAAAAAGAGTCTAGACATCGTCTTGCATGAAATTATCAAGGAAAACTGCCCTGACATTCTAGAACCAGAGGGCAAAATAAGTATTGAAAGAATCCATCGATCACCACCTGAAAGAGATCCAAAAAGAGAAACTCCTAGGAACATTGTGGCCAAATTCCAGAACTCCCAGCTCAAGGAAAAAATCTTGCAAGCAGCTAGAAAGAAACAATTCCAGTACTGCGGAAATACAATCAGGATAACCCAAGATCTAGCAGCTTCTACATTAAGGGATCGAAGGGCGTGGAATAGGATATTCCAGAAGGCAAAGGAACTAGGACTGAAACCAAGAATCACCTACCCAGCTAAACTGAGTATAATACTTCAAGGGAAAATATGGTCTTTCAATGAAACAGAGGACTTTCAATCATTCTTAATGAAAAGACCAGAGCTGAAAAGAAAATTTGACTTTCAAACACAAGAATGAGAGGAAGCATGCAAAAGTAAACAGCAAGGAGAAGTATTAAGGGACTTACCAGAAATGAACTGTTTGCATTCATACAGGTAAGGACAATATTTCTAACTCTTAAAACTTTTCAATATCTGGGTGGTTGGTGAGACCACACATACACATGTACACGCATGCACACACATACACACATGCATTCACATGCAGAGACAGAGAGCACAGATTGAACTGAATAGGATGGGACCATACCTTAAAAGAAATTAAGGTAAATGGTGAGAGAGAAATGTAGTGAGAGGAAAGAGGGGGAAATGGAAGGGGGTAACTATATGTCATTTAAGAGGCAAGTAGGAGATGTTTTTAGTGGAGGGAAAAAGAGGAGAGCTGAGGGAAAAACAAACAAACAAACAAACAAAAGTTTACCCTCATCACATTTGACTAAACGAAGGAGTGAAATGCACACTCATTTTGGTATGAAAACCTATCTTACAGTATAAGAAAGCGGGGGAGAAGGAGATATTGGGGGGGGGTGATGGAAGGGAGGGCAAAGGGAGGAGGGAGTAATTGAAAGTCAACACTTGGGGAGGGACAGGATCAAAGGACAGAAGAGAAACAATGAGGGGCAGGTTAGGAGGGATGGCAATTCAGTTAGTCTTACACAACACGACTATCAGGGAGGTCATTGGCAAAACTACACAGATATGGCCTATAATGAATTGCCTGCCGTCCCAAAGGGAATGGGTGGGGAGGGAGGGATGGGGAGAATTTGGAACTCAAAGTTTTTGGAACAATTATTTAGTATTGTTGTTGCAACTAGGAAAGAAGACATACAGTTAATGAGGAATAGAAAGTCATCTGGCCCTACAGGAGAAAAGAGAAGATAGAGACAAGGGAAGGGAGGGATGACAGAAGAGAGGACAGATTGGAGATAGGGAAAATTAGATTGCTTGGGGTATTGGGGTGGGGGGAGGGGAGAAAAGGGGAGAAAATTTGGAACCCAAAAATTTGTGAAAATGTATGTAAAAAGCTAAATAAATAAATAAATAAATAAATTAAAAAAAAAGAAAGAAAGAAAGAAACTGTTAACCACAAAAAAAAAAAAAAAAGATATGTTACCTCCAGAAGGATTCTAGCAAACAGAAAGTGAATCAGCTTTAGCACAGACATAGGTGACAGGGCGACAGACAGACTCAGTCAGTGAATTTAGCCTGTCCCTCCTTTCAGGATCCTCACTTAATTTCCAAGCATTTACAGCCCCACAATCTTCATTATCAAACAGCCTTTATGAGGTATGTGGCTTTGTACCAAATGCTGCCCAAAAAGAATTACATAAACATAGTCCCTGACCTCCAGGAGGTCACAATCTGAGAGCGCACTGACACAGACAAATGAATAAAAATATAGACTTGTACAATAATAATAAGAGATTCTGGTATTTTTTTATATATGATTTCCTTTGACCTTCATAGTTTGCATCCTTGATCCCAACTCCTCTGACCCCTCTGAGAGGTTGTTCACTCAATAATTTCCCCCTCCCCAACTGCTAATCTTTAGTCTCTCCTTAACTATCATTTCCTTCTCTGCTGCTTTCAAAAATGCCCAGCTTTCACCAATCCTTAAAAACAAAAGCAAAACTATAACCAGTCTCTCAAGTCAATAGCCCATCTTTCTACTCTCTATTATGGTGAAACTGACTCCCATCACATCTTCTCTCACTCACTTCTCAGTCCTATTTCAATATAGTTGTGATCTCATCCCTTAGATGGAACTGCTCTCTCTGAGATTACCAGTGATTTCTTAATTGGTAAATTACAGGGCCTTTTCTCAGTCATTATTCTTGATGACTCTGTAGCTTTTGTCTCTGTTGACCATTCTCTCTAAATGGATACTCTTTCCTCCATGGGTTTTTATGACCCTGTTGTCCTCTAGTTCTTCTCCTACTTCTTTGATTGCTCCTCCATTTCCTCTGCCAGATCTTCATAAAACAATCAATTTTCTACAAGGTCCTTGCATGCTAATGGGAGGGACAATGACATTGAAATATATACAGTATTTATAAAGAGAACAAATCAAAATAGATGCAAAGTAGTTAGATACAAGGTAGTTTGAGAGGGAGGACACTAGCAGTTGAGTTCAGCAATGTACCTTTATGCGGAGAGTGGTGCTTGATCTAAATCATGAAGGAAGGGAGAGATTTTAGGTGGCAGAGGTGAAGAGGACATGCATTCTAAGCCAGGGAGAAAGCAATTACAAAGGTACAGAAGGGATCTGAAGCCCAAGATGTCAAAAATAGCACTCATCTTTTCCCCAGATCCATCCCTTTTCCAAGCATCTTTATAATTGTGGAAAGCACCACCATCTTCCTAATAGCCTTGGTTTAAAACCTTGGTGGCATCTTCAATTCCTCAGTCTCTCCTCATATATCCAACCACTTGCTATGCCTTATTATTTTTACCTTCACAGCACTGATAACATATGCTTCCTCCTCTTCCCTCCTAGCTACCATCATAGTTTGGGCGTAATCATCTCTTGCCTGATCTCCCTGACTTTATACACTCTAATCCACCTTCCACTCCATTACTACAACTTATTTACATATCTATAGTTCCACATCAGCAACTACTTATTGGCCATCTCAACTGACTGTCCTATAGGTATTTCAAATTCAGCATCTTCAAAATGGAACTCATTATCCTTCTACCCAAACCCACTTCCAATCCTAACTTCCTTTTTATGGAGGGTACCACCATCATTTTAGTCTCCCAAATTTGTAATATCAAAACCATCCTTGATTCTCCACTTGGCCTCAATGTTCAATCAATTACTAAGTCTTGTAGATTTAAATCTCTCCATCATCTTGTGTACCCAATCCCATCTCTCTGCTTACATAGCAACCATCTTAGTTTAGGTCTTCATCACCATCACCACCCCAAACCTAGAATTTGTACAGACTCTTTTTTGGTCTCCCCAAATCCATTCTTTTCCCTGTATTTCATCTTTGAGATACCAGTCAAACTTATATTCTTAAAAAATACACATCTGACCCTGTCATTCCCCTTTCTTATGAAATGACACTCTTTCTCTCTTACCTCTAGGCTATCATGTTGGCATTTAAAGTTCTTTATAATCTGGCTGCAACATCTCTTTCTAGACTGATTTCTCATAATGTCAGCCTTACAAATTTATGCTATAGCCAGACTTGCCATTGCTATTCCACCTCTTGCCTCCTTGCCCTTTTGCTGGCCTTTCTCTGTGCCTAGAATTCATTCCCTCCATCTTTCTATCTCTTAGAATCCTTAGATTCCTTCAGGATTCAATTTATATTTCTTCTTCAATATGAGCTGTTTCCTGATACCTAAAATGTTGGTGCCTCCTCTATCCTTTCCCCTCTGCCCTGCTTCCATTACTTAGTATTTATTTTGTACATATTTTTAATAACTTATCAGGGCACATAAATCTCTTCTCCCCTCCTCAACTCAAACTGGGCCCTATAAACTTGAGGGCAAGAAATGTTTCATTTTCACCATTGGATCTCCATTACTTAGTCTAGTGCTCAGTGTACAGTAGGTACTTTATAAATATTTGTTTAATTGAATTTGATTACCAGGTGCTTTTCTCAATGGAAAGAACAGTATAACAACTTTTATAACTTTGTGGGTAGGAAAGGGTTCAAACTGGTTCAAAAAGCATGAAAAGGGGAAATAGAGGGCACAAAGTGACAGAGGTCAAACTTACATACTTTCTAGAATTAGTCTCTGGAGAACTCCAAGAGTCGATCACTTATTTGGTCTGTCATGGCAAGAGTGGTATATGACCAATAGTACTGAACTTGAAGTCCCAGGACCTAGGCTCAAATCCCACCTCTTCAACTTACCGTACTGCTTATGAGATCTCGATCAAGCCCCTTAACCTTTCTAAGCCTTGATTTTACCATCTGCCAAATGAAGAATTTGAACCAGATGACCTCTGAGATCTCTTCTGCTCTGAATCTAGAACTCTGTGATCTTTCATCACGAGTGTCTTCACTTGAGTTAGGAAATCGCTAGTCATCTGAGGGGAAGTAATGATGCTTTTCTTAAAATCAGCCACTCCAATGGCAAGAGGGACTTGTCAGTGGGATGCTTTGAAATGTATTCTTTTTATTTTGGTATTTGTGAAAAATCTGTCTTGCACATGGTATTGCAAAAGCAGAAAAAAGAAAAACATCTTAACTCCTACTCCAAACAAGGGCTGTAACACCCCAAGGCTATTATAAACATGGGGAGCTTGCTTGGAGAAAGGTCTTGTATCTTCTATCTTGTACCTTGTATCGGCTTATGAAGGCATACTCTGGCAATCACCTCAGAGCTGAGCTTGGGTACCTGACCTTGAAAGGCATGAAAATAAAAGGAGCTCAGCACTTGGAAGAAGGGAAGCAGCTCACATTCTGACTCTCCCACAGCCCCATTCTTCGAATCTACAAAGCAAGTGTGCACTGGCCAAAAGTGAGGATGTTGTTCTGAGGGCTGGTTAGGGGCCAACCAGACTGTGGTGCTCCATCCATTCTGCTCTGATTTGTCATGCCCATCATAAATAGTCAATCCAGGATTATTGTTGTTCTTTCCCTGAAGACAGCAAAGACTAAGGCTCATATTCAATTACACTCTTGTTTTCTGCTTTTCTAGGGAAACATTCTCTGTGAATGGCATTAGGAGATGACTGAGTGCTAAAAAGGACCTTTAGAATAATCTCATCACTCTTTCGTTTTATAGATGAGCAAACTGAGCCTTTCGTTCATCTGGGTAGTCTAGGGAACAGTTAGGATGTGATTTAAGCCTGTTCAATGTGCATTTCTTTTCATGCTGGAATCTGTTTGTAAGATGAGGTGATTATTTTATTGATTATTTTGTCACATTACAACAGCAGAGACATTTGATGGATGTGAGCAGACAGCAATATCTCCCATGCCTAAAATGCCCTCCTCCTTACCTCATCCTCACAGTCCCTGCCTTCTTTTAAGGATTTTCAGTTTTATGTGCAGTCATCTTTTTGATGTTGTTGTACTAATTTTATTCCATAAATTAAAAATAAATAAAAAAATTTAAAAGATGTACCTCAGGCACCATTCTCTACCCAAAGCTTGATTCCTATTTCCAATCCTCCTTTCCCCAATTGCTAGTATATTCCCCCAAAACTTTGTGTTTAACCAATTTTATATATATTTGTACTTACAAATTTTATAGTTATTCTGTATATTTATGTACTTCTTGTCTCCCTCAACAGAATGTAGACTCATTCTTAAATTAAAGATTGCTTCCCTCTTTG
The DNA here is from genome assembly GCA_023548195.1 of Bettongia penicillata ogilbyi. Classification (NCBI taxonomy): domain Eukaryota; kingdom Metazoa; phylum Chordata; class Mammalia; order Diprotodontia; family Potoroidae; genus Bettongia; species Bettongia penicillata. Next base: position 2,363,874 of record JAJHZJ010000560.1, on the reverse strand, counting down.
TACTCGTATTCCCCAGCCCCTGGTACCGTATAGTAGATACTTTAAAAATAGTCAGTCAATGAGTCAATCATTCAGTAAACATTTATCAAGCACGGGATGTATGGTGTATTCAGGGAGGACTAGCACCTCTGGTATGAGGGTTTGCCAAGTCCTTTTCAGGGCTGCTCATCCACCTTTGGTGTTCACTTTCACTCAACTCTCACCTGTGACTCTAAGAAGCTATATAGCAGGTGCAGTAGCCACACCAGGTTGAGGGTAACCCATAGGGTTCAAACCAGCCTGGGAGTTGTCCACCCCAAGCATTTGATGACTTCCCCCAGTGAAATGGGCAGATGAAAACAATTTGTTCCAATGGCCTTGAAGGCAGCTCAAGCAGCCTAAGAAGGCTTAGAGCTTCATCAGACACCAAAGACACCAAGATTATCCACTGCATTCCAGACCATCACCAGTCATCTTGACTTCTATCCTGCCACTGGACTTTAATGACTCTGCAAGAGAGAGTGTGACTGACAACTTTGCACAGTTCTGCCTCTCTCAAATCCAATTCACTTGTTGTAAATTCTATGATGTCATTGTTTTCTCTTTGAAAAGGAGGGATAAACAACATCAAGCACTTACCTTCAAATCCTCCATTTAACAAGAGATCTGAGCTCAGATATCTTCATTTTTACTGCTTACACTACTCTGGGAATGCTCCAGGAATCTCATTATTATCATCCTCCAAGATCACATCAGCCTTAGTACTCCATTCCAGGACTTCCCTCCAAATGGAGGATGGAGGAACAAACTCCAAAATCCTCCATTTAAGGAGGGTTTTCTGATTGATTGAAATGAAAAATTATGCAGGAGAAGTGGTGTAAAATGCAAGAAACCAGTACAATCAATGAACCTGACACACAGTAAAAATAGGTAAGGAATAGACCTTTTACTTCACTGATGAAAGCCCCCAACATATTGAGTGAACCCCTGTGGTTAACTTATAGTAGGACATGGATGGGATTTCCATGGGATGGGCAAGCATGGATGAGTTGAGATGTTTATCATTATACAGAACATTCACAAAGATTAGATCACAGACTACTGGAATATAATGACAGACATTTTGTAGTCTACTGGGCTGTAGATTAAATTTGTAACAGACTTCTATTTTGGTGTATTTTTCCAAGTATTTCCCTCATTCCTTACCTCTCCTCCCCCAGTTTAGATTGCCCCCAACAAGTCCCTGAACAAATTATTAAGTTGGTTATCAAAGAATTCAGAGAAAGAGGGATGGGATTATAGAGAGGGCTCTAGGTTTGAGTTTGGGAGAACTAGGTATTTGTTATGTGTCTTCTAAACTTCAGATTCCTCATCTACAAAACAGAAAGATTAGATTATATGATTCTCCAATTTCTAGGATTCCATGGTTCTAAGGCAGGGGTTCTTAACATTTCTTTGTGTCATGGATCCTTTAGTTGTCTGGTAAAAGCTCTAGACATTGTCTTAGAATAATGTTCTTAAACACATAAGATAAAATACATAATACTACAAAGGAAACCAAATGTACTTCAATAGAGTTATCAAAATATTTTTTAAAACAAGTACATAGAGCCCAGGTTAAGGGGTCCATCCAGCATTTTAAGATCTATTTTGATCCATCCAACAATGGGTATGCTGACCATTCACAGATCTTGGGGAGAAGGAAATGTCTATCCCACTTCTACAGAAGTGCATTCTCCCATCCAGATTTAGAGCCAGCTACATGACACAATGAAGAGAATACTGGATCTGGAGTCAGGAAGACATGAGTTCAAATCCAGTCTTAGATGCTTACCACATATGTGATCTTAGGCAAATCATTTAACCTCACCTGCCTCAGTTTCTTCAACGGTAAAATGTGGATGATGATAGCATTTTCTCCCTGGTTGTTGTGAGAATCAGATGAGATAATATTTGTAAAGGGCTTAGTGTAGTGCCTGGAACATAATAGGGCTTAGTAAGTATTTCCTTCCTTCCTTCCTTCCTTCCTTCCTTCCTTCCTTCCTTCCTTCCTTCCTTCCTTCCTTCCTTCTTATAGTATTGGTGGTTTTGAGAGAAGAATAAATTGAATTGGGTAAACCATTATGAATATCTAGTAATGGTCCCCTTAATCAGGGAGAGTCTATATACTGAGAATAACTTCCCCTTTATTTCATGCACCTATCATGTAATCCTATCTGAGGACCCAGTACAATGCTACTCACATAATAAATAAAAACATTACTCTGCAATCATAAAAAGGGAAGAGGACCTACATATACACAATATTAATAGTGGCTCTTTTGGGGGTAGCAAAGAATTAGAAAATGAATACATTTCCCTCAATTGGAGAATTGCTGAATAAATTGTGGTATATGAATGTAATGGAATATAGTTGTGTTATAAGAAATGATGAGCAGGATGATTTCAGAAAAAGTTGGAAAGACATGAACTGATATATTGTGAAGTGAGAAGAAACAGGAGAACATTGTACACAGTAATAGCAATATTCTATATTGATCAACGATGAATGACTTAGGTCTTCTCAGGAGTACAATGGTTCAAGACAGTTCCAAAGGACCCACTATGGAAAATGTTATCCATCTCAAGGGAAAGAAATGAAGAAGTCTTAATATATATATAGAAGCATGCTATTTTTACATTCTTTATTTTTTCTTTCTTTTATTTTCTTTCTTTTTTATGTTTTCCCCTTTTATACTCTCACAACATGACTAATATGGAAATACATTTTACATGATTGCACATACATAATCTATATCAAATTGCTTACCATACTAGAGAGAGGGAGGTGAGGAAGAGAGTGAGAAAATTTGTAACTCAAAATTTAAAAAAATGTATGTTAAAATTGTTTTCACACATAATTGGGGAAAAATGCTACTTAAAAAGAAAGAAAAAACATTATATGCCCTCCCAGGATCCAAAGGCAAGAGCTTTTTGTTGTTTTTGTTGTTTTGAGGGGAGTGGTTTGGGGAGAAATAAGGTTTGATATAGACTCTAAAGAAGGCAAAGGACACAGAAGGCAGAGAAGAGAAAGGGCAATGATGTTGCAAAAAGGTCCTTGAACTTGAAGTCAGGAGACACCTGGGGGCTTGCTTTCTGGTTCTACCAGTTACTACTTGTGGAATCACAGGCAAGTCCCAATACTTCTCTCAGCCTTATTTTCCACATCTATAAAATAGGGTTAGGAATACTTGCAAAGAGAGTCAATGGCTAGTTATCTGGTAATTGGGCAGCTGAGCAGCAGGAGACGGCTGAACTTCCCTACTATTTCCTTTTACTTCATCATCTTGGTCCCCTGGATATCAGGAAGACTTTAGAGTCAGAAAGCTCTGAATTCAAGCGTGGCTTTTGATACAGTCTGACTTTTTGACCACAGCAAATCACTTAATCTTCCAGTGCCAATGGTCAATTGTTTAGACGATAATTTGAGGCTCTATATTGGAGGGAATTTCCACATCATAAAACACCCATGCTGATGAAACCACAGGTTCCAAGAACAACAAAAATAATTTCAACACTGACCTTACAGGATGGTTATCCAAGTGAGGGAGCATTTTGAAAAACTTAAAATGATAGAGAATTGTAAGTAATCACTAAGTTTTTGGAGACAGTTTGGAGACTGACCTTACAAACCAGAACATGAAATCAAGAAGAATGAATGAATCATGTGCAGGGGACAGAGATGAGGTTAGTTTAGCTTGAAGTTAATGACTGTGAAGGCCTTTGAAGAAGAGTGCCTGGATGGAAAAAAAAGGTAAGCATTATGAGATTTTGGGACCAGGAGAATAGGCCTGGTTGAGCTATGGCGGAAGAGACTGACCAGGCTGTCAGCATGGCGTTTCAGACTAGGTGAAAGACAGAACATGAGGATAGATATGTTTCTTTTCTCGGCACCTGAGGACCACATGTTCCCCTATTCAAAGGCAAAGAAGACTCAACCCTGAAGAAATTGAAAGATAGAGGATGTGGAAAGTTAGAGAAGAGATATGTGGATACAGAATTTCCTGCCTCTCTTCCCTGCCTTCTTCCTCATCTACCTTCTAGTAAACTGTTTCACAGGAGGCAATTGCCATTTTCTTCAGCAAGTTGGAAAATGCAAATCTGCCTATGGAGAAAAATGAGAATACATTCTTCTAAGTAAAATGCAAGACAAATATTACAATAGAAATGAGATGACAAGAAATATAAAGGGAAGCTTTAGGAATGCATCTAAACACTTAAAATGTAGTTAAAGATACTAAATTATAAATTTCCATTGTTAGAGGAATTAATTAATGATACTTACAGCAGAACCTTCCCTCCCCTATATCTCCTTTGGATCATGACATTATGTAAAGAAGGCAAAAAAAAAGGAAAAATAGAAATAGTTAAAAAATGGACTTGAGAGAGATAGATCTTAGTAGGATATAGGAATGCAAGATGGTTGCCTCATTTCCTTAGACCTACAGTGGCTAGTCTCAGAGTAGAACTAAGATGGTTGAGAACAACTAGAAAGTCACCATCCCCTAACTTAGACTCATGGAAACATTAGAACTTTACAGTTTAACAAGATCTTAGAGATCATCTATTCTAAACCCCTCATTTTATAAGTGAGGAAATTGAGGTCTAGAAATGTGAAGTGACTTCTCTAGGGTTGTAGTATGTTAACTGAAATTCTGGGACTGGAGTTAATCTTTTTACTCTCAGTATAGTACAATGAGAATCCTAATAGTACATGAACCAACATTTCTCTAACCCAGTAGTCCTCAAGCACTTGGTTGATTGGTTGTTGTCCTTTGTTTTCAAAGAGCACCACAATGACATCACCATGATAAAGTGAATTTTCAGTGTATCTGACTGGCTGATCAGACCCATATGAGCTCAGAAGGCTCTACCACAGATTGGGCATAGAGAGTCTGTGTGAATTTTTGGGATGGGTACTCCAAATTTGTGCATCCTATGTTTACTCTGCGCTGTCTCAATTCTGCTTTGCTCATAGAACATAGCACTGAGTGGTCCTGTGCCAGTGTCTCCCATGTTATATAGTCAAATCCAAAGTTCTTGAGAGAGACCTTGAGAGTGTCCTTGTATTGCTTCTTCTGATCACCATGTGATTGCTGTCCAATGAGAATTCTCCGTAAAATAGGCTTTTTGGCAAGCACACATTTTGCATTTGAACAATGTGGTCAGTCCATCAGAGTTGCGCTCTCTGAAGCATAGTGTGAATGCTTAGCAGTTCAGCTTAAGCAAGGACTTCAGTGTCTGGTACCTTATCCTGCCAGGTGATCCTCGGAATCTTCCTAAGACAGTTCAAATGGAAGCAATTCAGTTTCCTGGTATGGCACTGGTAGACTGTCCACACAGTCTCACAGCATACAGCACAGGCATGTTTCACAGGCATACAATAATGAGGTCAGCACAATGACTCTGTAGACCTTCAGTTTGGTAGTCAGTCTAGTACCTCTTCTCTCCCAAACTTTTCTTTGGAGCCTCCCAAACACTGAGCTAGCTCTGGCAATGTGTGCATCAACCTCATTGTCAATGTGTGCGTCAACCTCATTGTCAATGTGTACATCCATGGAAAGTACACTACCAAGGTAAGTGAACTTTTCCACAGCATTCAAAACTTCTCCATTTGTTGTAACCAATGGTTCCATGCATTGATGGTGTGGTGGTGGCTGATGGAGCACCTGTGTTTTTTGATGTTAATTATTAAGCCAAAATTAGCACAGGCAGCAGAGAATTGATCCATACTTTGTTGCTTCTCAGCTTCAGAGGCTGCATTGAATGCAATCATCTGCAAACAGAAAATCTTCCTCCACTTTGGTCTTGGCTTGTAGCCTTTTCAAATTGAAGAACTCAAACCATTGGTATAGTAGTAGATCTTGATGCTATGTTCATCCTCATTGAAAGCATTTGGCAACATGACTGAAAACATCTTGCTGAAAAGCATAGCAGCAAGCTCACAGTGCTGTTTCACTCATTAGCCACTGGGAAGGCATGAGAGCATTGTCCACTCTCCAAAACTCAAACAAACATGCCATCATGCAATTGACATACGATACTGATGAACTTCTCTGGGCAGCCAAATTTTGACATAATTTTCCATAAGCCCTCATGACTAACAGTGTCAAAGGCCTTGGTCAGATCTACAAACATTGTATACAGACCTCTGTTCTGCTCCTGGCATTTCTTCTTGAGCTGTTGAACAGCAAATACCGTATTGACTGTTTCTCAGCCCTTTCTAAAGCCACACTGGCTGTCAGGTAGATGACCATCTTCCAGGTGAAGGATCAGCCTATTAAAGAGGACTGTAGTGAGAATTTTGCCAGCAATGACTAAGACAGACACCTTCCTGTGATTGTTGCAGGACAATCTATTCCATTTACCTTTATAGAGATGGACAATGGAGGCATCCTTGAGCTCCTGGAGGATAACTTCCTTTTGCCATATAATCTGGAAAATTTCAGTCAGCTTTTGTATGAGCAATGGTCCCCCACCTTGTAAATCTTAGCTGGAATAGAATCAGCACTAGGTGCTTTGCCACATGAAAGGAGTCTAATGGCCCTCAAAATCTCTTCTTCAGTTGGAAGTTCAGCTAAGGAGGGATTGGCTTCAACCTGAGGAAAACAGTCAATGGCCTCAACATTGATTGATGATGGTCTATTGAGAACACTATGGAAGTGTTCAGCCCATATCTCTAGGATCATGTCCTCATCACTAATAAATGTGGCTCCATCAGCACTGAATAGTTGTGATGCACCATAGATTTTTTGGTCCATAAATAGCTTTCAGGGAATCATAAAAGCACTTTGGATTGTTACTATTAGCATAAAACTAAATTTCATGTGCCTTCTTGCTAAACCAGGAATCCTGCATTTCTCTAAGCTTTGCTTGTACTTTGCTTTTGATGGAATTGAATGCTGCCTTCTTAGAGGTGGATGAACTATCCTGCTGGTAAATCCTGTGGAGTTCTCATTTTTCATTTAGCAGCTTCTGAATTTCCCCTTCATTTTCATCAAGTCAGTCTTGGTGTTTGTGAGTGTTCTGACCCAGATAAGCAAATGCAGTGCTGCACACCAAATCTCCGAAAGCTGCCCATTCCTTTTCTGCTTCACTATTGTCAACTATGTATCGGCTCAACTTCCCCTCCAAGTTAGCAACAAACTGTTCAAACTCAGAAAAGTGCTCTAATTTGTTGACATTGATTCTTCTGATAGCCATTTTGCCTTGGGGGCGGGACTTTTGATGAATGCAAATATTTAGCTTGAAAAAGAGATAAGTCTATGATTGTTCCAGCCCTCTGCACCAGACATTGCCTTTGTCACTCTCACATCTTGTCTGTCTCTTTTCCTTACAATCACATAGTCTATTAGATGCCAATGTTTGCTGTGAGGATGCATCCATGAAATTTTATTGCACTTAAACAGAAAACAGTGTTGGTGATAAGAAGGTCATGCAATGCACAAGTCTTCAGCAGCAAATGATCATTGCTGTTGCTGTTTCCAAATCCATTCTTCCCTAGGACTCCCTGCAAAGTCTGGTAGTCTGAGCCTACTTTAGCATTAAAATTTCTCTAACTCAGTTGACCTCAAACTCTTACTAACTGTGTGAACCTGGGCAAGTCCCTTAATTTTTACCCACCCCATTTTCCTCACCTGAGAAAATGGGAATAATAACAGCACCTCACAGGGTTGTTGTGGTGATCAAATAAGATAACATCTGTGAACATTTAGTAGAGTGACTGGAACATGGTAGGTGCTCAATGAATACCCGTTCCCACTTCTCTGCACTCCTAACCTTTTTTCACCTTGTAACTCTACTGGGGATCCTGTTAACGCTTGTTCACCATTATCCTTTCACTATAAAATCTCTTCATGGAGAAACTTGCTCCAAATAGCATCTCTGGGAGAAGGGGAGTAGATCATAAGGGTGATTGAAGAAAGACAAGAAGGCAAGGTAGAAACCATAATGTGGTTCCTTAGCAACTCTTCTCCTGTGATTAATAAGCTTCAGACTGAAAAATGTTGCCTAACATTGATATACTGCCATACTACAGATAATAGAGGTTGGGAGGGGGAGAGACAGTCTGGAAGGGCAAGGGGCCAATGACCAGTTAGAGCTTTAAGCTTCAGAGGTTTTCATCCAGTTTCTTTATTTCAGGGAAGATTTCCCTTTTTGCAGAATGGAAAAGCAGGGAACTGTATCCTTATCTCTAACTGTGATGAGAAGTACCTAGTGTATTTTTAAAAACCAATACCTAGAAAAGACCCCACACATTATTCTCAATAAATTTTTTTTTTAAACATAGTGAGTGCTCACATTCATTGTGGTCTCTGATTGACTCAGAATGTGGAAGGATAAAGATGGCTTGACCTCAGCAGCTGTCCATGGTACTAAAAAAACCAAAGGACACAATGGATCCCAGCTAAGGGTTTGAAAGTGATCTGATCCAGTGGAAAGAGCAGCCTTTAACCAACCTTTACTCTGTGTTTTAATATGCTCTCTTTGGAATGTGAATGTAGTATTGCCAACCCAAACCAGTAGAAAAGTGATGCATTTTGTGGAATTTGGAAAACCTGAGTCTGAATCCTGCCTCTGACATTTAACCTACTATGTGACCCTAGACAAGTCACAACCTCTGTCTTCCTCACTTTCCTCATCTGCAAAATGGAATATTGTGAGAATAAAGTGAATTGATATTTGTAAAGTACTTTGCAAACTTTAAAGTGCAATATAAAAATGATCACTAGGTGGTTATTATTATTTTTCAGCAGTGATAAGGGATTTGCTCTAATTCATCTGAATTTTAATACTATTAATCAAAGCACTTATATGGTACTTTAATGAAATTGAAGACTTTTTGAATTGAAAAACTCTTGTACATGTTATCTCACTTTATCCTCACAACAACTCTGAGAAATAGGTGCTATTATCATGTTCATTTTGGAAATGAGGAAACTGAGGTAAACAATTGCTTCCTCAAAATCATATATCTAGTAAGTGTATGGGGTTAGATTTGAATTCTGGTCTTCCTGACTCCAAATCTAGTACTCTATTCATTGTGCCACCAAGTAGTCTCATTGGTATGAGCTAACCTCAACCCCTTTATGACTAATAAAGTAAGTAAAATGCTTCTCTGAGGATATTGAATGATATGTGGTCCTGGATCAGAGTGAAGCTAGCTAGCTCTTGAGGATAATCTATGGGGTCAACTGGAAATCTTCCTGGGCTATAAGTATCATACTAATGTTTTTTTTTTTTTCTTGAGAAGTCTATTAAGAAAAACTCAACTATTCTAAACCTCCAATTTCTCCTCCCACCAAACCACTGAAATTATTTGATAAAGGACATTGACAAGCTAAAACATGTTCACTGAAGATGCCCAAGTTGGTAAGGGGACTTGAAACTAAGTCATGAGAGTTGCTTGAAAGAACTAGGAATGTTAACCCAAAGATGTTCCTTGTGTTTTCTTAAAATGGAAAACAGTGCTGATTTGCAAAAAGTAGAATTATTATGAGTGTTACTGCAGGAGACTTGACAGGAAGTGATGGGTTATGTTATCAGTGTTATATCTGAAGGATTGTTAAGTGAAAGAGGGCTCAGTTTTATTCTATTTGGCCCTAAAAGTCAGAAGTTGGGACCAATGGAAATCAGCTCATAGAGTAAATCTCCCTAACATCTTTTGCTATGCAAAGATAGAATGGACTGCCTATAAAGATGATAAATCACTGGAGATGTGAATAGAAGCTGACTGACCACTTATAAGTGTTGTTATAGATGGGATTCTTGTTTGGGTATGGGTTAGACTAGATGCTCTGTGAGCCTTTTTTGGCCCCTTCTGTTGCTCTTTCTTCTAAGACTACTTTCTACTTACAAGTTTATACTTGCATATAGTTTTTTTGTCTTATACAGTTATATATATATATATATATATACATATATATATATATATATATATATATATATATATAGAGAGAGAGAGAGAGAGAGAGAGAGAGAGAGAGTCACCCCTTTTAGAATATAAGCTCCTTGAGAATGGGGCTCGAGTTTTTCCTTTCTTTGAGTTCCCAGTGTTTAATACACTGACTGGAACATAGTAAGTATTTAATAACTTCACCTTTCTATTTCTAAGATACTGGGATTCTCTGACCCATCCCATCCTGAAATGTAGATTTATATTAAAATGGACACAAATTCAATATCATATGAATAAAATGATTACTAAATTAACTTAATCTGGGATTAATATCTCTATCTTAAAAGATAGAACTTTGAGATGGGAATATAGCTGAAAGGGGGAGAAAGGTTGGTCAGTCTGGAAACTTTGTATTAAAATAGGGTGAAGGGGAGAATGTGAGTTCAGAGTGGGATAGACAGAAATAGCTTTATCAGCACCTGGGGAGCATATGCCCTACAGTTGGAAGTTAGATTTTTGTAGAGCCATACACCGCCATCCCACACTTCAGGAAATGGATTATATACTCAGAATGAGCAGTGTCTCAAAGAATAAATATTCCCATTCATCATGAAAAACATTCAAGAGCTTTGAAAAGAGGCCGACTCTTCTTCTTTGAGATGTTGCATCAAAATACTCCTTATGTTTTCTGAGAGGCAAAAATGCTGCCTGTTTGAAATGTGAACACTGTCAAGGTTACTCCAATGCAGCAGCAGGAGAGCTTTTCTTTATTAAATAACTGGAGGATAGCCTGGTTACAGATGTAGCTACTTGTCTAAGTCTATTCACTTAGTGCAGATGAAGAGCCCAGCAAGTAAAAGCCTGGCAGTTTGGAGAACGGCAAGGCTCCTAGTACCATCTGTTTATCTGTATTGAATGGCTTTAGGATGGTCCTAGTCCTTCAATTTGAGAAGATATTAGTGGTCTCTAGAGGGTGAATTTGAAGTTATTTCTTCATCTTTAAAGAGCTGGGTTTGGGGGCACCCAATCTAGCCAAGTTAATGGGTGTCCAGAAGTCCATGAACATCAACAATCCTTAGTAAGGCAGACTTATGGGCATCTGACTTCACTCTCCTATTTTATAGTGGGGAGAAAGAAGCAACAAGTCTTTCCTGATTTTGTGTGTAGCACGCTCTTCTTGATTGCAAATGATTAGGAAGGCTCCATGGTGACAAGATCAGGGTAAAGCATGTTCCTTACCTGGACTGTGAAGTGGGACTGAATTGGGAGGACAGAAAGTCTAAATTAAAAAACTGGTCTAGTTATTAGAGTGCCTATTGATCATCAAAATCCAAGTGACTCCAATGAATAGGCAAATTGGTTCATGATTAGAGCTGCAGAAAATAATAGATTAGGAAGTCAAAACATGGGGATTTTCAGAGAATTCATGGTTTGCCTAACTCAACTTGATTCCTCAAAGTTTCACCCTTTTTTGTTTATTTTCAGTGCCTTGTAAGCCCTGTCACCACCAACGTACCCACGTGATCATGGGGAAGACCAACACATCTCTTTTTGATCCAGCCACTAACATTGGCCCTTGGGGCAGGATAGCCCTAAACTGATGAATGAACTGTAGGAGTATAAATTCTTGTTACCATTAGTACTGGTAAATGAGAAGGGTTGGATTAAATTCCACAAAATAGGTTATATCAATGCCTGTCATGCCATTCACCAGGCCAACATTCCAGGCCCTCAGGCAATTCTGCTAACCTCACCCTGCTCTGGAGAAAGACTAAAAGGTAGGTTCATTCTAGGCTGATGAACTCCAGAACATCGACTCTTTTGTTTAACCTGACCTTGAATGAAAGTGGCAAGATATGTTATTAACTAGGGTAGGATGGTCATTGGAATTGGGAAATAACAACTGAGTAGACTGGTGGATGTTTTTTGGGGGGCAGGTGGAGATGGGGAACTGGAATAATAAGAGCTTCTCTCAGTCCACTCACTTAATAGGAGTGATGGGGGCAAATCACTCAGCAGAACATAAATTATTTGAAGGTAAGGACAATTTTCATTTTTGTCTTTGTACCCCCAGCACCCAGCTCAGTTCCTTGCACATAGTAGGCATGTCATAAATGTTTGTTGAATAGGAATTAATTGAACCAAATAGCCAGTTTTCTAACATTAAAGGTTGTGTAGTAAAGCTCTTTGGTTTGCACCTAGCATCTGGCATTCTCCTTTCCCTTCTTTGTCTGAGAGGGCCAGACACAGCTGAGCTCTCATGCGTGAGGGGAAACAGATGGTGTGTGAACTCATGAGTGACTATTGGCTCAATTTTGAGGCAACTGCACCGTTTAGGGAGGGGACTGTTACTCTAGCAGAGCATCAAATCAGGCAGAGAGAAATGCTAATCTCTTCCCTTAGCATCGTGTTTTATTTCAATGATCATTTTAAATATGACAGTGACATTTGCTTTCCATTTCATGGAGACAAGCGCATGGCAAACACACAGAGGACATGACTACTTTCTGACTGATTGCATCATTACCCCAAAGAAGTCTGAGTTTCTGAACTTACCTACCTTCAAATTAGGCTTCTGATTATGGAGGAGTACAGGTTATCGTCCTTAGAAACTGATATAAAATGACTAGACAAGTCTATTTTAGGAAGAATGTTTTGGATTTCTTCACTAATGTTGCTAAAGGATCACTAATTCTCTTTCAGTGAATTGAAACTTTTTTTCTAAGTTGGAAGTGGGTAGCAATTTCCTTTAGGGAACATGGTCTAGCATGTAGAGAGGATACTGCATTTGGAATCAAAAAGATCTGGGTCTGACTCTGGTCTCCATCAAGCACATGTTATGTGGCTTTGGTTAACTTCTCTGAGTCTCATTTTCCTCATCTGTCAAATTGAATCAGCCTGGTCTGTTGAAAGGGGTTCTGTGCCAACAGAAGAGGGACTTAGACTCTGGATCTGGCTTGCTATGTGATATTAATCAATTACTTTACCTTTTTAAGTCTCATTTTCATCATGTCTGAAATGAAGGAGTTGCATTAGGTGATCTCTAAAGTTTCTTCCAGCTTAGCGTTTTACTATCCCTCTATCTGCCTACCTACCTACCCCTTTCTTTGTTTCTTTGTCTTTCCTTCCTTCCTTCCTTCCTTCCTTCCTTCCTTCCTTCCTTCCTTCCTTCCTTCCTTCCTTCCTTCCTTCCTTCCTTCCTTCCTTCCTTCCTTTCTTTTTTCTTTCTTTCTTTGTCTATCTTGAAGGACTGCCATGAAATTAAGGTAATCCAATATATGTAAAAATGTCTTGCTAACATAAAGTTCTGCATAAATATTATTCATATGGTAGCTTCCAGGCATGAATAAAATAGCTAGCTGCCAAGAGGAAACTTTATATTTCCATTTTTCTTTCCTGGAGAGTTAATGACAGAGTGTGATACAAGTCTAGAATTTGGTCAGTGAATTCTTCAGGGATCATATGTATCTATTTTGTTGCATTAGGGGGAGACTTTTATTTAGAATTTGTAGGTTCATTGGGACCCAGTGAAATTCATTCTATGTTCAGTAACATGGTTAGGAGTCCTAGTGTAAACTCATAGTGTATGTATCTTTCTTCCCCCTCATTTGGCCATTGATTGCAATAAACTTCATAGAACCCTACAAGAGTTCTAGAAGGTAAGCGCTAGGGAATAACCATGTCTGTTGTGGGGAAATAGATGGCCGCTTACATAGCTTTCAGTTTCTTTAACTGGGCCTTGTATACTCACCTCCAGGAAGGCCATTTCCTCTCCAATATTACTCCTGTGTTTAATTTAATTTAAAGTTTAATTTAAAGGCTCTCCACCTGTTTTCAGTCCATGTCAGGGGTGATACCAATCGGATTGTGAATCCAATGTCACTTTTTCTGAGCTGATGAGGGGGAGGGGGTATAGTTGAGTCAGACATTGTAAATTGTCCTTGCATCAGTGAAGATCTGGTTCTTTGCAACTTAAAAATATTTATTCCCCATACCTTACCATTTTTGTCAACTTTAAAAGGACCAGGCTAGACTAATTAACTTATTGAAAAGGTGTCTAGTTTTGGTGCCATTTAAGTAGGAATCTTTTTCAACTTGATCTTTTGTAAATCTGAGCTTTTAAAGTTGCCTTTACATAGCCATAGTAAATTAAAAAGTTGGTCTCCAATTCTCCCCTGCTGATGACATTTTCTACATGAAATTTTGGTCTTGGAGAATCTCTAAGTACTTTGCAAATGTTAACTTTCATAGTCCCTTTAATAAGCTTGGTACTAGTATCCATTTTGCTGAATGAAAAGATGAGACTTGAATAGAGTCTACACAGTCCAAAAATGAAGGGGAGAGTTAGCAATTATATAGATAATTTGATTAACATAAAAAGTTGATCTTGAACAGGGATTCTTAACTTTTTTGTGACCCTGGACTTCCTGGGAAGTTTAGTTAAGCCTATAGACTCCTCAGAATCATGTTTTGAAATGCATAAAATAAAATACATAAGATTACAAAGGAAATCATAGGTTAGTGAAAATAGTGATGTATCTTTCCCTTTAATTAAGTACATAGAACTCCTGAAAGAAATCTATTAATCCCAGGTTAAGAACCCTTGACTTAGAGAGTTGCTGTAGGGTGCTGTTCATCCTCCATTTTTGAAGGGGACCAGTGACTTCACAGGGTAATGTCTCAATTTGCATGTGATTGGGGATTTCAGTGAGGCATTGTTGTACAAAGTCATCAACCTCATCTTCTCTTCCAGAGTCATCAAAATCCAGTTGCAAGATAATGGCCCTTGAATACAGTGGATGACCTTGGAGTCTTTGATGCCTGACCAAATTCTAAGTGCTCTACAATGTCTGCTTCAGCCACCTTCATGGCCACTGGAATAAAATGTTCTCATCTACCCATTAAGCCAGAGGAAGTCTTCACATACTTGGAGGACAAACCCCTCTAAGTCACTGACTGGTCTGAGCCCTGTGGGTTTCCCTCAGCTTGGTTTAGCCCATCTGCTGAGATGGCTTTTACCATGGTATAGTCACTGTACATACTATAGCTTCTTGGAGCCACAGGTGAGAGTTGAGTGAAAATCAACACCAAAAGTGGATGGACAGCTTTGCAAAGGGCCCAGCAAGTCCTCATACCAGAGGTGCTAGTCCTCCCTAAACACCCCATATACACCTGTCTAGGGTACTGAGACATCAAGTGACTTGCCCATGATTATATAATCAGTAAGTTGCAAAGGCAAGGGGTAAGAACCCAAATCTTCCTGACTCCAAGGTCCCCCCCTGTCCATTTTAGAGTCCTGCCCTTCTCTCTAGACAACATTCTATTCCAGACTATTCCTAAAGGGGATTTTTCTTTCCATAGGATTATCCAATATGAATAACCTAGTTATTTGCCACACCAGAATGAACAGATTTTAGTTCCAAATTCTTAAGGTCTATCAAAAAGAATTTTTTCCTATGAATTATCTAGTAATTTGATCCTATATGAAATTATCCAACCAAAGACATCATCACTTGGCAGCTTGTCTACTAGTAGTGATCCTTTCCATATTTAGGTATGCTGGTCTTTTGAAAGTATCTCCATCCCAGTTTTGTTAAATTTTCCAGGGCTTACATCCTTCAAGAGTTCAGGGTGATTTTCATGACATGATGAAGCATTGATGTTGGAATTTTTTCCCCAAAGCCTGAATTATCTCCATAGTTACTAGCACTCCCCTTTATTTTTTTTGTACAAAGGCTGATCTCTGACCCAACACCAGGTTCAAAGTTGGATCCAACCTTTTGCCCCATGATGGTGTTAATCACTGGTCTCTTTCTTCATTTCCCCAACCACTTTTTGACCTCAGTTTCATAATAGTGTCTTGTCACTGACTGTTTTTCTTTTAAACTATTAAAAGAGCAAGAGCATTAAGCCTGTCTGAAGTGTAGGAGCTGAAATGTAATGCAAGTGGATGCCTATTTTTAACAAGGAACAGTAACAAGGAACAGTTTTGGAGAATCAGATACACTTCACTGTGATAGATTTTTTAGCCATCAGAATGGCATTTTCTTTTTTTAATAAGCGGGCTGAAAAATCCTACGTAGGCAGAGCAAGAGTTGACACATTGATTTCAGTGACTTCTCTAGCAAAACTCAAGTCAGATAGGATGAATGACTCCTTCCCCAGCAAGCCATTCTCTCCCATCTAATTGCCTTTCACAATTCATTAATTCTCCAGAGACTAGGGAAAAAAAGGGTATTTCCCAATTATTCTGCCACTGGGAGAACATTGCACGTGGATCAAAACTGAGGCTCAGTGAAAACAACCAACTTAATTGGAGCTGCCTAATCATAAGACAGGAACTCCTTTTATTCCTGACCTTATGCAATGCTCAATCCATTAGCTCCTATGCCATTCTCTGAGTATGTATATGTCCATGACTCTCGGGCTTGGGCTGAAGTTGTCTCAGGAAATGATTGTTTAAGGGTATGGTTAGATGATTTCTGCCTGTAATTAGGTCTCTATGACTTTTATCTCATACCAGAGAAATCTAGTACACTGAAAGGTAGAAGGATAGTGTGTGGGAGAAAAGGTTTTTGGTTATAGGCAGTAAATATGTATAAATATTCACTCTATGCTACAGGTCATGACTCAATGCTGGTACTTGCCAAAATGATAAGGACTTTGTCTACTTAGATCTGTTCAACCTAAGTATTAAGGGGTCTTTCCCTACTCTAATTTTTTTAAAATATTTTTTCTAAATTCTCCTTTTTTGAAAAGAAAAAAAAAGTCTCAGTCACTCTTCTACACTGTAATCTCCTTGAGGGAAGAATCAACCTTGTCTTTGAATTCCATGGAAAGCATTTAATATGTATTTCTTAGAAGTATTTGTGTTACTAAGGTTATATATGAAACTTACTGAAGGTGGGAGTATTCTTTGATTCTTCAGGAGCATAGAATGTGAAATCTTGAAAGGACTCTCTCACTTTACAAATGAGGAAGCCAATGTCCAGGGAGATGAAGGAATGTGCCCCAGATCACATCAGTAGCAATTAGCAAAGTTGGATTTCAAACCCAAGTCACAAGATGCAGGGATGTCAGATTCACAAAGCTGCAAAATTTCCGAATCTGACCCATCCAAATTAAAACGTAATTGGGAAATGTTTGATATTATAAATAAAAATACATTACAACATAAAAATGCTAATTTGTGATTTTCTAAGTCAATATACTATCCTCGCTCCTTATAAAATAGATCACAGATCTAGAATAAAAAGATACCTCAAAGGTTACCTAGTCCAATCTCTCATTTTACAGATAAAGAAACTGAGACCAGAGGGAGGTTAAGGAGTATTTTACTTCTTCAGAGTGATTTGAAAAAAAATATCCAATCTCTCTACTACAGTTAATAAATTTCTCTATCACAGGTAATTTCCAATATACAGAGGCTGAGGCCAGGGGTTAGTTTCTGAAGCATTCAGAATGTAATAAACTGGGTATGCCTTGGGATCATGAGAATATTAAAATCCATAATTTATGTTTGCAAAGCCACCAATCTCTTTCAGAATTCAGAGGGCTGCATTCTCTCAGTTTTGATTCTATGAGGTCAAAGCTTCATGTATAAGAGGTGGTCGCAGAAGAATTTCTATTTTGTGAGAGGGTAAGGGTAAAGGTAGGAGTGGGGCTTGTCAAAGGTCATGTTGCCCTCAGCATGCCCTCTCTTCACTATGATTCCTCTATGTCCAACTTTTCAAGAAAGGATGCTAGGGCTTTTCCCAAATATTTGCAGTCATTTTCATAATGTACCCATGGACCCAGGTTGCAAAGATCAGACACGCCATTTATGGAGTCTTAGTGAGAAGAGTGCATTTGTAAGCCTTGAAGTACTCTGTAAGTATGATTTATTATCGTTCTTGGGAAGTTGAGGGCAGTTTCCATGTTACTGGTGTGTTTGATAGAGAAAAATCACAGCAGCACATCACCATATACCCAGGGCGTGTGGTCTTACCCGTAGCCTGAAGGAGTCTTAGGGTCTAGCAGGGGACTTTACTGCTCTCCTCTTTATTCAGGACTTCTGACAGCCCTGAAGCAGAGCTGGGAGGACCAGAAAGGTATGAGAGCTGGGAATGCAGAAAAGGCTACATATTCCAAGGCCAGAAGAGGAGCGCAGCATCACTGGCCACCTGGAAACCAGGCTGATGAGAAGCATAGTTTAGACCTAACAGAAATCAGGAAGAAATTGTAGAAGGAATTGAGTCCCCCATGCCTTATTTTCTTCCTTTCTATCCCATTTTGGTTTAAATTGATCAGCCTTTTTGAGAAGGAACTCCGGATTTGCAAGATGTCTGAATTCCTATAGCTTAGTGGTAAAGGATGATAACAGGAGGAAGAGATAGCGAACAGGGTGGCAAATGACAAGTGTGGGTAGGGATGATGTAAACTTTGGAGGCTGAAGAGAGATTGTGAAGCCATGATATCTCTGAAAAAATTTTCTTTCAAGTCTGATTGGCCAATTAGAATTCTTCTCCCTCCAACCAGTTAGATAGACAAAAGCCATACACCTTTCCTCTCACTCTCTAGGTTTCATGTACTAAATAATTCCCATGAGTTACATGCAATTATCTCTACTCTCCCCATACTTGTAGATGAAAAATAGCTAAGTTCTTACAAAAGGTAATTTTTTTGAGATTTTTTTTCCTCTTTATATCATCTCACCTCCCATTTCTCCATGGATCTCTAGTTCTTCTCACATTTCTCATGGGGATGAGGAGGGAGAATGTGAAAAAGAGAGTGAATCTCGCTCCTTTTCCTTCCTAGTGTTTCTTTGCCTCAGGCCCTTCCTCCCCACCCATCTACCACTAAGTCTAGCAGTTTTCCGGTGTGGGAGAGGGCAGTAGGACTTCTAATCAACAGGCTACAGGTTCTCTTGATCATGAAGGCTGAGGTTAATCTTTGACACCAAATGAGCACCTACTATTTCCACTTGTCCCTTCACAGTACCACTGCTGAAGACTTGGAATTCTTTCAACGCTGTTACTAACTTAAATTGTGCCACTTGGCTCACCCTGGAGATATTAATTGCTTTAGTGAAAAGGTTACCTCTGACTATCCCCTTACATATCATGATTGGCCCTAAAAATAGGAGGACTATTGAACTGGGAATCAGGAGAGCCTGGGAACTATTTTTTGCAGGTGGTTGCTTAAAAAGTAAATTACAATTTCTTTCCTTCCCCCTCCATATTTTTCATCTCTGCCCTCTCAGCTTTAACAACAAGTCTGTAAACCTCACTTTCTTTAGCTCTCACCTTAGGCTCACTTTGGTACATGAATGAAAAGCAATGTGAAAGTTACAAGTGTTTTGAGTTTTTCAGGCAAAAGTTTTCTGCGACAGAACCAGTGATCCTTGACCTGGAGGAGATTTGAGGAGCACAACATGATATGCTTTTTAAAATTGCTAATAAAAACCAAACTTAACCTGACATCCTTGGTCTGGTTTTACTAGAACATAGGTCCAAGTTTTACTAGTAACTTCTAGGAGAACAAATAGGCTGCATTTGAAAAACTAACTCAACCCAACACACTGGTAACAGAGATCTTGGACAAGAGTCTTTCTTCAGAGTCAGCCCCACTAACTAGCAAAAGCTCCCAAATAAAGAAGGCTTCCTTCTCTGAGGGGAGGGGATGTCTCCTGTGGGAATCCATTGCCAGGCCTAGTGGGCCCCAGGACAGAAGTGCCTCTAGCCCCTTCCCACCTCAGTCCTTCAGCAGTGCCTGCATCCTTTTATGAGGGCTGCCCAGGCATCCAGCTCAGGAAAAGTACCAGGGTTAGTGGGAAGAGAAATGAGGGACTACGTAGAAAAAGCAAAGACATCACAACTCTAAGGCAGAAAGCCCAGTTTTCTCCTTGTACCTTTAGATGTAATCCGCTTGGGACAAGGTGGGAGGGGCAGAGCTATGACCCTTACAGGTGTAAGGAGCAGGGTTCCCAGCAATGTCTCTGCAGGCAGAGCTACATCATGGTGCACAGAATGGCATCATATTGGGAAAGGGAAGGATTTGCTAAAAACCTATCTCCTCAGAGCCTCTATTGCTTCCAGGGCCAACTAAACAACCCATCTCAGTTAGTTTGCCTCATTGAGTCGATTTAGTGTCTCTGACTGAAGGTTATGTTCCATCCCCGTGGGCAGGAGATCACACAGAGCTGCTAGTCTCTCTGGCTCTACCCAGCCCCTCTGCTTCCTCCTCTCCTTCCTCTGCCTTTTGGCCCAATCCTTCCTTGGCACAGCCCCCCAGCAGGGTGGGGCTGGAGAGGTACTGAAGGAGCCGGCCTTCTCTCTGGGCCTCCGCCAGCTCCTTGGCACAGCAGGTGGGTGTGTTGGTCTCGTAGGTGTCATGGAAGGTATTGTAGTCTACCTCGTAGAAGCCCTTTTCTAGGGTGAGGACTGGCGTGAAGCGGTGGCCCCAGAGAACCTCAGTGTCCATGTAAGAGCTGCGGGCCTGGCAAGTCATGCCTAGGAGAACAGAGGGAAGAGAGAATTAGAGATACCCACTGGGATATGGCTGTTCACGTTAGTAAATACTGATTGATTGATTGATTGATTGATTGATGTGTGTCCCTAGAAACTGGCAACGCTCATGGGATTGTGCACCCTTGTCCTTTCCGGGGATTCTTTTACACACATGCACATCTGCAAAACTGCTTCCATACAAAAAGACTTACACAACCTCTTGGAGTTGATGCAATCAGTCAGCCAGTAGGCATTTATAAAATACCTATTATTTGCCAGCTAAGGGCTGAGGATTTAAAAAGAGGTATAAGGTAGGCCTTTGTCTTGGGATATTCTATCTCAGTGCTCCTCTGCTAGTCAGCTCCTTTGTGAAAAGACTTCAAATAGTCCTCCTACAGGCAAAAGCTGCTTCACCACAGTAGCCAGTACTTGAAATTCCATTTGGCCAGCTTGGAAATGTGTGCTGTGCTATTGGTTGAGAGAGTATGGATGACTCAGCACAGCCTATCACCACTTCTGGAGAAATAAACAGAATGTGTACAACCTACTGACAATGGATCAGTAGCATCACACACCTGTCCTTCAAGGATTCAAAATTTTATCAATGTAGGTACTCCCTCTGCAGATGCAGATAGCAGACCCCTAGTCCTGAATGATGATAGCTCACATTTATATACTGCTTTAAGATCTGCAAGATGTTTTTACGTAGATTATCTCATCTGTTCATTGCAACAACCCTGTAAGGCAGGTGCTATAATGTATCTCCATTTTACAGATAAAGAAACCGAGACTGAGAGAGGTTAAATAAGTTGCCCAGAGTCACAAAGGTAATAAGTATCTAAGGCTGGATTTGAATTCAGGTCTTCCTGATTCCAAGTTCAGCACTCTGTCCACTGCACTATATTGGATGTGACCTTTGTGGATTGCCATGGCTAAAAATGCATTGTTCAAGGAGTACAGGGTTTCATACACATATTTTTTGGTTTTTGTTTTTCCATTGTATACCAAAATGTTCATGTTTGTTATTAATTGTTAGGTTCAGAGTAAAAAAAAGAAGAAAAAGGCATGCATTGTTCATTAGACATCCCAGTGATAGACTTCTCTAAAATTAGCTAGGATGGTCCTTGGATGAAAGGTTTATCATTTGTTGCCAGCCTGTACTCAAAATCTTGGTTGAACCTCTCAGAACTTGGGGTCGACTGGCATTCCTTCCAAAAACTGAGTTCTCTTCAGACCCTAATAAAGTATTAGAGAAGGCCTTCAGTGGGAGCCTCATGTCCATATATCAAAAAAGAGGACTAGTGTTCTTACCAATAATTACTAGTCACCTCCACGGTCCCTCCCTAATCTGTATATTTGGGATATACATTTTCTTTTAAAAGAAATGTGCACGCCCACACATTGTTGGTACTCTGCCTGAGGACACTAAATACTTCATCACCTCTTATTCACCATCAACATAGCCCCGATCCTCTTAGGCTTTCTGTACTCTCAGTATTTTTAGATTTAGGCTTCCCCCCAGAGAGGCAGGGAAGCTCTATTTTATGGATGAGGAAATCTCCATGTTTTGGAACACAGAAAAGTAAATTTTCAGCAGTCCTTTGGACTGAATACCTTTTGGACATGGAGGAGAAATGTTTTTCTCTTGCCCAGAGCCCTGATGGGAATCTCATATCAAGGGAATCTAGCTTAAAGTCAGTTTTTGTTTTTACCAGTTTGGATTTTCCTACATTATCAAGCCTGTTCTGGGTTCTAGGCCATGTGCTGTCTTCTCTTACTAGTTGCTTGCCTGGGTGAGGTCATCTCCCTGGGATGAACATTGCCATGTTGGGGAGCTTAACAAGTTGGAGGCAGGCTGACCTCACCTTGTCAAAACAATTTTTGATCCATTTTAAAATAGATCCCATTGGGGAAATGGACTCCCATAAGTCTCTTGTTTACTATGGGAAGTATCACTTCCCATAGGATGGGGGAGGATGCAGGGCCACAAATATGTCCTTCAGGTTCTCCTCCATGACACTGGTACCAAAGACTAATGAGCCCTGACTTAGGGTGAGTCTTAGCATATATGGTCAGGCTACTGGGGTTGTACTGTCCCATTGTTTGGAAAGCTGAATTTGGGTCAAGAGTAACATTTCTAGGGGTAAAGGAATTGTGCTTCTCTTTCTTGGACTGCCCTGTAGGCCTTGCCTCTGAAGGCAAGACCAAAGGGTTTGAAGGGGGCCTTCCATCCCACCTGGCACTCCCCTGCGAGGAGGCTGGCATGCTTATGGTGCTCTCTATGACTTATTTGGGAAAAATAACAGGATTGGGGTTGGCCAGCCTCTACCACTTCTCATTTGACAGCGGAGCTGACGGGTGAAAAACATTATTCCTGTACACTACTCTATTTTGTCAGGGAGAGAGAAGAGCGACATCCATTACTTGTTCTGATGGGTAACTTTGCCTTTGATGTTGTCATGGATGATGATGATGGGCTTGGGAGGCACTAGTCTATCTCTGAATGACCACTTTTTGCCTGAGAATCTCTTATCCTGATCTTGACTCCAAGGCCAGAGACAGGGTGACTTTCAGAACCTGGGGAGCTTGTCATCCCCAAGAACTGGAAGTTAGCTTCCAGTATTTGTAGTCATGTATGGCCCCACTGATTCCTAGAGCTGCCACCATGTATCTTGGCAATTCACCCCAACTCCAATGAGATGTTCAAGGTCGGGCTAATTGTATGGTCACAGAGTAAAGCACCAGAGAGGCCCTGTTCCAGCAGCCCCTGACACCCTGCCTTCCTCCTACCTTGTTATTTCAGATTTGAACTTGAAATATCTTTAGGCCCAAATCCAAAGTGGGGAGGATTTGAGGATGGAAGATACTGTTAAGTTCCCTGCCTCCTAGAGCAACTTTCATCCAGTCCCCCAGATCAAGGTTCACTCTTGGATGATGCCTTGGTTAGGTTTGGTTCATTCTCTGATATCCCCAGATCTGGAAGGCAGAAAGCACAGGCATGGCAGATGGGAAAAAGGAAGAGAGGCTAGTAACAAGACAGAAAGTCAGGGATAGGAAAGGGCTGGGCAAGGCATTCTAGGATCTAGAATCTTAGGGCCTAGATTTGAATTCTCACTCAGCTACTCCTTGCCTCTCTGGGCCTCATTGTTCTCACTGGTAAAAATGAACTGGTTAGATTACATGTCCTGAGAGGTCTCTTTCAGCTCTGTACTTCTGATCTTGTGATTCCTCACAATGGCCTGCTGGGGGAAGGAGTGGGAGGGGAGGGAGATGAGGAAGTCAAGGACCATGAGTTGGCTCACAAGCCATTGGCTTTTTAAAACCAAGTTGTGAGCGTGCTACGTTGGCACAGAACCGAGAAGGCTCTTGTCATAGGTGTCTCTGAGCAGCAGCAGCCCTAGGCTGAGGTGCCAGCTCAGGACACCAAGATGCATTTCCATGGCACCTCCGGGTATTATGTGTCATTGAGGATGCAATGGTATGTACAAAGAAAGAACAATGAGTTTGAACAGCAGGCAGGCAACCTTCTAGGAGCATTCAGATAGAGTCTCATTTGGGGGCAGGAGAAAGATTAAATTATGTCCACAACCACTGGTTTACAGTGAGATACATTGCAAGGGAGGGGTTCAAGTATCCCTCACCCCACTCTGTTTTACAGGTGAAGAATCCTAAGATCAGAGAGGTGAGATGACTTATGTAAGCTAGTTAGTGTCAGGCCTGTGTGCTAATACTGCTCTCTTTATCCTAAACTCTATGCTCTCTCCCCAAGCATTCTCTGTGAACTCTAGCCCAGGAGCCCTTAACTGTTTTTATATGGCACCCTTTGGTAGTCTAGGGAAGCCTATGGACTTCATTTCAGAATAATGTTTTTTAAGCAAATAAAACAAAACATGCTGGATTGCAAAGTAAATCAATTATATTGCAATATGCTCATCAATATGTTTTTTTTTTAAGTTCATGGGCCTCAGATTGAGAAGTCCTGATCTAGTCCCATCTAGCCCTGATATTTTGAAATGTTTCAAAAATATATTTGAATTTCATAATCTGTGGTACAGGAATTTATAAGCTCTCCCAAGGGCCTGGACGTCACATTTTCATATGAGTGTCTGACTTTCTTGGACAAGAGATATAGTGACTGGGTAAAGCTACATGATTATAGGTTAAGAGCTATTAGGGTCATTGAGGCTTGAATTAGAGAGAGATGTTTCTACAGGTAGTAGGTAGCAGAGTCAGGACATAGGGAGGCATCCCAAAATAAGTTGCTCTATGGGACTTTGAGGACAATTGGCAATGTCTTACCTGTAGCTTCTACCATGCCTTCTAAGATAACTACCACCTCAAACTCCTCCTGATTCAGCTGTGCCCTGGACATCTCCCAGAAAGGGCTCTTCTCATTGATTTCATGGGAGATGATAAGTGGTGACACCAGGAAGAGGCGATCATCCCCAGTGTCAAAACCCACATTAATGTCTGTCTGATTCAGGGGAATGAACTCCCCTTCTTTGGTCTGCCTGGACTTGATGAGCTTGGCCCGTATGGAGGCCTCTACGATGTGAGAGTTGCGGAGGTCACCCACCCGGAACATGAGGCAAAGCTTATCATCCCGCATGGAAATGACAGCATTATTAGAAAACATGAGAGTCTCTGCCCTCTTCTTGGGCTGACTAATCTTGACAAACATGCAACCCACCATGAAGGCATTGACTATGGAACCTAGGATGGCTTGAACCAATAGGAGGATGATCCCTTCTGGACACTTCTCTGTGATGACCCGGAAGCCATACCCAATGGTGGTCTCTGTTTCAATGGAGAACAGGAAGGCAGAGACAAAACCACTGAGATTCTCAACACAAGGAACCCAGTTTTTGTCCCCAACGTGGTCCAGGTCTCCCCGAATGTATGCAATGAGCCACCAAATAAAGCCAAAGAACAACCAAGTAATGGTGTAGACCATGGTGAAGACAAGGAGGTTGAAGCGCCACTTCAAATCCACCAGTGTTGTGAAGAGGTCACTTAGGTAGCGATAGGTTTCTTGGACGTTGCCATGATGCACGTTACACTTGCCACTTTTCTCCATGTATCGCTGGCGAGGCTTCTTGGCTTCTGTCAGAAGACGGGTCCTATCAGTAGTGATAGGGACATAATCACGGGCCTGTTTGGGAATCTTCCTGGGATCTCTGGGGGTGGTTGCAATCTCCATGTCTTGGTTCATGGAATTTCTAGAATCTCCAGCCATAGCTTGGCTAATTTGGGGTAAAAGAGACATAAATCAATGATACTGATTTTTCTGGTTCAGCTGAGCATGTCCTAAGCAGAGAAATCTAGCAAAACATAGAGAAACATGGAATCATAATGGTGAAAGGCACCATAAAAATATGTCAATCCAACCCCCTCCGTCTTTGCATATGGAGAAACTGAGACAAAGTGACTTGTCCAAGTTCATTTTACTACTTAATGGCAGAGCTGTAACTAGGACCCAGATCTCCTGACTTTTTTCACCTCAAACCTTTCTACCTCAAACTGTAAAACAGTTTTTACCAAGTAGAATGCAATGTATTTAACATGCATGGAGTGAATCAATTCAATAAATATTTATTAGTTACCTATTTTGTGGACACCATTAGAGATGGCAGGATGTGAATGAAAGACACAGGTTTAGAGGTCCTTGGTCTTCTTAGAGCTTTAATTTTAGCAGGAAGCTATGCACATACATGTGCATACATGTGTATATGTATACAAATATATATATATACATGTACACAGAAACTATAATACATGATAAGTGAGTTAAAGAGGTATAAATGACATGTAAAGTACAAGGGGGAAAAGGTTGTTACCAACTGAAGGAAATCAGGAGAGAATTTTTAGAGATGGCACATAAAGCAGGGCTTTAATAGGAATTCCAAAATTCTAGGTGTAGGGTACTATATGAGCAAAGGCTTGGAAATCATGTTTGTAGATAAAGAGTGCTTGAGTTTGGTAAGGAAGGGAAAGGTATAACATTACCAGATTGTGGAGGAATCTGAATGCCAGGCAAAGGTGTTTAAACTTCATTTCGTAGGCAATAGAGAGACACTGAAGATTTTTGAGGAGAGGGGAAAAGAGTCACACACATGCAAGGGAAAGATTAGTTTGACAATGGTGTAAGGAATAAGAATAAAGGGATAAGAGAGTGAAGTCAGGAAGATCTGTCAGGTGGCCACTGAAATAGTTAGGGAAGTGGCATGTGGGACCTATACTAGGGTGGTGGCCATGGCAGTAGATAGGAGGGGAAGATATAACAGAGATTAAAAATGTAGACTAACATGGAATGATAAATCTGTCCAAAAGTTTGAGTGCATATTAAAAGGTGACTATATATAATCCTCACCACCACCACCACCACCACTATCAAAATGCCACGTTCATAAGTGTCATCTTCCTTGACCTGCTCTCTCGAGATGCCTCGGATACAGTCTCTGCCTTCTAAGAGCTTGTGAACAACGGCATATGGCAGGATTTTCATCAAATCATAGACGTGTAGAGCTGGAAGTGACTCAAGAAATCATTTAGAATGTAAGTTTCCCAATAGGTTCCAGAGAACTTTGAGATGGGGTTGATACTTTATCCAGCTTGCTTCCATAGATATGTAAGGATACCTACCTCTCTCCAACTTCCTAACCTAGGGAGCTTACAAGTACATTTCACATGCCACTGGAAAGAATTGGCATTTTTATTGTGATGCTGGATGAGAATATGTGGAGCCTGCAGACTCAGGTAGTCTATTATTTATACTTTGACTATTTAAGCTGCCCCTCTCCAGGAAGCAGATCACATTTAATGTCACCTTGGGAGACACAAGCCATTTAGACCCTTTGCCATTTTTATGAGCAGGCTTTTCTTGACTTTACCTACATTTATCTCACTAAAGAATCAGAGCTGTTGTTTAAACAAATGCAAAGCATCCTTCATAAATCTACCGGCACATAAATCCAGCAGCATTAACCTTTCCTGGATATCTCCTACCCTAAGAAAGTCCCTGACATAGTCTTTGTTTTTCCCTTTTTTGGTCAAATCCAGCAGATTCAGAATGACCTTCCCCAAATCAAATGATGGGGTCATACAAGGCACTGTTTACTTTATATCTTTAATGTGTATTTCCTCCTGTCTTCTGTACCACCTGCTCCCTACTCCCTGTCAGGCCTCTTACAAGGATAAATGAGACGATGAGATTGAAAGGCTTAGAGCTTCTTTGCAGAAAAGGTGAAAATCAAGTCCAGGCCTGAGTGTAGCTCAGGGGTGGGGAACCTGTGGCCTCAAGGCCACATGTGACCTCTAGGTCCTCAAGGGCAGCCCTTTGACTGAATCTAATAAATCCTCTTAACAAAAAAGATTTGTTCTGTAAAACTTGGACTCAGTCAAAAGACTGCACCCAAGGACCTAGAGGGCTACGTGTAGCCTTGAGACCACAGGTGCAACCCCCCTCCCCAAGGATATTATTCTTTCATTAGAATTATCCATTCATTCAACTAGCATTATGAAACACCCTTACTGGGCCAGACACTGTTCCACAATACAACATCCAAACTGTTCCCGACTCTAAGGGACTTACAAGGGAAGGGAGGGTGGTTAGAAATACTGCTCTTCTGAAATGAAAGATGCCCAGAGATGGACCAAATAGACATTTGGATCCAACAACAGAATTGATTCTGGACAGGCCAATGACTAGAACTCTAAATGACAATATCATGGAAATTTTAAATACTGGAATCTGGGATGTACTTTGGTGTGATTAGGACACTGCTTTAGGATGTACTCAGGAAAAGAGAAGACTTTGGATTAGCCCCCTCACAGTTGTTACAGGATGCTTTGTGCTGATTTTTTGTTGTCTTTCCCTCTTATCCAACTTACTTTCACCCAGAATTAAAAGATAAAGCTTTGTAGTATGTTTAAAAAAATCAAGGGTATTTTAAGCACTAATACCAATATTTGAAAATCTCCTATGGAAGGATCCAAAAGGGATAATTTGACTATTAATTGCTATTTTATAGCAATTCAGAATTTCCAAGATATTTTATAATATCTTCATTAATTTTAATAAGGACTTAAAATAATCTTATAATAAGTAATCTTATAATAAGTTCATAGGGTGCTTTCCACACTATATGGTATTTAAAATAATAGTAAGGTACATCATGTTACTGTTGTTCGCAATTTACATATAAGGAAACTGAAACTTTGAGCATCAATGGTTAGAGAGTTCTCATCCTCCCTCCACAATTCACTTCTTCACTGACTCTGGGAAAATCCCTTCCAATGTCTCAGTTTGCCCATCTGTAAAAAGGAGATTAAAACAGCAACCCTAGCTGCCTCATAGTGATGTTATAAGGACCAAAAGAAACTATAAAAATTTTTTGTGTGTGTTTTTAGGAAGCACTATGAAAATGTAAGCTATTATCAGCTCATTTTAGAATTACATATATATATATATATATATATATAAATATATATATATCCAAATAATGTGTCCAAAGCTAACCAGTAAACAATTCAATTTGACAAATATTTTGTGATGGAGTACTACTGTGCTGTAAGAAATGATGAGCTGGCTTATTTTAGAAAAAAAGGAAAGTCTTGCATGAAATAATGAAAAATGAAATGAGCAGGGCCAAGAGAATGATGTACACAACTCAAAGCAATATTGTTTGAAGAATAATTGTGAGCAATCAAGCTATTTTGACTGTTGTAAATACTCAAGTTAACTACAAAGAACCCATGAAGGAAGATGCCATCCACACCTCCAGAGAGAAAACTGATAAATAGAAGTATGCATAGTATGGTTTTAATTTATTTATGAATCTGTGTCAAATGGTGACTTTCTCTCTAGTGTTGAGTGGGAAAGGAGGGAAGGAGGCAATTTGGAACTTAAAATGTAACCAAAAAAATTTTAATTTTAAAAAAAGAAAAACAATAAGGAACAACAAGGTTAGTTTTTTGGTATCATCAAAACAAACACACCAAAAAACCCTACTAAATGCAAGGTGCTAGGACCAGAAAGCCAAAAGTGGGAAATAATTCCTACCCTCAAGGAGCTAACATTTTACTGGGAATATAGCTGGCCTTCCGGCTGAGACGGGCCATGCCTTAACCCTCTGAATTCTCTTGTTTCTCATTTCAAAGATCTGCAAAAATTCTTATTCCAAAAGATCTCTCTAAGGTCAAAAGGATGTGCAGGAGTTCCCCTTAATTGAACCCTTCAAAACTCAGAATATTCTCTTTGGACTAGGGGGCTTTGGTACATTCGCCTCTAGAGAAAAGCAAGGGAAGTATCTGGCATATCATCAGCTACCAGGGGCCTCTAGCTGTATTCTGAAGGATACAGACTAAGGCAGTGACCTTGGCAAATCTTATTAAAATCTAAGCAAGATCATTAGGACTCTCTAGCTTTAATCTCCTTTTGAAGGTGAATGGGGAATGGTGTACATATGTGATTAAAGTTCTTGGGAAGGATAAAGTTTAAAGGTCCAACAAAGCAGATTAATCTCTTTGATATGAAAAAGCATAAAAATTAAAGGGCAGACATAGGGAGGTATCTAAGCTGGCATCCTCTCTACTGGGTTTAATTGCCCCTCTGGACTATAGAACTCCCTGTCCATATGGACGGGAATTCCTCTCCAAATTGTAGCTGCAGGAAGTCAAATGTCACTGACGTCTCTGGCCAAATAGTACCTACAACTGAAAGGCCACATAATTTCCTGAAAAGTGCATTGAACTGATGCCCCGGTCTCAGGATCAGTTTCCTTACCACAAAATAGGAACAGTCAGAATTTTTACTTCTTCCTCCACGCCTCCTAACAAAGAATCCCTGAGTTGTTTGTTTAAATGCAAATGGGGGGAAAGTCTATTATTAAGAACTTTTGGGGTTGTAAGGCTCTGGGGTTAGATCCTATCATGACCTGTAAAGGTATATACTTGGATCACATGAGCCTATATCAGTGGGAGAGAAGGTGGTAGCTTTCCTGAGGTAATAATTAGTAAGACAGAGGTTTCATCTGAAGAAATAAGGAGAAATCTTGAACCCCAAGCATCCCTATTCAAAGGGAGAACAGAAACATTGGTTTAATGGCTTTTAATGATTTAGTATTATACTGAGCACCTGAGAGGTCTGTACAACAGAATGGTGGATTAGATCTTTCCTGGAGTGAAGTGGACCACAAATACGGAGATAGGTAGGTAGTAAGCTTAAAACAAATACGGAAAGAAAAGAGATTTTTTTTAAAGTGTTTGCTGGAAGTGAGGTAAATGGGGAAGGAAATACCACAGAATAAAAGCTGGAGCCTAGGATGAGAAAGCCGTTGGACTGGGTGCCAGGAGGCAGCCTTATACCTAGCCCAGAAAAGCACAATGGGAACTCAAGGCCTGGGTATTTGAGTTAAATCAGAAAAAACAATAGAATTGTCCAATACATACTAGGCAGATTTCTTCTTTTATACGTTGAATTACCTATGGCCAAATATGGCACTTTTGAAGTTATACCTGGTTACTAAACATAATAATACATGTAGCATACTTGTGTTCCTAAATGTGTAGCATTCAGGTTGATGGGAGGACCCTAGATTAGAAATATTCTAACCACAGTTGGAAGGAATTTAAGAAGCCATCTATTTCAAATTTTCATTTTATAACAGAGGAAACTGAGGTTAAGTGACTTACCCAGGATCACAGAAATAATAAGTGGCAAAGTTGAGATGTGAACCTAGTTCCTCTGATTCCAAATTCAGTCCCTCTTACCATGATAGCATATAGCCTTCCAACACACCTTACCACCTACTTCTCTTGTGGGATCATAGTGTTGTGAGAAAATAAGCCAGCACAGGATACACAGAAGAGATAAGATGCAGTTTATTTATTCACTCAAGAGTGTGACACACATCATCAGTAGGTGATTGAAATGTGTGTGTGTGTGTGTGTGTGTGTGTGTGTGTTAACTTGGCAGATAGCATCTCTAAAGCTAGGTGAGTCTGAAAGAGTGACAAAAGAGAAGATATGCTTTTTTGCAAAGCAATTTGGTTAGAGCAGATACAGAACACAGTTAGGAAAAGGTACTGATTACAACAATGGAGGATGCTTGAACATTTACAAAGAAAACTTCCCCAATTTTTTCTGCATCTTTGAGGTCTAGTCAGCCTCCTAAGACCCATCTTTTGGTTTGGTTACAAAATTCAATCCATTTCTTTTCAATTGAACTCGGCAAGCATTTTTAAGCACTTAGGATGTGACATACCAGGCATATGGCAGAAAATGTGTGAAACTGGAAGTCAAGAAGACCTGGATTCAAATGTAGCCTTTGGCACATGCTGCTATGTGACCCAGGACAAGGTACTTAACCTTTCAGTGGCCCAGACAACTTTCTAAGACTTCAAGTTGCAGAGAAGGCAGCCAACCTAATTGGTAGAAGGAGTTTTATCCCTGGAAAGAGCCTAGGACCCTAGGCTAGAGCCTTGAGAATAGCAGTGTCCCCCTAGGACTAGACCTGCTTCCAACGTGGCTCTTACAGATATCATCTGGGGAAGCAACTTCAGTGGAGAAAGGGTAGCTATTCCTTGCCAGTTGCCACAAGTAGGGCAGGCAAATCAGCCTATCTGAAGTAAGGAGGTACCTGAGTGAGAGACGGCAGGTACCATGTACTATAAAGGTCAAAGCACTACCACCTTGTTGACCATCGTCTTTCACCGACCCTGATAGGAGCAGCCAAGGACCCTGGACCCAAGAGCTTTTGGAATAGCAGTGCTCTGAGACCTGTCCCCACAGCCATCGTCCTTGGAAGCAGTTGCCATGAAGATATGGTTCCTGCAGGTGCTATAGCCATATCTAGAAAAGAAAGTCCTTGCCACCGATTTCTTTGGCACAATCAAGTGGTTTAACTTCAGAAATTGATATGATTTTGTCAGTGGAAATGGTATTAAAGAGGAGGCATTACTATCTGCTTTGCTATTATACCCTGAGGACCATGAGACCTCTCCACATGACTTTTAAAGGGCCTTTCTTTTTATCTCCAGGGCTTAGCATAGT
This sequence comes from Bettongia penicillata ogilbyi, assembly GCA_023548195.1. NCBI lineage: Eukaryota > Metazoa > Chordata > Mammalia > Diprotodontia > Potoroidae > Bettongia > Bettongia penicillata. The sequence continues at coordinate 2,331,420 of JAJHZJ010000560.1, read as the reverse complement.
ACCTGGCACATAGTAGGTACTTAATAAATGATAGTTGACTGACTTACTGATGAAACCTTCAATATGTGTGGTCTCTCTGCTCCTCTCATTAGAATGGAATGTGTTTGAGAGCAAAGATTATCTTCCTTTTCTATTTTTATCCCCAGCGCTTAGCACATAGTGCTTAGTAAAAGCTTCATTCATTCATTCATTCATTCATTCATTCATTCATTCATTCATTCATTCCCTGCATCAGTTTGAGGAGTTTCCTCATTGTATCTCCCTATACTAATGAAATCACAGGTCTAGTCCTGTGTACCAGGCTTTGGAGAGAAATGAACACAGTCGTTCCCACCACAGGAGTAAGGGAGATGCTGGAAAATTTTCTGGGTAATTTGGACCTTAGGATCACACTCACTTCCAATATCATTTAGTTCAATTTCTCAGTTTTGCAAATGAGCAAAATGAGGTGAAAGGAGCCTTGCTCTCAGTTGAGTGCAGAGCCAACACTTGAATCCAGATCTTCTGACTTAAATCTCAAGACCCTTTTCCCTAGCCACCCTGTTTCCTTCAGGACTTACAGCTGCCCAGCCCTCAGTTTCTGCCTGCAGCTGCCCATGACCTCACTGTCTGCTCACAGCACCCAAATTTCCAGTGACGGGGAGGCCTGGGAAGTGACCAGAAAAACAGACAGCCAAGGACTAGGGGGAAGAGGGAGGGTAGAGATGGGGGGTGGGAGAGAGACTCATGGCCCTGAAAGGCTGCACACACACATAAAATATCATTGTGTTTGCAGCACAGCAAACCAGAAGTACCGAAGCAATTAGCCTGAGTAGTCAGACTCCTCACGGAGAGATGCCACTCCGAATTCAATTAAGGCCCTGGGACTTTTGGTGAATTCCTTCTTCCCATCAGGCTGTCTCAGAATGAACATCCTGACTGGTGTTTTAAGACATTTCTCATGTCTCCTGCCTGGATTCTCGTCCCCTGACGGCCACCTGCTTTGAGCTAGGAACATACAAAGTGAGGCATGGTTCTTTCATGGCCCAGGCTTCCCTTCTGTGTCTTGATTTAAAAATAGCTCTTTCCTGATAGCAACCACCAGGCAGCTCAGAGAGGCCTGGAAAGGGAGCTCAGAGGCTAAATGCTCCCCCCGCCCCTTCCCCTGGGAACTAATGGAACATGGACAGAACCATTTTGTTTCCCAGAGCAATTGCATGGTGATGAGTGCAGTCCATTAATCGTGAGTCAGTTTGGGGCCTTGGTACCTAAGAGGGGGCTGCCCTGCTATCCCTCTCCCCAGCTAGCTACATCTGTTCAGATTGCCAGCTATGTGGGAGGGGCCAGGGGGCCCCACACCTCTAGTAATGGTATCCTCAGAGCTAACCTCTTCATTTTAGAGATGAGGACACAGTCTTACAAAGGTCAGACTGTTTATTCAAGCTAGTCAGGAGTAGAGCTGAGATTTGAACTCTCGTAGTTTGCAACCAGACTCAGGTCTCTGTTCACAGCAACACACTGTCTCCTTGTATCTCTGTGTGTTTATTTTTTAAACTTACCTGCTGCAGCTTTTAAAAAGCACAATTAGCATTTGCTCCTTTGAAAAACAGATTTTGCTTCTTTCTCGTCAGTTTTCCCCAGGCCCATTTACTGGACAATGTTGGAGAAGGGCTATTGGGACCTAGGAGAAGAAGTGGAGTGGGATGGGGACGTTGGAATTCCTGTCTCAGACCTCCTGGTCTGGAGGGGATGAGCTGATAATCAATGGTCATACCTCAGCCTCCCTGATTCTCAAATGAAAACCCCTGTTAGATGGCGAGCTCCTTAAGGGCAGGGACTGTCTTTTACTTCTTTTACATCCCTAGCACTTAGCACAGTGCCTGGAACACAGTAGGGATTTAGTAAATGTTTACTGAATTGAATTGAGCCTTGGGTGATAATAATAAAAATATAATAAGGATAGTAGTAGATTTTGTCACATCACTAGGAATGTTCTGTCCCAACAAAATATGATTGTGATAATGAGGTAAAATCATTTGGAATCAAAGAATGTCAGAAGTAAAAAGAACCTTAGAGATCCTCCAGTTCTGTCCCATCATTTCATAGACAAGGAAGTGGAGGCGTTAGGATGGATGTACGCTGATTTGCCCAAGTTCATTCAGTTGGTTAGGGAACAGAGTTAGAACTAGGACCCAGGCCTTCTTTTCTTACCACTCCACCTTCTTTCTATGTCAGTTGGTCAGTCAATAGACAGTTAAGTCAATAAACATTTATTAAGTGCCTACTGTGTGCCAAGCCCTAGGGATATAAAGGAAGACAAAGATGGTCCTCGCTCTCAAGGAGTGATGAAGATGAATTTGCATTCCTATAGTGGTTTTACTTTCAAAGCACTTGGATTATATTATGGAATCTGCACCATGTGTCTATGATGAAAGGAGACAGTTATTCCATTGTAATTCTCATATTCTAAGTAAGAAAACTGAGGCCTACACAGGTGACAAGGCATGCCTAAGGGGATGTCACCGTACCTTGTTCACTAAGAAAGGGCTATGAAGCTGGGCTAAAATGAACTGTAGGAGAGCTTACAATGAAAACAAACAGAGAAATCCTATAAACTCTGATGTAACTGATGGCTCAGGCCCAGAGCAAGACTAAATAATCTCAAAGGTCCCTTTCAGCCTTAAATCCTTTTAACTCCAGTCCTGCCACTTCCTGAGTCCCATGCATCATCTGACCTGGCCTTATTTTTATTTTTAATTTTTGTAGTGTTTTTTGAAGGAAAGTGTTTGTCATATTATCCAAAGTTTAATGGTAACGAGCATGAGTATACACACACCCACACCCACACCCACTCACCCACCCACATACACACGTATATATGTATATATATATATTTTATACACACATACATGTATGTATGTGTATATATGTATGTGTTTGCATAAATATACACACACACATATATATATATATATACATACACATATATAATATAATTATACATCCTCTTCTCTTTTCTGCCAAACCAAAAATCCTTTCAAATCTAAAAACCTATGCTTTTGCTATTGCTGAATTCAGTTCAACAGTCATTGAGAATCTACTATGTGCCAAGGCGTTGTGCTTGAAGGGGTGGAGAAAATATTTATTATTTATCATTCATTAATATCATTTGAACCTAGGTTAGAAAGTTGTCTAACTCAAAAGTTACTGTAGAGGTGACAATGACTTCAGAGACAGTATGGCTGCCCCAGATCTTATTCTGAGAGTACCCAAAGCTTGTGTTTTGGATTCCTCAAAATAAATTGACTTATCCACCAGTTCCATCTCAAACTGCCTTTCCAGAGGCTGCCTACAGCCTACATAAAGCCAATCAGGCAAATGTCCTTACGCCCTTGTCTGAACTCTATATAATGTATCTTCACAAGGATGTATAGAGGGAGCCACACTTTGTTTCCAGATGTCTTCCTACCAAACAATCCAATGAATTTCTAAAACTATTTTGGGATTTGTTCTCACAAATGACAAAGGGGTGGGACAGGAGGAAGGGAAAGGGGGAGATCCAAGGATGAATCAGAACTGGTCTTGCCATCAAGGACCTTACTCATCTCACAGAAGAATGGAAAAAGGCAACTAAATATAGAATACAGCATAATAGCTACAATACAGTCAGAGGTCAGCCAGTCCAACCTATCTTTCTGTTTGGTCATTTTCAGTTGTGCGCGACTCCTCATGATCCCACTTGGGGTTTTCTCAGCAAATATATTGGAATGGCTTGCAATTTCCTTCTCTAGCTCATTTTACAGATGAGGAATCTGAGGCAAACAGTGAATTGACTTGTCCAAGTTGACACAGCTAGTAAATATCTTAAGAAGTATCTTCCTGACTTCAGGGCCAACACTCTATCCATTGTACCACCTAACTGCCTCCTTTTACTGGTAAGAAAACAAAGCTCAGAGATGCAAAATCAAAGTCACACAGGTAGTAAGTCACAGAGGCAGGATTTGAACTCAGGCCCTCCAATGCTAAAACACTCTTTTCATTGAACCATAAACTTGGAGTCAAGCGGGCCACTTACTTCAATCAGTTACTAATAGTGTGACCTCAGTCAAGTTAATAGCGTCTATCTTGGTCTCATTTTTCTTACTGTTAAAAGGAAGGGGTTGGCCTTGACCTATCATTTTCCTTCTGATGCCCTATCAGTTAGGTCATAGTGTTTCCCTGTGGTAGTGGGGATAGGTATTTCTGGAGCAACCCACATTCTCCCTTGATCCTTCTATGGCTAAAGATGGCCATAGATGGTTGCTGGAGGATGGGGGTGGGGGTGCTATTTGTGGTCACTAATGTGCAGCAGAATGGCCCAAATGGTGCCCAGTGGCATGGTGGTGGTCCAATTGGTGTCATGACTACAGAGTGTCTTCCCGAAGCACTCTAAGGGCACCCTAGGGCTTGAGAGATTGCAGTATCCTGAAAATGCTTCTAGGGACTTGGGTTCCCAAAGGAATGGAATAAAATAAGCCCCAGGACATAAGGTAGAAAGTAGGCAGTAAATCTGGTAAAAGATCAGTCTCAATCCTTCCTCGCCTGAGGAAATCCCATCTGAAGACCTCAAGTGTTTTCATACCTCCCTTGGGGCACTTTTTAAAGCCTGTTTATTTCTGCCATGGGCATAGTTATCCTGCAATGTATTATAGCTCTTCATCTTATTCCTCTGTTATATTAGTAAAATCTTTGAAAGTAAGACTGGTTCTTTATTTCAATATCTCCCTCCAAGCACCAAGGGAAATGCCTTGCCTATAATAGGTACTTATTATTTGTTGAACTTGATTGAACACATAGGTAAGAAATAGTAGGAATTTTTCTAAATTCTGAAGTTTTTGTTTACCATGGTAAAGGTATGATTTTTTTTTCATACTAAAAATTGGTTCAGTGGGAAGGGATAGGCATCAGAGGGTCTGGGTTCAAATCTTACCTTTGGAGATGACTACTGCTCACTTCAGTTTCTTGGGCCTCAGTTTCCAGATGTAGGTTTGTGACCACCAATAGCATCTATTGTCCTCCAGCAACCTCTTTGTGCATCTTTGGACACAGGAGGATCAAGGGAGAATGTGGCTTGCTACAGAAATACCTATCTCCACTACTGCAGGGAGATACCATGACATGAATGACAGAGGAGATGAAGGAAAAGGTTAAGTCCAATCCTCTTGTTTTAACAAATGAGGAAATCTGTAAAGTGAGGGACTTGAACTAGATGCCTCCTTCTAGATGAAGAACTCTAATTCTGTGAAGTCCTCCTCCCTAAGCAGCCTCAGTTTCCTCAGCTAGAAAATGGAGATCATCATACCTGGAGCATTCTCCTCGCAGAATGTCGTGAGCACCAAACAAGGTAAAGTATGTAGGACACTTAATAAGTCCTAAATGTTACCTACTGTTGTTATTACCACTAAATAAACTAACTAAATATATACTAATATACAAATATTAAATATAGAATATATTTATGTAGATACACCATATATTAAATATGATATATTTGATATATTATAAATACTAATTATAGAAACTAACAAAATACTAAACTAAATCAATGTCAGTTACTATTGTTATTATTACTAAATAAGCAGCTCAATGAGATGATGGATTGTAGCGTGATCTTTAAATAAGGTAGAATACATTCACTTGGTCTCTTAGGAGCTTGAAAATGTAGGGAGAAATCTAGCTATTTTCTAGGAATGTGAAATTTAGGTGTGACCTTCATTACTCGAGGGGGCAACTACACAGCTCAAACTCAAGTTTTCTTTTCCCAGTCATCTTTCAGGAGCCTTCCAGAATAGTCGATCTGTCTGCTGGCCTAGATAGAATTGATTCATCTCAGAGAAGATGAAGGTCAACTATACCTCAAAAGCTTATGACCTGAGGCTGCTCACACCTAGCATGTGATTGGAGGACCACAGGCCTCATGGGTTGTAGGCTGAGTTAAATGATCTTCTTTATTTTATTTATTTATTTTTGGTGTATGAGGCAATTAGGGTTGAGTGACTTGCTCAAGGTCACACAGCTAGTAAGCATTAAGTATCTGAAGTTGGATTTGAACTCAGGTCCTCCTTATTCCGGGTTGGTGCTCCATCCATTGTACCACCTAGCTACCCCATGACCTCACCAGGAGCAACGTTTTCTCAGTAACATTATCACACTTGCTGGGGTAGTGAAGTGGGGGGCACTCTTCAAATATCAAGAACAGAGAGAGACAAAGGTAACCGAAGTGGTTGGAGGGGCTTGGAAACCATGAAGGACAGGCCCCCAAATGGCTGGGACTACTCTGCACTCCAGGGTCTAACTACCCAGATCCCAGGGATCCTGGACCCTCTGTGGTCAGTCATACAGGGGGTGGTAAGGTCTAGAGACAACTCCTCAAGCTCACACACAAAACTAATTTGTATAAGAAACAATCTTTCATACCTTATTTTAATGCTTCAGCAGACATGTGATTTCCCTAGGATGTGTAAAACCTCTGCTAACCTAGGCTGGAGCCTTTTCGTGACTTAGTAGAAGGTCTTTATGAGTTACCATAGCCTAAAAACCTCATTCCCGAGTGACCGACCTTCCAAAATCTTGAACCTTTCTGAAATTAACTAAGCTGGTCCTTGCAGGGGTAGTGATGTAATTTTCAACAGGTTCAGTCTTTCCAACATGGTAGGCTCTGCTGGTTTTTCATTTACTTATCTTTAAATGTGGTATTTGGACTGGGTGGCTGCCAAGGTCCCTGCCATATCTAGAGTAAGAGTCATATGGCCGGTAGGAAATCTCTTTTGTTATAGGTTGAGATAGATTTGTTACCAGCTCAAAGATCTGGCCTATATAACGTAGGAAGATCAAATTTCAGATCTTACCCAGGCCTTATAAATGCCTTGTTCAAGCTCTGGCCTCTAGGAAGAACTAATTCCTCTTTGAACATAGTGTGACCTTCACAGTGGATGAACCAAGTAGGAAAACTTCCTCCTAGAAAGAAAGGGAAGAGGGAGAGATTCTTTCCTAGGGAGATAAAGTGTCAGAGACAAGAGCCTACTTTTCTTTATAATACATATCTTAGTTCTAATTTGCTGTGTGTTGAGTCCGGTATTGAGAGGAAATGTGACACAGTGAAAAGAGTTGGATGCAGAAACAGGAAGGTCTGAGTTTGAGTCCTACTTTCAACACTTCCTAGCCATGGAACTCCAGGCAAATAACTTAACCTCTCAGACAGCTTTCTAAAATGATGAGGCAGAAAATAGCTGCTCTGGCATCTGTGGAGGGAATTTCCATACCTAAAGTTCCTTATACCTATGAAATAATAGATATGGACCAAGAAAAAAAAATTCTGGCATTAGGGTGGAGTGGAAGCAGTAAATTTCCCAGTAAAGTTTTCCTGTTTGTGCCACACCTGTCTTAATGATGTTTTTAGTGAATCCACCTTGGTAAATAAAACCCCAGAGAGGAGCGTCTGTAAGTGTATGTTTCTGTGAGGGATGGGAGTGGGGAAGAGAGGGAGAAAGGTGGGAAGAGGGGAACAGGGGCAATCAATATGATATAATTTGCCCAAAAAAATCATGGCTTGAGGCTTGAGCTGAGGTAGGAATCTCAGCCTGAGCTTGGAAGCCCTACTTAGCCACAGCTAGCCTTGTTTCCATTGGCCTCTGTCTTCTCTGCTCCAAAGGTGACTGTCACATTCCCCTGTTATGTGGGAGGTGCTTCTCTCCCTGTCCTTGTTCTTTTTCCTTATCTGGGAATGTCAGTGTTGCCAGGCAGCTGCTGTGAATTGGCTACAGTCCAGGTATCAGTGTCCTGCCTTTACTGGATTTGGTAGAGAATCCATTAGAAGAGATTGGTCCTTTCACTCCCACCCTCACACTACATCAATCAGTAATCAGTCACATTTACTGGAAGATAGTTTGGCATGGTGACTAGAAAGCTGGCCTCAAGCAAGGAAGGTCTGGGTCCAGTTCTTGTCAGATGTGGTGGATAGAGTGTCAGGCAGCAATACTTGAATTCAAATGTAGCCTCAGATACTTACTAGCTGTGAGACCTTGGGTAAGTCACTTAACTGCTGTTAGACTTTGTTTCCTCAATTTTAAAATGAGGATAATAAAAACTCCTACCTTGTTGTAAGGATCAAATGAGAGAATATTTTTAAGAAGTACTTAGCACAAATGCCTGGCACATAGTAAATACTGTGTAAAAGTTTATTCCCCTCTCTTTCCTATCCTTCTGACATATACTGATTATATGACCCTGACATTTAATTTCCTCAATCCTGGGCAAGATATTCAATCTCTTACAGACTCAAGTAACTATCTAATACTGTGCCCCAGGTATCTAACATTTTTAAAAATATATTTTCTCTAACTCTTAAGCAATAAGTAGTGACAGAAATGAAATCAAAAGGAGAGAAAGTCTTGGAGAAGAAGAGGGAAAATGACTTGAAAAAATGGGTACAGAAAGACAAAAACCAAAAGAAACTATACAATTGCCCAGTACTACCTTACAGGGAGAGTGATGTACGTGGACACATTCTCTGTGTTTGACTGCCGGGTCGGGGGAATATGGTGGTGGAGGGTACTTGTAGTTAGGATCAGGAAGGGAAAGCTTAAGTTGCTTGCCTCTCTTGGACACAGTGACCTTGCCCAGGGAAGCATGCAGCAATTGACTGGAATTTCCCACTGACCATCTGAGCATCTGGGGGCAAAGTGCCCTGACCTCCTTATGTGGCCTCCCTCACCACTCACTTGGATGAAACAGAGCTAGGTGATGGGTCATTAGCTGAAGCACTGGGCTCTAGGGAACATGTTAAAAAAGGTTTCTCCTACCCTGGGGGAACACTCAGTAAGAACAGAATTCCTAAAATGCAATGCCTGCCCTCCTTTCTGGCCAAGAATGAATAATTTCTTCCCAGTAGGCCAGGAAAATTACAGCAATGCCAGACTTGTGAATAGATTTCCCAGGTTTCACAGATGAGATTAATTTTTGGTTGAGAAGGTTGTCCACATAATTTAGTATTCTGTGTCTGACATTTGGCACTAGGAGGCATTTTGTGGGAGGGCAAGTTTGTCTCTTCTGATGTCAACAAGAATTTACTGAATATTTAATTCAATCCAACAAACATGTATTAGGCATCTGCTCTGTAGGTAACACTGTGCTTGGGAAATAAACATTTTAAAGTGACCTAATTCCTGACCTCAAAGAGCTTCTATTCCATTATATTTATACTCCTGAAACATACTATTTCATAAAGCACTCATTAATTTGTTTTCTTTTTATCCTCTAGTGATTTCAGTCATGTCTAACTCTTTGTGACCCCATTTGGGGTTTTCTTGGCAAAGATTAGAGTCATTTGCCATTTTCTTCTGTAGCTCATTTTACAAGTGAGGAAACTGAGGCAAACAGGGTTAAGTGACTTGCCTAAGCTCACACAGCTAGTAAGTATCTGAGGCCAGATTTGAATTCAGGAAGATGTCCTCCTGACTCCAGGCCTAACACTCTACCACCAGCACCACCTACCTGCCCAAGTTTAGAGCTATTTGCAGTTCTGTCCACCTGAGCTACTTCTTGGATTGAGTTCATCATGTTAAATACTTTGTAAAGTTGGTTATATCTGATTAAGAGTCTAGTGACATAATTCTTGTTATAGGTTTCACTAGCCTCTCTGGTATGGAAATGAGATTCATTGGTTATATATGTGGGGGTCCCCTTTAGATGGGTGAATCACAGTGAAACCCAACAATCCTCTGGCTCAGTGGATGTTTGCAAGGGAAAATTAAACATTTCCATCAAAGTTCCAGTTTCACCCTGGCATTTCTTCAAAACTCCTGTGTTGGTGCTGCCATCTAGTTCCAGGGAGCAAAAGCTAAATTGATTAGATTTAGGGCAAAAGCATCAGCCTGAGAGATGGGAGGCCTCAATTCTAGTCCCAACTCAGGTGCCAATGTTTGCTCTGTAATCTTGGGCAAGATAGTTCACCTTCTGTGGGCCTTAGTTTCCACAACTGTAAAATAAGGGAACTGGACTAGAAGACCGTTGGGGTCCCTGCCAACTCTGCATTTGTGATTCGATGATCTTTAAGATCCCACCCAGCTCTAAAACTATGTGAGTGCATTGTGTACTTTTGCTTCTATTTGATTTTACTGTTATTTTTAATTTCTTTCAAAAGATAGTAAGAGAATGGGAGTAATGGGAGTCTAAGGTCTTCCTTAGTAAAGACAAAACTAAGAATCCATTTACTCATCTCTGAGCACTTTCGCCAAGTGCCTTGAGGGCATCTTTATATCTCTCCTCACCTCCATCCTATTGTCAAATGCCTTGTGTCTATCTATTAAATATATTATTATTATTGACATTTTTATAACTTTCCTTACTCCCATCCTATTGTCTACTGTGTGAATTGATTTATTAAATTTATTATTATTCTAAAAATTATTATTGCCACTAATAATATTGACACATTAAATTCTCTCATTAATATCTCTTATTTCCATCCTATTGTCAAACGCCTTGCATTTATTTATTAATAATAATAACATTGACATACTTACCTCTCCTTGTTCCTACCCTATTGTCTAACTCCTTATATCTATTTGTTAAATATATAATTATTTTAAAAATTAGTATCATCATTAATAGGAATATGAAAATATTTATATCTCTCCCTACTGCCATTCCATTGTCTAATGCCTCGTACCTATTTGTTAAATACGTCATTATGACTGTGACTAATAAAAACAATGATATGAGAGGTAGTCTGGCGTACTGGATAGAGAACTTGGGTTCAAATCCTACTTTTAACACAAGCTGGTTGCATGTCTCTTGATCTCTTGGTGCTTTAGGCAACTCTCTAAGATTATAAATTGCAAAAAAGGTACCAGTCTGCTTTAGTAAAGGGATTTTTCTCATTTGGGAACTTTCTATCACAATGAAATCATGGGTTGGTGCCCCTATCCTTGATGATGAAGATGATGAAGAGGATGATAATGATGATGATGATGAATATTTATGTAGCATTTCAACGTTGAAGAAGCCAAGTGATCCTGCTAATTCTCTAGCCACCCTCCTCTCTGATATATTTTGGCATTGGATGGCCTTTGAGGTGCTTCTGAAATTCTTCTTTGGCCTAGCCAATTTTTAATTTTCCTGTGACCTTCTAAAGCTGGGGAGTGCCTTATGTAAAAGTTTGAAGCTTGTGTAGGTACTTTCCCAAGTCTCATTCTGCGCCTGTCCTACGCTTTCTGGTGCCAATGTCTACGAGACTCTGTGAGACCTGTGTGACTGTCTGGCCGTTCAGATTTCCTGATCCTTATGCAACACCTAACCTTGTCCTTCCCCTGGTGCCACTCTTTCCAAAATGACCTCCAAATAGCCATTCTCTCAGTTCTGAATGATTCTCTGAAATAGGAAGAAAACAGCTGGAGTAGGGGAGAAAGAACACCAAATTTGGGGTCCAATTTGATTCCATAGATTTAGATATGGGAGGGTTAGGGCTAAGTGAAGTTTTCTTGTCTAACTCTTTAATTTTATACCCGAGAAAGTTGAGCACATAGTAAGAGTTTAATAAATGCTTTTTGACTGACCGTGAAAAACAGTTTGATTATGTAGGAGTTGTATGGCAAGGTCACTAGATTTTGAGTCTAAAGTCTTGGATTTGAATTCTTGCACTGTCTCTTATCTCTGTGACCTTGGTTAAGTCATACCATTTCTCTAGTCCTCTGTTTACTATTCCATAACTGAATGGTTTGGATGATGATATTTAAGGTTCCTTCCAGCTCTAAATCTATGAGACTATGATGCATTTCAAGCCAAAGCTTGGATGATCTAAACGTTTCCAGTGTTTCATAAAGTTAAAAAAAACATTACTCTAGATTTAACAAATTCCAAGAAAGAAAGGATTTTAATATAATCCTTTCTTTCTTGGTATTTGTTAATCAGAAAAGATTATGTGTGAAAATTCAAACTTCTCAAGTATTGCTTGCTTTTTAGAAGAGTATATAATAATTTCAACATATAACTTTCAAAGCTGTCCTGCTTCTGAATTTCCTTCCATTATCTTGAATGCATTTGAACAAGAGCATTGGTGTTTTTGTGGGGAGGACAACCCAACAATAGTGCTCTTCTCCTCACCTTCAGATCCTCACCCCCAAATACAAAGAGAAAAACATAACCCTTTTTTAAAAAAAAAAATGAGCATTGTCAAGCAAAATAAATCCAAGCATTTGCCATGTCCAAAAACAAAATCTCTCATTCTGTATATTCTGTATAAGCATTATTTTTTCAAAAAGTTGGTTAACCCAAATTAATTCCTAATGGGTGCATTTGCAAATAGTGTGACAAAATAAAATGAATTTCATGCAATTTGGGGAAAATATTTTTTGGTTAGGAACCATTCTGGTACCCTTCAATAACATGTGGTGGAACTCTGACCTTGACATGAGGAGATTTGGACCTAAATCTGGATTTCAGACCCTTGAGTTTAAGCCGCAGTTCTGTAACTTAAGAGCTACTTAGCTTTGGACAAGTCAGTTTATTGTAAAATGACAATGATTATACTTGCTAAGAGGAAAGTACTTTGTAAACTACCAAGCCTCATATAACTGTGAGCTATTGTTACTTTTAAAGATCATTATTATTATTACTTTCCATGCTAATAAGCCTGGTTCTTCTTCTATACTTTTTAAATCCTTCACCAAACATTTAATAAGTTTACTTTATGCCTAGCATTGTGATATGCTAGGAGAGATACAATGATATTAGTGTCCTCCTAGTGCTTAGAATATAATAGAGGGATAAGTGGGACAATAAAGATAGGCATAATAGGTGATATTAAATGGTATTAACTTTTTACGGTAGCTAGGTGGGGCAGTGGATAGAGCCTTGTACCTGGAGTCAGGAAGACCTGAGTTCAAATCTAACCTCAGATACTTCTTAGTTGTGTGACACAAGGCAAGTCACTTAATCCTATTTTCCTCAGTTTCCTCATGTCTAAAATGAGGTGGAGAAGGAAATGGCAAACCCCTCCAGTGACTTTGTCAAAAAATCCTCAAATGGGGTCACAAAGAGTAGAACATGCCTGAAATGACTGGATGACAACAGACATATTTATTGCATCTTCTTTTATAGTGGCAAGGAACTGGAAACCAAGGGGATGACCATCAATTGAGCAATAGCTGAACAAATTATGCCATATGAATGTGATGGCATATTATTGTGCTGTGAGAATTGAGGAAATTGATGGGTTCAGAGAAACCTTAGAAGACATGTATGAACTGATGCAGAAGGAAGTGACCAAAACCAGGATAACAATTTATACAGTAACAAGAACCCTGCAAAGACAAAACTTTGAAAGACAAGATCTCCTATGAATGAATCAACTAATTACGATTCCCGAGGGATGTTGATGAACTATGCTACCCATCTCCTGGTAGAGAGGTAGTGGGTTCAAGATGCAGAGTAAAATGTATATTTTCAAATGTTACCTATGTGGAACTTCGTTTTACTTGACTACGCATATTTTCTCTTTCTATTTTTTCAGTGGAGGAATGGGGGGGTAGGGAAAATAAATGCTTACACATGGGATAAAATTAAATTAAATATAAATGAAATGTTCATTATCCCCTTACAAAACCAAATGCTACATGAGGTCAGGGGCAGAGGTAGGGAGGAGCAAGTTGTTACCAACTAGGAAGATAAGAAAAAGCTTCCTGGACATGATAGTATTTGAGTTGGACTTTGAAGAATTGTATAGGTATTCCATGAGCAAAGAGGCTGAGGAAGAACAGAGAATCCTCCCACTACCCATATGTTGTGAGCCTTCCCTATCCTCACAGGGACACTTTTCCATTCCAGAAGTTTCTTTCTTTTTTCTTACGTTGCCTTTCTTTTCTGATCAGTTAACTTCTTTCAATACTACAAGAGATGTCTCTTCCAATGTAGATCCCAGCCCCTCTTCATGTTATTAGAGGGTCTTTGAGAGATTCTTTGGATGAAGGAATCCAGTTCACTGTGCAAGTTTTTGCTGAAATAATTCTACTACTACTATTCCATTCTGAGAAGATGAGGCCGTTTAGGGACCTCCAGCCAATGGCTCTACTTCCCCATCTCTTCTGGAATACTACTTCACTTGGTCCATTCCCTCTCTGGCTAACCCATCAAACTGTCACTTTTCATTCTTAAGATCTCATAAAAATGCCACTCTTTGTCTTACATTTGGAGGCTCAGACACTGGCACAATTGTGGGACCCATCTCCATAGAAGTTCAGATAAAACTTCCCCTGTCTGCTCTGCGTATATACAGAAACTTTGTTACTAGGAGTGATGCCCAGGCAGTGAACATCAGACCTGGAGGTTTGGGACCAATTGTTCTTGCCAGCAGCCTCAAAGACATTACCGGAGAGTAACACAGGCTTCCTGGCTGGACTGACCTTGACCATTCCTGATTGAATAGAAGCAGTGAGCCATCAGCCCAAGTCCAGCTTGTTCAATTGGACTGAACTGCAATACAAAATGATGTCTGGAGCTGGTGAGCTATTAGGAAGCTTTGCCTTCCCTCTACCCTGGATGGCTGAATGGAGAAGAGGAAAAGTGGGGATAATTTTGGAGAAACCACAAAGTCAATACTTAGAAGAGCAAGTTCTTAGTAATAAAATGGTTCATTGTTTCTGATAAGGAAATAAACAACAACCTGGATTTAAGTCTCCAGAAGCACTATGAGAATGCTTTATACATTTTATGTATGTAAGAATTTCTCCTCTGCAGAGCTGTAAGAACAGAATAAAGAGTGTGTCCCAACAGCAGGGGGATGGACCTGTTGACTCCAGCACTCCCTTCGGATTCTTGTTCCCAACTAAAAGAAAATCATAGAATAACGGCACTGCTGTTCATCCTTTGTGCCCGATGAGGAGCAAGGTATCATCGCAATTCTGGGGTCAGCTTACAGTGTGTCTGGCTGTGGCTAGTCAGACCAATATGAGCTCAGAAGGCTCTGCTATTGACCGGCCACAAATAATCCATATGAGCCTTTGAGAGGAAGATGCCTCTAAATTTGCGCATCTCACGTTTCTTTTGAGCTGCTGCAATAACTGCACTAGTCAGTATCTCAACAGACCAGTCACAGAATTACAGAATATCAGAACTGGAAAGAAAGTAAAAAAAATTATCTAATCCAATCAGAACCTAAAAAAGAATTCCTTTGACTAGATCACTGGTTGTTAAATCAACCTCCTTTTGAATACCACCTCACATAGGGAACCTACTACCTTCTGAGGTTACCTATTCCATTTTTAGGCAGTTTTAGCTATTAGGAAAGTTTCCCTTCCTTCTTCCTATATCTGTGTCTTTGCAACTGCTGTTCATTGTTCTTCATGTTCTCATGTGGGGTCCGGGAGATTAGGGCTAGCCTGTAGAATTATAGCTAGAAATTGTTGCAGCTGGGGCAAATTCAATTGGTTGGGGGTGGGCAGGCAGTAACAATACAGAGGATTGTCTAACTCAAAGTACAGACTTACCAGGAGAGGGGATGTTTGTCTCCCAGGATTCTAGTCTACACTCCTTCAAAGGATGACAAAGAAGGAGAACCTTAGGAAGGAGTACCCATAGTGATGGGCTGACCAGAGGCAATTGTGCCTTATGATATCATAGGACATTAAAAGACTGACAAATGAGGTACCAGAAAGAAACATGACCCTTTCAGATACGACTAGTGTGCTTATTTGCTTTGTGTGAGTAGAGCTATTTGTTACAAGTAAGGATGTCTGTTTGGGGGCAACGGGAGTTATGTAGAAATAGGAATGGAGAATGGTGATGGTAAAATAGCGATAATAAAAAGAAAAGAAAAAAGAGCATTGGCGAAACATTAAAAAAAAGGCAGAAAGAAATTCAGAAGGAACATGAACAAAGAGGGGACATTACTACCATTGTAGATTTAATATACACTTTAAAAATTCCAAACCATATGTAAGTTCACATACAATCTTTTCTGTTCACTGTATATTGAAATGTTCATGCTGATTGATGTTTATTAGGTTCATAATAAAAAAGAATCATGTTTCTTTGAAGATGAAGTGTCCCTTTCTCCATGGAAGAAATCCTCCCCACTATTCTCCCCTGTTGGCACCCTGGGGAAAAGCCTTGGTTGTAGCATACTAATTCTCTCTCTCATAATCCCTCTTTTAAAAGATAATCTTGCAAATACCAGAAGTCAGCTGTCATATCCTCTTTTGTCTCTGTAAGTCTTATTTTTTTAGGCTAATTACACCCATTTCCTTCAATAGAAAGGGTACAGCGTATAAGCCTCTCACTATTTTGGTCAGCCTCTTCCAGATGTGCTCAGGTTCGTCAATGTCCTTTCAAAAATATGGTCCCTAGAACTGAACACAACATTTTAGAAGTGATATGCCTAGAACAAATCCAGCAGAATTTGTATGCCTCATTCTAGACCCCATTCATGTGCTAATGTAGCCCAATAAATATTGTGTTAGCTTTTGCACCTGATAAACGATCCTTTTAATTTTGTTGTCCACTAAAACCTTCAGCTGTTTTCTTTTAAATATTGTCTAATAATTCCTCCCCCATTCTATAGTTTTGCAGCCAATCAAAACCAACCAACCAAACAAACACATCCCTATTAAATTTCATCTTATTAGATTTGGCACATCATTCTAATCTGGCAATATCATTTAGCATCTGAGTTCCGTTATTCTATGTGTTTACTTTTTGCCCTCTCTTGCCTATTATCTGTACATTTGAAAAGCATGCATTCTGGGACTTCATCTGAAGCACTGATGAAAATACTAAACAATTGATCCCTGGGACACTCCACTAGAGACCTTCAGCACTAAGTTTTTAAATTTCATATTACTTTTTATTGTGCCACCTAGCAGTCTTCTAGGCTTCCTCTCCCTGTCATTAACTGATATGGGCTCAGGAAATGCAAATTCATTTTTATATAATATTCTCAATAGAGCACCATTAATAGGTTAAATCTCCCAACTTGCAAAATCTTATGGAAAAGGACTTCTGGATTGTCCTGTCAGTTTCTCCCTCTTTTCAATATGGGTTCATGGGAGCAGATTATATATTCATGATCTGTATTGAAATTTGCAAGAAATTAAAAATTTGCCCATGCTCAAGCTAGGGAATGATGATGTCTCATGAACTGACTGAGATCTACATTGAAGGCTAGAGATAGAGAGAATTCAGATCCTTTTTATTAAAAAGGCCTCGGAATAAAGTATGTCTGATGGATTCTATTCATTACTACAGAGCTGTCCCCCTAAGAGATATCCTCCAATTTTCAAGATAACAAGTAGTCTACAAACAAAGGATGCTATATAAATGCTAATCATGAATGCTCCTGACTGAAAGAAAATGAAAGCTTGGATTTCTCTGCAGCTCTGCTTGGGCTGTCCCTTTCCTGATGAGATGCTACAAACACCAGACCCTTGGATGGATTCTCTTTGATCTATAATGGGCTAAGTCATCCATTTGAGAGCCTTCCCCTTTTCCTTATAAAAGATAGACCAGGGACATAAAAGAGAAAGCGCAAACATCCTTGTTCTTTTGGAATTACAAGGAAAGTTTACATAATTCTCTGGAATCAAGTTCAGCTTTGGATTGGGCACAAGGACAGAGGTTTTCAAGACTAGATGTCTCAGAGAGAAGCCCCAAGGGAAATGAGCTATTTGATGGTCTCATAGTTGGTCTTTACTAATTAACAAAAACCTCCTGAGGTCACAAACTTTAGAGGCTGGAAAGATTCTTGGAGGTTGTTTAGTTTGACTGCCTCATTTTAGAGATGAGAAAACTGAGGCTACAGAAAAATAAACTATGCCTATTTCAGTGTTTCTGTTACTCTCAACTTCAAGCCCTAATTTGAAGGCTTTCATTTTCAATCTCTCCTTTACACCCCACATTCATAGACTCATAGAATGTTAGAATTGGAAGGGACCTTAGAGATCAATAATCCAACACCTGTGTTTTCAGATGAGGAAACTGAGGTTCAGGATTTTTTACTTTTGTTGACCAAGAATGAATGAAAAATATTGATGAAGCACTTACTATGTGTCAGGTACTGTGCTAAGTGCTGGGGATAGAAATACAAAATAGTCCTTGCTTTCAAGGCTTGCATTCTAATGGGAGAAGAAAAAAAATTCTCTACCTAGAGAAGTGGGTGGGGTCAGCCAGGTGATGCAGTGGATAGAGTGCTGGACCTTGAGTCAGAAAGACTCATTTTCCTGAGTTCAAATCTGGCCTCAGACACTTAGTAGCTTTGTGACCCTGGGCAAGTTGCTTCACCCTGTTTGCTTCAATTTCCTCATCTGTAAAATGATCTGGAAAAGGGGATGGTAAACCACTCCAGTATCTTTTCCAAGAAAACCCCAGATGGGATCACAAAGATTTGGACATGACTGAAAAACAACTGAACGATAACAAGAGAGAAGAGGGTAGCATTGTGACTTGGTTCCTGGAAAGATAAGAAAAAGTTTGCGTGAAAGGGATTGATAGGATGGTCAGAGGTTAGGCCACCTGGTGTAGAAATGGCTAGGAACAATACAATGACCCAAGACAACTCCAAAGGACTCGTGATAAACTATACTATCCTCCTCCAGAGAAAGAACTGATATTGATTGAGTACAGACTGAAAAAAAAATGCTATTTGTCTTGCTTTCATTTTTTTCTTTTATTCAAATCTCCTTGTACAAAATGACTAATATGGAAATGTTTTACATAATTGTACATGTATAACCTATATCTGATTGTTTACTGTCTCAGGGAGCAGGAAGAGGAGGGATAGAATTTGGAACTCAAAACTTTAAAGAAAATTTTTTTAAAAATTGGAAGGGGGAAATGACTAGGGGGTAGTACGGCAATTCTAGATATGATGAGGCTTACCTATCAGAGCCCACAGTCCAAATTCCAACTGGAAAGGGATGAGGGTCTTGCTTTTAAAGCCTCTTCCAAGTCTGAAGCAGTAACCTTATAATCATTCTAGTCATCCAGGTACACAACTTGAAGTCACTCTTGACTTTTCTCAGTTCCTTACTTGTTCACATCTCATCAGTATATAATTCTTGTCAATTCTATTTCCATAATATTTCTTGTAAGAGAGTCTGCATGATGTACTAGATAGAGGGTCAGCCTCAAAGCCAGGAAAACTGGAATTAAAATCCACCTCAGAAACATATGAACTGTGTAACTTTGGGCATGTCACTTAACTTCTCAATGATCTAGGCTAGAGGAGTCAAACATCCAACCAGGAACTCCCTAGTATGACCTGAACCTGATTAAAATTTAGCTAGGAAATATTTAACAAAAATCAATGAAAATGCAATAGAACATAGATAATGTTAATATGTGATTTTCTAAGACAATATGTGGCATACAAGGATCCTTGTATTTGCCTTGCCCTATGTATTTGAGATGCACACCACTGATCTAGGCAATACTCTAAGATTATAGGTTTCAGAAAAGATGCTGACCTTCATTGGTAGAGGGAGATTCCTCCCCTGGGATTCTGCCATACCAATGAAATCACAGGTCCAGTCTTTATCCTTAGCCTCAATATTTCTTTCATTCATCCTCTTTTTATCACACAACTAGTACCTTACTTCAGCCCTTTCCAAACTCACTCCTGGACTCTCATAGTTCTTCTTAGTTGGTCTCCCCATTTCCATGTAGTTGACAAAAGCAGTTTTCCCCAAAGCTCAGTTTATGCCATGTTAGTCCCTTGCTCCATAGTCTTTCAGGGGCTCCTTGTTGGTTCTAGGATAAGCCCAAACCGATCTGCTTGATAGTTAAAGCTTTTCGGTCTGATTCAGTCTACCTTTCTGTGACTTCCTTTTTATTCTCTCTAGGCTCCAGCCCAGTTGGCTGCCTTGCTGTTCCCAGAGCCCAGTGTTTCCTTTTCTCCTTCCATGTCATTATTCATGACACTCTCAATGCATGGAATACGCACCTCCTCTCTAAATGAAAGATCTTGGGCAAGACACAAGAGAAAGATTCGAATGTTGAATAGCATAGGGCCAAAGTCAGGTCCCCATGGGATGTGGAATGAGAAGGAAGAGTCAAAGAACATTCCTCTGGGTACCAGATCTGTTAGGATCGGGCTGTCACCCAGGGTGACTCAACATTTTTACTATTAACTAGCATTTATACAACACTTTAAGGTTTGTGAAGTGTTTTACCTAAGTTAGTTCATGTGATCACCACAACAACCCTATGGTGAGGTGGCTGCTATTCTTATTATTTCCAATTTACAGATGCAGAATCTGAGGCAGACAGAACTCGTTACTTAGTCAGGATTACACAGCTAGTAAGTCTATGAGGCAGGATTTCTACCTAGTCCTTCCCAAGTCGAAGCATATCACTTAGTCCTCTATTCCATCAAGTTACCTGCAATTACTTTTACCTCGTCAAGGTTACACAGTTGGCAAATAGTAGCTAGGACTAGAAACCCAACTCTTTCTATTCCAAGAACAATGTTCTTTCCAACTTGTCCTGCTTCTACCTCGTAACCCCACATCTTGGGTGACAAAATAACAATGATGATGATAATAGCAATAAAAACAATAATGATGGTGATTTTATTTTCAAAGCACATGAGTTCTCATCAGGACTATTATTAGCCCGATTTCCTAAATGAAGATACTGAGGTCTGGAGAGATCAAGTGGTTTATCCAATCCAATCCAACAGGAACCTATTAGTGCCTGCTATATTCTCTGCATCTTGAGCTAGGTGCTGAGGATTCAAAGATAAAAGGGAAAAGGATTACTATCCTTAAGGAGTTTTCATTGCCCTCGATGCCATATGCCTTACTCATCGGAGTGAAGGGAGGGAAGATGGGGGAACTCTAACTAACTGAGCTACAGAGCATTTTACATCACAAACCCTGAAAGCCTTTAAACTATGATGAAACTGTTGGCTTTGGAACCAGATGAAGGGAAGAGGATGCTGGGGCTGGGGAGCCAAGGGATGGGCTGCAGCCAGAAGACTCACCCAAGGCACTGTTTGTCTTGTGGCTGCCAGGATACTGCTGTAGCCATTCTCAGGTTTCAGGATGGCAGATGCCCCTGGCTAATTGGCTACTCATTTACACTGCATGCTTTGAGGATTTCCCATCACAGGGATGAAGAAATAACAAAACCTCATGCATTACTTTTTGGTATCTGGAGAGAAACAAGTACCCTATTAGGAGAACTGTGGTCAAATCCCATAGTCACTTTGTCATTTAGAAAAAGAAGAAAACAACCTAGTAGAATTTCAACTAAAGTGAAAAACAGAAGACAAATGCAATTAAACAGTGTCTGTTTTTCGTGGAAGGCCAGGCACACTGTACAGCATCTACTGCTGTTGTATGTACATTCTCAAAAAGAACCATGATATCATGAAGGTGATGCCATGACTTACAAATGAATTGGATTTCAGCGAGGGAGGTCTGTGCCTCACCCTCTCCCCCAGAACCATCTGGGTCCAGTGCATCTGATGAGAGGTTGAAGGAGCTGATCTTTTCTAGGGGAGTTTTCTCTTTGGAAAAAAAAATTCAGGGGCAAAAGCATTCCTTATTTGAACGAAGTTTTCAATATGCATTTGAATAAATTAGCAATTCAAAATAAAAGTAAGAAGAGCTAAGAACAAGTTACAAGTAAAGGGTACGGATTTTCAAAGGTCTGGTGTGTTTGTCTTTCTCTGGAATAATTCAACAAAGATGGAGAAAGGTTTGCTAAGCAATCCTATCAGCCAGGAAGCTGGAAGATTTGGGGCTGGGTTTTTTCTTCTATTCTGGGCAAATTTACTTCCCCTGGAGAATCAAAGAAGCAAGTGACCCTGAGAGCTGAGAAACTGACAAAGGCCACTTCCCCTGGCTCCCTAAATCTATTTCCCTTCCATTTTAAATGTGAATTACCCACGGACACAACGCTTATATTCTCCAGAATTATGGAGACAGTTTGTTCCTATTATTCTGTTTGATAGTACTGTTAATTATTGGTCTCTGAAGATTTGCCCATGTGCTGATCTTTTACCAAGATCCGTCTCTGAGACAATTGGAAAGTATGTGATATGATCTGAGAAGGAGGGGAACTGATTATATAAGAACAAGAGATTTTAGATGGACATTTCTAGGACTGGGCCCTTGGAGAATGTCAGGCATGACATGTAAGAACAACAGTAAAGGAAAAGCCCGGTAACTCTCAGGAGAGAGAGAAAAATGACAGAGAAAGCAGCTGAAAACAACAGACCGAACTCTAGATGTCTTTGTACTGATGCATGCCTGCAGCATGGGTAATAACACTTAACAGAGTGCTTTACCGGCATCCACAAAACAGGCAATGCCCTCCAGGGCATTGGGTAGCCAGGTCTTCCCTGGAAGATTGGTGGAAAGAATGGTCCAGGATTGCTATCTGTATCCTTAAAGGGAGTGCCCCCTTAGATGGCTCACACTAAAACACCAAAGCATTTCTATGTGACTTGGGGGTATATGGTCTCATCTCATTTGTGCTCTACTATCGTAGAGTTATCATATACATATGTATGCATACACGTATGTATATGTACATATATAGTATTTATATATTCTACATGTATATTATTATATATACATGTGCATACCTATGCATATATGTATATATTACTACTATCTTGCAAATGAATAAATTGAGGCTCAGAGAGGTGATATGACATTGTACATAAAGATCCTTGCAGATATAGATTTAGAAAAGGGGCAGCTAGGTAGCACAGGGAATAATAGAATGCTAGGTCTAGAACTGAGTTCAAATCCTGTCTCAGATATTTATTATCTGGGTGACCCTGGGCAGCTCACTTCATTCTGTTTGCTTTAGTTTCCTTATCTGTAAAAGGAGTTGGAGGATGAAAAGGCAAAACACTCCAGTATCTTTGCCAAGACATCCCCAAATGGAGTCAGGAAGAATTAGATACAGCTGAAACAAGTGAACAACAGTAAGACGAACTTAGAAAACCACACAATAACACTACCTATGTTTTATTGTATTTTTATTTATTTGGTGAAATATTTTCTAATTACATTTTAATCTAGTTCCAGTAGTTTGCTTGACATGTCTGCCTTAAGTCACAAGGCTAGTAAGTGACAGAGTTCGGACTCTGGCTTAGGTCTTCTGAAGCCAAAGCAATGCTCTTTTCATAACATCATATGTGTACAATACATGCACACACATGCATGTACACATACTTGCTATATGTCCGTATACTATATGCTCATGCATATCTATGCAATGTACAATGCATGTATGGATTTATAAATGTCTATACACACACACACGTATAATACATTTGTATACTTCCTCATGTAAACATATCTGCTTCATAAATGTGCTATAGTGTATAATACATATATGTGTTATAAATAAACATATATAATGCATGCACACACATACACACATGGTATAATGTGATGAGCATTGTTTTGGCTTCAGAAGACCAGAGTCTGAGTTGCAGTTACCAGCCCTGTAACTTAGGTGACATTTCCTTACTTCTTTAAACCTCAGCTTCTTCATTTGCAAGATGGGGATAACAATACTTTAACATGGGACTGTTGTAAGGATCACAGGAGACAACCTAAATAAGGCCATTTATAAGCTATCAACTGCTATATAAATGTCAGCCATTATTATGGATATGTCATTAAATAATAAAGGAACTCAATAATTAAATCAAAGTGGGAAACCATTGCATCTTCTAGAGGCCCCAAGGGATGGATTCTTGGGTGGATGCCAGTTTGCCAGTGAGGATGGGGGAATGTGAGAGAGGAGAGAAGATCGCCAGAGGGGTACAGTGGAAGAGATGAAGAAGGAATATGAATAGATGAGAAAACATGAACATTCATACATGGACCCTGGCAGGAGCCAGAGAAAGCAATCCTGAGTAAACAAGCAAACCCAGAGTCAAACACAGGCGTGAGATAGCCAGAGGGGAAACTAAAGAGTGAAAATGAGATCCTCGGAGAGTGAGCAAAATGGCCACAGACATTACTCCAGGAGATTGATGGAAAGGACTCACAGGGAATGAGCAAACGCAGACACAAGAGTCAGAGAATGAGTGAGGCAGAGGAGCCAGAGAAAAATGGAGCCTTAGAAAGGATAGTGGGTGGTAGAATGAAAAGACCAGTATTGGCCTTGGAATAGGCATTCTGGGACTGTTCTATAGTTGTGCCATTCATTGTTTATTTTTTCTTAATGTAATATCTGTATTTCAACATAAGTGCTTTCCTTTATAATTCTACGTAATTGATTTTATAGATTTAGAAACCGGATTCTGGGAAGGGGTCTATAGGCTTCCCCAGACTTCCAAAGGGGATCAGGATACAGAAAGTGGTGCCTTTGAAGCACAAATAGTGTTTCTGCCATTTATTAGCTGTGGGCCTTGGAAAAATCATGACACCGTATCTGAGTTTTCATTTTCTTATGAATAAAATAAGGGGTTGGACTAGCTGATCTCTAAGACAAGTAGTAATAAAGGTAGAGAGTATACAACACGTCCTTGTGGGTTGGAAAAATTGAGTGCCTAGTGAATACCTAGCATAATGTGATCTGGTAGGGAGAATTATACATTAGAAGCTCTCTTTCATAAACTAACAGGTGACAAAAATACAGGCTTCAAAATACCTTTGAAAATTCAAAATAAATTATACAAAAATTAGAGAATTGTTGCTCAGTTGTGTCCAACTCTTTGTAACCCCATTTGATGTTTTCTCGGAAAAGATACTGGGGTGATTTTATATTTCCTGCTCCAGTTCATTTCACATATGAGGAAACTGAGGCAACCAGGGTTAAATGACTTGCCCAGGGTCACATAGATAGTAAGTGTCTGAGGTCTGATTTGAACTCAGGAAGATAAGGCCCAGTGTTCTGTTCACTGTGGCCCCTAAGGGCCCAAACTAGATTATCATGGGAAAAAAAGAAACACATCCAAAAACCCTGTTGCCTACCATCTCTAGCACATAACATGGACCCATAACAATTTTAAAATAATATTTTAATAGATGTTGCCATATCAAATCCTCCCAGCTATATGGAACCAAAAGGGGGGAAAACGTCAAAATATAGGCACCTAATCGAGGAAACAAAAACCATTGTAGGAGTAGGAGGAAGTACATCTAATTTCTATTGTCTTATCTACTACTAGAATAGTACCAAGGATGCTGTCAAGAATCCTACAGAGAACAAGTTTACATTTCAATAATTTTACTAAATTACAGAAAGCAGTTATTTAATTCATCCATGTAGTCATCCACAGAGCATTAAATATAAAAGAACAATACAGCAGACTAGCCACTTGTTCCAGAATCATTTATAACTGAATTCCATCAAAAAAGATAAAAAAGAGATAATAATAACTATAAAACCAACATCCTACTGCTTTTTATTCAACTACAAAAAGCAACTATTTCATCAATTTTGGAAAGAGTCTGAAAAATATAAAATAATCCCCAATGAATGCAAGCAGAAATCGTGACCAAATAGCACAAGAGAATCTATGCTACTCAAAGGTAGAAAAGACTATGAAATTATCCTCACATCCCCAAGACAGCTAGACCACTGGATGAGTCTTCTGATAGCAACCCAGGGCATGGGCCCTCCTTAGTTGGGGACCACAATCACTAGTTATAACAAAATTTAAAGACTTTGGGGATTTGAGATATAAAGTATTCTATGAGTAACTTGGTTTTTATCCATCTCTTATCTGAATCAAAAAAACTCACGAGACTATGATAATAGCTGACTTTATATAATACTTTGAGGAGTAAAGCACTTTCAATGAATCATCTCAATTGATCATAGAATGTTAGAGCTGGAAGGGACCATTGAGATCAGCCAGTTCAGCAGTTATTGATCACTGTGTGTGTCTGAAACCGTTATTCTGGTGAAACCTATCTGCTCCTTCTGAGAATACCTTTTTAATGCATAAAATAAAATACATAGGATAACAAAGAAAATCAATTATATTGAAACACAATTTTTGGAATATTTAAAAAACAAGTTCACAGACCCTACCCACCAGTTAAAAAACCTTATTCTAATACAACCTCTTATATTAATGAGGTAAAAAGTGAGACTGAGAGAGGGGAAGTCACTTATCTAAGGTCTTGTAAATGGCAAAACCAAGATGCAAATCCAGATCTTCTGACTCATCCAAGGAATCTCTATTCCTTCTAAAATAAAAGAATTGTCAAGGCATACCATGGATAAGATTAAGCAATGAAGAAAGGCAGTCAAATGCAAAAGCGATAAGGCAAAAGGCTGAGCAGATTGGAATTAGGAAGTGGAAGCATAATTGGGCCTCTCAGTCTAAGCATGAGGACAAGAGGGTTGTCATGGGATAGAAGCAGTGAAATAAATAGAAAAGAAGAGATGAATACAGGGTGGCATTTGGAGGGAGAAACTGAGCAGACTTGATGACTGACTGGGTGTCAGAGGATAAGGCCGCCCAGGTTTCAAACCTTGCACCTTAAAGGATGGCATTTTTATGTTCAGAGTGAAGGAAATTGGGAAGGGGAGCTAGTTTTCATGAAACAAATGGCGAGCTTAACTTTGGACAAGGTGACTTTGTGGTTCTGGCAGATAGTCAAATGAAAACGTACAGTGGGTGGCTGGAGACATATGACTGGATCTCAGGTAAAGGGTGTACAACTAGAAATAAAGATCTGGGAATGTGAAGGAAGCAGCACTTCTCTCCATTTAAAAACCGCCTTGGGTTTCTGTTGAAATGCACTTAAAAATTCCCAGCGTAATAATATATGACTGTGATAATGTGTTAGATTCCTATCCATCTGAGTTGTAAAATTACAGGTCTTTCTCTAATGCTTTCACTTTCCTGAGGATAAAGGGCCTGGCTCCACTAAAAAAAATGGAAGCAGGCTTGCCAGAAATCTCTGGCAGAGGCCAAGCTACAGAATGCAGACGTCTGTTGATTCCCGCACTAGCAGGTGAGAACACCCATGGAAGCCAAGGATGTATCTTGAGTGACATGGAAGTCCTGGGGAGGAAAGTGAAAGGCATTGAAATGTAGGTGATATATATTTTTTAATCTCTTCTTCCAGCTGAAGGCTTGAGACTCTGGAAGCCAAGGGAGAATTCATGAAGTGAGCAGCTGGGCATGCAGATGGTATCAAAGAACAGGATTAAGTTTTCTGGACCATGGTTTAAGAATGATGGGCTCTTGACAAGGAGTGGAGTTCAAGACTCACCTCATGAGGGCTAGAAAAAATAGCTTTATCTGGAAGCTTACCAACTTGATTAAAAGGACTTTAAAATGAAAATTGTGAGAGGGAAGGAGAAAAAAAATGTTCAGATGTAATGGCAAAAACCGTGGAGGACATCTGGAGTGAGAGAAAAGAATAGCAGAAGATTGCAGAATCATAAAGCTAGACACAGAAGGGACCTCAGAAAGGCGGAACCTGGTAAGTTTCAGAAGAAAGTGACAGGGGAAAGGGCTGAAAACAATTTATATAATTTTATGTTTCTGAATCAATTAACAGAGTATGGAGAGAGAGCTAGAATTTCTTTTTTTCACATGAGCACATTAGTTCTCTAATTTACGCACTCACACACACACACACACTCCAACAATCTGAGATAAAAGGGAAGATAACTTAAGAAAAATAGGAGACTCTCAAAACTGAAATTGTCACAATGAAATTGCAAATTATAGTGATCAGGAAGAAAAGGGTAGAGTAATAATTCCTCTAGAAACCAATGTTGCTGCACAGGAAGCTCTCTAATGTGAAAAGAATATCTTATACTATGTTATGGAAATGCTTGTTTTATCTCATAAACTAAAAATTAAATAACAATTTTTAAGAGAACATCTACAAATAATGGAAGATTAACCAAAGACGCACAGGAAAATTGAAAAAAAGATACAAGAAGAGGATCAGAAGGATGTTCTTCTTAGTCAGTTAATTTCATTCCTTAAATTCTGAGATATTATGATTCTAATACTAAAGTCCAGAATGAACTTGTAAAAATGCTAAGGACAGTTATAAATAAGGGCATTTTAAAGCATATTGTATTACACGAGGAACAAGGAAAGGGTAGGACTACTGTTTGGTGCAGATACTCTGCACATAGTCGGTGCTTAAGGTGTTGTCATAAATGATTATCAAAGAACAACCACAAAACTCCTATTTTGTATATATTTTCTATGTGACAGATAATGACCTTCAGATTGGAGAGAGTAGGTCAAAGATGGTTACGGGGAACTAGAATTTAATAACAACTTTTATTTTTAGAGTGTTTTAAAGTTTGTGAAACACTATTCTCACAACTCTGTGAAGTATTATTATCTTCATTTTATAGATGAGGATACTGAGGCAATTAGTGGTGAAGTAATGGTGGTATAACTAGCTAGCAAATATCCGAGGGAGAATTAAACCCACATGCCCTTATCTCAAGTCTAGTGGTCTGTCCATTACATCATATTCTCTTTCAAAATAAATAAGGACATGGTAAGAGAGTTTCTGAATGACCTCAGAATCACTTAGTCTGAGTATCAGAAGAACTGAATTCTTAGCTTTGTTGTTATTTCATTGTTTCAGTCATGTCTGACTCTTTGTGACCCCATCTGAGATTTTCTTGGTAAAGATACTGGAGTGATTTGCCATTTCCTTCTCCACTCATTTTACAGTTGAGGAAACTGAGGCAAACAGAGTTAAATGCCTTGCCCAGGGTCATACAGCTAGTAAGTGTCTGAGGGCAGATTCGAACTCAGGAAGATGAATCTTCCTGACTCTAGGTCTGGCAATCTATCCACTGTGCCACCAAGCTTTCCTCTGAGCCCTGGCCCTGCCATTAATCTAGCTGTGATGCTGAGTAGGTCACTTTCCCAATGTGGGTCTCAGTTTTGTCAGCTATAAATGGAAAGAATTGGACTAAAGGATCCTTTCCAACTCTAATATTGTTTGAGTTTTAAGTATGAGATGTAATTCTTTTTTTTTGAAGTAGCTTATGGTCCAGATAGGGAATATACTGTATATAGCATCAATAAATACAATAATCATCTACAATATACCAGGCACTGTGCTAGAGATTATAAAACAAAAGTGAAACAAGTCCTGCCTTCAAGAAACTTACATTCTTGCAAGAAAAAAAAACCATATCTCAGATAAGCAGATGAAACATAAGTACAAGGTAATTTGGGGGGAAGTAACAGGGGAAATGGGGAAAGATCTTAAGTACAATGAAGGATCTAGGAATTCTGAGAGGGAGAGGGGGTGGGGAGTGCATTTTAGTCATGGAAGACAGACTCTGCACAAGCACAGAGGGGAATGATGCAATGTCATGTAAGACAACCGATAGTCAACTAATACCGATTGAACTCCTACTATGTGCTAGGCAGCAGGCAAGTCAGTTTGACTGGATCAAATGGTATCTAATGTATAATGAAACAAATTATATTGCATACACAACAGACACACATATTATGTGTGTGTGTAAATTTTGAATGTGGTATTGATTTTAAGTGCAATAGTGTATGTTCCATGCCAGTTTGGAACGGACAAGATGTTTTACGAAGTGTGAAATAAAATTTTATATGTAGAATGGGGAAATAATATGGAGTGCCTTGGAATGCACAAGATTTTGAATTGTGTAGTAGACAATAAAGTAAGTTTTTGAGAAGAAGACATGATAAAAAAATTGATTTGGTAGTTTGACAATGTTGTGTGGGGTGGATTGGAAAGTGAAGACATCGCAGACAACGAAGCCAACCAGAAGATTATTTTAATAATCCGGGTCTGAAGGGAAATGGCCCTGGGCTAAAGCAGTGATGGTGGGATTACAGAAGAAGAGATGAATCTAAATAAGTCCGGGGATAGGGCCTCTTTTTATTGGTCTTTTTACTCTGAGTATCTAGCACATAGTAGGCGTTATGAATGAAGTTCATATGCATAGTAGGTACAATGAAATGAGTTATCTACAATGATTGATTGCATTTTTTTCAGTGTATTGGAATCATTTCATCTCTCTTTTCCAATGCATACCAGAAAATGTTGGCTCACAGAAGCAGGAACTGATTGGCTTTAAAGCAGAGACAAACAGTACATATCCAAACCCAGTTGGGGCAAGCAGTACCCAGACTGAGGCAGACAGATATCAGGGAGGGAAAGATACGAGGGCAGGTGCCTAAGAGACAGAATCTCTGTCTCCTTGCCTTTTTGTGGTCACAGAGCACTAGTGCTGCTGGCCAATGGCCTGTCAGAACATTTCTGTCTCTTTACTCCACTGTTAGGGAGATAATGAACCAGCCTCTAGGGCCACGTGTTAAAAAGTCTGATTCATACTCTTCACTTGCTGCAAGGATCTTTGGAAAGTGACCTCCCCCCTCATGGCCTCTGTTTACTAGAATAGCCTGCTTATCAAAATGCCAGCGTGGGAGGAACTAAAAAATCAGACTGACAGGAATTCCTCTAGTCTATGTCAAAGCCCTGGATCAAAGTCCTCCTAGGAAGAAGATGCCTGCTCCTTAACCTTAAAAGTCTCCCAAGGATGAGATGCTAGTGCTCTTTGTTCAGTCCAGCTTCAACCCCTCCAGATGCATTTGAAAAGGAGTGCCTCTTATTCCATCTTTGGGGAAGTTGGAAAAGGCCTTTTGTTACTGATGTTACCCATTCTGATGAGAATAAACTTACTTAGAAATATAGTCCACTCTGGATTTTTCAATTAAATGGAACAAGTATTGATTTGAGGGTGTGCTATCTACTTTTGTCATTTTTGTTGGTTGTCGTGCTGATCTTCCTGACCCTCTGGACCACAGCACGCCAGACCCTTGTCCTACCCTCCACTGTCTTCTGGAGTCTGTCCTAGCTCATGTTCATTGCTTCTATCCATCTCATGCTCTGCCTTCCCCTTCTCCTTTTGCCTCCAATCTTTCCCTACATCAGGGTTTTTTCAAATGAATTCTGTCTTCTCATTATGTGGTCAAAGTATTTAAGCTGCCTCAAATTATCTACAATGAATTTTTAATCCCCACACGCCTCTCCTAGATCACTTAGCTGGCCCAGTTCCCTGTCCCTCCCTTCCCCCAATTTTTTTCTTCCCCCAAAGTACCCAGACGACATTTGATCAGGGAGTGCAACACATTATAATTTAAGCAAAACATAATTAGAAATATAAATTTGCTGCCAAAATGATCCCATAATACACTCCAAGGCCACATAGACAATTCTCTGTCATTGCTCCCCTCCATCAGCACAGAGAATCCAGAGTCAATTCACATAGGAGAATCTGAAACTTTTTTTCTGATAGGTTTTGTAAAGCCTTATGGGATTATGACTGGGGAGTTAGAGGAGGTTGCTGATTCATTTTCTGAATAGCCTCCAGTCAGGACTATGAAGTGGCTTCCCCAGAACACTTAAGGCCTTACAGTAGAGAGGGGTTGCCCTGAAGCATAATGGAGGATAGGATTTAAGATTTCCTTTGGTTTGTCCGTTGTATAGTGGAATGACTAATGAAATTAGGATCAGAGGAGCTGAGGTTTGAAACCTGGCTTAAGCTATCAATGCTTAAAACTGTAACAAGACTTTTGGGACACCCTATACACACACACACACACACACACACACACACACACACACACACACACACACACACACCCTATGACCCCATTTGGGATTTTCTTGGCAAAGATTTACAGCGGTTTGGCATTTCCTTCTCTAATTCATTTTACAGACAAGGAAACTGAAATGACCTACCCACAGTCACACAGCCAATAGGTGTCTGAGGTCAGATTTAAACTCAAGGAAGATGAGCCGTCCTGACTCCAGACCTTGTGCTCTATCCACTGAGCCATCTAGTTGCCCTATTAACTGAGAATTAGAGATATTATTGCTCCCATTTTACAATAAGAAATGAAAGCTTGGAGAGGTGGTTAAGTGCTTCTATGCTTTTATCAAGGATCACATAGTGTATATCAGAGGTGAGATCTGACCCTCATCACTTAGTGCCTATGTCCTGTTACTGATTACCTTTTGAACCTGCAATGAGTCATAGAAATGCTCTAGCCCTCAGTTTTCTCATTTGTAAAATGGGAAGCCAATCTAAAAGATCTCCAATGATGACCTCTTTTGCTGGTGGAGAAATTGAGAGATCCACAGATCAAAGCTACTGGTGGAGGGTATTGTGTCCCTCTGTAGTGCTCTGAATTCATGCCATGACAACACAGCCTCTAGACTAAACGCAAATAGGTCATGGGTGTCTTTCCACTATGTGGAGTGTGTTTAGCTATCCATTAGCTATTAAAAACATAAAGGTCAGGAAGGCTTTTAGGGAGAGCAAAGAAAATGAAAACTGGCAAATGGGAATTCCCATTGGTCTCCCCTGCTGTT
Source organism: Bettongia penicillata ogilbyi (assembly GCA_023548195.1). Classification (NCBI taxonomy): domain Eukaryota; kingdom Metazoa; phylum Chordata; class Mammalia; order Diprotodontia; family Potoroidae; genus Bettongia; species Bettongia penicillata. The sequence goes on along the minus strand of JAJHZJ010000560.1, from coordinate 2,299,072 downwards.
TCGTTACCTTCATCACATATAGACCGAAGCAGACATAAGAATCCCCAGACCAGAGTTCATGCCAGGCACAGCAGAAATCTTCTGGGGCTGAGGGGAGCATCTGTGGGGACAACAAAGGGATTCAGTCCGATTGATGTGAGTGCAGCAGGCAGCTGGGGAATCATGGAGGAACTGCTGTTTGTGACTGAGCTGAGCTGATGTCTCTGCTGGGCTCCATGGTAGGACAGGCTCTGAAGTGTCCAGGATACTCTAGGCAGGATTTGTAAAGCACAGGTTGGGAGAAAGTTGTATTGGGAAACTCTGGGGAACTGTGACTTGGATAATCATGACCCACAAAGCTCTTTATTACCTATAGGAAGCTACTGAGGCAGTCTTCCTCCCTTGTAAATCTTTCTCACTGACTCTTCTATTTATTCTCTTCTAGTTTGGGCACACTGGACCCTCAAGGACCCATCTCTCTCTAGAAAGGTAGACATACAGCTTCAGTGTCACCTGGACAGGAATTTGGTAAGAAATACCTAGTTGGGACCCATTTTGTAACTCCTAGTTGTTTGCAGTTTTACAAGAGAAGTGCTTGGACCTGAGTTGGGATATTGAGAATAGGACAGATGATCTTTTTGTGGGTATGGAGTACTGCTTTGGAGAAGCCTGGTCCTGATATGTGCGTGAAGACCATATATATGAGCTGTCATCTTTACTAATAGCTCTGACATTGCCACTAGAGTTCAGTTCCATTTCTTCTCAAACACCTGCCCTGGATTTATCCTTTCCACCCTTCCCACCCTCCCCCAGTTTTCCCTCACCACTGAATAGGACAAGTTCTATTACATTACACCTGTAAGTGGAATGATGTCATTACTTCTTGCAGTGACAGTCTTTCCTTGCTGTTTACCATACACCCGTACATGCTTCCCACACTACACACCTTTGTATTACTTTCAAAGTGTGATAACATGGGTCTAGAGCTATTCTAGAGAATGTAAATTTCCTCTATAACTCTCTCATTACCAAGTCTTCTCTAGCTCCTCAGTCAGTCTTTCTAGGGAGCCTAAGGACTGCATTCATACTAGCTAGTGAGCTTTGTGATGGTACTAGAAAGTAGGTATTGGATAATACAGACCCTTATGAAAGGCTAGACCACCCTTGTGCCCTTGATGAATAGGCAGGGCTCTCAGATATAGCTCCTGAGTTTGTGCTACCCATTATCTGAAGTCTAGGATAGCCCTTAGAACTTTTGAACACTTGAGAACAAGGGGTGGGGTGGATCTGGAGAAAGGAACTTGGCTCCTTCCTGAAATCCAGAGGAACTCACAGAGATAGGAGGCAAAGTCTAGTCTCAAGGATCCTTCACTGGGTAATTCCCTCTCTTGCAGAAAGGTACCAAACTTACAGAATTTACAGGGATAGCTTACAGAATTTCTCTGTAAGGAGGTAAAAGGGTTTATGGGACCAAAGGTGCCAATCATAAGATTTAGAACTGAAAGAGATTTCATGGACCATCTAACCCAAGAGTTCTTAACTTTTTATGTCATAGGCCCCACTGGCAGTATGGTGAAGTCAATGTACCTTTTCTTAGAATGTTTGTTACCTACATTAATAACTAAAGGAAATATTAAATTTCAGTTAGAGGATAATGAAAATAAAGATGTAATTTTTTCTCATCCAATTTTTCTGACCCATGGGAGCCCTAGGAGATCCATGGAGCCAAGGTTAGGAACCCCTAAGATTCTAGCCCAAACTCCTAATTTTATAAATGAGAAAACTTAGGCACAGAGAACTGACTTTCCCAGTGCCACACCAGCAGCAAATTGCAAAGCCAGAATTCCAACCCAGAACTTCAGAGCCCAGATACATAGCTTTTGCCAGTATGCTATTACCTCCCTCTGGTTTGGCAGGGACCCTAACCACAAGATTCATTGAACAATATTGGAAAATATTATAAGATGCCAGATAGACGGGATATATGGTACAGTAGACAACTGCACAGGAGATAGAGTGTCTGGGCTTGAATTCAGACTGTCATTTACTATGCATGTGACTTTGGGCTGGTCATTTTTCCTACTTTGGACCTCACTTCTGCAAAATGAGGAGATTGGACTAGATGACCTTTAAGCCTTCATTCCTATGGAATAAAGCCCAGGAAGGGGAAAAATGTGAAGTAGTGTTTCCTATTTGGCCGTCTTGAAAAGAGAAAGTAGGATTATGATGAAGATTTATGCAAAGCAGAGAAGTCTATACATCCTATATGCTGCTTTCCATGGCCCTTCCACCCCCCTCCCCCACACTTTTGAAGCGGCTGATGCCACAGGAATCTCCTTTCCCACCTAGTAGCCAACTAGATCCCTACACACCTCTTTTCCCTACGCTCCCATCCTTATCTCCATCCCCACCCCAGAACAGAGAGCTTCGTTACCATTGCAGAAGTCTTCCTAAAAACCCCTATTAGCGGCTAACCGGGAAAAGCAACAATGACTCCTCAAGCTAAAATCCTGAATTACTCCCTCGGTCCCAGCAGCAAGGTCGTCTCCCATTTTCCGGGCTGAACTTTTAACTCCATCCCGTGCCCTTTCCCAGGCTAATCCCTCCGCAGCAGGTGCCCTTTGGTCGTCCGGCCACCTGCTGAATTTGGCACGCACATCCATCCCCTAGGGACGCCGCCTCCCGCTCTACCTCAAAGGCTCGCTCCAGAGTTCACCAACTCCCCTGATCGCTCCCAGGTCTCCCAGCTGATCAGCAGAGGACAAAGAAAATGAAGACAACTTACTTGCTGAGAAGGGTGCTTCCTGTGTCCAGCTGACAGCAACTTTGGGGGTAACTGGGCGGACCAGCGCAGGGACCACAGTCAATGATGACCTCTGGGACTCTCCAGTCTGAGCCATTACCAGCGCACGGATGGCTTCCGTCTCCGGAGCTCAGGGTTTCTTCACCTCTTCCTACCTGTGCCTTGCCTTGGCCTGGGGCTATGTGGGTGGAAGCTGGATTGTGCCATCCTGTTCCCTGTTCTACCTCTTCAATCACTCCCCCCTTCCCCTCTCCTGCTTCTTGGCTAGCTAGCTATCTTTGCCATCCTCTCTCTCTCTCTCTCTCTCTCTCTCTCTCTCTCTCTCTCTCTCTCTCTCTCTCTCTCTCTCTCTCTCTCTCTCTCTCTCCTCTCTTTTCTTCCCTCCTCCCACTGCCCTCTCCCTCTCCTCCCCGCCCCCCACCTATTTTTCTTTTTCCAGTAAATGAATTCTCTACATAATAAACCTATTTAAAGGGCCAGGAGAGGAGGGAATTAGACAGACACAGAGGGAAAGACAGAGAATGAGAGAACGAGAGTAATCTCATGTGATCCTGGAACATCATATCTGAATGAACAGAGAGAAAAGGTGGGGGAAAGGAAGAGAGAAAGCCGTTGCCTCTAGGAGTGAGTAAAAGATCTTGAGAGAAAAGCATCTCCTCCCTTTTCCCTCCCCCGACCCCTTTTCTGCTCCTTCTCCCTCATTCCTGCCAAATGTTGAAAATGCATACTTGATGTATTTCCCTAGGTGAGCTGGGCTGTCACCTCTGATCTCCAAGACTTCCTCTTGTCACCCAGATGCAAAATAGGAGGAAGAAAATGGGAGCAGGAAGATGAGAGGAGGAAGGGAGAAAATCAGAAATCAAAGAGGAGAGTGCCACAGTGCACTAGAGGAAAGTAATCTTCTTCAGTCAATCCATCAATCAGCACTTATTAAGCACCTACTACATGCTAGGCTCTGGGGATGCAAAGACAAAAAATAAAACAGGTCCTCCTTTCATGAAACCTACATTCTATACTTACATATATAAGAATATAAAGACTAACAAAAATAAATATGGAATAGGTTAGGGAGTAAAAACGTAAGTGGTTAAGAGAGTATCAGTAAAGACTTTGTATAAAAGATGGTGTCTACAAAGTGCAATGATCAACTTTGACAGACATCTCTTCTCAGCAATACACGATTCTAAGACAGTTCCAAGACTCATTATGGAAAATGCTGTCCACTTCCAGAGAAAGAACTATGGAGTCTGAATGGAGATTGAAACATACTATTTTTTCTTTTTCGTTTGTTTCTTCTTTCTTATGGTTTTTCTCTTTTGTTCTAATTCTTCTTTATAACATGACTAATGTGGAAATATATTTAGTATGGTCATACATGCAAAGTCTATATCAGATTTGCACACCATCTTAGGAAGGGGGTAGCAGAAGGAGGGGGAGAAAATTTGGAATGCAAAATCTTATAGAAGTGAATGATGAAAACTAAAAGCAAATAAATAGATAAAAAAGAAAAGAGAAAAAAATATGGTGCTTGAGCTATGTTTTGAAGACAGCATAAAATGTGATGGACTTGGAGTCAAAGGATATAGATTTGAATCCTAGCTCTGGACCTTTCTACCTATTTGATCCTGGGTAAGTCATAACTTTCTAGGGCTCAGTTTGTTCATTCTTCAAAGGAGGGAAATAAGACTCAGTAGCTGCTAAGTTTCCTCACATCTCTAAATCTGTAGTTATTCTAGGTGGAGTCTCAACCTCTTCTCTGATCTCAAATCCCATACTCATGCTTGCTAAGATGCCCATTGTGGATCTGGGCATTGTCCCAGTGGGCAAGGAGAATTTTCTGGACCTTTCTTGTCAGATGGTGGGGTCATAGTCATCAGAAAGCTACTGAAAATAAGGAAAATTGTGTGTAAGCTGAATAGGAAGAAAATAAAGAAGCAACTTTTCCAGAGTTCATAAATTCACCATCCCTTCCCTCTACCTCTGTAACTCCCAGGAAATGTATGAGGTTAAAAGGTGAATGGAATCTATCATCATTACTATTTGTGGTGGAAATGTCCAGGGAGATTTGATTGAAATCTGCTAGGAGCTTGAGATCTTCATAGATGTTAAGCACAATTTTAAAAGGCTATCTAAGTAGATGAGCAATAGAAGTAAGGCTCAGCGCAATTTCAAACTTGTAGTCAGAGTAAAGATTTTTTATTGTTTCATTTCTCTCTAGGTCCTTCCACTCCATGAGCTAGTCTTCTCCCTCCTCTACCACTCCCAACTCAATTTTTTTCAAGTTGATTTAAGGAACCTTCTAATAATAGCTGACATTTACATAGTGATATACCTGCTTCATCTCATTTGATGTGCAAAAGACCTTGTGAGTTAAATACTATTATTATCTCCATTTTACTAATGGAGAAATTGAGTCTCAAAACAGTTAAGTGACTTGTTCACTGTTATTAAGCTGATATTTGTAGATGGATGGTATAAATCTAAAGATTGCTCAACCTCAACCCTTCAAACATTGCTTCTCTTTACTGTTCAATCTTTCCCTATCAACTGATTGCCCACCTCACTATCTACAAATATGATCAGGTCTTCTAATATCCTTTAAAAATCACTTGGTCTTACCATTCCCTTAAACTAGCATCCTATATCTCCTCTGCATTTTACAGCCAAACTCCTTGAAAAATCTGTCTATTCTCTTTGCTTCTACTTCCTCTCTTCTCACTGGCTTCTTAGCACTTTGCAATCTGTCTTCCAAAGGTTGTCTCCAAAGTTTCCAGTGGTTTCCTACTTTCCAAAGCCATTTATCTGAAAGACCACTGACCAAATTTCTCTGTAAGGGTATGGCAGGGCTCTATGGGGGCTAAATAGGGCTTTTCTCATACCTCATCCTGCTTGACCTGTCTGTGGCACTTGGCAGCATCAATCCTCTCTTCCTAAATATTCCTTTCTCTCTGGGTTCTCATGACATTGCTCAGTTTTGATTCTCCTTCTTGATTTGGCCGCTTCTTCTAAGTCTGTTAGGATGGTTATCATCTATGTCCTGCCACCTACCTATAGGTTTCTATAGGTTTCTCCTTTATCTACTATGGTGATCTCAGCAGCCTCTATAAGTTCAATTATCATCTCTAAGCGGACAACTACAATTATCCCTTCTACTTCATGGGGGTTAGGTGCCCCCATGATCTGGAAAATTCATGTAAAATTTTTTGACCTTCTCTTTGTACCAGAGAAGAAGTTTGAATTATTGTGGTATTAAAAGATAAAATATGTTGATATTATAGAGTACTATACAGATATTTCATGCTTTTCTGAGTTTCTAAATTGTCTCTGTTATTGTCTGCTGGTCTTCACATGTTGTCTGCAGCTTCTGCAAAACTCACAAAAAATTCCCATTTAATTTCTTATCCCAACCCACAATATATCGAAACAATAATGGGAGAAGTCACAATGTGGAAGGGGTAATTACACCAGGTCCGTATATCCAGACTGAATCTCTCTTCTGAGCTCCTCTCATGCATCACCAATTGCCTTTTGGTGTCACAAACTCAATGTAACCAAAGCAGAATTCATTATCTTTGACTCTAAATATATCCCTTCTCCTACCTTCTCTGTTTCTGTTGGGAAAAATCACCTTTTTAGTCACCCAAGTGCACAATCTCAGAAATATCTGTGACACATCATTCTCCTTTACTATCATATCCAAGTACTTGCCAAGCCATGTCACTCCTACTTTTCCAACATCTCATAACCCATTTTCCCCCTACTCACACCACAATTTCCCCTAGTTCAGGCTCTCATTGTCTCTCACAAGAACTATTACAGTAACCTCCAAGTTGTTCCCCCTGTCTCTAGACTCTCCCCTTTCTAGTCCCTCCTCTGCACAGATGCCAAATTAATATCCTTAAGGCAGACTTCTGACCTTGTCACGACCCTACTTGAAAAGCTCCAGTGCCTCCATATTGCTTCTGGGATGGAATACAATTTCCGTTCGGCATTCAGAGCCCTTTACAACATAACTCCAGCCTACTTTTCCAGAACTTTCCCCAGTCTTATTTTTTATTTGTTATTGTTCAGTTATATCTGACCCTTAGACCCTGCTAATTGTACCATGGTGTTTTCTTGGTAAAGATACTGGAGTGCCATTTTGTCCCCCAGGGGATTCAGGCAACCAGGGTTAATTGACTTGTCCAAGGTCACACAGCTAGTAAGTGTCTGAGGCTGAATTGGATTGATCTCAGGACTTTCTGACTCCCACGTAGCTCCTTCATTACACATCACTCCTTCATATCTAGCTACAATCCTGCTAAACGTACCTGTTCTTCACTCTACATATGTTACAATCTCCTGCTCCTATGCAGCTGCCTAAAGACTCCTCCATGTTTGGCTGTCTTCAAGGTTCAGATTCAGGGCCATCTCCTACGTGAAGCCTTTCTTGGTGTCCTCGCCAAGCTGCTGGTATCCCAATGGAAGTTCTTTATATTTACTTTGTGCGTATGTTTGTGCTTTAGTTGTTTCAGCCCTGTTTGACTCTCCATGACTCCAGCGCAGGATCCAGCATCTTGGCAAAGATACTGGAGTAGTTTGCCATTACTTTTCCACATCATTTTACAGATGAGGAAACTGAGTCAAACGATGTTAAGTGATTTGCCCAGGGTCACACAGTTAGTAAGTGTCTGAGGCCATATTTGAACTCAGGAAGATGAGTTTTCCTGATTCCAAGCCCAGAGTTTTATCTACTGTGCCATCTAACTGCTATGTATATACATACATATTTAAAGATACACTAAATAAATAAAAGTATATGAATATGCTATCATATATATGTAATTTACTTATCTGTGTATATATTGCTTTAAGTCTTTGAATAGAAACTCCTAGGGACATTTGTGTTTCTGCCTTTGTATGCCCAGTACCAAATGATGCCTGGCACAAATTAGGCACTTAATAAGTGATTATGGATTGATTCATTGAAAAGCTCTTCCTGGCTCACTGCAGAATGCTGTTGACTGTATTGCACTGCCTAGCCATCTCTCCTAGGATGAGTGGCACGTAAACAGTTTCCATTGTTATTAGTGGAAAAGAAAGGTGACTGATGTTACTTATGTATATTCTCTCTTCCTGGCTTAGCAATTCAGCATGGTATAATGGATAAAAAGTAGGCACTGGAGTCAGGAAAATCTGGATTCAAATCCTACCTTAGACACACACTGGCTAAGTGACTGGTGAGTCAAATAATCCCTGGGTGGCCCCTCAGCTCTCCTAAACTACAAGTTACGGAAATGCTGCCAAGCTGCATCTATGGAGAGCATCCCCTTTACAGGTGTAATCCCCAGCTCCCTCTTTCCCTCTTCCCCCTAAAAGGTGAGGGGAAAACACATCAGTTTATAAACAAGAAAAAGTCCTTAACCACAGAACCTCAGAACTGGGAAACGCAATACCTGGATTCAATTTCCAGAAGACCAGGACTGAAAATGAAAACATTAGGGATTTCAGTCCTAGTTTGTAAGAACTTAGGTAAATTGCTTAACCAACCTGCTCATGGCTTCTGTTTCTCCCATCAGAAGAAGCTGGTAATAGCTAAGATAACAGCTGGAATACTCTTTGGAACAAAGGTGTTAAATGCATCCTTCAAAAGTTGAAAATTGATGGTGAGAAGCTTAAAAGCAGCTGAGAATTGTATGTGTTCTACTTGATAATTAGAGACCAGGGACCTATCTTACCTTTCCTCTTTTACCTGCTTTAATCCTCTTAAGCAAACCATAGATGCATTTCCAGAGCTGCTTTTATTTCTCATGTATGCCCTGGAAACCTGGGATGCATAACCCATGCCAAGAGATTATCATGATTTTCACACTACTGAAAGTCTGATAAATAATACCTATAAGTATCTAGGTCATGGGGTATCATTAGCCTCAAAGAAGACAATATCCATAAGCACTTTGCAAACTTTAAAGCCTACATAAGGGTTTTTTTGTAAATTATAGATTTATTAAGGATCCTACCTAAATACCTCATTGTGACATGGATGTGACCCTAGATTCTTGAAGGCCATGCCTTTGGAGGCCAAGCCCTGACAGGTTTGAACCATGATAGAAAAGCTTTGAATCTAGACTTGGCAGTAGAGCACAAATCTGTTCATCTCATTCCCTGTTTAACGTACTCCAGTGGCTCACTGTTATCCCCCATAATTAATTATAAATTCCTCTGTTTGGCATTTGAAGGTCTTTACACCATGACCCCTTCCTACCTTTCTGGCCTTCTTGTACGTTACTCCCCTCTACATACTGTCCAGCCATACTGGCCTACTTATCTTTCTCACACATGACCCTCCATCTCCCACTCTGTGCCTTTGTAGTGGCTTCCCCTCATGCCTGGAATGTTCTTCCTCTTCATCCTTGCCTCTCAGTTGGGATGGAGATGTCACTGGATTTGCAGAGCTCACAGCTCTCAGTTCCCCTGACTTTCTTTGAGTAACCTCAAATGGTGCCTTCTATAAAAGGTCTTTCTGGTCCCCATCCCAATCTCAGTCCCTAGCTTCTGGTGCCTTCTCTCTAGGGTGATCTTCCATTTAATTGGTATGTATCTCATATGTGCATATGCACTTACATGTTATCTCCCCTCTTAGAATGATGGGAGAGTCCTCTTTACAAGCATAATTACCTAGCTCTCTTTCCCTTTTCCACAAAAAAAGGTGAGGGGAAAGCAGATCAGTTTGTAAACAACGAGAAGTCATTGATCACAGAACTTCAGACCTGGAAGAGGATCTTAGACCCAATCTTGCTCCAATCTACCTTTCTAAGCCATGAAAACTGGACTATTGACCATTCCTTCTTCTGTTCCTGTCCTCTTTCAACTCTGTGCCTTTTTGCACAGTGTGCTCTCCACCTGTGATGATCTCTCTATGTAGCTCCACCTTCGAAAATTCTTCCCTACCACCAAGTCCCAGTTTAGGTCCTACCATTTTCATGGATCATCCCCTAAATCCCCCATCCATGAGAAACTACTTGCTTTTCAAAGCTCTCACACCATTCTTGGGCCATCTTCTACATTCTTGTAGCTCATATCATGGTTCTTTGTGTGTTTGTCTTATCCCCAATAGCTCTCCACTAGATTGAAAATTCCTTTAAGATACAAATGGTGATTTTTCCCAATCTTTTGTAACATCAGCATTTGGTTTGGTGCAGGGGTGGGAAATCTGTGGCCCTGAGGCCACTTGTACCCTTCTAGGTCCTTGGGTGCAGCCTTTTGACTGATTCCAAGTTTTACAGAAAAAATCTTTTCATTAAAGAGGATTTGTTCTGTGGGGTCTGGATTAAAAGGGCCTCACTTGAGGATCTAGAGGGACACATTTGACTTCTAGGCTGTAGGTTCCCCACCCCTGGTTTAGTACATTAATAATCTAATAATACAGCAAACAATTATGTAGTGCTTTAAAATTTGTAAAGTGCTCTGCGATGTATTATTTCATTCATTCCTGACAACACACCTGGGAGGTGTTCATCCTTTGTTTTCCAAGAAGACTAATGCCTTCATGATGCTGTGTTCAGCTGTGGCTGATCCAAGATGAGCTCAGAAGGCTCTACCACAGGGCAGGCACAATTAGCCCATGGAGATATCTCTGGATTTACAGAGCTCACCTTTCCTTTGTTACTGTGAATGTGCTTTACTCATAATGCCAAGGCCTCAAGGCTATATAGGCCATAGCTTCCCTACTCTGGGAGGCAGTTACTTTTAAAAAAGATGAGGATAGTGATGTTAGAGGGAAGTTAAGTGGCTTACTCAGAGTCACATAGGTAGTAGAAATTTGAGGCAGGATTTAAATACAGGTCTATTTGACTCTGAGTCCTGTACTATTGGATTATTTATTGATATTCCAAGAATTCTATTAGAAACATCACTCATAGGAAATTATTTTTCTTGATATTTATAGACATTACTTTTGCATTTATGAGGCTGGTAATGTCTCATAAATATTTACAGCAAGGTAAAATATTAATTAAGACACAGTAGATTTATAGGCTATATTCTCAACCAAATCTCTTGGCATCTGAATAAGACAAATATTTTAAGCTTTTTCTCGTAGGTCACTAGTCTGCCCTACCCACCCCCAATAACTCAAGCAAAGCCTGGTGACCATCTATAAGTATATATGTATATATATATAACGCAGCATAATTCATAGAGTACTGAACTTGAGTCAGAAAGACCTGGGCTCATGCACTTACTAGCTTTGTGATTCTTGTTGCGTCACAACCTCTCCGAACCTCCCTTTAAATCATTTGACCTTTCTCAGTCTGTTTCCTCATCTGTGAAATGAGAATTATATCATCTGTACCACTTACCTCAAAGGATTATTTTGAAGATCAAAGGATATTTTGTACATAAAGCACTTTAAGTTTTCAGTGCTACATCAATGTTAGCTATCATTATTAGCAAATAACTCTCTTGTATATAATAGATATGTACTTATTGAGACCTACCTTGCACAAGGAGCTGTTGAGGGCACAAAAGTGTGCACTCCCTGTATACACAGGCATAGTCCTTGCCCTTGTGGAGCTTAGAATAGTAAATAATATTATCAAGATAATAATACATCCCTATGGGACTTGAAGCTTAAAAAACCACTTTCTTTGGTATAGATTAGACACGTAGACATGAAAAAGTCTATAGTACAAGGAAGATCTGTGTTCAGCAGGTCCCAAGCAAGGGATACAATAAGGCAAGTTGCTAAAAAGCATCAGGAGAGTCCAGTGTGGTCTGGGAGTTGTTAGGCCAGACTTTGGGAAGATGGTAGGTTTCCAGTAGTCGAGGGTTTGTGCTGAGAGAAATGGTGGGAAGTAAGACAAGAAAGGCAAATTGGATTCTTCAAAGCCCTCCATGGTTTGACCTCAATCTATCTTCACAATCTTACTTGGACTTCATTCTATAATCAATGGAAACTAGTAGCCATAGAAGATTTTTGTGTAAGCAAAAACCATAATGAAAACAATGCGTAAGAAAGGTTCATTCTATAAATGATTGTAGGAAGGGCCAGAAAGAGGAGAGGATGGAGGTGAGAAAGCTGTCTTTGTAATCATTGCATCTGGGGGCTAAGTGGTGCGGTGGACACAGTGCTGGGTGCTGCAGTCAGGAGGACTTATCTTGCTGAGCTTGAATGTGACCCCAGACACTAGCTGTGTGATCCTGGGCAAGTCACTTAACCCAGTTTGCTTTAGTTTCCTCATCTGTAAAATGGAGAAGGAAATGGCGAACCACTCCAGTATCTTTGCGAAGAAAACCCCAAATAGGGTCACAAAGAGTCAGACATTGTGGTACAAAGAATTGTGAGTCTAAAAGACAACTGATTTGAAGTCAAACTATTCTAGTAAGAATTCTTGCGTGGGGAGCAAGTCATCCTTCCTCCCTGGGCCTCAGGTTTCTCACTAAAAATTAGAGATTAATTAATTAGTTAAATTAGTGATTCTGGAAGTGTTTGGCCTCAGGACCCCTTCATATTCTTAGCTATCTTTGACGTCTCCCCAAACAGTTTTTGTTTATGTCAGTTATATCTATAGTTACTGTATTAGAAGAGAAAACATCTTAGCATTACCATAAAAATAGCTTTGATCTCATGGACTCCCTGAAAGGGTCATAAGGATCCTGAAGGGTACTAGACTACGACACTTTGCAAATGTCTAGATTTAATGCCCTCTGAGGTCTTTACCAGCTATAAATCTGAGATCCTGTTATCCTAGAACTATGACTTTGCCTCTGTAATTAGTTGGTAATAGAAACAAAGAGACTGATATGAAATAATTACTGAGGAAGAATGACGAGATTTGGGGACTGGATTGGAGGAAGGAGGAATAAAATCTGACTTTGGATCGTCTTTTTGTTAGAAAGATGGCTCATCAACAAAAACAAGCATGTCAGAGGGGAAAGCGGGTTTAAGGAAAAGGTGAGTAATTAAAATACCTTTTTCAAGGTGCGATTCAGAGGGAATAGTTTCTGCCATGCAGCTCCTACATGCCTTAGTATATGTCTTCGGGTGTTGGCTTGGCATTAATGAAGAATCATGTGGTCACCTTAGACGTAAGCCTCTTGGGTGTCAGCTTGGGTGGTCCTGGGCATACAGCTCACCAGTACCCATCCTTATGAAAGCAAAGCTTCACCTAATCACAGTATACATGGGATGGGGAGAGGGAAAAGTGAGGGATGGGGGAAGGAGAGAGAGTGAGAAGAGGAAGGAGAGGAAAAGTGAGAGGGAAGAGGGAAAGGAAAAGGGGCAGAGGTGGGGTGTGTTTAGACAGTCCTTCTGCTCTCAGCCTTTATACTCCCTTAGAATAGCCTTTGAGAACCCAGGATCAGGAGCCTTTGGTGCAGCAAGGGCCCCAGGAAGGACTTCAGTGGAGGATTCTATTCCTGTTTCTAAAAGAAAAGTCACAGGCTTGTTTATGAAATCAGTCTCACAATTGTGGTGCCTCCCACCTCAAGCTGCCAGACAGTCTTCCAGCCTGTAGCTCCAGGACCCAATACAGAATTTTAATTCACGCAGAAGGCACTGAGGGAGATTCATGGTACAAGTCACAGATCATTTTGTCATTTTGCCTCTGTCTGCTAAGCTTTTCATCCTTTATCTTTTTTCTCCCTGTTCAGGTGTCCAAACACAGGGGAAAGAAATTTACTACAATGAACTGTATGTCTGACATGCATATACTTGGTGGTGGAGTGTAATGGATAGATAGTTAACCTTGCATCCAGGAAGGCCTGGGCTCAAGGCCTGTCTCTGATATAGACTGGCTGTGTGATCCTGGGCAAGTCATTTAACCTCAGTGCTCTAGGCAACTTTCTAAGGATATCATTTGTCAAGTCTCCTCTCCCAGGTCTTCCCTCTCCTACTCTTTACCCCTCTCCCACTCTCTCCCCCTCTTTCATTCCCTCCTCCTCTCCCACTCCCTCTTCTCCACTTCCATCTCTCTCCTTTTCTCTCTTTTGCTCCCCTCTCCCTTTCACTTTACCTCTCCCCTTCCCTCTCTGTCCCTCCTTCTCTTTCTGCCCCTCCTTATCCTTCCATCTCCCCCTCCCCCTCCCTCTCTTCTCTCCCTTTCCTTCTCCCCTCCCTCTCTCTCTTCCTCATCTTCTCTCTCCTTTTTTCCCTCTCCCTCTATTACCCACTGGCCCTCAGCTCCCCCCCCCACTCCCCATCTCCTAGGCACCAGTGCTGTAAGGAACTGTACTGCACACTTCAATGGTTTTGGTCTCATAGAGCTGTATGAGGCCTTAGAGGTCATCTAGTCATCTAGTCCAACTCTCTCATTTTGCAGATGAGGAAACTGAGGGCCAGAGAGGTTAAGAGACTTGCCCAAGGTCACATGGCTAGGAAGTGTCCAAGTCAGGCTTCACAACTAGGTACTTTGACTCTAAATCCAGCCTGCTTTCTGTTGCTGAGTGACCCTTTGGGATATTTCTTTCCTTCTTAGGGCTTCCCTTTCCCTTTCATATTGAATAGTCAATGGAAATCTACAATACTTTAAATTATGTTGAATAAATTGCTAATTTCCTTGAGAAGATCCCGCCCAGATGCTCCCCAGATGCAGAATCCCTGGTTTACTCCAGAGTAGTCTTTCCTCTAGTGGCCAATGGTGCCACCTACTGTCAATGAATGATTTCTCACCAGGCACAATGTCCAGCAGCAATTTAACTTAAGTCAGGAGCAATGGAGAGAGGTCAGTCATCCCTGCTGCATGCTGGGAACTTCTAATTATCCAGGTTTATGGCTGACATCACTGGCTTGGGGAGGGCAAATCTGGTGGAATATAAGGTTAGGACACCACCATGGGGATGAGGAGGGAAGAGCAGAGGGAGGTTCAGGAGAGAAGGTTAAATGCTAACTTCCCAGTCTAGTTATTAGAATTCACATTTATGTAATTTAAGGTCCCAAGGTACTTAAGCTACATTAGCACACTGAGGAGGCAGCTTGGTGATTAAGTGAAAGCCTAGGGCTGAGGGTCCTGTGACCTTGTACAAATCCCTTGAGCTTTTCTGAATAACCAAATAGATGTTGACCCCTTTATTACAGCGGAGTGCAGCAGAAAGATTCCTTGATTTGGACTCAAGAATTTTGGACTCAGTCTTGCTTCGGTCACTTACATGTTGCGTGAACATCATAATCTCTCGGGGGTCCAATTTTCTCATCCAGACAATGGGGGTAATTACACTCTCACTACCTAATCATGGCTTTGTTGTGCGGGAAAACATTTTGCAAATCATAAAGCATAAATAAGAATGACTATTCCCAGTTTAAAGGCTTGTTGTCAGAATCCAAAAAGATAATGATCAGAAAGTGGTTTGTAAACCTCAAAGAACCATAAAAAGATAAGATATTATTATTGTCTCATTTGAGCTTGACAACATCCTTGTGGGAGTGTTATTATCCCCATTTTATTAACAATAAAATGCAAAGTCCTCTGCTTGGCATCTAAAATCTGGTCCCAGCCTCCCTCTCCATTTATTACACATTACTCCCATTTATGAACTCTCCATTGCAGTCAAACTGGCCTGCTTGTTCCCATGTACAGTACATTGTCTCCATGCCTTGGCACAGGCTGTCTTCATGCCCGGCCTCTGCCTCTTAGAATCCCTAGTTCCTTGTAAAGCTCAACTCAAGTGTTAACTTCTACAGCATGGCCTTCTTGAGCACCATAGCTGCTAATTTTGTTCCTTTCCCAAAATTACTTTGTATGTCAGATCTACTTACGTATGTATCATGTTCACATATATAATGTATGCAAATATACACACATTTTATATACACCCATATGTTTATATTTATACATATGTATATGTCTATATATTTTTTTCTCCACATTGGGATATAAACTTCTTGAGAGCAGAAATGGCTTCCTTTTTGTATGAGCACTGGGCTCAGTTCCTGGGACACAATGGGAACTTAGCAAATTTATATTCAATAATGAGGAAAAAGAATCAGAGAAGATAAACTTCTTGCCCAAGGCTCAAGTCTCTGCAGTCCAGGGCTCCTTCTTTTAGGTTCAGTATTTTTTCCACAATATCAGAATACCTGCAGGCAAAAAGCCTAGTAGAATTTCTGAGAATGAAAAAAAATATGGCATTGTTCTTTTCATGACTTCCCCAGAATTCTTTCCTAGCATCCTTTTGACTTAACACTATTGGGTAAGGAAAGTAAGGACTTGTCTCCAGGAATGATTTAAGTTTGCTAAATCAGGACACCAGGTTCAGTTTCGTTAACTCTGTATAACAGCACTGGTGTGATCTGGGTTGTAGCCCTCAAGGTATACAGGACTTGATGTAGTTTCTCCCATAATATCAACACTTCCACGAGTCACACTGGCACCTAACACACACACACACACACACACAAACTTTTCCTTCCTCAATTATGTGTTAAACAATTTTTGACAATTTTTAAAAGTTTTTAGTTCCAAATTTTCTTTCTCCCTCTCTCCCTTCCCTTCCACCTCCCTGAAATGGTAAATAATCAAATATAGGTTATCCATGGGCACCTGACTTATAATCTGCATTAGTTAACTCACTCTAATTTGCTCCTATACTAGCGGGAAGATGTTCCCAGATAAAGACCACTGCTATTTAGTTACACTCATATTATTTCAAGTCCTAGGGACAAACTGGTTGAGGGAAAATATTCTCCCCTTACTCATCATTCTAGCTCTTTTGCATCTCCTACTAATACCTTTCTATTTATACAGCCAGTCATAATAATAATAATACTTTTAGATCTTAAAAGAATATTTATCTATTAATAAGGTGAAAGACATAATAGTATAATCATATATTAAAGCAAATGCATAAATAATAAAATACATCACAATTCATATATAAACTTGGGTCACATTCTTCCACCACCAGTGCTCTCTGTTAGGGATACTGTTCTATAACAATATACTTATGGGAACAAGAAAAAGAAGCATTTGAGGGAGGAAAACCTTCCCACAAAAGCTTAGTATAACTCATTACTCTAGGTTATAGGCTTTGATGTCATTAGTCTATTCAAGAACATTTGTACCACAAGATTTTATCTCTCTGCTTACTGCTTGTCTGTTGGGTCCTATTTCTCTTTTACTGGGTAAATCTTTTCTTCTATGCTGGAAGATAACATTGATACACTCTCTCAACTAACAGTCATTCTTTTTTTTTCCTTCTCCAGCTCATTTTATTTTATTTTTTTAATGTAAATTTATTTATTTAACTTTTTAACATTCATTTTCACAAAATTTTGGGTTCCAAATTTTCTCCCCATTTATCCCCTCCCCCCACCCCAATACACCGAGCATTCTAATTTCCCCTATCACCAATCTGCCCTCTCTTCTATCTTCCCTCCCTTCTCTTGTCCCCATCTTCTCTTTTGTCCTGTAGGGCCAGATGACTTTCTATTCCCCATTACCTATATTTCTTATTTCCTAGTAGCAAGAACAATACTAAACAGTTGTTCCTAAAACTTTGAGTTCCAAATTCTCCCCATCCCTCCCTCCTCACCCATTCCCTTTGGGAAGGCAGGCAATTCAATATAGGCCATATCTGTGTAGTTTTGCAAGTGACTTCGATAATAGTCATGTTGTATAAGTAACTGTATTTCCCTCCATCCTATCCTGCCCCTCATTGTTTCTATTCTCTCTTTTGATCCTGTCCCTCCCCAAGTGTTGACTTCAAATTGCTCCCTCCTCTCATTGCCCTCCCTTCCATCATCCCCCCCACCCTGCTTATCTCCTTCTCCCCTACTTTCCTGTATTGTAAGATAGGTTTTCATACCAAAATGAGTGTGCATTTTATTCCTTCCTTTAGTCGAATGTGATGAGAGTAAACTTCTTGTTTTTTTCTCAGCTCTCCTCTTTTTCCCTCCACTAAAAAGTCTCCTGCTTGCCTCTTGAATGAGAGATAATTTGCCCCATTCTATTTCTCTCTCTCCTCCCACTACATTTCTCTCTCACCATTTACCTTAATTTATTTTAACATATGATCCCATCCTATTCAATTCATTCTGTGCTCTCTGTCTCTGTGTGCGTGCGCACGCGTACACAAGTACATGTGTGTGTTTTTGTGTGTGTATGTGTATGTGTGTGTGTGGTCCCACCAATTACCCAGATACTCAAAAGTTTTAAGAGTTACAAATATTGTCTTTCCATGTAGGAATGTAAACAGTTCACCTTTGGCAAGTCCCTTATGACCTCTCTTTGCTGTTTACTTTTTCATGCTTCTTCTCATTCTTGTGTTTGAAAGTCAAATTTTCTTTTCAGCTCTGGTCTTTTCATCAAGAATGCTTGAAAGTCCTCTATTTCATTGAAAGACCATTTTTTCCCCTGAAGTATTATACTCAGTTTTGCTGGGTAGGTGATTCTTGGTTTGAGTCCTAGTTCCTTTGACTTCTGGAATATCCTATTCCAAGCCCTTTGATCTCTTAATGTAGAAGCTGCTAGATCTTGTGTTATCCTGATTTTATTTCCACAATACTGGAATTGTTTCTTTCTGGCTGCTTGCAAGATTTTCTCCCTGACCTGGGAGTTCTGGAATTTGGCCACAATGTTCCTAGGAGTTTCTCTTTTTGGATCTCTTTCAGGCGGTGATCGATGGATTCCTTCAATACTTATTTTGCCCTCTGGTTCTAGAATATTGGGGCACTTTTCCTTGATAATTTCACGAAAGATGTTGTCTAGGCTCTTTTTTTGATCATGGCTTTCAGGTAGTCACATAATTTTTAAATTGTCTCTCCTGGATCTATTTTCCAGGTCAGTTTTTTTTCCAATGAGGTATTTCACATTCTCTTCCATTTTTTCATTCTTTTGGTTTTGTTTGGTGATTTCTTGGTTTCTCAGAAAGTCATTAGACTCCATCTGTTCCATTCTAATTTTGAGAGAACTATTCTCTTCAGTGAGCTTTTGAACCTTTTTTTCCATTTGGCTCATTCTGCTTTTGAAAGCATTCTTCTCCTCATTGGCTTTTTGAACCTCTTTTGCCAATTGAGTGAGCCTATTTTTCAAGGTGTTATTTTCTTCAGTATTTTTTGGGTCTCCTTTAGCAAGGTATTGACCTGTTTTTCATGCTTTTCTTGCATCTCTCTCATTTCTCTTCCCAGTTTTTCCTCCACCTGTCTAATTTGATTTTCAAAATTCTTTTTGAATTCTTCCATGGCCTAAGCCCATTGGATATCTCTTTCAGATGTTTGGGATACAGACGCCTTGACTTCTATGTCTTTCCCTGGTGGTAAGCATTGTTCTTCCTCATCAGAAAGGAAAGGCAGAAACATCTGTTCCCCAAGAAAGTAGCCTTCTATGGTCTTATTTTTCTTTCCTTTTCTGGGCATTTTCCCAGCCAGTTACTTGACTTCTGAGATTCCTCTCCACCCCTGCCTAGATCTGCCCAGCTAGTGCTTGGGGTCTGAGATTCAAATGCTGCTCCCCAGCCTCAGGGCTTTCAGCGGCAGGCAGGGCTGCTAGTCAGGGTAAGATTAAATTCAGATTCTCAGGTGGGGGCAGAGCCACCTCCCAGGCTCAGTTCCCTCAGGAGGTTTATGCAGAGATCTTCCTTAATGGATCTGAGGTCCTTCCTGCTCCGGGAGCTCCTGACCACTGCTGCCTCTGCCACTGCGTCCCAAGAGGGCCTGAGTTATGGAGACACCCCGCTCCCCTCTCGGCCAGCCCAGAAGTCTCACTGACCTGTAGTGCCTGTGGGTGGAGGGACCTTTGTGTCCGCAGGAGTTTCTGTCCCTGAAGCCTGCTCAGATCTGCTCCTCTCAGGGCCGCATGGACAGGGCAGGGCTGGGCTCTGCTGTCCAGTTCTTGATGGACCTTTGTTGCCGGTTTTTCAGGGCTCTCTGGAATGGAAATCTCCTCCACTCCGTTGCTGCATGGCTTCCACTGCTCCAGAATTTGAGGGGAGTTCTTTTTACAGGAAATTTATGGGTTGTGGGTTCGGAGCTAGCATATGTGAATCTTTCTACTCTGCCATCTTGGCTCCTCCCCCCATAGTCATTCTTAAAAGAGTGTTTAGAAAAAATTACTTTGTAATGTGACTAGCAATTTCCTTTAAGCGAGAAAACTGCAAAATTTACCAGACTGGCTGTCCTTAGGCTATATACAAACCAGGCAAGCCAGTTATTTATTTACTCACTTGAAGGCTGCTCTGTCTTATTATAACAGAGTTTACAACAACACAGCTCATCTTGACTCTTTAAGCAAGGCAAATTAGCCAGCTCACCAGGCTCTTAAGCAACTGCAAAGCCTGTCTCCCTCTCTCCCTTCTTCCCCTCAAACCAGAGTTGGCAGTAGAAAGCAAGAGATACAGATGTGGAACTTTTTCTTTCTCCAACTCTGTGTGATACCAAGGGGCAATACCTGTCACTGAAACATTTGACCAATGATACCTTTTTTCTCTCCCATTAATCAAGAATCATTTATCTGCTACCATTCCAGCAGCACAACGTTTTTATCCCAACTCTCCATTCAGGATTTATCATAGATTCTTCTTATCATTAGCCCCTATATCAGTTTCTATATCTCCAAAGGTTTAAATGGGAGTTTGCTTGTATTTAGTGATTCACCTTTCACTTAAAAGATAATGATAAAGCAAATTAAGTCCTTTTAATATCACAGCTGTTGATATTAATTCCCAAGCAACAATAAAATAGCACTCCAAACTAAATCCTAGAACAGCAGAAGCAACAAAAAGATGGGGTGAAACAATTTTTTAGCCCAAGAACCTTGGAAGATTGGTAGGACATGTCTATCTCACTTGGGTAAAAGGGGAGTGGAGTCCAGCACATAGGTAAGAGCTTTGAGAACTGCCACATGCTTCAACATTGCCCTGGGTAAACAGGCAGCTGCCAATACCCAGACCACCATGTGCTTCTTTGATGTAGGCCTGGGAAAATGCAGAAACATCAGACCAGCCTCAGCACATGCCAGACACAAACAGTAGGACCGTAACTCAGCACTAGGTAACCTGCCAGACCTTTACAACCTTCAGCAGTGCCAACCACCCCCAACCTCATCCCTTCAGTGTAGCATCAGAAATGAGGGTCCCATGTGGGCCTCAGGGCAACATCATTAGAATGCCAGGTAAATAACTAGGGCCTACAGCCCCTGGCACAAGAAATCTGAGACAGTTCCCCCCACCCTAGGTGCAGAGCTCAAATTTAAAACAAAGGAAAAAGGCCAAAAAAGATTAGCAAAAAATAACAACAGCAAAAAAGAATCTGATCATGAAAAATTACTATAGTGACAGGAAAGATTAAGCCACAAATTCAGGAGAGGATAATTATGTCAAAACATGTATGGGGAAAGCCCAAAACAAAAACAGGAAGTGGTCCCAAGACCAGAAAGAAGTCATGGAAGAGCTCAAAAAGGAACTTTAAAAATCAGATAAGAGATGTAGAAGAAAAATTGGGAAAAGAAATCAGAGTGATACAAGAGGATTATGAAAAAACAGTTAACAACTTGGAAAACAACTGATTAAAAAAATAACATTGGCCAATTGGAAAAGAACATACAAAAATCCACTGAAGAAAACAATTCCTTAAAAAGTACAGTTGGTTAAATGGAAAAGGAAGTACAAAAGCTAACTGAAAAAAATAACTTCTTAAAAGTTAGAATTGGGCAAGTGG
This sequence comes from Bettongia penicillata ogilbyi, assembly GCA_023548195.1. Classification (NCBI taxonomy): domain Eukaryota; kingdom Metazoa; phylum Chordata; class Mammalia; order Diprotodontia; family Potoroidae; genus Bettongia; species Bettongia penicillata. The sequence continues at coordinate 2,277,662 of JAJHZJ010000560.1, read as the reverse complement.
AAGCTAATGACACTATGGAACTTTAAGAATCAATCAAACAAATTCAAAACAATGAAAAAATAGAAGAAAATATAAAACACCTCATTGGAAAAGCAGTTGACCTGGAAAATATATCTAAGAGAATCAATATCAGAATCACTGGACTACCTGAAAGCCATAATTAAAAGGAGAACCTGGACACCATCTTTTACGACATTATCAAGGAAAATTGCCCCAATATTCTGGAACCAGAGGGCAAAATAGGCATTGAAAGGATCCACTGATCACCCCAGGAAAGAGATCCCAAAATAAAAACTCCAAGGAATATTAGAGCCAAATTAGAGAACTATCAGATCAAGGGAAAATACCACAAGTGGCCAGAAAGAAGCAATTCAAATATTGGGGTGCCAAAATCAGGATTACACAGGATTTAGTAGCTGCAACATTAAAGAATCAGAGGTCAGGGAACCTGATATTCCAGAAGGCAAAGGAGCTAGGACTACCACCAGGAATCACCTACCCAGTGAAATTAAGCATAATGTGTCAAGGGAAAAGTGGATATTCAATGAAATAGAAGGATTTCAAACTTCCATAAGGAGAAGATCAGAATTGAAAAAAATTTTTTGACCTCCAATATCATGATGTAAGGGAAGCCTAAAAAGGTAAAAAGGGGAAAGAAAACATAAGGGACTATATATTGTATAATAAACAAACAAACATATATGCATATATGTATATCTATATACATATACATACATATATATTATATATGCATATAGGCACTGAATGGTTTTCATCTCTGCATGGGAAAATGATTCTTGTAATTCTCAAAAATTTTACTAGTATAGCTAGAATTAATATACATAGACAGAGGGTATGAGTATAAGGTAAATTTAAGGGAATGATATAAAAAAATTAAGGGACAAGAAAGAGGAATACACTTGGTGAAGAAGGAAGGGAAAAGTAGAATGGATTAAATCATTTCACATGAAATGTGAAAAACCTATTACAATGGAGGAAAAGAATAAGGGTGGGTGAAAGGCATTGCTTGAATCTTACTCTCATCAGTATTGGTTCAAAGAGGGAATAATATACACAATCAGTTGGATATAGGGAGCTATCTTACCTGACAGTAAAGTAGGAGGAGAAGAGATTAAGTAAAGGGCAATGGGGGAACTGACAGAAGAGAGGGAAGACCAGGGGAGGTAGCAGGCAGAAGCAAAACATTGCTGAGGAGGGAAAGAGTGAAAGGAGAGAAAGGACAAACAGGAAGAAAAATATCGTAACTATGAATGTGGATGGGATGAACTCTCACATAAAACAGAAATGGATATCAAAGTGGACCAAAAATCAGAATCCTACAATATATTGTTTACAAGAAACACACTTAAAGCAGAGAGATACACACAGAGTATTGGTAAGGGGCTAGAGCAGAACCTTTTGTGCTTTAGTCAAAGTTAAAAAAGCAGGAGTAGAAATCCTAATCTTAGACAAAGTAGAAGTAAAAATAGACCTAACTAAAAGAAATAAGGAAGGAAACTGCATCTTGGTAAGAGGTACTATAGATAATGAAGTAATATCAATACTAAACATATATGCCCCAGGTGGTATAGCATCCAAATTCTTAAAGAAATTAAGTAAGTTAAGTAAGTTACAGGTTCACAACCAAACAAGAGATAGAAAGCATTGTGAAATGTAAAATAATTAATTCTAAATATATTAAATTTAAAAGCTTTTGCACAAACAAAAGAAATGTAACCGATATCAGAAGGAAAGCAAAAATCTGGGAAAACAATCTTTATAGAAAGCATCTCTGACACAGGCCTTACTTCTCAAATATATATTGAAAATTGAGTCAAATTTCTAAGAATACTCCCCAATTTATAAATGATCAAAAGATATGGTCAGTTTTCAGATGAAATAAAGCTATCCATAGCCATATAAAAAGATACATTAGCTCACTATTGATTGGAGAAATGCAAATTAAAACAATTCTGAGGAACTACCTCATACCTATTCAATTGGCCTATAGGAGAGAAAAAGTAAATGACAAATGTTGGAGGGAACGTGGAAAAAATGAGACGCTAATTGACTGTTGGTGGAGTTGTGAACTGATTGAAACATTTTGCAGAGTAATTTGAAACTATGTCCAAAGGGCTGTAAAACCATGCATACCCTTTGACCTAGCAATACCACTACCAGGTCTGCATCCGAAAAGAGATAAAAAAAAAAATCTAAAAAAAGAAAAAAACACTTATATGTATAAACATATGTATAGCAGATCTTTTCTGCTATAAATTAGAAATTGAGGGGATACTCATCATTTAGGGAATGGCTAAACAGGTTGTGATATATGATTATGATGGAATATTATTATATTATATGACATGATGAACAGAACACTCTCAGAAAAACCTGAAAAGACTTGCATGGGCTGATGCTAAGTGAAATGTATGATGTGCAAAGTAACAGCAATGTTATCAGATGGTCATCTATGCATGACTTAGCTATTCTGAGCAATACAATGATTCAAGACAACTCTGAAGGAGTTATGATGAAAAATGTTATCTTCCCCAGAGAAATAACTGATGGTGTCTAAATACATATTGAATCATACTTTAAAAAAATTTACAACAATACAATTCATTCCCCAATTGATAAATGGTCAAAGTATACAAACAGGCAGTTTTCAGGTAAAGAAATTAAAGCTATTTATAGGCATATGAAGAAGTGCTCTAAATCATTTTTGATTAGGGAAATGCAAATTAAAACAGTTCTGAGGAAACATCCCCACACCTATCAGATTAGCTAACATGACAAAAAAAGAAAATGATAAATGTTGGAGAGAATATGGGAAAATTGGGATACTAATGCACTGTTGGTGGAGTTGTGAACTGATTCAACCACTCTGAAGAGCAATTTGGAACTAGGTCTGATTGGCAAAACAAACATAAATATCACTTCTAGGTCTATATCCCAAAGAGATCATAAAAAGGGAAAAGGATCTGCAAGGGCAAAAATATTTATAGCAGCCCCTTCACAGTGGTAAAATATCGGAAACAGAGGGATGCCCATCATTGAGGAATGGCTAAACAAAGTATGGTATATGAATGTTATGGAATAATATTGTGCTATAAAAAATGATGAGAAAGGTGCTTTCAGAAAAACCTGGAGAGACTTGGATGAACTGATGCAAAATGAAATGAGCAGAACTAGGAAAACATTGTACACAGTAGCAGCAGCATTGTGTGATGATTGGCTATGAATAAATGAGATCTTTTCAGCAGCACAATGGTCCAAGACAAGCACAAAGGACTCATGAAGGAAAATGCTATCCACATCCAGATAAAGAACTGATGGACTCTGAATGCATATCAATGCATATTTTTTCATTTACTTTATTCTTTTTTGTGTTTTCCCCTTTTCATCTGTTTCTTCTTTCACAACTATAATGAATATGGAAATATGTTTTACATGATAACACATATATAACTGATACCAATAGCCTATCATTTTAGGAAGAGGGAAGAGGAGGGAGAAAGAAGGGAGGGAGGAAAATTTGGAACTCAAAATCTTATGAAAATGAATGCTAAAAATTGTCTTGATATATAATTGGAAAAAAATAGAACACTATTTAAAATAAAATCATACCTGGACTCCAAATGTTTTTTTTTTTAAAGTTTTGCCTTTTTAGCTATAAAACAGCTATGTGCCATAAAGCTGTGGGATTTCAATGCTTGTATAGCTCAAAGTCTTCAAAACATGCCTTTGATTTATTTTGTTTCCTAGTCCTTTTTTTTTCTACTTGTATTTCCTAATTTATACTAAATAAAAGATCTTTCTCTTTTAATAACTCTGAGTTTCATTTTCCTTATTGGTAAAATAGAGATAACTGTTCCTAAATGTCAGCAGTGACTAGAGTGTTGAATTAGGAAGACCTGAGTTCAAATATTGCCTCAAATACTTCCTAGCAGTGTGACCCTGGGCAAGTCATTTAATCACAACTGGGCCCAGAAGAAGTATCCATTGTCAATCTTTTTTCAGAGACATTTATCTTAATAGAAATCTCACATCTTCAAGATGGTTATTAAGAACTCTATTATGATTTTATAGGAGTAATTTTTATAAGTTTGTAATGAACCAAAAACTTGTATTGATAGTCTATGTATTCGATACTTCTCACTAAATACCTCCCTTTCTTACACTTCCAAACAAAATTCCATTTATTTAGTGGAGTTCAGCCTGCTAGATTTACTGATTACTTCCAGTGAAGATCCCTAGATGAAAAAAGTACTGGTCTTTAATAAATTTGGGGTGATGAAATCTCATTAGCAGGTGGGAGGATATGGATAATCAGGTAATTGTTGGAGAAACCTGCAAGTTTCATTAATAAAGACCATAGCTGACTTAGAACTAGAGTGCAACATATGCCAGAGAATGGAACATTCCAAAGTATTGCTTCCTCTCCAGGGATCTATAGAGCAGTGTGTGTTTGTGTTTACAATGAGAAGTGAATTATTAATTGGTACAATGACCATCGATCAGACTAGCTACATTCTAGAAACTTGGATCAATTTATCAGGGTTAGTTTTCCTTCCTTATAGTATAATAATGGAAAAATCTATGAAGTCAGGAAAATCACTGTTAGGTTTTCTGCTTCCTGAGTATCAGACCACCTAACCTATTTTCTTATTTTATCATTCTACTAATATGAAAGAAAAGCTTAATAATCACATTTGTCCCCAATCATTTTATTTCCATAGGTTAAAAAGGCACTGGAAACAATTTACGTTATACAGTTTGTAAAGATGAGGCATAGAGGCCATAGAGGGTTATACCATGTGCTAATAGCTGAGTCGAGAGTAAAACTCAGATTTCTGAGCTCCTAGGCAGTATAGGAGTGCCATGTCTCCCTAGGTCATGATCTTCTTGCCCAGTCACTGAGATTGTCACTCAAGGACTCTGAGACCATGTACTTAAACATATCCACATTCATTGAACAACATCCTCCATATCACTGCATTATCCAATAGCACAGACTGACACAATGTCAAGGATGAGAGTAGAGCATCTGGTTGAAAGTCATTTGAGAAGGAGAGAATTCTGGGAAGATGGAGTAGATCAGAAAATTCCAAGCTATCAAGATTGTCCTCCACAAAGAGATTGAACAGTGTCTCAGGGCAAATGTAGAGTGGTAAAAATAAAGAAGAGAAGGGTAAAACAATCCCAGAAGATCTGAAGAAAAATCCTAGGACCAGGTTTGGTCCCTGTGAAGAGTAAACACCTCCAGGCTAGGGACCACTTAAACCATAAGCAGCAATCCTTGGGGTTAACTATGTTGGGAGACTGCCTCAGCCCCAGTTACAGGAACTTTTACCTCTGGGACAGTGAGGGGAGTTGCCAGGGAACATGGAGGGAACCTCAAGTAACAAGGAATGCTAGATCCAGCTGTGTTGCAGAGGTGTAGCTGGGGAAGGAGGGTAGAGGGCAGCAAATTCCTAGTGAGTGCAGGAGCAGTGGGGCAGGGATGCAACTGGTGGAGGGCACTTACAGGAACCTAGAGATATTGGTTTGAGTTCAAGTTCAGAGGAAAGAGCTAAAGAATGCAAAAGGATCTAAGGTCAGAGTCTCTCATATCTCAGGACTAGAATTACAAAAATTAAGCTATTACAAAAAATAAATACACAGGCAAAGGAGAAAAAATCCAACCATAGAGAGTTACTATGGGAATAGAGATGACTGGGATTCATCTTCAAGAGGAGGATATTAAAGCAAAGAAACTCTCTTCTACCCCAAAGAGTGATGTCAAGTGGTCACCTGCCCAAAAAGAATTAAGAAGAACTTAAAAAAGACTTTAAAATTCAAATGAAAGATATTGAGAAAAAACTTTGAAAAAAATAAGAACAATCCAATAAAAACAAGAAGATTGTGAAAATAAAGTTAACCAATTAGGAAGGGAGAAGCAGAATCTTAAGGAAGAAAATGACTCCTGGAACGTCAGAATTGAGTAAGGGGAAGCCAGCAAAGTTATAAGACATCAAGAAATAATAAAACAAAATACAAAGCATGGCAAAATAGAAGAAAATGTGAAACATCTCAGAAGAAAAACAACTAATTTGGAGAACATAAAAATAATTGGACTACCTGAAAGCTATGATCAAAAAAAATAATTTATAGAAATAATTAAAGAAAAATTTCCTGAAGCATTAGAATAAGAGGGGAAAGTTGAAATAGAAAAAAAATCCACCAATCACCGCCTGAAAGAGATCTTAAAAGGAAAACCCATAGGAATAATATAGTCAAATTCCAAACCCCCCAGTTCAAGGATAAAATATTACAAACAATAAGAAAAAAACAATTTACATATAGCAATGCTAAAATTAAAATCACACAAGACCTAACAATAGTGACACTAAAAGATGACAGGTCTTGGAACAATATGCATATCAAAGAGTGAAAGAACTGGATTTCTGGCCAAAAATGTCATATTCAGCAAAGTTAAGCATAATTCTGAATAAAAACCAAAGGACATTTAATGAATTGTCCGACTTTCAGGATTTTGTTAAAAAAAACAATTACCTGAACTTAATAGAAGATTTGATATGCAAGAGTCAAGAGAAACATAAGGTACATGCCAACGACCAATTACAAGGGACTCAATAAGTACAGACTGTCTTTTATGTAAAATGTCTAAGATTGTCATTAGTAATTGGGTAATTCATAAGAAAGATTGGGGTAGATCTGATCATGATATGACTTCAAAAATTAAAACCATTAAGCAACAGCTAAAAAGTTATCACTTTATACAAATGAAGTTGTCAAAGAAGAACCGATACAGAAGCATTAGATGGAGGGAAAGTGCTGTTAGTCTTGGAAACCTAATTTCATTGGGAATGGGTTCAAGAGGGAACAATACATATGTGTCTAGAAGAGTATAAAAAGTCTTCTAAATTCAGAAAAAAATAAAACACTAAGGAAATAAGGGAGGGGAGAGAGGAGAGGGAGGGACCTCTAGAAGGGCGGGTGAGGTAATAGGTTAAAGGGCGATAGAAAAGGGTGTTTATATTAATGAGAATGGGAGGATAAGGGAGGGATCCTTGCATGGGAGAGGGAGGGTGTAGGTTAAGTAATAGGAGGGCAAAGTAGCAGGAGGAGGAGTCAGGAGGGATAGGAAATAAGAGATAGTCACAAACATAAAAACAAAGATTAGGAGTAGAATCTGTAAGGGAAAGTATATGTTTACATATGTATTTATGTGTATATATGGATATGTGTATGTATATATCTATGTGAAAATATATCCATGCTTAATTGTAGCATGAGAGGGAGGGGAAAGGAAGGGGGGAAAGTGTATAGCAGAGAACAAAAGAAAACATACAAGGAAGCAAAAAAAAGATGGACAGCTCTCAACACATGTAATATTTAATATATAGGTTTTCTTGAAATGGAAATGTATTGTTATATATTTTGAATCCTCTCATATTCTGTTGTGCATGTAAGTTTTTTCTTTTCTTGCTTAATGTTTAAGTTGGTTTCTTTTTCTTTTCTTATTATCTACTTAAAGTTTAGTATTTAGAGTAAAATAAAAAAAGAAATAAAAAAAAGAAAGTCATTTGAGAGCAATTATTACAAACATAAAGAGTCTATATGTTTTGTGTTCATTATAAGTACTCCCTCCCTCAATATTCATCAGCCTTTCCACATTTTAATTGAAAGAGCTGTTTGTTCATGGTTGGAAAGGGTTGCCTATGTCATCTAACTAGAGGTGAAAAAAACACAAAGTCCAAGGTCACCTGCCAACATCAGAAAGTTACAAGATTTAGCTGTTTTGTCATTGAGCAATGTGTTGATTTCTGGATCAATATTTGAATGCCTGAACCAAGCAGGTGATTGTATTGAGCCATGCAGACATGCCTACCAAGGATCTGTTGTAAAGAGGAATTTTCTGTTCTCCTCCTCTATCCCACCCCTACCCCAACCTTCCAGCTGAGCCTTCAGGAACATAGGAAATGGAAAACTTAGCTATTGTGCTTGCAGGTTTATGGAGCAATAGGGATGTAGAGAAAGAAGTGACAGTAGGTTTCTCTCAGCTCCCTATTCACTCATGGTCAAAATGTTGCCAAAGTTGCCATGGCCACTTTGTTTATCAGTTGGATGGGAGGGGAACCTAAGAAGAATGATAACATTAGGCAGCTAGCTCACTTTGTCAGATGCCTCATCTCCAAATTCCCTTCTCATATCTCCTTTTAGAATTTGTAAATATGTTGCAGTCATTCAATATGCATCATTTTCTATTAACAGAAAAGGATTTGTATATAATTCATCCATATTCTTGATCTAGTTCCTATAGCCCTGATTTTTGTTAGGCTAGAGTCTGTGAACACTGGGAGGAAAGAAAATCAAAATGACCCATATAGAGTTGGATCTAAAGGGGATATTTTCCTCCCTCTTTCTCCTCTTTCCACATACTAAAATTCTATTGGGGGAGTCATCTCAGGAGGAAGGGAACACTCTCAACAAAGAAATTCCGAAGACAAACTGTTAAACAATATCAATGAGTGGGAATAAGAGGGAATTGTCTAAAGAAACCAGTGTGAATGCATAGAAAATGTCTTGACTAACAGGTTTTTTCAAGGGAAGATGACAAGGATTGAATACAAAAGTATGATATAGTCCCTGTAAGAATATTGTCAGAACTGCTAAAGAGAGAATAAGTAGAGGTTAGCAAGGAAAGTTAAGGACAACAAAATGGTGGATTAAAAGGGACAACAGCACAGCTTTTGTGGTGGATCAGACAACACTAACAGCTAATTAGGAGAAGACAACCACTCAACTTTTCCTTGGCTTCTGCATTCTCTGTTGTTGAGAATGCTCTTTGGACTAGAAAAGAAGGAAGAAAATGATACACAGAGAGTTGATATTCAAAGAAAAATACCAAGACAGCAATGAGCTGATTTTGATGAATTCAAGTCTCCAAACCCAGAAAAACTACATGCCAGGATACTGAAAAGATACATAGCTAACAGTTTGGACACTGGGAACAACTAGTAGTAAATGCATTTTAAAATCAGTAGCAAGGGTAGAGATTTTTGGTCACCAACCCAATGAAATGGGAGAGACACTGGGACATCCCCTTATGGAAGAGAGACAGAGAATCTGGGGACTCTGGGGTTCAGATATTTCAAGGCTCTTGCTGGAGAAAATGCGAGCAAAAAGAAAAAGGCAGAAACAGATCGGGGAGGAGTTCACCAGACATCATCAGGAAGTTTTTTAGTTTATTTAATAATTCTTCCTGAGTAATTTCTCTGTAGTTGAAGCAAAGAAGCTTGTCACATATAAATGTAGCAACGTTTAAACTTTCACAATCTTCAAAAATTATTATTTAAAAATTTTTGGTACACTGGTATCAAAGTTCTGGTCATCTTATCCTACTTATTTCTCTGCTGAAAAAACAAAAAGTGGTTGATGTGGTTATTGAGTCAATGTCAGTGACTGCTAAAAAAATTGTAGCAAATGAGAGAAACATTGTGGGACAAAAGAAGGGTGAAAAGAAGTGAATGAAAACCACAAGTGAGTGAACTTTGATTCTGGCTAGTTAGTAACTAGAAAAAAAGGAATTACTGAATGCCAAATACTTATTTAGATTCATGAAAAACAGATCATAATAGAATGACCTCTTTCTTTTCTTCACAGAATTACTGGATGAGGGGAATGAGAGAGAGAGAGAGAGAGAGAGAGAGAGAGAGAGAGAGAGAGAGAGACAGAGACAGAGACAGAGACAGAGACAGAGACAGAGACAGAGAGAGAGACAGAGAAGAGAGAGACACAGAGAGAGAGAGACACAGAGAGAGACAGAGAGACACAGAGAGAGAGACAGACACAGAGAGAGAGACACACAGAGAGACAGACACAGAGAGAGAGAGAGAGAGACAGAGAGAGACAGAGACAGAGACAGAGACAGAGAGAGATGTAATTTACTTAGACTTTAGCAAAGCATTTGAAAAAGTGTCATGCAATTCTAGTGAACATGATGGGGAATTGTGGGATAGATGGTAATAGTTACTTTAGATTTTTGTAAAGGCCAAGTGGCCAGACTCATTAATGGTTCATTGTCCTCTTCCAAGGAGATAACTAGCTGAATCCAAAGGATCCAAACTTGACCTTATGCTGTTTAACATTATTTTTAAATCAATGGTTTGGGCAAAGGCACACTGATCAGGGAATGTTTATCAAATTTGTAGATGACATATCTGGGAGGAAGAGCTAATATGCTGGATGATAGAATCAGCCTCCAAATATATTTTAAAAGGCTAGGACACTGACCGAATTAAATGAGTTGAAAAGTAATAGAGATAAATGTAAAGTATAACTCTTGACTTAAAGAGGGAGGGAGAAAAATTTGGAACAAAAATTTTGGAACTCAAAAATCTTTCAAAAATGAAGGTTGAAAACTATCTTTACATGGAAGTGGAAAAAAAAAAGAAAAAAATTTTCCTCAATGTAAAAGATGATGGGGGTATTATGGATAGATATCAGTTCTTCTGGGAAAAGATTTGGAAGTGTGATATGATAGCCAAAATAAGTTATAGGGTCTTGTGGTGCATTAAAAGAGGCAACTTTTATGGAAGTAGGGTGGTAATGGTCTCATGTACTCTGCCCTGTGGAGACTACACTTAGACTGTCGTGTTTAATTCTGAGCACCACATTTTAGGAAAGACATTGATAAGCTGGAGAGTATCCACAGGAAGGCAACCAGAATAGCAGAAGGGCCTTCAGATCCTGCCGTATGAGGACTGGCTGAAGGAAATGAAGATTTTTCAGCTTAGAGAAGAGAAGATTTTGGAGGAACAGGATAGCTGTTTTCAAAGATTTGAAGGGTTTTCACCTGGAAGAGATTTGTTCCACTTAGTGCCAGAGGGTAAGACAAATGGGTGGAAGTTACAAAGGCATAGATTTAGATTTGATATAAAGAATAATTTCTTAACAACAAGAGCTACCTAAAAGTGGAATGGGTAGCCTTGGGAGGTAGCAGATTTCCCCCACTGGAGGTCTTTCATGAAAATTAAATTAATTTTTTAAATTATAAAAAAAAAATCAATTTTCTCTTCATTCCACATCTTACCCCAGTGAGAAAAAAAGGAAAACAAAACTCTTTAAAATATTCATAGTTAAGCAAAATAAATATTGGTGTTGGACATGTCCAAAAAATATACATCTGTCTGTACCTTGAGGTCATCACTTCTCTGTCAGGAGGTGCTTCAACGTCAGTCACGGGAATTGTGGTTGCTCGTTGAATTGAGCAGAGTCCTTAAGTCTTTCAAAGTTGTTTGTCTACAGTGTTGTTGTTATGGCATAAATTCTCCTCCTCCTTCTATTTATTTCATTCTTCATTAATTCATTCATGTCTTATAAAGAATTCTCGGAAGTCATACTTTTCATCATGTCTTAGGCACAGTTCTATTCCATTTCATTCATATCACTTATTTTGTTCACTCATTTCCCAGTTGATCAGCATTCCCTTAGTATCCAGAGAAGGTTACATAAGCATTTGGGGGCATGTTAAAGATTTTTATCCTTGGTGAGTCATGGTTGGACTAGAAGACCTCTGAGATTTCTTTTAGCTCTGAGATTCTATGCTTCTTTGATTGTAAATGTTTGTATTTGTGACTATAAACATCTATTGTTTACTGATTATTAAAAGAAATAAAAGATACATAGATATGTATATATACATACATATGTATGTATATGTGTATACACACATATACATACATATACATATATGCATACATATATGTGTATTTATGTGTGTGTGTTTATATATAAAATTTCACCATAGTGGTAGCTAAGTTGGCCTGAGAATTAAAAATGAGATTTGATGCTACTATTGTCTTTCTTTTCACAGCTCTAGTTAGTGTATATATTTTCCATTTGGTCTTACTTTCTTTGCTTCATGTAAGTCTCAAATTTCTTTGAAGTCTACATGTTTATGGTTTCTTAGAGTGTCATAACATTCAATTCCATTTATATATCATAATTTATTAGTCCATTCTCCAATAGCTGAGCATAAAGTTTACTTATAAATCCCCACCCCCCTCCACCTTTTATAGCTAATGATGTTAGAAACACTTTTGTAAAGTTATGTCTTTGTTTTCTTGTCAATGACATCCTTCAAGGATAGACCTAGTAGTGGGTTCTGTGGGTCAAAGGATATGAACATTTTCCTAACTCATTGTATCCTTTCATATTCCTTTGTAATTTTTATCTGTCTTTCAAAAAATCCTCCATAGAGATCAACCCAGAGGCATTTACCTTTCTTTTTCTCACTATATGACCTCCTTTTCTGTGGGGAGCCATGGCTATCTATTATCAAGATAAAGGTCTGAACTGCCGTTGGGAGCAAACATCCTGCCCTGGTAAAATATTTGAAACATCTTACTACCCCTCCCACTGCTGCTTACTGTAAGCACCCTACTCCCTCTTTCACCACTATAATTACTGCTACCCTACCCCTCAATAAATGAGACTTGATCAGAAAGCCTGTCTTGTCACCATTCTTCGCGTCTCCTGTGCCCCACCCTCTCCTTTATTCCAGGGTCCGCGTTCTTGTCCTGCAGGCCAGGACACTTTTCCACTGCCTTGATGACATTTTTATACTACTTCTTGCATTCAGTTAACTGAAGTAACATACTGCAGCCTGTTGATGCTTATAATGTGACTTTCCATTGCCTTTTGGGTAACTTATAATTTGGATTGTTCTGAGATTGAGTATTCCAGCCACATATTATCCCCAGAAGAATATTGAAAATAAATAGATTTTGTGTAATAGGAAGCAGTTTGAAAATCACTGAATACACTATGAAGTTTCTCAAATATGATTCAATGCTATTACCTCCTGCTACTCAATTGTGATCCAGGGCTGCCGAGGGAGAATTACACCAATCCAAGTCAAACAAATGCAGCAGGACAAAGCTTCCATGCTACTCAGCAGTGGAATTGAATCTGAGAGTGGTCTTTTCACTTCTAGCCTGAGGGAGATAGTAAGACTCAGTCTCCAAAAGAATGAAAAGGTCAGGGTGGAGCCAAGATAGCAGAGTAGAAAGACTCACATATGCTAGCTCTGAACCCACAGCCCCTATATTTCCTGCAAGAAGAACTCCCCACAAATTCTAGATCACTGCAAGGTGTGCAGAAACACAGGGGAAAAGATTTCCATTCCAGAGAGCCCTGGAGAGTGGTCCCCAGGGGTCCGTCACACCCTGGAAACCAGAGTCCACCCCTGTGCTGCCCTGGCCACAGCCCCAGAGGAGCAGATCCGAGCAGGTTTCAGGGACAGAACCTCCGGCAGCTGGGAAGGTCCCTCCTCCCACAGACGCTCCAGGTCAGTGAGAGAGACGTCTGGACTGGCTGAGAGGGGAGCGGGGTGTCTCCATGACTCGGACCCCCTCGGGAGGCAGCGGCAGAGGCAGTGGCAGAGGAAGTGGCAGTGGCCCCCGGGACTCCCAGACCAGCAGGCAGAAGTTCAGGGCCATTAACAAAGGTCTCTGCATGAACCCCCTGAGGGAACTGAGCCTGGGAGGTGGCCCTGCCCCCACCCAAGCACCAGAACTTAAGCTCACATTGAATAGCAGCCTCACCTGCCGCAGAAAGCCCATTTGAATCTCAGACCCCAAGCACTAACTGGGCAGATCTAGGCGGGGGTGGACAGGAATCTCAGAAGTCAAGTAACTGGCTGGGAAAATGCCCAGAAAAGGGAAGAAAAATAAGACTATAGATAGCTTCTTTGAGGGGGTACAGATGTTCCCATCTTTCAATTCTGATGATGAGGAACTATTCTTACCATCAGGGAAAAACGTGGAGGTCGGGGCCTCTGTATCCCAGACATCCCAGGGGGATGTCCGGTGGGCTCAGGCCATGGAAGAGCTCAAAAAGGATTTTGAAAAGCAAGTTAGACAGGTGGAGGAAAAACTGGGAAGAGAAATGAGAGAGATGCAAGAAAAGCATGAAAAACAGGTCAATACCTTGCTAAAGGAGACCCAAAAAAATGCCAAAGAAAATAACACCTTGAAAAATAGGCTCACTCAATTGGCAAAAGAGGTTAAAAAAGCCAATGAGGAGAAGAATGCTTTCAAAAGCAGAATGAGTCAAATGGAAAAAGAGGTTCAAAAGCTCACCGAAGAGAATAGTTCTCTCAAAATTAGAATGGAACTGATGGAGTCTAATGACTTTATGAGAAACCAAGAAATCACCAAACAAAACCAAAAGAATGAAAAATTGGAAGAGAATGTGAAATATCTCATGGGAAAAACAACTGACCTGGAAAATAGATCCAGGAGAGACAATTTAAAAATTATGGGACTACCTGAAACTCATGATCAAAAAAAGAGCCTAGACATCATCTTGCATGAAATTATCAAGGAAAACTGCCCCAATATTCCAGAACCAGAGGGCAAAATAAGTATTGAAAGAATACATTGATCACCACCTGAAAGAGATCCAAAAAGAGAAACTCCTAGGAACATTGTGGCCAAATTCCAGAACTCCCAGCTCAAGGAGAAAATCTTGCAAGCAGCTAGAAAGAAACAATTCCAGTACTGTGGAAATACTATCAGGATAACTCAAGATCTAGCAGCTTCTACATTAAGGGATCAAAGGGTGTGGAATAGGATATTCCAGAAGTCAAAGGAACTAGGACTCAAACCAAGAATCACCTACCCAGCTAAACTGAGTATAATACTTCAGGGGAAAATATGGTCTTTCAATGAAACAGAGGACTTTCAAGCATTCTTGATGAAAACACCAGAGCTGAAAAGAAAATTTGACTTTCAAACACAAGAATGATAAGAAGCATGAAAAAGTAAACAGCAAAGAGAAATCTTAAGGGACTTACCAAAAGTGAACTGTTTACATTCCTACATGGAAGGACAATATTTGTAACTCTTAAAACTTTTCAGTATCTGGGTAGTTGGTGGCATGCACACACACACACATACACACATGCACACACATACAGAGACAGAGAGCACAGAGCGAATTGAATAGGATGGGACCATATCTTAAAAGAAATTAAGGTAAATGGTGAGAGAGAAATGTAGTGGGAGGAGAGAGGGTGAAATGGAATGGGGTAAATTATCTCTCATTCAAGAGGCAAGCAGGAGACTTTTTAGTGAAGGGAAAAAGAGGAGAGCTGAGAAAAAAACAAGAAGTTTACCCTCATCACATTTGACTAAAGGAAGGAATAAAATGCACACTCATTTTGGTATGAAAACCTATCTTGCAATATAGGAAAGTGGGGGAGAAGGAGATAAGCAAGGGGGGGGATGATGGTAGGGAGGGCAATGGGAGGAGGGAGCAATTTGAAGTCAACACTCAGGGAGGGACAGGATCAAAAGACAGAATAGAAACGATGGGGGGCAGGATAGGATGGAGGGAAATACAGTTAGTCTTACACAACACGACTATTATCGAAGTCATTTGCAAAACTACACAGATAGGGCCTATATTGAATTGCCTGCCTTCCCAAAGGGAACGGGTGGGGAGGGAGGGCTGGGGAGAATTTGGAACTCAAAGTTTTAGGAACAACTGTTTAGTATTGTTGTTGCTACTAGGAAATAAGAAATACAGTTAATGAGGAATAGAAAGTCATCTGGCCCTACAGGACAAAAGAGAAGATGGGGACAAGAGAAGGGAGGGAGGATAGAAGAGAGGGCAGATTGGTGATAAGGAAAATTAGACTGCTCGGTGTATTGGGGTGGGGGGAGGGGATAAATGGGGAGAAAATTTGGAACCCAAAATTTTGTGAAAATGAATGTAAAAAGTCAAATAAATCAATTTTTTATTAGAAAAAAAAGAATGAAAAGGTCTCTGGGTATCTTATGACATAATTACCACTAGTGCAAATGTCTTCAGTATCTATTTGACCAGTTCTAGATGTGCTTTCTGTTTTTTTTAATCAGTCAACAAATATTTATTATATACCAATTAACATACTAGGCGCTTGGGTTACAAAGAGAGATGTGAAACAGTCCCAGACCTCAAGGAGTCCACATTTTATGTGTAATAAATACATAGGTACAGCAGTAGAGTTAATAAATATGTAGGATAATAAAAAGATAGATGCAGATTAATTAAAAAATAATAACAGGAAACTTTGGGAGGAAGGGTACTAGGAGCCTGGGATAGAGAGCGGGGCAAAACAGGCTTGATGTAGAATGCAATGCCTGAATTAAGTCTTGAAACAAAGAAGAGATTTAAGAGGTGGAAGAGAGGAAGGAGTATGTGACTAACTCTTTTGAATGACATGAAATACAAATGCAATGGTTTTGCCATCGTTGCTGAAAGAAACACATCTCTATAAAACCAAAACTCTATAAAACCAAAGAAATACTCTCCTGATCTCTTGGCTTTAGGTGATCTCACACCTGATTCTCTGAGGGCTTGTTTTCTCCTTAACTGTCTTTCATTGTTTGGTGTGCCTCTTTAGATGGGAAAGATGGCTTTCAGCTGAGGAAGCCTGACAATTGGGCAGAAGTCAGGATGTGTGATTCAAAAATATGAGGAGCACTCAAAGAAATCTCAACACAGTCTTTGTCTCTTGGAATCTCCAGGGTATCTTCTCTATTCCATCCCATTTGTATTCATTTCAAGCATCCTATCTAGTAATTGACTGCCTGAGGGTGTAAGTCTACTTACACATGTATATTTTATAGGTTTTGTTTTCAAATACATACACACATGTATATTAGAAATGTGATATGCAAATATATACATGCATATGTGTGTACATATATACATATGTCTGTGTATGTGTGTTTATGTGTGTGTATACACTCACGCACAGAATTTATACCAAGTTGCCAGATAACACCAGAGATCTACCCTGCAGGAACTCTGGAGTAATAAAAGAGCAGATGTTGAAAAAAAGAAATAAAAAGGGAGTGATCTCTCAAGCCAAGGTTTATAACTGTGCTATTTAAGTCCAAACTAGGCTTTACTCAAACAATGAGGACCTAGTATCCTGAGGCTTGTATTAATGTTGCCCAAACTCCCCACCAACAATAGCTTAGTAGTTCAGAGCATCGGTTCCTCCAGGAAAGGATTTGGATATTGTTCACAGGTTAAGTTGTATATAAAGTATCATCCCCAGGTTGTTTTCTTCTAGAATGGAGGAGAAACTGGGACTAGTCAAATGATTCAGGCAGAAGTTTTCTTGCTGTGTAAATGAATTAATATTCACAGCAAGAAGGCAGCAGCCATGGAAGTTTACTAAGGGGAAATTGGAAATTTTCATGGGTCTCATCCAGTCTCTTGATTGCTAATCTGTTAGTCACATTCATTTGAGGCCCTCACTGTCACTTGGTGTCCCTAAGAGGAGACTAGGGTACAAAGGTGAGGAATAGTTCTTCCTAGATCACACTGAGAAACAAAGGAGTTGAGTGCTATAGTAAAAAGACCATTGGACCTAGAGCCGAATGAGACCTGGATCAGAAATTGTGTTTTGACACTAGCTAACTGTGTGACTCTACAGAAGTCACAACACTCCTCTGAGTCTAAATTTTCTTCTCTGAAGAAAGGGCACAATATAGGTGTGCTATGTATGGTATTTCAGGGTGTCCTTGAGATCAAAACTATCTTCAGAGTAATATGAGGTGTTTTAATTTCCATCAGGACAAATATTGATAGATGTAACCATATAAGAAAATCTCTTGGCTGAGTGAGGGGTGTTCCACACTAATTTTTAAAAGGGTAAAGGTGTCCTGAGACAAAAAAGTTTAAGAACCACTGGACAAGTCTGTGACTTCTCCTCTCCCGTCTCACCACCAGCACTGGCAACGTGGCTGCTGCTTTCCCCACAGCGTCTAAGAGTCATCCAAAGGCCCTTGACAGACTGTTTCCTCTTAATACTCATAAGCTTCTACTGGCATACTTCCAACTATGGTTATCAGTTGATATCAGCTAGTCAGCTAAACTTAATTAGCTTTCAGAAAGGTTTTTTGTTATGTTTTGTTTTTGCTAAGCAGTATAGTTTATACAAAATATTCTACTCCCTCCCTTCCCTGTCTCATCCCTCGCCATAAAAAAAAAATCCGCTATAATCTCCCACAAGTGTGTGTTTGTCCTTCATTGCTGAAGAAGACCATGCCATCAGAGAAATAATGACATGACTTGCACTTGATTTTGCTTTGAGTGAGGGCTGTGCAGGTCACCAGCCTCACTTCTCCTCTAGAGCCATCTGAATCCAGTGACCTGATATTCGTTAGGATGACTGGAGATGACCCAAGATGAGGCAATTGGGGTTAAGTGACTTGCCCAAGGTCATACAGCTAGTGAGTGTCAAGTGTCTGAGGTGAGATTTGAACTCAGGTCCTCCTGACTCCTACACTGGTGCTCTATCCACTGCACCACTTAGCTGCCCCTCTCCCATGAGTAGAGTTCAGGGAATGGCAAAAGGGTAACTCATAGCTCCTGGTTGCTCTAAGTCCTTTCTCCTCCTTTATTGGGTATTCATGAAGTTCCCCTTAGGTATAGGTTAGCTTTTCTTTTAAGTCCCTTGTAAGAGGCAGCTAGTGGCACAGTAGACAGTTTTGGACTTGGAATCAGGAAGATCTGAATTCAGATTCATATCTGACCTCATGTCCTAGCTGTGTGATTCTAGGCAAGTCACTTTAACCTATAATCATTTAGGTTGATCAACCATAAAATGGGGATAATAATAGCACCTACTTCACAGGGTTGTTATAAGGATCAAATGAGACAATATTTGTGAAAGTGCTTAGCACAGCATCTGACACATCATAGAAACCAGAATTTGCCTTTCTGAATCAAGTCGAATTTGATCAAGTCTGAAAACTTGCTAGCTGCTGCTATTCTAGGGATGATATTAGAATGATGATGGGAAATCTGAAAGAGCAATGCAGAAGAACCTGAAGCTTTGGCAATCCTCTTTACTCCCCAACCCAGGAATAGAGTCCAACTTTTAGATGAAGTTCAAAATCAAAAACTAGGGTGGAAAAATGAGCAAAAACTAAAAGCTACGTAGATTATAGGGAAGAACAAGACACAAACTCAGAAGACAGTGAAGTAAAAAATAGCTACAAGCACAGACTCAAAGGAACAAAGTGAATTGGACACAAGTCCAACAGGAATTTCTGGAAGAGATAAAAAATTTTTTCAAAAACAAATAAGAGTGGCAGAGGTAAAACAGGCAAAGAAATGTAAGCAAAGGAAGAAAATTATGAAAAGATAATTAACAACCTGGTAAAAGAGGCACAAAAATACTGAAGAAAATAACACCTTAAAAAACAGACCAGCCAAATGGGAAAAGAAGTACAAAACTTCACTGATGAAAATAACTTTAAAAAGTGGAATTGGATAAATGGGAAATAAAGTACAAAACTCGCTGAAGAAAATAATTACTTAAAAATTAGAACTGAGCAAATGGAAGTTAATGACTCCATGAGATATCAAGAAACAAACAAAAAAAACACATCAGAAGAAAAAAAGATTGAAGGAAATGTGAAATAACACAGTGAAAATACAAATAACGTGGAAAATAGATCAAGAAGTAAATTAAGAATCATTGAACTACTCCAAAAGCCATGATCAAAGAAAGCACCTAGACACCATGATTCAAAAATCTTTATAGGAAAATTGTCTTGATATCCTAGAACTGGAGGGCAAAATAGAAATGGAAAGAATCCATCCATCAGTACCTGAAAGAGGTCCCCAAATAAAAATTTCCAGGAATATTCTAGTCAAATTCCAAATCTGAGAAAATACTTCAAGTAAAGAGAAAGGAACTATTCCAATATAATGGAGTCACAGTCAGGATCACACAAAATTTAGCAATTTTCACCAAAGGAGCAAACAGCTTGGAATATGATATTTTTGAAAGCAAAGGAGTTAGGATTACAACCAAGAATAATTTATCCATCAAATCTGATTATAATCATTCAGGGGGAAAATGGATATTTAATGAATTTGGGGACTTTCAAGCATTACTGATGAAAATTCCAGAGCTGAATAGAAAATTTGACTCTCAAATATGAGACTCAAGAGAAGCCTAAAAAGGTAAACATGAAGAAGAAACATGAAGGACTCATTAAGGTTAAACTGTTTACCTTTCTACATTAGAAGATGATAAATATAACTTCTAAGAAATTTATACTATTTAAGGCAGTCAGAAGAATTCTATATAGAAATGACTTCAAGCCTAGTACTCTATCCACTATGCCACCAATCCACTTTTGCCCCTAGAGCAAAAATAGACCTAATTGAAAAAACATCAGCAAGGAAATTATATCTTGTTACAAGGCATCAGATAATGAAGCAATATCAACACTAAACTTACATGTACCAAATGATATAACATCCAAGTTCTTAAAGTAAGTTAAATGAATTATCAGAGGAATTAGTGAATTATGAGGAAATAGACACTAAAACTATATTAGTGAGGAGATTCAATTTTCCCCTCTCTAGCTCCTTGGAACCTCACAAGGTACTCCTCCAGACAAAGGGGAACAAATGAGGAGACCTGGCTAAGACTGTAACCAAGACCTCTTTTTTGTCTGGAGGTGATTCCTCCTCTGGAATTTTACTAGAAAGACATCATTTCTCCATCCTCTCAAATGAGTCAAGTTCTAATTATCATGATAATCTATAAATGATCTTGAGCCTATCTGAACAGGTCACTCCAGTTCAAAGGAATTTTCCCCCTTAGTCTATCACTGATTGATTGACCAAGGATATTTTCACTTATTTTAAGTGAGTTGGGATGGTTTGATCAATTTACTCCATCACTCCATCTTTATATAAAGAACAGGAAATAGGACCAGATGGTTAAGCAATTATCCAGGTCCAGGCTAACATGGGGAGTAAATAGTAAGGATATTTAGACTTATGATTCCTAGCTTTCCCCCCCACTATACCATATTTCCTCCCTTCATGTACTATGCTCCCACTCTCCAACCTGTTAATGGAATCTCATTATTGTGCTCACTTGTAACAATTTTTCCCCATGGAAAAAGTAGAGACCACAGTTCCAGTTCAATCCCTTTAGCTCACACAACCTTTGATTTTCTCTACTTGGCTTTCTAACTCAGAACCAGTGACTTCTGAAGAAATGAAAGGAACATAAAAGGGCATTTCACCACCTGGAGGTCATCATGAACCTATTTCCTTCTTTGCCTTTGCTAGATCTCTTGATAAAATAGAATCTATTAAAAAACCAAACAAACAAACAAAATGGATAAATAGAACCAGATGGCATGGGGTATAATGGAAAGAACATTGGCACAACAATCAGAGACCTGGTTCTTGCCACAGCTCAGTCATTTGCCACCTGTGTGACTTTGGGTAAGTCACTAAAGCTGACTGAGCCTCATTTTCCTCATCTATAAAATGATGTATCTAGGTGGCAGAATAGATAGAACCCTAGACCTGGAGTCAGCAAGATTGGAGCTCAATTATGTTCTCAGATACTAGCTGTGTGACCCTGGGCAAGTCATTTAGCCACTGTCTGCCTCAGTTTCCTCATCTCCCAGGGCTGCTGTGAAAACCAAATATTTGTATAATGCTTAGTATAGAACCTGGCACATAGTAGGTATTTAATAACTGTTTGCTAAAAATAATAAATGATTTTTTTAAAGTTCCCTTCTAACTTGAAATCTGTGATTATCCATGTCTATGATCTCTTTGGCTCTTAGTTTTCTCCTCTGTACAATGAGAGCATTTGTCTAGATCAGGAAATCTGGGAAATGGATTTTTTTATTTTGATAACTATTTCAATACAATTTGTTTCCTTTATAATCTCTCTATTTTATAGCATTTATATTATAGTATTTTATTTTACATAATAGCATTATTCTGAGAGGGGGTTCATAGGTTTCATCAGACTTCTAAATGTATGTTGACATTATAAAAATTGTTAAGAACTCCTGGTCTGGATCGTCTATAAAATCCCTCCAGCTCTAAAATTCCATGATTTATGATTTGAAGAGACACTCATTGCCAGAAGAAAGGCAGACAGAATAGTGTAAACAGGGGCTAGAATCCAGTAAATGATTGTGAATAAATGACATGAAGGAATAATCCCTCCAGCCAGTGGGCATCTGTGAAAAAGAAAAGAAGGAAGCAGACATAGTCCAAAGACACCTGGAGTAAGGGTTGGATGATTTGGGTTCTGGCATTAACTAGTTATTTGAATGGTGGTGTTTATTGACCTAGGAATCTGTCTAGAAAGGGAAGCCTTTAATATGTAAAATGAACTCTAGGTAGGATGGTACTTGTCATGGACATTATGTGATTGCTAAAAGAGACTAGACCCAGAAGATAATAGAGAAATAGAGGCAGAGATAGCACTTACTGAAGGGCAAAAATAGCCTTAGCAATTGTTGAATGAATGAATGAATGGATGGACATGTAGGTACACTAAGGAGGGCAGAGAGACAGGTAGGGGCCAGAATATGACCTGCAGGAGTGAGGCAAGATAGTCTTGAGCCCAGAGAAGGAATAGTCAGGGGTCAAATAAGGAAATGACTTCCTTATCTAGAAAGCCAAAAACCAAGGAAAGAATGCTGGGGTGGCTGAATTCAAGTCAATTAAAACAAACAAATAAAAAAATACATTTGATGATGAAGATACAAAGACAAAAATAAAGGAAACAGTTCTTGCTCCAAAGGAACTTTCATTCATTACATGTAAACAGATAAATAATTACAAAGAATATACAACAAAAAACAAAGTACAGCTAGGTTTCCATCAATTTGAATAAAGAATCCTAAGAAAGGTGGTATTACTTGAATTTGAACTGCATATTTCCTTTGGGCTCAAATCAACGACCCTATTCTACATAATTATAACTTCAAATAGTGTAAATTTAAATATACAAAGACCCCATTCACAGGATTCATTATTCTCACTAATTGGATTTAGTGGTAATTTCAAGATGGAAAGAATATAAATACCTAGGATGATTTGGAAAGATACGCAAGCATATACCCCACCACCTTCAGATGTTATTCGAGCCATTTTGAGGGAAGTTAGGGATTCCAAAAGATAGAAATGAGAAGGTAAAACATTCTTGAAATGAGAGATCACCTGTGTAAAAGCAGAGAGGCAGAAGAGAGTCAACAAACATTTATTAGCACTATGTGCCAGGCAGTGTTGAGTAAAGGAAATACACAGTCCCTCCTTTGAAGGAGTTTACATTCTAGTGAGAGAGACAATATATAATCAACTATATACTTGTACAAGATAGACAGTTATCCCTTCCATATCTCAGGGGGATAGGGCTGAGGTACCCCTATGATCTGGAAAATCTACATAAATTTTTTTGGTTCTTCTTTTATACCAGGAAAGACTTCTTAATTATTATGGTATTAAAAGACAAATATATTGATATTATATTATATTATACATATGTTTTACACATTTCTGAGTTCCAAACTTTTTCTGTATCTGCTGGTCTTTGCATGTCCTCTATGATTTCCACAAAACTGCTGAAAAATTCCCATCTGATTTCTTATGCCGACCCACAAAAATATATTGAAACTGCAATGGGGAAAGTCACAATGTGAAAGTAACTATACAGAATAAATGGTAAAAAAAAAAAAAAAAACCAAAAACAAAACAAAAAAAAAAACTTGGAGGGGAAGCATTAGGAGGTTGGGAGTTGGGAGGGAAAGAAAGACCTAAGTGGGAAGGAAGTCAAAGGGGAAGTGAAGAACATTGCAGGCATGAAAGAAAGTCTGTGAAAAGACATGGAGTAGGTAGGAGATGGAGTATTATGTTTAAGGAAGAGCAAGACAGAATGTCATATGGGGGAATGGTTCATATACCATGACTGGAATGTAGAATGCCAGGGAATGATATGAAGTAAGACTGGAAAGATGGGGGCTGAATTATGAATGGTGCTAAATGCCAGGCTGAAGATTTTGAATTTTATTCTAGAGAGCCACTGAAGGTCTTTCAGTGGGGAGCTGAGAGGAGAGGAGGGGGAAATGGTCAGATCTATGTTTTAGGAATATCAATTTGGCAGTTTTGTGGAGGAGGCAGGGATGTGATGGTAGGTAAGTGAAACCAAAAAACTGGCACAGACTTTGGTTTTTTAAAATTTTATTGTTTCTCAATTACATGTAAAAACAGCTTTAACATCATTTTCTCAAATGTTGAGTTCCAAATTCTCTCTTCTTCCCCTCCATTGAGAAGGCAAGTAATTTGACATACATCCATGTGTAGTCATGCAAAACAAGCTGCCATGTAATTCATGTTGTGAAAGAAAACACAGACAAAAACAAGAAGAATAAAGAAAGTAAAGAACAAGTGTCTTTGATCTGCATTCAGGCTCCATTAGTTTTCTGTGGAGATGGACAGTACTTCCATCTTAAGTCCTTGAAAATTGTCTGAGATCGTTGAATTGCTGAGAATAGCTAAATCATTCACAGTGTATCATCATGCAATACTGCTTTACCATGTACAATGTTCTCCTGGTCCTGTTCATTTCACTTTGCATCATTTCATGTAAATCTCTCCAGATGTTTTTGAGAGTATCCTGGCATAGAGTTTGTATAACAGGTTCCATTTGGCTAACCATGCAATGAAAAGGAAGTCCTTTGATTGACTGTCCAAAAGACCTGTCAGCATTAGCCACTTCTACTCTTACTTCAATCGCTGGTGGCAGATTATTTCACTCATATCATCCTATGTCCACCTGTAAAAGAAAAAGCTGTGACATCTTTTCTTCTTTTGAGAATAGATGAAATGACCTGGTGAAAGGACCTTGATCTTTGGACTCTGCCTTTTTTTTTTTTTTTTTTTTTTTTTTTTTTTGCTTCTAGGTGAAGGTAATGGAAACATCATGACCTTGTGAATTGGAAAGTTTGAGAGGACACCTTGGCATTCACAGGTATGCAACCTATGTAGCATTAATGCCCTTAGAATTAAGGAGTGACTTTTGGGAGTGATATTCAAGACTCAGATCAGTGATAGCTGAGAATAGGGCTCATCCAGCAATCATGCCACATCCAGAAATGAACTTGGTGGGACTAATGCTATATGGGAACTGAGTTTGAGAGAGTGAGGTTTCTTAGGGGAAAATATACACTTCAAGATGTTGAGGGCGGAGTCAAGATGGCAGAGTAGAAAGATTCACATATGCTAGCTCTGAACCCACAGCCCATGGATTTAATGTAAGAAGAGCTCCCCACAGGTTCTGGATCACTGCAGGGTGTGCAGAAACACAGTGGAAGAGATTTCCGTTCCAGAGAGCCCTGGAGAGCCATCCCCAGGGTCCATCACGCCCCAGAAAGTGGAGCCCACCCCAGTGCTGCCCTGGCCGGGTGGCCCCAAAGGAGCAGATCGGAGCAGGCTTCAGGGATGGAACCTGTGGCAGCCGGGAAGGTCCCTCCACCCACAGATGCTACAGGTCAGTGAGAGACACATCTAGGCTGGATGAGAGGGGAGCGGGGTGTCTCCGTGGCTCGGGCCCCCTTGGGAGGAAGCGGTGGAGGCAGGGGCAGGAAGCAGGGGAGGCAGAGATGGGGGCGGCCCAGGATTCCCCAAGCAGCAGGCAGGCAGAACTTCAGGTCTCTGCATAAACCCCCTGAGGGGGCTGAGCCTGGGAGCCGGCCCTGTCCCACCTGCTCCATCACTGAAGCCTTCTGCATAAAGCCCCTGAGGGAACTGAGCCTGGGAGGCAGCCCTGCTCCCTCCGCAGCACCAGAACTAAAGCTCACACTGATTAGCAGCCGCGCCTGCCGCGGATAGCCCATTTGAATCTCAGACCCCAAGCACTAGCTGGGTGGATCTAGGCAGGGGTGGACAGGAATCTCAGAAGTCAAGTAACTGGGTGGGAAAATGCCCAGAAAAGGGAAGAAAAATAAGACTATAGAGAGCTTTTTTGAGCAGGTGCAAATGTTCCTGCCATTCAGTTCTGATGACGAGGAAATATTCTTGCCATCAGGGAAAGACGTGGAGGGAGGGGCCTCGGTACCCCAGACATCCCAGGGGGATGTCGGGTGGGCTCAGGCCTTGGAAGAGCTCAAAAAGGATTTTGAAAAGCAAGTTAGACAGGTGGAGGAAAAACTGGGAAGAGAAATGAGAAAGATGCAAGAAAAGTATGAAAAACGGGTCAATACCTTGCTAAAGGAGACCCAAAAAAATGCTAAAGAAAATAGCACCTTGAAAAATAGGCTCACTCAATTGGCAAAAGAGGTTCATAAAGCCAATGAGGAGAAGAATGCTTTCAAAAGCAGAATGAGCCAAATGGAAAAAGAGGCTCAAAAGCTCCCCGAAGAGAATAGTTCTCTCAAAATTAGAATGGAACAGATCAAGTCTAATGACTTTCTGAGAAACCAAGAAATCACCAAACAAAACCAAAAGAATGAAAAAATGGAAGAGAATGTGAAATATCTCATGGGAAAAACAACTGACCTGGAAAATAGATCCAGGAGAGACAATTTAAAAATTATGGGACTACCTGAAAGCCATGATCAAAAAAAGAGCCTAGATATCATCTTCCACGAAATTGTCGAGGAAAACTGCCCTGACATTCTAGAACTAGAGGGCAAAATAAGTATTGAAAGAATCCATCGATCACCACCTGAAAGAGATCCAAAAAGAGAAACTCCTAGGAACATTGTGGCCAAATTCCAGAACTCCCAGGTCAAGGAGAAAATCTTGCAAGCAGCTAGAAAGAAACAATTCCAATACTGTGGATCACAGTATCAATATCACAATATCAATCAGGATAACTCAAGATCTAGCAGCTTCTACATTAAGGGATTGAAGGGCGTGGAATAGGATATTCCAGAAGTCAAAGGAGCTAGGACTCAAACCAAGAATCACCTACCCAGCAAAACTGAGTATAATACTTCAGGGGAAGATATGGTCTTTCAATGAAACAGAGGACTTTCAAGCATTCTTGATGAAAAGACCACAGCTGAAAAGAAAATTTGACTTTCAAACACAAGAATGAGAAGAAGCATGAAAAAGTAAACAGCAAAGAGAAGTCATAAGGGACTTACCAAAAGTGAACTGTTTACATTCCTACATGGAAGGACAATATTTGTAACTCTTAAAACTTTTCAGTATCTGGGTAGTTGGTGGGATCACACACACACATGTACATGCATGCACACACACACACATACACACATGCACACACATACAGAGAAAGAGAGCACAGAGTGAAGTGAATAGGATGGGACCATATCTTAAAAGAAATTAAGGTAAATGGTGAGAGAGAAAGGTAGGGGGAGGAAAGAGGGTGAAATGGAATGAGGTAAATTATATGTCATTTAAGAGGCAAGCAGGAGACCTTTTAGTGGAGGGAAAAAGAGGAGAGTTGAGAAAAAAAACAAGAAGTTTACCCTCATCACATTTGACTAAAGGAAGGAATAAAATGCACACTCATTTTGGTATGAAAATCTATCTTACAGTACAGGAAAGTAGGGGAGGAGATAAGCAAGGGGGGGGATGATGGAAGGGAGGGCAATAGGAGGAGGGAGCAATTTGAAGTCAACACTCAGGGAGGGACAGGATCAAAAGACAGAATAGAAACAATGAGGGGCAGGATAGGATGGAGGGTAATTCAGTTAGTCTTACACAACACGACTATTATGGAAGTCATTTGCAAAACTACACAGATAGGGCCTATATTGAATTGCCTGCCTTCCCAAAGGGAATGGGTGGGGAGGGAGGGATGGGGAGAATTTGGAACTCAAGTTTTAGGAACAACTGTTTAGTATTGTTGTTGCTACTAGGAAAGAAGACATACAGTTAATGAGGAATAGAAAGTCATCTGGCCCTACAGGACAAAAGAGAAGATAGGGACAAGAGAAGGGAGGGAGGAGAAGAGAGGGCAGATTGGAGATAGGGAAAATTAGATTGCTTGGTGTATTGGGGTGGGGGGAGGAGAGAAAAGGGAAGAAAAAATTGGAACCCAAAATTTTGTGAAAATGAATGTAAAAAGTTAAATAAATAAATTTTTAAAAAAAGATGTTGAGAGGAAGTGCTTGTACTTTGTTTTTGTCATGTCTTTGAATTAAATATTTCATTGTAAAAGTTATTAATTTTAGAAAAGTTACATATGACAGACCTTTGGAGTAAATGGAAAGATGGTTTAAAGGAGTGTACCTTTTTCTTGGCATCTTCACAAAAACTGGCCATGTTTTACTGCATAAAACCTCAAAACCAAGTGCAGAAAAGCAGAAATAGTAAATGCACATTTTTAATATCATAATGTAATAAAAATTACATTCAATAAAGGGCTGCGGAGCATAGGATAAACATTTATTGTTAACTAAATAATCTAATCCTGAAAATGAATGGGTCAAAGAACAAATCATAAAAGAGCCAATAATTTCATTAAAAACAATGACAACAATGAGACAATATACTACAATTTGTGGGATGCAGTCAAAGCAATATTTAGGGGAAATTTTATATATCTAAATATTCACATCAATGAAAGAGAGAAATATCACGTCAGCGAACTGCAAATGCAAGTAAAAAATTAGAAAGGAAGCAAATTAAAGTTCCCAATTAAACATCAAAATGGAAGTCCTGAAAATCAAAAGAGAGATTAATAAAATAAAATAACCCTTTGAATTAAAAAATAAAATTAGGAGCTGTTTTTATGAAAAAAAATAGACAAGTCTGTGGTTAATCCAATTTTTAAAAAAAGAGATAAGAAAACCAAATTTTGAATACTAAAAAAAGAAAAGGGTGAATGTATCACAATAAAGATAAAATTAAATTAGGAGTTATTTTGCCTAATTATATTCCATTAAAACTGAAAATCTTAGTGAAATGGATGACTATAGGCAAAAATATTAATTCTCCAGATTTGCAGAAGAGGAGATAGAATTCTTGAACACTTCTATGTTAGAAAAAGAAATCAAACAGGGCACAAATGAGCTCCCTAAGAAAAAAGTCCCCGGGATCAAATTATTTACAAGTGAATACTACAAGACAGTTAAGGAACAATTAATCCCAATACAATATAAACTATTTGAAAAACTAGGTAAAGGAATTCCTTTTATGACACAAATATGGTTTTGATCCTAAACCAGAGAGAGTAAAAACAAAGAAAGAAAACTATTGACCAATTTCCCTAATGAATATTTGCAAACTTTTTAAATAAAGTAATACCAAGGAGATTATAGCAATATGTCACAAAGATCATAGACTGTAACCAAGTAAGATTTTACAACAGAAATGAAAGGCTGAAATAGGAAAGCTATAAGCATAATTGACTCCATCAATAATAAAACCAACAAAAATCACATGATTATCTCATAAATACAGAAAAAGCTTTTGACAAAATACAACACTTATTCCTACTAAAAACACTAGACAGCATTGGAATAAATGGAGCCTTTATTAAAATGATAAGTACTATTTAAAACCAAGAGTGAGTCATTTGTAATGGAAATAAACTAGAAGCTGTCCCAATAAAATCAAGGGTGAAACAAGGATGTCTATTATCACTGCTATTATTCAAAGTTGTATTGGAAATACTAGATATAGTAATAAAACCAGAAAAAGAAATAGAAGGACTTAGAACAGGCACTGAGAAAACAAGACTATTACTTTGCAGCTTATATGACTGTATACTTTGAGAACTCTATAGAATCAAATAAAAAACTAGTTGAAACAATTAACAGCTTTAGCAAAGTTGTAGGATATAAAATAAACCTTTATAAATCATCCCACCATATACAGCAAGATGAGATTGAAAGTGAAATTCCATTTAAAATAACTTTAGACTTTATGAAATATTTGGGAGTCTACCTGCCAAGACAAACCTAACAACTATATGAAGGTAAGTACAAAACACTTTTCACATAAATAAAGACAGCTCTAAACAACTGGAGAAATATAGGTATCGTCTAAGTCAATATAATAAAACAATTCTACCTAAATTAACTTACTTATTCAAGTAAATTATCAATTAAACTACAAGAATTATTTTATAGAACTAGAAAAACAATGACAAAAATAATCTAGGACAAAACTTCAAGAATATCAAGGGAATAAGTGAAAAAAAATGTGGATAAAGTTGACCTAGCAGCACCAGATTTCAAACTATATTACAAGGTGGTAATCATCAAAACAATCTGGTACTTGCTAAGAAATAGAGTGGTAGATAGTGGAACAGGTTAATACATAATAGCAAATGACCATAGCAATGTAGTGTTAAACCCAAAGATCCAACCTTTTGGGGCAACTCACCACTTAACAAAAATTGCTGGGAAAAATGGAGAGCACTTGGATAGAAACTAAGCATAGACCAACATCTCACAACATATGCTAAGATAAGGTCAAAAGTACATGCTTTAGATATCATCAGTGATATCATAAGCAGATTAGGAGAATATGCAAATTTTTGCCTGTCAGATCTATGGGAAAAGGAAGAGTTTATGACTAAAGATGAGATGGAGAGGATAGTGGAGGTAAAATGAATAATTTTGATTGCATGAAACTAAAAAGATTTTACAGAAACAAAACCAATGTGGCCAAAATTATAAGGAAAGCAGGAAACTGGGGGGGAAATTTGCAACAAGTTTCTTTGATAAAAGTCTTATTTCTCAAATATATGAGGAGCCTGGGCAAATTTGTAAAAACAAGAGCCACTCCCCAAATTGATAAATGGTCAAAGGATATAAACAGGTAGTTTTCAGAAGATGAAATCAGAGCTATGTACAGTCATATGAAAAAATGCTATAATTCACTATCGATTAGAAAAATACAAATTAAAGCAACTCTGAAGTACTAACCCATAACTATTAGTTTGGCAAATATGACAGAAAAGTAAAATAATAAATTCTGGAAGGGATGTGAAAAAATAGGGACATTAATGTCCTGCTGGTGAACTTATGAAGTGGTCCGACCACACTAGGGAACAATTGGCTACTATGCCCAAAGGGTTATAAAACAAAGCCTACCCTTTGACCCAACAATATTGTTGCTAGTTTTGTATCTCAAAGACGTTGGAGAAAAAGGAAAAGGACCTATTTGTCAAAAATATTTTTTTTGGGTGGCAGAGAATTAGAAATTTGAAGGATACCCATTAAATGGGGAATTGCTAACTAAATTGTGGTTTGTGATTGTGATGGAATACCGTTGTGCTATAAGAAATGATAAGCAGGATATTTCCGAAAAACTTTGGGAAAACTTACATGAACTGATGAAAAGTGAAGTGAACAGAACCAGGAGAGCATTGTACACAATGACAGCAATATTGTAACAATGATCAACTGTGAAAGATTTAGCTACACTCATCAACATAATAACCCAAGACAATTTCAAAGGACTCATGATGAAAAATGTAATCCACTTCAGAGAGAAATCTGATGTACTCTGTCTGCAAATTGAATTCTTTTTTACTTTCTTTATGTTTCTTGCTTTTCATTGTTATTATTAGTATTTGCAACATAGCTAATACAGAAATATGTTTTGCATGACTTCATACGTATATCTCGTTGCTTTGCCTTCTCAGCGAATGGAGGAGGTGCCATAGGGAAGGAGAGAATTCGAAACTCAAAATTTACAAAAATTAACTTTAAAGATAAGTAAACATTTTTTTTTAAAAGAATGGATTGTATACTTGCTTAAGAGACAGTAGGGCATAGGAAGGAGTTGAGAACCATCTTGTTCCAACCATCTGAGAAGATAGAAATCTAAACTGAATAATAGCAATAACTCACATTTACATAACAGTAGCATTATACAATGCTTTAACATTTGCAAAGCACTTTACGTATCTTCTCTCATGTAATACTTAAATTAACTCTAGGAACTAAGTGTTATCATTATCCTCTTTTTACACAGAGGCTGAGACAGATAAAACTAATTATTTTGGGGAATGATTTGACCTCAGTCAAGTCTTCTTGACTCCAAGTCCTATACTATTCACTATGCCTCCAAGTTTTCTCATGGTATCATAAGCTTGATAGTGTGTTTTCTTTACACTGATCCTGTAAGGTAGGTAACGCTGTCATTTCCATTTTACAGATGAAGAGACAAAGTAGTAGAAGGCCTGAGCTTGAACCCTGACTTACACATTTGAAGCCCTGAGACCCTGGGCAAGTCACTTAACTTTACTCAGCCTCAGTTATCAGTAAAGTGGGGATAATGATAACACTTTTCTCCCAGGTTTGTAGAGAGGATCAAAGAAAAGAATATATGCCAAGGTGTGCTTTGCAAACCTTAAAGTGATATACAAATGTTAGCAATTAGCATTATTAAGAGACTTACCTGGGGTAAAATATCCCTTAAGTCCTAGGGCCAATCCCAAGGCTTGCTCTTTCTATGCTACTTCTGAGTCTAGAGGTACCCTGGACAGAGCTATTGTACCTGTGGAATGTTTAATAATAGGATGCTGCTGGTGAAGGACTCGTTTAGTGCCAGGAACTTCCTGGGAAGAGAACCACAGAATCCTTGGTGGCCTGAATGGAAAACAATAAAGTGACTCATCACAAAGCTCCCTCTTGTTCTGCTGCCACAGTAATGAATGGAGCTCCTGAGGCTCAGAGCAGACTTCTTCTTTGAGTAACTCCACCATTCAAATCTAGGGCATTGTTTAGAGATCCTTGGAACAACCAGGAGGGCATCCTGAGGATTCTGTTTCTCCTTCTGCCAGGGTGTCTTACATTAATACTGTGCAATAGTCTTACATGGATAGCTCCCTCTGTGAGAGATGGAAGGGGTGTTTGATAGAAGGGAAAAGTGAGGCACTGGAGAAAATGACTTTAGTGGAGACTTTGACTGAGAGGAACAATTCTAATCTCAC
Source organism: Bettongia penicillata ogilbyi (assembly GCA_023548195.1). Lineage (NCBI taxonomy): Eukaryota > Metazoa > Chordata > Mammalia > Diprotodontia > Potoroidae > Bettongia > Bettongia penicillata. Next base: position 2,244,889 of record JAJHZJ010000560.1, on the reverse strand, counting down.
CTCTTCCAGAAGTTCCTTCCTGATTAATTTTCTCCCATTTTTGTTCATTTAATTTTTGTGTTGCTTCTTACCCTGTTGACATGTCGCTTGGATGAAGTTTTGCTGTGGGTTTGTTTCAGGGGTATGCTGAAGCCCATACCAAGGAGTCAGCTGAAGAGATCGTTAAATTTTCAGTGTAAGCATTTTTACACCTCTGAAATTGACCCACAGTACAAATCAGGGCAGCTAGGTGCACAGTAGATAGAGCATCAGGCCTACAGTCAAAAAGACCAGAGTTCAAATCTGATCCCAGACAGTTAGTAGTAGCTATGCGATCCTGGGGGAGTCATTTAACCCTGTTTGTCTCAGTTTTCCCATTTGTAAAATGAATTTCAAGTCATTCTAATATTTACCAAGAAAACACCAAATGGGGTCACAAACAGACGTGACCGAACAACAACCAATCAAGGCTTGATTTATTTTCTTTGTGATTATCTAAACAAGAAAGTAATGAAGAAAATATAAATGATGTGGATTAAATTTAAAAGTGTGCCCTGCAAACATGTTTTTTTGAGAGGTGGTTGTTAAATATTAATTGCAATACCCTTGTTTTTTACCCCCCCCCTTACTTTTAACTAGTTTCTTTCCTCATCCTCAATAGGATGTCAGATTGTCAGAGTTGGAAGGTATTATGGAGGCCACTTGGTCTCACCTGTCCCTGAACCACCAATAAGGAGTCATTTAGACCTTGATTACAAAGGAAAACTCTTATCTCCTGAGAAAATCTATTCCACTTCTGGGTATATTTAATTTTCAGGAAATTTAGGGCACAAAGTAGAAACAATCAATTCCTAGGCTTTCTGACTCGACAGATTTAACCACCATGTCTCAACTGCCTCTTGCCTCTTTTCCCAGAGGTAAAAATCTTCCTGTAACTCCTATTTTGGGGAAGGGCCCTTATTCTTTGGACTTAGCCATCATGCCCCACTCTGATATATTTTTCCTTCCCCTTAAGTTTTTCAGCTTCTCTTTAATGGGTTTCTTCTTCTATTAGAAAGTAAGATCCTTGAGGGCAAGGTGTATCTTTCTTTTTCCTTGTAATTTTATCCCACAAGGCAAGTATTCATATTAAGGTCAGAAGAAGTGATGCAAAGACACACTCAAGATTTCTCTGAAGAATTTTGGAACTGATTGCATGACCTGGAAGACGTTGGCAAAGGACTGCCCAAAGATGTTATACTTGCATCAAAGAAGGCATTGTGTTCCATGAGCAAAGCAAAATTGGAGTAACTCAAAAAAAATACGCCAGATTCACAAATTTAGAGAATCCATCCAAAATGTTCACATGGACTATTTGTACCTGACCTTTGGTAGAGCATTCCAAGCTCATACTGGTCTGATCAGCCATAGTCGGACGCACTTGACTCCAGTGATGTCATTTTGGTCCTCTCCAAGATCAACATTTCCCCCACTATTTCCTGTAGTCCCTGACACAGAGTTAGCCTTTAATAATTGTTTGATTGTTAAATTGAGTGTGTTAACCTGAAAACTTGGTTAAAGAAAAGGCAACAGGCTAAATGCATACATTTTATGATTTAATTAATTAAACAATTCCCAATAAAGAAAACGGCAACATAATGCATTATGGAGCCAGGAAAATGTTCTGGCTGCCTCAGTACAGAAACTGACTGCCTTAAGTACATTTTGTCATGAGGAAGGAGTTCTCTTAGATAAACACATTGTAAACAAAGTGGCATCAATTGGGTTTAATGATCCCAGGCTATGGGCATCTTCCTTCCATAGCATGCCTTTGTGATTTAAGATAAGGAAAAGTCCCATCATCCAGATTACAGATATCCTGTCCTAAACAGGCCTTTGAAGTTGTGGTATATCTTAACAGAGTTGACAAAGCTGAAGTTACAACTCAAGGTACCTGCATTTTTCTCTTATCACTAGGATGCTAGAAGAAGGGTCTGATAAGGAAGTCCCATTTGCTTGACAAAAGGCATTCTCTCAGCAAAGGAGACTTAGGTCCAGGCTCTTCTTAATTCAATCTTTTGGCCCTTGTTAAAGTCTAAAATTTATATTAAATATTATCAAGTGCTACACAATTAGTAGGGTCAGGACACAGGTACTTTGACTAAGACCATGGCTTCTCCCACACACCTTCCCTGCAATGTGATGCTGCAGAATCTAGCTTTTCTCTACTTCAATTAAAATTCATTTCTAGTTCAGAAAGCCTAGGAATTAAAAAGCCTTGACTTTAATTTTAAATCTTGCAGTTGTATGACTCACTTGCTTTTTAACTCTAATAAGATTCATGATTAGAGAGATTCAGGAAACAGAGAAAGGAAGTAATTTACGGCAGCCACATTTCTTCTTTCTTCTCATCTGTCTCTTTAGGCTTCTTTCCCTCCCTTCCCTTGTCTTATTTCTGAATGAATTCTTTCCTCCTTACTTGCACCCTAACCAATTACATCTTGTTCCTGCTCATTGCAGACAGCTTTTAATTCCTTTGGTTGATCTGCAAGTGAGCAAGAGGCAGGTTCCTTCCGCTCAGAGCACCAAGTTTGTTTTCTCCTAAGAGTTAATGAGTTCTACCATTTCAATAGTTGTTTTGTTTTTGTTTTTGTTTTTACCACTCCTACAACAAAAAGCAAGCTATGCATGTAAATTTTGTCATTAGCATTTTCAGAGTGGGCTACACTAAGTGGGTGGGAGAAGGCTAATGCAATTTGCTTCTCTCTCTCTCTCTCTCTGTCTCCCTCTCTCTCCCTCTCCCTCTCTCTCTCCTCTCTCTCTCTCTTGCTCTCTCTCTCTTCTTTCCCCTCCCTCGTCTCTCTCTATCTCTCTCTCCTCTCTCCCTCCCTCTGTTTTTCCCTCCCTCTCTCTCTTTTGCTTTCTCTCTCTGTCTCTCTCTCTGTCTCTCCCTCCCTCTCTCTCTGTCTCTGTCTGTCTGTCTGTCTGTCTCTCTCTCTCTCACTCCCCACTTCCCTGCTCATTTCAGCAGTCATCAGGACTCTTCAAAATCCTGCTAGGAAATTATTGAATAAACAAAACAATATGATATTGTTCTCTTCACAATTACTGTTCCTAGAAATGATAATGGGATGCAGTCTGTTCCAGGTTAAAGACAAAGGTCCCTTACTTGTTCATATAGCTGTGTTGCTCTCAGGAGGTACAGGGACCCCTGGGACAGGTGTACTTGGCAGATTCCCAAGAAAACATACTGTATTGAGCCTGCTTTACAAAGAATGTTTCTTAAGATCTGTGCTTAATTCAATGGATGTCAAAGACGTCCGTTTATCAAGGACCTTAGGAGCAAGTAACCCCAGTGACAATAAACCAAGGAATGAAAATCTAGGAAAACTGTCTGCTGAAGGTAAAAATAATTGATTTCAATGTGGTTTTTGTGATATAATGCCAAGGGGAAGGTAAATTGGAACAATTCACCTGTTATAGGAAGTTTTCCTAGATTCTTCTAAGAATACCTGGACAACAAAACTCAGAATCTGGAGCTGCAGTCAGTCATGAATTCCAAATTCCTGCTTCCTCTCCTCACTGTGGCTACTTTGGAGACAAGAGAAAGAAGAAGAGACAAGATGACAACAGAGAGAAGGGAGAAACTATTTATCCTTTATTTTGTTTTTCTCCCTCCCCTGAGGATCCTTGGGAAGGATCCTGCAAAGATCGAACTAAAATGGCTAAAGTGGAGTTGAAGCCACTTGGCTTGTTGATGGCACTTTAGAAGTCATCTAGTCTGACCTTTTAATTTTACAGAGGAGGAAATGGAAGTTTTAGGAAGGATGGGGGACTCATTCAAGGTTATACAGGTAATAAATATAGAAAAATTGGAACTCAAACTCAGGTCACTTGATTTTGTATCTATTACTCATTCCCTTGCACCAGGATGCCTACGGGACAGAGGATAGGCAAATGTCATAGAGATTTTCAGAAGTGAAAAAAGCCTTTTAAGCCTTGACATCAATCTCTGGCAAAAACTCTAAAGCATATCATTGGAGAGATGTGTTGTGAGTATTTAGAAAGGAAAATGGGGAATCACTTACAGTAGGGGGTTCTTAATATGGGGTTGATTTCAGGAGGGATCTGTGAACTTGTATGGGAAAAAATTACACATTTTCCCCCTACTAACCCCTAACTACAATTTAGCACTTCCTTCCGTTATGAATCTAGGCAAAGAAATGTTATTCTGAGAAGATATTTATGTGCCTTACCAAATTGCCCAATGGGTCCTTGATACAACATAGGCTATGAACCTCTTATTTAGAGTCAACATGGCTTCATTAAAAATGCCAGACTAACCTAGCTTCCTTTTCTGACAGTTTGGCAACTTGTAGATCAGGGAATTTTAACAAAGGATTTGACAAAAACCTTCATGCCTCCTGGTACACAAGATAGAGAGATATAGGACACTAAATGATAGTCAGTCAGGTCAATTCAGAACAATTAAGTGACCAGACCTAAAACATATTCAAAAATTGTTGCTCAGTCATTTTTCAGTTGTGTCCAACTGTTTGTGACCCCATTTTCAGTTTTCTTGACAAATATATGAGACTGGTTTGCCATTTCTTTCACTGGCTCATTTTACAGATGAGGAAACTGAAGTCAACAGGGTGAGGTGACTTGCCCAGGGACACACAGTTAGTAAGTGACTGAGATTGGATTTGAACTCACAAAAGTAAGTCTTCTTGACTCCAAGCCTGGTGCCCTATACATTGTACCACTTACCTGCCCCTATATTCATACATGGTCTGTGCCAACTTGGAAGAAAATTTCTAGTAGAGTGCCCAGGAATGTCTCCTTGGCTTTACCTCATGTAACATTTCCATCACAGACTTGGATAAAAGCAAAATTGGTTTACTGATCAAATTTATATATGGCAGAAAGATAGTGGAGAAAAGAAGGGCAGAGGCAGGATCTGAAAAAATCTCAATAAGATTGGATAAAGAGTTGAATCTAATAAAATAAAACCTCATAGGGACAGATATAAAGAAGTAGGACAGGGGTTAGTGGATAGTGTGCTGGACTTGGAGTCAGGAAGGTCTTGGTTTAAATTCTGACTAAGACTGACTAGGTGTGACCTTGGGTACTCTCCATTCTCCATAGGCAACTCCCTAGGACTTAGCTCCTAAGTCACAGACTTTCTATGATACTTATTGTTATTATGGGTCCCAGGTAACTCCCTAAGACTTATCTATATGTCAGAGACCATTGTCACAAAAGGTGGCAGAGGGAGGTCCCCATACTGGGAAAATCACAGATTCTTCCCCTATTCACAAAATGCAAATTCATAGATTTAGAGTTGAAACAGACTTAGTGGGTCATCTAGGACTAATCCTCATTTTACAGATGAGGAAACTGAGGCACAGAGAAGTGAGGTAACCTACAGAAACAATTGGCATAGATAAGATTTGATATCAGGTCTCCTGATTTCATATCACAGGTAAGACTAGGAATTTTTGTACCTGGTTCAAATACTACCAATCATAGTTGGGTCAAGTGTTTTGAAGCCCATTCTCATTTGTTGTGGGGAGAGATGAGCAGACAGGAGACAAATGTCAGTACACTGATTGTTTCTGGGGAGGCAGTTGTGAGATGTGGTGAGGAACAGGAAGAATGGGGCAAGGTAATGGAGGAGCTCACTCCAGGTCCATCTGGTAGCTTTCTATTTTAATACTTATTCTTGCTAACTAAGCTGCTGAAGGTTTGCTAATGATGTCAATGTCCTATAAATATGGCACCCTGGATCAAAGGTCTGGTCACTCTGCCCTAGTTATTGCTATCCTCTAACTCCATCAGTCTTCATCACACCATGCTGCCTGCACTTGGATTAAAGTGAAAAGCTACCCAAGGACATGATGGTGATGGGGTAGGTGAGGCTAGATAACCTTTCCTCTGAGAAAGACCTGGGAATTTGAAGGAATTGTAAAGCTCAAAATGTCAGCAGGGTGATAGGGCAGGCAAAAATTTCATGTAATCTTGGTCTGGATTAAGAAAGTCACAGAGTTCAGAGAAAGGGAGGTGAGAGTCCCACCTAACTCTGTTCAAGGTGAGATGATATTGTGAGTATTGTGTTTTTCCTGATTGTCTTATTTTAGAAAGATCTTATCAAGCTGGAGAACTTTTATAGGAGAGCCTTCAAGAGGAAACTCTAGACCATGCTATTCAAAGTTTGGTTGAGGTACTTGGGATATTTAGCTTTTAGAAGAAACACGATGGGATGGGTCAGCTAGGTGACATATATAGAGTATTAGAGATTTAGAACCGGGCAGTTCAAATCCTATGGAACTCTGGGCAGGTCATGTAACCACCACACGCATCAAGTTCCTCATCTGTAAAATAGGGCACCAGCTTCCTAGGATTGTTGTGCAGATCAAATGATATGACATAGGTAAAGCACTTTATCAACCTTAAAGAGCAAGATTATTATGGCATGATAACATTTTTAAAGTATGTGCAGGAAATATTAGATTTATTCTGCTTGGCAAGAAGAGGTAGAACTAGGAACAATGGGTAGAAGTCATATAGAAACAGGTTTAGGTTTGATAATACAGAAAAACTTAATCCAACAAAACACAGAAATGGAACAGATTGCTTTAGGAAGCCATGATTTCTCCACCACTGAAAGTGGGATGAACAGGGTGCTCAGCATGCCATAGAAGGGATTCTTCATCAGGTGCAATTTGGACTAGATGTCCTCTAAAATTGCATGGTTGTGTGACCCTGGGCAAGTCACTTAACCTCTGTTTGCCTTAGAGAAGCAAATAGCAAACCACTCCAGTATCCATTCCAAGAAAACCCCATGGAAAGCATTCTGGGCCATGGTGTCATGAAGATCAGGAGACAACTAAATGAATGAATAGTAACAGGAAAAAGTCCCATTGAGTTCTGGTTCTGAGAGTCTCTGAAATCTCACACCAGCCAAATTTTCAGGCGAGGAAAAGCTTTTAATGAATAAATCTTCAAAACAGAACAAAACATCTTCCTCTCATTATGGCCCTTTTCTTTCCCTTCTTCTCCAAATGGAAATCCCAGGAAAAGTATCAAACTCATCTTAAAACATGCCCTGGGCTTGTTCCTGTGTGAGATCTGTTTACTGAGCCATGGGCTCTGTGGGTGACAAGTCAGCTCCTCCAGGGAAGGACTGGAGACACCCTATCTCCTGGGGTACTGGCTTAACAATTCTACCTTGGAGTGAGGGAAAGGAGATACGAGCCTTCTCAGAATCTAAGACGCCCTAAATTCTGATTTCTTAAATCAACACTAAAGTTTCTAATTCTTGGAGCTGACCAGGTTTGAGAAGGTAGCCAAGTACACTCTGAAAGTTGGCCTATCTATGCTCTTAGGCTTTTCAAGAGGTCCAGAGAGGTCATTCCTTCAAGGTCTCATTTGGTCCCTAGTTCTTTCAGGTTGGTGGTGACAAACTTCCAGCCTTAGGAAACTTTCTTCAGGGTTGCTGTCCTGATTTTATCCAGAGTAGTTTCCTCACTTAAATGAACCCTCCAAGTCTACTCTCATATCTCTACAAGTACCTTCTTTCAGGGACTGGAGCTCCATGTCTTATCTCTTTTCCTAAATAGTAGCTGAGATATGCCAAATACACAGACAAATATCTTTCCAAATAGAGAGTGTGAAAGTACACAAAGGAGGTCCCTACAGAGCAGGCATCTACTTCATCCTTACATCCTCCCTAGTTAACCTTGCATAATTTCTTGCACAGAATAGGTTTCACTTAATATTTATTGCACTTAATTTGCATTGAAATGGTTATTTTCCAGTGACTAAGTCCTAAAGAAAACATATGACCTTGTTGGGAAAGCTATTTTATTTCGTGATATCTCCATGGAAATATCTTCCATGTTGTGTGTGTGGCAGCAGCATTGCCTCCAGACCTGGATTTGACTCCCAACTCTGACTCTGCCTGTGTGACCTTGGGAAAATTATTTAATTTTTCTGGGCCTCTGTGGTCCCTTCCACTGTTGTAGATCTCTTACAGGGGTGGGGAAGCTGCAGCCTTGAGGCCACATGGGGCCCTCTAGGTCCTTAAGTGTAGACCTTTGACTGAATCCAAACTTCATAGAACAAATCCCCTTAATAAAAGGATTTGTTCTATAAAACTTGGATTCAGTCCAAAGTCTGCACCCAAGGACCTAGAAGGCTACATGTGGCCTCAAGGTGACAGGTTTCCTGCCCCTCTCTTATGCTATTGCTTTAGTGGACTGCCCACTAAATGAGCAGAACTTTCACTTTAGATTATCTTAGCAGGTGGGAGTCAGGAAGGATCCACTGAGAGCTCATTGGTTCTTTCTGGCATGTCAGAGGCCCACACCTGACATAGGTCAGAGTGACCAAAGTAGAGTCAAGTCTGAGAATAGGTCATAGAGCAAGAACATTCTTAATTTGAAATCTTGAAGCAAAGATGTTCAAGTGAATGAGTATGGGATATCCAATTGAATATGTTTGTGGTGACAAAGAACTGGAAATTGCAGTGATACTCATCAATTGGAGAATGGCTATACAGGTTGTGGTATATGATTATGATGGAATACTACTGTACTATAAGAAATGATGATCTCAAAGATCTTAGAATAATATGAAAAGACTTGCATGAAATAATAAAGAGCAAAATGGGCAGAACCAAGAGAATGTTGTATATGATAATATCAATATTATTTTAAAAATTTCTTTAAATGAATAAGTCATTCTGGCTATTATAGATACCTAAATTAACTCTCAAAGACATATGACAAAAGACATTATCTGCATCCAGAGAAAGAGCTGATAAATAGAAGTATATATAGAATAATTTTACACACACACGCACACATACACACACACACACACACACACACACATATATATATATATATAATGGTAGCTGTCTCTAGAGTGGGGGAGGTAAAGAAAAAATTTACATGATAACTATTATATATTTAAAAGGAATAGCAAATTGCACATAATAGATTTGGAGTTTCATGTGCAGTCATCTTTTTATTATGCTATGTTATGGAAATGCTTGGTTTGTTCCATAAATTAAAAAAAAAAAAAATAACTGAATGAGTACTTAGAATAATAGATTTAGAGCCAGAAGAGGTCACAGAGGTCATCTATTCCAAAGCCCTTACTTTACAGATGAGGAAATTAAGGCCTCGGGGGTTTAAAGTCACAATGGTGTGAAGTGATAGAGACTGCAGTTGAACCAGGGCTTTGACTTTCCATTCGTTATTCTTTGCACAGTATCGCCCTTGTCCAGTGTGTGGTCAAAGGGATTCTTACTCAGGTTCAGGTTGCATTCAGTGACCTCTGTGGTGCCTTCCAATCAGAAGATTCTGTGGTTCCATTAAGGGATAATGCAGACACTTTGGAGACATTTCCCGTCCAAAGTCTTCTTTACACATTCTTTACGTAACTACAAGTGTACCTGTTGTCAGAGGGTTTCAAACTTACTCATCCATAACATCAAGTCCTTTGGACCAGGTCAGCCTTGTGCAATATTGGCTTTCTTCAGGTGCCCAGTTTCCAACCCTGACTTTATAAACAAATCACCCTTAATTAGCCTTGGAAGCTCAACACCTTTATGTTATCTACTACATTTAACCAACCACTCCTACTCTTGTTGAATCCGGTTATAAAGTAAACTGCTCTTTTGCTGTGCGGTTGCATACTGATGAGCTGGCAACCAGTTTGAGCTGACCTGTTGACTCATAAAAACCATCAGGGCCTTAGGCTGTCCCACTCTCAATACTAGAACTGTTGGACTGAAGTGCCAAGGGACCTGTCATTTCCAGGAATCTTCTGTTCTCTTGGGAAAACAGCACAACAGCTGGGCTTTGCTCTGACGGCGACTCTGGCATCCCACAAGGTAAGGGGAGGTGCTCCATATTGTTTCTTTGGGGAAAAAGGGGAAGTGTATGCTAGAGAAGATTTGGTCTTTCCCCTCTGTACCCCAATTATTTGCCTAGTGCCTTTCTTTGGATCAGAGTACGGTGAATTCTCCTCCCTCCCCACTCCAGTCTCCTGCTTTGTTATTTATACAGGCAATTCCTTGTTAATTGCCTCCTGTCAATTCTTGACATCTCACTGCTTTGAAGTTGGATGCTAACCAGAGCAGCTTTCTTATATGATGACATTGTATAAAATATGTACATAACATATATAATAATATATAACATTATTATATTATTATAAAGATATTTCTTATATAGTGACATTGCCTTTGAAGGGGGTGAAGGAGGAGAGAAAAACTGTCTTTCCCTTACTTCCATGAGTAAAGTTCTTTAGGATTAGAGGGGAAACAAAGATGCCTGGAACAACTTGTGACTCCTGGTTCACCTCAGTACCTAGCAAGAAATCTCTAAACAAATGCCCTTAGTCCTGAAGCAGTCTTCTCTGGGAATTAGAGAGGTGGTATGTAGGAATTCCATCTCTGGTGGCCTTGGGTGGCTAAACCTGCCTGTGTGGGCAGCACATTTCTAGAATGAGTATAAAGATGCCAGTTGAGGTCTGGGATGAGAGTCTAGCCAGGTGAAAGGTTCTGGATAAGTCTTGTGGGTTGATGTGCTTACATGAAAAACAGGGAGAACCTTCTTTGGGGAGCATCCCAAGGTCTGGGAGGAATGAATGGGGGATTCTTGATATTGATTTAGCTCTCTAACTACAGAGCTGACAAATTCAAAACACCAGAAGATGCCAATCTTTGACCATCCCGTATATTTTATATGGCCCCAAGAAGAAACAGAAACAGTAAAGAAAAGCCTCTCTTCATACCTCACACATCCTGGTCCAATTTGTGTTTGACATTCAAAGGCTATGATCAATATGGATTCTGTGCTTTATTTCCTAGCTATGGAAAAACAATTTTCCCCCAAACATTTTTTTCCCTTCCATTGAACAAACAAAATAGAACAAGAAAAACAGTCTGTGACTGCAATTCAGAAGTATATCACTGTGGGCATGCTGATCTACACTTACTCTTATGCTGAAAGAGTCAGCTAGCTCCTTTTCAAATACAGGCTTGGTTTGCCTTCTCTCCTTGTACACTGCTGGCTTGTTGACTTTCCACAAATAAACCAGATTTGATTGTAAAAGTAAAGCAGTGAAAGGAGAAGAGAGAAAGAATAAATGACACAAAGCAATCCTACCTTTGGGTACTTGAGACATCCAATGAAAATATCAGCATGTAAAGATACCTTCAAGGTCCCATTATCTCAAATGCATGCTAAAACTTTGGATAAAAGGGAGGGAAGTGGTAGCTTTGTGAATGGTTCTAGGAAGCTGGGGGGATGCGGATTGATTTTTGATTTTATGATAAAGTATTTACTAGTGCCAAGTCTACTGGACTTCGAAGTGCTGAATATCAAAGCTTTCCATGTTTGCCCCCCTCCCTTTTATTTTTCCTTACAACATATTTTCCTGCTCTTGTCTACAAAGGACTCAGTGTTTGGGGGGGTTTTGTTATCATTAGTTTAAAGATTTACATTCTCTGGTTCTTACCCATGCTGTGGCTCCCGTGGGATCTCAGATTCCCCAGTTCTTTTCAGAATCCTGGCAAGAGAATCAGTCATAGAATCTGAATGCTAGAAGGCACCTTAGGAATGACCTAATACAACTCACTCATTTTACAGAGACAGAAACTGAGGCCCAAAATATAAGATTACTTAAATGAGAAAGTTTGCTTTGTCACAAACTTTAATTTCATGACCACTTAAGAAGCTAATGTTTATTACTGTTTATGGTCATCACTGTTCCCATCATTCTTTTTCTATTACATTAGTTATATTATTGTTAAAAGGCTTAATGCTATTATACTGCTACATCCATGCCGTCTTTCTTCACAAAATCTCTCAAAAAAATAGCAAATGAATTAGCAGGTCAGTTTTAAAGGACTGCTTCCTTTCAAGGGATTTATGAAGTATTATTTCATACTCGAGGCAAGACACAACTTCTGTAAGTCTCAGGTTCCTCTTTGGCAAAATGGGAAATAATAATCCATATGGTACTCACATCATTGGGTTGTTGTGAGGCTTAAATGAAATAATATGAGTAAATACTTTGCAAACTTTTATGTATTACACAAATGTTAATTATTATCATAATTATTATTATTTTAAGTCATATTTATTCCTCCAATTGCTCCAGTCTCTTGGCCCTGTTTTATAGGTGGGTAAACACGGAGAGGGGATCATAGACCACAGACCTCACAATGAGTCAGACACATTCTTGGAGCTCATTTCTCCAGATGCCCACTCTGCTAAGTTGCTTATACAAGACCTTGTTTAGGTACCCAACACAGTCCCTCCCTGAAACAGGAGGGTAGAGCTGGCATGGCATACAGCAACCTAAGCTGGTTCCTTTCTTCTGTGGACAGATGGAGTTTTACTGAGACCTTGCTGTTGACTTCTAGTAACCCCAGTTTCTACCCTTTGCAGAATACCCTCTACTATCTGGTATGATGAATGATACTGAGCATTAATTAGTTCAGGGTGAGCTTTTGAGTGACTATTAGAAAGGGAGTGTGATGTAGATGTGAAAAGGGACTGGAACATTTGATTTTATTTCAGGGGCATGACACGAACTTGCTGACATGGATTCAAGTCTCCCCAGTGCTAAAATATTCTTTGATGACTGCACAGAGCAAGGCCTAGGAAGTAAGTTCTCTAGGGGAATCTAGTTGTCTATAAGGCATTAAGAGTTCCTAGAAAAACGTGCCAAACTTAGACATTATTTAAGCCTTTCATTTTTTCATTTCATTTCTTAACATGCTCCTTACCCCATGCCTTTTTCACAAGCCAGTGAGACTTTTCTGGTGATATTTAAATAACACCAATTGCTATAGTGACCATACATGATAGAATATGCAAAATTCCATCCCCACAGACCCTCACTTCTCCAAGAAAAGAAAGAAAGTATATTTCCTTATTTATTCTCAAGGCTGAGATTGGTCATCATAATGGTTAAGTGTTTGGTTTCATTTTTGTTTTGTTTACCTTATTGTAGTCATGTTCTGTTTACTTTTATCTATTCATACAAGTCTTACGTTTCTCTGAATTCCTTATATTTACTATTTTTATATTTTGAGACTTATGGGCTGTGTGTGATATTTTGTGGGTACTTTATGAGATAACTAGGGTATAGAAATAGTATAAGCAGCACAGATTAGCCCTTGCTATACTTTTCTCAAGCCTATAGAAGGCAGTGTGCCATTCTATTAATTATCCAGCTAGGGAGAATAATCTCTGAGTTGCCTACCAGAAGATACTATAATCAAATCACGTGCAGCATGAGCCCAACAGAGTCTCCCAAATGCAAGAAACTTCTACCATTGTGTACTCAGGGCAGCTGGCTAAATTAAAACTCATGCTGGTCAGATACTGAAGTTAGACTAGGGAATGATATAGAATATTTTTGAGAAGCAAGAAATCTATACTTCTGGTTCTACTTCGTATCTGGAATTTCATCCTTTTGGCTAGTAAATCCACTCATTTATAGAATGCTGGTCCAGTGCATTTGCAATAGTCTACAGCCTCTGACATTTGGTTTCTCCTCTCACTTTGGTCACCATTTTCACTTCCAGTCTGGTTGATTTTCATAGTAGAAAGAGAAATGATTTGCATTCAAAGGAAAATGTTTCAAATCTTGCTTCTTTCAATTACACTTTATATGACAGTGGGTAAGTCATTTAACTTCTCTGGGACTTGCTTTTCCCATTTATAATTAGATGACCTATGAGGTCCCCTTAATATCTAAATCTAGGATCCCATCATCATATTATGGCTACATTATTTATTAGGCATAACGAACATTAAAGAAAAGATCATTAAGCATTCCCATATGGAATCCTTTGCTCAAGTAGGTTTAGAAATTTCTTCTAAATACTTTCCTCATTCTTGGTTTATCTGAGGGAATTTCTGAACTATGCACTCATAGACTGTAGAGAGGGAATAGGGAAGGTGTTTATGTCCTGGTCCCCAGTTCTGAAACTTCAAGTATAAATATACCAAAGAGGTATGGGTGGGTAGGGGTGGGGTGGAGGGAATCAGTCCTCTCATCCCTGGATCATCAAATTACTGGCCTTTATGATTAAGTGCTTGATACTTGGGATGACATCATGCTCTCCTCTTCACTTTCATTCTCAGCATTGATAATGACATTGATACTTATCGCTAGACCCAATCACTGAAGATAAGGAGGCTTGAGATGTGGCCAGTGCTGCTGCTGAAGAGTCTAGCCTCAGTCTCAGGTACCCTGACATGAGACGCAGTCATCACAGACAGAAAGCAGCGCAGTCCAGGACTTTTTTTTCCCCACATTCTGTTGTCCCTCACTCATATGGTGGCTCATGTGGTGGACAGAATGCCCCAACTCAAACGCCATGATTTTCCTTATTCACTGCAGCCTGAATACTAAGCTGAAAGTCTCTTTAGAAAGTAAAGGAAAAGGATATAGGAAGCCTCAAGCATAGATTTTGGCACATCTCAGTATCTTACAATTCTATTTCTCTCAGTGGATATTTCTAGGGCCCCATTGCTCCCACAGAGATGAAACACTATTATTGAAACACCGGCTACATTATGGTATCATAATATTTCATTTACATACCACACTTTCGTCAGCTATTCCCTAGTTGATGTGTACCCACTTTGTTTCCAGTTCTTCGTTACCACAAAAAATGCTGGTATGAATATTTGGAGATATATCTATATCTATATCTATATCTATATCTATATCTATATCTATATCTATATCTATCTATCTATCTATCTATCTATCTATCTATCTATCTATCTAGGATCTTCTAGACCTTAATTATTATTCTTGTAAATGACAAACACAATGATGAGTAGATAGGTTGGTCCCTTAATTGGAAGGTTTCTTCAAGAATTAATTAAGGCTAATGGGTAATGGCTTAAATTGCTATGGAAGTGAAAAAAATTCTAATTGTTTTTTAAAGCTTCTCTTGGAGCTATGTTTTGGGATTTTTCTTCAAAGTGGGCCTCTCTACCCACAAGGGGCAGAAACTGGCAGATCCTATGTGGCATGATCTGTCTGCATTTTCAATTACCTTCCAGACTGCAGGCATGAGGGGGAGTAAAATGAGTGCTGAGGGAAAATCTGGAAGAAAGGTTACTCATTTCTAGAGTATTCATAACAGCGTTGTTTAGACCACATCTGGGGCGTGCTGTCCATCTCTCCCATTGGCTTTTTTTGAATAACACTTGGCATTCCCAAAGTGCTCTTCTGTCAATCATTCTTAGTTACACCCAGGGGTTGAGGAAGGGTGGAATAACATGGAAACTGGATTATTGTTTCTTGTATTTTTTTGGTGAGGGGGGAGAGGAGAATATTTTCATTCTCCTACTTCTTTAATCTGGGGTCCATGAACTTTAAAAAATATTTCTAAAAATGTATTTAAGTATAGTTTGCTTCCTTTATAATTTTATGTATTTTACTTTACAGATTTAAAATGTTATTCTGAGAAAGGATCCATTGGGATCCATGTCACCAAAAACAAGTTTAAAAATCTCTGTCCTAGTGGAATGAGGACTGGACTTGGAGTCAGGAGACTTGTGTTCAGGGCCTAGTTCCAATCCTTAGCAAGCACATGACAAAGCCCACAGAAACTAAATGATTTGTTGACAATCTCTCTGGGTCTCCATTTCCTTGTCTGTCAAATGAAGATAATAATGCTTGCAAAAAGTTGTGAGGAATGTGATATAAAAATGTGGATTATTGCTGTTGCTACTACTATGATTGTTGTTCCTAGGGACTTAAAATGACTTTAGGACGCTCTCTTCAGGGTCTCCTGTCCTCCCTATCAACTTGTCTATATTAAGAACAGTGAAAAGGCTTGATAACTAGGGATTCATCATTCTATGTAAATCAAATCATAGAGTATTAGAGGTTACTTAGTACAAGCCATATTCAAAGTAGGAAGTCCCTCTACCACATAGTGACATTGAGGCTGAGAGCCAGGAAGTACTTTAAAGATCATTATATCCAATCTGTTTGCTTTACATACAGACGGAACCCGGTGCGGAACAGAAACTTGTCCAAAGCTACACAGCTAGTTAGTTTTAGGATACCCAGGACACCCAGCCCTGTACTCATCTCCATCAAGCAGTCAACCTGCCTGTGTTTGAACAACTCCAGGGGTGGAGAACTTTCTGCCTTACAGGAAGCCAATTCCCTTTCAGTCCTCTCTCATTATTCCTTCTATTTACCTCCTTGTAATTTCTATCCACTTGTTCTGCCTCTTGGAACCACACCAAAAAAAATAACCTTAATCCTTTTTCCACGTGACAGCCCTTCAAATATCTGAAGACTGCTATCATGTCTCCCCTAAGTCTCCTCTCCATCAGGTTAAACAGCTCTAGTTTCCTCAATTGTTCAATTCCAATTTGTTGCTTCTCAAATATTCTTGTTCTGAATACATCTAAACCCCAGCAGGAAAGGAAATCATTTGGCATCCTCATTAAGAATAAAGAACGTGTTTTCCCAAGGTCACTGTGGATAAATAATATCTACATCCTTTTTGTTCTTTTTTTTTCCTTTCTCCCTCACTCTTTTTGCAAGCAAGGGTCCATGGTAATTTCCTGTGTTGGTTCTCTACTTAGAAAAATGGTTTATCTCTATATGCATGTTAGTATCCTAAGCCAAAAACTATAATTACCTTGCCTTGGGAATTTTTGCCTTCTAGTTAGCTACATTGGACACACGTGTTGTACAAATTATTTTATCTGGGAGACATGTTAGTTGTGTTAGAAGCCCAGAAAAGACCAAATTACTTATTACTCCTTTCCCTCTCCATTTTCCTTAAGTATGCCGAGATAATTGGTTTGGTTAAGAGCCTTAACCAAATGGTACTTAATGGTTGTCTAGAAAAATTCACCCTTGTCTTCACAGAATGGATTTGAATACATGATGCTGTACTTGGGAAACAACAGGTGGACATTGTAGCTGGAGAATTTAAACTCCCCAATCCCTCTCAGGTGACCACCCCTAAGGGAAGATTCCCATGGTTCACTGCCTGTGATTAAATTCTTGGGAGGTTTCCAGCTCCATCCAGAGCTGTTATTTGTCCTTGAGTGGTGGGACAGACTTAAGTTACCTACTAATGAGAGTGCCTCCCACAGGAAAAGACAGACTGATGGAAGTTGGCCATTTGGTGTCCACATCCATTGTAACTAGTAACAAGATGTTCAGTGAGATAAAAGTAATCACCGTCTCATGCTTCAAAGCACCAACTGACCCTCTGGAGGTCAGGAAGACTATTCTCCTTTTGCAGTGAGGTTGGGGTTACTGATGAATTATGCACAGAGTATAGATAACTTGAAATGGATTTGGAGAAAAGTCCAAAGACAATTAGAGGATGGTCTGAGAAGTCTGTAGAAAGTTTAAAAATACAGGGAGTACCTTTTCAGAAGTTCTTTAGAAATAGTGGAGATTCTAATCTATTAGTCTTATCTGAAGGGAAGCTAGGTGGTGCAGTGGATAGTTAGGAAGACTCATCTCCATGAGTTCAAAATCTGGCCTCAGATACTTACTAGCTGTGTGACCCTGGGCAAGTCACTTAATCCTTTTTGCCTCAGTTTCTTCACCTTTCAAATGAGCTGGAGAAGGAAATGGCAAATTGCTCCAGTATCTTTGCCAAGGAAATCCCAAATGGAGTCATGAAGAGTCAGACATGACTGAAATGACAGAAAATGTGCTGGAGAGCAAACAAGAGAGGAAGGACTAAAATAGAAGGCAAGGTGGGATTCAAAGTGAGGAAGAAAAAAAACACAAGAAGAAAAGAAGAAAGATAAAGAAGTGAGAAAGAAATAAAATCTTAGCCTTGAATCTCTAGTTATACCAAAATTCACATAACTCAGTTCACTGGATTATGGTTTATACTATGCCTACTAAGTGCTAAGTACGTCTACCAAGTACTAGGTCTATGAGATGCACTGCAAATTAGTAGATGGAGAATTGGTTTCAGAGCCAGGAAGACCTGTATTAAGTTGAGACACTGAAACTGACAAATGCTGACTGTATAACCCTGGACAAGTGACTTAACTTCTCAGTGTGCTAGGAAACTCTCCAAATTACAAATTATTGACAAGAAAGAAAGCATAGATCCATCCTGTCCCCTACTCTGCGTTAATCCCAATAGCAGATCCAGAGAGTATAAGATCTGACTCTTGCCCTCCTTTCTCTTTTATTTCTCTATACCTCCTAGAATAATGTCATTACACAAAGGGGAGCTCAACGAACCTATCTGAGATTCATGAGATGCAAAGATGTGGCTCCTGCCTTCAATGAATTTGCAGTTGCTTTGGGGAGATAAGACTTGTACAAATGAAGCTGAGATGGTAGCTTTGTCATTGTTGACTTATGGCCCAGTTAGATTGTAGGACCATTGCTTCCCCTTCTTCTCCTGCTCAGCTTGATCTTTGGCTAGAGTTTCTTTACTAACCTGGTAGAGATGGATCTTGCTTTCCCAAAGTCAAAAGCCATTCCTTTAGAAAGCATTATAAGACAGCATGTGGTAAGAGACAAAGTACAAGCACCAAACTCTAAGAATTTCAGAGATGAATATGCTTGGCTAAGGCTGTGGTAATCCAAAAGGTCTTCCTGGAAGAAGCAGAACCTGAGTTGGGCTTTGAAGGATGCAATGGATATGGATAGAGGAAAGGAGCACTGGATGAAGTATTCTATAAGAGACTCCAAGTTGAGGGGCAGCTAATTCAGATCTAGATTATTGATAGGAAGGAAGTGAGAGTCCCCTTGGATGAGGCCCTTCTCAGACATTCTCTGGAGCATGGCATCTAGTTCTGAGCCCAACATTTTAGCAAGGGCATTCACAGGCAAAAAAGCACCTGGAGGAAGCCAAACCAAGGTGGTGAGAGGCCTGGACATGTACACATCGGGGCATATTTTGTCTGGAGTAGATAACAGTGGAAACTATCTGAAAAGTTGCCACTTGAAAGAGAAATTAGTTTTGTTCTATCACAAAGAACAATCAGTTAGCAAGCATTAATTAAACACCTACTATGTGCCAGAGATTATGTTAAGCACTGGGAACACAAAAAATTGGAATAAATTCCTGCCCAGGTTGCACTTGAGAATCTCTTCTAGGCTTTCTCTACCATAGTCTCTTAGACTATGACAGAAATCTCTTTGCCCTAGTAACTCATTTCAACTCCAAACTTAACATACTGGAAATAGCCTACACCTCTATGGCTGTTCCCTCTGATTGACTGATTCTTCCCAGAACCTCCTTTTAAAGCAGGAAGCCCAGGCCAACTGTGCCTTCATTCCCCTTCAGGCTTACCCTCCTAACTCACTGGACTTTTCTCCACCCTGCTCCCTCTTCATTTCCTTCCTTTCACTCTCTTTTCAGGTCCCTTTTGTGTTATGTCTTTGTCCATTAGAATGGAAGCTACTTGAGAGCTGTGACTGTCCTTACGTTCCTATTTATCTTAACCTAGTGCCTGAAACTTAGTGAGTGCTTAATAAATGTTCATTGGCTTGAAAGAAAGTCATAAAATATGGTCCTTGCCTTCAAGGAGTCACATTTTAATGGAGAAACTCTTATTCTAAAGACCCGCCAGTAGAGCTGGAACCAAATGAATAGAAGCTAAAGGACTGGGTATTTCTGTTTAATATATGGAAATGATTCTAATAATTACAGTTATTCAAAGAGGAAATTAATTGCTTGAGAGATCATGAATTCCCTGTTACTAGAGGTAAGCAATGATTGATCATTGGTCCAGAATTTTCTAGAAGGGAACCTCTGAGATCCCTTCTAACTGTAGGGTTCTCTAATTACATGATGCTGGACAGATTATAGGGGCAGCTAGGCCTGGAGTCAGGTAGATTCCTCTTTCTGAGTTCAAATCCAGCCTCATTCATTCACTTACTCCCTGGACAAGTCATAACCCTACTTGCCTCAGTTCTCTCATCTATGAAATGAGCTGGAGAAGGAAATGGCAAACTGCTCCAGTATCTTTGCCAAGAAAACCCCAAATGGGGTCACAGAGAGTCAGATATGACAGGAAAATGACTGAACAAAGGGGACAGGTTATGGTATGTTTTGGACAAGTAGAAGCCTGAGACTGGCAGCTGAGAAGTGAGGCCAACCTTGTGCAGGACTTGGAATTTATAGATCTTTCTATCACTAAATAAATATTTTATATTTTGGCTACTGTGTATTTTGGAGTCAGTAATAATGTTTGCCAATTTGGGTGTCTACAGGAATGATGATTTTATACTATTTGGTGGGGGGGTGGGGTGGAAAGGGCCTGCTGGAGGCTGTTATCTG
Source organism: Bettongia penicillata ogilbyi (assembly GCA_023548195.1). Lineage (NCBI taxonomy): Eukaryota > Metazoa > Chordata > Mammalia > Diprotodontia > Potoroidae > Bettongia > Bettongia penicillata. The sequence goes on along the minus strand of JAJHZJ010000560.1, from coordinate 2,224,587 downwards.
GAACAACGTGAGGTCTGAGAGAGAAGTCATAAAGTGAGTAAATATCTTTTTATGAGTATAAACTAAAATTACTGGGAGGCAGAATTCAGGAATTAGACAAACATTCAGAAAGTTAAGATTAAAGGAGTGTGAGGCATTAAAATCATTTTGATCTGGGAAATAGTGGGATTTAGTGAGGAATCAGTGGGTTTGGAGGACCTTGATCTACTTCTACATATTTAGCTGGACAGATATCTTAATCTCTTGGGGTCTTAGTTTATTTATCTATAGGTAGGGAAAGCAAAAAGGTGAGTATAATTTTAGGAATGTAGGACAAACTCTTTGGGTCCTCCACAATCTTCTAGAGGGATTAACTGAAGCTTCCAAGTAATCTGTTGGCAGCTAGGTGGCTCAGTGGATAGAGTACTAAGCCTGGTGTCTGAAGATCTGAGTTCAAATCTGATCTCAGACACTTACTAGACACTGACCCTGGACCAGTTACCTCCTTAATTCGCTGGAGAGCAAACCATCCAGTATCTTTGCCAAGAAAACCCCATGGGTGGTATGGTCTTACAGGGTCACAAAGAATCAATATGACCGAAGAAAAAGTCAAGTAATCTAAAATGCTCTGATAGCCAAGGTGATGGTAGATTTGGAAGGGATTTTGTCATTCCAAGGCAACTATAAAGTAGGTCTTGGGAGGCCCTGCTGGGAAGGAAGCAAAGAATAAATTTAAATAAATTAAATTTAAATTAATTTTATATTTTGGTTTGAGGGGCTCACTGCTATGTTGAACAGGTGCAGTTGTGATTCAGATATATAGATACACAGGGTATTAAACAGTGACTATGTGCCAGACACTGAGCTAAATACTATGAATAAGAATGCAAGAAAACAAGCCATTTCCTGACTTCAAAGAACTAACATTCTAGTGAGGGAAAACAAGACATAATGAAGACTTATAAAGGGAGGGCCATGATGTGTGTGTGTGTACTGGAATAGGAGTGGAAGATTAATCTGTCAAGTGAAGAGAAAAGCTGACCTATCAGAGCAGAAGGATCCAGGGATTGGAGTCCAGGTTGTTGGTAAGGAAGAGGTCCAAGTGATGGTCTGAGTGAAGGAACCATGGTCTCATGGGCATGGCTGTTGAGTATTGAGCAGTCTGGGAAGTAGTATACATATAACAGAAGTGAGAAGGCTTGGGTAAAGAAGAAATGTTGTACTCTATTTCCCTCCAGGAAAGAAACAACTTAATACTAATTTTGAAGAGAAATGGTAGAACACAGTAAAATTTTAGTGGAGAACAGTAGATAGCAACTTAACAGAGAAAGCATATACACTACATATTTACTATATATATATAAATACACTATATATTTACTATACATATACTACTTATAGTATATGTCTAGTGTATATATTATATAAGATATATTTACACATAGATCTATATATATATAGACATATCTATAGCTTTATATAGATCTATCTGTTGAAGCCTATATCAATCTTATATGTGCATAGTTTCTTGCATGTTGTCTTTCCCATTGTGCTCCTTAGGGCAGGAATCATATTTTTGCCTTTTTCCAGTGCTTAATACAGTGCTTCAAACATAGTAAATACTTTATCAATCATTGCAGAATCACTGCCTTGAATTAATGTGTTATTTATGTTAAAGAAAATATTAGACGGGGGCTCATTCAGTGAAGCTTTGAATAGATGCTGATCCAAGGCATCTTGTGAACCAATGAAAATCTTCCAAGGAGCCACATTGATGAAGGCCCAAGTTACATGGATAATGAGAAGATGGTACAAGATAATCTGTAAGGTTTCCCTGCCCCGCTGAACCCCGCAAATTTTAAATTGATGATTCTTCAGGTATATGAGAGGATACTTGACTGCTTCCCAATATCCAAGAGACAAAAGGGAGGCAAACTTCCATTATAAAATGAAGGATTCTGGTAAAACGTTAGAAAGGAATTCCAAGAATATTAAAATGAATTTCCAAGGCAATATATGTAATATGATTCTTTGGAATTTTTAAAGACTAGACAGGCATTAATCTTGCTTCAATAGTATAGAAGAAGCCTTGCTTGGAAGCAGGAGATGTCCATGATGACCAATGAAGGTCCCTTTCTATCCTGAACTCTGAGTCCACAAACTCATGTAGATATGTTTCTGGTAACAGGTGGTTTTCCCCAGATACTTCAATTCATTTTGGCTAGACAGTAAGAGAGGAGAAAGGCTTTAGATGACTTATAATTTGGTGGATCACTGACAAAAACACTTCTTAGGACACTCCTTGGGCTTAAAATTTTCTTCATCTTACTAAACTCTACTATAAACCAACTTTCCTCGCAGAATACAAATTCTTCCATAGCTCCCACCCTGAGCTGATACATGAGGATCCCAGAGGCACCACTGAGTCTCAGCCAGACAAGAGGTGTTGAGAGTCTTCCCTCAGGCCATTTTACTACCCACCCCCCTTCCTCACTGCCCAATTCTCTGCCACCTACTCCTTATCCTAGAACACACCACTCCCTTCACACTTGGGCCATCCTCCATATGCAGGAACATTTCCAGCATTTTAACAGCCAATGCTATCTTTAAGATCCTTTGCTTCCACCCCCATTATAGGGGGTAGTCCTTGATCCTGGCTGGTCTCAGTTGCCTTTATTCCATTCATTAAAGTTCCCTTAGAGAAGCCCTGAGCAGCTCAGAAAACGGTCCTGTTTTAGTCTCCTCAGCTAGTCATTTCAGTGCTGGAAAGGGGTGTGGGTGGAAGTTGGCAGCACAATATTTTCCATCTTTGACTGCTCAACTGTGTGGGTGAGAATGGGGGCCTCAGAGACACTAACAGTCAGACCAGAGCCCAACTAATTTCCAAATGCAAATATATTAAACTCAAAGCACATTTCGCTGGTGACTGGAGGCTAAAAGCTTGACTGTGCTGTCTATTCTTGGGCTTTGCTTGTGTCTGAGATGGAGAAAAGTCATGGCATGCAAGCAAAGAGTGACATGATAGATTTTTGCTTGCCATACCCAGAGTTAATAACTGTTATCCCATACACTTGTATGTTGTATTTAACTTTCCAGAATGCTTTCATGCATATACAGTATCTCATTCATCTTTACAAAAACCCTCCAAGGAATGTGGGGGTAGGAAACTGAGTCCCAGAGGCAAAGTCAAATGACTAGCCCAAGATGGTAAAACTAGTTCCTGAGAGAATTAGGGCAAATTATCTAATTCCTGGCTTTCCATGCATTTTCATTGGACTCCATCCATTGTCTCCCTAAGTAATGACTCTTAATTCTTTCTTCTCATCCAGAGGCCCCAGTGTGGATGGGCATGATGTTCTTTGTCTATAGTCCCCAGAATTAGAGACCATAGGGGACAGAGTCCTGATCACATCTTAACCTTCCAATCCTATGGAAAGCTGTCTATAACAGGGTTTGCTCAAGGGTCAATTTCAGTGTCTTATCTAGGTGGTGAAGTGCTCACTCTCTTCTTAAGACTTTTCTGACATCACAGATTCCAGTGATAGGCATAAACCCTTAGCAAGTCATGGAGTCTGGTCTCTAGCTTCAAACCAAACCTCCATGAGTCACCAAATAATAGTTGTTGCTTCTGAAAAGTGATTCAGTGTGATGAAACAAACTTCAGCTGTGAGTTACGGGACCGGTCTCTAGGGTTCATCCTCTGGAGGTCCTTCTCTGAAAAATGAGGGTCTTTCTGCTAGCTGTTTGTGTCCACCCTCATCCCTGTACCCTTGTACCTATTTTGTAAATACCTATCTATGTCAATGTTGTTGCCTCAGGTTAGATAGTAGACTTTTTGAAGGCAGGGACTGCTTTCACTTTTTCCTTTGTATTCCCATTTCCTATGCCTAGAACATAGCAGATAGTAAAATGTACGTTGATTGATAAGTCCTATAAATAAATAACCAAGTTTCTTTTCCATCATTTCTCCTCTTCTTCACTGGGAATTCTCCAGTTTTTCCATACCCATCTTAAAACATGAAGACTTGATAACTGTCTACTAAAGACATTGGCAAAATTGAGTATGTGTTAGTGGCAGAAGGCCCTTGCCTCTGGTGGTCTCCTCTTACTCCACTGACAAATTTACAATGTCCTGTTGTTCTCAGGCCCATTTGCATTATTGGGCAATGTTGCTCCTGAACTTGTCCCTTCTTTCTTCTTATTGTGCATCGTCTTACATTCCAACCTCCATGACCACATCAAAACTCACCTTTCCTGCATCTCAGATCTTTTAGGCCTTACTCTGGTAGATGAACACTAGCTTATCTCATCAATAAATCCATGGGCACCATAGGATTTTAGAACTAGAAAATAGCTTGGAGATAAACTCGTAATAGGATCATATGCCAAACCTTTCATTTTATTGATGCAGAAACAAGGAGAAAAGTAAAGACGTTTGTCCTGGTCACACAGATTGTAAATGGCAGAGCTAAAATTTGAACCCAACTCTTCAGGTTCTGAATTTAGTTCTTTTGCCATTATACAACCCTGTCTCCTCTAAGATAATAGGTAACAGCTGCCTTCCCAGGTTGTAATTGTGATTTTAACATGGAACTTTAGGAATAACTAGAAAGGAATCTCTTTAGTCACAGGAATTTCTCATGCACTGTGGTCTTTTGGTGCCACACAGAAAAAGTATAATTGAGTAGAAAAGCATGCTATTTTATTTATAAAAACTTATGCAATATAGTCTCCCAAACATCCATAAAGGTAACATGTACAACAATTATTATTTCTATACCTCACTATCGTTCTATGATGATGTCTCTCTCACCATGATAAACAGTGATCCTGGGTTCTTGAAGGTGATATCAGTAGAGTACAAGCTCTGGCAAGTCTTCCCAACTTGAAAGTCCTGTTTCCAAGTATGGGTCTGTATGTCTGTTTTCTGGGGACCAGTTTAGCTAATTTCAGAGATTCTCAGCATCACATTGGACTTGAGATGCAGAATTTTTCTTCTGCAGTATTTCTTAAAGGCCATGCAGGGGGCAGCGATCTGTGACAATGGTAGGAGGGGAGATTGACAAAATTGTGGCTTATTGGAGAACATTTATCTATCACTTTAGAAAACATCTCACATGCTTTATGTCATTTGATGCCCACAGGTACCCTGTGTGGTTGAGTAATGCAAAATTATCTCCATTTCCACAGAAGAGGAAACTGAGAAGACATGACTAATAAGGAACACAGCTAGGATTTAAATCCAGTTTCCTGGTTTCATGTCTAGGGTTCTTTTTCTCCACTGTGCTGTCTCCTTTGTGAAACCTCAGCTCAGCCCCACTTTTTCACATCTTTTGTTCCTTCCAGAATTCTATTCAAATACTACCTTTTCCAGGAAGACTTTCTTAATCTACCCAGCTGCTAGTCCCCCTCCCATCAATTTCCCTTGTATTTATTTGTTTGGTATAGTGGATAGAGAGGTGGCCTAGTGGTCAGGAGGCCCTTGGTTCAAGCTCCAGCCATGTACAGACAGCGTAACTCTGGGTAAGTAGCTTAACCTCTCCATGTCCCAGGCACCTAGACTTAGAGTGTCTTGGACTATAAATTGGATTGAAGGGGCTAATTTACATTAATAAAAGAAATTCTTCAACCAGGAGATCTCTACACAGACAAAGATCACAGGTATAGAAATTCATTTGCATATTTTGTACATATTTATGTATATGTTGTTACACACAGTAGAATGTGTAAAAATGCCTCCTCTGAAGTCAAGGACATTTTTGCTTTTATCTTTGTATCTCTAGTGCCTGGAATATAGTAGACACTTTAAAAATACTTGGGTTTGATTGGTTGTCCCAGTTAACGCGACTGATGAGAATCCCAGTTTTAGGAACAGTAAGTCATAACCAAGGTTTATCACTGTCCAAATCATGGCAACATATCTGACTTGTGGGTAAAGTGCTTAAGAGGAAATAAAACAATCTTCTAATTGCTAACCTTGCAAACCTCAAGTCTATAAAGTGAAGGTAACATCACGCCACCCTTAAAACCATACCACATAGGTGGCCACCTACTCTGCCTTGGCTTAGATCCAACACCATTTCCCAGTTTCTAATGATCTCGCCAGGACACTGGAGCCTTACTGTAATACACTCCTTGAGGTTGGGTCATAGAATGGGGTTATAAATGAGAATGACCCTTAATAATGTCCTTCTAGTAATTAAACCTCCATGGATGGAATCCAAGATGAACACACATCGGAAGGTATATTAAGTTAAAATACAGTACCTAACAGTATAATCATGAAGGATTGAATTATATTAATTAAAGAAACAGAGAAAAGAACATTGGAACCAGAGTCAGGGAACCATAAAATGCTGAATAACTTTGACCAGTTCTGGACTTCAATATTTTTCACTTTGAAAACCAAAAAAATTGAACTAAACTATCCTTAAAGTTCCTTTCAAACAGGATGTTGACATCCTGTGAAATAATTGACCTCAGGTTCTTCACTTGGGAGACAGCAGGCAACAGCCCACTCATTTCTCTCTCCTTTGAATGGGACTTTCCAATTAGGTATGGGTCCTTCCATTTTAGTATAATGTTCAATTAGATTTGGACATTAGTACAGCTGCAGATAAGAGTTTGTTGATGAGATGTTCATGGAGGGCAGTCAGAAAAGCTCACCAGTCCCCAGAGAAAATCCATCTCTAACCTCTGTCCTTTATCCAGAGATCCCGTCATGCTATCCTTGAAGGAAATCCAATTGGCCTGGTACAATTTGATCTCTGCAATCCAATCTAATCTCATGGCTTTGTTGTCAATATTTCTTTCTCCTCTCTGATCTTCACCCTCATTTTTCCTTTTGGTAATTTTATTCCCTGCATCCGGGAAGAACAGACCTCTGTTCATTGTGGTTCACATCTCAGGATGTTGGGTATGACTCTTCTCTTCAGCATGGGGAGATGTTCTTAAGGGTATCTGGACAGGGCTGATGGTGGGTCTAGAAAGCCTGACAAAGAGATGATTTGCTATGTGTTAGTGAGAGGATAGGCAGACAAAAGTTTTAGTAAGTTACGAATAAAAACTCCCCTCAGTCTTTCCCTCCTTTAACCTGGAAGCCAGGATCCACTGTGGGCCTGGGGGGTGGGGAGGGTTTCTGGCTTGCTGAGGGGGTGCTCTTTGCAACCTGCTCTCCTTGAATTCCCCCAGAATAAAAACCATACACACAGCCATTCCCTGATTAAAACCTAGAAGCTCATCTCCTGCTTTCCTCTGTGCTTCATTTTTTACATTTATTTGTATTTTTCAATTCTTCCTGATTAAGAATATTAATTTTATTTAAAATATTATACATATTTTATTTAAAATATTGCACATATATTATACATATAAAATATTATACATACATATATACATACACACACACATATATATATATATACATATTGCATTTCAGAAGTGATTGCTGCTGTTTAAATATATTTTAAGTAATAAGTGATAAAACTTTAATTATTGTAAAACTCAAACATTTATTAAGCACTTACTATGTGCCTATGTGCACTGCTTGTGCTAAGCAGGGGGGAGCAGAGATGTACTATTTAGGTAAGACTAGAAAGTTGTATAATAATGCTATGAGAATTCTGTGTGTGAGGAGGAATCTGAGTCATCTGAGTCGCATCTGGGAAGGTTTCAGTAAGGAGCTACTTTTTTATTTGGGTTTCAAAGGATCGTTAGGAATTCAGCTGTTGAAAAAGGGGAGAAAAGACATTCTAGGCACAGAAACAGAACCATAACTAGGAATTCTGACACCTATGGCAAATTCATTTGGGGTTGGGGTTAAGGAGGGACCTCTCCTTCACATGGTGGAAGGAGAATTTTGAAGGGTGTAAGGGTTGGGCTAAAGAAGAACATGGTACTGAACTTACTAGGGATGGGCATAAATACACCTGGAGGCCCATAGAGGAAATCAGGACAGTGGAATAGCAACAAGGGTCTGGCTAGGATCAAGTGAACTTTAAAAGAGGAGACATTGGTGCTGAGTGAGGATGGCAGAGGAAGGGTCTAAAAGTGGCAATGGGAAACAAAAAGCAGAAGATTACTTCCGCTAACACCAAGTGCCCGGGGATATGAGAGAAGGAGCATTCAGCCTTGGAGAGGATGCCAGGAGAGGTAAGTGGTTTGCCCTTTTCTTCTCCACCTCGTTTTACAGATGAAGAAACTGAGGCAAATAGGGTTAAATGACTTGCCATGGGTTTACAAGGCTAGCAAATGTTTGAGGTCAGATTTGAACTCAGAGAGATGAGCCTTCCTCACTCCAGGCACAACGCTCTTTCCACTGCACCACCTTGCGATCCTAAAAGGAAAGTTCCACAGACCAGGTTCAATGTCAGTCCTCATGGCTGATTCCTGCCTAACTCGGATCTGAGATTGGCCCTGGGATTTCTCCATGCAAGGCAGGTACTGAAAACAGAGAGCATGACTTGGAAGCAGCCCTACGCGATGGTTAGCCCTGGAGGCTAGCAGTGGAAAGTGAGTGAGGGTTGGGGGCCAATGGGTTAGCAGGTGTTAGCAGGTGTGAGGAAAGGGTTTTCCTGTCCCCTCCACATCACTTCCTAGAACACAGTCCTGATTGCTTCCTGCTAGTTATGTTCCGCATCAGGAACAATGTAAGCAAAGGGACAAAGGAAAAGCACAATGAATGTCCCCAGAATAAAAAGTATTTGAACTTGGCTGAAGCATAGATTGTACGGAAGGAAATTATAAAATAAAGCTGAAAACAGAAAGAAAAGACTGGGGGCTCCAGGGCTTTTTTCCCCTTATTTACCCAACTGAATGGTCAGGTCGGGTTGACCATACTACGGGACCTTTTGACTTTAATTCCAATTTATGTTCACACTGTGGCATAGACATACAAGAGACTTGTAATGATTGGAGGGACCCCTGGGAAATCATCAAATCCAGCAGCTCCCCCTGGCTGACCCCTGTAGTCTTCCTAGGTGGTCTGTGGGCTGCTCTTTTGTCATCTGCGAACATATAAAAGGGACAGTGTCTGAACTTTGGTTTCTGGCATGGATGAGTAGTTTACTTATGATTATAGAATAAGAACCAGACATCACCTCATAGGTGTCTCGCTCCGTTTTTCATGTTGCTTCAGGTGAGGTTTTCTGTTTGTTTTGTGGTGGTAGATTGGAGCCAATGAGATAGGGTCCAGGGAGTCCACAACAGCAACAACAACGATATCTATGTTTTACTAGTCTCAATTTCCTCATATGTAAATTAAAGGGTTGAACTAGATGCTATTGGAGGTCTTCAAACAGCGCTGTCAAATTCAAATAGAAGCCGAGCAGCTAAATGGGACATAATGACCCCTGCAAGTCACATATTGACATAGAAAACCACATATTAACATTAACTATATCCCATCATGGGCAGCTTGGTAGTATAGTGGATAGAGCTCGGGGCTTGGAATAAGGAAAACTCATCTTTCTGAGTTCAAATCTAGCATCAGACACTTAATGGCTGTGTCACTCTGGCCAAGTCACTTAACCCTGTTTGCCCCAGTTTCCTCATCTGTAAATGAGCTAGAGAAGGAAATAGCAGACCCCTCCACTATCTTTGCCAAGAAAACCCCAAGTGGGGTCACAAAGGGTCGAACATGACTGAAACAACTGAACAACAACACATTCTGCGTTTTTATTTATTTTCTCATATGTTTCCCAATTAAAACATTTTAATTTGATTCTGTGAGCCTACAGGCTGTGAGTTTAACATTTCTTCCCTAAAGCTTTGACAGCCCATGGTTCTATAAACAAAAAATTAAGGAAACACTGGTCTATTTCTAGCCATCAGCCTCCCTTGAGAAGGGGAGATCACACTGTATAATGAAAATGTCTTTGAACAGGAAATCAGGAGACCTGAGCTCATTTACTCTGATATTAGCTATGGTGTTAATCACAGAAAACCTCTTTCATCTCTCCATCCACTTTTATCTGAACCCACGCACTGAGTGTGAGTGAAACAGAGCTGAGATTCATGTATTACTTCTTCACTTCCACTTTCTAAGTCTTAGTCTCCTCATTTGTAAAATGGGGATAATAATGCTGTCCTCGCATTACCTACCTATCAGGGCTGTTGTGAAGAGTGTGCTTTGTGAACCTCAATAGGCTATTGAAATGTGAGTTTTTTCATATTAAGCCACCCAGGATAGACTGGCAGTTTTCTACATTTTTTCCTCAAGTTCTCCAAAGGCAGTGTATTTTATCACAGAGCAAAGTACTGAATGCCCACCCCTCATTCTTTTTTAAGGTTCGGTTCTAATTATTTGTTTTTCCTGGGGAGAAAGCATCTGCGAACAGGAGAGAGTTTGCAGTATTTATTATTATTTACAGTATATTGGTTTCCTTGGGAGAAATGAAATTGAGGATATTTATTACCTTGTCACATAATCTCCCTGAATTTCAGTGTCCCGATCTGTAAGTGGGCATAATACCTTGCAGGCTTATTCTGAGGAAATCATTTTCCAAACCTTAAAACATCAAAGTAAGCTTCAAAACAGACCCCCAAAGTGCTTCTTTGGGACTTTTCAGTTATCACAGTCCTGGAGAGTGTAGAAACTTTATCCATGGAAGAGGAGCAACACAGAGGCAACTGTCACCTCAGGGAGTCAGTCAGTCACTCAGCAAACACTTAGGAAGCACTTACTCTTTTCCAGGTGCTATAAAGAAAGGCATGCACAGCCTTTATCCACGAAGAATTCATATTCTAATGGGAAAAACAACATACAATAATAATAATCTCAGTTTACACATTTTTAATCCCTATTATTTGCCAGCCACTGTGCTAAGAGCTTTACAAAGAATATCTCATTTGATCCTCACAATAACCCTGGGAAGTGGGTGCTATTATTATCCCTATTTTACAGATGGGGCAATAGGGAAGACAGAGATTAAGTGACTGGACCAGGGTCACACAACTAGTAAGTGTCTCTGAGGCTGGATTCGATCTCAAGTAGATCTACTCAGCACCCTAGCTGCCATACAACATACCTATGGAGTAGATGGGAGGTAGTCTCAGAGGAAAAGTCACAAGCAACTTGAGGGACTAGAAAAAACTTCCTGCAGGTGGTGGGATATGTTGTTATTGTTGATGATAATGATGGTGGTGGTGGTGATGGTGATGTTCTTGATGTAGGTCCTTCATTCTCAAAGTGGGCATTCTCAATGACATCACAAGGATGAGGTCTTGACTTGCACCTGAAATGGATTTAAGTGAGGCAGAGTTACACGAAGTCATCAGCCTCACTCTCTCCTCCAGAGTCATCAAAGTTCAGTGACAAGAAAAGTCAAGACTACTGGTGATGGCCCAAGATGCAGTGGATGACCTTGGATATAAACTGAGTCTTGAAGGAAGTCAGGGAAGGAAGATGATGAGGAAGTGAGGAGGCTAGAGGAATGGAGAAGGACAGTTATTGAAAAAGCAAGGATGCTGGAGATGGAATATTTGTGTTCAACAAATAGCAAGTAAACCAGTATAACTGGATCACAGAGTGTGAGAAAGGGAGCAAATGGAAGAAAACTGGAAAGACAGGAAGGGGCTAGGTTAGAATGAGCACTGGATGTCAAATAGAAAACTTTATATTTGATCCTGTAGATAATACAAACTGAGGTTTGTTGAGTAATGGTGAAATGATGTGCTCTGAACTATACTTTAGGAAAATCTTTTTTGGCTGCTGAATGAAAAATGAATCGGAGTTAGGACAGACATGGGGAAAAGAGACCGATGAGAAGGCTCTTGCAACTATCTATCACCCAGGTATTGAGGAGATGAGAACCTGCCCTGGGGTTGAGGCTAAATGAACAGAGAGACAAAAACAAATATGAGCGATGTTGGGAAGACAGAAGTGATAAGACTTGGCAAAGACTATTTGTGGGGTTGGATTGAGGGTTAGGAGATTGGTTGACTAGGAAGAGGGTGACACCCTTGAGAGTAATAGGGAAGTTGTAAAGAAGGGAGAGCTTGTGGGGACAACATTGTTTTGAACATGTTTGAGATGCCTATGGAACATCCAGCTTGAGATGTCCAAAGGGGAGTTGATGATATAGGACTGTAGTTGTGGAGGGAGACTAGGGCTGGTAATATAGATATGGGAATCATCTGTATAAATGGATAAATGGAGCAATGGGAGATAATGAGATCACCAAGTGAGAGAGTATAGGACAGAAAAAGAGGAGATCTCACGACAGAGCTTTGGGGGATATTAATAATACTAATGAGAGTTAACATTGACACAGTGCTTTCTGTGTGCTAGACATATTATTTGATCCTCACAACAATACTTGGAGGAGAATTATTACCCCCATTTTACAGAGGAGGAAACTGAGCAAGGGTTGTTACATTCCCAAAGTCACACAACTAATAAGTATCTGAGGCAAGATTTGAACTCAGATCTTCCTGATTCCAGGTGCAGCCCTTTATCCACTGTGCTGCATAGGTGCCCCTTGATGCCCACAGTCAGTGGGAGTAACATGGATGAAGTACCAGCAAAGGTTACCAAGAGGAGGGGCCTCAGGAAAAACTGTTCTTTTTTCATATGAAATAACTAGGGGAGATCAGAAGAGAGGCTATGATTTTCCAGGTTGTTGTAGGACAGAAGACTTCCCTCAGCCAAAGAAACCTAGGGAGATGGCTATCACTGGGAAAATAGAAAACAGGTAAGATTGGTCTCCAGTGCCCTTTTTCCTCCTCTGTCTCCTCCTTCACCAAAGCATTTGTTAACTCTTCCCAGATCCCTCTTCTACGACACATTCCACAGCAGTATTCTCCCTAGAAAGCATTGGATGAGTTCACTTCCTTCCCTAGCAATACTCCCCTTCCTCTGTGGCCTGATCTCAGATAAGTTGCCCTCAGGGAGTTCCCATGACCAGGGACTATTCATATAAAAGTTTCAGCTGTGTTCTTTCTAGAGGTGTTTGAATTTTGGGAGTTGTCCCCCACCAGAGCTTATTCCTCCTACCTGGGACAAATTTTGTAAACCAGAACTGAGACAAATATCATGAAAATTATCTTAAAATCAATATAAAGACAAATTCAGTTGAGGGGTGTGGGTGGTATGTGAGTAAAGCATAGACCAGAAACCTTGGAAAACCTTCCCTGTGATCTGGGTGGAGACCCCTGAGAAGCAACTAGTTTGATCCTATGGCAGTGATGATGGAGAAAGGGAAAGACGGAGTTCAACTGAGATGGAACAAACCTATAGTCATCTTCAAGATTCTGATTTTAACTTATTCACATGAATTAGAAGCTAAGTTCAATTGTTTCTATATTATTAAAAAAGTATGTTGGCAGCACCCTCTAGATTTTTATGTATTTGGTCAAAGCCCTAGTCACTCCACCCTAGTTATGGTTCTGAATCCTGGGGAAGGTTGTGTTTAACCTTGTTATGGCAAGAAAACTCATTTTATTACATTTTAGAATAAGTTTGTAAAAAGTTTTTTCCTTTCACAGTGACAAACCTAGGCAGGGAGAAGGGACAGTTGATAAATAGTGACACACATAGTGTTTATGGGACATGTGGGTTTCTGAATGTGAGCTATTTCCTAAATCTACTTACAGCATACAAAAAAATAAATAGGCAGGCTAGGTTCACAACCAGTAGTCATTGATCTTGGGGCCATTTCACTGTGTTTCAAAGGAGGAGATACAAAGGCTTTCTGAGCTCCTAGCTGGCCTGCGGATAGCAAGTTGGCTATCTTGGTGAACCCAAGATAATTTAGACCCAGTCTATCTTTCCAATCCCATTATACATTACTAACTCTTCCACACTCTGAGCCATCCAGGCTGACTTCTCTGTTCTCCATCTACAACGCTTCATCTCTTACTTCTGTGCCTTTGCCTTGGTCACCCTATGCTTGGAATGGACTTTTCCTAACCACCACCTCAAACAACTCAAACAATAATTTTCTTTTTTTAAGACACAGCTCAAGTATCACCTTCTAACTGAAACCCTTCCCAACCCTTTAATCTTCAAGCAACTTCCCCATGAAAATATCATATTTAAATATTGTGTTTTTATTTGTATTTATTCTCTATATACTTAAATGAGTATTTGGATATTGTCCCATTAGAATATAAGTTCCTTGAGAGTAGGGAATTATTTCATTCTTTGTATTTATAGTCTGAACTCCCAGCAGGGGACCTGGCATACAACAGGTGTTTAGTAAATGCTTGGTGATTAATAGACCGAATGGTTGCTTGACCTTTTACAACTGAAGAGTAAAGGAAAGCAAAACAGTTGTTTTCTAAAAGTGAACTGACGGACTCTGAGCACAAATTGAGGTATGATTTTCTCACTTAATTTTTTTGTTCTGTTCTGTGTTGGGGCTAATGTGGAAATGGGTTTTACATGATTTAACACATATTACATGATTTAACATGTATAAATTGATATCACATGGTTTACCTTCTAGTGAGTGGGGGAGACATGGGTGGGAGAGTCTGAAACTTAAAATTTAAAAAGAAAAATGTTTAGCATAAACACATAATAAGTCAAAAAGTAATATTAAGACTAAATGGAGACATTCCAAAATGGCATTACAGTTATCCTTTCTATATTGTGGGGGTTAAGAATATGGTGCCCCTGATATCAGGAGAATCTGGTAAAAACTTTTTGACCTTCCCTTTGTACCAGAGAAGAAGTCTCAGTTGTTTTCTTTTTCTTTTATAAGGTGTTCACACTGCCTTATTGTAAAATTTGGGTTAAATATTTGGTCATAGGCTCTGTGTTGTCTCCTGGTCTTCACGTGTCATTTGCAGCTTCTACAAAACTCCGCAGACATTCTTATTTAATTTCTTTGGCCAACTCAAGATATATCAAAGCCATTATGGGGAAAGTTGCCATTTGGAAGGGATAGCTATACTTATGTGAAGACTGGGAAAATACAGTGACCCTCTTTTTTTGCTACAGCAACTTAAAGGAAGGAACCTGTCATGGTTGAATTTCAGGTGTCATAACAAGTGACTAAGTTGAAGCAAGGAAACCTTTCAAATCACATCACATAAGTATGATTTAATCTCTAATTTTGAGTAAGGTCAGACCTCTTTCCAATGGGTCAGGGCTTCCCAAAATCACTTTAGGGCAACAATGCAGTGCTAATTCAGAGGGAAGACCTCTCCCTACTAAGCTATAATGGTACTATTTCCCCCCACATTGGAGGTCTGCCTTATTCAAACCCTGCACACCCCCACTGTAGTCTGTGAAATCTGGCAAGACCCTGACCGTAGGTGGCACAGCTGTACATCATTGGTTTATGCCATATTTCTGGGCTGTATGAATTTCCTGCCAGCACAAATAACCAAGCCTTTGGAAACTCCTTTGCAGCCCAGAGACCATTCATTCTAATTGATTACCATCCAGATTCTCCCACTCTCTCTCTCCCTTTGGGCTTTTTATGCCCCAAAGTCTCCCCCTTCTTTTTCCCTCCTTTGGTTTTGCATTGAAGAATTCTTTCCATTCTCTCCTCCCCAAGTATCTTGCAGTACTAGCAAAAGCAATATGTCAGCAGCTGCAGCCACAGCAATGCCAGAATGCCTAGTTACCATTGAAGTTCATAAAAGGGGGAACAATGGGGCTTAGAGAGCAGTATGGGAACATGAAAGGGGGAAAGGATAGTTGCAGTGGAAGAATGGGGAGGTGAGGCAAAGGATGGAAGGAAAGAGAAAAAAGATAGTGGGAGAGGGAACTAATGAGCCAAGGAGACAAAGAAGGTGAGGAGGAGAAGAAAAAAGAAACACGAAGAAATGAGAAAAGAGAAAATGAATGGAACAATGAAGAAGGGAAAGAAGATGACAAAAGGACTGATAAGAAGAGGGTTGAGAGAGTGGAATCAAGTTAAGGAAGAAGAGGGGAAGAGAGAAAGTGAGAAGAGAGTGAGAAAGTGAGAAGAAAGAAGGAGGATTGGAGGAGAAACAAAGGGAAGGGAGCAGAAGAGAAGCAAGGAGAGCAGCAGAAAAAAGGGAAGGGAAGGGAGAAACATCCAGGAATTCTAAAGCTTCTCCATGCTAGACCACACCTCACTCTTTTGTCTTCCCATTCCTCCCAGTCCAAAGCCCAGTTACTAGGCAGTGACTAGTTAGAGAGAGAAGGCAAGCTATGAGAGCAGAGGACAGATTGGTCAGCTTTCTGAGTTCTTCAACAGCCTGGGAATTCTGCCAAGGTGGAAATCTCCATTGAAATTCCCTCCCCCTCCAACCCTCCCTGCAGTAACTAATATTCATTTTATAAAAAAAATAAGGCTCACAAGTTTAATGCAAAGTCCTATTTTCTCAGATTGCAAACAACTGGAAAGATCAACTAATTGAGATTTTGTTTGTGGTCCTAAAAACTGGTAATTAAAATCCATAATGATGTGACTGAGATATGATAATAGCCTTATGTAACAACTGATCCTCAAGGAAGGCAAACTGGCATTATGGAATTGTACCAGACTGGGAGTCAGGAGACCTGTACACTGATCATGGCCCTATAATTTGCTACCTGTGTGACCTTGACAAGTGCATTATTCCTTCTGAGCCTCAGTTTTCTCCTCTCCAAAATGAGGAAATTTGATTAGACTTGTAATTATCAAAGTGAAAAGTCCATGTGGCCAAAACTCTTCTCATAGTAATATAAAAATGTTTTCATTTCTAATATTGCAAATATTGATAGATATCCAGGGATGTGCTGGAACTAGCTCAAAGAGGAACTATTAGATTTTCATTGTAAACATCTAGAAAATCAGAAAATGATTCAAATCAAATCTAACTTGTTGCTTTGTTGGTTGTCTAAACTTAAGGAAGTGATAGAGAAATGTTAATAACGCAGGTTAAACTCACAATTGAGGCTTGCACGTGTTCCCAGAGAGTCAGCTGTTACACATTTACTAACAAACAGCTAGATAGAACTCACACAAAAAGCCTTTAGGAGGTCTTTGCTAATTTTTAAAAGTGTAAAGGTGTCCTGAGATCAAAAAATTTGAAAATTGCTGGACTTGCCAATCTCTTAGGTCCCTTTCAGCTCTCGGATTCTATGACTGGAAAAATTTATCAAGCTTGTGATGTGCTGTGGATAGAAGGAAGAATAATATGAAAAAGACAAAACAAAACAAAACAACAAAAATATTTTATGCTTGTACCATATTGAATAACAGTGGTGATAATGGACATCCTTATTTCACCCCTGATCTTACTGGAAATGCATCTAGCTCATCCCCATTGCATATAATGCTTGCTGATGGTTTTCGGTAGATACTGCTTATTATTTTATGGAATGCTCCATTTATTCCTATGCTCTCCAGTGTTTTCAATAGGAATGGGTGTTGTATTTTGTCAAAAGCTTTTTCTGCATCAATTGAGATAATCACATGGTTTCTGTTAGTTTTGTTGCTGATATAATCAGTAATGCTAATAGTTTTCCTAATATTGAACCAGTCCTGCAAATATTTAATCTCAATGGGAGAGTCCCTGAATCATTGAACAATAATTAAATCATAGTCAATGGAAATCTGATATTAATTGCATTTTCCTGTTATTTATTTTATTGTAAGCACCTTGAGATTATTCTTCCTGGATCACCACCTTGTCATAGTGGTGATTTATGTAGCCCAATGAAACTATGAGCTCTTCTGTGTAGGGTCATAGTGGAGAGTTCTGACAAAATTCAATCAACTAGAGAAAGAAAAGACAAAACACTCCAGTATCTTTCCAAAGAAAACCCCATGGGTAGGATTAAAATGTTAAAAGATATGACATTGGAAGATGAACCCCTCAGGTTGGAAGTTGTTCAAAGTGTTGAATGAACATGAGTTTGTATAGACTTTGGGATATTGTGGAGGACAAATGAGATCACGAGGAGTCGGACACAACTAAACGACTACAACAACAATCTTGAGGTCAAGAATTATTCCTTAATTAAATATGCAGAATGGGAATGAGCATGACTTGTGGGAGAATTTGTTTTGCTTGACTATGCATACTTGTCACAAGGTCTTTTGGGGTGCAAGAGGAAAGGCAGGTGAAAGGGAAAGAAAAATAAAGATGTATTAGTTGAAAAGATAATTTGAAAAACTATGGCTTATATAATTTTCCCTCCCCATACCCAATCATAGTGTCTGCTCATAGTATATATGCAGTACATTTTTCCCCCTAAAATGAATGAAGTGAATTCTAATTTTCTGAAAATAAATGATTTTGGTATGGGATACCTGGTAATTCTGAGCACATTCTATAAACTAGCATTCCTTCTTTACCAGCCATTTTGGGTAAATGGAAATTGATATCTACATATATTTGCACAAATATTTGGCTAGATAGTACCATCTTTTTGCAAATAAATTTTCTAGCTACAGGTTAAGATCCAAGATCCTAGAAGGAAAAGTCCAATCAGATCACTTGGTGAGAAATGAGTGATAAGAAAATTGTAGCAATAGAATGAACTTAGAGACTGATAGTTTTGTTTTTGTGATGTAATCTGTGAACCTGCCAATCTTTTAGGTCCTTTCCAGCTCTCAGATTCTATGATTGGAGAATTTCCTGCCTTTTTCCTGTCCTGACACTTCTATATAATCTATAGGAAATGTCCTTCATTTTCTGTCTTCTTTTCCAGTTTTTCCACAAGGAAGTGGCTGACCAGGAGACCAGGAGAGAAGGACTGAGCCAGCCTGGTATTGGGCAAATTTTGTTGTATTTCATATGAAAGACATCATTGCACAGAGTCAGACTGGCTTTAGAGTCAGAGAACTTAAGTGCAAATCTTGCCTCTTTCACTTACTACCTGTGTGACCATGATCAGGGCCTCAGTTTCCTTACCTGTAAAATGAAAATGCTGGACATTTCTCTAGCTCTAAACCATTTTCTGATTTTGTGATACTGGGTAGAAATGTTTCAACCCAGCTGGTATCTTCAGTGCTATCCCCAGGTAGATAGAACCCCCAGAAAAAAGGAAGAAAAAACAACACACTGGCATAAAGTGTCAGGGAGGTAAATAAAAAATGATGTCTAAAGGGTAGTTTTGTAAAACAGGACAAGAAAATAAATGAATTCTACTGCCCTCCATATGGTGAAGGACAGCATCTCCTTGGCCCCCTAGGTTCTCCCAAACAAAACTTGAAGACTAGAGAAGTGAGTGTGGGAGCCCATTCATTTACCTCTGATAGCTCACCAGAAGCCAAGGCAGAGTTGGGTAATCACTGACTCCTAGAAGTGTCCCAAGGCATAACACCCACCACCATCACATATTTCAGTATCTCTAGCTATATGACTTCCCCCTTGGCACTAGCCCACGCTTCTTTCCCCTAACAAGTCTGGTCCTTCTTAACGATTTGAGTTGGACTATATCAACGGGCACAGATCTATCAGTCTGGTCACAATGAGGTGTCAGAGTTTAGGTTGAAGACATCAATGACAATGAACTCTAAGGCAGTTTCAAAATGCTCTTAATCTATTCAAATGTCCGAATAAGAAGGTCACTGAGCTAGGGTTTGAAAATACTTAGATTGTATGTCCAACTTTAGAAGAAAATCTATCACCTTCCAAGACAAAACAAAAGGGGCTGCTTAGTTATTATTGTTTTTATTTTTGCATTAAAAAAATTTCCCTACTTTATAAAAAAGAATCACAGAATCTAAAAGCAGGAAATTAAGGGAAGAGAAGAGGATGGAAATAAACATTTATAAAGCACCTGCTATGTGCTAAGCATTTTACAAATTTGATCCTTACAACAATCTTCCAAAGTAGGTGCTGTTTTTATCCTCATTTTACAGTGGAGGAAACTGAGACAAACAGAGATTAAGTGACTTGCCCAGGGTCACATAGCTAGTAAGGGTCTGAGGCTACATTGGAAATCAGGTTTCCTTGACTCTAGGTCACTGGACTACAGTGCACCACTTAAGTGTTTCTAAAAAGGACTTCAGAGGTTGTCTCATCTGTGTGGTTTCTCCTTCATTCTCAAAAAGGACCATGACATCTGGCAGATGATGACATAATTTACAATTGGCTTTGATTTGAGTGAGGAAGGACTGTGCAAAATCATCAGCCTCCCTTTCTCCTCCAGAACCATCTGGGTCCATCTAGACTAATATCGAAGGATAACATCAGCAACAAGCAGTCCATGGGGCCTCGTTTGTCCATAAGGAGCCCATTGCCCCCGGAGGCAGCCCATCCCATTCTGGATAGCCTCTAATTCTCTTTAAGGGCCAGCAAAGAGTTTTGCATCCAGAAGGCTCTCAATAAATGTTTGTATGCTAAGTAGACAGTGCAAGAGCTCAGATGTCTTGACTCAGATTCTGGCTTCTTCCATGCAGTCTCCTAACATGTCTGGTGTCAACAGACTCAGCTTTTCTGCAAAAGCCCAGAAATTAGACGTCTTTGAGTTTGATTTGTGATAGTAGTACCTTTCTTTTGACTAAATGCCTGCACCCTGAATACCTTGTGACTGGAGAAGGTCAGGAAGCTGAGAAAGGAAGGTTAAGTTACAATCTTCAATTTCAAAGTGTTTCTTTAAATAATAATTGACCACACTTATGAGGTACTTTAAGGTTTGCAAAATACATTTCTCAGCACCAGCACTTCAAGTGTGATAATGCAAGAATAACTATCCTCATTTATCGATGTCAGTCAAAGAGCATTATTGAGTACTCTGTACCCAGAACTGTGTTAAACTTTGTAGACCTCGCCATGCACTGAAGTTTGGCACCTCACTGGGCTTGGAAACTGGAAGACTGCCCTTCCTGAGTTAAAATCTGGCCTCAGACACTTACTAGCTATGTGATCCTGGGCAAGTAGCTTCAGTCTGTTTGCCTCCGTTTTCTCATCTGTAAAATGAACTGGATGAGGAAATGGCAAACAACTCCAATATCTTTGCCAAGAAAACCCCACATGGAGTCGTGGAGAGTCAGATATGACTGACAAAACTCCATTAAAAGGAACCTGATCTGACTTCCTTTTCAATAAAATCAGAACCAGAACTTACCAAAAGGATTTCAGATATGAATTTCTTGCTTTGGGGTTCATAGGATTGATCTTAGAATTCAAGATTTTTATATGTCTAATTTTATGACTAATAAACTGATAGGTTACACATTTAAAAATAAACTGAAATCTGCACCTTTGGAAAAAAAACACAAAGATTAAAAAACAAATGAAAACAATTGAACAAGTGATGCGGAGATCTAGGATTTGAACTTGAGGCTCCCAAATTCCAATTCTTATGCTCTTTCTACCTTATTACATTATCTCTCTAGCTATTCCTCTCTCCCTACCATGTCTCTCTTTAAAAAAAAAATCAACCCTGTGATTTCATTGGAAAAGAAAACTCCTGCTGAGGAAACACCCTCTGCCAGTGTAGATACATCACCTTCGCTGTGTATTACAATCTTAAAGAGTTGCCTGGGTCTTTGTCATATTAGATGACTTGCCCAGGGTCACACAGCCAGTAAGTGGAAGAGATAAGACTATAACCTGGATCTTTCTGACTCTAAGGTCAGCACTCTGTCCCAAGTTGTCTCTCTTTTAGAATGTAATTATATACATACATACACATATAATATATACATATATATATTATAGAGAATATAATTATAATATTTATAGTAAATCTTTGCTGAATGAAATTCTACTGACATAAAACTTTTCTGGAACACATCTAATGCATAAAGTAAAAACACTCTTATACACCAATATTCTCACTGTAATTTTTTTTATTGTAAGAAACTTTGCCCCATAATCCTTCAATGACAGAAATGAATCAATGAGGCTGGAAAATTCTTTGTATCATTCAGTTGAGCTAAATTTTACATAAAGAGCAGAGGAAATAATAGAATACAGATGAGAGGCAAATCAAGAGCACACAAAGACTCTGAGGCACTGTTGGGATTTGAACTCAGAACTCCTGACCCTTCCAGTTTAGATAGGTCAAAAGTATTGCCATTTATATAGACCTATTGGCTTATAGGAGCCGGTCTTTTCTCCGGTTCTTTTCCCCACTGATTGTGTTGGTGTGTTCCATCAGGTCTTCTGGAGACTGTGGCTTTATCCTCAGTTGTTGAATTGGAGCAGATCATCTCTGAAGGTGCCAGGACTCTGGCATTCCAACCTCCTAGCCTCTCCCAAGAGACACAAGTGTATCAACACCACATGCAGCTTGGAGAATCATCTTCTGAGCCCTGAGGGACACAGGCAAGTAACTTAAGAATAAAAGGATCAACACGGTAATTATTAAGGTAACCATTTTCCAATGCAAATTAATTCATTAAACATTTAATAATAATAATAGTTGTAGTAGTAGTAGTAGTAATAGTAGTAGTAGTAGTAGTAGTAGTAGCAGCAGCAGCAGCAGCAGCAACTGGCATTTACATAGCACTTTAGTGTTTGTCAAGTTAGGATTGGCAAACATCCTCTTATTTTATCCTTACAACAACCCTGGATCTAAGTGCTATTATTATCCCTATTTTATAGATGAGAAAACTGAGGCAAACAGAATTTAAGTGACTTTCTGAGGGTCATTGAGCTAATAAGTGCCTGAGGTAGGATTGGGGGTTTTTCTGAATCCAGTTCCAGAGCTCTAAACATTTATTAAATGCTTACCATGTGCAAGGCATTAGGTGAAAAATGACATTGTGCCTGCTATCAAGGATGGGATATAACACGTACACAAATAATTGATACAGGGTAAATTATGATGGAGCAAAGGAGAACTTTGAAAAGAGGGGCTGGGAGAGAGAGAGAGAGAGAGAGAGAGAGAGAGAGAGAGAGAGAGAGAGAGAGAGAGAGAGAGAGAGAGATCACCTTCAATTCTAGGAATCAGGCAAGACTTCACAGGGGAGGTGGTGCCTGAGTTGAGCTTTGAAATAAGAGAAAGATTTAACCAGGTAGAATATGCTTCAGGTCTGAACAAATGCATAAAAAGCAAGACAGGGCAGGATGTTACTGGGAAGCAGCTATTTTCAGGTTTGTCTGAAATAATTTGGTTGGTAACGGGAAATTATGGAAATAAGGCTGGAAAGGTAGATCAGAGCAAGATTACAAAGAGCTTTGAAGACTGGGATAAGGAGTTTATATTTTATTCAATGGATAATAAAGAGTTCACGAAGTTTTTGAGCAGAGAAATTATTTGGTCATATCTGAGCATTAGAAAGGCGATTTTGGTAGCTGTGTTAGAGCAGATTAGAACAAGGAGACACTAGAGTCAAGAAGACCAGAGAGGAAGTTAAAAACAGTTTAGGAAAGATGACAACGACTCGCGTTAGGGTGGTCGTCGTGTGAACAGAGATAGGGGATCCGTACAAGAGATATCACAGAAATGGAATTGACAAGATCTGGCATCTAACTGAACGTTGAGGGCAAGGAAAAGAGTCCAACACAACTTAATATTTTCAGCCTGAATGACTAGGAATACAGTGGGTCCAGGAGGAAGGGCAGGCTTAGGGGGAAAGAGAATAGTTCAGTTTTGAACCTGCTGAGTTTGAGGAGGCAATGGGAAGTTGAGGAAGTGATCGGTAGCTGTGGTAGAGACATGGGACCAGAGTTTAGGGAGTTGTATTGGAGTTGGATGTATAGGGATACAACTCATAGAGTTGGATTTGTGTGTATAGATTTAGGAGTGAACTAAAAAGATGAGGTGCCTGAAGCCATGGGACTGGAGGATATTATCAAGGGTGTAGAGTAGAAAGAGAAGAATCCTAAGGACAGGGTCTTAGGGATACCTGCACTTAGGGACGAGCAACAGGAAGACCTAGTGAAAAAGAGTAGACAGATAGGTAGGAGAAGTTCAAGAAAAATATAAAGAAGCAAAAAAAAAAATGTATCTTCCAGAAGGAGGATAAAAGGTTGAGGACAATGAGATCCAGGAGAGGGTAGGAGATCAGGTAATTTAGGGATCAATAGTAACCATGAAAAGTACAATTTCAGTAAGTTAATGGAATCAGAGGATAGATTTCAGTGGGTGGATGATAGTATGTAGTTTATACTTCTTTTTCTGGATCTTAAGCTGCGAAGGGGAGAAGAGATCTAGAATGATAGTGGAGAAATGCCAGCGGCATTTTTTGTTTCAAGATAGAGGAGACCTGAGTCATATAAAAAGCCAGGTTAGTAAAGAGGCAGAGAAGGCAGTCAACTATAAAACATAACTTGGGGTACATAGCCACAGCCTCCTTGTCCCCAAGTATCCTCCTCCCTCCATTTAGGTGCTACACTGTTTGAAATTCTATAATTGGGGATTCATGCCTTTGGGATAAAGATTGTCCTCTCTGAATCCTATTTTTAAAAGGACACATCTATTGAGTCACATTTTAGTGTGAATCAGCTACGCTGCGGAGTGGAGCAGTGTAAGGGCAATGGGGTCCTGGAAGGATGGGAGACAAGGTTAGGAGAAGAAGGAGGACTTAGAGGAGGAGGAAGAGAAAATAGGATGATGATGAAAAGGCCCAGAAGACAAAGCACTTCACAATTTCACAATTTGGCCAAGGCTGGGTCACCAGCATTGTGTGCCAGCCTACAGCGCCCTACGTTCATAATAGGTAAAACCTAGCTCATATTCTACAAACACCGGATTAGAAAAATTCCACTCCTCATGTTTCTTGCTAGGTTAGCTCAATAGGATCCCTAATGTTTCTCCTCATAGTCCTTGGCACATTTCCTTCATCCAGTGGGACATAAAAGGTTTCATGCCTATAGATTGGGGCACTGTGCCAACCACAGCTGATTTCTGGTAGGAAAAGTGAAGGTGACCCATACCCATAACTTCAGGTGACAGCCTATAATTAATTCAAAACAGAGGCATACTGCAGCATGGGGCAAGTCATAAAATCTCTGAAGGTCAACAAAAATCCTGAATACTTTTACACTACTAGTGGAAGTTACTCCTTGATTTTGTCATTGTGACAAACTCCATTGTGGCACTAACACCTCCGTGTGGGCACTTAACGGTAACAAAAATAATCATAGCTCTTATTTTTATAGTGCTTTAAGGATCTCAAAGCATTTTACATAAATTATCTCATTTGATCCCTACGAGTCAGGGTGATAAACACTATTATTATCACTCCATCTTGCAGATGAAAAATTGAGACTCGGAGTGTTTAGCTAGTAAGTGTCAAAGGTGGGATTTGAACCCAGGTTTTTCTGACTTCAACTCTAATACTGTTTCTATTAAGCCCTGCTGCTTCAGGGCCCTGTATCATCTAACACTCCCTCTCAAACCCCATCTCTTCTGTTGCCTGTTACGTAGCCACTGCTCCAACCAGACCGGGCTCTTCATTGTCTCAACTCCTTTCAGTACCATACTCAGCATTTTCCCATTCCCTATCAGTGCCTTGCTCACAGCTGTACCCCTAGTCAGAAATATTCTCTACGTCCTTCTTCGCTCATCAAAATCCTTCCCATTCTTAAAGACTAGCTCAAAGAGCACATTTTACATAATATACTTTTGTCTCACACCGATCACTTCTTTCCTTGTCCCAGAGATAGCATTAACAACCTTTAGCCAACCACAGCCTTTATTTACACTCATTTTTATTTTGTTTCCCAATTGTTTTCTGAAGAAGCAGAGAAAAGAATGCTAGGAATGCCCTCAGACACTGACTAGCTGTGAGACCCTGGGCAAGTTACTCAACCTTTCATAGCCTGTTTCATCATCTGTAAAATGGGGATAGTAATAGCATCTACCTTCCAGGGTTCCTGTAAGGAAAAAATGAGACAATATTTACAAAGCACTTGGAAAACTTTAAAGTGCTATATAAATGCTAGTTATGAAGATGATGATGATGATGATGATGATGCAGAGGAGGACTTTCATTGTGAGCACTGACTTTTCTGCTCTTTGTCTAATTATCTCTTGACATCATCTTTCATTCTTTCTTTTATTACTCCAATATCTGATGATGAGGTGGATCTCCAATCAAGTTCAAATGCTCTACATGGATTGTTAATTCTTCCATCTTCTCCAGCAGATTATACCCATAACCACCCCCTTATTTTCTAATTTTTAATCTCTTCCTATCTACTGATTCTTTCTCTGCTAGCTACAAACATATCCAAGTTTCCCTTAGCCTTCATTAGACCTTCTAGCTATTATCCAATATTTCTCTTCCTTTCCTCAGCCAAACTCCTAGACATAGCCCTCTATACTTGTTGGGTACGCTTTCTCTCCTCACTCATTTCTCAACAATCTGGTTTCCAACCTCATCATTCAATTTGAAATTCCTTCCTCCAAGTTCCCAGTGACATCTTCATTGCCAACTCTCATAGGCTTGTCTTAGATCTCATTCTCATCTCCGCCATTTGACTCCGCTGCATTTGTCAATGCTGACAAACCTCTCTCCTCTTGGAGACTCTTTTCTGGGTCTTCATGACACACTCTTTCTTGGTTCTCCTCCCACTTGTCCCTTCTTTCTTTCTTTCTAAAGTTTTTTTTTAATTCTGGATTTTGACAAGCATAAAAAATGGGCATTTCCATGTACAAAGGAAATATAAAAAGAATTTTGAACATGAAACCACAATTCTGTTTCATACAACTTGCTTTTGCTTATTAATATATAATACACTCAACATGCAAGTTTCAAAGATATTTATCTGTATTTCCTTCTGGGCTGCCTTTTGTTCTGCATTTTAAAATGCTTCAATGACTCATTTTCTTCTTTTCTGTTTTTTGGGGGTAGGGGGAGCAGTACTAC
This sequence comes from Bettongia penicillata ogilbyi, assembly GCA_023548195.1. Taxonomy (NCBI): domain Eukaryota; kingdom Metazoa; phylum Chordata; class Mammalia; order Diprotodontia; family Potoroidae; genus Bettongia; species Bettongia penicillata. The sequence goes on along the minus strand of JAJHZJ010000560.1, from coordinate 2,197,927 downwards.
TAGACTCTTTTTCCCTTCTGTTCCTCCAGTACCTCCCCTTACACCAAAACAATGGGAAAAAACCTTTGTAACATATTTTCATAGTCACAAAAACACATATTCACATTTATTGTATCCTATATTATATATATGTATACATACATATGTATATTATTATATAACTTCAGTCCTTTGTCAAGAGGTGGGCTTCATCATCAGCCCTCTGAAATAGTGCTGGGTCATTCATTGATTAGAGTTCTTAAGCCTTTAGGGTTGTTTTTCTTTATTATGGTTGTATTTATCATCATAGAATTTGCTCTCTGGACTCTGCCTATTTCACAGAGTATGAGTTTAAGAATATCTTCTCAAGTATCTCTGAAACTGCATTTACATTATTTCTATTACATTCACGATAATTTGTTCAGACAACCCTCAATTAATAAGCACTCTTTAACTGTCCAATTCTTTGTTAGAACAAAAGTTCTGCTATAAACATTTTGCACAGTCCAATCATTTTCCTCCTTCTAAAGTCACACAATGACTTTTTATATATAGTCCCAAATTTCTTCCAGAATATCTGGATTCATTCATAACATCTCCAAGAGTACATTGATACACTTGTTTTCTCTCTATCCTTCCATCAATTGTCACTTTCCATTTTTTTTGTCATCTTTGCCAATCTTATGAGAAGGAGGTGGCACCTTAGAATTGTTTTAATTTTTGCTTTTTTTTAAAGATTTGAAGCATTATTTTAATATGGTAACTGATGATATATTACTTTTGAGAACTTTCTGTTCATGTCCTTTTACAATTTATCCATTGGATAGATTATCCTTTATTCATTGACTGCTCTTCAGTCCTTTTTTGTTTAACATCATATCACAACCCCTGAATGCAGGTGTGCCTCAAGGTTTTGCTTTAGGTGTGTTACTCTTCTCTCTGATGTCTCACCTGATGATCTCTTCATCTCCCATTGATTCAATTATTATCTCGATGCAGCTGATTATGAGATCTAGAAACCCACCCTTAGTTTCTCTCCTGCACTGAAGCTCTGACTCAACAACTATTAGATATTTTGAACTTTTCCAAAAGATATCTCAAACTCAGCATGTCCAAAATAATTCATTCTCATCCCCCACACCAACCTCAACCTACCCCTCTTCCAAACTCCATTTTCTATTAAAGGCACCATCATCTTTCAGTGACCTAAGGTCACACCTGGATGCCATTTTCAGTTCACTGTCTCTTATCCCATATATCCAATCAGTTGCTAAATATTCTCTATTCAGCATCTGTAATATCTCTTGCAACTGTCCTCACCTCTTTTCCTATATGGCTGCCACTCTAGAACAAGCTCTCATCACCTCTGTTCTATGCTACTATAACACCCCTTCCCCCTGCAATTTGTCTCCCAGTCTCCAGCCTTGTCCCACTCCAACCGATCTGCCACACACTTACCAAAGTGATTTTCCTAAAATGCATGCCAGACCATAACACTGAAAAAACTACATTGATCCTACATTAAATCAAGGAGCAAATATAAAAGACTCTGCTTGGCATTTAAACCCTTCACAATCTAACCGCAACTTACCTTTCTGGCTTTATTTCATATGACTCTTCTTCATTCAAAGTAAGGTCCAGTTAAGTAGGTGCTCTTATTACTCTTCATATATGGCACTCCACTTCCACACCTTTACACTTGTATCTCTCATGCCTGAAATCCACTCCCTTTTCACCACTGCCTCGAGGGACAGGTGGTTCCCTTCAACACTTAGCTCAAGCACCATCTTCTATATAGACCCTTTCCTAAACCTCTTAGCTGCTAGGATCTCTCTCTCTCACCCCAATATCATGTACTAATGTTGTATAGATTTTGTATATATCTATTTACGCACAGGTTGAGTGTCCTGATAGAACGTAAACATACTGAGGGCAAACATTTTTTCACTTCACTTATCTTTGCATCCCTAGTGCTTCGCACATAGAGGCACTTAATAATTGCTTATTGCTTATTGATCACTATAATAAATGCTTACTGATGAGTGTCTATCTTCCCAATCCTCAAAGACTTGAAATTTCAGGCTGCTGTGTCTCTCATTAAAACATCAAACTGAAGGGAAAGGGAAGGGAAAAAGCATTTATTAAATACCTGCTGTGTTCCAGGCCAGGACTGGAGAACCTGTGACCTTGAGGCCACATATGGCCTTTGACTGAATCAAGGCTGCAGGTTCCCCATCCCTGTTCCAGGCCTGTGCAAAGTGCTTTACAAGAATCTCATTTGAAAATCGCCGCAACCTTGCAAGGTAAGTGCTATTGTCGTTCGCATTTTATAACTGAGAAAACTGAGTCAGATAAAGGTTAAATGACTCGTCCCAGGGTCATAAATGGCTGAGGCTGGATTTGAATTCAGGACTTCCTGATTCCAGTCCTAGAATTTGATCTGTTGGTTCTACCTAGCTGCCTCATAACTTGAGTAACATATGTAGTGTCATTTCAGGACACAAGGTAGGCATACACTGAAGAAGCCACATGTTGACTCCACTAAGCCTTCTTACTTATCCAGTGTGTTCAATGGGGAGTGATTAAAATCTGCTTGCTGTGGTCCACTTGAGGATGGGGTGGAGTTGCTCTACTTGTCTTGATTCCTTATTGTTGTTCTTGGAGGTAAGAGGATCTGGGTTCAAATCCTACCGCAGATACTTCCTAGCTGTATGATGTTGGACAAGTCATTTAACCTTCCTTAGCATCAGTTTCCTCATCTGCAAAATGAGAGGGATGGGCTAGATATAGGGCTTCCAAAGTCCCTTCCATCTTCAAATCTATGAAACTTGATTCAAATTAATCAAAGGAGTCACCACAGAAGAACACTTCTTTCATGATACTCTGGCTGCTGGGGAAGTCCTCTGACGTATGGTAGGGTAAGCCTCGGTGTACTGTGGAAAGTGGTTGGTCACCCCTGGACTGCTCCTCATGCTCTTCTAATCGAGGGACAAGAGGTCTACACACAGGCTCCAAAGGCTTGATGTTGTTTGCACTCTCTACAGAAACAACTCAAATTTTTATCATTTTTCTCTGAACACACTAGGGACAGCTCTTGCTCTTCTTGTACGTATCCTTTGCCATCCCCTGCAGAGAGGATAGGTTCCAAGATACAAAATATGCTTCCACAGATGATGCACTGACATTTTTTATTTCCAGCATTTTTCTAAAGACACTGAAATTGTTGCCATCTCTAAGTAGTTCTTGTCATTTACCACTTTTTCCATGACCCACAGAGAGAAGTACCAGGGGTCTCAGAAAGTCCTTGGAGTCATGAATTGGAATTGGTAGAGTCTCAATAGACATCTTGTTTTCATCTACCATGAAATCCAATAGTTTTTGCTTCAGAGTTCTAATAATGGGAGCCACCGGCTCCGCAGCAGATAGTTCTGGGCATCTCACACCTGTGACATGGTGTTCTGGTTCTCCTTCTTTATCTTACTCAAGGTTCTTCATTCCACACAGCCTAGTCTTCTCAGAACTCTTCTTGCAAGGGCTCACCATACAACCATATCAGGCCAAATTGTGTAAAGCATATATAGGGTCACACCTTTTTTGATGTCAGGTTTCACTTTGTTTTGAGAGCAGGAATGTTTAGATTTTTCTTCCATGTATATGTTAAGGCATTCTTATAATGATTACCTGGGAATCTAGTAAACTGGTCCTTTCCAGAGGGTGCATGGGCCATATATAGCAAGTTTATCAGAGCCAGCATCTAAGGATGAGCTGGCCAGTATTTGTTGGCTCAGGCAGTGAGTCAGCGATCACTAGAACAGAAGTTTGGAAGGAAATTCTATTCTGGGGGAACCATAAGGGAATTGGGATCATGGGAAGGAATTATGGGTGCAGAAGGGATGATGGGTATTGAAGGTATTTTAAAGAAAAGATCATTGGAGGTCTGAGTGTAGATAGCAGGGAAGGAAACAGTAGAAAGGAAGAGATGGAAATAATTTTCTGGAGCAGATGGGAGTGGAGGAATTAATGGTACATGTTGGGCATTTGGCCTTGGTGAGAAAGGCCAATTTGCCATTAAACAGTTGAGTAAAGGAAGAAAAAAAGGAAAATGACATCAAGGAATTATGAGATGTGGAAAAGGAGAAAATACAGTGTTCATATCATTTATTTTCTTGGTAAAGTATGAGGCAGGGTGGTCAACTGAGAGGATGCATGGAGAGAGTAATGTCACAAGTTTGAGGAAAGGTAAGCTTAGAATAGTCACTGTTATGAATGGGACAATAAGTTAGGGAAGTGTAAAATTCCTTGATATGGGCAGCTAAGTGGCATAGTTTACAGAGTGCTGAGCCCTGAAGTTAGGAAGACTCATCTTCTTGAGTTCAAATCTGGCCCCAGACAATTCCTAGCTGTGTGACCATGGACAAGTCACTTAACCTTGTTTGCCTCAGTTCCCTCATCTGTAAAATGAGGTGGAGCAGGAAATGGTGAACTACTCTAGTATCTCACTAAGAAAACCCCAAATGGGGTCACAAAGAGTCCGACATCACTAAAACAAGTGAACAAAAAAAGTCCTAGGTGTAGTGAAGACTCAGTTGAGATTAGATAATATGAATTTATAGTAGAGTTGGTGGCAGGATTTCCTCTAGATCTGTTAAGTATTTTGTAAGTAGCAGCAAAGGTGACAGATGGTGTAAGTAATTCAGGGTTGGGGTTTGGCAAGGCATGAGCTGTGATGGGGCAAATGAGCAAGGGATTTTGGAGAGAAGGTAGTTTAAAGTTGAATTGATTTACACAAAAGTTGAAAGTAGAATGGCAAGAAAGGAAAGCCAGAGTAGGAATGACAATCTGAGGAAGTCCTGAGGATTGGAGTCATGGTGAAAAGAAAAACTAGGTTAAGACAAGTCAGGCATAGAAAGAGATGGAATAAGAGTAACATGATCAAATAAAGGAATTTCAGGGATCATGGAAATAGAACATTTGTGGTTGATGGCAAGATGAAAGGTGTGACTCATTACCAATATATAATCTGACTGAGAGAACAGATAAAGGAGACCTACTGTCTAGTGATACATCAGCTTGGAAGCACACACAGAGAGGAAAAAGAAACAGTATAATCCTCAGATTTACTCTTGGAACAGCATAGAGTCTTGCTGCAAAAATACTGGTGTCCCAGGAAAACACAAAATAGAAGTTCATCGGAAAACTGCATGATTTTAAGTAACCAAGGGACTAGCTAATCTGCCAGTCTACAAAACAGCCACTGAAGATAAGAGAGGTCCCCAGTGGACAATACATTGCCACCATTCATTGTTGATAGGAGAGTTCATTTGCCTTTCTGTTGAATAGGAAGCGAGATGTAAGGAAAAGATAAACTTGGGAAAGGGAACCTAATATCCAAATGTATTGACACAAAATGGGGAAGATCTGGAAAATCTAGAAAAGAGGATTTGGGTATACCCTTAGGAGATGGTGCCAAAACTGCTGAGGGTGACCCTTGCCTGGGTCAGGGAGAGGAGCGAAATATGGAGGTCATCTTTTTCCTACCCACTAACTTAACCTTGGAGATCCTAATGGGACTTGAGCATGCAAAGATGGGAACCTTAGGGACTAGAGATAGCATCATTCACCCCAGGCCATCCAGAAGACTCTAAATTGGTGCTGAAGGACAGCACTTCCAAAGGAATCTTGCTCCCCCTTGTAGGGTGGAAAGATTGACTCTTCAAAAGTATTAAGTCGCTACAGAAATGCCCAGACTGTCAGGCCTATGGCTAGGCTGATGTGTAATGGTGATCAAAGATGTTATTCATTGACCTCCTGGTATTTACTGGCACAGGGGAGCACATGCATTCAGGAAAGAAGTCACTGATGTGTAAAGTGTAAGAACAATAACTTTTTTTAGCTGAGGAAAGAAACTGGGCATCTGCCAAATAAAGTTAGGGAAACCCTCTCCCTCAATTCTATCTCCTGAATATGGTGTGAATTCCTTGGCCAAGATGAAAATTATATGAACAAGGAGTGAATTCTCTTGTCCTAGGCCCTCACGGTTTTGCTGATAGGGCTTTTTTTTCTGATACTGATTCAAGTTCACAGCAGCAGGTGCATTGAAATCCCTTTAGATCATACTTCAGGAATGAGAATTTTCACTGAGCTAGACCTTGGTTTATAAAAGGAGGCGGCACAGACTGACTGAGACAGAAGTATCAGGACAGATCAACTTGCATGTGTATCTTTAAAAACTGCATCAATTTGGTGCTTACTGGGAGCTATATTACCTAGATGCTAGGACTTAGAGTAGATGTGAGGAGAGAGAACTGTGACATGAGAGAAGAAAGGAAGGAAGGAAGGAAGGAAGAAAGAAATAAAGGAAAGAAGGAAAGGAGAGTGGAGGAAGGAAGGGAGAAAAGGAAAGGGGGAAAGGGCATAAGGAAGAAAAAAGGAAAGAAAGAAGGGAGGGAAGAGGAAGAAAAGGAGGAAGTAAAAAAGGGAAGGAGGAAGAAATACTGAATCCCTTTAGAGATCAACAAATTCAATCTCCTGTCCATTGCTAGAAACTTCCCTGTAATATCCTTGACAGGTGCTTATCAAAATTATTCATTTAATCTTTTCTGGTCCTCTCTATCTCTTCTTTAGTCATAAGCTCTTCTCCATCTATAGATCTGAAAGGTATTTTCTTCCTTGTTTTTCTCATTTATTTACGAAGAATTATATCTATATATCTATAATTATATCTATTATAGGTCATTTTTCTATTTGGAGTATATCTTTTTATAAGGTGTGAAGTGTTAGTTTAAAACTAATTTCTTCTGTACTGTTGTCCAGTTTCCCACAAGACCCTCAGTAACTGATTTACTGAGTAAAAAAGCAAAAGGTTTTCAAATTTTTTCAAAACTGGTCTTTTGTTTTGCCTTCACTTCTGCTGATGAAGCTTCCTCTATAACTGATGCAGATGTCAGCTCAACTGTAATTTAGAGACTTGCCAGAGGCACTGAAAGATTGCCAGTTGCTCCAAAATTAGATCGTAAGCTCTTTGAGGGCCCATTTTTGCCTTTCTTTGTATTTCTCTGTACTCAGTACAGTTCCTAGCACAAAGTATATACTTAATAAATGCTGTTGATTTTCTAAAGTAGTAATTGCCTGAAACTGCAGTATTTACAGAAAAACTAAGGGCAGGAACATAATAGGTATCTCAATATATTTGAAGGGCTATGATATAGAATATCAGAAAATCACTGAATTTAACAGTTTGAAAAAGCCTCAGCAGTCAGATAGTGCAACCCACAACTGAACAAGAATTCCTTTTATACCCTATCATCAGTTGAATACTTCCAGTGGAAAAGAATCAACTATCTCCAAGTCTGCCCTTCTAGCTTTTGTATAATTCTGACTTTTAGGAAAGATTTTCCTACAATATCATATAGAAATTTGCCTGTTCATTACTTCTAGCCATTGCTCTTAGTTTGGCCTTCTGGGTCTAATCAGCACAAAGCAAATGACTTGTTCATGGAATTTCACTTCAAATACATGCAGACACCTAGGGGGCTCCTCTTAAATTTTATCTTCCCCATACTACCCTGCCCTCTCCACCAATGCTTTCAACCTGTCTTTGTACGGCAATAACTCAAGATCCTTCACTATCTTGTTTATCTTTCTCTGTACACTCCCTAGCTTATCAGTGTCACCCTAAGATGGCACCCAGAACTGAACACAATACTTTATGAGTGTTCTGACCAGGACCGAGCACAGTACAACTTGTGTTTCCTTATTCCTGTAAGTTCTTTGTGTCTCCTCCCTCATCTCTCTGTTTCTCTGTCTCTGTTTGTCTCCTCCTCCTTCATATTCCTCTTCCATATTATATTTCTGACTCTTGTTAAACTTGCAGTCATTTTAAAACCCTAGATCTTTTCCAGATAAACTACTGTCTAGAGACACATTTCTTATATTTGTGAAGATTTTTTTTAAATCCAAGGACAAGACATTTACTCCTACCAAAAGAACAAAAGCAAATTTTAATACTAATCAGTGCTGATAAATATCATCTCAGATTTGGCCCAGGGTTCTAGACTGTCAAACAGAATTACTTTATGAGGTTCTAGGTTTTGATTCAATAGGTGGAGTTTCCTAACTATGAGAATTGTTCAAAGTAGAATGGGCAGCTTTAGGAGGAGCCCTGTGTCAGTGGAGAGGGACAGGCAGAGTTTGGATGAGTACTTGTCAAGGATATTACAGAGAAGGTTCTAGAAATGAACAAGAGATTGAATTAGATGATCTTGAAAGTCCCATTCATATGATTCTATAGTTCCTTAGGGGTTGTATAGATCCTTTGTTGAATTAGTAGAACTCAGGAAGAGGATTGCTCTTTATGTTCCCACCACTGAGGCTTCTTGGTTGGTGTCCTGGTTCCCCCTCAACTCTTAGACTTGCAAACTTTGCATGTGCTTCTCCGGTGTTGTTTAAATAGATAGATCAGGTAACACTAGGGAGTTTACATAAAGATTTTAAACTCTAAGGAGCTTTGCTGATTACGGCAGTGGGAATGCACAGGCACGGAAGAGAAAAGCGGCAATACTGTATTCCACTTGTTTTGTCAGGTCCCTAAGAATACCTTGGTAAATATTAGCCAGGGTATAGTTTTGTTTGCTATTAAGATTGGAAGATTTCAACAGGAAGGAACCTAAAAACATGCATGCGTATTATATGACAAAACATCAGTAATCTCTTAATAATCTGTAAAATACATATTAACTTTATCTGTGGTTAGACTCAACCATTCTTCGTTGTGTAAGCCAAGTTGGATGTGTGAGTAATAGGTTTGTTATGGGAATAATACCTTTAGTAGAGGATGAATTTCTTGTGTACCCTATCATCTTCTAGGTAGAATTCTTTTCATGACTGAATAAATTGACAGTTTTGAGTTAGCCAAGTAGTTGTAAAAAGCATTTCATATAAATACCATATTTTGTTCAAAGAATCCAGTGAGAGAGTGCCATAGAATGTTTTTTCTAATCAAATAGTGAATGGAGAATTTAATGCCAAATCTTCTTTCTTCCTGATGCTATCTTATTGTCAGTGGGGAAATATCCATGAGTGTGTCTGCTTACATGTGTACATGCCCATGTGTATGTGTGTATGTGTATGTGTGTGTGTTTGTGTGTATGCATAGACACTATGTGAACACCTGGAAAATTCAATATTTCCTGCTGGTCAGTACTCAGTGTATAGCTGATATAGGCTAGTTTGGAAGATGGATAGTAAATAATTATTTCTACTCACAAATTCATAGGATTATAAAGTTAGAACTGAAAGGAATTTTAGACACCATCATATTTCAGATGAAGAAACTGAGGCCCAGAGAGTTTAAGTGATTTGCCCCAAATCATGCAAATAGTAAGACATAGCATTGGACTCAGCTTGCTGGACTCCTAATCCATCCCACTTTTAACTGTACCACATTCCTCTCCAATTGCTAGAGAGTGTCAGGAAAGACAGTGGGTGTATGAGACACAGATCGAGAAAGGAATAGTAATGAAATTCAGAACATTGAATGCCTACAGTCTTGGGAGTCATAAGAATTCTGATCAATCACAGATAATAATAATAGTATTAGCTAACATTTACATAGTACTTATTATCTCAGGCACTGTGCTAAGTGCCTTACAATCATTATATCATTTGGTCTTCACAACAATCCTTCAAGGAAGGTGCTGTTATTATCCCCATTTGACAGATGAGGAAACAGACAAACAGAGGTTTAGTGACTTGCCCAGGGTCACATAGCTAGTAAGGGTTTGAGGCCAGATTTGAACTCTGGTCTCACACTCTATCCTCTGTGCCACCTAGTTGCCTTGATAAACACAATAACTACTCATGATTCCAGAGGACCAGTGACAAAGTATGTATCTAACTCCTTTTAGAGAATTAAGTGACTCAGGGACATGGTAAATGAGAGAACTGGTTTTTCTTCATAACGTGTATTTGTTGAATCCATTAGACTGTGAACTCCTTGAGGGAAGGTACTACTTTTTGCCTTTTGTTATCCCTAGTGCTTGGGCAGTTAGGTGGCACAATGAATAAGAGTACCAGGACTGGAGTCAGGAAGATTCCTTCCTGAATTCAGATCTGGACTCACTTTCTGACAGTGTGACCCTGGGCAAATGACAACCCTATTTACTTCAATTTCCTCATCTGTAAAATGAGCTGGATATTCTGACTCCCAGGAGTCAAAATGGTGCAGTAAGTAGCAAATCATCGTAACTCTCCTGTATTCACCTCCAAACAACTATAATATAGCACCTCCAAACAGAATAGCCGAACCAGCAAAACATGGGATGAAACAATATTTTAGCCCAATAAACTTGGAAGATTGGAAAGAAAGGTCTGTCTCACTTGGTCAAAGGGGAGCACAATCCAAGACAGTAAGTGTCCCAGGAAGGTAGCAGCAAGCCCTACCTCAGCAAACCACTGGCAGATCCTGAGCCCTAGTATGGTGGAACAGGAAAATGGCAACACCAAGACCCATCACATGCCTCAGTGCAACCAGGGGAACAGGCAGATTCCAGCTCTGAGAATTGCCACAAGTTTCAATGTAGCCCCAGGCAAATGGACACCTGTCAGTGGCCAGACATCCACAGGAAAACAGAGAGCCTCCAGCAGCCAGACTGCCACTTGCTTCAGAGTAGCCCTGGAGAAGCACAGAAAACCCCACTGGCCTCAGCACATGCAAGACACCAGCTCTAGGATCCTGACTCAGCACCAGATAAGCTACCAGATCTTTAATAATAACCAGCAGCACCAGCCACCCCAAGCCTACCTCCCAGCACAGCACCAGGGTCCCTTGTGGGCCTCAGAGCAACATCAGTGCAGTGCCAGATAAACAGCCAGGGCCTGCAGCTCCTGGCACAAGAATCTGAGACAATCTCCCTTCCTCCCCAGGAGTAGAATTCAAACTTAAAAGGAAGGAAAAAGGCTAAAAAAGATGAGCAAAAACAACAAACAAGGAATCTGACCATAGAAACTTATCATGGTGGCAGGGAACATCAAGAAACAAAGTAAGAAGAGGAAAACGTTGTCAAAACACCCAAAAGCAAAGCCCCAAACAAAAATAGCGAGTGGTCTCAAGCCCAGAAAGAACTCATGGAACAGCTCACAAAGGAGCTTAAAAATCAGATAGGAGAGGTAGAAGACAAATTGGGAAAAATGTGAGAAATACTAGAGAATTGTGGAAAAAAGAATTAACAGCATGGAAAAAGAAAACAACTTTAAAAGTACAATTGGCCAAATGGAAAAGGAAGTACAAAAGCTAACTGAGGCAAACAACTACTTAAAAGTTAGAATTGGGCAAGTGGAAGTTAATGACTCTATGAGACATCAAGACAAATTCAAAAGAATGAAAACATAGAAGAAAATGCAAGACACCTTACTGGAAAAACAAATGACCTGGAAAACAGACCTAGGCAAAACAATGTCGGAATCATTGAACTACCTGAAAGTCATAACAGCCCTTTCAGTTTTAACATTCATGGTTCTATGAGCATTATGGGACCTTGCAAGTCAATCAATCAGTCAGTCAACAAGTGTTTATTGTGCGCTTATTACTTATCAGGTACTGTGCTAAGGTGGAGATACAAAGAAAGGCAAAAAGAGTCCCTAAAGGAGGGAGGTAGCTAGGAGGTCAGTTGAAAGAGCACTGGGTCTGGAATCAGGGAAACGAGTTCAAATCAGACACTCACTAACTGTGTGGCCCTGGGCAAGTCACTTAACTTCTGTTTTTCTTAATCCACTGGAAAAGAAAATGGCAAATCATCCAGTATATTTGCCAAAAAAACCTCTTTGGACAGTTATAGACAGTACTGAGCAATAAAAACAACACCTCAAGCAGCTCACATTCTAATATGAGAGTTAACATGTAGTTTTACTGATAAAGAAAATAAAGCTCAGAGAGGTTAATTTACTTGTTCAAAGTCACACAGGGAGTTGGGCAGGAACCTTTTTATCCTGCCTACCAGACCTCATAGTGGCTTGGTTTAAAAGAAACCATTCCGCATCTAAAGAATACTCCATTGGCTCTGAGCCTCTCTCAGAGATAGCAGCCCTTGGTCAGAGCTAGGACTATTGGTGAAATATAAACCTGAGAAGAAATGGGGTGATGGAGGTGGGGAAGGAAGAGATTGGAGGCTTATGGTAGCATTTTTTTCACACTGCAAAAATGGGCTAATACACAGTTTTGATAATGTTGCCTTTGTGGCTACGTAGATGTACTTAGCTTTAAGAGAACATGACATTCACTAAAAAAGATAAGTTAGTAGGAAATTATTCCCATTAGAAAAAGGATTCTTCTCTTTATAAAAGTCAATGCATTAGTGATGGCTTACAGGTTTTTAGCTATTTTATAAAGAGATTGTGTTGGGAAAGTGAGGTAAGGAACAGAAGTGGAATCTACTGAAGTGGAAGTCAGAAAACTTGGGATCTGACTCTTGATTACAACAGTAAGCTGCATAACCTGGACAAGTCACTGAACCAATCTGAGCCTCAGTTTCCTTATCTGTAAAATGATAGAATTCAGACTAGAGGATCTCTAAAGTTTCTCCCAACTCTCAAACTCTGTGTGAGAAACAGTGCTTAGGACAAAAGACTACTAATTAAATTTTTATCTGGTTCCACTAGTAACTAGTTGAATTTTTTAAGAGAAAGTCTTTTTGTTTCTTTCTGTGATATGAAATGCATGAGAGTAACATTTGCCTCACTCAGAAATGCCATGAACCATTGTTTTAGAAAGGGCTTTGAGGAACCGGATGGAATGGTATTGTCTAAAGAACTGTTGAGACTGCTTCTTGACAGCTGGCTCCTAATAATGAAATCTTTGAATAATGAGATGAAGGGTGGGGCAGATTGATCTTGGCTGCTTCCTTTCTCATTGGTATCCTAACAAACTATAGAGATCTATTGTGACATGGTACCTGGTCTAGGGATGCAGTAAAATAGCCTGATCTGGTGTCTAAATAGTGCTGGGCACATAAAATGCATTCCAGAAAGGCTCATTGAATTTAATTAAATTTTAGTGATATTACAGAGAAATCTAACTTTGTGGTATGAAACTGTTATTACTAAATATCTAAGCATCCTATATCTCCTTCAGTAAATAATTCCTTTAGAGAAAAGAATTTTGGTTACCAATCCATACCCCTCAGTTAGTCCAACTGGACCGATAGCCAGCGTAGTAATGTAAAATCTCTCCTTTTGTGCATGACTCACTTCCCTCATTGTAACTGTAAATAAAATTATATATTTTTTTCTTTTTTAACTTTGATATGTTTTCCAGATTGGAGTGCTGACAAAAAGGATGTTCAAATATCTCCGGAAATATTTTGCTATACACCTTTTCGGACATTCCCAACGGAGAGCAAGGCTAGTTTCCAAAGATGGAAGGTGTAACATAGAGTTTGGTAATGTGGAAGCACAATCAAGATTGTTCTTCTTTGTGGATATCTGGACGACAGTGCTTGACCTCAAGTGGAGGTACAAAATGACCATTTTCATCGCTGTCTTCTTAGGCAGTTGGTTCTTCTTTGGCCTCCTATGGTACGCAGTAGCCTACATACATAAAGATCTTCCAGAGTTTCATCCATCTAGCAACCATACTCCATGTGTGGAGAATATTAATGGCTTAGCCTCAGCTTTCCTATTTTCTCTAGAAACACAAGTTACCATCGGTTACGGTTACAGGTACGTCACAGAACAATGTGGCACAGCTATATTCCTTCTCGTCTTCCAGTCCATCCTTGGAGTTATAATCAACTCTTTTATGTGTGGTGCCATCTTAGCCAAAATCTCTAGACCAAAGAAACGAGCCAAAACTATCACCTTTAGTAAGAATGCTGTCATCAGCAAACGGGGTGGGAAGCTTTGTCTCCTGATTCGGGTGGCTAACCTTAGGAAAAGTCTCTTGATTGGCAGTCACATCTATGGCAAACTCTTGAGGACCACAGTCACACCTGAGGGAGAGACCATTATTTTGGACCAGGTAGATATCAACTTTGTGGTTGATGCAGGCAATGAAAACTTGTTCTTTATTTCCCCACTGACTATCTATCATGTTATTGACCATAACAGTCCTTTTTTCCACATGGCACCTGAAAACATTCTCCAGCAGGACTTTGAGCTGGTGGTGTTTCTAGATGGAACAGTGGAATCCACCAGTGCTACCTGTCAGGCCCGGACATCCTATGTCCCAGAGGAAGTGCTATGGGGCTATCGTTTTGCTCCCATGGTATCCAAGACCAAGGAAGGGAAATATAGAGTGGATTTCTATAACTTCGGCAAGACGGTGGCAGTGGATACCCCACACTGTGCCTTATGCCTCTATAATGAGAAAGATGCCAAAGCTAGGTTGAAGAGAGGCTATGATAATCCTAACTTTGTCCTGGCAGAAGTCAGTGAAACAGATGATACTAAAATGTAGCCACTTCACATAAGTAAAGCAAAAAACAAATATGGTACATGATAACTTAGAAACACAGAAAATCAATCAGAATTTTCAGGAACACCTAAACAGGACAAGAACTTCAAAGAAAGTTAACGAATGCTATTACTCTTTGCAATATGTGGTCTGACCTTATAGAATACAGTACTACCGATTCCTTTTATTTATTAATTTTATTTATTTTCAGTGTTCTACAATCACTACCATATAACTTAGATTTTTTTTCCCCTCCTGCCCCCCTCCCTCCCCAAGACGGCATACAATTTTATATAGGTTCTACACATACATTCCTATTAAATACATGTTCCCTATAGTCATGCTGCATAGAAGAATTAAAATGAATGAGAGATATCATATAACAAACCAAAACGTAATACACACACAAAAATGATCTGCTACATTCTGCGATTGAATTCCATAGTTCTTTCTCTGGATGTGGAAGGCATTTTGCCTTAAAAGACCATTGGGAATTTTTTAAGTCCTTGCTTTGCAATGAAGTGCCAAGTCTACCAGAAAAAACTCTCACACACTGTGGTCGTTCCTGTGCACAAAGTTCTCCTGGTTCTGCTCCTTTTGCTCAGCATCAAATCATATAAGTCTTTCCAGTCCTCTCTGAAGTCTTCCTGTTCATCATCACTTATAGCACAAATACTACCAATTTCACGCAGTAGAAGTATATAGGAGTCTCTTTAAAGCAACTGAATTAGGACATTAAATCATCTAAATGTAGTAAGTTCCTTGTGGGCAGGAGCTAGTCCATTTTTGCCTCTGAGTTCCTAGCTTAGTGCCTTCACTTTCTTAACTTTCAGGGCTTGTTGTTGAGTTGAACTAATATAAACATTTGAAGTAAGCAAATTCCAATGCCCCTCTCCCTATCCTTTGCAATCTGGGAGTTCTTTTTAGCAATATTGATGACTGACATATGGATGGGCATCTGAAGGAAAGGATCTGTCCACTTTGTGTTAGGCCAGTCATTGCAACAGATCATGTGTAACTGATGGTGTCTACCTAAGTGAAGGAAGCTGGAGAACTGAGATAATTATCTAGCAGGGGTGGGGGAACCTGCAGCCTTGAGGCCACATGTGGCCCTCTAGATCCTCAAGTGTGGCCCTTTGACTGAATTCTGCCAAGTCTGGATTCAGTCAAAGGGCTGCACTTGAGAACCTAGAGGGCCACATGTGGCCTCGAGGCTGCAGGTTACCCACCAGAAAATCCACAACTTTAATTAAGAGGCAAAATAGGGACATTTCCTTGATGATCTAGTCTGACTGTTCATATTGGCACTAATTATTGAGTGCTCTTCCCTATGATTTTTTTCATTCCTTTTATTTACATGGGGTGTCCCAATGAAAACTAGCCCCAATAAAGGCACTGCTGGGCTCAGTAACTAACAATGATGGATTTAGAGATAGAAGGGACCTCACAGGACATCTTGCCCAACCTCTTTGATTTCTACATAAGGAAACCTGAGGCCCCAAGAGGTGAACTGATTGGAAGGCCTCAGCCATAGAAGTTCATTTTGGGCAATTTTTTTCAGGGAAGTTAAACATGGTTCATGAATTATTCACAGTGACAGGAAACACACAAATATCACTTTGAAATTCAAAAATAGGATCCCAAAGAATGGTTTTTCTTACTGCCTACCACCACCCCTCAAAGAAATTGTTTCTCACTTTATTCAACTGATGCTGAGAATTGAGAATCATCTCTCTTACAACACTCTGTCTTCCATCAAATGAGACATGGGCTGAACTAGAGGAGAGAACCCAGCTTGCCAGAAAGAAGAGGAGGCTGTTGAACAAAGGGAGTAACTGTGTGGCTAAACCATACAGATCCAACTTTTAAAATAACTCTTGGGCGATGGGCCACACTTCCCACTCCTGGCTGTCGGTACCCAGTAAAGTCCAGCAATTGCTCAACACAGATGAGCCCACTTAGGCTGTGTCTACCCACACCTACAGTGAAATGGAGATCTGGAGCCTAAACCATTTTCTGAAAGAGCCAAATAAACTCGAGACCCATGCTTGTCTTTGGCCAACTCAACAGCTTCAAATTTCTGTTTCATGTTGTATGTACAGACAGACACAACTTAAATCAGTGAACTGGAATTTGCACCCATATTTTCTTGCAAAGATAAATACTTGATTTGAAAGCTGTGATAACATTTTCCCAGAAAGACACCTTTATGTTCTCTCCATGTTGACTGGGATTATAAGTGAAAATTCTATTATACTGGGCATGACTTTTCTTCCCCTTTAAACAAGGAGCTTAAAAGTACAAAGCTATACTTGAAATGGAGGCTCAATAGAGCCTCAGGGAAAGTTCATTGGACTTGTCTGTTAGGGTTTGTTATGTCCAGCTCTTTCCAAAAGAGAAGTGACAATAGACAATGATTGGAGTGAAATGTTGCAGTCAAGAAACTGACCGGTCTTCCAATACTCTCCCCTATCCCTCCTCCTTCTATTACCCAGGATATAAGACTGTGCTTGGGTTTTATTCAATTCTTCCTGCTGCCATTTTGAATGTGAACTACAGTAGATGGTACCTAATTCTGAGCAGGAATCAATTTTTGTCAGAGTGTTAATTAATATATAAAATCTATAAATAATGCTTTTTTCCAAAGCAATATTTATCATTAAAGAATAAACTTATTCAAAAAACCAATATGCAGATAGAATGGATTTTTTTTTATTTTTATTATATTTTACTTGTTTTCAGTGTTCTACAATCACCTCCATATGTCTTAGATTTTTTTCCCCTCCTTTCCTCTCCTTCCACCCTACCTCTCCACTCCTTCCACCCTACCTCTCCACTCCCTCCCTGAGATGGCATAAAATTTTATATAGGCTCTACACATACATTCCTATTAAATACATTTGCACCTTAGTCATGTTGCATAGAAGAGTTAAAATGACTGGGAGAAATCATAAAACAAACCAAAGTGTAATACAAAAGAAAATGATTCTGCAATCAAATTCCATAGTTCTTTCTCTGGATGTGTAAGGCATTTTGCCTTAAGAGACCACTGGTAATTTTTTTAAGTCCTTGCATTGCAATGAAGTTCTAAGCCTACCAGAAAAAATTCTTGCATACTGTAGTTGTTGCTGTGTATAAAGTTCTCCTGGTTCTGCTCCTTTCACTCAGTGTCAGTTCATATAAGTCTTTCCAGGCCTCTCTGAAGTCTTCTTGTTCATCATTTCTTACAGCACAATAGTATTCCTTTACATTCATATACCACAATTGATTCAGCCATTCCCCGACTGATGGGCATCCCCTTGATTTTCAGGTTTTGGCCACCACAAAGAGAGCTGCTATAGATATTTTTGTACTTGAGGGGCTAGAATGAGTTTTTTTCTTAGAGGCAGATTTATTGGGGGTTGGGAAGGTGATCAAATAAAATACACTTGTTGTCTGGGTATCTATCTTATAAAATCTAAAGAAGAGACAACTTCTCTTGCAGTTACTGCCTTTCTACTGCAATGTTACTCACAATCAGTCTTTTGTATATAGGGTGATGCTATGGCATGCTCATCAGTAAGAAACGTCTCTTGTTTTTTTAAGGAGTGATGAAGTACATGGGCCAATCCATCTACATACTGTGGTCCTTATGACCCAGTGTGACATTAGATAGGCTATCGATCAGTGCCTTCTGTGGCCATGAAACAGAGGAGCTAAGCACCTCACTGAGGGACCAAATTGCTGATCATTTAAATTCAACACACAATCAAGTACTGACTGTGCTGGAGAGCACCGGACATATGAATAAGAGTCATCTTACCTTCAACATGGTCTATTGTTTGATCAGTGAATTGATTAACATTTAAGTGCCTACTCAATGCCAGGTACTGTATCAAGCACTGGCATACCCAAAGAAAATAGAAAAAGAAAGTCAGTTCCTACCCTCAAGGAACTTACAATCTACTGGGAGAAGATAACATGTGAGAGGAGAGGTATGAAGCACATGGACATGGTGGCAAAGTCCACAGGAGGACTTCCAGGTGGGATAGATAAGTCATTGCAATTTGACTTTGATAGAAGTTTCTTGCCTATGCTTGTCCTTATGTGATTTGCTTTTGAATTCATATAATCTCCAAGGGTTTTAGTGCCTCTCAAAATGACTTCATATTATTATATGTATACGTACATATTTACTGACTAGTTGGCATGTATTCTCAGTAAGCTCCTCAGGAATGTTCATGTTTGTCTTTGTAACCGCAGCACTTAGTATAGTGCATTGTACCTAAGAAGTGATAACAAACATTTATTGAATAGAAAAGAATAGATTTGCCTCATGGAGCTTAGAGTACAATTTTTAAATAAGTCACTCAATATTTATAATGTGCATTGTGTGGGACAAGATGCTAGAGAATGTATGGAAGCAGTCAAGTGCCCTAGGGGGTATATTAAGTTTTCTGGGCCACCAAGAACCTCTGACTAAATTGGTTACTCTTTGCCTGTTCTTTGTGCCCCCTTTTCTTGTATTGTTGCTACTTTTATAAAATAGGAAAAAAATGGATTGAATTGGTGAATACAGATCAAAGTCTATCCTTTCTAAGTCATTTGTTGCTTCTTGGCAGAGTGCCTGAGGGCTGCCTTCTTGCAGTCAGTATTTCCACTGCCATTGATCTCCTGAATGATGCCAATTTAGCACAGTTGCCATGGGATCTTTGAGGATCTGGCTTTTGACTTTAACCCTTCCTGGATCTTACAGGACCTTGGAAATGAGAGAGCAAGCTCTGACACTAGACTTGAAGTCTGGGGTAACTGATTCAAAGAGGGAAGGCTACAGGATTTTAACATATTAGTGTTAGAAAGGACAGTGTAAAAGGAAAGAAGGAACAGGTTCTATATGAAAGGTTGTCATGTTCAAAAAGGGACAGGGAGCAGTCCTTTCAAGTCATACTGAAAATGAGCATGAATTATAGATAGCAGGAAAAAGATTCTGGGGAAAGGATTATATAACACTGAGATGTATGACCAAAGAAAGATGTAAAGTTTCCTTCCTTGGGGATTTTTAAATAATAAATATAAAGTCCCTTTGGTTTTATGGTAGCTTAAGTGGGAAGCTGTAGCATTGGATCTAGTGTGGGAAAGACCTGGATTTGGAGACAGGACCTGAATTTGGATCCCAGCCCTGCCATTTTACTAACTGTGTGACCGTAGGCAGGTAATTTCTTCCCTTTGAGCTTCAATGTCCTCATCTTTAAAAAGAAAGAGTTGGACTAGGTCATTCTATGGTCTCTTCCAGCTCTATGCTCTATGATCTCAGGGTCGTATGTGTCATATGACTTCTATGCTGATACTCTACAATGGGTAGTTAAACAATAGTTAATAATTAATAAACACTTATTATTATGTACCGTGCCAAGTGCTGGGGGTACAAAGAAGAAAAAGAATGACTGCCCTTGTCCTCAAGGATTTCACCATCTAATAAGGGAAAACAATACACAAAATGAAACTAAAAAGGAGGGTACCAAAGAGTGCCTGACTGGCACAGGGACATGATGTGTTATGGAGTTGATACCAAGCAAAACAACTGGTGGAAAATGAGTTGAGCTGGGAAGTTCTGCACCCTCCATTCATTGCTCCACCTCCCAACTGTGCAATTAGAGGGCAGAGGCAGCTGAGAGTACTGAGAGTGTGTTGAGTATCAAAGCTGGATCAATCTGCATAATGATGAAATTTCAGGTTATGAACTTATCCAGGGGGAGGGGCTGGGGGAGACATTATGTTCTTGGAGCCAAAACCAAGGAGAGCCACTGATGGAAAATGAGAATGAAAAGTCGAGTCAAATAACTCACTTCCTGCTACCTTCTCCCCACCTTAAGCTGAGATACAACAAACACACAACTAGAATGCTGGAGTAAAAAGTCTGGGGTGGACATGAACACCATACTTCTTTCGTGATGGATGCTGATCTCAGCTTTGGTGTCACACTCATTGGCAAATTATCCCCAGTGTGTATGGCCTGCAACTAGACACTGGAATCCATCCTTGTGCGACTACTTCAAGTATTTGTTGGTGTTACTGTTGTCTTTTCTATATCACTCAGGTATATTCTGAGGACAAGGAGTCTGACTGTCATTGAGCAGCTGATGAGTATTGGGGCTATAGGGAAACACTGACATTTTCTGCATTTTTAGAATGGGGTAAAGATTAAGTCAAAGTTCCAGTGAGGATCAATTCTTCCTAACTAAATATTTGACTTATGGTTTCACTTGTGACTAGGTCTTCTGAATCCCCTTTATACCAATCCTTGAAATATAATTAAGTAGGATAATTCTGTATGTTAGGTGTCTGGTGGATGCTCCTGAGTCCAGCTCCAACTGGCTACAAAGACTTTACTAACAATCAGAACTTCAAGATGGAAAAGAACGCTTTGAGTTCCCCATCACTGACAGGTCCTCATTTAGCATAATCACTTTGGAAATGGAAGCATCAAAAAGTCATCTCATACAAATCTCTCATTTAATAGGGGAGAAAAAAAGAAGACCTTCCAAGTTAAGTGACTTGCCTAAGGTCACACAGGTGGTAAGCAGTCAAAATAAGATTAGAAGCTAGATCTTCCCATTGTACTACACTGTTCCTTTTAACTAGAGAATAGGGAATAATTGCATCATGTTCTATGAAGCAGTTAACCTAATTGACCTTCAAGACCCTTTCATACACTTAAGATTCTACAATTCAGAGAATCATCCTATAATGTAAAGGCTCAAAATCCCCTCCATCCCATGGGATGGCAGATATGCAAATGAGCTGGGTGGGGGGCCTGCCCCTTAGCCGTTATTGCCAGCCATTACAGGAAGCAGAATGTCAATCAAAGCTTGACAGAGGAGATACAGCATTTTATTTTGGAAGCCAGAAGTTTGAGAACAATGACTGGAATTTCCTCTTTCTGTCCAGCAAAAACCATTTGTCATTGGGGAGATAAAAGTCCAGGGGCAGGGAATAAAGGTTATCGGAACCACGGCAGCCCAGAGCCATGTGTGGGGAGCAAGAGGGAGGAGGGTTTATGGAGGAAATCTATTTCAATGCCTGTCATTAAGTTTCCATTAAAAGAACATTCAGTTAGGAATTCAAAAATAATTTAATCTCCCTGACCAGATGCACCCAGCTGGACTCCTTGGAGCTGGGCCTTGCCCAGAGGATGAGTTGCATTGAAACTTAGTAGCAGAGGCCAATAAGATCATGCTTGGGGAGAGGAGAGGTAGGAGAATGGCCCAGGTCTTGGACTCAGTTCCATCTGTTGTTGGATTATAGCCCTTTGGTGAGCCCAGGTGCTTTTCTAGGCAAGTGACATGCAGATCTTCCCCTGGGGATAGAAAGAACTCATTGTGAGGAGAGGGGTCAGTGTAGGTGCAATTGCCACAAAGCAAGCCAAGGAAATCTCCAAGACACCTAAGAGGCTAAGCAGCTTCCAGAGAACACCAGGAACTGATGCTCCTTCCCTCCTGGAAAAGCAGAAGTAGCAAATATTTATTAAGTGCCAATCTTATATGCAAACTAAGCTAAACACTATGGAGTTCATCAGTAAGTACCTTGTGGAATCTCTTCTTAGGGAGAAGGTATTTGATTGCACCATATGCTTGGGTATTTGACTTCTTTGCAAGTCCAGGCCTTAAAAGTTTAGAGAGGGTAGTATTAGAATGACAATCCACACAACCAGAGACATTAATCTGGGGCCTTTTGACAATCTAGGTCCACTAATCCAGTTTATTTGGTGGCCCTAACCTGCATTTCGCTTGAATTTTAGGCATTGGGTGGTTACAGTCACAAAGCATGTCACATTCCAAAAGCATGCAGTCAATTTCATGGCTGCCTGCAGGAAAACACCTTGCCCTATTAAAGCATGTGTTAGGGATCTTGGGGTCCATATCTTCAAATGGCAGTCTGATGGCCAAGGAGTAGTAGCTCTTAAGTGAATACACCTGCTCAAAGTTCCAGCTAAGTAGAAGGGCCAAGCCTAAGGAGAAATGGTAGGAAAAAATTAGAGTCAAGTCTCCAGGTTATTTTTTTCTAGAGAATTTTGCTTCCTCCATATATTGGAAACAAAAGAAATCTGGGTACCAGAAGGCCAGTGTTCTAGTTTTGTCTCCACTAGCTAGATATCATTTTACTCATCTGTAAAACGAAGATTAGAGGCAACCTAGAGAGATGTGATGAGTCAGAATACATTGATTTAGGAAAATGCCCTTTAGGGATGGATATGTCTGACAACGTCTTTATTTTGATTTCTTATCAGAACCTCTCTCTTAACAAGAGCCTGTTTACAGCCTACCTACTTTCTAATATGTGGAATATAATGCCATCAGATTAAAATTATTGAAACACTCTTCATTGTGTAACTGCCTCCCTTGCTGAAAAACCTGTCAGACTCCCTATTCCCTATACTCAAGTCTATACTCCTCAGCTTGGCATTCAAGGTGGCCCTCCACAATCTGGATCCAACCTAATTTTCAACCTTATCTGTCACTACTCTCAAAACTTCTACTCCAGGCAAACTGGTCTCTCAGCTTTCCCACTTGGTCCCATGCATCTGATTCCTTCATGAATAAAGCTCCCCATAACCTCTCCACTTATTTAATTCTGACCAATCCTATATGGCTTAAATCAATTTCAGTCTTCTCCACAAAGCCTTCCTTGAGCATCTCAGCCTAGAGTGATTACTCCTCTGTAATTCCTGTCTAAAATACTTTACTTGACTCTTGCCATTTACTGCTTTGAATTATAGTCAATAAACATTTAAGTGCCTTTCATGCGCTAGTCACTATGCTAATTATTCAGTTTAATTCAACAAATAATTATTAAGCAAGCAAGCAAGCAATCAACACTTATCTAGTGCCTATTATGTGCTATAAGTTAGGTATACAAGAAAGACAAGAAAAGTTCTTTACATTTTATCAGGTATGACATGTACATACATATATATATACCTATGCATATATGTATGTATGTATGTATGTATAGAATAATGACTGGGCCTGTGATTTCATTAATATTGCAAATACATAAATGAAAAAATTCCCTCTGGCAAAGTAGATTGGCTTAGAGAGCTGCCTTGAGCAATGAAGTTTAAGTCACTTGCTTAGGGTCACACAGTATTAGAGGTGAGGTTTGAACTTAGATCTGCCAAACCCCAAGGCTGGCTCCCTATCCACTATCTCAAACTGGCTTTTACATATAGAGAGTAAATGTGAAGTAGTTAAGAGAGAAGAAAACCACTAGCAACTGTGAGGATTAAAAAAGCTTTCTTTAGGTAGAAGCCTGCTTCAGCTGAGTTTTAAAGGAAGTGCTTAATGTTAGGGATTCAGAGAAAAAAATTAAAATAATCTTGGTCATCAAAGAGCTTACATTCTACTGGGTAATGGTAGTTTATCTTTTTCTGTGCATGTGATGCACAGAAATTTCCCCAATTAGACTGTAAAATCCATATTACATATGTATTTGAATTCCTCATAGTTTCCAAAGCAGTATCTTACACAGATAGTATATTTCATAAATATTTGAGATTTATCATTGATTGATCACCTCACCAGCAGGCTGAACTCATATGTCAGGCAACCAAATAAATCCCTATTTCTGTAGGACTATGTAAGAGTAAATAAATAAAGTCATGTCCCTTTCTTGGGCTGATGATAAGACTCATGGACTGTAGGTTTCTTTTACATTTTTTTTAAAAACCCTTGAAACTGATTATTTTCAATGAATAAAAATTTGTTTTAATAAATAAGGTTTGCAAAGCACTTTAAAAATGTTATCTCATTTTATCTTCACAATAACTCTGGGATATAGCCACTGTTATTATTCTTATTTACAGATAAGGAAATTAAGGCAGACAGAGGTTGTGACTTGCCCAGAGACACACAATACTATCTATTGTTTTCTCTTTGTCCTACATGAACTGCCCCAATAGAAAAAAAGAAGAAGAAAAACAAAACCCTTGAAACAAATGTAGACAGTCAAGGAAAACAAAATATAGGATTCTTGTTTCAGAACTGAGGCTCATCCAGGAGGGGAATCTTGAAGAAAGCATCTCCAAGAGCAATATTGGGATCACCAGGGCAAAGAGTATTTGTTGAGGGTGAATTGGGAAGATGAAGGAAAAATACTCAAAGCAGGAATCACATAACTAAGTTTCTTGAGGTCAGTAGTGCTTTTTAGTTTTGCTTGTTATTCTGTCACTTAGTAGAATGCTTATAAAAGGCATGTGTATCATAAACTGCTCCTCCAATTGAAATGGTTGCTGGAAAAGAATGAAAACTAAGCTAAGAAGAAAGAAGGGTGTTGTCTTCTAAAAAAATAATTCATCCACTCATTTATTTATTTTTAACATTTATTAAAATTTTTTTTAATTCCAAATTCTCTTCCTTTTTGCCCCTCCCATGCCCCTTAAGAAGGCAAGCAATATATCAATTATGCATGTAAAGTCATGCTAAACATATTATCTTCATGTTGCCAAAAAACAATAAAAAGCAAGAAACATAAAGAAAAAAAAATATGCTTCAAGCTGGACCCAGAGTTCATTAGTTCCCTTTCTCCGGAGGTGATTGTAACTTTCATCATGAAATGATATTGGATCACTGTAGCAGAATAGTTAAATATTTTATGGTTGATCACCATTATAATATTGCTGTTCCTGTGTGTAGTGTTTTCCTGCTTCTGTTCACTTCACTTTTCATCAGTTCATGTAAGAATTTCTAGGTTTTTCTGAAACCTCCAACTTGGCATCTCTTAGAGAGCAATAGGTTTCTGTCACAATCAGATACCACAACTTGTTCAGCATTCCCTAATTGATAAATATCCTCCCTCAATTTCCATTTCTTTGCCACCACAAAAAGAATCACTATAAATACTTTTGTATATAGGTCTCTTTGGGATTTAGAACTAGTAATGGTATTAGTAGATCAAAGGGTATACACAGTTTTATATAGCCCTTTAGACACTGTTCCCAATTGTTCTCTAGGCAGGATGGCTGGAGATGTTGTCTTGATGGACAGTGGGAGGTATTAGTGTGCAAAATGAGAGAAAAAATATTCTGATATTCTCAGGATGTTAGCAACAATTTAAGTAAATCTGGAATATTGTGTTAAGATCAGTCACATTTCAGGAGGCACACTGACAGACTGAAGCATACTCAGAGGAGGATGGTCAGGGAGAGGAATTAAAATACTGCCATAAAATCAGCAGAAAAAGAGATGACATAGCTAATAATGACACCTCTTTTCAAGCATTTGATTGAAAGATTATCTTGTGAGAAAGTCTTTAGATGTATTCAATTTCATTCCAGAGGGAAGAAGAATGACAGAGGGTGGCAGGCGCTTGGCACAGTGCTTTGCACATACTAGGTGCTTAATGCTTATTGACATTAACTGATGGAAGGTACAGGGCAGGCAGATTTCAAATTAAGATCAGGAATAACTCCCTATCATTTCAGTTGTCTGAAAGTGAAACGGACTACCCTGGAAAGTATTTTTTTAAAATAATCATCTGGTCAGTTCAAACTATTCCTATACTTTGGTCTAAAATATTTAGCTAGTTGGTGTTAGGCAGTTAGTAAGCTCCTACTATGTCAGACACTGGGCTAAGCATTAACAGTACAAAGAAAGGCAGAAAAATAGTCCCTGTTCTCAACAAGCTCACACTTCAAAGCAGAAATTCAAGTTTAGGAATGAGAATTATCCAGATATTTGTTTCAATCCTTCACTTCACTGGGACGTATAGACACTGCCTGAGCCCTTGCTTTCAATTTTAAGAAAGAAAAAAAGTTATACTGATAAACAAGATAAAGGAATGAAGATAAATACAAGGAGGGAATAGTAACAGTCTGGCCAAGTCTAGGATTGTAGTAAACAAGATTTTGTAAGTTAGAAAGATGAGATATAGCAGCATTATGGTCGATTCAGCTGTTCCCTTGGGTAGACCTGGTATGCAGTCTCAACTTGGCCTTTGCTGCTGCTTGGCAGCACTCAACTCCTACTGACTCCTTGGCTCATTCTTCACACTAACTATTCCAGATCTCTTCATCTCTCCTTGAGCCCCCACTAGTAGCCCCAATTCCTATTCTTCTATCACCAGACTTAGCTTTCTCCTGAGACAAGAAATGATGGACACCCTCTGAAAGTAGTTGCACTAACCTTGCAGGGAGGTAACATGGTATGGTTTAATGAGCAGTGAGTACTTGGGTTAACTCCCATCGCCGACATTTAATACCTCTGTTACTTTGGGCAAATCATTTCATCTCCATGCTAAATATGCTAAAATACTAGATGGTCATTGAGTCCTAGGTACCTTATGAACTCTACTACTCAAAACTTCTGAGCACTATCAATCTCTTCTTTTCTTCTTGCCTCATGGATAGAGAGGTATTCTTTGCTAAGACTAATCCTCATCATTGTTTTTTTGATCCAATCCCCACCCATGTCCTTTCTACAGCTTCTGTCAATTATCTTCTACTTATGAGATACATATTTCCCCTGCCTTAAAAAAGGCTCCCCTTGTCCCTTCTGTCCCATGCAGTTATCATGTAATCTTTCCCCTCCCCTTTAGTGTCAGTCTTATTGAATGCATTATTTACTTTCCTTTCACCTACCTCCTGAATCCCTTGTAATCTTTCTTCCATCCTTACCACCTTCGGAAACAACTCTTTAGAAGGTCGTTAGTAACCTCCCAATCACAAAAAAAATGGTGGCTTTTTCTGTTAGTGCTCATTTTCCTTGATTTCTGCAGCAACTGGCACTGTTGGTGACTCCCTCCTTCAGGATACTCTCTCTTCAATTGCTAAGACATCTCCTTTTCTGATTCTCCTATTTCTTTAGCTATTCCTTCCTTGAGTTTTCATCTTTCTTCAATTCAGTTTAGTAGGTAATTCTGTACTTACTCTTTGCAAGGCTCTTCCTGAACCTTGTGATATATTTTTCTTAAGGTTCTGGCTTTTTTACTCTATGTACTCTCTACTGGTAATTTCATTCATCCCCCTACATTTAACTATCTCCTCTATGTAAATGAACCTGAAATTTCTATCCTAACATCTTTTCTGTGCTCTGCCCCTGAATCTCTTATCCATGAAGCATTTATTCATATGAACCATATGTCTCAAACTCAGCATGCCCTATCTTGAACTTTTTTGCCTCTTTTCCAAGTCATGCTCCTCCTTCTGAATTCACTGTTCTGTATGGCACCAACATTCATCCTGTCTTACGTGTTTGAAATAATGATGTTATCTTCCTTTTTTTTCTTTTGTTGCTTGTATAAATCATTTTATCTCTTCCATCATCAGATTCATCTCGGCCTTGGTACAGGTGCAACCTCAGTGAAACCTATCTGGATGATTTCAATACTTTCTAACAGGTCTTCCAACATATACCATCTCTCCCTGTCCCAATCTGTCACTAGTCACCAAATTATAATTCTATATTATAGACCATAGACTTGATCATATCATTCCCCCAATGAAAGCCATTCCTAGTTCCTTATTGCCTATGAAATAGAGCTCAAGTCCTTCAAGATTCTCCACAATTTTGCATGACCTTACCTTTCCTATTTTATTGCATCACCCTACTTCATCCTAATTCATACCACCCCCTTCTTTATATTCTATACACTAAAATGGGTTATGCACTGGAGGTATTCCATATGAACCCAACAGTTCCCTAACTCTCTATCTTTACTTATGTCACTTTCCTAGATCTATAATATCCTTCTAACTTTATCCCCTTCTAACTCTATAGCCTAAAGGCTGTTGAGTTTCTATACATTCATTAAGACACAATTCCAATGCTACTTCTTCTGGGAAGTATTCCCTCATCCCAGAAGGAAGTAATGATCTTCCCTGATCAGACATCCCATTTTATTTTGCCACACTCTTATTGTATAATTTTAAAATTATGACTATTTGTATATGTGTTAAATCCTCCCATTAGGCCTTTTACCTGTTTATATAAAAAGTGTTTATTAAGTACCTACTATGTGACAGGCCCTGTTCTAGGTGCTGGAGACACAAAGACAAAAAAAATTATTCTTGCCCTTGAGAAGCTTATGATGGGATGGAGACAGGTGTAGGGAACATCACACATATCGCCAAATAAATGGAGGAAATGTACAAAGAAAATAAAAAATAATTTCGAGAGTTGAGCGGGGAGGAGGGATGAGGAAATAGCACTCCAGCTGAGCCCTGAAAGAAGCTAAGGACTCTATTTTTTGTTTTTACTTCTACACTTGTGTAATAAAGTGTATTATAGTTATCTCTGTTTTTGCCTTTCTCTCTACTTATTTCACTTACTGTTGTAATCTGCATTTTGGTCTAAACTCCACGATTCCTTTAGGCCTTACTGTATGGCTCTTTGAGATCCAGTGACTTCTTCTGGCCACCATGATCCAAAGTCCTTTGGCATTTAAAGCTCTTCACAACCTGCCCTTCCTGCCCTCTTTACCTCCTCCACCTCTTGGTTTCTGTGGCTTTCTTTAAGACTCCTTCTGCAGGAGGCCTTTCCTAGTCTTCACAGTAGGTGATGTCTTCTGCTCTGAGACTACCTTCAATCTATGCTGTATCTACCTTGTATGGACCTAGATATTGCACATATTTTCTCCCCCATTGAACTCTGAACTTTCTAAGGGATCTTTTTTTGCCTTTCTTTGAATCTCTAGGGCCTATCATATAGCAAGCACTTATTTAATGCTTGTGGAATGGGAAGTTCTTGTATTAACTGATGAAGAGGGAATTGAGCAAAATGAAAAGTGATGAATATGATAACAACATTGTAAAGATAAACAACTTGAAAGACTTTATGCAACACCAACCATGATTCCAGAGGATTCTTGGAAACATGCAGTGCACTTTCTGACAAAGGTGGTGGATTCAAGATCCAGAATGAGACATACAATACTGAACATGGACAATGTAAGAATTACTTTTTCTTGACAATTGGTTACAACAGTTTTGTTTTTCTTTTAAATAGAAAGTGAGGAGAGAAAATAAATTATTATTAACTGAAAAATAAATGACTTGGTTGCAATGATTTTCTTTTTCTTTTAAATGGAAAAGGAGGAGAAAAAAATAAATGCTTATTAAATGAAAAATAAAATAAAGGGAATTCTTGTTGACTGATTGGCAATATCTTCTTGGTAAATAGTAGCACTGAGTTAAATGGCATCCTTGTAACCACAGCCTGCTGACCCAGCAGATTCCTTCCTTTGAGCTCTTTTTTCCTGTTCTCAGGTTTGACCTTAATCAAATACTGTGGTTCTCACTTCCCCCCTCCCACTAGCTTTGCTCCCAGGAGGGCTTCATATGGATATTGGCTGGCAGAGGGGTCAGTTGGCTGCCCTGGTCCTAGGCTGCTAGCTCTTTGCTTGCCCCTGTCTCTTTTTCCAGTGCCACTTTCTTGCCTCTTTTTCGAAGTGTTCCCAGTTTCGAGGGAAGGAGGTCTGGAGGGGAGAAGCAGGAGCTGGTGTTATATACACATGTTACACTTGGGGATGAGAGAGAGGGGAGCTTACACCGCATAGGGGCGATATTGGATTGGAATGCAGTAGACCATGTTAAGTGCCAGCTGTGTAGTCTCTGGACAGCAGGTGGCACCATACTCTGCAATTTCACCAAAGAGAAACTTGCCTCTCTGAGAGACAGTCTTGTAGTTCTGGGGCAACCAACTGCTACTAAATTTCAGATGAGATGGGATATGGTCCTTTGCAACATCTAACAGGCTTTTTAGTAGCCATTACAATCTTTTGGGTACAAAATACCTAGACAAATACAATGTAGTCAAATGTTAGATGTAGAGCAAGCACACTCAGTCAGTAATTAGGTGGGAGTGATGCAATAGAGAAGATCTGGGCTCTCCACTAACTGGGCTCTCCTAGGACCCTAGGCAAAGAATTTAATCTCTCTGAGCCTCTGGGGATAATAATACTTGTGCTACCTACCTCATGGAGTCCTCAGAGAAAGTGACTTCTAAACCTTAAATTTAGATTTTGAATTACTAAATTAATGGAAGCAACTCATGGGTTTCTCATCTAAAATACAAAACGATATAATATAATTTGATATATCATAATGTAATACAATACAACCTAACCAAACACAATATAGCATAATATAGTGTATTATATAATGTGATACAACCTAACCCAAAATAATATAACATATCATATTATATAATGTAATATAATATATCCTAACACAATACAGCATGATATATTATAATGTAATATAATAAAACATACTATAACACAGTATAACATACTAAGGGTCCATTAAGTTCTGAAATTCTAAGATGCAAATTAAATTAGCAAATACCTATTAAGGAGCAGAGCATTATGTTATGGTAGTTCATTTAGATAATATAACAGTTCTTGCCTTCCGGGAACTTGTAGTTTAGTAAAAAATAAATACCAACTATAAATGACTACAAAGTAAGTCTAAGTTACTTCAGTCACTCCAAGGAGCCTCCATGACTTTTTAGGGTAAAATGAAAATCCTCTTAGATTTTCTTTCCAAGTTAGTTACATATTGCTCCCTCTCACGGACTCTTTGCTTTATCTGAATTGACCTTAATGTTCCATGGATGAGATGTTCCATCTCCCATATCTGTGTCTTTGTTCAGGCATAAGCTATTTTGCTTCCTCCGCTATTGCTTCTTGGAAATGCTGGCTCCCTTCAAAGAAGCTCTTCAGCTCACATCACTTTCTTCGACTGATTGAGTCTTCCAAATCATATCTTGATTTTGAAGATATTCTATCTTTTCTTATCTGTGAATATTATTTATCATATTCAGGAAAATATAAGCTCCTTGAGGGTAGGGCCTCTCATTTTTCTATTTGTATACCCAGTACCTAGCAGAATGCCTAACACGCAGCGGGCACTTCATAAGTGCTCATTGAGAACTATCTGCAGCGAAGGCTATCCTTCACGTGTGTAGTAGTGGGGAAGACAGAATAGACTTGAAGGAAGATAGAACAGACATTTCTAGCTGAATTTTCCCACACCTTACTCTAAGGGAGACTATTTCCTATTAGGAAGAGGAGCAGGAGGTTGGGGTCGGAAGCTTGGCTATTCAGAGAAAATAGTTACTAGACTAGCATTCTTTTTATATACTCTAAATATTATTAGTCTAGGCCCTTAAGTGCTGACCTTTGAATCCAAACTTCACCCTGGAGGAGATATGGTTTTCAGGTTCAAGCTAAACTTCTGATTGCTTTTCATTAATGGGGAAAAGAAGAACCCAAGCTTTACACACAAGGCTTGACTTCTTTCCCACCAAATACCAATTCTACATTGAACATTTGTCCAAGTCAATAGCAAAATAAATCAGCGAAAGTACACAAGGGAGAATATATATCAGACAATATAGAGTGTACTCTCCCATCAGGAGTAAGCTAACTCAGCTCAGCTGAGATAGAGAGGGCCGGATCACACCCAAAGGGTTCCCTGAAATCTGAAATGTAGCAAGCTAGAAATAAGGTCACAGCAGAGATTATCTCTTATGTTGGCTTCTTCCCAGTCAACTGAAGTGGGGCTGGCATTGTCTATCTTTTCTCTCAAAACTGGAAGCCTGAAGCCCTCGAAATGAGCTTGAAGAACCCAAAAAGGATGGAGATCTCTGATCTGGTGCTATTAGACCACAAAGACTCCTAATTATGCAATTTGAATAAAGCAATTATGTATTTGAAGATTATAGAATCATAAATTTAGATCTAGAAGGGACCTTGAAGGCCATTAATCCCTCCCCCAATTTTACAAATGAGGTAACTGAAGCTGAGAGAGGTTAAGTGACTTGCCTAGAGTCACATAGCCAGGAATTATCTTAGGACTTCAACTCCAAGTTCATCTCCCCATTGTGCCAATACAAATAAGAAGACTATAATTCATTTTATTAAGAAATACACCCAACAACATCCTGAACAACCATTTTCGGAAACCTGGCCCTGTTTCTGAGGGATCATCATGAAATTACCAGATGCACAGGAATGATAATTTCATTAGAGAATTATGACATAACTTGCTATGTGAGGTCTGAGAGGGATGTTTCTTACAAAACAAGAGGATCCAGGTAGTCTTCCTGGTGAAGGTGGCTTTTACAAAGACATCGTTACAGCCAGCCACACAAATAGTCCCTCTAATTAAACTGGCTGCAGAAAATCTTTGGCATATAATATCTCCTTTGGTTGTCCTCACATGTCCTATTACCATTTCTGTGTCCTCTGAGAATAGTTGACAAAATACAGTGCAAAGATTTGGAGTAAGAAAACCTGGGTTCAAAGAACCCTAGGCTGGTTAATTATAATTATCCCTTCCAAATCATGACTTTCCCCATTGTGGTTTCAATATATTGCAGGTCAGCTTAAGAAATGAAATAGGAATTTTTTTTGGAGATTTTCAGAAGCTACAACTGGTACGTGAATCCAGCAGATGACCCAGAAAAAGTTTAGGGACTCAGAAATGCATAAAATATATGTGCAGCATTGTATGATATCAACATATTTTATCTTTTAATATCATAAATATACACAATTTTTTGTGGATATTTAATGTGAAAATAAGTAAAAAGTTAAAGTCTGAAAAAAGAATGTGAAAGCCAGCAGATGACATACAAAGGCTTGAAATGCTGAAATATCTTAAAAAGTTTAGCAACTCATAAATGCATAAAATGTATATACTGTTATGTATAACATTAACCTGTACCGTATGTATTTTATTATTTAATAACAAATGAAAAGCTACACATTTTTTCCTTAAAATTAAATTTGAAGTAAAAGAACTGTGATTCTACACACTGGTTTGGGGATGCCAAGAGTATTTATGGCAATCTCTCATGTGACATCTTGAGTTTCTCGTATATTGTGTCATTTAATTACAAAAGGAGAGCAAAAAAAAATTTACGTGGATTTTCCAGATTGCTGGAGCACCATGTCTCTAACCTCTGTGATGTGGAAGGGATAATTGTGCTGCCTTCGTGACTTTGGGAAACTTCTATGGACTGCTTCTCTCTATATATAAACAGGTAGGAAGACAGTGGAGAATGGGAATAGGTCTGCAACAGAAAAAAAAGGGAAAAAAGAGGTAAAAAGTAGCTTGCAGTTGTATTCAGAGAGAAAGCCCCTCCTATACATCATCACAGAGGATAGTTGTCTTCAGTCTTTGATAGGAAAGCTGCAATTGCCCATCAAAGGCGGTTCAGCAAGCTAACTTCAACTTTCCAGAAAAGAATGATTAGGAATACACAAAAACTTTTCCCATCAAGGGCAGTAGACGAGGATAAGGAGCAGGGTGACATTTGTGGTGACCACAGAATGACAGAAGACTGAGTATCTCAATTCTGATAAGGGTGAAAGGCAAAAAGAATTTGGTGGGGACTTTCAGAGTGTGCAGTAGTTGTCTTTTTTTTTTTTATCACAGAACATCTGCTAGTTATGCCCAAAGTGTGTATTAATATTTCTTCTAGAAAAAAATGGCAAAAACCCTAGAGGAATACTTTACTCTTCAGATTATTGACAGATCTGAAGTGTTTCTTGAGTAAAAATATAAAAAATAATAAAAGGCTTTAGAATAAAAATAATGAAAAAACAAGATACGAAGGAGAAGGAACTCCTGACCAGTGCTAGGAGGTGAAAGGGTAAAAAAAAGTGTAACAGGATAAAGAGAAGAAAAGAACCACTGTCAGGCAGGCAATCGATAAACATTTATAAGTGATTACCCTGAGAGCAAGATGCTATTATTATTTAGACACTCACAAAGGATCACATAGCTAGTTAATTGCCGAAGTCACAACCAAGACTTCTCACTCCTAGCTGGGTACCCTTTCACCAAACTACCCTGACGACTAATTCAGTCTCTTATTTGGAGGGGAACTGTGTGATCCTACGTAAGTTAAGCTTCAATTTCAGAAAGGACTTGATAAGCCTTAAAGTGTATAAATGGAAAATGTGTAAAGTGTATAAATATGAAATCTAATATGCTGTAGTCTTAAATTTTATTTTAATTATTCTACATGCTCTGCTTGTATATCCGATATAAGGGACGATATGAGACAGTTAGGTGGAGCAGTATATAGCGCACTTTGCCTGGAGTCAAAAAGACTTGAGTTCAAATTTAGCTTCAGACATTTACTAGTTGTGCGACCCTTGGTAAGTTACATAAAAACTGCCTGCCTCAATTTCCTCATCTGTAAGTTGGAGACAATAATAGCAACTTGTTCTGAGGGTTAGTGTAAGGGTGAAAAAAGGTAATAAGTATAACGCACTTAGCACAGTACTTGGCACTTAGTAAGGACTACACAAATGTTAGCAATTATTATTAACACAGAATGCTTGAGGCCAATTCCATTTGTGGAAATGTGGAGCTTGTAGAATAGCCCCCTGACATCATGATTCCACCATGATCTTTTCTGCCCTGCTTCAGTTCTTTTGTTGGCTGTTGGAAAATAATTTTTGGGTATGTAAATATCAAACTAACCCTCTCCTGGCATGAAAAATGAAGCAATTGGAATTCCATCTTCATCACTCCTCTGAAATTGCTTTCTTCAAGGACACTAATGAATACCCTATTGCCAAAGTCAATGGGCTGTTTTTGCTCTTATTCTCCTTGGTCTCCCTGTGCCATTTACCATTTTTAATCATCTCTCTTCCCTGGAGACACTGCAATCTCATGCTTCTCCTCTCTGTCGGACAGCTTCCTTGTCTGTTTTGTTGGATCCCAATCTTCCTTCCACTCCATAATTGTGGATGTTCCTCAAGGTTCTGTCCTAGGCTGCCTTCTCTCTATGTACCCTTTCCCCTAGTGATCTTAGCCATTCTAATTACTTCAATTATTGCTTTTGGGTTGATATCTAAATCCTTAGTTTCAAGCTTGCCCCATAACTTCCCATTTTTCTAATTGCCTGCTGGATACTTCTGGCTGAATAGTCTATTGTTACCTCAAATTTCACACAACTAAAATTGAACGTGCAATTGTTCCACTTCCTCTACAACAACAGCAACAATGAGAACGATAACAAAAAAAAACCCAACCTTTTCCTTCCCTGTGATTTCCTGATCTTCTGTTAATGGGACCACCATTTTTCACGCTTGTAACTCTGGAGTCATCTTTGACTCTTCCTTCTCTGTCACCCACATCCAGTCAAATGACGTGTCCTATCGTTTCCCCACCACACTAGCATTCACATCTAGTCTCTTTTGTCCACTTACACTACAATTGTGCAAGCATCCTAATATTAGGCCTTAATTCCTCTTACTGTGATTATTGTAATTGCTTCTTATCTCATCTTCCTGGCTGCATTCTATCCTTTCACTAATTCTCATTTATACTGCCCAAATAATTTTCTGAATATATAATTTCTCTACTTAAAAATCTTCAGGCCTCCCTACTGTCAACTACGCAATTAAAAAAAAAAAAAAAACAACTTGTGATGCTGACATTCAAGGCCTTCCACAATCCAACTTGAACTTTCTTGTGCAGTTTTATCTTAAGTTGTTGTTATTCTTCATCCCAGAAGAAACCAATGACATCAGGACAGTGATGTCTTGACTTGCGATTGAACTAGATTTAAGTGAGGCAGGGCTGTGCAAAGTCACAAGCCTCACTCTCTTCTCCAGAGCTGTCTGGGTTCAGTGACAACATAAAGATCAGGATGAAGAGAGATGGCTCCAGAGGCAGTGGAAGACCTTGGCCTTTGAAGCTAAGGTCTTTCACAGGTCTCAGTTTATCTAAGGCAGCATCCATTCAGTGATTAAGACTAGGAAAGAAATGAGGCCAAAGATCTCTTTTTACCTACTCAAAAAAATAAGTCTGGGAGGGGAAGATCTTTAGGGTTTCTGGCCAGAACAGAAATAATTGCTATTTACACTCACTCTGGGCCATCAAAAACCAAACAAAGACTGACAGAGGCTTGAGCTGGGACTTACTATTGATCAAACAGTGAGAGCAAGAGTGATTTGGGTTTAAGGCATACTCAAGCAGCTCCATTTGACTCCTGATGGTTCTTACCAAAGCCTGGTTTTTCCAGAGCTCTATTTCAAGAAATTCACTTTCCTTTGGGCAAAGAACCCACATGTAAGTGCATGATTGCCCATGTGGACACAGTAAGGGAGGAAGGAAGGAAGGAAGGAAGGAAGGAAGGAAGGAAGGAAGGAAGGAAGGAAGGAAGGAAGGAAGGAAGGAAAAGAAAGAAAGAAAGAAAAAAAGAAAGAAAGAAAGGAAGGAAGGAAGGAAGGAAGGAAGGAAGGAAGGAAGGAAGGAAGGAAGGAAGGAAGGAAGGAAGGAAGGAAGGAAGGAGGGAAGGGGGGAAGGAGGGAAGGAAGGAAGGAAGGGAAAGAAAGAAAGAAAGAAAGAAAGAAAGAAAGAAAGAAAGAAAGAAAGGAAGGAAGGAAGGAAGGAAGGAAGGAAGGAAGGAAGGAAGGAAGGAAGGAAGGAAGGAAGGAAGGAAGGAGGGAAGGGGGGAAGGAGGGAAGGAAGGAAGGAAGGAAGGAAGGAAGGAAGGAAGGAAGGAAGGAAGGAAGGAAGGAAGGAGCATTGCCTAAGTGGAACTGATCAGTTGGGTCCCTAGTGGGGCAGTTACTTTATCTCACAGATTGTTGTTTATCCTTTGCTCTCAGAGAGGACCAATTACATTAAGAAGGTGATGTCTTAACTTGCAAATGAATTGGAATTAAGTGAGGCAGGTCTATTCAAAGTCATCAGCCTCACTCCTCCAAAGTCATCTGGAACCAGTTGCAAGATATAGATCCGGATGATTGGAGATGGTCTTCAATCTTACCACTCTCTTTCATGTATTCTGTATTACAGCTAAGTTGAACTCCAACTCTTCATTTCCTTCCTTCTTGCCTTCTTTTTTCATGTCTTCTTTCATGCCTAGATTGAACTGTCTCCCTGCCCCACCCACTCCCAGCTGGTAAAGTTACTCCCTTTTTTTCCAGTGGTCAGCTCTACTGATGTTACCTCCCCTGATCTATCCCAGTTGAAAATGATGTCTTCCTCATATTTGCCACAACATTTTTCTTGGATCTTTCTTTTGGATTTTTTTTTAAAACCAGTGTCACTTATTTCATAGTTATCTGTGAACCTGTCCTTCCCCTTACTAAACTGTAATTCACTTGAAAGCAGAGGGTGTGTTATTTCTACCTTCAGTGTTGGCACAGTGCCTTACACATAGCAGATATCTGATACATTTGTGTTGAATTGAATTGAAGCTAGATAAAGAATTTAAGATAAAGAAAGAATAGCTGGGCTGAGTTTGAAGTATACCTTAGACTTTGTGGGAGTCTATTTCAGAGAAGAGACTTTAAAAAATCAACTTACACCATACAATTTTACTAGAGATGTGGGCTGAAGAAGGATTGGAAGAGCAAAATTCTGACAATGCACAAACACAGATCATTCCAAGAAGGAATAATAAGTGGACTTGTTTAAAGAGGCATATTTGGATTTACAAGGAATTCATTATTCACCAGATTTTTTTGTTTATTTAAAACCAAACTTTAATATTATGGTTTCAATCCAAGTGAAAGTGCCTGTTAAAATGAATGGAAAGTGTTGTAAGTCAGAGTTCTGTATGCCCGGTGGTAATGGAACTTTAAGGCTAATGAGATAATCCCATGTGTGGACCCTCTAAATGGGTATACCAAAGAATTCTAGGATGCAGACAAATAAATAAATAAGTAAACAAATAAATGTATAAACAAATAAACAAATGAATGAACAAACAAGCAAGCATATAAATATGTAAATGTAAGCAATGTTTAAAAATGTAAACAAGCCAATAAACGTGGAAATGCATGAAAGTGAAGAAACAAGTGAATAGATGCATAAATGTATAAATAAATAAATAAATGAATAAACAAACAAGCATATAAATATGTAAATGTAAGCAATGTTTAAAAATGTAAACAAGCCAATAAACAATAAATGTGTAAATGCATGAAAGTGAAGAAACAAGTGAATAGATGCATAAATGTATAAATAAACAAACAAATGAATAAACAAACAAGCAAACATATAAATATGTAAATGGAAGCAATGTTTAAAAATGTAAACAAGCCAATAAACAATAAATGTGTAAATGCATGAAAGTGAAGAAACAAGTGAATAGATGCATAAATGTATAAATAAACAAACGAATAAACAAACAAGCAAACACATAAATATGTAAATGGAAGCAATGTTTAAAAATGTAAGCAAGTCAATAAACAATAAATGTGTAAATGCATGAAAATGAAGAAACAAGTGAATAGATGCATAAATGTATAAATAAACAAATAAATGAATGAACAAATAAATTAAATCAATCAATAAAAATGAATTAATGAATAAATAAAAACATAAATGAGATTTTAAAAACCATAAAAGAAGCAGGTAGCAATTTAACTACATGATGGATATTCTTCTCTTGAACTTCCTCCTCTTGGATAGAAGTGATTGACCAGCCATAGAGGAAGGCCCTGGTCTTCACTGGTCAGTTTCAAAATGGTTCAGTGAAAAATGAGAAAGAAAATTTCTCATTTTTGTAAATGGTTTTGAAATTAGTGTAGGCTTTTGGCTTATTTCTTGCCAGCAAAGTGAGCTTATACTGTTAGGTGTTTAACCAGTGATTCAGATAACCACCCCCTGCTCCTAGTTTAGTGCTCAGAGCTCCTCAGAAAATAATGGCTTGGAATTGGCCTTGCACTATCATTTCCACAGGCTACTCCTTCGTGGAAACTTTGTACCTCAGCCACCCATGGAGGAATTTTCAGAATTGTTTGAGTGCTTGCCAGGGCCCCATTGTACCATCTTAGCAAAAATATCAAAACCTCTGCCAAGTGTTCCTAAATAGGGCAGTCTTAGTCTTAGGGATGGCAATCTGGTCCAACCCAAGCTGAATTGGTGGTGTGCTCCGGGGACACATCCTTGTTGTTGATGCAATCTTCCTCTGGGTTCATCAATGAGGAAACATGCTTTTTTTTTTTTGCGGTTTGAAATGGTGAATTGCTTTTATTTCTGAAAACACAAATTGTTTCAAGGATATTGGCAAGAGCAAGGAACCCAGGCAAGGCAAAATAGAAGGTATGACTGGGATCTATAAAGCAGGTCTTTTCAATTTCTTCCCCCACCTCTAGTCTTCCCTTGGGTGTCTTGGAGATTCTTAGGAGTACAAGAAAGAGGTGGGCTGTGAGGATCTAAGATGACCTCTCACTTGGGCAGAACATCTGATGATTCGGACACCAGCTTCCCATCTCGGGTCTCAATCTTCTTTACCACCACAGACTTACTGACTTGGCTGTAAGAGGGGGGACCAGAGACAGAAGTAGCCTGGAAGGAGCTCAGTCCATAGCCAAGGCCAGGACTGGTGAGACTTCCATAGGCAACAGCTGAAGCCGACTGAGTAGTCTCTACTGGTGGTCTTGCTGTGAATATTCATGTTCGACATCCCAGAATGGAGTCTGCTCTCTTCTCCCTCCAGCAGCTTCCTGTAGGCGGCAATCTCAATATCTAGGGCCAACTTGACATTCATTAGCCCCTGGTACTCCTACAGCTGGCAGGCCATGTCTTGCTTGGCCCTCTGCCGGGCGGCTTCCAGCTCAGACAGCTTGGCCTGGGCATCTTTGATGGCTAGTTCCCCATGCCACTCCGTATCAGTGATGACGGCTTCAAGGGAAGACCTCTGGCCTTTGAGCGCCTCAATTTCGGCCTGAAGCCTGTTGATATTCCTGGTCATCTCTGAGATCTCTATCTTGGTGCGGCAAAGGTCATCTCCATGTTTCCCAGCCAGGGTCTGCAGTTCCTCATACTTGATCTGGTACATGGTCTCAGCCTCAGCCCAGCTGTGGTTGGCAATCTCCTCATATTGGGCTCGGACATCAGCAATAATGCCATCCAGGTCCCAGGAGCAGCTATGTTCCATAGACAAGACCACAGAGGTGTCTGAAATCTGGAACTGCATTTCTTTTATCTCTTCTTCATATAGGTACCTGAGGAAGTTAATCTCATCAGTCAGACCTTCCAGATGGGACTCCAGTTCCATCTGGTTCATATAGGCTACTTGCCATATAAACTATTAATTATTCTACTGCCTAATGACAAGTACTATATTAAACTATAAATGTAATTAAAGTTTAATTGCATATATTGGGGTCAACTCAGTAGTACAGTGATTAGAGTAATGGGCCTAGAATCAGAAAGACCAGTTCAGTTCTGGCCTCATACAATTAGCTGTGCGCATCTGGGCAAGTCACTTAACTTCTGTTTGCTTCAGTTTCCTCATCTGTAAAGTGGGGATAATAGTAACACTTCCCTTTCAGGGTTGTTGTGAGAAGCAAAAGGGATCACTGTGAAAGGTTAACCTGGCTCCCAGTGATTATTACATAAAGTTAGCTATTATTGCTATATTGCTTTGTTTTGTTTTTTAAAATAATGTTTATATAACTAACCTTCGTAAAAAAGCAATCTCTTCAGATCTGACTTCCTTCTTTTCTACGCTAACATTCCAGCTGCATTCTCACAGAAACTCTGCTGAATGACTGACCAATGTTGCCAAACCATTCATTTGAAAATCACCAGATAGAAAAATAGTAACATAAGCAGATGTTTAAATTGGAAAACAGCCGTAGTACTGTAGTGAGATATAAGGTTTGTTTCTGCAGATTGTTTGTGATGGTCCAAGTAGGTTTCCAGCTTGCTGGTCATGTGCATACCCAGAGATCATGGTTTTCAAATACCCTAGCATTTGCACTCTAATAACACAAATGTCCATAATAGCTTGATCACATGATCACACAGCTGATTAGGTATGACTACAGGGTAACAAAGGGGAATAAGCAAGCTACTCTAGCGCAGCATTCAGAATGCAAAGGAGCATATGAACATAGACATCACGTTGCTCTTGAAGGTCAAACACATATGGCAGTTTGGAAACAATTTGATGACATATTGAGAAACTGCAAGAACACGTTGCACTTATATTTGATATCACTGCATGAGCATGCACATGATAGTGATGGTTTTGATTCAGTATAGAAACAGACTTATAATGCTGTTTGCATACACATACTTGTCACAGAGAAAAAAATATATTTACAATATAATTGAGCCATTATTTACTGATTAAGACACCATTAAAGGATTTTAGCACAAACTCCTTGGACCATCATTGTGAATCCCCAGTGAGTTCAAGAACCTCTAAAAATGGGTATATTGCATCAGAAAATTATATTTTCTCTCTCTAGTAAAACTAATGCTCAGAATTCTTAAACTTGGAGTTATCCAGAAAGCACTTCCTAAATCTAAAGCTGTCCAGGAACTTTCTTTTCCATGGCTTGGCCAGTTTCTCCAATCACATTGCCCAGAGAATTCAGTCCCTAGAACAATATCCTTAAACATCCTTCTCAGACCATATGCAAACAAACTCTTATTGCCAGGAACTGTTGCTACAAGTTGCTGTTCTTAGGGAATGGGAAGTGAGAAATTCTTTTTTTCTTCACTCTAAATAGAAATGTAAGGAGAAGGAGAAAAGTGAAATATTGAAGAGCAAGGGTGAGCAAAGAAGGGCTGAGCTGGAACTCCCAGCAGACTTTTGTAGACCACAGGGATGAGAGGCTGATTCTCAGAAAGATAATCATAGGAGAATCCCTGGTGTCCAAAACAAATTAATCCAGTGCCAGGGGCCAGCTTACATTCCATCACAAATCCCTTCATTTGCTTCCAAACAATGATCCATGACATTAATTTTCATTAGGTTAGTTAGAGAGGTCCTTGAATTGATTAGTATCACCTCACCCATCACTTTATTCTATCATTCCCTAACAAACAGAAGCTACTCTCCAAACTGAATTCCAATTATCTAATTAGATCTAATTATATACTTTTTTTTCTTCTTGACTGCTAATCTTATCTTTCTGTATACTTCCATATGCAACTTATCTTCCTAAACCATGTTCATGATTTCTTTCTTTCATTATCTTGGGATATAGTTTATCTGGACTGGCAATGAGTTCAATGAGGGTAACAGTGGAGAACAAGTATTCGTTAAGCATCTACTGTGTGCCAGACACTGTGTTAAGCATTTTTGCAAATATTATTTTATTTGATGCTCACCACAATCCCTGGAGGTAGGTACTTGTTATTATCGTCATTATATATATGAGGTAACTAAAACAGAGGTTAAGTGACTTGCCCAGAGTGTTACAACTAATAACAGTCTGAGGCTAGATTTTAACTCAGCACTTATTGATTCCAGGTCCAGTACTCTATCCACTATGTCACCTTACTACACCTTATGTAGTAAGGAGGCATTCTTTTGTCATTCCATTTATTGTGAGTTTCACTTTCCTGTTAAGCATTTCTGTTCTATACTTTTATTCTTCCAGGTATGTATATATCACTGGTTCCCAAAACTTTTGGTCTCAGAAAATGTGGATGCACAAATTTGGAGTATCCACCCCAAATATTCACATGGACTATCTGTGTCCCATCTGTGGTAGAGCATTCCAATCTCATATTGGTCTGATCAGCCATAGTGGGATACATTGAAACTTGAGTTTGTCATGGTGATGTCATTTTGGTCTTCCTCAAGAACAAAGGACAACAACCAATCACATATACAATTGGTTGACAAAATTTGTCATTTTTACTTCCACAATTTCTCTTGCATCCACCCTATTTTGCCCATTCACATGGTCACCACTCAAGTCTAGGCCCTAATTTCCACTTATCTGGACTATTGCAATAGACTTCTGATTAGAGAAAAAGGAAAAGAACCTACATGTTCTAAATATTAATAGCAGATCTTTGTGTGGTGGCAAAGAACTAGAAATTGAAAGGATACCCATCAACTGGGAAATGGCTAAACAAGTAGTGATATATGATTTTGATGGAATCCTATTGTGCTGCAAGAAATGAGGAACTTGATGATCTTAGAAAAACATGGATAGACTTGCATGAAATAGTGAAGAATAAAATGAGAAGAACCAAGAGAACGGTGTGTATAATAACAGTAATAGTGTTTTAAGAACAACCTTGAGTGATTTCTAGCTACTCCTCATCCTTTACATTTTCCAAAGTGAACTTCCTAAAGTGTAAGTCTAACCATGTCACTTCCCTTCTCATTAAATTTCACAAGTTCTCTACTACCTGTGTGCTCAGTCATAATTTCCTCTATTTGCTATCTATAGCCTTTTACATGACTCCATCCTACCTTTCGAGTCTTATAAAACATCACTCCCTTAATACACACACACACATCAACTTGATCTTACTGTTCCACATAGCCCTCCATCTCCTGCCCCTATGTTTTTGCACTGGTTGTTCCCTATGCCTGGAATGCACTCCCACTTCACTTCTACCTCTTAGAATCCCTACCTTCCTTCAAGATAGCTCCTGTACTACCTGCTATAAGAAGTCTTATTCTAATTTCCCCACCTTCTACAGCTTTCTTCCCCAAATTACCTTGTATCTACTTTGTATCTATTTTGAAATTATACTTACATATATATCTATATCTATCTGTCTACATATCTATCTATATATATGTGTGTGTGTGTGTGTCATCTCCCCTTAACAGATTGAAATCTGAAGAGAAGGGATTGTTTCACTTTTGTATCTCTAGTACTTAGTTCAATGGTTGGCATACAGCAGATGCTCAATAAATGCATGATTGATGGATACATC
Source organism: Bettongia penicillata ogilbyi (assembly GCA_023548195.1). Classification (NCBI taxonomy): domain Eukaryota; kingdom Metazoa; phylum Chordata; class Mammalia; order Diprotodontia; family Potoroidae; genus Bettongia; species Bettongia penicillata. The sequence continues at coordinate 2,153,846 of JAJHZJ010000560.1, read as the reverse complement.
ATTTCTGCACTGTATCCTGTTAGGAGAGCAAAGTCAATGAGTCACTAAGGCAGTATAGGTCCAATAAGAGACATTTGCTTATTCAGCAAGCACCGAAGTATTCCTGTTTATATTCTTGGAAGTCTAAACTACTAAATGGGATTAGAAGTCTTGAGGAGGCTATGGGGAAAGAGGGATTCACTCAGGGGTGTGCTGGTTAAACTTTAAAAAACAGCTCTCCAAAACCTTCCACATGCTTTTAAATTTAATCTGCATCATTATCATTTATTAACATTTTCCCCAACACTTTCAGTCTAGAAATCAACAAAACAATAAATCAAGCCCTGATTTTGTAGAATTTGCTGATTTCCGAGATGTAAACACACACTAAAATGTAACAATTGGCCAGAGGACAAGCTGGTTCAAGCACACACACACACAAACACACATACACACACATACACAAACACACAAACACACACATACACACATACAAACAACACATGCATACACCCTGGCATCAATAGTAATCCCCAATTTTATTCTCTTCTGAGGGAGTTAATGGGCTTTTTGAGTGCTTCATGTTTTTGTATCTGTTCCTCCGCTCCTGAGTTCTTTATGTCTTATATATATTCTGTAGGGGTAAAATAAGTGCAATCCAATATCCACATTGCGTACTATCAGTATAAGAACTGGGGTCCCTATCTTGTATATTTGAAGAAAAATAGGTTTGAATTTCCCCCCTTTTGGGGGGTCTGGATCTGCGATTTTGCTGTTGTGGGGAACTTTTAATGGAAGCTTCCTCTCCCAGTGTAGATTAGCAACTGTTCTGCACATTATAGTCTTAGGAAGTTGCCTTGGGACGCTTAAAAGGTTAAATCATTTGTCAAGGGTCACATAGCCTATGTGCATAGTAAGTGGGACTTGAAGCCTCATTATCTGGACTTTGAGACTGACCCCTTTCTATTCCGCCATGTTGCCTCTTCAGGAATGAGCTACACTTAAGCTTTATTTATTTGTTAGAGATTTCTTTGGCGTAAAAATCTGGACTACAGGCAATGAACCAAAAAGAAAAACTGGGCCTCTTGGGTCAGGCTCCAGGATCTGGAACTGGTCTGTCTTGAGAGGGAGGGGAAGTTGGGTGATGTGTTATAATAAAAATAAGCAGATAGCGTCCTATCATGGGAGGAATCAGAGCTCATACATAAATAAAACATCATGAAGTAGTTCCCAGAGACGGAGTCCCTAGCACAGTCAACAGAAAAGGCAGCCTGCCTCTAAAGTTGGCAATGAGAGCTATGGAAAAAGAAAAGGATAGAGGATTTCACTTTGAGCACGTATAGGAGGACAAGGACTATTCTGGAGTAACATACAGGTGAACAGTGTTTATTTCTGTCAACATCACCCAAAGCAAGTAGCCCTAAGGAGGCCCCTACCACATGAAGTGCACTTAAAAGTGCGTAAGTGTAAGATGGTGAATTTAGGAGAGTCATATAAGATGAATAGGTATACATGGAGTATAAAACTGGAACCATTTTGTTCTGGCTATTAAGAGCTAATTATTAAATTCTCACTGTGAGCATCTATATCTTAGAAACTGGTAAATGCTATAAATCAGACCTTGATTTATTATTTTGTTAACTGGGTAGAATTAAGGAAGTGGTGGAGAAAATGTCAATAATTAAGACTAAAAAATGCCTTCCACATTTTTGGAGATCTGCTTCTTAAATATTTACCAACACATCACTGCATGGATGAGTTGCAAACGACATATGCATGTCTAAGAGGCTGCTAATCCATTGAAACCTCCTCGTTGCTGCTATTATCTGTTCCCAGATGCAGAGATCAGTTTCACCATGCCTTGGAATTCATACTTTGTTCTTCACAAGTCCACTTTCACCTCTCCTCCCTATACCAACCAGAAGATCACCAAATGGTCTACTTCTTCCCTTCCTTTTCTTTGTCTCATGACTTCCAATCCCACATCCCTCCCAGACAACAAGCAAGGAAACTCACAAATCCCTCTGGACACAGGTTAGAATTTTCCTCTACCTCATTGTAAACCTATTCTTTATTATTTCTTCCTTGAAGCATTTGTCCTATTCTTTCAAAGACTATTTCATTTTCCTTGTTAACTTTGAATTGAGATGATGATGAAAACAGCAACTGGCCTTTATATTTTGCTTTAAGATTTTCAAAGTAATTTGAACATTTTCTCATATATAACATATCTGTTACATAACCGTATAATAACCTGGTGAAGCAGGGGTGTTAATCTCATTTTACAAATGAGGACATTGAGTCACTAAGAAGTTAAATGACTAGTATATGATCACATAACTGGTATCTGAGACAGGATGCAACCCAGGTCTCCTGATTCTAGGTAAAATACTCTACTGTGTCATGATGTATTCTATCAGTCCAATTGTATCTTCCAGGACAGAGACCAAGTATTCATTTAGTTTGACATTATTGGAAGAAAGGAATATCATGCACTTTCTGGAAGAGTAGAGGCCAAAAATTTTAAATATTAACAATCCAAATGATTTAACATTCTTCAGGGGAAGTTGACTTAAGAAGGATGGGAAGTATTCAAGAATGAAACTCTGAAACTATACTCTGAAACTCTTTTGCCAGTACTCCCCCAACTCAGATTTCTTGTATTCACTTATCTAGGCATATGTTGTAACATTCTTTAGCATAATGCGAGGCCCTTGAGGGCAGAGACTATTGAATTTTTGTCTTTTATCTCTGATACTTAGAACAGGGCCTGGCAATTAATATATATTCATTCATTTGAATGAAATAGAATGGAACTGCCTTAAAAGACTGAGGTGGCTAGACCAGGAATTCATAGAGCAATTGAGATTTTTTAAAATTATGATAAAATAGTCTATGCTGCCTGCTAGCAGAATATTACAGACACTACTCAACAGTGGGGGTTCCACCATATTTTCCCTTTTTCTTTACCCAAATTCTTTACTTTTGTTTTCCTGTGAAAGCACTTTCCAAGTCATACTCTCATAATTGCCTTGTTGGGCTAATTAAGGTAATCTATGGGAAAATGCTCTTTGCTAATAAAATCAGAATAAAGGATCAGATATTTAGTGACCTCTTGTTGGATTCTCTGCTTCTGAATTCTGAGGCAAGATGGGGAACAAAAATTAAATTTTTAAACAATCGATTTTAAAAAAAGGTAACATGAATATGAGGAACTGGATTTTTTTTTTAGTACTTAAATATAAATTTATTTATTTAACTTTCTACACTCATTTTCACAAAATTTTGGGTTCCAAATTTTCTCCCTATTTATCCCCTCCCCCCACCCCAATACACCGAGCATTCTAATTTTCCCCATCACCAATCTGCCCTCTCTTCTATCATCCCTCCCTTCTCTTGTCCCCATCTTCTCTTTTGTCCTGTAGGGCCAGATGACTTTCTATTCCCCATTACCTGTATTTCTTATTTCCTAGTAGCAAGAACAATACTCAACAGTTGTTCCTAAAACTTTGAGTTCCAAATTCTCCCCATCCCTCCCTGCCCACCCGTTCCCTTTGGGAAGGCAGGGAATTCAATATCGAACATATCTGTGTAGTTTTGCAAATGACTTCACTAACAGTCGTGTTGTGTAAGACTAACTATTTCCCTCCATCCTATCCTGCCCCCCATTGTTTCTATTCTGTCTTTTGATCCTGTCCCTCCCCGAGTGCTGACTTCAAATTGCTCCCTTCTCACATTGCCCTCCCTTCCATCATCCCTCCCTCTCCCTTCTTATCTCCTTCTCCCCCACTTTCCTGTACTGTAAGATAGGTTTTCATACCTAAATGAGTGTGCATTTTACTCCTTCCTTTAGTCGAATGTGATGAGGGTAATCTTCATGTTTTTTTCTCAGCTCTCCTCTTTTTCCCTCCACTAAAAAGTCTCCTGCTTGCCTCTTGAATGAGAGATAATTTACCCCATTCTATTTCACCCTCTTTCCTCCCGCTACATTTCTCTCTCACCATTTACCTTAATTTCTTTTAAGATATGGTCCCATCCTATTCAATTCACTCTGTGCTCTCTGTCTCTCTGTGTGCGTGCATGTGTGTATGTGTGTGCACGCATATACATGTGTGTGCGTGTGTGTGTGTGTGTGTGTACGTCTGTGTGTGGTCCCCCCAACTACCCAGATACTGAAAAGTTTTAAGAGTTACAAATATTGTCTTTCCATGTAGGAATGTAAACAGTTCACTTTTGGTAAGTCCCTTATGACTTCTCTTTGCTGTTTACTTTTTCATGCTTCTTCTCATTCTTGTGTTTGAAAGTCAAATTTTCTTTTCAGCTCTGGTCTTTTCATCAAGAATGCTTGAAAGTCCTCTGTTTCATTGAAAGATCATATTTTCCCCTGAAGTATTATACTCAGTTTTGCTGGGTAGGTGATTCTTGGTTTGAATCCTAGCTCCTTTGACTTCTGGAATATCCTATTCCACTCCCTTCGATCCCTTAATGTAGAAGCTGCCAGATCTTGTGTTATCCTGATTTTATTTCCACAATACTGGAATTGTTTCTTTCTAGCTGCTTGCAAGATTTTCTCCTTGACCTGGGAGTTCTGGAATTTGGCCACAATGTTCCTAGGAGTTTCTCTTTTTGGATCTCTTTCAGGCAGTGATCGATGGATTCCTTCAATACTTATTTTGCCCTCTGGTTCTAGAATATCAGGGCAGTTTTCCTCGATAATTTCATGGAAGATGATGTCTAGGCTATTTTTTTGATCATGACTTTCAGGTAGTCCCATAATTTTTAAATTGTTTCTCCTGGATCTATTTTCCAGGTCAGTTTTTTTCCCATGAGATATTTCACATTCTCTTCCATTTTTTCATTCTTTTGGTTTTGTTTTATGATTTCGTGGTTTCTCGTAAAGTCATTAGATTCCATCTGTTCCATTCTAATCTTGAGAGAACTATTTTCTTCGGTGAGCTTTTGAACCTCTTTTTCCATTTGGCTAATTTTGCTTTTGAAAGCATTCTTCTCCTCATTGACTTTTTGAACCTCTCTTGCCAATTGAGTTAGCCTATTTTTGAAGGTGTTATTTTCTTCAGCATTTTTTGGGTCTCCTTTACCAAGGTATTGAGCCATTTTTCATGGTTTTCTTGCATCTCTCTCATTTCTCTTCCCAGTTTTTCCTCCACCTGTCTAACTTGATTTTCAAAATCCTTTTTGAGCTCTTCCATGGCCTGAGCCCACCGGACATTCACCTCGGATGTCTGAGATAGAGAGGCCCCGACCTCCACGTCTTTCTCTGATGGCAGGCATTGTACTTCGTCATCAGAAATGAAGGGGGGAAGGAACATCTCTTCCCCAATAAAGTAGCTCTCTATGGTCTTATTCTGCTTCCTTTTTCTGGGCATTTTCCCAGCCAATTACCTGACTTCTGAGATTCCTCTCCACCCCCACCTAGATCTGCCCAGCTAGTGCTTGGGGTCTGAGATTCAAATGCTGCTTCCCAGTCTCAGGGCTTTCACGGGAGCGGCTGCTATTCAATGTGAGCTTAAGTTCTGGTGCTGGGGTGGGGGCAGGGCTGCCTCCCAGGCTCAGTTCCCTCAGGGGGTTTATGCAGAGACCTTCAGTAATGGCCCTGAGCTCCTGACTGCTGCTCCGGGTGTCCCGGGCCACGGCTGCCTCTGCCGTTCCCTCTGCCACTGCCTCCCAAGGGGGCCCGAGCCATGGAGACACCCCGCTCCCCTCTCGGCCAGTCCAGAAGTCTCTCTCACTGACCTGTAGCACCTGTGGGTGGAGGGACCTTTGTGGCCGCTGGAGATTCCGTTCCTGAAGCCTGCTTGGATCTGCTCCTATGGGGCCACATGGCCAGGGCAGCTCAGGGGTGGGCTCCACTGTCCGGAGCACCACAGACCTTTGGGGTCAGCTTTCCAGGGCTCTCTGGAACAGAAATCTCTACCACTGCATTGGTGCACGGCTTGCAGTACTCCAGAATTTGTGGGGAGTTCTTTTTACAGGAAATTTATGGGCTGTGGATTCGGAGCTAGCATATGTGAGTCTTTCTATTCCACCATCTTGGCTCCTGCCCCTCTGAATTTTCTTGTTGAATGGAAAATAGAGGACTTAGTCTTCTCACTCATGAAGGAGGAAAAGACATGGAGAACTTGGCAGAAATTGTTTGTGATGATTCCAAGGGTAGCTTTCTGGTGTACCATCCTTGACCTTCAACCCTTAACTTGCCGTGGCCTTAAGGCCAATTCAACTCTCTGTTGAATGAGATTTAGATGTATACTTCCATTCCAATAAGCCCAGTACCAAGCTTTGCCTTATCTTTTACATTAAATCTCCATTTCCTTCCCTATGATTCCCCCATGATTCTGCCCTTGTGCTTCTTATTTTAAGCCTTGATCCTCTCCTTGTTTGGGTTAAAATGTGCCAAAATAAAGGCTTATTGCTTTATACTTCACTATCTAGCGAAGTATAATGATGAGATCAAGTTATATGTATAGATAGAAAGAAGCATGGGTATTGGGGGAATGATAAAAAAGAGTAGTGTGGTTCTGTGAGAATAATGTTGGAAATACTGAAGTTTAGGATAAGCTCTGGCTGATAATGAAAGCTAAAGACAATATAAAGAGGGGTCAGCAAGTGTGTGTGTGTGTGTGTGTGTGTGTGTGTGTGTGTGTGTGTGGTTTAAAGCTTTGTTGGAAGGCAAGAGTGGTACCAAAGAAGGCATAAAAACACAGTTGGGGTTGGATGGAAGGACAAAAATGGATTATGGAGAGAAGGGAGAATTAATTCATTATGTTTCTAGTTTATCTTACAACAGTATTATTTGGACTGACAAGTATTAAATGAAAACAGTGAAAATGGAAATGAAAGTCATGATAAAAGATGGAATGGCAAGAAAGCAACTAAATTTTACAAGTCAGTTCAAGTAATGAGTCTTGGATGACTGCAAATGAGACTGATGGGTAACACCAGCAATCTTTGAAATATAGTGAAGGATTTTGTCTTGAGTTTCAAAAGCAGGAAGAAGGATAGAATCTGCAAACTTTAAGTCTATGAGTTTGATTTCGTTTCTTGGCAAAACTCTAGAATATATTATTAAAGGGATAGTTTTTGAACATTTAGAGAAGAAAACAGTGATCACTGAGCACTGGGGATTCCTCAAAAAAAAATCATGACATACAAACCTTGTGTCCTTCATTTAGAGGTAATTAGATAATTATCAATAAGAGGTCAGGATTGGAAAAAAAAAACAAAGCATTGGAAAATCAGGGGAATGCTAGTTTCCCTATATTTCCCTATGTTTAATCAAATCATTGATTTTTTTAATTTTTATTTATTTATTTAACTTTTTACATTCATTTTCACAAAATTTTGGGTTCCAATTTTTTCTCCCCTTTTCTCCCCTCACCCCTGCCCAATACACCAAGCAATCTAATTTTCCCTATCACCAATCTGCCCTCTCTTCTGTCATCCCTCCCTTCTCTTGTCCCCATCTTCTCTTTTGTCCTGTAGGGCCAGATGACTTTCTATTCCTCATTAACTGTATGTCTTATTTCCTAGTAGCAACAATACTAAACAGTTGTTCCCAAAACTTGAGTTCCAAATTCTCCCCATCCCTCCCTACCCACCCATTCCCTTTGGGAAGGCAGGGAATTCAATATAGGCCCTATCTGTGTAGTTTTGCAAATGACTTCCATAATAGTCGTGTTGTGTAAGACTAATTGAATTACCCTCCATCCTATCCTGCCCCTCATTGTTTCTATTCTGTCTTTTGATCCTGTCCCTCCCTGAGTGTTGACTTCAAATTGCTCTCTCCTCCCATTACCCTCCCTTCCATCATCCCCCCCTTTGCTTATCTCCTCCCCCACTTTCCTGTACTGTAAGATAGGTTTTCATACCAAAATGAGTGTGCATTTTATTCCTTCCTTTAGTCAAATGTGATGAGGGTAAACTTCTTGTTTTTTTTCTCAGCTCTCCTCTTTTTCACTCCACTAAAAGGTCTCCTGCTTGCCTCTTAAATGACATATAATTTACCCCATTCCATTTCATCCTCTTTCCTCCCCCTACCGTTCTCTCTCACCATTTACCTTAATTTCTTTTAAGATATGGTCCCATCCTATTCAATTCACTCTGTGCTCTCTGTCTCTGTATGTGCATACATGTGTGTATGTGTGTGTGCGTGCATGCGTGTACATGTGTGGGTGTGTACGTCTGTGTGTGGTTCCCCCAACTACCCAGATACTGAAAAGTTTTAAGAGTTACAAATATTGTCTTTCCATGTAGGAATGTAAACAGTTCACTTTTGGTAAGTCCCTTATGACTTCTCTTTGCTGTTTACTTTTTCATGCTTCTTCTCATTCTTGTGTCTGAAAGTCAAATTTTCTTTTCAGCTCTGGTCTTTTCATCAAGAATGATTGAAAGTCCTCTGTTTCATTGAAAGACCATATTTTCCCCTGAAGTATTATACTCAGTTTTGCTGGGTAGGTGATTCTTGGTTTGAGTCCTCGTTCCTTTGACTTCTGGAATATCCTATTCCACTCCCTTCGATCCCTTAATGTAGAAGCTGCCAGATCTTGTGTTATCCTGATTTTATTTCCACAATACTGGAATTGTTTCTTTCTAGCTGCTTGCAAGATTTTTTCCTTGAGCTGGGAGTTCTGGAATTTGGCCACAATGTTCCTAGGAGTTTCTCTTTTTGGATCTCTTTCAGGCAGTGATCGATGGATTCTTTCAATACTTATTTTGCCCTCTAGTTGTAGAATGTCAGGGCAGTTTTCCTCGATAATTTCATGGAAGATGATGTCTAGGTTTTTTTTTTGATCATGACTTTCAGGTAGTCCCATAATTTTTAAATTGTCTCTCCTGGATCTATTTTCCAGGTCAGTTGTTTTTCCCATGAGATATTTCACATTCTCTTCCATTTTTTCATTCTTTTGGTTTTGTTTGGTGATTTCTTGGTTTCTCGTAAAGTCATTAGACTCCATCTGTTCCATTCTAATTTTGAGAGAACTATTAAATTCAGTGAGCTTTTGAACCTCTTTTTCCATTTGGCTAATTCTGCTTTTGAAAGCATTCTTCTCCTCATTGGCTTTTTGAACCTCTTTTGCCAATTGAGTGAGCCTATTCTTCAAGGTGTTATTTTCTTCAGCATTTTTTGGGGTCTCCTTTACCAAGGTATTGACCCATTTTTCATACTTTTCTTGCATCTCTCTCATTTCTCTTCCCAGTTTTTCCTCCACCTGTCTAACTTACTTTTCAAAATCCCTTTTGAGCTCTTCCAAGGCCTGAGCCCACCCGACATCCCCCTGGGATGTCTGGGGTACCAAGGCCCTGCCCTCCACGTCTTTCCCTGATGGCAAGAATATTTCCTCATCGTCAGAAACGAATGGCAGGAACATTTGCACCTGCTCAAAAAAGCTCTCTATAGTCTTATTTTTCTTTCCTTTTCTGGGCATTTTCCCAGCCAGTTACTTGGCTTCTGAGATTCCTGTCCACCCCTGCCTAGATCCGCCTAGCTAGTGCTTGGGGTCTGAGATTCAAATGGGCTTTCCATGGGAGGCGCGGCTGCTAATCAATGTGAGCTTTAGTTCTGGTGCTGGGGTGGGGGCAGGGCCGCCTCCCAGGCTCAGTTCCCTCAGGGGCTTTATGCAGAGACCTTCAGTAATGGAGCTGTTTGGGCAGGGCCGTCTCCCAGGCTCAGCTCCCTGAGGTGGTTTATGCAGAGACTTTCAGTAATGAAGATCCTGCCTGCTGCTCGGGGAGTTTCGGGCCACTGCTGCTGCCTCTGCCTCCGCCGCTTCCTCCCGAGGGGGCCCGAGTCACAGAGACACCCCGTTCCCCTCTCGTCCAGCCCAGACGTCTCTCTCACTGACCTGTAGTGTCTGTGGGCGGAGGGACCTTCCCGGCCGCCGGAGGTTCCATCCCTGAAGCCTGCTCGGATCAGCTCCTGTGGGGCTGCCCGGCCAGGGCAGGGCAGGGGTGGACTCCGCTTTCCGGGGTGCGACGGACCCTGGGGATGGCTCTCCAGGGCTCTCTGGAACAGAAATCTCTTCCACTGTGTTTCTGCACACCCTGTAGTGATCTAGAACTTGTGGGGAGCTCTTCTTACATTAAATCCATGGGCTGTGGGTTCGGAGCTATCATACATGAGTCTTTCTACTCCGCCATCTTGACTCTGCCCCCCAAATCATTTATTTTTTTACAATTATTTTATTTGTTTTCAGTGTTCTACAATCACTTCCACATATCCTAGATTTTTCCCCTGCCTCAAGATGGCATGCAATCTTATATAGGTTCTGCAATACATTCCTATTAAATACATTTTTACCTTATTCATGTTGCATAGAAGAATTAAAATGAATGAGAGAAACCATAAAACAAAACATAATACAAGAAAATGGTCTGCTTCATTCTGTGATCCAATTCCATAGTTCTTTCTGTGGATGTGGAAGGCATTTTGCCTTGAGTCCATTGAAAACTTTTTAGGTCCTTCTATTGTTATGAAGGACTAAGTCTACCAGAAAAATTCGTCACACTCTGTGGTTTTTGCTGTATACAAAGTTCTCCTGGTTCTGCTCTTTTCACTCAGCATCAGTTCATATAAGTCCTTCCAGGCCTTTCTGAAGTCTTTCTGTTCATCATTTCTTATAGCACAATAGTATTACATTACATTCATATACCACAACTTGTTCAGCCATTCCCTAATTGATGAGCATTCCCTTAATTTCCAGTTTTGACCACCACAAAGAGAGGAGATATAAATATTGTTGTATATGTGGGACCCTTTCCCATTTTATGATCTCTTTGGGATACTGTCCTAGAAGCAATATTACTAGGTCAAAGGGTATGCACATTTTTGTAACCCTATGCGCAACAATTCCAAATTGCTCTCTAGAATGATTGGATCACCTCATAGTTACACCAACAATGAGTTAATGTTTCACCTCTCCCACATCTTCTCCAGCATTTATTATCTTCCTGTTTTGTCATGTTAGCCAATCTGATAGATGTGATGTGGTACCTCACATTTTGATTTCCATCTTTCTAATCAAGTGATTTAGAGCATTTTTTTTGTATGACTATAGATAGCTTTAATTTCTTCCTCTGAAAACTGCCTCTTCATATCCTTTGATTCCCCATTTTTATCAACTGGGAAATGACCTGTATTCTTGCAAATTTGACTCAGTTCTGTGTATATTTTAGAAATGAGGCCTTTATCACAGACACTAGTTGCAAAAATTCTTTCCCAGGTTTCTGTTTCCCTTCTAATCTTGGTAGCATTGGATTTGTTTGTGTAAAAACTTTTCAATTTAAGGTAATCAAAATTATCCATTTTGTACTTCACAATGTTCTCTATCTCTTATTTGGTCAAAAATTTCTCCTTTCTCCATAAATTTGACAAATACACTATTCCTTGCTCCCCTAATTTGTGTACAGTATCAATCTTCATACCTAGATCATGAATCCATAAAAATATGAAATTTTTCACAAATTTGTGTCATTCTTGCTCAGGGACCATGCTAATCTTCTCTATATCTTTCCAATTTTAGTATATGTGCTGCCTAAGCAACAAATCATTTAACAAAACCTTTTGGATAATCCTTTTGTATAAGAAAGAAAGATATTGATCAGATGACTGTATAGTTAGGAAGATTCAGAAGTGACTGAATGACAGAATCCTAAGAGTTGTCATCACTTATGTCATGTTAACTTGGAGAAGGACCTCTAGTAGAGCTCTCTAGATATCTGTAACTGGCCCTAGATTACTCTCCATTGTTATCACTGCTTCGATTAAAGGTAGAGAAGGCATATTAATGAAATCTACAGATGACACAAAGCTGGGAGAGATAGTTAAAACATTGGATGACAGAATCGGTAGCCAAGAAATTCTCAAAAATTCAATTAAATGAATTCAATAAAAATTTGCTAAGTATCTGCAATGTGCCAAGCACTGTGATGTGTACTGAAGATACAAATAAAAAAAATAAAAGACAGTCTGACATCAAGGAGTTTACAGCTTACTAGGGAAAGACAACACAAAGGAGACTGGAAAGTGGAGGGGAGGGGAGAGAATGAGGAGATAACCAGCATGGGGCATGATATTCTACAGAGTCCAGACTAAGTAGAGATACTGATGGAAAGTGGAAAGTTAGCTAGAAAGTTTAAATCGAAATTCTTCATAAAGAAAAGCTTTTGGAGGAGTTTAGTGTTCCAACTTCTAGCCCTTCCATCACAGGGGTGAGGAAGCTAAGGCAATTGAGGTGTTGAGTCTCCAAAACTGAGTTTATCAACCTCATAATGTGATTTCAGGTGTGAAACATGATATTTCCTGGAACCCAAACCAAGCAGAGTTGCTGATGGAAACCTCAAGTATGGGCTACATTTAATAAAATGAAAGTTAACAGAGATAAATGTTTTGTTTATTATAATCATCATTTCTACATGGAAGTCCAACATACAAATTCAAAAGTACATGATGAGGGAATTTCTGTTTATACAATAGTTTGTATTTTAAAAATGGGGATTTCATATGATTATCTCAGTAGAAACAGACATTTTGACAAAACACAGGACCCCTTTCTTATTAAAAATTCTGAAAAGCATAGGAATAAATGGAGTTTTCCTGAAAATGATAAGTAGTATTAAAACCATCACCAAGAATTATGTGTAATGGGGATAAGTTGCAAATTTTCTCAATAAGATTAGGGGTGAAACAAGGATGTCCATTATCATCACTGTTATTCAATGTTGTATTAGAAATGTTAGCTTTAGCAATAAGAGAAGAAACATAAATTGAAGGAATTAGAATAGCAATGAGAAAACAAAATTATCACTCTTTGCAGATGATATGATGGTATACTTAGAGAATTGTAGAGAATAACTAAAAAATACTTGAAACAATTAACAACTTTAGCAAAGTTGTAGTAAATAAAATAAACCCACATAAATAATTGGCACTTCTATATATTAATAACAAAGCCCAGCAGCAAGAGATAGAAACAGAAATTACATTTAAAATAACTGCAGACAATATAACATATTTGGGAATCCATCTACTAAGACAAACCCAGGAAATATATGAACACAATGACAAAACACTTTTCACACAAATAAAGTCAGATCTAAATAGGTGGAAAAAATATTGATTGTTCATGGGTAGGCTGAGCTAATATAATAAAAATGAAAATTCTACCTAAATTATTTACTTATTCACTGCCATACAATCAAACTACCAAAATTATTTTATAAAGCAAGAAAAAAATAATAAAATTTATCTGGAAGAACAAAAGGTCAAGTATGTCAAGGGAACTGATGAAAAATGCAAAGGTAGATTGCCTAACTGTATCAGAACTAAAACTATATTATAAAGTGGCAATCATCAATACTATTTAGTACTGGCTAAAAAATAGAGTGGTAGATCAGTGGAATAGGTTAGGTATACAAGACACAGTAATCAATGACTACAGTAAATCTACTGTTTGATAAACCCAAAGACTCCAGTTTCTGGGATAAGAACTCACTATTTGACAAAAACTGCTGGGAAAACAAAAATAATATGGCAGAAACTGGGCATAGATCAACATCTTATACCATATACCAAACTAAGGTCAAAATGGGTACATGATTTAGAGAAAACGAGTAATACCATAAGCAAATTAGGAAAGCAAGGAACAGATTACCTGTCAGATCTACAGAGAAGGGAAGAATTTATGACCATATAAGAGACAGAGAACATTATGAAATGGATAATTTTGATCACATTAAATTAAAAAGGTTTTGCACAAACAAAACCAATGCACCCAAGATCAAAAGGGAAGTAGAAAGCTAGGAAACAATTTTTACAGCCAGTGTCTCTGACAAAGGCCTTATTTCTAAAATATATAGAGAACTGAGCAAAATTTATAAGAATACATATCATTCCCAATTAATAAATGATCAAAGGATAAAAATAAGCAGTTTTCAGAAGAATTAATTAAAACATTATTTGCAGTCACATGAAAAAATTGCTCTAAATCACTATTGATTAGAGAAATACAAATTAAAACAACTGAGGTATCCATCTCACACTTATTAGATTGGCTAATATGACAGAAAAGGAAAATGATAAAATGTTGGAGAAGATTGGAAAAATTGGAACACTGATGCATTGTTGGTGGAGTTGTGATCTGATCCTACCACTCTGGAGAGCAATTTGGGACTATGCCCAAAGGGCTATCAAACTGTGCATACCTTTTTATCAAGCAATACCACTATTGTGTCTGTATCCCAAAGAGATCATCAAAACTGGAAAAGGACCAACATGTATGAAAATATTTATAGCAGCTCTTTTTGTGGTAGCAAAGAATTAGAAATTGAGGGGATGCCCATCAATTGGGGAACGGCTGAACAAGTTACATGGTATATGAATGTAATGAAATACTATTGTGCTATAAGAAATGATGAGCAGGCAGATTTCAGAAAAACATGGAAAATCTTATATGAGCTGATGCTGAGTGAAATAAGCAGAAACAGAACACTGTACACAGTTAACAGCAACATTGTATAATGATCAAATTTGATAGACTTGGCTCTTCTCAGCAGCACAATGATTTAAGACAATTCCAAAAGACGCATGACAGAAAACTCTATGCACGTCCAGAGAAAGAACTATGGAGTTTAAATGCAGATTGAAGCATACTATTTCACCTTTTTTTTCTTTGTCATGGTTTTTCCCTTTTGTTCTGATTCTTCTTTCATAACATGACTCATATGGAAATATGTTTAATATGATTGTACATGGATAACCTGCATTAGATTGCTTGCTGTCTTGGGGAGAGGGGAAATGAGGGAACTCAAAATTTTATAAAAGTGAATGTAGAAAACTATTTTTATATGTAATTGGAAAAAATAAAATACTATTAAGTGGGAAAAATTGGGGGTTTTAGTGGACTGTAATATGAATCAACCATGTGACATGGCAGGCAAAATAGCTAATGCTCTTCTTGGTTTCATCGAGAAAGAGCATCCTGAAGGAAAACAGAGAGTTCCACCATACCCTGCCTTGGCTACACACTTTTGAAGTATTGTGGTCAATTATGGGGATTATTTATTTAAATTATATATTTAAAATACTTATAAAGCAATGTTACAGTAAAAGGTGATCAAGATAGTGAGGTGACTGGAGATCATGTTATTACAAGACTTAGAAGAAATGGACAGTGTTTGGTTCAAAGAAAAGGAGAATTAGGGAGGGGCAGAATATGCATAATAGTGGTCTTTAAGAATCTGAAGGGAAGTTACAGAGAAGAGGGATTAGACTCGTTTGTCCTCAGAGGAGAGAGTTAGAGACAACAAGAAAGAAGTTGAAAATGAGGAAATTTAAGCATGATGTAAGTGGGGGAAATCTTTCCTAACAATTAAAATTATCTGAAAGTTGTATTGCTGTTTTCTCAGGAATGCTTCCGAAGGCTTGCTTTATTAAGTATGGGTTAAATTATATAGCCTTTGAGATTTCACTTGACTCTGAGATTTAGAGATTTTATGGCTGTTAATTTTTTGAAAAATCATATAGAGTGAGAGAGGTTTTGCAAAGCTGGAAGAGGACAAATATGGTCCCAATTTTCAAAAAGTGGGTTAAGAGTAGATTTTTAAAAGTAAAGGCAGGTGAACATGACTTTAATTTCTGGCAAAATTCCAGAACACATTATTAAAGGCATACTTTTGAGCAGTCAAGAAGGGAAGCAGAGATCATTTCATGTCAGCGTGGGTTCATTAAGAACAAGTCATACCAGGATAAGCTCACTTCCTTTTTTGACAAGGATACTACATAGGGAGATCAGGAGAATGGCATAGAGAGAGTACTTTATATTTGTATTTCAAGCAAAAGCCTTGACAAAACCCAGTGAGACAACAGGGATATGTGCATTGGAGGATGGCACAGCTAGGCTGAATCAGAATTGTTCTAATGGCTGGATCCAAAGAAAGATAGTAGGTAAATATCTCCTGCAATACATGAAATGTACAGTTCTTGGTCCTATTCTATTCGATAATATTATCAATCACTTGGAAAAAGTGATTGATGACGTGCTTTGTAAAAATCATGGATATCTAAACAATCAATAATCATTTATTAATCATCTACTACATGCTGGCCATTGTACTAGGTACTAATAAATATAAAGGCAAAAATGAAAAAGATATTGTCCTTAAGGAGCTTAAATGCTACCAGGGTGGATATAACATACATACACTTGTGCATAACATAAAGGAAGGAGTATGATGTAGGCAAAGGAAAGTACTATTTCAAATCTTTGCTCTCTCACATATACCAACAGGTATAAATAGATACAGGGGAAAAAAGAGAATAAGCATTTATATAGTGCCTATTGCATTCCAAGCATGATGCTAAGCAGTTTATAAATACTATCTCACTTGATCCTTGCAACAATTCTTGGAGGGTTGCTAGTAGACATTATTACTATATCTGTTTTACATTTGAGGAGATTGAAGCAAACAGAGATTAAGTGACTTGCCTAAGGTCACGTGGCTAGTAAGTTTCCAAGACTGGATCTAAACTCAAATCTTCCTGATGTGTGATTCTCTAATATCTTGCTATGCCTTTTTAGACCAGGTATCTCCCATGCTTCAAATGCTCTCCTTCCTCACCTTGACCATCCAGATTCCTGGTCTTCTTCAAGACTCAGCTTAAGTTCTACCTTCTGCAAAAGGTATTTCCTGGTCTCCTCTCCTACCCCTTAGCTACTAAAGTTTCCCCCTCCCAAGGTTACCTATCTGTATATGTACATATTATCTTCCTCATTATAATGTATTGTTTTTAAGTTCAGGTAATGTTTAATTTTTTGTCACTGTGTCCCACTCCCACCCCTGCTTAGCATAGTGCTTGCCATATTGTAAGCAACACATAAGTGTGTGTATAATTCATTAATTGATAGACAAATTAGAGAGGAGAGAAACAGAAGAAAGAAAGTTCAGATAGGATGTGATTACAATTGTCTACTTAAGAGATTATGAGGATCCAAACAAGAGAATGGTAAGAAGAGTATATATGAGAGAGATGTTGATAACATAGGTTGTGTAAGTGGGAAGACGGAGAGAAAAAACAATCAACAATGACTTCAAAGGTCCAAGGATAGGTGAATGGGAAGATTATGTTACCGTTAACAGACATGGCGAAAAAATTTGGGGGGAGAATGAATTCATTTTTGGAGTCAGAATTCTCAACAGGACATAATAGCAAAAGACATTTGTATAGTCTTTTAAGGTTTTCACAGAGTTTTAAATACATTATCTCAAGTTATTCTCATAATAATCCTATGATCTAAGTACTATAGCTGATATCCCCATTTTACAGATGTGGAAACTCATAAAGGTTAAGTGATTTACTCAAGTTCAAACAACTAAAGGTCAAATGCATGCAAGTACAAGCAAACTCCGAGTCCAGAATTCTTTTTACCACACTGCTAGGTAGACATGGCCAGTAGGCAGATGGAGATGAATGAATGAGGTTCAAAGCAAAAGTTGAGGCTTCCTACATAGAGAATTGTGTGCAAATAATTGCAACTGAATATATAGGAGAGATTAAATCACTAAATGTAAGAAGTATGGAAAGAGAAGAGAGTCTGTATGGCTAACATGCACTCTTAGCAGATGTGAGGAGGACAATGAAGTTGTGACGGAGACATGGAGTGGTCAGACAGAGGCCATTCTATCAAATCTTAGGGAGGAAAGTATCCAGGAGAAAGGGGTGGCCAGCAGAGTTGCATACTTCAGAAAGGTTAAAGAGGGTGAAGATGGAGGGGAAAAATTTGCACATTGCAATTAAGTAGTTATTGGTGAATGGTTTCTCCAAGAGCAGATGAATCAAAAACCAAAATGCTGGGGGTAAAGAGATGAATGAATTGTAAAGGAGTAGAGGAACTGAGTGTAGATTATTCTCTGTAGCAGTTTAGCAGTAAAATGAAGAAGAGATCATATGATAATTTGACAGGGTGGCAAGGTCAAGGGAAAGTTTTTAAGGCTAGAGAAGCATGATTAGATATTGATACTGAAGATATGTGTGAGAAGGAAGGAATGAAAAAGCATTTACTAAAGGTTCATTATTTGCTAGGAATTGTGTTGTGTTGGGAATGCTTTTGTCCTTTGTCATGAAGGTGATGCCATGACTTGCAAATGAATAGACTTTAGGCAAAGGAGGACATACAAAGTCACTAGCCTCACTTTCTCCTCTGGAGCCATCTGGATCCAGGGCAAGATATAAACATCAGGATAACTGGAGATGGTCCCCAAGTGCTGGCAATATAAAATATGAGCAAGATAATTCCAGTGCTAAAAGAATTTACATTCTAATAGAGGAAACTAACATACACAGAAGAGTAGTAGCCCAGGAAGAAAATTTAGGACAGTTAAGTTACAGGAATGACAACTGAAATCATAGGATGATTGATTGGCAT
Source organism: Bettongia penicillata ogilbyi (assembly GCA_023548195.1). Classification (NCBI taxonomy): domain Eukaryota; kingdom Metazoa; phylum Chordata; class Mammalia; order Diprotodontia; family Potoroidae; genus Bettongia; species Bettongia penicillata. Next base: position 2,135,430 of record JAJHZJ010000560.1, on the reverse strand, counting down.
TCCTTTCCAGGAATGATAGTGTTGATTTGATTACTTCTTTGAAACCTAGAGCTCGAAAGGGGAGAGGAGAAGAGAAGGGTATTAGAGTGTGGCAGCTGGAAGATTGTCAGGAAGTAGCATGGCAGGTCTGCATCTAAGTTAGAAACCATGAATGCTCACTCACCAGCCAATCAAAAATTCAGGCTCCCAAAGGTGGAGCTTGAGTTCTGAGTCAGAGGTCTATGGAGTGAAGAAGCATGGCTACTTGAAGATAGCTAGGAAATATCATGGTAGACATTAGAGTAAGCTTCTGAAGAAGATGGGAAAGAATGGCATTAAAGCTATGAAGAAGTGGATTAACCTTAGCAAGCAGATTGGCCAGTTTATCCTCTGAGACTAGAACAAATGAGAGGATGGGTGAATCATCTCACTTTCCTCATCTTTAAAATGAAACATTAAACAATGACTTCGAAGGTCTGACCCTTTTAGCTCTAAATCTATGGTCCTATCAAGAAGTTGTTGCTGTTTGTCCTTCATTCTCTAAGAGTACCATGACATCAGGGAAGTGATGCTCTAACATATAAGTGAGTAGGATTTAAGGAACAGAGGGTGAGATGTAAAGACATTTAAGGAAAAACTTTGTAGGAATTACAGCAGTTCCAAAGTATAATGGGCTGTCTCAAGTAAGTGAGTTTACTCCTCATTGGCTAGCTTAGTGAAGCAGGGGCTACATTAGCTGTTGACAGGGGCATTGTTGAGGGCATTCCTGTTCAGGTTCAGGTGGCTTTTGATGACCTCTGGATTCCCTTCCACCCCTGGGCTTCTACAATTTTACAATTCTAGGGTTAAGACCAAAGCCATTGTCTGACGCAGCACCAAGCTGCTTCTTGTTAGTGACACATCACCTTGTCCAGGGTAGAGGGAGTCAGAAAGGTTGGGCTTTCCCAAGTGGCCTCCCCTGGGGAAGGACGAAGAGATCAAATACTCCTTGCAAGGTATATCTCATTTTCTGATCAGTCTGCTTCTGATGACCTCTATACTCTGCACATCATTCTGGACTGTATGATACACTAGAGAGGCATCTGAATGCAGCAAGGAAGCATTGTAAAAACAGCACTGTGTGGCTTAAATGTGAGGCATAACTTCATCACTCAACTGTTTGTTCTCAGGCAAATCACTCAGGTTTCCTCATCTGAGGGAGTTGGACAAGATGACCTCTTAGGTCCCTTTGGTTCTCTAAATCTAAGATCCTATGATCTGTGAAATAGGATTAATAATATCCATCCTACCCACTTTTCAAGGGTGTTGAGAGAATCAAATGAGATAATATAAATGAAAGCACATTGTAAACTGTAGAGCAGTCAACTCTGTGCGCAGATGTAACCTATTAGAATTACTAGACACTGCAGTCTGGAAGGCAGGGCTCTGCTTAAGCGTTCTTGGGTTTGAGGAAGGATTGGATTTCTGGGAATACCATTTCAACCAGTGACACTCAGCTCTGTGGGGAGGGCCCAGCTTCTGTATTATTCTCATGTACTGCCCCCTCTGTATGGCCTATTATGGGGCAAAGATCTAGTCTAAAGGGAAGTAGAGAGAGGAGAAGAGGGATGAATGCAGAGGGAAAGACAGAGCTGGGGGAAGAGTGACTCTCCTTCCTTCTCCTATCCCTCCCTGTCTTTGAGACACCTGTGTTAGAGACATGCAAAGAGGAGATGAATGAATCACTGAATTTGAAGATAGTACAGAAACCCCACCCCCTCCACACCCCTGTGCTCCTCCAACATACACATGGAAAAAGAAGAGAGAAAATTAAGTAGACCAGAATATCATGAGCCTCCCTGTTCTTAGCAGCTAGTTTAATGAATTAATAACACATGGCTAGCTCGGTAGGGAAGCCTGGCCTGGCTTTGCCCACATCCACATCCTGGTCCTTGGCCAGAGAAGGGCAGAATCACAAAGAGATAGTGACTTTTACCGTGGGTGGCAGGATGCAGCATGTGCAGGGTTTTACACAGCTGCATTTCTCCTCCAGACCTTTCACCTGTCTCCATCAGCTCCTATCACCTCCTTAAGCTTGACCTGAACAGGAAATGATTCCTTTTCTCCCCGCTTCTACTTCTTTTTTTATCTGGGCCTCTCTGATGTCTCTTTCAAATCATCTTTTTGTCTTCCTTTCTCTCTATCTCCAAAGCTCCCCCTTTCTTCGTTTTTCTCTCTTTTTACACCTCTGCCCCTTCCTCCACCCCTTTTCCAGCATGTATGTACCTTTAGCTGGAAATAATTCTCCTGACAGGCTCCTTCTCAGTTTTCTGGCTGCCTGAATAGCCAGACTGAGAAGCTTTCCAAGGAGGCTGGCCAGGGGGTGGGTGGGGTGTCTACGGCTCTGGATCCCCATGCTGAGAAGTGAATAAAGATGCCCCCCTTCTCTGTTCCTCACCACCTTTCTTCAGCCCACCCACCACTGGCTAGAAGCCTCTTTCCAGGAGGTGACTCGGGTCAGAGGAGGTCTCCTGGGAATCCTTCCTAGAGGCTTGGGATGGGAAGGGTGGGGGTTGGGGCAAGAGCGATGAGGAGGATGGACCAGGACCTGGGAGGAATACAGCTGCAGCCACATGTTTGCAATAAACTCCTGACTCAGATTGGGGTGGGGGTGGTCTGCAGTCTGACATAAGGCTGAGAGGCAGACAGGGACACTGGCAATGGGAACTGACTTGGTGGTGCTTGGGAGCCAGAGAATTAGGGTTGGGAATTAGAAGCCAGAGAAGTGCTTCAACTTCCTAACCGTCCCCACAAATTCATCCCCAATTACCGTCACCTCTGGAAGCAGCCACAGCTATGCCTTCAGGTCACAGATCAGGGGGACCCTTGGGCTGTCAGGACCGGCGGGGGCTGGCGGGAGGGTGGGCTGCCGCGGGCCTGGCAGGGCCCGGCAGCCGGGGCCCGCTCCCGCCCCCCGGGCCCTCCCGGCCCGCGCTGCGTCCCGCGCAGGAGGGGCAGGGGCAGGACCGCGGAGCCGGCTCCGGCTCCGGCTGGCTGTCTGCATGCCGCGCTCCAAGGCAGCAGGAAGGATGGACGCCGTCCAACCCGGAGCCGGCAACTTGAAAATAAAAATAAAATAGAAGGGAAAAAAATAAATAACAAGAAGTGCTCTAGAAAGCCAAAGAAAATACAATCCCGAAACGACCCGGCCTCGGGCGGGCGGCGGGCCCTGGGCTGAGATCGCTCGGCCTTGGAAGCCGCGAAGTCTTTGTGTTTCTTCCCTGCATTTCTCTCCCCTCCCCACCCCCTCCCCATTTCTACTTTAATTGACGAAACCCAATCCGGCCCTCGCCGGCTGCCCCCCCGCAGCCTGGTAACCTAGAAAGGGCTGCTTTATGCCCTGGGCTGGGCCAGCGCCGTCCCCAGGCCCTGCAAGACGGGCTGATAATGTGCAGACGCGTGAGGCGGCTCGGGAAGGCTGCTGACCCCTCCCCCAGCCCTTCCCCCCCCCTCCCGCGGCCCCCTACCCCCCATCATCTGGCCCTCCCCATCCCGCTCGCTGCTCAACAAGAGACCATCTTGTTCTTTGTGCTAGCAAATATTTATTTTGGTTCAAGTGGACCCCCTTCCACAAAGACCACCTGGTTGTAATCAATAACACCTATTTTCAGATAATCTGCAGCTCTCCCGGCTGAGCCTGCGGAACTCACCCAAACAGAGGCCTTTTCAAAGAGAATTTTAAATGGGTTGAATTCACTGGGAGGAGGGGGAGGGGTGGACCACGGAGCCAGGGGTCTGGATCGGGTGGGGAGCAGGAGAGAACTGAGCAGTTAGCCTGAGACAGAGGCAGAGCGAGCTGGGCTAGAGCGGGTGGCCCGGGCCCGGAGCTGGGTTAGCACAGCCTTCACCTCTCTTCCTCCCCTCTCTCTTTGCATAGCCCTGTATTACTGTACAGGGTTTCCTGTAAAGGAAATCAGCTCTCAGACAGATTTCCCCCTTCTGAGGAGACTTTGCTCCCTAGGCCAAGAGATATTTCCTCATCTGTAAAATAGAGGTTGGACTAGAGGTGATCTCTAACGTTCCCCTTCAACTATAAATGCCTTGAACCTGTGATCGTGAATGAGTAAGGGATATCTGGAGTCCTGGAGGAAACAAACAATCTCTGTGTTTCACAGAGATGAAAAGACTCCAATGGGAGACCATATTTTGGAGCTGTCCTTCCTTTCCTCTTACAATCATATGCGCCACCTGCCTTGTTCAATCAGTGTCTAGGGGACAATCTCTGTTTCAGGTCTGAGACACATCCCAAATGATAGGAAGGGGTCCCTGAATTGAATTCCTTTTCTTACACTGACACTTCAGCTCCTTTGTGACTAGGGTCTATTTTCTTACTTAAGAGTTCTTTGGGAGTCTAAATATTTTTAAAAGGCATATACAGAAAATGGAAATAAAAGCAGACAATTGAAGATAAATATAGAAGAGCAGTCTCCTAAAAAGGTCAGGCCCACAGAGCTCCAGAATAAGCCAAGGCTTGTGATAATCAAAAGGACTTTAGATATCTATCCCCCTATCTATTAATTTCTTCACTTTTTATTTACTCATTCATCTACTTATTCATTCATTCATTTACTTGTTCACCTATTTATTTTTGTTGGTTTATTACAATTTTGGGAACAAGAGGAGAATTGAGATTGGATAGCTCCTGTATTTATTGGGTCATCATCCTGCTGTGCTCCGCTCTATTCCTCTGCCCCCAATAAGGATGGAAACTGGTACTGTAACTCCTGTTCAAGGATTGAGGTCTTTTGATTAGTGAGAACTATAGTCTCTGATAATATATACATAGCCCACCCCAGCTTGGGTAACATTCTCTTGGATGGTCATCTTGATCACTGGTCAATGAATATATGAATGAAAAAGCATTTATCAAGTACTTTGTACATACCAATCACTGTTCAAGTTTGAGGAAGAAAATGCAAAAGTTCTTGCCTTCAAGGAGATTATATTTTAATAGAAAGAGACAACATATATACAAAGAAGGGAAAGATCAGGGAAAGATGTGTCTGGGGAATCACAGGAATGGTAAGTTGATCCAGATGGAAGTCAGTTGATATACCCTTTCCAGGAATAGTAATAATCTTGGTTATTAAAGTGGAAGTGGGGGATGTTTTCGGGGAGTTCTGGGGACAGGTGATATGTACTTTCTCATAGGGTAGATGGTAATATGATAAGAAGGGAATGACTACTTGGGGTGTGAAGCAAGGTCTGGTCCAGTGGTCTCTGGCTAAATATACTGGCTAGTTAAGTTTGTACTCAATCAAGAGAGCATGGCCCAAGGCATGAGTTTCAAACAGATGTTGCCATACCAATGAAAGAAGATTTGCTCCAAGGTCTGGCTTTAATATTCGATACGTATCTAGACCCACAAAGCTAGAAGGCATCTCAAAATCATCTAGTCCAACTCTGCTCATTGAACAGATAAGGCAAATGAAGCTGAGAAAGGTGAAGTGATTTTGCCTAAGGTTGTAACGCAATAATGGCGTGTGAGACATCTTCATAATAATGATACAGTACATAACATTCCTGTGTTAAGGCACATTGACTAATCCTAAAAGTAGGACAAAAGACTTGGAGACCATTCATTTAATTCTTTTGTTTTACAGATGAGGAAACTGAGGCAGTAAGTGGCTTTGAAAATAAGTTCTCTGCTTCCAAATGCAGAATTCTTACTTCTGTGCCACCCCTTCCTCCTTTTTTGAACTAAAAATGCTACATTAGATGTTATCCATGATCCATCCATCCCAGCATTCAGTCTCTGATAGTATCACCATAAGACATGTCTTAGAAAAATGCATTTGCCCTCTGATTCCTTTAGCTTCAAAAGGTTGGAGCTAAAGACTATGTTTTAAAATATATATAGTCTTATTCTTTTAATAAAAGAATTGGTTCTGTGAAGTTTGGATTCGGTCAAAGGGCTGCACTTGAGGACCCAGAGGGCCACATGGGACCTTAAGACCCCAGGTTCCTTACCCCTGCCAAGAGGAGGGGAGTGTTTCATCGTATCGATCGCATATTCTCCATAAAACCTTCATTTCTTCATTCTGTGATCAGGAGGTAAGTTATGGGCACACCATGATTAAGCCCACAGCATTTAAGGTAGTGTTGGGCATCTAGGAGGTGCTTAGGGAATTCTTATTTAATGTCAACTGAGGTTGGAAGACTTTCATTACTCTGTTTTTCAGTCCAGTGTTTGTTTTTTTCATGGTAAAAGATCTGTAGTCAACATAGGAAAATAACTTCTAATGTCTCCACACACATACTCTGTTTTAATGGAAGGGGTCCTTGGGGAGACATTCCCCATAGTAGTTAGAACAGCCTGGGATTGAATTAATGTCATCTCTGTCTCCTTCATAGGAATGCAATTTAGTTAGCTATTCTGTTGAGATTTCTCCAGCAATGCTCCTTAGCCCTAAGCTTCCCTGCAGCATAACATTGAACTTGGGCTCAGAAAGCCCTGGTGGGGGGTCAAAACCAGGAAAGATTATGATAAGAAAGGGCAGGGGGGAAGCTGATCTGTTGGAATTTGGGATAATTGAATTTGCTGTGCAGCCAACATTTATGACTTGGGTCATCCGCCTGGATCTGTGTTCTCATAAATCTACCAGGCCAGGAAATTCCATAGTCAGGCTTATCTTTCCATCCTTCTTGCTGAAGTCTTAGCAGGGACTGATTTCTGTCTTCTGAAGATGCTATAATCATCAGGCCCAAAGAAGAGATGGGAAGAGATCTTGGGGAAGACTTTCTGTAAGAAGGTGCGATGAGTAAAGAGAGATAGGAATGAATCTCTACAGTTCTAACATGTGCCCCAGAGTAGGACAGAGAAAGCCTTCCAAAACCTCCAATGGCACACTCCCACTGCTATGAATTTCCAGTCATTTCTACCATTGGTAAGGATGTCTCATGCCTTAACTCGTGAAATATCCCTTAAGGATAGACAACATAGAGTGTGCCCTCAATTCCCAGTCTAACACCTCTATTCAAAAACACTCAGTGTCCTTCAAAGCAGGTGTGCACTAACAAGTGCTTCTGTAGCCCCTATTTGATTGATTCCAGATTAGCGCCCTCCTCGCCTCTCACGTGGACTGTTGGCAATAGTCTAATTGATTGCACTACCTCAAGCTTCTCCCTTTGAGGATCTGTCCTCCACAGAACTTCTGAAAGCATGTCAGGTCATGCTACTTCCTTGCTTAAGCTCCAATGACTCCCTATTACCTTTAGGATAGAATAGAAAGGACTCTATTTGTCATCAAATCCTTTCATCACCTAGCCTCAACTTACCTGTGCAGCTTTATTATTTATTACTCCACATCATGTATTCTTTGATCCAGCCAGACTAGACTACATGGCTGTTCCTCAAACACAAGATCCTATCTCCATGCCTTTGCTCAGGCTGTGATGCCCCCTTTCTTAAAATGCATTTCCTCCTTACCTCTGCCGCTTAGAATAATCCTAGTTTAAGACTTGTGATGGAAAATGCTATCCACATCCAGAGAAAGAACTATGGAGTCCAAATGCAGATCAAAACATACTATTTTCTCTCTCTCTTTTTGAAACTTTCTTGTGTTTTTTTTTCCCTTTTGTTCTGATTCTTCTTTCACAACATGACTAATGTGGAAATATGTTTAATATGATTGCACATGTATGGCCTATATCAGATTGCTTGCTGAATTGGAGGGAGTAAGGGAGGAAGGGAGAAAAGGATTTGGTACTCAAAATCTTATAAAAGTGAATGTTGAAAACTATCTTTATATGCAATTAAAAAATACTATTAAGTGGAGAAAAAAAAAGAATAGCCCTGGTCCTACATGAGACCATTCCAGATCCCTCCAAGACGCTAAATGCATCTCCCCTATATTACCTTGAATTTACTTTGTATGTATTTTGTATATATTTATGTCCCTCCATAGAAGGTAAGTTCCTTGTAGGCAGGGGACATTTCATTTTTTGCCTTTACGTTCCTGACCCTTAGCATGACACTTGACAATTACTAAGCCACTTAATACGTGCTTGGTGATTTACTGGCTGATTGATTAATGAGGAATTGATAATGAAACATAGCTAGACCCAGTTCTTAGGAAGTTCTTCCTGATAGTGATTCCAAATCATTCTCCCTGTGATTTCTACCCACTAACCCTAGCACTGCACTAGAGTTTGGTTGATGAATCAAAGTTCTTTAAACTTTGTCTTTAAACAAGACATCCCTTGTGCCCTTGTGTTTTGGAGGATTGTGAGACAGTTAGCTGAAGTTTGTGAGGAATCTCAGAATGACAGAATCTCTGACCTGGAAGTGGCAATCAGAGTTCATCTCGTCCAACCTGTTTTTGAACGAGTTCTTTAGCACTGTGCAGCATTGGAACTGAACAACTTCAGATCAGCACCCTCTGCTCTTAGAGATCCCTAATGGTTTACCCTTACGTTGAGCTGAAGTTTACTTTTCTGCAAATTCATCCTGGACTTCTAATTGCCACGGCACAGGCAAAACATACCAAATTCTTCTTACACATTCTAGGGCTTCAAGTGCTTAAAAACGCTTCTCATAACCCTGAAGTCTTCTCATCTCCAGGCTAAACATTCACAGTCCTGTTGGGTGATTTTCCTGTCCACTTGATACCATTTCCTCTCATCTCCTCCGGGAGCTTGCCCTGTTGATCATTCCTAGTTCTCGTTTTTCTAATTTTTGCTTTCTGTATTCAGACATGTTTCTCAATGAGCAGCATCCCTTCCCTACCCCCCAACCAAGGCACCAGCAACCTGTGAATGCCCTTGATTTACATTATTGCCCTAAGTGGCCCCCAGTGGAGTATAGCCACGATCTGTTCCCTTGCAGTACTGCTCCCCTTCAGAGAGCCTCTGTCTCTGCCGCATTATTTTTGCCTAGCATCTTTATCCTCCTGCTCATCTCAGCAGGCAGCACTAGTCACTGCCTTGCCATCAGCGCTGTCCCCTGTAGACCTTGCTTCCTGCCACTCAGCTTTTATTCCTTAATCTTTCCTTTTCTTCTGTCTATGGTAGCTGTTCTCTATAACTTAGAAGTTACACTTTCCTCTAGTAAATAGTATTAGTAATCACCCTCTGCTAGGAAGATAGGTGGTTCAGTGGTTAGATTATAGAACTAGAAGTCACAAAGCCCGAGATCAAATCTGATCTCAGGCATTTATTAACTATGTGACCTTGGGCAAGTAACTCACCTGCTCTGTGCCTCATTTTTCTCATGTATAAAATGAGGATAATTTCTTTCCCAGGATTGTTGTGAGAATATAATGAGTCGTTTGTAGAGCATTTTGCAAGCCTTGGAGCACTATATAAAATGCTAGCTGCTATCATCATCTTTATCGTCACCATCATAATTATTATTTTACTCAATTTAACCTCTATCATAATTATTACTCCACTCAATATAGGCTGTACTCTCAGGAGTTTGGCACCCCCTTCAGCAAATGCCACTTATCCCTTTTCACAGGAAACAAGATCTCTAGTCTGATTTATTTGAGACAATTCTCTGAATGTTAGTTATGTTTTAAAAAATCTTATAACTTCTGTTATTCTTAAACATTTTTATTCTTGTATTGTAAATAAAATTCTGAAAGACAAAGTTACAGGTATGATATATAGATTTATTAATTAACTCATTAATTAATTAACTCATTAATTACCTAATAAGCAGTAAACCAAGGTCATCAATCTCTTTCTTTGTGACCAACAATGCCAAGGGAGCATCCCATCTAAACCTATGGAGGTGTTAGAAGAAAAGGGAATAATACAAATTAATGTTAATAGTGAAATAGTACAGCATTAAAATTAATTTTCCTTACTATATAGTTTCCACAATTGCAGTCCTGGGTGAGTGAGTGGTGGGCTGATACAACCTAATGAGAATTCTTCCTCTTTGTAACATGAAAATAAGTCTCTTTCCATTCAGATTTAAGTTTATGATGAGTCGTATCTCCATTCTCTCCCAGCATTCACTGGTGTATCTCCTACTCATACATATTTTAGGGTCTAAGGAAGCACTTCTATTCTCTCCTTGATTTTCCTTTAATCCCCAGATCCTCCCTTAGGTCATCTAAAATGGATTATTCAAATTATCTGACGCTGCTTCCAGGAACATTAAGAAGGGAGGGGGAAATTGCTCCTCTCAGCACCAGTTCTTAGAGACCCAAAAAGAAGGAAATTGTAGTTCCAGCTGCATAAATTTGACAAGCATGTCTTCTGTTCCTAAATTCAAGTCATTGATAAAAATATTAAACATTCCAGGGCCTGGGAAACCCTGCTAGAAAAAAAATCCTCTAAATAGACATCAAATCATTAATACTTTTGGGTCCTTTCATTCAACTAGTTCCAAATTTGCTTAACTGCACTTTCTCCTACCTCACATTTCTCCATCTTGTCCATGACAAAGGTGTTCATCATGAGAGACTTGTTTGAAAACTAATGATGTTATTGGCATAGCGCTTGCCTGATCTACTGATTTAGTTACCCTGTCAAAAAAGGAAATTGGTCTAATCTGGCATGAGCTGTTTGTGAGGAAACCATGTGATCACTTGATGACCATGCTTCCCTTTTGAAATACTCATAAATAATGCCTTTAGCAATACGATTTTGAATTTTTCCAAGAAGGAGGTCAAGCATTTTAGTCTATCTTTTGAAGAAGTTATCCTTTTTCCTCTTTTTTGTTTTTTGCAACAGAAACAACAGAGTTGTCTTCCTCTAGTCCTGTGGTATTTTTCCCCCTTAACTTTTCGGAGCTGAAATGTACCTATCCATTTTTTTTCAAATTATAAAAGTGTAATTTATCGGGGCCCAGGGTTTAAAATTGTTAAGGGTTGTTAGAAACTCCTTTTCTACCTCCTCACTGATCTTGTTTTTCAGATCTGTGCTAGTCATTGCTCTTTTTTGTTAGTCCAAACATCTTTCTCCTAAGTAGAGAAAACATAAAGAAAATTAGAGTTCAATAATTCTGCCTTCTGTCTATACTCATTATCATTACTCTGTTCATTCTCAACTGTGGTCCTTCATCCATTATTAGATGTGCTTTTTCCCTCAATTTAGCTAGAAAAGCTATTTTAGTTGGCTTTAGCATGCATTGACTCATTCGAACTCTTAGAGAACTAGACAATCTAGTTAATTAGATAATCTCAACAGTGTTTTTATAGGACTGTGATGTACTTTTGTATCTATTTTTAGTTACTTGTTCTTGGTTCCATTTTCTACCAAACATATCTTTTTAAAACTTCAAATTGATCAGTGACTTTTCCACGCATTCCTACCTCAGTGGGGTTTTTTTTTTATGGGGAGGGGGGAGGTCAGACCCTATTCAGACTCTGAAATATTTTAGTTCAACTTATGTCTGAACAAGAATCTGCTCTCCTTCTAAAACATCCCCCACAAGTAATCATTCAGCTCCCATTTAGAGATATCCAATGAGGTGGAACTGAAACAACCCATTATGCCTGGCTCTGATTATGAGGAATTTAAAATTGTATTCTTAAAATTTTAAATTAAAAAATAAAAATTTAATTTTAAAAAAAAGCTTAAATCTTTCTCTGGGAAATCTCTATCCATTGCCACTAGTTTTGTCATCTGAAACCAAGCAGAATAAGTCTAACATCTTTTCATTTAAAAAAAAGTCAAAATCCTTACTTGATTTTAATTTTATTTAAAAAATATTGATTTTCAGTTTTCAACCTTCACTTCCATGTAGTTTTGAATTTTAAATTTTCTTCCCATCTCCCCTTTCCTCCCACCCCAGGACAGTATATATTCTGATTGCCCTTTCCTCCTATCTGCCCCGCCTCTATCACCTCCCCATCCCCTTCCCTTCTATTTTCCTGTAGGGAAAGATAGATTTCTATATCCCATTGCCTATATGTCTTATCTCCTAGTTGCACATAAAAATAATTTTTAACATTCAGTTTTAAAACCTTGAGTTCCACACTCTCTCCCTTCCCCCCTCCCCACCCACTCTCATTGAGAAGGCAAACAATTCAAGACAGGTTATACAAAACACTTCCATAACAGCCATGTTGTGAGAGACTAACTATATTTCCCTCAATCCTGTCCCACCCTCTATTCTGTTCTCTCCTTTGACCTGTCCTTCTACCATAGCATTTGCTTCCAATTACAACTTCCCCCAATCTTCCATTCCTTCTATTATCCCCTCTCTTTTATCCCCTTTCCCCTGCTTTCCTGTAGGGTAAAATAAACTTACATACATACATAATTAAGTGTGTATGTTATTCCCTCCTGAAGCCAAATCTGATGAAAGGAAGACTCACTTATTTCCTCTAACCTTTCCTTCTCCTCCATTGTAGAAATTCTTTCCTCACTCTTTTACGTGAGTTGATTTACTACATTCTACCTCTCCCTTTCTCTTTCTCCTAATACATTCTCTGAACACTTAACTTTCTTTTTTAGATATCATCCCTTCATATTCAGCTCACCTTGTGCCCTCTGTCTCTGTCTCTATCTCTCTCTCTCTCCACACACACACATACACACACACACATACATACACACATACGCACACATACACACACACATACTATATATATATATATGCTTCCTCCAACTATTCTAATATTGAGAAAGGTCTCATGAGTTACAAATATCATTTTTCCAGGTAGGAATGTAAACAGTTCTATTTTAATATTAAAGTCCCTTATGGTTTCTCTTTCCTGTTTATTTTTTCATGCTTCTCTTGATTCTTGTATTTAAAATTCAGATTTTCTACTCAGCTCTGGTCTTTTCAACATGAATGCTTGGAAGTCCTCTATTTCATTGAAGTTCCATTTTTTCTGCTGAAGTATTATACTCAGTTTTGTTAAGTAGGTGACTCTTGGTTTTAATCCTATCTCCTTTGACCTCTGTAATATCATATTCCAACCCCTCTGATTCCTTAGTGTAGAAGCTAATAAATCTTGTGTTATTCTGATTGTGTTTCCACAATACTTGAATTGTTTCTTTCTGGTTGCTTGCAATATGTTCTCCTTGACCTGGGAACACTGGAATTTGGCTCCAATATTCCTAGCTTTCCTTTTGGGATCTCTTTCAGGAGGTAATTGGTAGAATCTATCCATTTATATTTTATCCTCTGGTTCTTGAATATCAGGGCAGTTTTCCTGAATAATAAAGATGATATCCAGGCTCTTTTTTTATCATTACTTTCAGGCAGTCCAACAATTTTAAAATTATTTCTTGTGGATCCATTTTCCAGGTCAGTTGTTTTTCCAATGAGATACTTCACATTGTCTTCTATTTTTTCATTCTTTTGATTTTGTTTTATAATTTCTTAACTTCTCATAAAGTCATCATTAGCTTCCATTTTTCCATTCTGACTTTTAACAAATTATTTTCTTCAGTAAGTTTTTGGGCCTCTTTTTTTCCCATTTGACCCATTCTGCTTTTTAAGACATTCTTCTCCTCATTGACTTTTTGAATCTCTTTTGCCATTTGGGTTAGTCTAATTTTAAAGGTGTTATACTCTTCAGCATTTTGGGGGGTTTCCTTTAGCAAGCTGTTGACTAGTTTTTCAAGATTTTCTTGCATCACTCTTACTTCTCTTCTCAATTTTTCCTCTACTTTTCTTATTTGATTTTTAAAATCTTTCTTGAGCTCTTCCATGGCCTGAAAACAATTCATATTTTTCTTAGAGTCTTTGGATGCAGGAACTTTGACTTTGTGGTCTTCTTCTGGTTGTATGTTTTGATATTCCTTACTACCAATGACATAAGAAAATACCTCTTCACCAAGAAAGTAAGAATCTATGATCTATTTATTTTTCCCCAATTGCTCATTTTCCTAGACAATTACTTGATACTCTTTGTTAAGTCGAGGGCTCCAGAGGTAGCTGCCCAGCCAATTACTTGACTTTTGAGCTCTTTGTTAAGTGAAGGTCTCCAGAATCAGCCTTCACTTCAGCAGTGGCTGTTGCCCCCCCAGGGCTGGGCCTGGGGTTGGGGCTGGACATCACTCCCCTGCCAGCCAGGTGAGAGACCCCCCTCCCACTGACCTTCAAAGCTATCTGGTATTTGTAGATTGAGAAGTCTGCCAGTGATTCAGTGCCTATTCCAGCTCTCTCAGTGCTGGTGTAGCTCACAGTGAAATGCACTCCACTCCCAGCCCCATGTCCCTTCTTGTTGACTTTCCAGATTGTCTTGGCTAGAAATTTGCATTAGTCTGTCATTCTGTGATTTTTGCTGATCTAGAATTTGTTTAGAGTCATTTTTACAGGTTTTTTGATGGGTTTGGGGGTAGAGCTCTAGCAGGTTCCTGCTTCCACTCTGCCATCTTGGTTCTGCCCCCCAAATATCTTTTCAAAATCACACAATTTTAGATTTGGGAAATACCATATAGGCCAGAGGTTCTTAAACTCTTTTTTTGAATAAAGGATTATTTTGGCTGTCTGGTAAAGCTTATGAACTTTTTTTCAGTGTCATAGTTTTAAATGCATAAGATAAAATGCAGAGGATTACCAAAAAACACAATTATATTGAAATAGAGTTACTAAAATATTTTTTAAAAATTCAAGTACCCCAGTTTAAGAAACTATGTTCCAGTATAGCCTAGATCCCCAAAAGGATCTCTACTACTTCACACTTGGTAAATGATCACCTACCCTTTAATCAAAGACCTTCAGTGAGAGGGAACCTATGATCTCCTGACAGGGCCCATTCCACTTTTGGATACTTCCACTTGTTAGGAAGCTTCTTCATTATGGCAAGCCTATATTTGCCTCTTTGAAATTCTCATCCACTTGTTGTTCTTTCCCCTGGGGCCAAATGAATCAGTCAAATCCTTTTTCTACATGGAAGCCTTTCAAGTACTTGAAGATAGCTGGTATGAGTCTCCCTTGAGCCTTCATTTCCCTAGTCTGAACATCCTCTCTTCAGCTGATATGGTTATGACCTAGACTCAAGGATCTTCATTATTCTGGTTGCCCTCCTCTAGATATTCTCTGACCAAGAAATATTTTTTTTAAATGCGGTGCCCAAAGCTAATGAAAATACTACAGATAAGGGCTGACCAGGGCAAAGTAGATCAGTACTATGGATTTCTTAATTTCTGGATTACATGCCACTCTTAACACAGCGCAATATGACATTTTGGGGATGTTATATTAAACTTGTAGAACTCCAAAACACCCCAATATTTTTTCTGACAGTCAAGTATTTAAATATGTTTCCCCCCTCTTGAACTAGTCAAGTTGATTTTTAAGTAATAATTGCAAGCATTTTATATAATGTTTTATGACTTGAAAAATGCTATGAAAATATTATCTCATTTTATCCTCACAAAGGCCTTGAAGGGTAAGTGCTATTATAATATCCATTTTACATAATAATATTGCAAATAAGGAAACCAAAGCAAATAGATAAAAGTTAAAGTACTTGCCCAGGGTCACACAGTTAGTATCTGCCATCAGATTTGAACTCAGATGTTCTGATTTCAGATCCAGTGCTCTATCCATTGTGCCACCTAGTTATCTAAATATAAACTTTATATTTATTCCTATCGAAAGTCATCTTTTAAGACTCAACCCAATGTTCTAGACTATCTAGATCTTTAATGGATACTGATATCATCCAAATGTGTTACCAATCCTTTCTAGCTTTCTGTCATCTTACCATGAACAGCTTTATTCAAATCATTGACAAAGACAAGTCAAGTGTCAGATCTTTAAGTATTTGAATACAGTTAACATATCCCTACTGAATGCTATACATTCACGATGCCTTCAACCGATTTTCATAGAGCATGGTTTCATGTCCTTTTCTCCTATAGTATCCTCCTCTGGACATGCAGCAGTTTGTCAATGTCTTTCATAAATTGTGACCCAAACTAAGTACTCTTGCACATATGATCTAACTATGTCAAACACTGCTGGCTGCAATGCAACATTCTCAAGTGCAACCAAACCAGATTAAAATATAATTGGAAAATATTTAATGAAATATATAAAAACACAAAAGAAAATAGTGTTAATATGTGGTTTTCTAAGTTAGTATATGAGTTAAAAGATATGGTTTAGTGAAATTATTTCTATTAGAATTTGACATCACTAGTCCAACTAGAGTAGGTCTTTCCTACTGGATGTAGTATGATACTCAGTTCAACTAAGACCATATTATTGGTTCTTTGTTACTGTATATAATTGCTGACTTATATTAGTCTAGCAATCTATTTATCTCTCCAAGAAATTTTCTTCCAGAATCGTCTGCTTTGATTTCCCAGTCTTGAGCTTCTGAAATTGATTTTTTGAAGCAAAGTATAGTATTTTACATTGATTTCTATCCGTTTTTATTTTATTGTATATATATCCTGTCATTCTAGCCTACCAAGAGCTTTTTGGAACCCAGTTGTCATCCAATATATAAATTATACCTTCTAGCTTGATATGAATACTTATAAATGCCTTCATTTAAGTTATTGATAAAAATGTTAAATATCATAGGGAAAAGGGCAGATGTCTGGAGGTTTTCATTATATCCTTCTAAATTCACAGGATCACAGAGATTTAGAGTTAGAAAAGACATTAGAGGTCATTGAATCCAATCAACTAATTTTTTCAGATGAGTCTTTCCTCAAATAAGGTCTAGATAGGTTCGGTGACATGCCTGGTCACCCAGTTAGTAAGTATCTGAATCAGTATTTGAAGCTGATCTTCCTAACTCCAAGTGCAGTACTTTATCCTTGTTCTCTTGAACTAATTTGTTTTACAGCTAAACTAAAATTGTATAAATCTCTGGATCTGATCAGTTAACCAATTTTGAATTTTTTTAACTTTCCTATTAACACCTAAATGTACTAGCCCAGGTTTCCTTCTTGTCCACAAAAATAACATGAGAATAAATTCATCAAAAATAAACTGAGATTAACCTGAGATGACCTATTTTTGATGAAATCATGCTGTATTTTTAGTTACAATCACTTTCTTTTCTAAATGGTCAGAACTTTTTAATTTATTGATTTAATTAAGTTATCTTAATTAACTAATTTAATATATTTAATTAATAATACATTCTAACAATTTTCCAGAAGTTGAAGTGAAGTCTACTAGCCTACAGTTTGCAGACTTTTTCTCTTACTTTAAAAAAATTCAATTCATTATTTACCCTTCTGGAATCTTTTGATGCCTCTTTCTATGTCCTTGTACAATGAGTTTGTCCTTTAGGTCTTTCTTTTGCCTCTCATGTAGCTAAAAAAAAGCTCTCTTTGTTATTTTTATAATTTATCACTAAATTTATTTCACTTAAGTATTAGCACTCCTTAAATTATTATTATTTTTTAAATTTTTAGCATTCATTTTAATAGGATTTTGAGTTCCAAATTTTCCTCCCTTCTTCTTTCCCCTCCCCTCTTCTGAAAACTGTAGGTAGTCTGATATAGTTTATACATATATATGTATACACACACACACACACATTCATATATATATTTATATACCATTATGTAAAACATATTTCAAAATTCATCATGGTTGTGGAAGAAGAAACAGATCGAAAGTAGAAAAAAATGAGAAATAATAAGATAAATTAAAAAAAATATGTATCAATCTGTAATCAGAGTCCATCAGTTCTTTGTCTGGATGTAGAAAACATTTTCCTTTGTGTTCTTTCTACTTGTCTTGGATCATTTTGTTGCTGAGAAAAACTGAGTCATTCATAATTGATCATCTCATGATGTTGCTGATACTGTATACAGTGTTTTCTTGGTTCTGCTTATTTCACTTTGCATCATTTCATACAAGTCTTTCCAGGTTTTCCTTTACTCTGTGTGTGTCTCTTTGCTTCAACTGTTTTTCTTGTAAGCAACATATTGTAGGATACTGGTTCTTGATCTACTCTTCTATTTACTTCTGTTTTATGAGAGAGTTCATCCCATTTGCATTCACCATTATAATTATTACCTATATATTTCCCCCCATCCTATTCTTCTCCTTGTTTGTCCTCTCTCTCCTTTTACTCTTTCCCACCTCACCAATATTTTACTTTTCTCTACCACCTCCCTGTTCTGCCCTCCATTTTGTCAGTCTCCAACCACCCCCATTCTCCTTTATTTAATCTCCTCCCCTCCTGTTTCCCTGTCAGGTAAGATAGATTTCTACTTTCATGTGACTGTGTATATCATTCTCTCTTTGAACCAATACTGATAAGGATAAGGTTCAAACAATACTCATCACTGCCCTCTCCTCCATTTTCCCTTCACTGTAGCAGGTGTTTCTCACCTCTTCATGCAAGATAATTTACTCCATTCTATTTCTCCCTTCCATCTGCACCCAGTATACTCCTCTTTCTCATTCCTTAATTTTTTTATCTCATTCCCTCAAATTCAGCTTCTGCCTGTTGTGATAGCAAGTAAAATAAGATATTTTGCTGTTTTTATTTTACTATAATTAAGTGTCTCTGATTAAATCTTGCCTTTATCAATCAAGAGTCTATACTAGGAGTAAAGTACAGAAAAAAGAGTTTCTTTAACTAGAAACAGTATGTGTATTTGTATTGTTAATTATTTTAATGTGATTAAAGATCTTCCCCGTCTATTAATGGGCCTGCCCTTTAAGGGGAGTTTGATCAGGGAAGATTTGCAAGAAGGTCCAAGCCTTTTGTTAATGAAGCACTGGTTCTCAAGGGTTGTAATGCCCTCTGGCTCTAAAAATGGTATAAATACTATGAGATGAGGTTTTACTTTGGGTTTTACTGACTTTTATTGCTTGTTTGGCCAGACAAGGATTCTGGGAAGCTGGCAAGGAGCACTCCTCCACCCCCATGCATCCCCTACTTGGAAAACCCAGATGTTGTCCTTTCCTCTGTGGTATGGTCAGTCAGTTTTACCTGTCTGTTGAACTATGGTCGGGCAGAGGAAACCATGTCTGTTGACTCTTGATTTCTCTGTATTTCTTTGAAGTTCATGATGCTGACTCCCCAGAGCTCTGTGGATGACATATGTACTTGTGGTAGCAGGCCCCCTGTGTATGTAGGGGTGCTTACTGTTACATCTCTACCCTCTGTCATGTATATTCCTTCTAGTGATACAAGTTTTTAGAATTACAAATATCTTCTTCCCATGCGGAGTTGCAAACCATTCAGCACCATTGAATCCTTTATGTTTTCTTTTCCCTTTTTAGGCTTCTCTTGGGTCTGGACATTGGAGATCAAAGTTCTGCTTTAGTTCTGGTCTTCTCCTTTAGAAGGTTTGAAATCCTTCTATTTCATTGAATGACTATTTGTTTCCCCTGCAAGTATTATGCTTAATTTTGTGATTCTTGGTTGTCATTCTAATTCCTTTGCCTTCCAGAATATCATGTTCCATCAACTCCAGTCCTTTAATGCTGCAGCTGCTAAGTTTTATGTGATCCTGTTTCTGACTCCCTGATATTTGACTTGTTTCTTTTTGGCCACTTGAAGTATTTTCTTCCTTAACATGAAAGTTCTGAAATTTAGAAATAATGTTCCTTGGGGATTTTATTTTGAGATCTCTTTTTTGAGGTGATTGGTGGATTCTTTTTTTTTTATTTAACTTTTTACATTAATTTTCACAAAATTTTGGGTTCCAAATTTTCTCCCCTTTTATCCCCTTCCCCCACCCCAATACCCCAAGCAATCTAATTTTCCCTATCTCCAATCTGCCCTCTCTTCTGTCATCCCTCCCTTCTCTTGTCTCCATTTTCTCTTTTCTCCTGTAGGAACAGATGACTTTCTATTCCTCATTAACTGTATGTCTTCTTTCCTAGTAGCAACAACAATACTAAACAGATGTTCCTAAAACTTTGAGTTCCAAATTCTCACCATCCCTCCCTCCCCACCCATTCCCTTTGGGAAGGCAGACAATTCAATATAGGCCATATCTGTGTAATTTTGCAAATGACTTCCCTGATAGTCATGTTGTGTAAGACTAACTGAATTACCCTCCATCCTACCCTGCCCCTCATCGTTTCTCTTCTGTCTTTTGATCCTGTCCCTCCCCAAGTGATGACTTCAAATTGCTCCCTCCTCCCTTTGTCCTCCCTTCCATCATCACCCCCCTTGCTTATCTCTTTCTCCCCCCACTTTCCTATACTGTAAGATAGGTTTTCATACCAAAATGAGTGTGCATTTTATTCCTTCCTTTAGTCAAATGTGATGAGGGTAAAGTTCTTGTTTTTTTTTTCTCAGCTCTCCTCTTTTTCCCTCCACTAAAAAGTCTCCTACTTGCCTCTTAAATGACATATAATTACCCCATTCCATTTCACCCTCTTTCCTCCCACTACATTTCTCTCTCACCATTTACCTTAATTTCTTTTAAGATATGGTCCCATCCTATTCAATTCACTCTGTGCTCTCTGTCTCTGTATGTGTGTGCATGTGTGTATGTGTGTGTTCGTGCATGCGTGTACATGTGTGTGTGTGGTCCCACCAACTACCCAGATACTGAAAAGTTTTAAGTGTTACAAATATTGTCTTTCCATGTAGGAATGTAAACAGTTCACTTCTGGTAAGTCCCTTAAGACTTCTCTTTGCTGTTTACCTTTTCATGCTTCTTCTCATTCTTGTGTCTGAAAGTCAAATTTTCTTTTCAGCTCTGGTCTTTTCATCAAGAATGCTTGAAAGTCCTCTGTTTCATTGAAAGACCATATTTTCCCCTGAAGTATTATACTCAGTTTAGCTGGGTAGGTGATTTTTGGTTTGAGTCCTAGTTCCTTTGGCTTCTGGAATATCCTATTCCACGCCCTTCGATCCCTTAATGTAGAAGCTGCTAGATTTTGAGTTATCCTGATTTTATTTCCACAATACTGGAATTGTTTCTTTCTAGCTGCTTGTAATATTTTCTCCTTGACCTGGGAGTTCTGGAATTTGGCCACAATGTTCCTAGGAGTTTCTCTTTTTGGATCTCTTTCAGGTGGTGATTGATGGATTCTTTCAATACTTATATTGCCCTCCGGTTCTAGAACATCAGGGCAGTTTTCCTTGATAATTTCATGGAAGATGATGTCTAGGCTCTTTTTTTGATCATGACTTTCAGGTAGTCCCATAATTTTTAAATTGTCTCTCCTGGATCTATTTTCCAGGTCAGTTGTTTTTCCACTGAGATATTTCACATTCTCTTCCATTTTTTCATTCTTTTGGTTTTGTTTGGTGAATTCTTGGTTTCTCGTAAAGTCATTAGACTCCATCTGTTCCATTCTAATTTTGAGAGAACTATTAAATTCAGTGAGCTTTTGAACCTCTTTTTCCATTTGGCTCATTCTGCTTTTGAAAGCATTCTTCTCCTCATTGGCTTTTGGAACCTCTTTTGCCAATTGAGTGAGCCTATTCTTCAAGGTGTTATTTTCTTCAGCATTTTTTTGGGTCTCCTTTACCAAGGTATTGACCCATTTTTCATACTTTTCTTGCATCTCTCTCATTTCTCTTCCCAGTTTTTCCTCCACCTGTCTAACTTGCTTTTCAAAATCCTTTTTGAGCTCTTCTGAGGCCTGAGCCCACCCGACATCCCCCTGGGATGTCTGGGGTACTGAGGCCCCGCCCTCCACATCTTTCCCTGATGGCAAGAATATGTCCTCTCCTCGTCAGATCCAAAAGTCGGGATCATTTGCATTTGTTGGAAAAAACTCTCTATAGTCTTATTTTTCTTCCCTTTTCTAGGCATTTTCCCAGCCAGTTACTTGACTTCTGAGATTCCTGTCCACCCCCGCCTAGATCCGCCCAGCTAGTGCTTGGGGTCTGAGATTCAAATGAGCTTTCCACGCTGCACAGCTGCTAATCAATGTGAGCTTTAGTTCTGGTGCTGGGGTGGGGGCAGGGCCGCCTCCCAGGCTCAGCTCTCTCAGGTTGTTCATGCAGAGACTTTCAGTAATGAAGATCCTACCTGCTGCCGGGGGAGTCCCGGACCGCAACCGCCGCTGCCTCCGCCCGCTGCCTCCGCAGCCGCCCCCACCTCTGTCTCCGCCACCGCTCCCGCCTCTGCCTCCGCAGCTTCCTCCCGAGGGGACCCGAGTCACGGAGACACTCTGCTCCCCTCCTCCAGCCCAGCCGTCTCTCTCACTGACCTGGAACTTCTGTGGGTGGAGGGACTTTCCCAGCTGCCGGAGCTTCTGTCCCTGAAGCCTGCTCGGGTCAGCTTCTCTGAGGCCGTGGCCAGGGCAGCGCTGGGGTGGGGTCCGCTTTCTGGGGTGTGACGGACCCTGGGGATGGGTCTCCAGGGCTCTCTGGAATGGAAATCTCTTCCACTCTGTTTCTGTACACCTTTCAGTGATCCAGAAGTTATGGGGATCTCTTTTTACATTAATTCTATGGGCTGTGGGTTCGGAGCTCGTAAACGTGCGTCCTTCTACTCTGCTGTCTTGGCTCCACCCCCCAGATTGGTGGATTCTTTCAATGCATTTTTGCCCTCTGTCCCCTCAGGATATCAAGGAAGTTTTCCTCAATAATTTCTTAAAAGATTCTGTTCAGGTCCTCCTTTTGATTATGGCTTTCTGGTAGTCCAATGACACTGATGTTGTCTCAGATCTATTCTCCAGGTTAGTTGTTTTTCCCAAGATGGATTTAATATTTTCTTCTATTTTTTTATTCTTTTGAATTTATTTAATTGATTCATGAGGTCTCATAGAGTCATTAGCTTCTACTTGCCCGATTTTAACTTTTAGGGTGTTGTTTTCCTCAATTAGCTTTTGTACTTTGTTTTCCATTTGTCCAATTGTACTCTTTAAGGAGTTGTTTTCTTCCATGGATTTTTGTATTTCCTTTTCCATTTGGCCAATTCTACATTTATAAGCAGTTTTCTAAGTCTTTGAGTCTTTTTTCACAATTCTCTTGTACCACTCTCATTTCTTTTCTCCATTTTTCTTCTACCTCTCTTATATAATTTTTAAACTTCTTTTTGAGCTCTTTCATCAGTTCTTTCTGGGCTTGAGACCACTTACCATTTTTCTTTGAGGTTTTACCCATAGGTGTTTTGACATTGTTGTCCTCTTCTGAGTTTGTGTCTTGGTCTTCCCAGAATAACTTTCTACCTGCTCATTCCTGCCCCCTCCCCTATTTTCTTGACATTTTACCTTTCTTTTAAATTTGAGCTCTGTCCCCAGGGTGGAATGGGCACTGTCTCTGTCTTCTTGTGCCAGTGGTAGTAGTCCTTAGTCATTTATCTGATGGTGTACTGATGTTACCTTGAGGCCCAAGAGCTACCCTCATGTCTGTGCTGCAGGTGTACCATGGGGGTTGGCTGGTCCTGCTGGAGTCTGTAGGGGTCTTGTGGCTTAGCTGGTGCTGAGTTGGGGTCCTAGTAGTGGTATCTGGTATGTACTGAAGTGCAGTGGGGTTTTTCTGTGTTTTCCTGGGGCTACACTGAAGCACAGGAGGTCCTGATACTGGAAGATGCCTACACCTGGAACCATGCTGAAGCATGTGGAGATCCAGTTGCTGTGGGATGGCTGCCTGGGACAACAATGAAGCACTTGGATATCCAACCATTTCAGGATGCCTGCCTGAGGCTGTGCCAAAGCATAAGGTGGTTCTCCATGCTGGAGTCTGAGGGTTCTACTGGCTATGCTAGGTCACACGGGGGACCTGAATTTGGTGTTTGCCTGCTCCACCACAGTGGGGCTTAGACCCTCCCACTAGTTTGCTAAGATGGGGCTTGCTGCTAGGTTGCTGGGATGTTTCTTGTCCTGGACTGCACTCCCCTTTTACCTGAGTGATATGGACTTCCTTGTTGATCCTCTAATTCTCCTGGGCTAAAAGACTGCTTCACTCTATCTTTCCACTGGCTCTGCTGTTCCAGGATTTGTTTTGGGGCTATATTTTTCCTTATATTATTTGTAAGCAGACTATGCCACATTTTTGTCTTTTTCCTCAGTCATTCACCTTTGCTTCTATCTATTTTCTATGTCTTTTAAAAAATCTGATGAGGTTGATGATTTCTTTGAGAATATACATTAATCTTCCTATACAGCTACTACCTTTCGTGCCCATGAACAGTGTTTGTCTTTGTATTTTGTGATTTCATTTCTGAGAGCCTATCCCTCTTGTGATGACTTGCCTTATAGAATTGTAGAACGTGAGATATGAGATCCCATTTATTCTTTCTTTGAATTATCTCAAGAAATCTGTGATTCATGTTACACTATGTTCAGCTCTCCTCTCTTTTAATATGTACTCTTAATTCAGAGTGGTGAATTTTCCCCCAAAATTTTTCTTTCTTTCTGATTTATTAACCAAACCTTCTCTTTAGTCAGAGTTCAGAACAGTGATTCCTTTGGTTGCTGAATTTTCTACCTTTTGAAGGATGACATTATTGCCAAGATCAGCCAAGAAATTTATCAAGGGATGTCTGGATAGTTGAAGTCAGTCATGATGTATCCATTCCAGATTTGTTTCCAAAATTATCTTTTTTCTCCTTCATACTTGGTGATCTTTTGTACATTCCTACTATAATTCACTTCTGTTTCTCCTTCCATCAAATCTCATCCAAATGTTCTCAAACCTCTTTCCCTCCTCTTTTTTCTAGATTTCCTTACATGATGTACCTTATAAAATGTCTATTGGTAATGTGTTGCCTTATTTGTTGCTTTTGCTTATATTACTATATAGTCGTCCACAGCTGTG
The DNA here is from genome assembly GCA_023548195.1 of Bettongia penicillata ogilbyi. Lineage (NCBI taxonomy): Eukaryota > Metazoa > Chordata > Mammalia > Diprotodontia > Potoroidae > Bettongia > Bettongia penicillata. The sequence continues at coordinate 2,110,837 of JAJHZJ010000560.1, read as the reverse complement.
TGCAAATTGTAACTCTCATTCTGTCAAATCTCAGTGATGCCTACATAATTGGATTTATTTCATTGCATTAAGATCACTAGCTTTGTCATTCCAGACTTTGTACAATTTTTATATAAATGACTGAATGCATGAGTTTTATTGCTGAATAACAGTTCCCTGGATAGTATCTCCTATGAATTATTGGGGCTCTCTCCTGATCTTCTCATGTTGTCCCTGCTATCTTCGGAGTCATCTGCCTTGGCAGATATATTTAGGCATCTAAATTTTCAGTTTCTAACCTTGATGTCTTTAGCAAAACTTCAAGTGATTGTAACAGTGTTAGCACTCATAAACTATATCCTTAACCAAAAAAGGCATCATTCCTGTATGAATAAATAAGAAAGGAAGGAAAGAGATACTTATTAAGTATGTATTACCTGTCAGACTCTGTTAAGCACATTACAAATATTACCTCATTTGATTCTCACAACAACCCTGGGAGTTGGGTCCTATTATTATCCTTAGTTTACAGTTGAGGAAACTGGGGCAGACAGAGATTAAGTAATTTGCTCAACATCATACAGCTAATAAATGTTTGAAGCTAGATTTGAACTCAGGTCTTCCTGACTCCAAGCCCAGCACTCTATGCACTGCATTACCTAGCTATCTCTTTTATTAATTATATACTAAGTGACCTGCACCATGCTAAGACCTAGGGATATAAATACAAAGGGACACAATCTCTGACCTCAAGAAACCGCCATTTTGATATGTGTAGACAACACATTTAAGGGAGTGGCAGCCAAAGGTGGATCAATATTTTGGTTTGGAAAGTTAAAGGGATAGTGAATAGAGATATAAGAGGGTGGGTTGGAATATCATTTACTGGATTAATGGAAGTATTAATTTGATTATGTAAGGGTTTGAGGATTGCCTGCAATAGCAAAGAAAATAGCAAGACAATGGATATGGTGGAATAAGGTGAGGCTTGGTGGGGGGCAGCCTAAAATAGTGGGTCCCTGGAGGTCTCATCAGTCCTACTAGTAGGATTCCAGGGCAGGAGTTCCAGAGATGAAAGACTTAAATTCCTTTTTTTGTTTATTTTTCATTTTTAACACAGTTCTTGTCACATAAAACAATTCCAGCTTTTGATCAGGTGATACTTCTTTTAAAGCATTTACCATATAGCCCACAAATGAATTTTTTTTAACATTAACCAACTGAGAAACAAATAATAACTATGTATGCTAACGTGAACTAATTGTCTCCACACTATTACTAAGAATTAAAGTACCCTAAATTATTGTCGTTAGTCTAAAGTCCTAAGCCTAATAGCTTAATTTTAGACTTAATCTTGAATGTTGCCCTACCAACAATATATAATTTAATGGATCTGGTATTAAGCTTACAAACCTTTTGACTATAGGAAATTGCCACCAAGAGTAGGGGCATTGCAGGGAAACAATATCTCCCCAACTTCATGTCAGTTCCAGGCAGGAGTAGGTTATCAACTTGCATTCAGTCAGGCTTAAAGCCTGCCAGGTGTCAGTGGGGAAACTGAGTCAGGAGAATCCTACCTCAGCCCAGGCTGAACAACTGCTCTCCCACCCTTCCCATGAGATCACCTATGAAGTTCATACCAGCATCTCACAGCTTACTAGCATCATGGATTGGAGGCTCAGACTGCCTTTCTTGTTATCCATACCTGGAGTTAGATTCAGAAGAACACTCATTTAATAGTCCCATAGCATCTTAAAATAGCAAGTTCCAATAACCAGGTTTCAGATATGACTACAATTTTACATTGGCTAAGGAATATCTTTTGAGGCAAATCTTAAGTGGTTTACATGCCTTTCTATACATGTTCTAGTTCCTGATTAAATAGCAATCATAAACTCAAATTTACCATTAAAACGTTAACTTTTCCATCAATGCCAAATTTTACCTGAAGTTACCTGCCTCTAGGAAACTTAGACTAAAATTCTTTCCCCAAACTAAAGATATCTCTGATTTATTCTCAGTAATTAATTCAGTCAATTGTTTTAATACTAATTGCTTTTACATCACTTTGTAACATGTCCAATTTTTCTCCCCATCTCTCCCTTCCCCCCACTTCCTAATACCTTGCATTCTGATTACTCCTTCCCTCAATATTCCTTCCCTTCTATCACACCGCACCCTTCCCTTATCCTCATCTTTTCTATTTTATTGTAGGACAAGATAAATTTCTAAACCCCATTACCTGTGTTTCTTATTTTCCAGTTATATGCAATAATAATTCTCAACATTCATTTCTAATGCTTTGAATTCCAACTTCTCTCCCTCCCTCCCTCCCTACCCACCCCTACTGAGAAGGCAAGCAATTCAATACAGACTAAATATGTGTTGTTTTGCAAAAGACTTCCATAATAATCCTGTTGTGTAATACCAACTATATTGCCCTCTATCCTAATCTATCCCCCCTTATTTTTTTATTCCCTTATTTGACATTGTCCCTTCCCAAAAGCATTTATTTCTAGTTACTCCCTTCTCCCATTTGTCCTTCCTTCTAATATTCCCCTCACCCCACTGGTCGTCTCCTCCCCTACTTTCCTATAGTGTTTAAGATAGATTTTCATACCAAATTTAGTGAGCATGTTGTTTCCTCTTTAGGCCATATGTGGAGAAAGTGGCTTCACTTTTCCCCTCTCCCTTCTCCCCTTTCTCCTCCCACTATTTCCCTCCCTCACCCCTTAATTTTTATTTTATTTTTTTTTGTGGATTTCATCTCTTCTGATTCAGCACAGCCTGTACTCTTTGTCTGTGTGTGTATGTGTGTGCGCGCATGTATGTACAATCCCTCCACCTACTCAAATACTGAGAAAAGTCTCAAGAGTTATAAATATTTTCTTTCCATGTAGGAATGTAAACAGTTCAGCTTTAGAAAGTCTTTTATAATTTCTCTTTTCTGTTTACCTTTTCATGCTTCTCTTGACTCTTGTGTTTGAAAGTCATATTTTCTCTTCAGTTCTGGTTTTTTCATCATGAATGCTTGGAAGTCCTCTATATCATTGAATGACCATTTATTCCCTTGAAGTATTATACTCAGTTTTGCTGGGTAGATGATTCTTGGTTTTAATCCCAGTTCCTTTGACTTCTGGAATATTTTATTCCAAACCCTTTGGTCCCTTAACGTTGAAGCTGCCAGATCCTGTGTTATCCTGATTGTATTTCCACATTACTTGAATTGTTTCCTTCTAGCTGTTTGCAGTATTTTCTTCTTGACCTTGGAACTCTGGAATTTGGCTACAATATTCCTAGGAGTTTCTCTGTTTGGGTCTCTTTTAGGAGGTGTTTGGTGGATTCTTTCAACATTTATTTTGCCCTCTGGTTCTAGAATATCAGGACAGTTTTGATAATTTCATGAAAGATAATGTCTGGGCTCTTGTTTTGATCATGGCTTTCAGGTAGTCCCATAATTTTTAAATTGTTTCTCCTGTATCTATTTTCTATGTCAGTTGTTTTTCCAATGAGATGTTTCACATTATCTTCTATTTTTCCAAACTTTTGGTTTTGTTTTTTAACTGCTTGGTTTATCTCATGGTAATTCATTTCCCTGAATTCAGTTCTCTCTTTCAAAGAACTATTTTGTTCAGTGAGCTTTTGAACCTTCTCCTCCATTTGGCTAATTCTGCTTTTTATGGCCTGCTTCTCCTCATTGGCTTTTTGGACCTCTTTTTCCAATTCAGTTAGCCTCTTTTTAAAGGTATTATTTTCCTCAGCAATTTTGGTTCTCCTTTAGCAAGCTGCTAATGAGATTTTCAAGCTCTTCCATTGCCTGAGCTCAATTTAAGTTCACTGTGGAGGCCCTGGAGGCAGGGATCTTAACTTCCTATGACAGTAAGTCTTTTTCTTCCTCATCCTAAAGGATGGGAGGAGACACCTGTTCACCATGAAAGTAACCTTCTATGGTCTTATTTTTTTCCCTTTTTTGGAGATTAGACTCAGCTGCTGGGTCCCCCTGGGCTTTGAGTGGGGGGGGGGGTTGGGGAGACATCACTAAGGGCTGAAAATTAGATCAGCTGCTCCCTATAGCCAGAGGCTTTAAGCTGATCCTCCTGGACAATTGACCCAGGTTGTTTGCTGGCCACCATAGCTGCCTGCAGTCTGCTGCTGCTGCCGCTGCCTCTGCTATTGCTTGGGGCTATTGCTGAAACAACCCCTTCCTCTCTCACCCAGCTGGGAAAGCCCTCCCACACTGACCTTTGGAGCTTTCTTTGTTGCTTGTGGGTTGAGGTATCTGGGATCCTCCCTTCTGGGGATTCTTCCCTGGAGGCTTGTTCTGGTCCTGTTCTTCCCCGTGCCATGCCACATGGCCAGGGTTGGGCTGTGCTCCACTCAGTGTCCCATGAGATAGACCTTTCTTGCCAGACTTCCAGGTTACCTTTGGCTGGAAACCTCTTTTGTTCTGTTTGTCTATGGCTTCTGCTGCTCTAGACTTTGTTGAGAGTCATTTTTTACAGATATTTTGTGGCCTGTGGGGGAAGTGCTAGAGTATATGTGTCTCTACTCCACCATCTTGGCTCCACCCCCTAAGAGTTAAATTTCTTAAGGAAAAAAGTATCCTCATACAGTATTTCTAAGCTAGATCCTAATTTCTCTAATTTGCCTACCTTCCAATGGCAGCAGTGGTAAAAATTGTACCTGTACTCTAATGGATCTTCAGCTTCTTGCCTGGAAGTGTCCTTAGCAATGCACTCAGTTTCTTTTGGTGGTGTCATTGTCCCTATGAATATCAACGGAAGTGAGTACTGATTGGCAAATGTGTTGTTTCTTGGAAGGAATAGTGATTGAATATCTATTCTAAGAAGACAGCATTATCTCACTTTTGTTCATGTCAGTTCAACAGATGACCACCTTAGAACAGCACAACAGGACTCACCCATCATCACTGCTCATCTTTCTGTATTATTAGCAGAGATCTTGACTTCCCTAGAATTGCTTTATTTTTTTTTTTCAGGAGAATAGCAAACATTTATTTTTTTATTTTACTTTATTTTATTTTTTACCTTCCTCCCTCCCCACCCATCCCCATTGGGAAGGCAAGCAATTCAATATAGGCTATATATGTGTACTTTTGCAAATGACTTCCATAATAATTATGTTATGTAAGACTAACTATATTTCCCTCCATCCTATCCTGCCCCCCATTTCTTCCATTCTCTCTTTTGACCTTGTCCCTGCCTAAGAGTGTTGACTTCTAATTGGTCCCTCCTCCCATTGCCCTCCCTTCCATCATCTCCCCCACCCTGCTCATCCTCTTCTCCCCCACTTTCCTATATTGTAAGACAGGTTTTCATACCAAAATAAATGTGCATTTTATTCCTTCCTTGAGTCAAATGTGATGAGAGTAAGCTTCAGGTTTACCCTCTCACCTCTTCCCTTTTTCCCTCCATTGAAAAGTCTTTTTCTTGCCTCTTTTATGAGAGATAAGTTGCCCTGCCCCATTCCATTTCTCCTTTTCCCCTCCCAACATATTCCTCTCTCACCCCTTAATTTCATTTTCTTAGATTTGATCCCTTCCTATTCAACTCATCCTGTGCTCTCTGTCTCTCTCTCTCTCTAAGTGTGTGTGTGTGTGTGTGTGTTTAATCCCACCAACTAGTCAGATACTGAAAAAAGTTTCAACAGTTACAAATATTGTCTTTCCATGTAGGAATGTAAACACTTCAACTTTAGTAAGTCCCTTATGATTTCCCTTTTCTGTTTACCTTTTCATGCTTCTCTTGATTCTTATGTTTGAAAGTCAGATTTTCTATTCAGCACTGATCTTTTCATCATGAATGCTTGAAAGTCCTCTATTTCACTGAATGACCATTTTTCCCCCTGAAGTACTCAGTTTTTCTGGGTAGGTTATTCTTGGTTTTAATCCTAGCTCCTTTGACTTCTGGAATATCATATTCCAAGCCCTTCAATCCCTTAGATCTTGTGCTAGATCTTGTGTTTTCCTGATTGTATTTCCACAGTACTCAAATTGTTTCTTTCTAGCTGCTTGCAATATTTTCTCTTTGACCTGGTAAGTCAGAAATTTGGCTACAATGTTCCTAGGAGTTTCCTTTTGTATTTCTTTCAGGAGCTGATCAGTGGATTCTTTCAATATTTATTTTGCCCTCTCAGAGCAGTTTTCCTTGATAATTTCATGAAAGATGATGTCTAGACTCTTTTTAAATTGTCTCTCCTGGATCTATTTTCCATGTCAATTGTTTTTCCAATGAGATATTTCACATTATGTTTCATTTTTTCATTCTTTTGGTTTTGGTTTGTGATTTCTTGGTTTCTCATAAAGTCATTAGTCTTCATCTGTTCCATTCTAAATTTTAAAGAACTATTTTCTTCAGTGAGTTTTGGACCTCCTTTTCCATCTAATTCTGCTTTTTAAAGCATTCTTCTCCTCATTGGCTTTTTGAACCTCTTTTGTCAATTGAGTTAGCCTATTTTTCAAGGTGTTATTTTCTTCAGCATTTTTTGGGTCTTTTTTTAGCAAGTTGTTGACTTGCTTTTCATGATTTTCTTGCATCTCTCTCATTTCTCTTCCCAAGTTTTCCTCCACCTCTCTTCCTTGATTTTCAAAATCCTTTTTGAGCTCTTCCATGGCTTGAGACCATTGAATATTTATTTTGGATGTTTGGGATACAGAAGCCTTGACTTTTATGTCTTTCCCTGATGGTAAGCATTGTTCTTCCTCATCTTAAAGGATGGGAGAAGATATCTGTTCACCAAGAAAGTAACCTTCTATAGTCTTATTTTTTCCCTTTTTTTGGGTATTTTCCCAACCAATTACTTGACTTTTGGGTCCTTTGTCAAGAGCAGGGTATACTCTGGAGATCTGTAAGATCTCAGTTCCTCCAAGGTGGAACAATCAAACGTGTATACTGGTCTGGAAGCTTTTGTGCCAGAATCTGACTAGTAGAGTTTCCTCTCCACAACCACTTGGCCTCCAGTTCCACCAAGCCAGCACTGGGGGCTGAGATTTAGATATGCTGCTCAATTCCCCCCAGTGGATTTCAGTGGGGGGAAGGGCCACCATTCAGTGTGAGATAAAGATCAGCTGCTCCATTCTTCCAGGAGCATTTGGTGGGGGCAAGGCCTCAACACAGGGCTGAGGTATAGATCTGCTGCTCAGTGCCCCCAGGGGTTTTACCATCCAACAATGGATGCAGGCTACTGTGAGTGCTGCTGTGGGAGCTGGTGCTGCCTGATGTGGCTTCTACCCAGGCTGCTGCCTGAGGCTGGAGCTATGGGAAGACCCTGCTCCCTCTTTAGTCAGCTGAAAAACCCTCTCACTGACCTTTGGCACATGTGGGTTGAGGGATTTACAAACCACCACTACGGCTGCTGGGGATTCCACCCCCAAAGCCTGCTCAGGTCCTCCTCCCAGTGCCATGCAGTGTGGCCAAGGCTGGGCTGGGTTCTGCTCCAAGTCTGGTGGGACAGAGCTTTCCCATTAGAATTTCAGGTCACCCCGGGCTGGAAATCTACTCCACTTCATTGTTTTGTGGCTTCTGCTGCTCTAGAATTTGTTGAGAGTCTTTCTTTTCAGGTATTTTATGGGCTGTGGGGGAAGAGCTAGTGTATGTGCATCTTTATACTCCACCATCTTGGTTTCATCCCCCTAGAATTACTTTAAGGAGAGAAGAAATCCCTGCAAAGAATTATTGAACAATATAGGAAAGGAAGCTCACTTATCCCTTCAAAAAGCAATAATTTAGCCCATTCTGTTTGGAATTAACACTATTGTTTGCTGAGGGAGTAACAAAGATAGAAAAATTTCAGTCCATGAACTTCAGGGGAGCTTAGAATATAGCTGAGTGAGATAAGAATAGGAAAAGAGCTTCAAAGAAGAAAAATGATCAGAAGAGTTAGAAGACAACTCTAACCAGCATTAAGAAATTGAAATTTGGGGGAATGTAAGGCAGAGGGAGTCGAGAAGGATCATTGAACATTTGGAGCTTCAGAAGACTCTTCCTATAGATGGTAGAGTGAAACCTTTGAAATGGAAATGGAAATGGAAACATTTAAATGGAAATTTAAATGGAAAACATTTCTGTTCCAGGGAATGATGATATGGGTCAACAGCAGAGAGAACATCTGATAAGGGCATTAAAAAAAGGAGAAGTAATGGTGGTTTGTAACTTCTTGATGAGGGGTACCAAGGCAGTTACTGGTTGACCTGGCATTAGCAGAAGACTCATGCTGCATATCTGAGAAGAGCTAGGGAAACCCTTGAGATTGTCCAGCAAACTGGTATTTTAATATCATTGGCAATTTAAGGTAGAGACTTCAGAGCAAAATAACAGGTTTGGGAAGTGAATAGCTAGTTAAGAACATAGTGCCTGAGGCTGGGATTTGGATTTTGGAATCAAGACAGAATAGACATTTTTCAGGGATGGAACTGCCCTTCTGAGAGCTTGTAAAAATATATTTGCTTGGAGTTTTACAAATCTTATCAAGAGGCTTCTAAAGTAAAAATGGAGACCAGAAGAAGAAAAATATTAATAAATACCTCAAAATAGGTATTCTAAGCCAGATACCATAGAAAGTAGAAGCTATGAAAGAGGAAGATAAGTAGTAGAGTTCAGTTAATTCACAGGATGTAATACCCCAGGAAGGATCTGAGAATAAAACCCTGTCCTCAGAAGTCTATATACTAATGTACAAAGTATGAAGAATAACCAAAGTGAACAAATAACTTTAATTCCAGGAGACAAATTCAACCACTGATACTTGAAGATATGTGACTCATGACTAGAATATTGCTAAGTATATTCCATAGCCAAAAGCAATTTAAAAGATAAATGGAGGCAGAGTTGCATGATATAAAGAGGTTATGCTCATATTTAGGAATACAGAAACTGAAGGAGGAAAACATATTTGGCTAATGACTAATAGAAGGAGAAACAGAAATGGTGTTGTAGGAGATATCCAACAGACCACCAAGCCAGGAGTAGAAAAAAAAAAGTGAATTTATGAATCAAACCTGGCACAGAGACTTCAACTGGCCAGATACTCCCTGGACTGCTTTTTCTGCCAAAAAGCAGAATAGCTGGCTATTTCTTGACTTGCCTTAATGGTAATTTCATTCTTCAAAATGTCAGGGAGGCAACATAGATCTATTATTCTGGACTTGATTTTGACCAATAAGGATGGACTAGTTGTCAAAATACTTATGATGAGAATTTTTTTATGATGAGAGGTTTAAGGGAAAGTGATCACAGCATCCTGGAATTCAGGATAGAGGAGAAAAAATCTGGGCATAATCTCATAGGAATCTTTAGATTTTAGAAAAGTAGATTTCAAACAGTTCTGGGAAAGAATAGTTCAGATCCTGTGGCTCATGAGCGCATGGGATAAGTCAACACAGGAAAAAGAAAGAGAAAAAGATCAGAATGGATACTTTAAAGATGGGGGCCTAGGTCAGTAAGTGGTAAGTCTTCCCTCTGTATGAATTGTTACTATAATGAGTTGATTCACTTTCTGCTGACCCCAAATCCCATCTTCCAAGAGACTATTCTGAATTTCTTCTTTGAGCACTGTGGTTGGTCTACACTAAAAATTCCTTCTATAGGTGGGATCCAGGTCCATACCCTCACTATTTAAACCCGTGAGGAAATGTGGAAACAGATTGTGCCAAAGCAAAGATTCTCAAGCTGAATTTAAATTCCTTCTTTCAGCAGCAGCATGGTGGCATAAAGGATAGAGCATTGGCCCTGAAGTTAGCAGGAACTGAGTTCAAATGCGACCTCAGAAACTTGACACTTATTAGCTATGTGACCCTAGGCAAGTCACTTAATCCCATTTGCCTCACAAAATAATAATAACAAATAAATGAAATTCTTTCTTTCATTCAAAAAGGAGCTCAGAAAACCATCTGCAGGTTGTATCATCTCCAAATAGGAACAGTATTAGATACTTTGCAGGATGCATAGATAGCCATATCTATATTGCTGTAAACACAAAGACTAGCTTTCCTCTTGTGTCTCAAGTAGGGAATCTGTGGTTTCTAGCTTTCTATTCAACAGAGCAACATTGTTGGGGAACATTTTGCAGAAGTATTTAGTTGCTCAATCAAAAATACCAACTCCTCCATGAAGGCTCTCCTGATCCTCCCAGTTCAAAACACTTTCTCCCCCTTCCAATTGTCTGGCATTATACTTTTATTTACAGAATATATGTAGAAAAATGTGAGCTTTTTGGGAGCTGCATTTGTATCCTCACTGATTTTGTGCTTTTATTTCTTTTTGTTCATTCATTCATTCATTCACTCATTCATTCATTCCTACTACAATTCCTTGATATTATCAGGCACTTAACAAATGTTTGTGGAATTGGCTTATTAAATTGATGGGAAGCCCTCAAAATTGAAATTCTGAAGGTATCAACAGAAAAAAACTCCAGTGAGTAAGAAGACACCATGTTCCAAAGAAAGTGATGTAAATACATTGGGATCTAATCAACCAACTTAGATTTTTAAAAGATAGGTTTATCAGATGGAAACAGAATGTATAACATAGCAAGGAGACAAAAGAATTACACAGATTGTAAAAATACTGGCAGATGGAGTAAAACTCAGATGAATTGAGACTGGTGGTAAATGCTAAAAAAAATAAAAATGGCTTAAAAAAACCAAAACAAAACCTAAAACAAACTTTGAAAGGAAAGAAGATTACAGAAGGGATATCTCAGCAAATCAGACTTTAGTGGGCAATGTCAAAGGAGACAAAACACAACTAGATTTTGCTTCTATTTTCTTTGTAAAGGAAAGTCATCTTCAGACTTGGAAGGAAGGAACATTTTTGCTACAAGGAGTTTAAACTGAAGATAAGTGAGTAGATAATAAGGGAGCACCTGCTTACTTCAGTGAGTTCAATTTATGTCCTGGGTCAACTATGTTCAAGGATAATAAAAGAATGGGCAGATGTGATTTCTGAGCCACTATCAGTAATCTTGGAAAAATTGTAGGAGGAACAGTAGAGTTTCCACAGAATTGAAGAAAGGCAGATCTTGCTCTGATTGTAAAGGAAAGAATAGAGAAGAATTCATAGAGAATAAAGCAATGAACTCAACTGATTCCTGGAGAAAATTTTAGAATATAATGTTAAAAGAATGGTTTATGAACATTTAGAAAAGAAAGTGATCAGTAAAAGTCAATATCAAGAACAAATCATATCAGTCTGACCTCATTTCATTTTTTAAAAAAATAGTACTACTAAGCATTTGACTGTCTTATGCTATCCTTGGGGACAAGATAGAGATAGGTGGGCTAGATTGTAGTAGAGTTAGAATGATTCAGAATTTACTCAGTGATCTTTTAGAAATGGAAGTCATTATGGCATTAGTGGATTGATGTCAACTTAGAGGGAGGTCTCTGGGGAATGTTCCAGGATTCTGTACTTGGCCTTGAAATCTTCAATATTTTTATCAGTGACTTGGATAAGACCACTAAGATCACATTTGTCAAATTTTCAGGAGACAGAAAGCTGAGAAGGATAACTACAATGTTAGATATCAAAGTCAAGAGCCCAAAGGATCTTGAAAAGGAGAGAAATCTAATAATGTGATATTTAATGAAGTGTAAAGTCCTATACTGATTGTCAAAGAAAACTTCACAAGTCCAAGGAGTGAGGTATGCAGCAAGACAATAGATTGTAGGAAAATGACCTTGATCTTTTAGTGGAATGCTAACTCAGTATGATCCAACAGTATGATGCAGTGGCCCTCAAAACATATGATCTTAGCTGCCAGAAAGGTATAGTATCTAGGACAAGGAGTGTGACAATAATCTTTATTCTCTTCTAGTAAGAGCACAACTAGAGGACTGTGTAAAATTCTAGATGTCACATTTAAGGAAAGACATTGATATCTGGAACATATTAAAAGAAAGATTACCAGGTTGTTGAAGGAATTTGAGACTATGGACTTGAGATTAGTATGGGAAAGAGAAGAGTTGGGAGAGACATGGTAGCTGTCTTCTTCAAATGACTGCATGTGGAAGAGAGATTGAACTTGTTCCTAAAGATCAGAACTAGGAATAATGGATGAAAGTTAGAGAGAGAGGCATATTTAAATGTAAAGAAAAAAACAAACTTCCTAACACTTAGAACTGTTCAAAAGTGGAATGAGTTATCTTGGGAAGCAATAAGTTCTTCTTCACTGGTTTCCGCAAGTGAGGCCTGGATGACCACTTATTAGGGTTATTAGAGAGGAAATTTCAGGTTAGAAATAGATTGGACTAGATAGATTCTGGTTTCCTTCACAACTCTGAGATTCCTTAAATCTATGTACATATTTACCCAAATACTCAAATGGATCTATGATCCCCTTTCCATCTTCATACAATATTGATTGTATGACTCTCATCAATGTCCTCTCAAAGTTCTTCATAAGGAGCCCACCCAATATGCTCAAAGCCTTCTTTACTTTCTCCTAACATTGAGACAGTACCAGTGGAGCATCCTAGCTATCCCTTTGTTATCCCTTGCTCTTGGTATATGACCAAGCCATTTTATCTTTCTGCCATATAATTCTTGGATGACATCCTTCACTCTTATCCTTCTTTGGATTTCCTCACTGGTTGTATGGTGCAGCTTTCTCTCACCCATGCACCTTTCCATTGCCTTCCATGGGATGCTCATCTTTAGGGAAGGATGGGAAATGTGGCTGGATTCTAATAAAGGTATAATAGAAGAGATTCATGCTGGAAGGGATGCAATTGTGAGAGTGTTAAGGGATTGATTAAAAGTTATCTAAAGGCATGTAAAAAAGTCTCAGACCTTACTGACTTTTTAAAAAGGCAACTGAGAAAACATAAAAATTACCAACTTATACATCTATACTCCTATTTACACCAAATCTCATTGAGAGTCATCTATACACAAACTGTAGACATCCTTGATGAGGGTATTAGTAGGGAAAAAAGTAGTTTATGCAAATGATATTCAACAATGGACCACATCTTTACCATCTCACATTAACTAAAATATATTAGAACATCAGATACCCATTGTGCTGGCTGTTTATTACTCCCCAAAGCATTGTGTTAAGTAGAACAAAATTCCACCATAAGTTTTTTTTTTAATGAAATCATCCATTATTTATTTCTTAGATGTAACAACAGAAGTAACCCTGCTCACTGACTCTCTGATAATAAACATCAGAAGGGGCAAAAAAGGGAAAGATGTTAATCAGTAAGCATTTATTAAGTGCTCACAATGTGCCAGAAATTGTGCTAAGCACTAGGAATACAAATACAAGCAAAAAGACAGTTCTGGCCTTGAGGAACTTAGATTCTAATTGGGGAAGACAACATATAAAAAGAAGCTGAAAACTTGACTACAGAAGGGGTCCTTAAGTAATGTTATAGATAGATACTTTAGTCAAAGTAATGTGTTCTTGTTTCCCAGTTTGGTGGTCAAGAGCAAATTATGAACCATCCCAGAATACATCAACAACCCCATGACCCAATGTACACCTGTGTCCCAGTTTCTAGGCATTTGCACTGGCTATGTCCCATTCTGTTCTCCCTTCTCAATCTCTACCGCCTGGCTTCCTTCAAGTTCCAACTAAAGTCCTACCGTCTATAGGAGGGGTGGAGAACCTGTGGCTCTGAGGCCACATGTGATCTTCTAGGTCTTTGGGTGTGACCTTTTGACTAAGTCCAAATTTTACAGGACAAATCCTTTTATTAATGGGATTTGTTGTGTGAAGTTTGGATTCAAAGGGTCACACTTGAGGATCTAGATGGCCACATGTGGCCTTGAGGCTGCAGGTTCCCCACCCTTCTTCTAGAGGAAGCCTGTTCCAGATCCTCTTAATGCCTTCCTGCTATTGGTTACTTCCAATTTATCCTGTTTATATCTTCTTTGGCAAAGTTGTTTACATGTTGCTTCCTCCATTAGTGTGAGCAACTTGAGAGGAGGGACTGTCTTTCACCTTTGTAACCCCAGGGCTTAGCATACTGCCTGGAACACGATAGGCACCTAATGCTTATTAACTGACTCAACCTGAAATAGTGTATCTAAACTTTGGAAACCATGAAGTCCTATTTAAATATTACTTATTATGAGAAATTACCTAGTTCAGTGCCCTCCTTTTTTACATAAGAAAGCTGAGGCCCAGAGTGACAGAGTGACTTGCCTGCAGACATAAAGAGGTTTCCGACTCTGAACCCAGCACTTTTTCCACTTAGCCATAATGCCTCTGAGTCTTGAGGCAATCAGGTGGTACAGTGTGGATAGAGCTCCAGGTTTGGAGTTAGGAAGACCTGAATTCAAATGTGACCTCAGATACTTACTAGCTGTATGTCTACCCTAGTTTCCTCAACTATAAAATGGTGATAACAATAACACCTGCCTTCCAGGGTTGTTGGGAGGACCAAATGAAATAATATAAGTAAAGCTTTTAGCATGGTCTCTGGCACATAGTAAGTGCTTCATAAATGTCTACTTTTTCCCTTCCTTTCCACAATTCTTTACTAGTGACCTGCTACATGAGCAAGTTGTTCTTGTGAAGGAGACTTCCAGCCTTCTGATTCTGAGAACAGATCTCATTTGTCTTGAATAATTGGGAAGGGCTGTCTACACTGTCACTGAGACACAGGATGATCATTCCACCCTTTGCTTGGCTTGGACTCTCAGGGTGGTTGTAAAATCTCTATCTTTATCATAGAAGCTACAGTGGTTTAAGAGAAAGAACACTGGAGTAGAAGAACTGTTTCTAAGTGTGTTTCTGTCACTAAGGAGCTTGACCTCAGTTTCTTCAGTTGTTTAATGAAAATTTAAATACCTGCCCAGTCAACCTCATTGGGGAATATTGAGAGGATAAAATTTAGATAAATATATAAAGTATTATGAAAAGTGTGAGCTATTATTATTATCTTAATAAGTCACCCGAATTCCTAAAACATACAGTTAATATTTGAGTAACTTGTCCATTGGAAGGTTTTGGACTACAGTGGTAAGATATAAGGCAAGAATAGAAATTCAACTTACAGTAGGAGTTTGGCATTTAAAGGAAGACTTTTTAGAAGATTAAATACTCTTAGACATTCGCAGTCCTCTGAAATTATTTTCTAATGACAATATGAAAAAAATATGCTTCCCCTCCACCCTTGAAAACACTTGGGGTATTTCAAAGTTGAAGAGAAAATGCTTGACCTGAACATGGCATTGAAATAGAATATAGTTATGTCAGTATGGTATTGAAAGAAGCAGCTGGATGATGGTCCTGGAGTCAGGAAGACCTGAATTCAAATCTGAACACAAACATTTACTAACTGTATGACCCTCAGCAAGTCACTTAACCTCTTATTTGTCTTAAAATAGGAAATGTGAAATCACTCCAGTATCTTTACCAAGAAAACCCCATGGGCAGTATGGTCCTTAGACTCATGAAGAATTGGACACGGCTGAACAGTAACAATGGGATCACGTGATTTTAGTATTTCAGAAAACTGGTCTTCACTCCCTTGACCACACTTACCATCTTGTGATTGTCTTCTGAGTTTTCATTGAATGGTTCAGCAGAAAGAGCTATGGATCTAGGGGCAGGTCATGGGTTCAAATCCCACCAGTCACTCTTACTACCTGTACAACCTTGGGGAAGTCACTTAAACTTCTCGGACCTCAATTTTTTTCATCTGTAAAATGAGGGAACTGGATAAGATGGCTTCAGAATACTGTTCTGAACATATAAATGATTCTCAAAGACTAACGGGTGGGTATAGGGTATCCCTTCTGTCTGATTTGGCAGTGATTTGGCCCGACTTAGCACAAAGGAGGTTGTGTAATTCAGGGAAGTCATGGAATCTGGAAGACCACCTTAGTGGTCATGAGTTTAAATCTGTACCACCTGCATAGAAGTTGTCATGAATGGAGGCATCCCACCTCATGCTCAGATTTTCCTAGGTCTTAAAATAAGGAAAGAGAACCTAGAAGGAAATAGAACTAAGTTATCTAAGAGGTATGTTGGGAGGAAAAAGGGACCAAAAAGTGCCAAGAACTTTTGGAACTACCATCTACTGCATTTAAGCAAGTTTATTTCTGGACATAAGCAAACCTTTTAAAGGGCTATAAGGACTATTAAATACTGGAGTGGATATCCCAGATATAGCATTATTAGATAATTAGATATTAAAGAATGTTATCTCATGAAGAGTTTTAAGGATAGGCAAGTCATTAGTCCATGCTATCTAGGCTTATTGGTCTAACCCAATATAGTGCCAAGGAGGCCAAGGTTCACTCTCTATTTCTATCCATTGGATTTTACAAAGATGTATACAAGTTGTAAAGTGCTCTATAAAAGTCAGATATTATTAGTACTCCTATCTAAAAGTCTTACTTTGATACATCATAGCATAAAAGTGATGCTGTGCCCTCTAATGCCTGCAAGAATGCATGCTCTGACAGGTTCTACCAAACCGAGAAGTCTTCAGTCATAGTCCTGATGATATAGGCCTGCTGGCCATGGACCACTGTGGTACATTGGGAAGAGTACTTGCTCTGGAATTTAGAAGTTTTGAGTTCAAATCCAGTCTCTCCCACTTAGTACTTAAGAGCTGCTTGGGCAAGTCTCTTAATCTCACTTAGCTTAAATTTATCTGTAAAATTAGGGAGTTGGGCTAGATGGCCTGTGAGTTCCCTTCCAAGTACAGTGGAAAGAGTACTGGATCTCTAGTCAGAGGACCTGGATTCAAATTCTGCCCAACCTTGGGAAACTCAGTCTCTCATGGGCCTTGGCAACTGAATCAGCTGACTTCTAAGATCCATTCCAACTCTAAATCTCTAGTGCTATAATGGTCTCAGTGTAGATATGTCTGAAAAAATTCTACCAGGTTGTCTGTGAGGGCAATGAATTTTTTTTGGTCACAACACTTCTTGAAGACCATATACCCAATCATTATAGGTTTGCAATATGCATTGGCAAAGAAATCACAGATACAATTTAGAATTAAAAAGACAGTGTGGTGTTATGAAAAGAGCACTGGACTTGGACACAGGAAGACCTCAGTTCACATCTGACTTTTGACATTTACTAGTTGTACTCGGGGTCTTAGTTTTCTCATTTGTTTAATGAGGGGGTTGGGCAACATGGTCCCTAATGTCTCTTCCAGCTCTATCTGTGTGAATTTATGATCGTGATTATCATTACCGCTTAATATCATAAGGCCATAGACTGCCCCCTCCCTCCCTCTACCTTGGTCAGACATTCCCTCTGCACCATTGATCCCAACGGGATCTGGACAAGGGATCACAGATAACTCAGAACATGCCTAGAGAAGTCTCCAGGCACATACTCTGCCCATGTTACACTATCCTTGTACACAAAGGCTAGTTGGAAGAGCCAGGGTGCTGTGAGCCAGAAACAAAGTGGGAACCATCACTGCCCAACATCTTAGTTCTCAAGAGCTCTGATTGGCCTTTGTGATGAACAGTGACCTAGAGGAGGAGGATTTACTCTCTGCCTTGGGGAGGCAGTGTTGTTGGGTTCTTCTAGGCCTGAAAGGGGACAGGCATCAAAGGGGTATTTATACCTCTGTACCATTCTGCTATAGGCTCATTCTAAACATTGCTGAGTGTGAAAGGGGCCATACAAACACCTTTTGAACTTCCCAAGGAAGCAGAAAAGAAAGAGGAAACTTCTATTTTGAGAGAAGGCACAATTTATTTAGTCACATTATTTTACAACATAATCTTCATATAACAGCTGTCAGCATAACACTAATACAGTTAAAAAAGGACAAAGATTACCTGCAAAATTATATATATTTTAATATCCAAAAAATACATTGCATATATAGTACAGGAAAAGCCTCATATCCACAAGGCAAAGTTTGTTTGCTTCTTTTCATAGTTGGGATTATTGCAATACTGTTATTTATTAATGTCACCGAAGCACTA
Source organism: Bettongia penicillata ogilbyi (assembly GCA_023548195.1). Lineage (NCBI taxonomy): Eukaryota > Metazoa > Chordata > Mammalia > Diprotodontia > Potoroidae > Bettongia > Bettongia penicillata. The sequence continues at coordinate 2,092,925 of JAJHZJ010000560.1, read as the reverse complement.
ATGATCTAAACAGATTAGTTTTACTTCCTTGTCTTCTTGTGTTAAATAATGGCACCAGTGCATCGCTTTGAAGAGATACTCAAATGTCCTATTTCCTTCCAGTCGTAGTTAAGATACGTCGCCCTCCTTTTTTTTCTTTTTAACCTAGCTAAAAAGTACAAAGCAACAGCCCAAATGTACAGATTGACAAAAGATGTACAAATTACATTAAAAAAAAAAAACACGACAACCAATTTGATAGTAAAAACTGCATTTGTGACCGAGGTCAACTCGTTTCCTTCTTATTTTTAATTTTTATTAACTTTTTAATACTGTGAGATATAGGAAAATAACTCTGCATAATTTATACAGTAAGTTGCCTTCTGGTTTGTTGACCCTGGAATGATGCTCTGACAAACGCACAGCGCTTGCGAATCTGTTTATGTTTCAAAATCCCTACAACTCTTCCAAGTTCTGGGACCTACTGTCATCCATTTAAAAAAAATTAATTAGTCATTTACCTTTATAATTTCAGGAATGTCTGTGCTTGCATTAAAATTCTCCTGATTCAGATCTCGGCTACTCCCAGAGAAAATGCTTTGCCTAACGTGCATTGCACAGTGAGACGGGATTTTGCAATGCCCTTGGCTTCTTCAACACGACACACTCACTCACACACACGCATACGTGCTTAAAAAAAAAAAGATTCCAGTTGGGTGAAAACTTCACTAGCTTTTTAGCCAGTGTTCCAGTTGCCATCCACTTGTCAATTTAGCAATGCTGTCAGGTTCACTTCATCAGATTCTTCTAGCATAGGTTTGGATATTTCCCATTCCCTCTTCCCCTATAGTCCCAAACCAGTGCATGACTGGTCTAGCGAGCATTGAGTTCATGTGATCTTCATGAGGTCCTTGATGGGACCTGTGTCTTTGATAAACAGCTTTGGGTCATAAAATAAAAAAAGGAATTTTAATTGTTTCTTTCATAAAATATATGTTAGAACTGTTCCAGTAATCTGAATGTTCAACTCCTTAAAGATGATAGGAGACTGAGAATCCACACTGGAATACTGGCCAATAGAAATATCCAACACTCCATTTATGGTAGAGGAAGCAAAAGTTACCAACTTTTTTTAAAGAACAGCTGAAAAAGCTTCAATCCAACAAGAAAGAACATCCAGTTTGGTTTTTGTCTTCAGGGCCCCAGAGAGCCTTCAAAGTCCAAAGTATTCCAGTAAGTATGAGGATTGCATGTGTGTGCAGCTAAAAGGCCATTGAGGATACAACTCCTAGTAGTAACTACCTAAGTGTGAGGGGACATGGGTGTTGGGATGGCGGGGGACGTTGGGGTTAGGGTAAATGCCACCAGTTGGGGAGGTCCAGTATTGTGATGCTGCTCCAAAGAAGCTGGAGGAAGAGACAGGCATGGAGGATGGGTGAGGAGGGACAAAGTTCACCTTCTGTTGATGAGGGTGGTAGGAAGGCATGTAGGAGATATCAGAAGGGTACTTGTACATGGTCGATTCAGTTGGGTGGGGTTGAAGAGCTTGGGCAATGCCGTGGAAGTCAAATTTGTAGGCATACCTTTTGCCATGCACTTTGGTCATAATGTTTTTATCATAGTAGTATCGGAGGGCCCGGCTCAGCTTGTCATAATTCATGTTGGGTTTGCTCTTTCGTTCCCCCCAGCGCCTGGCCACCTCATCGGGGTCCGTCATTTTGAATTCCCCGTTGGTCCCCTCCCAAGTAATGCAAGTGGCGTTGGAGCTATCCGAAAGCAGCTCAAGGAGAAATTGCCACAGCTGGATTTGCCCGCTCCCTAGAGGAAGTAAAGAAAACAGAGGAGGAAATGATATCTTTCTCTATAAAAGTCAGAACCTCAGCCTTATGAAGTATGACTTATTCTTTGAGAATTTTCTGCTTCCTCTAATAACGTCTTAGTTGTTTGTCTGCGCGTGATTGCCAGGGTTTTCTGTCCAGCAAAGAATTCAGTTTAACAAGCGTCAATTAAGAAACTGCTATGTACCAGGCACTATACAAATTGCTGCAGCTACAAAGACAAAAATGAAACAATCTTTGCTCTCTAAAAGCTTACATTCTACACGGGAGGATGCAACAAGCTTATGAATAAGAAAATGCAGTTTTTTTAAAAAAAAATATGAAGTAGTTTGGGGAGAGAAATTCTAAACTATCTCCTGAAAAAAAATTTTTTCAGTACCACATGCCTCAAGCCTTCTGGACTTCTTAAAGCATAATAAAAATCAAAATTTAAACATCAGTCATACCATACAAGGACCAGTAAATCAGAAGCAGAAAAAAAATGAATAGGGATAATAGTACAACATTATTCCTTGGCTTTCAAATCCTACTGATCTCAGTTAATCAAATGTCCCAGTTTGGTTGGGACCATCTTTATTTTTTATTATCTTACCCCCAAATATCCTGGGTCAGCAAAATAAATTCTAGACAAAACCAAGCATTGTAGATGATTTGTGAATGGACAGATCATCAGAACGATTGAAGCCTGGTAATCTAGGAAAAGATTTGTCATACTTTAAGGCATAGGAGCCTTTTCCTAGAACTAAGACAACACCCAAGGCAAAGATATCTATCTCTCTACTGCTTATCCACCCTAGTGTTCTGTGGTATCTTTCTCCGTAACAACTACTTGGTTCAGGCTGGGTACTATAAGGAGGAGAAGATAAATCCTAGCCTTAAACTTAAATATCATCATTTTGCATCGTTCCAAAGATCAAATGCTCTCCCATGGACAAAGCAAAGATTTTCCCCTCTCCAAAAATATCTTCTTTTCTTATTCTAGCTAGGTTGATTTTTTTACACCAAAGATTTCTATTACAACAATTATTTTTCCCTATTGAAAGTTCCTCCTCTTATTTTAGATGAATTGACTTTGTTCATGCAAAAGATTTTTTTTAATTATAAAAGTCACTCCAGGTGCATGACTCTTGTTAAGACAACAGAACAACTAGTTCCAAGGTGAAGTATAGATTAACCTACAGTAGAAAGCATAGAGCAGAGCCCTTTTGCCTACAAACTTTCCACATACCCTCTTCAACATTTCTTAAAACTTGTAATTCCTTGAATTCACTACTGTCTATCTATTCTCCTCATACATAGAAATGAATGTTTATGGACCATCTACCCACATGAAGAGCTAGCTAAGGAATGGAGAGGAAAGATGGCAAGTTTACAAGTCAGAGGAAGAATTCCTAATACAAATTCTTGAAACTAAGGCCCACTCGAGGTTCCAAATGAACAGGTTTTTCAGGCCTATTGCAGAAACAAAAGGATAACAGTAGAAAAAGCTGTTGCTGTCATTCCCACTAGACTAAGAAGATCATCAGGATATAGGACTATGGAAAGAGAGAAGAACAGTAAGACCTGATTTCGCTGGAATTTGTTCTAAATATCTCAATGGGCCCAATAAGAAGAAACACCAGATGTTCCTGTTGCTCAGTATGGGAATTCAGTTCATTGTGGCAGTATTAATAATTATTAATATTTATGTCAAAGACCCCCAGCTCTCAGGAAGTATCACAAACCACAAGTGCACATTTGGAAAGTGTGGGTGTGTTAGCCAAGGACCAAGTAGTTTCTAGACTGGGAGATGGGGGGAAACCACTATTAGCTATTTCTCACCCCAGCAAATAGCATAATCATAGATAGCCAGGGCAGAGAAAACAGAAAGAGCAGAAAACCAAAGCAGCAGATAAATGAAAACCCTGAGTTCATAAGTGAAAATCCAAGAGATTTAGGAGTAAATAACACTTTCCTTGTTCCAAGTAGCCAGGTTTTTCTCTTAGCAACTTTATAATGCTTCAAATAGTAAAAGTGACCAAGACTGGAATCTCTGAGGGGAGAGAACTTCTTTGAGACACCAGCCATGTCTTGTGCCTATAGGTCTGTGCTCTGGGCACACCTGACCTTCAAGGTCCACACTCCAAGCATGCCTAAGCATCCTATCTCTGTAATTGACCCAGGCAGGAGAAACTGAAGTGGAGGTAGGAGAATTAAGGGGCTTGGGAGGATGTAGTAGCAGTATGCAAAGGGAGAAGGAAGGAAGGGAGAATCTCCAACCTTTGTTTTTGCCATTCAAATTTCTGGGAAAAGGTAATATAGCAGAAGAATTAATTTCCAATTATCTGTGTACAGATCAACTGTTTGTGGATAATGTGCAGTACATAATTAATCCCAAACTGGGTCCCCATTTCAACCCTGGCACCAAGTGACTCTGAAACTCTTCCAATCTCAGATGGATTTAAGGAACAGGGACTAAATTTAACATTTTCTTAGGTAAAAAAATATTTTACAAAGTTAAACTTCTCTTGTAACCCCTCCCAAGCCAAACTATCTATCTATCTATCTATCTATCTATCTATCTATCTATCTATCTATCTATCTACAACTTTTATTTGTGATCCCATTAAGAAAAGTTGATGCTGAGCAATATGAATTTATAAAACAGATAAACTAACAAAACTTTTTGGCACTAAAAAAATAATTCTTCATGTTTTGAAAGGAAACTCAAGGATTGCTTTAAATGGCATACTCCTCTGGTACATTTAAAATGAATCAAATTAGGAGGAGATCAATTCAGAAAGAAATTTTCAGGCACATTTTCTTGCACAAAACCAGGCACTCTTAAGACCAAGTACAGGTTTTTTATTTTTCAATTTTTTTTAAAAGATTACCTATCCACATAAGTAGAGATGATTGAGAAGTGAATGCGTTTTGGTTTATTTCCCTCTTTCCTAATGGATCTCCCATTTTGACTGCTTTTGCTATTCTGAAATTCAGTGGTAGATGGGCTGAACTATGCTGTTTGTTTCTGCCTAAGCAGCTGTACCTAAAACATATTACTAACTGTTGAAAAGGCTTTGGTTTGTCCAAGTGCCCCACTCTTCTCTCTCTCCTCAGCCTCCCTTTTCCTCCTTTTGCCCCTTTCTTCCCTGCTTCCACCCTTTACCTATGATAAGAACAAGGTGAGGTTGATATATTACTGTCCTGGGCAACTGGATGTATTTGGGCCCAGGACAAGGAGCCCAATGTTTGTCTTGAACTTCAGATCTTTTTGAAAAGAAGAGACTCAGGCCAGGCCTACGGTGACTTACCTGGGTTTGCTAGACGACTGCTGGTGGGACCCAGGATCTGATAAGGATCTAAGTAAAGAACACCAAAGAACATTTGCTTCAGTTTTTTTTTTTAATTTTTAGTTCATAAATATGAACTTAAGTCTCTTGTGGGTTTATAGTTTTATTGTACTCTCAGAACAAAGTTAGACCTGAAGAAGTTTTTCTGCTTTCCTCTGCAGACATCAGATTTCTGGACAATGGTCAGTTGTGGTTTGTACATCAGCAATAACATAGATACTGCTAAGGATACCACTACCTCAGACTTCATTTTACAAGTTCCAGAATTGGTTAATGCTAACTTTTAGGAAGGTCTGACTAATGTTTCACCTTGCAATAATAATATGAATTGATAGGAAGTTTACTCATTAACTGGGGTTAGAGAAATTTTAATAATTACTGTAGGTCAATAATTCTAATTTAGCAAAAACAATGCTATAAATTTCTCTTTACTCCTCTAATATTCTGGAGAAATCTCAGGAGTCAAAAAATTGAAGTTCTCATTCTAGCCACTAGCTAGTTTAATCTGCCTGGTTTTTCCTGTCCTAATCTATAAAGTCAGCGATTTGAATTCTAATGTTCCTTCCATCTGGCAAATTTGAAGACAGAACATTAGGTGACTGATGCTAACATTCGTCATTGTTTGGATCTTACCTTTATCAGTCTGCCCTTTCCATGTATTTAACATATGTATTATGACTCAGTTGTGAAAGATCCCCAAAAGGTTGGAAACCTTTTCTAAATGGCGCAAAAACATGTATGTGGGTTTATAGGATAGTTTTGTTTTGTTTTTTTAAAATGAACTATTAGTTATAGGACCCTGGGGTTAGAAAAGATATCTACAGGTCACTTTATCTCTTCCTCTTTACCTTTATGCAGTAGTAGAACTAGACCATTTCTGGCAACTGGTTTCTAACTTTTCCTTTACTAGAATTAGAAGATCCTCCAAATTGCCTTAATGACTCTTTTTAGTGTCTCACAATACTCACAATCAGTACAATCTTTTTCTTTTTTTTTAAACTCAGACACTTCCTATTGAAATTTAGGTTTATTTTCTCGTATTCTGTATTTAGACATTAAACAACATTCATGATTTCCTCCCACCAAAATGAGTAAGTTATTTGTTCTGGGGAAAAAAAGCTTGAGATGGTCTGGTAGGAGGGATGGAACACAACAGCTATTTTTAAATGCTTGAGAAGCTGTTCTGTGGAAAGGGATGGGTGTATGTATGTATGTATACACACATATGCACACAGGTGTGCCTTATATATCCATATCTGTATATGTGTATATACAGAATACATATGCACATGCATAGATACATACACACACATATATTGTGTATGTATGTATGTATGTGTCATTTCCTTCTTCAGCTCATGATAGATGAGGAAACTGAGGCAAACAAGGGTTAAGTGATTTGACTAGGGTCACACAGCTATATGTAGGATATAGTTTGACTCTGTAACAGCTGAAATAACGACAACCATGAAGCAATGAGCTGGTGGCTAGGAATCACCTGGTTGGGGCCGTTGCGGCTCAGTATTCTTATTCATGTTTTGTGCTCCTCCAATGGGAGGACCTATAACAAGAATGAAAGAAAAAAGTTTGATTAGAGCAGGTCCATAAAAACAAAGCTATCCTCTAGGGGAATGGCTTCACTAAAGAATATACAGTGTTTGCTCAAAGGCTAGAGACAGTATAATGTAGTGTAGAGGTGTCAAACGTGCCACCACAACACTCCATGAATCAGATTAAAATGTAATTGGGAAATTAAATGTAAATTAATGTAATTGGGAAACATCTGACAAAATAAGTGAAAATACAATAGAACACAGATAATGTTAATATGTAGTTTTCTAAGTTAATATACTGCCAGGACGGATACTTATGTAGCTTCTGTTTCTATTTGAGTTTGACACTGTAGTGTTTTAGACAGCTGACTTCAAAGCCAGGAAAACTTGGGTTTAATTCCTTCCATGGACACATACTAGATTGTATCATCCTCAGCAAGTCACAACTTCTCAGTATCCCAGGTAAACCTATAAGAGTCATAACTCTGTAAGTTGCAGAGAAGGTACCAACCTGCACTGGTAAAGTGAGTTTCCTGGGAATTTCCTATACCAGTGAAATCACAGGTCTAGTATTTATTCCTATCCTTTTCCATAACTAATTATTCTAGCAGCCAGGAGTGTAGAATCATATTCTGTCAGGAGATCTGACTTTGGAACCTACTTAATTTGGGGTAATTCATTTAGGAGGACCACTTTTCTGGATATAGCCTCTATCCTTATCCATATACTACCATATGGGAAAATACCATGATGCCTGCAACATCCTAGTGACCAGTGAAGTAGAGTGTTTTTGCTCAAGGGCTGCCTGTTGTACTTTTCTCTTGCCCCAGAAAGATAAGGTCCAAACTTTCTCACAGGTTAACATTCCCTGATCATTGATATAGAATGATATAGATCTTGATCAATGATATAGATTTGCTTGAGCTTCTCTCTAGCTTGTCTATTCCCTGCTTCACTACACTCCTTTTCCTAAACCCAAATGTAATCATGAAATGACTAAATGAAAATCCCATTATCTTTTGGGGTTGGACATTACTAACAATCTCTATATTTGTAATTCATCTTGATTTTACAATAGAACAAAATTTCAACTAATTTTACTTTGTTTCTTTCCCATTCCAAATTCCATTATTGCCCTTTCCCAATCCCAGAAAAATCTACATTTTTCCTTATAAATAAGAAGATAGTTACTTACTTTTGGTGAGGCTTGAATTCATGTTATTGCCCCATCCTGCTCTCCTGACTGATTCATAAGAAGGATCTAATTTAAAAAAAAAATAGCAGATAGAGGGTACCTTAAAATTACATTTTTTTTCAAACTACAAAAGTTGTTGCATGAACAATGTCAACCCAGCTAGGATGATAAGAATTTTCAACTGAGAGAAAATCTTTGTTTCAATATTTCTGATAAAAATGTCATCCAAGACATAGAGGAAATTTATACAAACATTTGAGATCAATAGCCATTCTCAAATAAGTAGTGAAAAGATTTGAACAAGTAACTTTGGTAAAAAAAAAAAAAGTAAGTCAACAACCATATAAAAAAATGCCAAAAATAATAATAATAAGAATAAAAAAGGAGGAGGAGGAAGAGGAGGAAAAGAAGAAAAGTAAATGAAAGCCATCTTACCCATCAAATTGGCTAAGATGACAAAAGATTAAAATTGCCAATATGGATAGATTATGCAAAGGCAAACTAATACTTCATTGGTTGAGCTATGGATAATTCTAATTATTTTTTAAAAATTGGACTTTTTTGAGAAAAGTAATGAGAAACTGTTTGACTTCCCCACTACAAGGAACATAACCCAAAGAAATAAAGAATAGAAAGAAAAGGGCTAAATATAATAAATCATTTCCCATTAGCACTCTTTATTATATTAAAAATAGGGAAGAAAGTGGCTGCCTATTGATAAGGAAATGGCTGAACTGTCATATATTAATATAATGTAATATCACTGTGCCATAAAAAACACTGAGCATGAGGAATTCAGACAAAAACATGGGAAGACTTGTATAAAGTGACACAGAAGGAAGAAAGTAGAAACAAAAGAACCATGTATGCAATACCTACATTAATATAAACAAAAAAAGTCTAACATTACATTTGTAATAAATACTTCTTGACTTGGCTTGACAAGAACACTAAAAAGGGTGTCTTTCTGACTCATATCAATTGCAATGAACCATTTCGGCTCTGTTCAAAGAATGAAACACATGTCCCTCCTCTTGGCAGATAGACAGTGGACTATGGAAAAGGAGGACCATAGATGTTTGCTTCATGTGTCAGTTTTACCTAATTGTTTTTCTTTGTTACAAGGGAAGGCATGGTTTAACACAATATGATTTTTAGGGAAGAAAACAAGAGAAATCGCTTTAAAAAATATGGGGAAAAACTTCATGCTTCTTCAGAGTTCTGATATAAAGATTATCTCAAGAGTGAACAGGAGAAATTTAAATTAATCCTGGCTCAACTCTCTTTGGATTCTTCTACCTCCTCACCATTAGGCTTATAAATACCTCCACCCATAGGTAGCACCCATGCTGTTCTCTTATTTGGTGATTTCTCCCAACTCCATTTTCCCCTTGACCTTTCCTTGTTATCTCCCCATTTAGAATGTAAATTTCTTTAGAATGTAAATATCTGTTTGCTTGTATTTGCATCCCCAGGCCAAGCCCTGTGCTAGGCATACAAGAAGTGTTTAATTAAATCTTTGTCTATCAAATTCAACTCATCAAGTGTTTATTAATTAGGACTGTGGTCAACAGGATATATATACGCACACCTACCTATCTATATGTATATATCTATATATAAAAAAATATATATATATATAAAATGTGTGTGTGTGTGTGTGTGTGTGTGTGTGTGTGTGTGTATACAGAGAGAGAGAGAGAGAGAGAGAGAGAGATTATTTCTATTGACTCACAGCAGTGGAGAAAAAAAATGGAAATGGTTGAGAACAAAACCCTTGAAGAGGAGAGAAAGTGGCACTTCAAGACCTTTACTCTTCCAAAGAACCAGGTTTGCCAGCCAGTGAGACAGGCTTCTTTGGTGTACTGGGAACACGTCATGGAGTGTTAGAACATTCCAGATGTCCCTTGCCACTTCTCTCCCTGCCCTGTTCTCCCCACCCTCCACAAGGAGGTAAAAGGAGGTTGTTGCTGGCAATTGTGGTGAAGAATGAAAAGAGGTCAGAAGTGTGGTTGGACAGGTGATTAGATCAATGAGTGGCTCCAGGGAGGGCTATGGGAGGGGCACCACTCCCTAGGATACCATGGCAAGTTCTTGGATATATCAAGAAGAAAAATTATTGCTGTTCAGTGGTTCAGTCAATTCCTACTCTTCATGACCCTATGTACCATAATACTGCCCATGGGGTTTTCTAGGCAAAGATACTGAAGTGGTTTGTCATTTCCTTCTCCAGCGGATCATGTTTTGTCAGAACTTTCCACTATGACCTGTCTGTCTATGCATAGCATAGATCATAGTGTTGAGGAGAGAGATGGGAGAGCTGGTTCAAATTTGAAAGAACTCACTTGGACCTTCTCTGTAGCCAAAGGGAGATTTATTGACTCAAAAGCAGGAGGCCTGAAATTTAGCAAGGAACTAGACAAATGCAGCAATATAGGAAAAGGATCAAATTTATATAGGATGATTTTAGGGTTTCCTTAGGGGGGCTGGAGATCTAGGACAAGTCTTGCAAGATAAAGAAGTCTTGCCTGATAAAGACACAGGATGAGGACAATAATCATGGGGGGTGGAAAGATGGGGATGATGAATGACACAAGATAAGGAAGACAAGGAAATCCCATTCTCCAGGAAGGAGGGGATAGACTACAAATTTTATGGTCTAAGATAAAGGGAAGTTTTGTGGTAAGGGGGAGACTTTAGGGCACCTTCACGTTTGAAAATAAACCAAGGGTTTCACAAAATCAGTCCTCAATATTATTTTTAACTCTTAGGGCACTGTTTGTATCTACACCCATAGTTTCATTGAGTCCTTCCGCCATGACAAGGCAGTGATCCAGGAGGGATTCAAAAGAATTGGAAAAGAGTATTTCAGTTTTTCCCACTCTCATCTAAACTATCCTGAGGGAAATAACACTGAAGTCACACATCTGAAATCTCATTCTGTCCCTTGGCTTCCAGTCCTTACTCAGGAATGGTCTGGTTGAACGGTGGAGATGAAAGGTCAGGGGTTCCCCTTTCATTCCCCTGGCCCAGGTTTACCAAGGTCTGGAGTTACAGAAAAGTAAGACAGCGGACACAGAGGACTGAGCTCCACTGAGACATTCAACAGGAAAAGCCAAAGATTTCATGAACACAGAACTCTGACTTTCAAAGTCTTTCTCTAACAACAAAAGAAACCATAAAAACCATTGGAACAAATGGAGCACAAACCTCTTCAAACACCAGCCTGACAGAATGAAACAAAAACCATTTCCAATGACTCTGTTCCAAGCCCCTTAGACAAATTACAGTAAGAGTCGGGGAGATGGGCAGGCTTATCTGATTGCTTGCTCTCATTGTTCCTGGCCTAGAAAAGCCAAAAGACAAGGACAATTTTCTTATGGAAAAATCCACGTGCAGATGTACATTCCTTATGGCTTTGGAAAAGCCAGTTCAGTTTTAAAATTATAGTCTTTTCGTTGTTGGCATGAAAAAGAAAACAGAAAGTGAGGAGGGAGGGGGTGGGTAGAGTGGGTGGGGAAGGGAAAAGAGGAGAGAGGCAAAGCTCGGGCGTATTGCATTCGTCTGTTTTCATTTTTATTTGGCTTCCCCCTCCCCATAAAAACCACAATTCCTCCTGCAAATAGATTCTTTTTCTTGCCTTAAAAAAACAGGAAAAACAAAAACAAAACCAAACCAAAAAACTTGTTTATAGCCTGGAAATAAAAGTTCTGATGAGACGTTTTCTGGGATTTCTTGCCTAGGTCTGAAATGCTTGTGCAATGCTGCTGTGAACAAAAGAAAAGGTGAGTTTTTCTAAGGGTAGGATCCTTTTTTGTGGTGGTGGGAGGGAAGTATAAGGAAGAAAGAAATGCTGGGAAATAGGTAGTAATATCAATTTAATATATTTACTAAGCACTTATAAGCACCTTTTGACTTTAACTCTCTGGACCTTAGTTTCCTCATCTGAAAAAGAGAGGTTGGAACTAAATGACCTCTGAGGTCTCGTCTAGCTCAAATTCATGATTTTTATGATTTTATGGGCAAGGAATGTGGGGCAAATCAAAGAAATAGAGCTCCTGCTCTTAAGATGTTTTAAGATTTCATGGGGGAGAAAAGAAACTCAAAAATGAAAGATATGTTCATGACAGAGGACAGTATAGAATAAGTGCCAAAAGAGTGGTACATACAATATGCATGTATGTACTACAAGAATACAGGGAAGATAGAGATGCGACAGCTTCAGGGTAGATGGGGACAATGAGAATGGAAAAAACTAAATTCAAGAGCCGTTTTACTTATTTATTTTAGTCTGAGATCTTTTTTTTTAAGTTCACTATGTAAAGACTAAGATTGAGACTGTAATCTTACTATCTCTTTTTACCTCAGTCTCTTTTTTTGCTCCATCTAACCATGGCCCTGGAAAAGGAGTTTGAAATTGCTTTAGTGCTGTTTCATCCAAACAAGAAGATTTAGCTCACACAAGTTGGCTACGTGGATGCTAGGCATGGCTGGGCTACAGAGGAGCAGAAGAGGTGGTGAGATATTACTCAAGAAATTAATCATCAACCAGCATGCATTTACTAAGTTCTTATTATATGCCATGCACTGAGAGCACTGGGGATTTAAAGATAAATGAGTCATTTCAGTCATGTCTGAATCTGCATGACCCCATCTGGGATTTCCTTGTTAAAGACACTGGAGTGGTTTGCCATTTTCTTCTGCAGCTCACTTTACAGATGAGGAAACTGAGGCAAAGTGTTAAATGACTTGCCCAGTTCACACAGGCTAGTAAGTGTCTGAGGCTGTATTTGAACTCAGTTCCTCCTCATTCCAGGCCCAGCACTTTATCCACTGTATCACCTACAAAAGGCAAAAACAGTCCCTGCTCTCAAGAATGCTTATATTCTAGTGGAGAGGGCAACATGTAAATAAATGGCTTTTTACAAGTTACATATGGAACTGGTGAGTGGTAACCTTAGAGGGGAAGGTTGTAGCAGCTCTAGACATAATTAGGCTGCTGGAGAGTTCTGAAAGGTATAAGAGAGGAGCTAGTTTACAGAGCATTTCATAGGGGTCTTGAAGACCCTATTTGGAAGGTTGGGAGATCATGAATGTCTGATATCATTTTGATCCTTGGGGTGTATCTGATCTGTGAAAGGTATCTTAGAGACCCAGAATGGGATTGTATAGAGGTTCGTAGAAGCAGCAAATACATGAGAATCTATAGGCTAGGAATTACCTCGACTATAACCTCTCTGAGGGTCAGACATCTCACTTTTTTTAAACTCAATACTCTCCTGACAGTAGGTGTTTCACGAATGTTGATGAAAATGATTGATGATGAGCAATAATTTTAGCTCTTCTATCGACTAAGAATCATAGAATGTTAGCTCTAGGAGGGGTCTTAGAGATTAGTTAGCCTAATCTACTTATTATATAGATGAGGAAAATGAGACCTAAGGTGACAAGGATAGCAAGGAATGGAACTGGAACACAAAATGCACAAATAAATAATTTCTCCTTGCCTCAATTAGTTAATCTGTAAAATAAAGTGTAATGCCATTGGTTGCCTTGCGAGGGACAGCTCTGGGGGAAGGAATGACAAAAGGGCAATGACTAGACAGCAATCAAGTCCTGATTTCACAATACAAAGGCAGAGAATCCAAGAGGGTTCACCTGAAACCTAATGGGGCCAGAACAGGCACAGGGTATGTCTTTGGCTGGGGAGGGCACAGTGAAAGTGAGGACCCTAGGTTCAAGATTTGAATAATGTTTGTTTTTTTTTAAATCCAGATCTGTGATTTCATAGATAAAGGAAATTCCCAGTTTGTTTTTTTTTAAACTCCTTCTATCATTGCTGATTGATTATTTGGCAGCTTAATAAGCCTTAGAGACTTGTCTGAGGCATTGAGAAGTTAAGTGACTTTCTTGGGATTCACCTAACTGGCAACGTTTCAAGGGTGGAACTTGAAATCAAGTGTTTAAAATTATGACAAGGATGCTTAAGGTATCCCAGGCAAGATGAGCTTATAGGCTGTTAACTCAATTCAATTCATTTTGATTCAGCCACATTTATTAAGCACTTGGTTTAGGGTAACCAACAGGCCTCAAAACTATCAGTGAGTTAGAGGGATGTCTACCTCAAGCATGTGAATATGAATCCTCCCTTCCCTGGAGGAATGGGTGGATAAGAACAATTTCTTCTAAAGGCCATGAAGGGGGCTGAAGCAGGTGCTGTGGAATGCTTGCTTAGAACTTGCTTTTCACTAAAAAGGAGATGAGGGACTTTGGAAACTGCGGAGAAATCCTTTGTGGTTCCATGAATCATCAGAAGGTTCCAAGACTTGTGATGCTCAGAGAAGGTGTACTTTGAATTAGCAAAGGAGACATCTCATCCCAGAAGACGGGGGAAATAGGCTGCACGCAGATTTCTCCTTTGTTCCAATCTCATGTTAGGAAAAGTTTGTGCCCATGGGCCAGGCTTTATGTGCCTATAAAGCCATCTCAGGGGACAGAAAGATAACCAAGGTAGCATAAGGACAATAATAGCTCTCAGAGATAGGTCATGGGCATCTAGGTGGCACAGTGGATAGATCACTGGGCTTGGAACCAGGCAGAATTGTCTTCCTGAGTTCAAATCTGACCTCAGACACCTATTAGCTGTGGGACCTTGGGCAAGTCACTTAACCCTGTTTGCCTCAGTTTCATCATCTGTAAAATGAGCTGGAGAAGGAAATGGCAAATCACTCCAGTATCTTTGCCAAGAAAACCCCAAAAGGGATTGTGCAGAGTTGGATACAACTGAAACAAGCGAACAGCACAGAAGAGATAGGTCATGCAAGTATTATTCTCTCCATTTTATAGATGATGCCGCTGAATCTCAGAGAGCCAAAGTAGCGTAGCCAGGATTCTCTCCTGATTCCAGGTCCAGCACTCTCTCCACCATACTACAATATCTAATCATTATAGGCACTATTCTTCTAAAGACTATTCTTCCACCCTAGTGGATAAGAAAAGTAGCTTCAAAAAGGTACCCAGGGAGTATTTCAATATGTCCCCCTCCTAATCTGTTTCTAGTTCCGAGTCAGGTCTTTCTTAGTATCCTTTAATTTTTACGGGTGAGCTGTGTCAAGGCACCAGTTGACGTACTGTTAGTAAGTTGTAAGAAGGACTGAAGACCTATAATAAGTTCTACTGAAGCCAAGAGGAGTCTTAAGTGAATTTAGTTCTTTGGAATTCTGAATGGTCAATGAATGAATGGATGTCATTATCAGGATGAAGTCTGGAGCATTTTCAGAGACAGGAAAATATGGATCTTCCAAAGCTTTTCATTAAAAGCCTGGGGGCCTTTAAGGGAGAAGCTCATATTTATAAGATGATTTAGGTAAAGTCCTATCTTGTAGACAAGGAAGAAGGTCACCTCTTAAGAGTGCCATCTCGTCTAACAATGCCAGGGAAGACAAGAAGGAAGCGGCAATGATACAGAAACCGTTCAGCAATCGGTGTGACTCGTAGTCTAATTGTGAATTTAACAGAGCAATAAACTGCAACAGCACATGCTGAAGGGTGGTGTTTTTGGCCAACATGTAACAGATTGAAGTGCATAGTCAGTGGGACAGAGACCACAGCTCTCCCAGTGGCCTCTTCATTCATATGCATATGCATGGGAAAGCCTCCTGCCAGTACCCACATCTCTGGACACAAAGAATACTTCTCTATGCATTTATTTATTCAATTTATCAAAAGCATGCCATGGACCTCAGGGCTATTGGGATACATGTACCAAATGCAAAAATTAAATTAAATCCAGTGGCTAAAATTGTGATTCCAAAGAAAAAAAGCCTCAATACAATTGGCTCACAAGCCAAGACCGAAGAACTGAGGTCTGGCAGCTTGCCCTGGAGGTCAACAATCTGGTGTAGCTTTGCAGATAGGCATGAGAAGAGTTCAGAACACAAACATTTTCCAACAGCCCACCAAATCTGCATTTGCTCCACCTGGGCCCATCACTTCACCCACCTGCCAGATGTATAAAAAAAATTACTATTCCCTTATCCCCCATCAAAGAAAACACATACAGCCACTACCTTAAATGCTCCTAACCAGAATAAGTTCCCCAAATAAGGTGTGCTCAGTGTGGAAAAAACAGCAAGTCCTGTAATGGTCTCCATGGGTACAAACACTGTCAGCAGTGTCTTCTTCAAATACAAGGGACAGTCATTCACATATGTGTCTGCGCACATACTGTAACTTTGTCTCTGCATGGAAGCTGAGACCTAAGATGTCAGCTATGGAGGTTTCCAACATCTTTTTTTTTTTTTTTTTAAGCAACATCGGCTGGGGTCCATTTTTTTTTTTTCTTTTTCACTACAAATCATGCAAGATGAAACTGAGCAGTGTGGTCAGCTCCAGCCTCCAGACACACAAATAGAAACACGTCTAAGACAAAATGGAAAAGCCAGCACCAGGGAGCCAGTCCAAGGACTCACATTTCTGCAAAAACAATATCCCTCCTAAAGTCTGACGCCCAGCAGCTTCAAGAGTTCCTTGGATATTCATGGCCCATCAGCCAGCAGATGGAGAGACTAACTTCACTGCCTAGTCCAAAAGCTTCCTGAGTGTACGATAAAGTAGACTCACTTATGTTGTTTGCTTTCGGAGACGTGAGTTCACATCATGACATCTTTAGAGGATTCTTCAAGAGTATTTTTGAAAAAGGTGCTCATAATGGCAACCTGAGAGCATATTGTATAGCTATTTAGTTTCAAGAGGTCTAGTTAATGGTCTGAAAACTTCTGTCTATACCATAACTAATGCAGAGTTTAAAGTCAGAGGGTTCCTTAGAGATATCTAGTCTGACGCCTTTATTTTATATGTAACCTGTGACCCATAACTAAAATTTTAGACTCCAACAGATTGGGTTCAGTCATGCAAGCCCCTCCAAATGATCTTTATGGCTCATGCCCCCACCCAATATTTCCCCTGGTAATTCTGGAATGTGGCTGGTGTTGCCCTAATGGCCCTGAGTTCCAATGCACACTTGATTTAATAAAACTCCCAACACGGGATAAATCTTACCCGTTACAACAATCACCAGAACAAAAAGCACCAAGGAACCTACAAAGTCAAAACAACTCTAACTTCCTCTACTCTCTGCCTTCCATAGAGACATCTGTAGAACACTTGGGACTTACATTATGGATGGACTATGCAGACATATGCAGATACACCCACCCTACAAAGATAAAGAGCTCAGGGTTTCTAAGGAGTCAAGCAATAACCTATCCTTATGATCCTCTCCCTCCTGGTGGCCTGCCTATACAGTCAAGGCTGTGCTGGTAAATATTTCACAACTGGTTCATGATGCAAGTGAAGAAATGAATCCAGGTAAATCCTCTACATTGTGACTTCCCCTTTCGATCTTCATCTGGCAAATGCTTCTTTCCTTCCATGTTGCATTGACCTGTGGACTTCTTCTGGGGTCAGTTTCTCCTCTCCTGATGACTCTTGTAGCTCCCTGGAGAGAAGCCTGGGCATCTACATGATCTCTCCAGGAAATGAAGTCCATCTCTAAGCGTAGCCTCTCCATACTGCCTGACCTCCCCTTTTTCTGTTTCTGCCTCTCTTTCTGAGACTATATGATCTTCCCGTTTAAGGGCCAAGCCTAAATCTGTAGATCTAGTGGGTGAAGTAGCTGTGATCCTGAGTCTGTGCCAGGACAACAGCTTCATTCAAAAATGGGGCAAGGTGAATGAGATACTTTGTCAATGAGAAACTAGAAGGAGGAAGGGACCAGAAATCCACTATATTAGAGTGGAGGAAACTGAGGCTAAGAGATGTTAAGAGTTTTTTAAGTTAAGAGAAGTATGCCCAAGGTCAAAACTGTAACAAGTAGAAATATCAATATTTAAACCCAAGTTCTCTTTCCAGTATACTCAGCTGCAGTGGATGGATGAATTAACAGAAAATCCTACCCTGTATCTAAAGGAATTCAGTGCTATATTCATGAAAACTGGCAACCTCTTGACCTCTGGGAATCCAGAGGTAGTATTTGATATTTCTCTCCTATGCAGGAAGGAAGGACATGATCTAGTGCCTGTGAGTGAGCCTGTGACTGTCTTAAGAATGACCCCTTTCTTGGTTTCAGCTGAGGTCAGAGCTGTTTTCTGGTGAATATGGGGAAAAAGTCAATGCAGATTCTTTTGTGCCACACATCTGATAAGCCAACAGTCCCTCCATTATCAGCTGTGTGGCACAAAACAGTCAACATTGGTTTTTCCCCTATATTCACCAGAAAACAGTTCTGACCTCGGGTGAAACCAAGGGAGGGGTCACTCATAAGATAGTCACCTGCTTACTCATGGATTCTTCTGGGCCACATCTGACACGTCAGCAGTACCTCCACTATGGGCAGTGAGGTGGCACAAGATGTAGAGTGCTGGCCCTAGAGTCAAGAAGACTAAACTTCCTGAGATCGAATCTGACCTCAGACACTAGCTGTGTCACCCTAGCTAAGTCATTTCACTCGCTTGTCCTTATCCATAAAATAAGCTGGAGAAGGAAATGGCAAACCACTCCAGAAACTTTGCCATGGAAACCTCCAAAGGGGACATGACTGAAGATGACTAAGAACAACAGCTTCATTATATTTGGTTTAAAGTGATTGATTCTGACACTAAAGGGCTGGTTAGATTCCAGGACCAAATCCCAAGGGGAGGAAAATTTGAGATGGGTTATTTGATTTTTCTTAGGAGTTCCAAGTTATAAGGAAGCTTCTTTTGCCTATGACACTTGAACAAAGACCCTAGTAGAAATAGTCTCATGTCTTTATTGCTGAGAGTTTCCTGTAGATCCTAGAACTTGAATAAGAAATATGAAGGGAGACTTTTCTTTTCATTCTGAATCCCACAATTAACTCTCTATGAGGCTCAGATTTATTAGTTAACACCCCAGTTCAACCTTGCTTAGGAGATCAGGTCAATGGTACCAGAATATGAGAACCTCTCTCTCCCTTAATTCTTCTTTTCTTCCAGCTAAGTTCTATTCTTTCCAGCTCCCTTTTATGTGTTGTCTTTCTTCATTAGGATGTAAATTCTTTGAGGGAAGGGACTCTATAAACACTCTCTCTCTCTCTCTCTCTCTCTCTCTCTCTCTCTCTCTCTCTCTGTCTCTCTCTCTCTCTCTTTCCTTTGTCCCTTCCCTCCCTCCCTCTCTCTTCATCTTTCTCTCTGTCATCTGTCTATCCCTTCATCTTTAAAATTATAGTAGGAGAATGAGTTTTCCCAGAATTTGATAAAGCCTACTGAGAACGTTTGTGCATGTTCATCTTGGGAAAGTCTAAGTTTTAGATGCAAATTTTCAGTGGAGAATAAGCCAGACAATCAACCCGCAGACCACTCAGTGTATGAAGCGAGGTATCCTACTGTTCTCAGGTCAATCCCATGACTAGGCTCTTTCCTCTGAAATAGTTCCATTGGGGGCCATCCCTAGGGGTGTATTGGTTCCAGGGCCATTCCTAAGGTTTGGAGACCTTGGACTGATTATACTGTTTTAACTGTCCCTTCTCTCTTCTCTACATATGCCTGTGTTATTTGTGTCCCAGGGATTAAGATTTAAATGAACATCAAGGGCATCATTGAATTGGAGGAAAGCATTCTGTTGTCACAGCAGAAAGAAAGGATGCTGGATTTGGAGGTAGAGAACCTCGGTTTGTATCTTGACCCAATCATTTACTACCTGTATTACTTTGGACAAATCACCTCACATTCCTAGGCCTCAGTCTTTTCAACTATAAGAAGAGGGAGTTGACCTAGATGACCTCTAACAAAAAGAGCAAAGACAGCAGCTAGCATTTATATAGTGCCTTAAGGTTCACTTGGAGCTTTACAAATATCACCTCATTTTATTCTCATAACAACCTTGGCAGTTAGGTGCTGTTATTATCCCCATTTTACTGTTAAGGAAACTGAGATAGAGGTAAAATGACTTGCCCAGAGCCACACAGCTAGTAAGGGTCTGAGGTTAGATTTGAACACACGTCTTCCTGACTCTGAAATGGCTAGATGGCTCAGTGGATAGACTGGTGGGTGTGGAGTCAGGAATACCTAAGATCAAATCCAGCATCAAACCCTTACTAGTTGCGTGACCTTAGGCAAGTCACTAATCTGTTTCCCTAGGAGGCAGCTAGGTGACTCAGTGGATAAAGCACTGTACCAGGAGTCAGGAAACCTGAGTTCAAATGCAGCCTCTGATACTTCCTACCTGTGTGACCCTGACCAAGTCATTTAACCCTGTATGCCTCAGTTTCCTTGTCTGTAAAATAAGCTGGTGAAGGAAATCAGTGTCTCTACCAAGAAAACCCTATGGATAGTAGGGTTCACAGGGTCAAAAATCATCAAATACTACTGAAAAACAAGTTCCTAACTCCAGATTTCTATCCTGACTTTAGCACCATCCACTGTGGCACACCTAGTGCCTAAGGTTTCCTTCTGGCCCTAAAGCTATGATGCTACCAACTAAAAGGGTGGCCTAAGGCTTGTGGGTAGAAAGAGGCACAGTCCTACCCCTTTGCCTACTGGTGGGAATAGTGGTATTGGAGGCTAGGATTATGAATTGATTGTATTTCTCTATATGAGTTTCAGGGTTGTTTGTTTTAAGCCTTGGCTGGTGGAATCATTTCCACCCCCGCAGGCTGCCTGCCTGAGTCACTGCTCCACAGGCTCCCCAAAGCAGGAGGCCTGGAGGTGATTTGCCCATTGGGGAGGGGGCGGTACAGCTTTGATTCTATGTCAAAGCTTCAGTGTGTCCTGTGTCCCAAAGGGTAAAAGCAAGGACTTGGCTCCCAAGGAGAGCTCCGTGGGAGGGAAATATCCAGGCAAGGCTTTCCCTAAACTTTGGAGCGAGTAGAAAAAAACATCCTGGATCAGCTTTCCTTCAGCCTGGGATCCTATCCTGGCCTCCAACCAGCCCCTCGGTGTCAGCATCAGGCATCGTGTTGAGCAGAGCATAATGGAAGTACTGTTTAAGATATTATACGTGCAAAGAAGATGGGGGGAGAGGAGAAGAGAACGACCTATGAGAAAAATGCCCTAAAAAACTAATTCTAGGGAAAAAAAATAAAGTGTTTAGAAGGCCTAATGAAGTGTTACCCAGGCCCAGCATCAAACACACCGTCACTTGGATCATGGTACTGACTGCTGAGCTCCGACATTCAGCTTCTCTCATGATTGGCTGGGTCTACATAGTCTGTGAAAAGCAGAGGTTGAGGTATCCACTACTTAATTTGACTGGACTGCAAAATCAGTGTTTCTGTTTTGGCCTAAATTGTCCTGGTTGGTGAGCTTCATGGAGAACATTTATTCGACAGGCGTCAAAGCTTCATAGTCTAAGTCCATGCTTAAAACCAGAGAGTCTCAGGATTTCACAAAAGGTACCTCAAAAACCTTCCCTCTCTCACAACCTGGTTCTGAACGTGAATGCTATCAACATCACCCTCAGAAAGTGGTCAGATGACCTTCATGTAAAGATTTCTGGAGAATGGGAACTTGCAAAAGCCAGAGGTAGACCATTTTGTAGGCTATTGTTAGAAAGGTTCCTTCTGTTAGGGGAGAGAGAGAGAAAAAGAGAGATGAGAGACACAGAGAGAGTGACAGAGACAGAAAGGAAGGGAAAAAAGGAGAAAGAAGGAAGGAAAAGAAGGAGGAATGGAAGGAGGGAATAAAGAAAAGAAAGGGAGAGAAGAGAAAGGAAGGGAAAAGCAAAGAAAAGGGGAGGGGAAAGAAGGGAAAGGAGAGAAAAAGTGCTTGCAAATCACTGAAAATGGTTTAGGGAAAAATGGGGACATTCTACATTTTCAAACTTTTGGGCTCCTTGCTCTGAGCCTCATACTTGGCTACTTATCCTACTGCTGACAGCTCAATGCCAAGGGTGGAAAATCCAAGGAAGCATCATGGGAGATAGTTACAGTATGACTTGTGTTCCTCTTTGCTCAGCATATGAAAGATAAAGCACTGAGTAGAGATAGAGGCCAAGTCTCTGTTTCATTAGCCATCTGAGAGAGTGCTACAATTAATGTCTTATATTCTCACTGGGGTTGACATTAGGGCATGTGGCAATTACAAAGTAAAAAAAAAATCAAAAAAACTATGTCCCTTGTGGTGATGCTGGATACTTCAGCTCTGGATCCTCCAAGCATCATGCACTCCTCATTTCTCCTCTAAAATTTGGGCTACTTGGATCTCAGTGCCCCAAGGAAAGAGGTTCAGTTTATTTCGAACTTCCATTCCACATCTGGTGACAACAGCCTTGTTTACCCCAATCCCATGTGTTACATTCTTGTAGCAGAGCTTGATGGGGCTGCTTTAATCTTCCCATGAGGACCACACTAAATCACTCAGATCTCCAAGGCTTTCTGGGAAGGCAGCCCTCTTTTCACTGCTTCATAATTTTTGATGAGCACAGTTTTCCACTGATGAAAGTAAAAGTGATAATGATAACTGACATTTATAGACTTCGAAGTCTGCGAAGCACTCCACATACATATTTCATTTGAGTTTTCATCTTAGCCTTGTGACATAGGGCTAATTATCCCCATTTATCAGGAGGGGAAGGTAAGGCTTGGTGAATTGCAATTGAGATGGCTCTTGAATCCAAGTCTTCCTGATAACAAGTCTGTCATGATATCCAGTATACTCTGTTTCCTATAGCTAGGAATTTGGATGGCTTTACTTCAAGGCTCTTGACATGGCTGGGCTGGATCTAAGGTAGGTTTCGTCAGCTTTTTCCTGTCTATAAGCAAGGAGGATTAGAGCTGCTCTGTGGTCTCTGCTTGACTTCCAAACCAGGAGACATTAAGTCCCAACACTTTCCATGATTAGCTTTTCAACCTGACTGTGGAGTGGTTGGCACAAAAGAGCAGCCTTCTGGGGTCAGTGTGGGGAGAGTGGTTAAATGAGATCAACTTGAGGGAACACTCCACCTTTTGTGGCCTTGTGGGTGAGCACTGAGTGTGCAGGTCCCAGGCTTCTGAATCCATAAAGAGGTAAGATTTTTGGTCAGTAAGAGATACAAAATCACCACATCCTCCTAGGTGAGATGGGGCACCTTTCATCTATACCTTCAACCATCAAGGACTTCTTTTTAATTTGGAAGGAATCATTCAACCAGCCATGCAAATTAGCACAGGCCCCAAAGCCAGAGTTGAAGAAAAAGTACATGTGGTTAAAAAAAAGTATTTGAGTACATTGAAAATGTGATCCATGCCATGATGATCATCTTTCGTTAAACTTTCAATTTTCTTTCCCATAAAATGTTCTATCACAATAACACTGGACAGTAACTAGATGAAATTCAGTTGAGATTTTTCAAGACCAACTTTTTTTTTTGAACCTTTCACTGGTCCACTGTTTTTCTAATAGGCATAGTAACATCTTTCAGGCATGACTGTTTTTCCTGTTGGTTTTTTTGAAATAGGACTTGGGATTCCATTGTTGTAGGGAATTTCCAGTGACAAATCTACGTCTCTACCAACGCAGACCTCAGCAACTGCTCTGCCACTAAGAAATCTTAGAGTATTGCCCGTAGCATTAAGACATAAAATGACTAGCCCAGAATCACACGGTTAGCAAGTTTCAGAGGTAGGACCTGAATCCAGCCAGGTCTTCCTGACTCCAAGACTAGTTCTATATGATGCCCCTCCCAATTGCATTATTCTTAGGGATCCCCAGAGACTTTCATGAAAAGCACTTCCCAGATCTCTTTAATTCATTTGTTGTTTGGTTTCAATTGTGTCTGTCTCTTCATGTTCCCATTTGGGCTTTTCTTTGCCGTTTCCTTCTCTAGCTCATTTTACAGATGAGGAAACAGGCAAACTGAGTTAAGTGACTTTCCAAGGGTCAGATAGTATCTGAGGCTGGATTTGAACTCAGGTCCTCCTCATTCCAGGCCTGGCATGCTATCTACTTTGTCACATAACTACCCCTTTTAATTCATGCCAGAGTGCAAAAACAATTTGTCTCTTAACTTCCATCAACTTCAGTTTCCTTGTGTGCAAAATGGTGATGACAATGTATCTCAGGATGACAATGAGATCATATTTATAAAAGAACTTGGAAAATTTTTAGCATGCTATATAAATGCTAATTATTATTATTATAAAAAGTTTTCCTGCCTTAACTGAAGATTTTTAGAGGGTATCTTTAAGGGAAAAGGGGAATAGATCTTCTTTCATCAAGGAATCAATTTTCAGTATTTAATGACATTCCCCTGTGTGCCTACCACAGTATGACTAAAAATTACAGAATGATTCAAGATAGTCTATAAATTAAAGACAGGACTGGGCAGTGAAAAAGTGATGAACTGGCTCGAAGTAAAACTAGCAAGTGACCTTGAACATCACTTCAGATCTCATTTTTTTTTTTCATTTAGAAAGACCATGAACCAGACTAGATGATACCTGAGGTACTTTCCATATCAAAGATTTGACATCAAGTGGCAGGGCAATGTGATAGTAAGGAGATGATTAAGAAGTGGCTTCAGTTTGGGTCCTAGCGTTTCTATCTGATACCACTGTGACCTTTCAGGCAAGTCACTTGACCCCTTGAGTGTCAGTTCCTTCACCTGTGAGATGCGAGCGTTGGGCTAGAGTGACTCTTCCACTTCTAATCTAAGATGCATCTCCTCTAAGTGCTATACTGGAGAGTACCCATAATAGTAAGAATTCAGAGGAGATTTAAAGGTTTAGGTGCTGTGCCTGGAATCAGGAAGACCTGAGTTCAAATCGGACTTCAGACTAGCTGTATGACCCTAGGCAAGTCACTTAACCTCTACTTTCCTTAATCCATTGCAGAAGGAAATGGCAAACCAATCAAGTATCTTTGCCAAGAAAACCCCAGGGACAGGTTTGGTCCATGGGGTCGCAAAGAATCATGCATGACTGAAGAACTCAATGACAACAGAGAAGCATTTGGGAAGACATATGAACAGATACAGAATAAAATATACAGTTATAGAAACAATACATACAAAGATAACAAAAATGTAAATGGAAAGAACAAAAGACCCGAAACTGACCATTGGATGAATATAATGCTCACATTTGGCCCTAGAGAAGAATTGAGAAAATGAATCTCCCTCCCTTCGTTTCAGAGATGGCAGAATATGACTGTGAAATGCAGCAGATGCTGTCATTCACGGTCAATGTGTTGACTAATTCGACTGAACTACTTTTTCCCCCTCTCTCTTCAAAAATCTTCAATGCCAGGGATTCCTTGCTGGATAAGAGAGAGAAGGGGTATATCCAATCAAAATTAATCAACCAGTAAGTATTTATTAAGTGTTTACGACGTTCCAGGCACTGTCCTAAACACTGGCAATAAAAAAAGATGCAAAAGACAATTTCTGCTCTCAAAGAGATAAACGCATGTGATTGAAATATAAAATATATCAATAAAACTAGATGCCAAAGTTGGATGGTACAGCCTCTGGGTTATAGGAGTTCAGAGAAGGGAGAAATTGGTGAACTGAATTAGACAGTAGACTTCATGGAGGAGGTGGGACTTAGGATGAGCTTTAAAGGATGATGAAATTTGGGCAGGGGAAAAGAAGCAGGTAGGTCACTATAAGGTACGAGAACAGTATAAACAGAGACACCTAGAGGGAAGGATTAGGGCTGGTGTGCAAGACATTAAAGAGCCCCACTTAACTGGAGAATGGGGTACCTCTGAAATGGTTACCCCTCCTTCCTCCGCCCTCCCTCCCATTCTTCTCTTTCTCCTCCTCCTCCTTATTCTTTTCTTTCTTCTTCTCTTCCTGCTCTTCCTCCTCTTCCTCCTTTCTCTATATCACTGACATATATAGTACTTTTAAGTTTGCAAAGTAATTTAAATACACAATATCATTTGGTCTCAAAACATTGCTGTGAGGTAAGTAATTTATTTTTATGGCAGGGGTAGGAGGAGGATGAGCTATGATTTAATTGATGAGAGAAGCTCCCAGGGTAGAAACTCCTTCCTTCCACTAATGCAGCAATTCATTTGCAATCTATTGTCTTAGAGAGTTACCTAAGGTATTGATTAGTAATGCAACTTTTAAAAAGCACCTTACCAGGCCTGTCCTTTCACATAAAAGCAGTATATATTCTGTATACTTCTTGACTCCGTCTTACCTGTAAGATATAATCAGGTCCAAGGTGGTGCTGTAGCTAACTCTAACACTCCCCCTAGCTCATTTAAAAAATCCTCCCAGTGTCCAAAGCAGGTTCCAAAATAAGTTTTTCCCAGTTCCAAGACTAATGTTTTACATGTTAAGCCATGTGAATTTTCTAAGAAAGCATGACACAGTGAAAATAATGTTAAATAAAGAATCAGAAGACCCAAGTCCAAATTCCGGTCTGTCATTTACTACCTTTGTGATTCTGGGCAATTCATTTAAGCCTAGCTTCATCTCAGTTTCCTTATTTGTAAAATTAAGGCACTGGACTAGACAAGCTCTGAGATCTCTTCTACCCCTATATCTAAAATGTGTAATAATAATTATAAAGGTAGACATCCCCCCCAAAAACATGGTAAGTTCTATGTATCCCAAAGCATATGTAGTGAGAGATCCCCTTCCATAAGAGAGGGAGTTACTTTCTGTACCCTATCTTTCTACTTATAGTAATGCTCCCTCCTCTAGTACATAATAAGCCTTTCCTGAAACGATTCACCATAAAATCTTTTTCATCCAAGATAAAGGGATGCTTAAGGAATGTAGGTAATCAAACCTGAAGAAAAAGATCCTGGAGAAGACTTTACTGCTAAAATGACAGGTCATTATTAAGTGTTGGGGTGCCAGTATGAGGTAAGTAGCACTTCAGTCACAGCCTTTCCAGTGAAAGGACCACCTCTTACCCTCTTCCTCCTGCCTGAGCTTTTGATGGCTCTTCTGAGTTTTGCAAACCTTTTACAGAACTAGATGGCAGGTGAGAAGGTATATGAGGACCCCTCCCCTTGAAGTAGCCAGCTCTCATGGAACTACTTCCAGTGCAAGTTATAAACAAAACCACAAGATCATACCAAGAAGACATGGCCATCAAGATGAAGCTGTAGCAATTGGCACCAAGTCTGATGCCAATTGTCTTGGCTTTGTTTTCAAGAGTCTGATGAAATATAGTGTCAAACTGAAATTTGGTAAGGATAATGAACTTAAAATAGCCCCAGAGATGAAGGAACTAGAGGTGACTTTAAAAGGCCAAATCCTAATGCAGAGGCTTTTAATATGAATTTGTTTTAAAAAGACATTCTGATAACTGTATTCCAGTACAACTGGTTCCTTTGCAATGCCATCTTTTTATTTTATGCATTCAAAAACATTATTTGGAAAAGGGGTCCATAGGCTTCAATAGGCTGGTCACCTTCAACTAAAGGGTGTCCATGATACAAAGAATGATTGAGAACTCTTTTCTTAAACATTCAATATGCTTTTGAACTAGGTTGTAGGGCAAACTGGGGAAAGACTGAACTAGGGTACCCTCGCTGACTCTGGCTTGGTCATAGATAGGCTAGATATAAGCTTAGCCATTGGATTTGAAGGATCTCTGATTCTCTTCCCTGATATATCTCCCAGATAGCTTTGCTATTGATGGGCCTTCCTTTGAGTCCTGGAATTCTCTATTTCATATTTTTAGATCTTGTACCCCATTAAATGCAAATTGCTATTGTTCATTAACACCATAGGAAGACTAATAGGCAGTTATGTGTTAATAAATGCTTAACAACCAGCTTTCAGAAAGCACCACACACTTTTAAATTTGCTCTGCATCGTTTTAACATTTTCAGTACCACTTTGTTGAGTCTAGTACCAAGGGTAGGGAACCTGTGGTCTCAAGGTCACATGGGACCTGCTAGCTCCTCAAGTGTAATCCAAACTTCAAAGAACAAATCCCCTTATTAAAAGGACTTGTTCTGTAAAACGTGCACTCAGTCAAAAGGCTGTATCCGAGGACCTAGAAGAACATACGTGGCCTGGAGGCCACTGATTCCCTATCCATTGTCTAGCCTAGACATACAACAAAACAATACACCAAGCTTTGATTTAGTTGCCAACTTCTAAGATGTAAATGCTCACAGTGAAAATTTTTTAAATCAGCTAGGGAGAGTATTAGAGTTAGCTGCAGCACCACCTTGGACCTGATTATATCTTACAGGTAAGACGGAGTCAAGAAGTATACAGAATATATACTGCTTTTATGTGAAAGGACAGGCCTGGTAAGGTGCTTTTGAAAAAGCATATTCTGAATAACCAGGAGGTAGCATGAAGGTGTGAAGGTAAGGGAGTGTGGATTATAAGGGGAAATAAAGATGAGGGACTGAAAATGAAAGCTAAATGGTGAAGTGTCAGGGAGCGGAAGAAAATGTCACCTGCTCACAATTTTGTCCACGTCAAGGATCCTGATTTCAGGGCTGGGGAAAATGTTATGTTTTTTTTTTTTTTTAAACTAACCTTTGGCTTCCTTGGTAACCCTATGTATTGTATTTTATGCATCTATAAATCATTAAGCAAATGGGTTCATAAGCTTGGCTAAACTTTCAAAGAGGTGTATGACACAAGAAAGGTTAAGAACTTCTGCTCTTAGGATAGTTTCAGAAAACCCTAGGAAGGCCTGTATGAACTGATGCAAAGTGAAGTGAGCAGAGTTGGGTGAACATTGTACACAGTACCAGCAATATTGTAACAACAAGACAATTCTACAGAATTCATGAAGAAAAATGATATCCATCTCTAGAGAGAACTGATGAACTCTGAGTACAGTTTGAAGTGTACTTTTGCAATTTTCTTTATTTTATTTTTTGCTTTTATTGGGTTTTTTTTGAACATGGCTAATATGGAAATATGCTTTGCATAATTTCACATGTATAATTGATATCATGTCACTTGCTTTCTCAATGGGTGGGGGAAGAACATAGAAAAAAAATGAATGCTAAAAATTAATTAGGAAAAACTCCCTCTTTCTCTAGGTCTTATTTAGATGGTTGCCTGTGTGATAAGATATAAGCAACCTACACAGAAGGAAGCTGGTTTAAATCTTGTTCGTTGAGATTGACTCTTTTGAATTAATAAATGCCTCTTTGGAAATGCAAATATATTTGGTAAATTAAGCTCTGTCTAACATCATTCACCTTGGTATGAATTTCAAGGCTGCTTTCCTGTCAGCAGTTAGTCAACTATCTTGAGGGAAAGGGATTTGTGCTGGGGTGAGGGGAAGGAAAGAAGACCAGTTTTGGAACAGGGGCATTTTGTGGAATCCTGCAGTGGAGGTCACAGGGTAGCCAAGAGAATACTACACTAAGTTTGAGAAAGGTTAAAGAGGTGTTGGGGGGTAGGAGCGCTGACAAGCCCCAGAAAGTTGCTGTCAGGGGCAGTCGAAGACAAACTTCCCCTATTGCCCAATGCTGCCAAAAGCTCATATGCCCCGTGCTTCCCCACTGGCACCGTAGGCAAATATTACCTTCTAGCAACTGTATAAAGGCATCCCTGGGGCTGAAAATCATGCAAGGATGAGTGGGGTACAGCCTTCAGATTGAAATCTGTCCCTTTTAACTCCTTGTTTTCTAATAGCCCGGAGTCGGAAAGGAAAAGGAAGGATGAAGTTCAACAATGGAAAATTCACTTTTTGACAATACTTGTGGAAACGGTTGGTTAACAGAAGAGAGGAAAAAAATTTTTTCCCCTAAAATCAAATGTATTAAGTGCATCTCGGAAGAGTTTGCATTGAAAATTAATATGAATAATTATTTAGGGGCTACAAATGTGACTCAGCACCTAGCACAAACCTTAACAAATGCTTATTGAATGAAAAAGGTGCCTGTAGAGTTCAGAGTAATTCGTTTGCTATTAAAAGCCAATATGGCAATTTTTGAATATAGTTACAATCAGCCTCCTTGCATCCTTGTTGGCCACCGATTGATTGATGCTTTCATTAATAAATTTAACAAATATTTATTAAGTGTATACTATATTTAGAGGATTATGATAAACCCTGGGAGACAGACAAAGCTTAAAGGGAAGTAGAGTCTAAAGATATACCTGATGACATTTCATAATAAGTTCATTGGGGGGTGCTAGATGAACCTCTGTAAACATCATCTTCTATCTGAATTATAGAGCTGAAAAAGGGGTTACTTTGTTGGCAAACCATATGGACTGAAGAGATGGCTACTCTTACTGAGTCAATTTAGGAACTTCTTTTAATTTTCTTGAGCCTCTTTCGATGTGTAATTCCAAATAAAGCTAGTGCCAATCATTAGGTCAAGTCCCTGCCAGATCTTGAATTAATGGAGAAAGTGCAATTTTACCTCTGACTTACCCATTTTTGGCTCACCCTCGGGCCTGCCCCACCTCCACATGACTGCTTGATCTCTGTGTTCGGGTACCCTTCCTCCCTCATTCCCCTCCCAGCTCCCCTTTTTATGTCTTGTTTTCCTCTATTAGAATGGAAATTCTTTGAGAGCAGGGATTGTCTTGTTTTCATATTTGACATTTAACATAATGCTTGCAAAATAAAAACATTAAAAAATGTTCCATTTATATATCTATGTGTCTATCTATCTATTATCTACAGGCATATGTCATTTTATTGCATTTTCCTTTATTGTGCTTCTCAGATATTTCATTTTTGATCCATTGAAGGTTTGTGGCAACTCTATGTCAAACAAGTTAAAGACATCATTTTTCCAACAGTATGTACTCACATTGTGTCTCTGGGTCACATTCTGGGAATTCTTGCAACATTTCAAATGTTTTTATTGTTACTGTATATTATGGTGATCTGTGGTCTGTGATCTTTGATGTTACTATTTTAATTATTTTGGGGGAACTTAATAAACAAATGTTCTGACTGCTCCAACAACTAGCTCTTCCAGTCTCTCTCTCTCTCTCTCTCTCTCTCTCTCTCTCTCTCTCTCTCTCTCTCTCTCTCTCTCTCTCAGGCCTTTCTATTCCCTGAGATGCAACAATATTAAAATTAGGCCAATTAATAACCCTGCAATGACTTCTAGGTGTTCAAGTGAAAGGAAGCATCAACGATGTGGTAAACTTCATTGTTGTCTTATTTTAAGAAATTCCCACAGTCATCCCAACCTTCAGCAACCATCACCTTGGTCAGTCAACATTCATCAATATCAATACAAGACCCTTCACCAGCAAAAACATTACGACTCACTTAAGGCTAAGGTGACGGTTAACATATTGTAACAATAAAGTATTTTTTTAATTAAAGTATGTACGTTGTTTTTTAGATATAATACAATTATATACTAATAGACTACAGTATAGTATAAATGTAACTTTTACAAGCAATAGGAAAGGAAAAAAATTAATGTGACTCATTTTATTGCGATATTTGCTTTATTGTGGTTGTCTGGAACCAACCTGCAATATCTCTGAGGTATGCCTGTGTCTACCTGTCTGTCTCTCTCTGTCTTTCTTTTCTACCTCTCTCTTTCTTTTTCTTTCTCCTTCCTTCCTTCCTTCCTTCCTTCCTTCCTTCCTTCCTTCCTTCCTTCCTTCCTTCCTTCCTTCCTTCCTTCCTTCCTTCCTTCCTTCCTTCCTTCCTTCCTTCTCATCCCCTGGAGCAAGCTAAGAACCAGTGTGCAGACACTAGTAAGGAGAAGTCAGTTTCTACTGGACTGTTTTACACGTGGTCTTAACTAGACCGGGAACAGTGAGAAGACTATCATGTAAACTTTGGCAGCACTTTCTGCTTTTCTACCTGCTAAATAAGTGTCCTAGTATCTTTGCCTGTTCTCCCTAGTGCTTGGCCAGAAGGTCACATCTCTGTAGTCTTCTTCTCCAGAGCCTCAAGCTCCAAGAGCCTTCGTTTTCTTCCTCTCCTTCTTATATATAGCACTCTCAATTTTCTTACTCCTTTTTTTTCCCTTGCTAGATTCTACCAAAAGCAGGTCAAATTTCTCCATGCTCAGCAAGCAGCCTTGGAATCTCTCCATTTCTGTCTCTATCTCTTTCCTGCCCTCCTTCTCTACTGCTGCCATCCTTTCCTCTCAGCTTCTTCCTTCCTTTCAAGTTCACTTTTGGAGCCCAAAGCTATTAGACTTTGCATGATCTTGTGATAATTAAATCTATCCATTGGGTTTTAGGAGAAGCTCTGATTTACAATTCATTTTCATACTCTTTGCAGAAATGTGTGTCTATACTTTGAATGGGGTATTGGCTATTATATTCTCAATTCATAGATGTTATTTTGATAGATTTACATGTTTGTTTTGAGTCAGAAAATTCTCTGAAAATCCATTTGTTTGTTTGTCCCTTGACTCATTAAATGAATACTTCTTGATTTTTCAGAAGTCATCTGTGTTTTTTTTTCTTGTTATTCATTCCACCCCAAACAACAGACCATTTTTTAGCTAAAAATCCTGGGAGTTGCTAGCTGAGGAGAGTCAAAATGAAGCCTGTAACCTGTGCCCCTGTATTGTTGGCAACACTATTTAGAAGACTTATATTCGAGAACAATGAAATTTGTGGAACAAAACTATTTCAGCATTTAGAAATAACTCGCCATGTTTTTTAACACCTTTGCCACAGACCATCCTGCACTTACATGACTTTAAACTATAAGAATATAAAGCTGACTGTAGCAGCTCACACTGATAAACCCTGCTAGTAGGGAGAGGCTGAGCCTGGTAGTTTACATGAGATCTGGGGTTCTACGCTGCAGTAGGACTATCGCTGTTCAGAGTATCCATACTAAGTCTGGCAGCAATCTGAAATCCCTGAGAGTGGGAGATGGGTGAGGTGGGCACTAAGCTGGCTAATGAGAGGCAAATCTGTCCCAATCAAAAAGAGAGTAGGTCAGTTTCCATTCTTATTAGCAGTGGGATGGGGTCTGTGAGTGGTTGCTGCACTCCCAGACTGGGGACCCAGTCTCAGATCTCAACCAAAATTGGGTTCACTGTACCTCTTGGTAAGGTAAGTGGTGGTCAGTGTGGTTAGCCACACTTTATATCCCTACACCTCTCATGTTCCACATAAAAACTCAGTTCTTCAGGGATTCAGAGTTACAGCTGAAACCAAAAGATCGTTTTTCCTATGTATCCAAAGTTCTAGCAGTAGACTTAAACCTATACTTTTCCAGTTGGACTAAACCAAGACAGAGTGGAGAATGTTGAGCTTGACTGCCTGGGCAGGTTCCTAGCACTCTGCTTCAAGGACATCCATCCATCTTTTGTCCCTAGTCTATGAGTGCTCAGTACCAGGAGGATTCAGAAATGAAACTCTTTGAAGGAGCATTGGAGATAAGCCAAATGGCCTCTTTCTCCCCCCCTGCCATTTCAGATAAAACTAAATCCCTCACGCTAGGATAGGTTCAGTTCTGTGAAATATCATTCAGAAGCACAGAGATCTAGCCTCAGAGTAGTTCCTAATCCCAAAAAGGAGCAGCTGTCTGGCTTGAACTATGGCCACAGTCTCTAGTTAAGACTGTCGGCCTACCGCAACATCCCAGTGATTCCATTACTGGAATATCTCTGGTACAGATCTGAATTCCCTTTCCTGGTGAAAGTGATAGGGATGTTTCTTTTGAAAAAGAAAAGTGAGTGAACAGTCAAAGATTTCTGTTTGTATGTGTTTCAACCAGATAGGTCCCAAAGGTATGAAAAGTATACATGTTGACTATTCTTCAGATTTTATTCTACGGTATATATTTCCTAGCTTCAGGATCTCTACCAAATAAGGCAATTCATCTGTTAGCTGGAATTGGAAAGAGGAAACATACATATACACCTATACACACACACACGTACCCACACACACAGCCACCCCAACTGTCTATTCTGGACATACATACCTGGTCCCATCATGGCAATATTACAGCATTTAAAGTCATTTGCCTCCTTACCCTGGAACAAATTTACACTTGTTTTGGGAAACAGCCAACTGGTTCCAGCAGTTTAGAGAAAGTGTGTCCCAGTCACTGTGTAACCCACATGTGTGTAATAACATTGCACATAGCACACCCATGGAAAAAAAAAATAACAGTCCTTTTGCTTGGAGAAAGGAAGGATAATGGTTACTTAGAAAGTGTCCCAGACAAGCTGTCAAATTGAATTCAGAGAACTGGAGTCTAACTCTGGGACAGCACTGGCTGGCTAAGCTCCCTTGGGACTGGGGTTTCCTGCCTGCTGCAGCTTAGAGACAACTATTCTTTGTTTCCAGGGTTTTTTCTTTTTCTTTTTTTTCTGTCTTTTTTTTTTTTGGTGAAAAAACATGCGGCTGCCTCCGAAGAGGGTCAGATAGAAAGCAGACAAAACATTAACTCTGGAATTTCAAAGGAAAACAATTTTTAAAAAAAACTGAGAGGGAGCTACTGTCTATTCTGGAATAGTAAATTCTGCCTTTGGATCACAGGGTAATAATATCAAGAGCACACGTGTATGTGAGCAAGTGCACGCGTGCACGTGCGCTTACACACACACATACAGACACACACACAGCAATCATTCCTGCTTTTGTTCCAAGGCAGCTAAAAATATATTCAAAGTATTTCTTCAGAAAGGAAAAAAACAGAATACGGAACTTCTTAATGGGAAGAATAAATACCTTCACGTTTCAAAAGCATGTTAGCTGGCCTAGATGGATCGCATGGGGCCAGATAGCTGCTATACAAGAGGCGTTATTTACTCCTTAAAATCATTAACTCACAGCATTACAGGCCTTTTCCTTTGGGCCCTACCCCTTCATACAGTATTCTATATCATGAGACATGCAGTGACTCATTTCCATACACAGACCTATACAGTTTCAACTTTTCCCCCACTTTACCCCCCCCAACACACAGTCCCGCAAAATATCCCTTTCAAGCATATGTTACATCATGAGTATATTAACTTCACACACAAAGTCTTGTTAGAGGTAGCTAGGTAGTTCAGTGGATAGTGAGCTGGACCTGGAGTCAGAAAGACCCGAGTTCAAATTCAGCCTCAGATGCTTAATGGGCCACGTGGCCCTGGGCACATTACTTCTAAATCTTTGTCTCTGTTTCCTCATCTGTAAAATGGGAATAATAGCACCTGTCTCTCAGAGTTGTGAGGATCAGATGAGATAACATTTGTAAAAGTGTTGCACAGTGCCTGAACGCAGTTGGTGCCATATAAATGTTTATTCCTTTCTCCCTTCCCCCACTTATGATTCTAATTAAATGTGATCAAACCTTTGCAAACCTTAAAGGGCTAGACAGTATTCTTATCTTTCATTAATATGCCCTCACACAGAGATGCAATTATCTAGTTTTAAATCCTATCTCACCTAAACCCCTAAGACCTGCCAGGACAACTAAAGTTCTTACAGTCTTCACAGTCTACAGTCTATTTATTCTCTCTAGCCTCCCATGTGTTCACCAACCCATCACCAATGCCAGACCTCCTCCATCCTAAAAAGCACATCAAGCCCCTACTCATAACTTTTCCTTATAACATACATCCTTTCCCTGGGGCTTATTCATTTGTTGCGACATAAGAACTTAGAAACTTACTTTCCTCTGTTCCTTAATTGCTTACCCAAAATTCATCAACCTTTCTCAACCTTGATTTCTCTTCCGTAAAGTGGAGGTAACAGCACCCACCCAACAGGGGCATTGGAAGGATCTAGACATGCCAAGTACCTTGTTCACAGTACTGTCTGTCCCAAAAGCCTTAGAGCAGTCTGATGTCAACTTACATCAACTTCAGCTATTACTACTTCACCACTCATTTTTTATTCTATATCTTCCATTTACCCCCATCTGGGGACCTATGATTTCTACTTTGGCTCAGTCTACTAGAAATTCTCTAAATCCATTCTCATCATTTGCTAAATTAACCCCAGTGAGAAAAGTCAGGTCCTGGATTATGGAGGGAATGGAACACAGGACCATTAGCATAAGCTTAGGCTTCAAACCTGGTAGCATGGACATTCAAGAACTAGGCCCATATTTCACTTCTGGCACTTAATGTGGGACCATGGGTGAGTCATTCTCCCTAAGCCTCCATTTCTTTTTCTGTAAAACAGGGATAATAATGCCTACAGTACATACTTCACAGGGTTACTGAGGGAAGGGGGAAGGAACAAACATTTATTAACTATCTACTATGTGCTAGGCACTGTGCTTGACAAGGGTTATCTCACTGGGTCCCCACAATAACCCTAACAAGAAGGTGACATTATTTCCCCATTTTACAGTTGAAGGACTGAGGCAGAAGTTAAATGATTTGCCCATGGTCACTGAGCTAGGAAACAGCTCGAGGTAGGATCTGAACTCACATCTTCGTGACTCCAGGTCCGATGCTCTGCTCACTTTAAAATCCAAACTGCCTGTTTTATGAGTAAATATTGGTTATTCCGAGTATCCAAAGTGATAATGCATATTAAAGCATTGAGCAAAAGTTTAGAGTTCTGTATCAGTTCACTTGATGAAGCTAGGTGGTGCAGAGGACACAGTGCCAGGCCTACAGTCAGGAAAACTGGAGTTCAAATCTAGCCTCAGACACTTAGTAGCTGTGTGACCCTGGGAAAGTCATTTCATTCTATTTGCCTCAGTTTCCTCATCTGTAAAATGAGCTGGAGAAGTAAATGGTAAATCACTAGTATCTTTGCTGAGAAAACTCCAAATGGGGTCACAACTAAAAAACAACTGAACAAAAACATCAATTAGTTCACTTACATTAAATATTATAATTACCAAGTTATATATTATCCTATATTATTAGATATTACATACAATTAATGATTATCAAATTACATTATGATATTATTAAATCACACATTATTCTATATTATTAAATACTTGCTTAATTATATTGAGATATCACCTCTACCATTCATTTTGGCATTGGATTCTATACTCTTGTATTATTCTCTGTTTCAGAGGTATGTCTCTCAAAAAAACAAAACAAAAAACCAAGCCCCAACAAACTCATTCAGGGCAAAAGTTTATATAATTTTGGAGGAGATTGATATAATTTTGAGCACAGTGCTAATTACCTCCTAGGTGTGTGTTCAGTGAAGATTCAGGATTATGAGACCTTTGATCTAGTTGTAGAAAGGAACTCAATGGACCATCTAGTTCAGACCTCTCATCTTATAAATTAAGTAACTGAGGACTAAAGGATATTAAATAGCCCAAGGCCACAACTTATTGACTGTAACTCATTTCACCTTTCAGCTGCTTGAAGGTTTAAAAACTTACTTTCCTCATTTCACAGAAAAGATAAAAAACTTGCTATTTTTAACGTATCAGATCAATGGTGTTTAGTAGCTGTGGGTGATGGTGATGATGATGATGATGATAATGAGGGTGACAGGAAATAGTGGGACACTGAATCTTTGAACCAAGAGGGCACCTATCCTTGAGAAATCTTGAACAGAATCATTCTACCATGGGCATCTCCGTCAGAACTGCTGTTGCCCTGTGCATAGCTTTTTATTTCCTGTCTCCACATCTTTATGCACATTGTACCTCCTGTCTAGAATTAAATCCATCCTCATCTCCACCAAAAAGAATCCCTAGCTTCTTGCAAAGCACAGTATAAGTACTACCTTTTATAGCAGGTCTTTCTCAATCTCTCTCCCCATCCCTGCCTCCCCAAATCCCCGCTATTAGCATGTTCTCTCCCTCTCCTTCCCTCTCCACCCCCCCCCTTGGTACATTATTTGTATTTTACTTACACATGAACTTATTGTATTCTCCCCAGTACAAGGCAAATTCCTTGAAGGCAAAATCTGTTCCATATTTGTCTCTATATCCCTAGACCTTTGCATGGTGGCTGGCACAGTAGGTGCTTAATAAATGTTAGTTGAATTAGATCTTATGATAATGAGGGCAGTAAAGGAAGTAGTTTTTTCTTTACATATTTACAAATACATGCAGACATTTTAGTCAATCAAATATGGGAAACTGCTATAGCTCCCTCTTTCTAAAGACATGTCTGAAGGTTTACAGAGGAGTGCTTCCAGCAATCAGCCCAGGAAAGGTTTTCCATGACATATAAGGAGGCTAAGTGCTGAATGGGCAGAAGGGAACTTTATGAGTTTCAGGAGTTAATAAACCAGAGTTTAGTGTCTTGGGTCTTTTGGACACTTTTAGCCACATTTAAACAGATTCTGAATGAAGCACTAAGGGCAAAGAGATTTAGACTGGAAAGAAACAGCTCTGTTTAAAGCCTAGCATCTGGTGAGTGCCCAGTGGCTGTCTGAGCACAGCAGACATGATGAAGACAGGAGCGAGCCGGACAGAGGAGGAAAATTTATCAGGAGACTTCAAGTTCTCCCTTCTGGCCCTCAATCCAACATTTTCTTCGATATATTAATTAGTCCCACAGTGCCATTTTGGACCAGGAAGATTCAAGATTAATTGCCTTTGCGATAGAAGTTAGTCGTCTCTGAGTTATTTACGAGTTTGTTTAGGTCCCACTTCCTCTTTTCTAGTTTGCCTAAGCAATGTAGCCAGGCTCAAATCATGGCTCTGTGACACCATGAAGGAATCCAAGGAAGACTATGGCAGACTATATGGGCTGCCACTGACAAATCTGATAGCAATTATTATAATGAAAACTTAAAGCCATTTAGATAATTTTTAAGCTTTATAAAAATTTTTACCAACATTATGTTACATTATCCTCATAACAACCTTGTGAAACAGGCGGTATTATTTTTATTCCAGTTTTACAGATAAGGAAACTGAGTCCCAGGGAAAGTACTTTGTCTAGGGTCACATAGCTGGTAAGATTTTGAGGTGAGACTCATTCAGAGGTTCTCCTGCCTCCAAGTCCAGTGTTCTATGCCCTCTGCTGCACTAATACACCCATATCAGCCAAAAAGGCTTGCTGTTGAGAATTCCATGAACCCTTTTTATCATGATGCAGTCTATGTTAGACTATGTAGAGAAACAAATCATGCCAGGAAAGGACAGTTGCAGCATTAAATGGAGAAAGTGGGTGGAAATGGGGAACACAAGACAACTATGGTGGGAGAAAACGTTTTCAACACTCAAACTCTATGTCTAGGTGTTTTCAGAAAAAGCCAGTCAGCAGGCATAAGTATGAAGTTATCATGGAAGCCATTTAGTCTCTGGCATCTGGTTATAATTTTACTTTAGTAAAAATACCTCCCCACCCCAATTCATCTTGTGTCTTAGCCCAGACTACTTGCTATAACAGAGATCATAACCAACCTAGTGGGATCTAATCCGTACCTATAGAATATTTAGCTTAAGTATGTTCAGACCTCTTTGTAAACTCATTCTCATTAAACCAGTTTTGCTTTCTAGGCACTTTAATCCTCAAGACAGTAGTCAGCATGTGCAGAGACTACTGAAGGGAAGACTGGTCCATTTTAAATAATAAAGGCATTCCAGTTTGATCCACACATTGAAAAATCATTAATAAACACCATCTCTCAACTCCTTTCCTTTATTCTTGATGCCAACACCTGCCCTTTGAGAGTAAAAGAAATGTAGGGCAGACGGTGGGCACACACATGGAAAGTAAGACAGAAAAGCTCTTCATGAGCTCAGGCGAGCTCCTTGTGTTTGTTTGTGGGCATGTGTGTATGCATGCGTTCATGTCTTATTCAAGCACGCCAGAGCCAAGGTTACATTCAGGTTTTCTTCCATTTTTTAAGGTAGCTATTAGAGCAGAGAGAGGAACTGGGTTAGCTTTGTCTTGCTAATGTACTTTGTTTCCCCTCCTGATGGCTTGTTCAAGCAGACTGAGACCACCTCGAGAGGAGGAGGGGATGGGGGAGCAAAGGGCTCAAGTGGACGGTTTTACTGAGGACAAAAGATGCACCTGCAAAGCACAGAATTAATCATCTCTCCAGAGGGCAGAGCCGATGTTGAGAGATAAATGCCCTGGTACAACCTGAATAAGTACAGAATGGGCTCATTTGCTTGGATACGGGATAGTCCTGCAGGCCATTCATCTCATGAGAGGGGGCTGCTACCCAGCAAAACGTGAGTTGTTAGTATAAATCCCAACAGCATGTATATTACACTTGAGGTGGGGAAGAAAATATGACCCAGTAGATGAAGGAGCAGATTGGGAGCCAGGATTCCTGGAGGTATATTATAGGATGCAGTCATTGACATATTTTATCCCAGATGAGGTGATGTTTCAACTCCAGAGTATAGTTAGAAAACCAATAACAAAAAAAAAATGCTCTAAATCACCACTGATCAGAGATGTGCAAATTAAAACAACTCTGAGGTACCACCTTACACCTATTAGAGTGGCACATATGACCAAATGAAAGGGAAATGTTGGATGTGGGAAAACTAGAACAGTAATGCCACTGTGGGCAAAGGGCTATAAAACTGTGCATATCCTTTGTTGCCACAATACTGCTACTAAGTCTATATCCCAAATACATATATATATATATATATATATATATATATATATATAGAGAGAGAGAGAGAGAGAGAGAGAGAGAGAGAGAGAGAGAGAGAGAGAGAGAGACTCCTTTTTGTACAAAAATATTTATAGCAGCTTTTTTTTTGCGGTGGCTAAGAATGAGAAATCAAAGGGATGCCCATCAATTGGGAATTGGCTAAATAAGCCATGGTGTATAATTGTGATAGAGTATTATTGTGCTATAAGAAATGACAAGCAGGATGGTTTCAGAAAAACCTAGAAAGACTTACGTGCACTGATGCAAAGTGAAGTGAGCAGAACCAGGAGAACACTGTACACAGTAACAGCAATATTGTTGAATAAAGAATTGTGAATGACTTAACTATTCTCAGTAATACAATAATCCAAGACAGTCCCCAAGGAGCAATGATGAAGCATGCTATGCTCCTCCAAAGAAAGAGCTGATATTGATTGAATACAGACTGAAATATGCTATTTTTCACTTTCTTTCCTTTTCTTTTATTCGAGTCTTCTGGTCTTTTGCAGAAAAACAAACAAACAAAAAAACAAAAACAAATGAAAAGAACAATGGCAGAAATGCACCCTATTGGCTCTTCTAAGGAAACAATTCAGTTTCAGTCTTGCTGCTGAGAGAGGTACTTGTAAACCTGTGACATAGTGTTTGAAGGGCATTCAGGTCAGACAGCCAAATATGATTTAATGTAGCCTACACTTTTAATACAGGAAAAATTAAGTGTTAGATCTGGAGAAAAAACTGGCACCTCTGAAAGAAGTAATGGGTAAATTTTTTATATTGTATGGGCTCCACATACTTATGCTAGTCCCCTAATTGGCTGCCCCTTAAAATGAAAATTATTTAAAAGGAAAAAAAAGTATAGGTATAGCTTGAAAATGACATTAATTACAAACTTCATTCAAATTTTTTTAAAGTGAAGACAAGTCTTGCCAAAATCAGAGCAACTTAATAAAACATTTTATATTGCTTTCTCAAAAATATTCATTGAAAATCATTGAAAAGCAGGGATTATAAATCTAAACAATAGGTTTCATGTTTTGGGGGAAGTAATTTGACATTTCTGGGCCCCAGTTTCATCATCTCTAAAACGAGATGGTTGGAAATAGAATCTTAGTATTTCAAGGAGAGACGGGAGAGATCCTAGCCCAAGCCTCTAATTTTACAAGTGAGAAAATTGAAGTAGATGCTAAATAACTTGTGCAATGTTACACAGTGGCAAAAATGGAACCAGAAGAACCCAGGTCATTTTGTTTTATAGAATCTCAGAATTTGGAGGTACCTTAGTGGCCATAAATACTTGAACTATGCCTGTTCCAACTACAACATATCTGAAGGGTGACCATCTAGCCTTAACTTACCAACTTCCAAGGCAGCCCATTATAGTTGAGATAGCTCTAACTGCTTTTTTCTCCATTTTAATTTATTTTATTTTTAATTTATAGAATTAAACAAGCATTTCCATAACAAAGCATAATAAGAAAGATGATTGCACATGAAACTGCAAATCTGTTATGTACGACTTACTGTTCCTTTGAAATACATAAAAAATTATCATGCAAATTTCTTCCCTCCCTCTATATCAATCCTAAATATATTTATTTGTAGTTTCCAAACATTGCTCCTAGTCCTGCCCTCTGGGTCACAAGGGTGCAAGTCTAGTCCCTCTTCCACACAACAGCATTTCAAATACTTGACAATGGCTAGCTCATTCTCCCTGTGTCTTCTCTAGGCTAGAGGGTCTTCACATAGCATGGATTCAAAGCTCTCCATTATTCTAACTGTCCTCCTCTGAATACTCTCCAATCCATCAACATCCTTCCATAAATGAATGCAGTAATCCAAAGGGGATCTGACCACAACAGACTACAAATGGCAGAAATTCCATTGCCCTCAGGGCAAGACTAAAGTAGCTTTTTTTTTTTTTTGTCTGCCAAAAATCACACTATTGACTAAAATTTTGCTTACA
This sequence comes from Bettongia penicillata ogilbyi, assembly GCA_023548195.1. Taxonomy (NCBI): domain Eukaryota; kingdom Metazoa; phylum Chordata; class Mammalia; order Diprotodontia; family Potoroidae; genus Bettongia; species Bettongia penicillata. The sequence continues at coordinate 2,050,668 of JAJHZJ010000560.1, read as the reverse complement.
ATTCACTAAAATCCCAGGTCTTTTTCTGGCCTTCTAGTATGGGAATCCTTGACACCTTTCCAATCTTGCACTTATAATGCTGATTTAAAAAAACCAAACAAATGAACTCATTTGTTCCTATTAAGTTTCATCTTGCAGTTAGATGGCCTAGTGGATAGCGCCCTGGAATGGGAGTCAGGGAGATCTGAGTTAAAATCCTAAGATAATTCTTAGCTGTACGATTCTGGGCAAATCACTCAATTTCTCTCAGACTCAGTATAATCATAGCTGCTATCTCAAAAGGTTGTTGAGAGGCTTAAATGAGATGAAAAATGTAAAGTGCTTTGCAAATTTAAAAATACAATATAAATGTTTCTTCTCCTCCTCATTCTCTTGCTTCTACTTTTCTTGTCTTTTTAGATTTGATCCAACAATTCTAGAATCCATTATTGGATTCTGACTGTCAACCAGTTTGTTAGCTATCCCTCCCAGCTCTATGTTTTCTGAAAATATGAAACACTATCTGTGCCTTTATCTATTTCACTGATAAAGATATTAAGCATCATTGGACCAAGCACTGAACCCAAAGTCGTAACAATAGAGACCTCCTTCCAAGCTGACATGGTACTATTAATAATTAATTTTTGAGTCTGGCCATTGACCAGTTCTCAGTGTATTTAATTATACCATTAACTAGCCCATCTCTCTCTCTCTCTCTCTCTCTCTCCCCCCCCCATAAGAACAGCATGAGATACTTTATTAAACACTTGTAATAATCGAGGTAAGCTGTGAAGATAACATTCTTCTAATCTATTAATTTGATAACATGTGAAAAAGGAAATGAGGTTAGCCTTCATAACTTGTTCTTGATGAAGTCAGCTTTTTGTGATCCCTTTGCTACATGTTTACTCATCTTCTGCTTCCTTTCTGCCAATAACTTTCATGATCCTCTCTTCCAAGCAGCAGTTCTATCTCTATGGTCTTCCTTCCCCCACCATTAGCTAAAAATGAAGTTACTACTTTTTATTAGCCTTAGCTTTTCTCATTAGCCTGAGCTCATTCTGAGGTTAGCCATTTCTGAGCCCAGACCAGATTCTTAAGTCAGGGATTCTTAAGTGTTTTGTGTCATGAACCCTTTGACAGTCTGATGACACCTATAGACCCCTTTTCAGAATGGTGTTTTTAAGTACATAAAATGAAATACATAGAATCACAAAAGAAAATTGAGTTTAGTAAGATAAAAGATTTACTTTTTCTCATTCAAGTGCATAGACACCCTAAAATCTATTCATGGACCCCTAAGTCCACTAAAGCCAGATCTGCCCTGTATGATGTGGAATCCTAAGTCTCTTCTAGTACCATACTTCCATTATTTAGAGATAGTGGTTCACTGTGGAAAGTAGCATGAGCAATAGTGATGGGAGTGGTTCAGCTATCACAAATTTAGAGAGAGTTGGAGGGTAGGGTCAGCATCATATTACAGTCTGAAAAGTTATCCTCACACCAGCTGTACCAAATGAGAAAATTCAACATTTAATTTATAATTCTGTCATTTATTCTAGTAATCAAAGATTTAACAGCCTCACCCTGGACCATATCTTTTTTTTCACTTTTTCAGACTATGTCATTCATGCTGATATGGACCCCGCATCCACCCTATCTCATTTCACATTTACCAAACTACATTCAGGCATTGGGCTCTGACTCATTTTATTAAGTTTGGGGCCTTGAAAGTCATGGGAACTTTCTGGTCATAGTTTTTCTTTGTCCCTAAAGAGAAGAGACAGAAAAGCTTCAATCTGAATCACACAACTCACTTTACCTATTCCTGGTCAGGGGTATATACTATCCTAAATATAACAATAAAACATATGCTGCATTCTTTTTTTGTTATTTGTTCAAGAGAGACAGCTTGGGAAGGAGAGGGAGAGGAAAAGATCAGAGATAAAGACAGATAGAAAGGCAGCCTTAATATTTTCCATATTCCCGAGGGGCTAAAATCACTCTATGTGCTTTTTTGATTGAGAGGAGGAAGAACTTTTAAAAATTAGGTTAATATAACTTGAACTTGTTATGAAAATGTTTTAATTCCTATAAAGAAAATAAATCATTTTGTATTGAGTGATATACCCATGTTATAACTTTTTGAGCACATTGCCACTAAAGTCACTCAAAGCTTCACAGATGTTGGCATAAATATGGAATTGCTCTACGGATGAAGAAAATACAATCAGTGCCTAGATCACAAACTCAAAACTCCACACTCTTTCTGATACTTCACCAAATTCTCTGTTGCATGCAAAATAGGAAAAGAAAAGCTAACTTACCTTCCTTGGCAGTCAGTCTTGAGGACTGGTCCGTATGGGAGGGAGTATTATATGCTAGCAGTGAGCTACCTGTAAAGACAGAGAAACAAAATTATAAATGATAGACTATCCAGAGGCAAAAAGTACAGAAATATGATTGACTGAGGCAAAATTAATTATTTTTTAATCATTAATTTGGAATTGTACCCATCCTACCTTTTGAGAGTCATAGTTAGAGCAGTTACTCAGGCTTGGTGTTAGAATGCTCATGGATATTATTTGGTTCTCATGTTAATGCAGGGCAGGGATAAATAATTCTGAGGACCTTAGAGAGAGTCTAAATTCACAAAATAACATCCCCTTTTAATAATGTGGCCATTCTAGTGGCATGTGTCTAGGTGAGGAGCAGACTAGAATGGAGGATGAGGGGTAAACTAATATAAAGTGACTTTCTCGTCACCTTGTGGACTTCTTCAAGAGAGAATACCAAATTGTAGTAAGCAGTAATTTTCCTCTCCTACCTCACTGGTGTACTGATGCCTGTTAGTGGCACAGCCATAATGCTTGCTTAAAATTTATATCTTCTCCTCTTTTTCTCTAACATGATCACAGATTCTTGAAGTTTTCAAGCATAGCATACATTTTTGTCCTATAAAGTGAACCCCAAATCCTTTTATTTTGATCAATTCAGAGAATTTTGGGACATCCCTGGAAAATGTTGAAATGTTGCAAGACCAGGGCTGGGAATCACTGCTCAACGAAGGATCTAGTGTTTTTCTTAAGACCAAGAAGGCATTTCTGAGCAGTCTTTTCTTGACTTATGATGGATGGAAGATACACATTTAGCAATCAGGATTTTAGCACATGAAATGGGATCTTAGCTAAACTGTCTCAGGTTGTGAACAGGTAAGGAAATAACAATTCTACATCTGCTGGTCACAGGCTGATGGTTGTGTACTTCAGAGAAAAGGATCAATAATTAATGCAGTTTTAGAATATAAGAGAAGGGGATTTAAAGAGATTTAGCTGACTCCTTAGTATATAGCCCCGGTTCTCAAACGAATGCTACTTAATAATAGCTAGCATTTATACGTAACACTTCAAAATTTGCAAAGCATTTAAAAAAAATATTATCTAATCCCTCTCAAAAAAAAAAAAACCCTGGAAAGTAGGTACTATTATTATCCCCATTTTCCAAATGAGGAAACTGAGGCAATCAAAGGTTAAAAGTGACTTGCTCATGGCCAAAAAGCTAGTAAGTATCTGAGGCTAGACTTGAATTTCAATGTTTCTGACTCCATGTTCAACACTCTACTCAGTGAATGAGGAATGGAAAAGTGAAGAGAAGATTCTTATAAGTCAAAGGTATTTTCTTAGTTTAAGAAAGGGATAGTCTACAAGGTGTACACAGTTGTTTCCTTTCTCAAAAAAATAAATGAATACAATTACAAGTCTATCACAATATGGTATTCTTACACGGATACAAAGTCAAAATGATGTCCCCTGAATAGTAATAAAGACCTATGTTAACAGAAGATCATCCAAAGGGCACCGGAGAGGCATGGTGGTGGTGAACAGACTGTAGCCATGTACAATATAGAAACCACGCAGACAAGGCAGTGAAGAGATGTCCTCAGAGAAAGGCATGAATCGAAAGACCACCATAAACATGTGGGACAACTCATGCCATCTATGCGATGTCTGGAGAATGAAAAGAAGGCCTCTATAGCATAGGGTGAACCCTCTGGGGTCGAATTATAAGATAGGGACAAGGGCCTCAAAAGATGGGCAGGAAGAGACTACCAGCATGGAGGAGATTACACAATTATTGCAGTTGTGGGAGTGCATAATGATAAGAGCAGCCAATAAAAGCCCCATGGGTTAGTTAGCCTATCTTTGTACGTCAGACCTCCTTCCTCTCTGGGCTGGCATCAGTGTTATTGAAGGACACTGACTACCTGGAAAAAGGGTTCAGAAATGGCCCTGGAGGTCCCTTACACAAGCGAAAAGAAAGAACCATCAAGACTTGAACCAAGGATTCCTGCCTCCTTTTTGTCTAAACCTTTTCCTCCCTGCTTCTTTCTCCCTAGAACTTTCAAAACTTCACTGCTGAAGCACAGAAAGAATAATGATGGTCTCTGAGGAAAAAACTGCCGTATCATTAGTGTAGGTTTAGCAGAGAGCACAAAGCTTAGATAAACCATATTTATTAAATTTTCCCCTTAGTGAAAAATTCTTCTTCGGGCATATGTGAATTCCACAGGAAACTCTCAGAAAGCACTGAGAGAAAGAGTTTTTTGACCTTCCTAAAGCTTGCATGAAATACATATTTCATGGTTACCTAGGAAAAGGATTTTGCCCTAAAGACTATTTTTGGTTCAAGTTTCACTCTTAGAAAGATTGCCTTTCCTGTAAGGGCTAAGCAGGGGAGTAAAGAGTGTTTTAACCTCCTTCCTGAAAAACTAGTGTTGTCTCCTCCTAATCCTTGTCTAACAAGTTCTTGGGGGCCAGGGAGGCACAATACTCTCTTTTCTTAGATGTACTTGCTAAGAAGCGGTAGGATTCCCACCGGAGCCCACTCTGACGTTATTTGCCAAATCTGTGCCTATGTATGCATTCCATATTACTAGAGGCTCATTATGTTGGGAAATTTCACATGGAATTTGGCTCAGCATTGATGTATCATTGAATGCCTAGGCTACCAAAGTCGTTACCATAACAGAACCCAAGAGCTCATTTAGATCAATCCAGACCTGAATCACAAGTCCACTACAGTATCTCTGAGAAGTAGTCATCCAGACTTTCTTTGAACACTGCCAGTGATGGAAAATTCACTGTCCCTTGAGGAAGTCAATTCTAGCTTTGAACAGCTTTAGCTCCTTCCTTCTAGTAACTCAAAAAGTGACTCCCTGTAACTTGGTCCTACTTCTTCTCCCTGAGGTCAGGCAGGGTAGGTCTGATGATATTTCCATATACATTCCTTTGCTGCCTATGTGATGTCCTTGGTGTGAGTACTCCTTCCTCTGATGTATACTGTAGCCCCTTCATGCCCCTTCTCCTCCTCTATAATTCTTGCCTGCCTGAGGTGCAGTGGAGACAATATCAGGCTTGGAGTCAGGAAGACCAGAGTTCAAATTCTATTCCAGATACTTACTAGCATTGAGACCCTGGGTAAGTCACTTAACTTCTGTTTGCTTGTTTTCCTCAACTGCAGAATGGGGATAATAATAGCTCCTACCTCCCCAGCTTGCTGATCAAATGAGATAATATTTATAAAGTGTGTGGATTAGTGCCTGGCACATACTAGGTGCTTTATAACTGTATATTCTTTTCTTCCCCCTTCCCTTGACAACTTCTGTGACAGAAGACTGTTACCGTGTCCACCCTGTCGTCTTTTCCTCAACTGATCCTTGTGTGGCATGATTTTGAGTTTATTCACCATCATGGTGGTATTTATCTGGAGATACTCCAATTTTTCAATGTTCTATTTAAAATGGAGCTCCCAGAACTGATCATAACACTCCAGGACAGAGAACAACAAGGAGATTATATTTTCCATCATTCTGAACATTGTACTTATATCGAAGTCACCCAAGTTTATCTCAAGTCACATAGACCTTAGCACTATGGAAACAAAGAGCCCTGCCCCCAACATGGTCTCTGCTTTCAAGGATATTATAGTTTTACATTGCAATTATTTGTGAATATGTTGTGTTACCCTACTAGATTATGATCTCATTAAGTATGCAAGTCTTAATTAATTCCAGTTCTCAACTAAAGCCCTATTCTGATGGCTCATCATGGTGTGAAGATGATCCGGAGTTCTAACAGGCTATGCCAGTGGGAAACAAGCTTTTTTAGTAGACCCTAACAAGTTGGAAAAGCTTTGAGTATGAGATGCTTTCCCCAGTTTTGAGTACCATGCTTTACACACAGTAGACACTTAATACATGTTTACCATGGCTTAAGATAACACTGAAATGGATTTTTCCATGTCTTCCATGTGAAAGGAAGGAAGATAAGTCAATTTCTCTGATGGCCGAACTACAGACAAAGTCAACCTAACATCAGTCATTGATTCCATGGAAAGAGAATTTTGGCTTGTCATATTATGGAGGCATTCAGTTCCATAGGAGAGCAAAGAGAAGGGAAAGTCTCCTTCTTGGGGAGTCCACAAGAAAAGTCAGAGACTCCGGAAGGATTGGGGAACAGGAGGAGGGTTAAGGGATACAACAATCTGCCCCATTCTCTTTCCTCCTCTCAAATGTTAAAGTAATGGCCTTTCATAATGTTTCAGAAACATTTTTGTAAAACAACACTGATTGAACCAACACTATTCGGGGTATGCCTGGTGAGTTACAAAGACTATCCCCAGAGGCAATCGCCATTTAAATATATCCACAAGTTTCACTGAGGCCAAATTTTGTAGCTAGTTAGAATAGACCTTGCAATAGCATGAGTCTCTGACATCTTTATTGAGTCTGGCTGAGACTGGGGACTGTGTTTGGAGACTGGGAAAGGGGAGCAACTGCTATGGCTAATCTTTGAAGTGGTGATTGAATGAATAAACCTTTATTAAACACCTCCTATCTGTCAGGCATCTGGAGGCAGCTTTGCCCAGGGAGCAGAGAGAGCTAGCCTTGGAGTCAGAAAGGCCTGGGTTCAGTCCTGCCTTTGACACATATTGCTTGTGTGACCCTGGGCAAATAATTTAATCATTTCAGCTCCCCCAAGCCAGCCTCTAGCACTACAAATTGCAAAGAAGGGACTCACCTACATTGGTAGAGGCAACTTCTCTTTTTCAGTAATTCCTAATTAAGAATTACTTATTGTTAATTCCCAGTAACAATCAAACAGATCCCAACAAAAAAAAGAAGAAATTCACAAGCAAAATGAAACAGGTTTCCTTCCAGGTACTTACATTCTATTTTACCTGAATTGTCCCTTAGACCTCCATTGCACAGAGCAGCAAAAGAAATACTTGGTTCCCCCAAATTTTTCTCCTGGCATATCAACACAGCTCTACATCCCTTACTTAAAATAGATTGGTACCTCCAATCTACTTATCAGGTTTGGTTTCTGCCACCCCTCTTTCACTTTTAGATGGCTCCAACAGGAATCCCCAACAGAGATTTCAGGAATAAGGAGTATGCACTTCAACCAGTTTCACAAACCCTCTGAGTATGAGACAAATCCGGGCCCCTCCTCCCCTCACCCCTCATCGTGAACTCTTTTAAGAGTCCAAACCTTGGTGTAATGTTGCTGGAAAGGATAAAGCATCACCAACTTAATTGCCCAGAGCCATCACCTTTGCCCGGCAGTCTGAGCTTGCAGGTGGGAATGCCACAGAATGGAAAACGTGTTTTCCATTAAAGTTTAAATTAAAAATGGAAATGGAGGGAGATATCTTTTCTAATGCCTTCTTGCTACACAAGGCATTTATTTCTCTTATGTTGCCCCCATTTGGAAATATAGTGACTTAGTGTTTGTGAAAAACGTCAGGCTCAGACACTCACATGCCCCTGTCCAAATCCTTGTATAATCAGAGTAAATGGATTCTTTTCTCTTCTTCCTTCCTCCCCTTGTTGTTCCAGCCCAACCAGATGCTTCCCTTCTCCCAAACGTCACAAAACTCCCCCCAGCGGCCTAAAGAGTGAACTTCTAGTACATGACAGTTGATTTGCTTTTGAAGTACATCCCGACTTTGGCATACTTACATCTAAACCTCATTTCCCTGAAGCTTGCCTCCTATCAATGTGGCCTTGGCCAAATGGGGTCAGTGTGAGAGAGTACATCAACCAATTATCTCCAGACTTTGCAAAGCAGTGGAAAAGACAGAGAGGGCTAGCTGTGTTGACAGGTTTGGTTTAATCTTTTTCATTCTAGGAGGCCAAATGAAAAGCTTTTGAAAAGAAGTTATCCCTTGGTGTGAATACAAAAGCAGAATATACTGTGGGAAAAGCAGCTTGTCCTTGAGAACTGGATAGAAGTATAAGGACATTTTAAAGATAGTGAGAACACAAGAAGAGATCTTTCAAAGCTTATTTCCCTAATTCAGTTTTTTATCATAACAGTCCCTAAACTATTAAAATGAGGTAGTGTGCAAACAGGTACCATAAAGGGAATTGAAACACATGAATTCGAAGTACTGTTCTGCTACCACCACCACCCCTTTGTCTGACAATGAACAAATTAATTGACCTTTCTAAGGACTCAGTTTCTTCAGCTGTACAATGGGAATAGTAATATGATTTCTACATCTTGTCCACAAGGGGGCACCACATACACACCCAGCAACTGACAATTACTTGTCTGGGAGTCATTGTTTACCTTTAAAAACTGAGGTGGACTGAGACCAATCTGTAATTGTTCTGGGATATCTGAGTTTCTCAAGTAGAGCTTAAATTGGTCACAAATGACGAAAGATCGATTTCACTTTGAGAGATCATGAGGCTATGTATGTATTCTACCTATGTATGTTTGGACGGATAGGTGGATAGACAGATGTGTTTGTATCTGTCAACTTCTTTTGGACTGAGTTGAATATCAGGAAAAATCAGAGGGATCTTCCAAGGCAGACTGAGTAATTCAAAGAAGGCAGACATTAGGCAGTGATTTTAGCTGCTCCAGTCACATGTTACTCCATCCTTACTGTAGGGTGGTGGAGTGGAAAAGTACTGGATTCAGAGTCAAAGGAACTGAGTTAATACCTATGGTGATCTTGGGCAAGTCCTTTCACCTCTCTGGGCCTTGGTTTTCCCATCTATAAAATGGACTACATGATCTGTCCAAAGTCCCTTCTACTTCTAAATTTATGTTTCTATGATTCTGTAACCCTGGAAAACTGAATAATACTGGATGGATGGATATGGTCTCTCAGAACAGCCTGATCTTAATGTAAGGAGAAAATTCTTACCCTAACTGATTACTGTTTTATACTGAAGTCCAGAAGATAGATTCTTCTAAGCAGCATCCCAACTAGAAGATCTTGTGCAAAAGCAAAGTTCTCTATTCAAGTTTTATTTCCTCACTCATTCTCACTATTGATTCTCCTTGGACCCCCTCAGAAACCCCTCCACTGATATAGGGGAATATTTCAGGTATTTTTCTCCCATATCGTACCAAAGTGGAAGCATGTGACTCCTTTGGATTCCCTTTAATTTACCCCCAAATGACAAAGCACAAGAAATAACCTCCCTCAAAAATACCCTACTTCTCCCAAGTATTGACCTCCCTCCATTAACACAAACATCCGCTGGAAATAAGTTCAGAAAAACAATAAAGTATTTAAAGGTGTTTTGACAATGGGGAATTCCCAACAACTGGGACAGAAGAGAAGAGCACAGCTGCCCGGAAAGAATTTTCTCCTATTCTTTTACCTCTCCTCCATGAAGGTTGACATTTAGGCATCTTAACTTGCTAGCCAGCAAAACCCAAAACTGAAGGAATCATGAGGTTAGAAGTCGAGGAGTGAGAGTATTCCTAGTGCTGGGAATCAGAACAAGCTTATCAGAAAAATAAATTTAAAAATTAGTGAATCTTACTTGTTTTCTTTAAGGGAGGCTCAATGTATGATGGTCTCTCAAAGGGTTTGTACATCTAAGTCATTATCCTCTCCTCTTGGGGTCTTTTCAACAAGGGCTGATTCTTCCCTTAGTAATCATGCTTTGAACCCATAAATCACTGGGTGAGACCCTTTGATTTTATTTTGGAGTGGATTGACACAAGAAGATAACTCAAGGAGCCAAATGGGAACAAATGAACTTTTCAAATGGAGTCAGCATATGTTTAGTAAGCAATACATTTTCACTTTAAAGGGGTATTTCTCACCATGGTACTCAAGTATTATATACTGAGTCATCATAGAGTACCTTTAACAGCAATACATGTTTATTTTCCTCCTAGAGCTGAGGTTTAGCTGAAAGATGTACTTGATACTACATAAGATACCCCTGGAAAATCAGATGAAAGACATAGTTGGTAAGGATGACTGTTTTCTTTCTTAAATTAGGTTACCTTGAGAGAAATAGTATCTAGAGTCAGGAAGATGAGCATTTGGAAGCTATCTTCCTCCCTCTTGGTCAGACCACATCTGGAGGACTATGTTCAGTACCATACACCTAATTTCAGGAAGGACATTGTCCAACTGGAACTTGTCAAGAAGAAGGTGGCCAGAATAGGAAAATGTACCAAGTCAGGGTTGGCTGAAAAAAATGGAGAAGTCTTCAGGGAACAGAATAGTTGTCTTCAAGTGTCTGAGGGGCTGTTATCTGGAAGACCAGTTAGACTTGCTTTGCTTGGTCCCAGAAGGCAGAGCTAAGGACAATGGGGGAAATTGCAGAATCAGATTTAGGCTCAACAGGAGTCATTCAACTATCATTTGTCAGGTGTTTACTGTGTGCCAAGCACTGTGCTAAGCACACTTCCTAACAATTCAAGCTGTACAAAAGTGATATGAGCTACGTTGGGTTTTCTTTCACTGGAGACCTTCAAGCCGAGCCTTTATAATCACTTGTTAGGAATATTGAAGAGAGTCTTTCTATTTGCATTGGGGTTAAATTGAAATGATCTCTCATCTAAAGTTCCTTCTGACTTGGACATTCTGTGATCATAATTATTTTTAGTGCTGTGTCTCTCAATGCCTTTAGCCTCAATGCCACATGGGGCAGGTTCTCCACACCTGGACTAGACTGTCTAATCATATAGCTAAGCAACAGGTGGCTAGGAGATGTAGTAGATAGACCTGGAGTCACGAGGACATAAATTCAAATCCAGTGTCAAATACTAGCTGTGGGTTCCTGGGCAAATCACTTCACCTCTGCCTCAGTTTGTCCATCTGTCATACAGGAATAATAAGAGCACTTAGTGTTGTGAGGAGCAAATGGGAATAATTATAAGGTAGTTTGTAAACATTAAAGTGTTATCTAAATAGTAGTTATGAAACAAAGGAAGAATGTGATGAGGGCAAACTCTATTATGTGAAGGTGCAGTTTCGGCATGTGTGTGTGTGTCTGTGTGTGTGTGTGTCTCTGTACTTTATATTAATACCTGAAAGGCTATTGCTAGACACTGGGCCACTCTCTGTTTTGTTTTTAGAGAATACAAACACTATTATTCCTATTTCTGGCTGGTATGTTATTACAGTGTGAGACAGAGAAATGGCAAGTCATAGGCCTAGGAAATACTGAAGAGCATTTAAAAGTCCCATGAAAGAAAAAATGCAAAGGGGCCCAATAAGAGTAGTTATTTTGTTTTGTTTTTTTCCACCTGGTTTGAGTTTTTTATAGAGAATGCTGGTTCAGTTTATTAGTCGAATAAAAGCAAAATGCCTTGTTGGAGGAACTTTCTGGGTCTAGAATGCATTTTATTTTATGGTACAAAATTCAAAAAGATAGTTTCTAAGGAATCCTACAAATAGGAAAGCTCCTAATGCAAAGTGCTAAAAGCTACTCACTGGGCAGCTCCCTCTGAAGCTCTCCCCTTTCGGTTCTCTTTCAAATCTTTTGATTGCATCATGGTGTCTACCTCAATTGGGTTCTCTTGTAGGCTATTACGCCTTTAACACTTGTTGATTTTTTTTTAAAAAAAAAAGAGAGTGTGCAGTTAGTTCAGAGTTGTCTATAGCCAGCAGTAATAAGAGTAGTAGTCAGTGAGAAAGTGGGGGCAGGCTGGAAAAGGAGACAACGTTGCCAGGGTACCTAAGAACTATTCAAAACTGAGAATCCTAGATCCACGCATCTGGAAAGTTTCCTGTGTGGCTTTTAAATAACTACTCAGCAAAACCCCAGTCAGGGTATCCACCTAGAAAAATGAAAATAACAGCCCCGTAGCCTGCGGCCCTTCTAGAGGTCTCCTCCTTACTCCCAACCCATTCCTTTCCCTTGTTTGCTTAGGTCATGCCCTTCTGTGAAGAAGACACTTGACACTATTTTCCTCACATATGGGGCTGTGTCTGGCCCTCAGCAATGTCTTAAGGAGCCAATGTGGCCTTGGTAATTTTACAGGGAAAAAATGATGCAATAACATCAATAACAAAGTCCAACACAAACTGATACCAAGACAGTGAAGTTCCTTTCATTAAATCTGTCTAGGGAACTAGACCATTCACAAAACCTATAGAAGCTAATGTTGCTTTCCTAGAGAAGCTCCCTGCCTGACCTCCTGAAGGCCAGCCCACATACACCAACATCCCCAAGAGGTGGCAAAGCACTTACTTTCCCTGAGGTAAGTAAGGTGTGACAACAGCACATCTGTGTTGTACAGGGAGGTGATTCGGAGAAAATCCTCCTTGTTCATTTTACACAGTTCTTTGCCATCCATATTCTGGAACAAGGTTGTGTCTATGTCCATCAAGCCATACTCCTTTATCGCCCACTCCAGCCACTGTCGCACATGCTCCTGAGTCCACAGGGTTGGATCTAGATGGAGAAGGAAACAGAGTTAGCAAATGGTGTCTGCTTAGCCAAAAGAGCCACCTCACCATCCATTCATCTTGCTCTATTTCTATGAAGCCTTTCTCCAACGGGGAAAGTTTTTGTTCCCAGATGGGTTTTCCAATAGCACCCATCTGGGACCACATCTGGAGCTGCCTGAATCACTTAGTACTGTGGGGAGCTTCTTAGACACTTCCTTCTAAAACTTGACAGGAGTCTCTTTCAACTTTTAGGAGAGCTGTTGCTAGGCTAGGCCTAGGAAGTGACAGCATGAAAAGGAAAATAAACACTAGCTCACAGACATCATCCTTCTCCCTGCCTCAAGTACCAACAAAACATGAACAACGGATAGCTCAGAAATATTAATGGTGGTCATGGAATACTTTAGAGGTCTCAGATGAATGAAGAAAATCAGGCACATAGCCTGCAATTCCAACTTCACATCCTAAGGCTCCTTTGAGATAAGCCTGGGGTGTGGTTTCTTTTCCTCCAGAACATCCCAAACACACAGCCGAAACTCACAGATGAACTAAAGTCCTATAAGCATTGGGCTGCTTTTTGGACACAGAAAACCCTCAGGTATGGGAATGGGTTTCCCTTTAAGGCTCTAAGCACTGCAGGTCTGGCACAGAGTAGGCATGTAATGAATACTGATTGACTGAATAACACTGAATAAGAATTTAACAATAAAAAGACTAAGAATTTTTGTCACACTGGGGATTTTTAAATCTATTCTTAGCAAGTCAAGGATTGGGGGTGAGTAGGAAGGGAACTTCTTACTTGCAAACCAGTTACAAGCATCCCACAGTCTGCCCCTGGTGCCTAAAATTGAGGCTAAGAATCTTTATTTCCTCTAGCATCACTACTGCTACCCAAGAGGCAAGGAACAGAATGCACCATGATTTATTCTCTCTCTTCTTTTTGCTTCTCTGTTCTTTGGCATCATCCCACCTTCTAGCACCGGCTCTCCTCAAGAGCACACAACCATCTTCCGGCCTCCTGTGGGGTACGACTCCCCCTCAACTCCCCACAAGGACTGCCCCATTCAGCAAATGTCTCAAGTTTCCTTTTCTTGCCCCCACCAACTTACCTGACCTCTGCAGTTACCCTGTTCTTTTGCCAAAAAATATAACTCCCCCAAAAGCCACACTGCATGCATGTTCTCTCTTTCCTCCCCTCCTCCCTCTCCCTCACCCTCACCCTTTCCCCTCTCTGCTTTCTCTACCTTCCTCTTACTTTCTTCTCTGTTTCACTCTTCTCCTCTCTTTCCTCCTCTCTTTCCTCCCTCTCTCACCCCTCTCTTTCTTCCTCTCTCTCGCTCTCTCTTTCCATCTCTTTATTTCTCCCCTTGCTATCTCCCCATCTTTCCATCTCTCCTCTTTCCCTTTCTCCCCCTCTATCCCTCTTTCTCTTTCCCTGTGTCTTTCTCTGTCTCTCTCTCTCTGCCCCCCGCCCCGCTTTCCCTCTGACTCTTACCTGGGTATTTTTTCTATTTTACTTCCAAAAAACAATCAAGAAGATTGGGCCCGGGGCAGGTGAAAACAACCTAATAACTGTTTCAAAACTCGGAAGAAAATATTCCTCTGCTGCTCAATTTCACAGAAGATTAAAGCAGATATTCTTTCATCTGATCTTGGCTCTTCTCAATCCCCCACTTTGTGTAACCATACCATACACTCCATCTTGCACACTATAGTTCGAATTATTTTATCATTCTCTCCTCACCTACTTTTAGACACTGTCACAATATTATTTTTCCCCCTCAGCAGTACAATGACTTATAAATCTTTCACTCTGGATTATATTAAACTCTTCCAAATGCATTTTCTGGATGATTTAGATTTGGTTTCTTCCAATCTAAGCTTAAAGCTGATGATTAATTAGCACCTTCATTTATATATGTCTAAAAATGGAGCTATAAATCCAAGCCATTGTTTTCAGATACTTTATTGCCTTGATTTGTAGACCTGAATGGATGAGGAGCTCTCTCCCTGGTGCCCAGGAAGCTGCCCTGAGCTACACCAAAGTGATATCTGAATGATGCTTAAAGATCTGGCCAGTGCCAGAAGAGCCAGTGAATTCCATGTTAAGTTTCCTATTTCACTGATGTGGACTCACAAAATGAAAGGGCAAACATATTTCTTTTTTTTTTGCCTTAAAGGAACAAGTGAATAGACAGAACTTTTAGAGCCAGAAAGACAATTATGTTCAGCATAGAACACTAGAGAGAGTGGTGGCTATGGAGCCAGAGGACCTTGATGAAAATCCTGCCTCTAGTGCTTACCACTTTTGGGACCTTGAGCAAATCACTTAACTTCTTTGTGCCTCAGTTTCCTTATCTGTAAACTGAGGAGACTGGGATAGATGGTACATGAGATCCCTTCTATCTCTAGATCTAAAACCTACATTTTTTTCTACTTTATCCCAAACTCACTAAACATGAAAGAAGTGTGGGTCATTAGGAAAATGCAGCACCAGATTATGCTCTGGGGCCGTGCTGTGAGTCAAAAGGCCTCTTGTCAGGATTCCTCAGAACCATGGAATCAAAATGAGACAGCTAAGTGTTCTGCAAGACTTAAGGCACTCTGAAACTGTTAGCTATTAGTTTTTGTTATGTTGTACTACTATGTATTATAATATATATTACGTATACTATTTATACTTTACCTGAAATGAGATGGTAACTACTGTTGGTTCTAAATATTTCTCTGACAAACCTGGCTTTCATATAGATCTTTCAAATTTGTTATTGCCACAAATCTTTGTTGGGGGAAGTAGCTAACACACAGGATGAAGAAATCATAATTTTTAAAAATCTTAACAGGCTATAACATTGGGCTTAATTTAATACAATGAAATCCATGTGAAGCAGCTGTGACGTCTTATATGTAGCTTCAAAAAATCAGCTTCACAAAATGTGAGATGAGAGAGACCTGTTTGGATAGTAGTTTGTCTGAAAAAGATCTGAGGCCTTATTTGGACTACAGGCTCCACAGGAGTTAATAGTATAATATGGCAGCCCAAAAATCAATGTAATATTGGACTGTGCATAGCTCTGATCAGACCTCAGGTGGGGTACTGTGTTAATTTCTGGACACCATAGTTTGGTGCTAAGCTACAGAGTGTCCAGAGGAGGGCAGCCAGGATGGGAAAGGGCCTTTTGTCCATGCCATATATGGCTTGTTCGAAAGAACTGGGGAGACCTAGACTAGAGAAGAGAGGGCTTAAGGCGAAAACACAGTAGCCGTCTAAAAGTATTTGAACATTTAGCATGTGGTAGAGAGATTAGACTATTTTGCTTGGTCTTCAGAGGTTGGAATCAGGAGCTATGGTGGAAATTTCAAAGGGGCAAATTTAGGCTTGAAATCAAGAAAAACTTCCTAAGAATTAAAGTTATACATATGTAGGATAGATTGCCTTGGGAAATAGTAGATTTCCCTGCTGTTGTTGAGTCACATCTGACTCCTTCATGATCCCATTTAGGGTTTTCTTGGCAAAGATACTGGAGTGCTTTGCCATTTCCTTCGCCTGTTCATTTTACAGATGTGGAAACTGATGCAAACAGGGTTATGTGATTTGCCCAGGATCACACAACTAGAAAGTGTTTGAGGCTGGATCTGAACACAGGAAGAAGAGTCAACTGACTACTAACTTCTCTTCTGACTTTGTTTCTGTGATACTATGTCCTGTGGTGAGATAATTCAGGATGCTAGTTTTCCAAACTCTCAGAAGTGTGAGGGAAGATGGGAATAAGGATAGGGTCAGTTACAGCTTACAACAAAGGCCTGAGGAGATCAGTCTTTGATTTTAGGTGGGACATGGTGACTTGGCTTTCCATTTTAAACCTACCTTAGTGCCAACACTCTATTTGAACAAAAGACGGTTTTACTTGGCCTACAGACGTATATAAGAGAACAGGATATAAACATTCTAATGAATTCCAAGAGTGGCAGAGAGAAAGACGACCAAGGGTAGTAATAGGATCATGAAAGGCAAAGGAACTTTAACATTCCTTGCAAATAGTTTATAAGATTTTGTCAGACCCATAAAACTCAAATGGGCCCCACCCATGTTTCTCCAAGGCCTTTCCCTCTTCCCCTACCCTATCTGACTTGGCTCCATCTACACCTGCCTAAAGCCCTTTGTTCAAGAGCTTAAATATAGGTTTGTATGAATATTAAACCCAAACGAAATAGGAAAATGGCAGGATACATTTAAACTTCTTTCAGCCAAGCTAAGTTCTTCAGATCTGATAATGTATTTCAGTTAGATTTTTTTTATATAGAATTTCCATGGGCTTTTCTTCATTTTCATGGCTCTTGTAAAGGAGCATCTAATGCTTTCCCCTGCATTTAGGCGTAACTGCACTTAAACACTTACAATTGCTACAATTGCTTAGGTGCTCTTTCTCTAATGAAAGATTTCTTGGTAAGATACATTTTAACTTCTCCCAGGATCCCACTCTAAAATTTCACATCACTCACAGTTATGAGTAGGTAAGTTAAGACGGAATTCTTTCCAACAAGTTGAAATCCCCCATGATGAAGTTTAAGATTCTTTTCTGACTGGCCAAGTAAACTTGCTTGGATCATGACAATAGACTAGCAGTGTGTTCAGTCAATGGGTATGTTTGTTGAACAACATTTTTAATGGTCTCCTTGCTTCCCCTATCCTCCACCCATCTGTCAAAGTGATATTCTTAAAACACAGGTGTGGCCGTGGCATTTTTTTGCTTTAAAAAAAACTACCAAAAAAAAACCCCCAAACCATGAATGGCACCCTATCACTTTAAGGATTAAACATAAACTGTATATTCAGCTTATAAATTGCTTCACAATATGACCCTGATCCACCTTACCAGACTTAGGGCATACTATTCCCTTTCACACATTCAACACTCCTGTCAACTTATTTGCTTGTCACTCCCTCTACAAGACCTTCCATTTTTCCATCTCTATGCCCAATGGGCTGTCTACCATGCCAGATGCGAATGCAGTCCCTATTCATCTTTGCCTCTTAGAATCCCTACCTTCCTTCAAAATTCCTGCTTTCCCCATCAGCAAAAGACCCCTCCATAATTGTTTTCTATACATTTTGTTCATCTTTGTATGAGTACAAGTTGTACCCCTCAACAGAATAAAGTTCCTTGGGGCAAAGTCTTTCATTTTTGTCACTGCATCCTCAGCACTTAACATAGTGTCCTTAATAAACATTTCTGATTGGTTTTGACATAATAATTAGAATCAAAATAAAGTTAATTATAATTATAATCAAAATAATATGACTAACGTAGCCATAAAAACTCCAAACCAAGGAAAATGTGTTTATTTTGTAATCATGACTTAACTCATTACACACATGTTAAAATATTCCATTTGCTAAATATAGTTGTTTCTATTTTAAAATAAAAATAGTAGTTGGCTTTGATTTTGGAAAGGTGGAACTCACAAATGCCAAAAATTATGAGTCTGATGGACAGAACAGATTTCTTTTGCCACCCTTCCACTAAGGCAGAAGTATTGAAATTTACTGCCACTCAGAGTCAGACAGCCTGGCTTCAGCCCTCCTTGTAGACCAATTAATAAAAACTGTTAATATGTTGTTGATGATATTAATAATATCATCATGGTCTCAGAACAGAGTTGGACAGAAGAGGAACTCAGTAATTCCCCCCTTATTACTTTTTTCCAGTACCCTAGGTAGTGGTGGCTATGATATATTAATAGTGGCTAGCATATTTATGATGCTTTAATCTTGCAAAGTACTTTACTTATCTCATTTGATCCCCCCAACGATCCTAGAAGGTACGTGTTATTAGTTATTCCCATTTTACAGAGGAAGACACTGAGGCTGAGAGAAGCAAGTAATTTCCCCAGGGTCACACAGGAAGCAAGTGGCTTGAGGCAGGATGTGAGTTCATGTCTTCCTAACTTCGTATACACGATACAATGTTCTCTGGCCTTTTCTGACCCTTTATTGGCTGTGGTAGAATACAAAACTAGAACCCATAACTGAAAGAAGATCCCCCTTTGAAAATACCTGCAGGGACGATAACTCTTCTCTCATTGGTGGTCATGTTAGGAGGGGGGCCGTTCTTCTCATCCATGTATGTGTTGTAATTCATTGGATTGGATTCGTTTCCACCAACTAATTTGCTGCATTTGTTAACACTGCAGTCTACTGGAGACTCCCTAAAAATGGAGGGAAACAAAAATACTGTAAGGGTGTTGTCACCACTGTAGTCTGTTCTAGCTGAGGGGCTACTCAAATGTGAAGGCAGCCATCCAGCAAGCTCAGAGATGCACATTACTGTTTCTCAGACAGATGCACAACTTTTTACAAATCCTTTGGGCACAATGTTTTCATTATGAGTAATGATAATAGATATAATAGTAATACTCTAAATCTGTATAGTACAATATAGTTCATGGCATAATCTTGAATAATTTTCTCATTCGACCCCAACATGAACTCTGTTACTTAGACAAGCAAATGGTAATAATGATACTAAAATAGTTCAATTATTTCAAAGATTTATAATTTAATCTGTGGGGATTCTCTCTCAACTGATGCAAATTGGCATCCCCCTAAAACTTGGTGGATGGTCTTCTGGGGTGGCTGTGAGCAAACAATTGATCCTTCTGCAGCAAGCTGAGAGTGAGCTTCTCTGAATTTAGGCAGGCTGGACTTTAGATGACAAAGCATACAGTCTTCAGTGAGACCTGGGCTCCAAGCCTTTCCAATATGGAAGGACCTGCCAGAGCTTGGGATCCATGGATCAAGGCTTTTAGGATTCAGGTTAAGGAAGATAGTGAACACTCACAGTTAACATTACACATTACAATTTACAAAGTACTTTTCTCTTCAGGGATTCTTTTCCCCATTATACAGAGGAGAAAACTAAGTTTAGGTGGCTTCCCAGAATCACACTCCTAGTAAGTGTCAGAGCTGGGTTTAGAAACTAGGTCTTCTGACTTAGCGTCCGTGACAAATCAATTTCCCAACAGCTGACTGTCAACTGAGGCAGAAATAGAACTCAGGAATCTTGATTCCCAGTCTTCTGTAAGATAAAAGTTTCAGGCCCTATGCTTTTGTGCCCTCAATGGCAATATTCACAAAGGAAACAATGCTGATATGCTTAAGTGACTTGCAATCCAAGTTACACAACAGAGGCACTCATTACACAAGCCCCAATTAGGACTTAACATCTTGCGACATCTATGCCCAGATATAGTCAGAGTGACTTGTCCGTTTTACCACAAAAGCAAACAGCAGATGCATGAACCTAGAGTACTTGCCTTGGCCTCTTCAGTACTGATCCCTGGAGATTCAGTCTACATAGGATAACTGAGTACTCTCACTTATTTCTCTGGACTCCCAATTCAGTCCTCAGTTTTCCTCCCATGCTGCCCAGGCTCATCATGAGAAGGGAAGCCCCCTGGGCAGAAGGAGAGCCAAAGGACATTGCCCAAAGTCCAAGAACAGGCTACTGCTGCTAGGGTTATAGCCAATAAGGAACTTTGCAAGACAGATGCTTTTCTCAAGGGCTCTCAACCAAGGTTTCAGACCCAAGAAGTTCAGATAAGGTTCAGAGAGACATTTTCCAGCTCTGGCATATGTGTCTGCCTTGTTCTTGCCAGTGACCCAGGCACTGTTTACCATCATATTTTTGTAAAGGCTGGCAGATGAAAGGGGGATAAAATCTCAAGACAGTCTAAAACGGTGTTATGTAGCCCAGGGCCCCCATCGCCACTCAATCAGTGTGGTGGCAATGCCACAAAAAAAAGAAAGAAGAAAGAAAAAGAAAGAAAATAGAAAAGGGAGAGGAAATGTGGCAACCTGGAGAAAAGCCACTAACCCAGAGGGAAAGAATTATAGCACAGTGCACCCCAAAGACCCAGGCAGGGTAGAGGAAGTCTGAGCACATTCAATAAAGAAAATTAAATGAATTTGTTTCTTAATCTGAAGGGAAAAAAATATTGAAGATCACTTATCATAGCTGGGAGATAAATGCTCCACTGAGATATTAGAAGTCAGACGGTAATTTTTTCCTGATGTCTTACAGGGGGAAACATGGCCTGAAAATGAAAATAAGATGTATAACTTACACATGTTAGAATTTAAGGTTTTACTATTCGCCTACTGTTTTTCCAGGCAGAGACCCAAAAGCCAGCCTTCAGAGTCCCAAATTGCTGAAGGTTTAATGTCCCCACGGCCGTTAAGAGAAGCAGTAGCACATCACGGCAGGTTTTTTGTCTTGTTTTGTTATTTTATGTATTTATTTATTTTACCAGAGTTTAGTGAATTGACTTCTTCTGCTGAAGGCTTGACTTGAGATAAGTACCCTAGAAAGACCCTGCCTTTGAGCTGGCCTGCCCTCCCCTAACATTGGGGGCACTTCCCTCTTAGAACTTATAGGCAAAACAAGTAAAGTGGAGGGCTGGAAGTTTCAGTCAGCCTTTAACAGGAGAGAGTGACTTTTTCCTTGGTTAGGGGAAAACTGTAGAGTAGAAAAGACTGAAATTGAACAGGCCCTGCCTATGTGCAAAGGGAGAGAGCTCTAAACAGAAGAAGAGAAATCTCTAGAAATTATAAGGATAGGAGGAAACGATGAAGGGGACTAAGAACTCTCCCAGCTGATCTCTGCACTTCAGACTTTCTCCCTTTTTGTAGTGGTAGTGGAGTTGTTTTTACCTCTGACCTATTCCTCTGGGGACTTCTGGGTTAAAACCTAGTCTCATGAGAAGCAAGAGAAGGAAAGTAGCCTCCCATCCTAATCGAAATTTATGGAGCTGCCCAAAATAAGATGCTAGTGGAAGATGTTTCATGCTGTTACCGGCAGCACATGCTAAGTCGTGACTGCATGAGTTGTCCCTGTAGCAGAGACTGAGAAAAAGAAATGGACAGGGTCAAATTACAGGTGAGAAATGTATGCTCTGCTAAGAGGGACCTTAAAGACTTTAGAGAAAAGGAGGCTTGCATCTAATAGGAGATGGAGAGGTCTTCCATGGAAAAGATAAAAAAAAAAAAAAAAAAAAAGAAACCCCTACAAACATAAGGGGAATCAGAGGAACTAGGAAATCATCAACAGTATTGAAAGGGGGAAGTGGAGACTGGGAAAAGTGTATCTTAAAAAAAAATGTTGGCAAACACTTGATACTTCTGTTAGGTGCCCATTTTCTTTGTAATAGGTAATAATGGTAGGACACTCCTCACACATATGACAAGTTTGTTCTTCTGTTTCTGTTTGCTATATTCCCTACTTACTCCCCCACTACTGCATACACACCTGCACCCACTGCCTTTCATCCTCGTGGCTGACGAGTTGGGTGGAGCTGATGGGTACCACCTACATCCCCAACTCAGGAATTTAAGAGTTAGCCTCCAGAAAGCCAAGTTCTTTTAAGATAAGTCCCAACCCCAGATCACAGACAACCCTTCTTTCGGGCCAACTATCACCTTCAAGAGCCACTTTGGTCATCTAGCTTTAGAAGACTCAGACTGTTTAGAAAGAGGGAAAAAAAAGCCATACATTTACCTGCCCGACTGCTAGGACTCCCTCCACTCTCAGAGCTCCGGAGGCATTGTGATCCCCCTGAGACTACACAGGCCTCTCTCCCTCTCCCACCACACCGAACAACTATTGCTTCTGGTACAGGTGAAGCACAACATAAAAGCAACTCTTTAACAAGGCAGCTGGAGCCGATGAAGAGGGCCCGATGAAAACAAGAGGGAGGGAGCAGGGGAGGGAAAGCGGGTTTTGTTCCTCAGCTGGCCGCCACTGCCAGCTAATCGGTATTGAGACCTGTGCTTGCTGCTCAGAGTGTGTCGGGCCATCAGGCAGCTGGTGGCAATAAGATAGGTGATTGAAGGGCCCTGGGCTGCCATAATGGAGATGGGCAAAGGAGGCAAAGAAGGCACAGCTTAATTGTCTCCACTGCAGAGGAGAAGGAGATAAAAATATAAGGCAGGGCAACAGGGGAGAAGAAATACTCTGGACCGGCTCTCTAGACTAGGGACATTTTGTTTGGTCTGTGATATAGATGACCATTGAATCTAAGATCAATGAATCTGAACCTCAATCCCAGGGCTGCTACTGACTTGCTCTGTGATTTTAAGAAAACCACTTAGTCTCTTAGGGCCTCAGTTTCCTCATTTGTAAAATGATGGGAATGGAATGCATGATTATTACTAAGATTCCCTTGAAGCTACAAAATATATGTTCCATCTAGCTCTTTTTTTATGTACTTAAAGAGGAAGTCTTAAAGAACGGATGCCATTTTATTTCCCAAATGGTAGGTAATTTAAAACAGGTCAAGAGTATTGAAAGGGTTGGAGAAGAAGAAAAGGATAAAAAGCAAAATTGTAGCCCCTGCTATCTGAATAGTTCGCTTTTTGAGAGGTGGCATGGTGTGGTGGAAAGAGCACTGAACCTGGAGTCAGGAGGTTCATGTCTTGCCTCTGATATATCCTGGCTTTGTAACCCTAGATGAGTCGCTTAATTTATCAGTATCCCAGGCAAGTCTCATTAGGAGCTCTGTGCACTGAGAATACCACTTGTCTGGTTGGTGAAAGACAGAGAAATCCTCTTTTACACTTTTGCAAATCCGCATGGAAGCAGTTACAATTAGGGTAGCCCCATCTAGAGGTAGAGGCAGCTAGGTGGCCCAGTAGATAAAGTGCTGGGCCTGGAGTCAGTAACACCTGAGTTCAAATACTGCCTCAGATATTAACTAGCTATATGACCCTAGACAAGTCACTTAACCTGTTTGCCTTAATCCTCTGGTAAAGGAAATGGAAAATCACTAGTATCTTTGCCAAGAAAACCCCACATGGGCTCACGAAGAGTGGCACACCACTGAACAACAAGCCGTATGTGGACACACAAATTTACAACTAGGTTTATTATAGCTTAAAAAGAAATCTTGATGGAAAAAGTAAAATGTCAGATAATTTCAGAGAGTAAGCACTAGCAATGGAGGTTGGGGTTGGGAAACCAGACAAAGACTCCTACAGAAGGTAGAATTTGAGCTGAAACTTACAGGAAGCTGAGGAAGCTAATAGGCAAGAGGCAAAGCATTCCAGGCATTAGGGGCAGCCAGTACAAAAGATTGGCATTGGGAGGTAGCGTGTCATGTAGGAAAAGTATCAACTAGATCAATGTATCAAGCTCCTACAGTACATGAAAAAGCGTAGGGAAAGTGTAAGAAAGCTGAGCCCTGTACAATCTGCACTTTCAAGTTATGGTGCTGGAGAAGACTTTTGAGGGTCCCTTGGACAGCAAGGGGATCAAATCAGTTAATTCTTACAGAAATTAATTCAGACTTTTCACTGGAAGGTCAAATCCTGAAGTTTAAGTATGGCCATATGATGAAAAGAGGAGACGTGTTGGGAAAAAACCCTGATGTTGGTAAAGATTTAAGACAAAAGGAAAAGGGAGAAGTAGAGGATGATAGCATCATAGAAGCAACCAACATGAACTTGGACAGACTTTGGGAGATAGTGGAGGATAGCAGGACCTGGTGGGCTATGGTCCATGCATCATGAAGAATTCAACATGGCTGAATGACTGAACAGCAACAAAAAGTGTAAGAAGACTGGAAAGGAATGATGTATACAATAACAACATTATAAAGACCAACAACTCTGAAAGATTTAAGAACTAATCGACACAAGGACCAAACATGATTCCATTGGGATGATGAAAGCATGCTACCCACCTCTAGACAGAAATATAATGAACTCAGGGAGCAGATTAAGACATTTTTTGGATGTGGCCATTGAGGGAATTTGTTTGGCTTGACTGTGAATATTGGTTGGAAGGGCTTTATTTCTCTCTCTTTTTTTTTCAATAAGGGAGAGGTAACAGGAAGAGATTATTGGCTTTTTGTTCACTGAAAAAAATTAAATTAATAAAAAAACTGGAAATGTAAGAAGGGGATAGTTTGTGAAATTCTTTACATGCCTAATAGAGGATTTCATATTTGATCCTGGAGATGATAGGGAGCTATTTGAGTATATTGAACCATGGGTAACATGGTCAGATCTGAGCTTTAGGAAAATCACTTTGGCAGCTGAATGGAGGATGAATTGGAGTTGGGAGAGACTTGAGACAGAGAGACCAACCAGCAGATTTATTGCCATAGTTCAGACAGGGGCTGTTATATTTTTGTCTTTTTTTTTCCACAGTAACAGGAACACTGCTTCACACACAGTAAGCATTAAATAAATGGTCATGGGTTGATTGATTCAACAAATATATTTTAGCTGCATTATGGAAAGTTTAGTACAGTGTGATTTATGACAAATATCAAATGACCCAAACAGATTAAAATGTCATTGGAAAGTGTTTACCAAAAATAAATAAAAATATAATACAGCCTAGATTGTGTTAATTTGTGGTTTTTCTAAGTTCACATGCTCCCATTTCTGAAATGACACCAATGACTTATACTCTGACACCAATGACATGGAAGATGCCTAAAATATAAACTCTGGGGGTAGAGCACAGAATTTAGGATTATTATAGACTATAACTCCAAGTATGGATAGAAATAGATATAGCTGTAGATATGGATATAGAAATAAACACATTGAGATGTAGTATGTCCATCCTTCAAAAAGATTCCTATTCCATTTCCTCATTAGAGCACAACACAGCATATCCTCAAAGGTCAGGCTAGTATTATACAACCTCTGATAGGTTCCACCAAGCCAGGCAGGGTTCAAGTATGGGTCCAGTAACAAACTATCTTCCAATCAAAGACTAGCCTTGCTAAATATAAAGAGGACTTTGAGAGAAATAAGTCTTTAAAGACCTTGGCGTGAGATCAAATAAAGCAAGATCATTCCAAGACATGAAACTGAAAGAGGAGAATATCATAATGTAATTAAGTTCAACAAGGATGAAGAATATAAAGAAATATGGCAAGATCATTATGAAATAGTGCAAACAAAAAACAAATAGCAGAAGCAGACCTTGAAACATAGAGTATATACACTAATGACAGATAAAAGAAAAAGCGAATGGGATGAACAAACACTCTTGATGAAAACTTAGAGAAAGTGACTAAAAATTTTATGTCATCTCAAGTGGCACCATGGACAGAGAGCTCCGTCTGGAGTCAGGAAAACTTATCTTGAGTTCAAATCCAGCCTCATACACTTACTAGCTATGCGACCCTGGGCAAGTTATTTAACTCTGTATACTTTGGTTTCCTCATCTGTAAATGGAACTGGAGAAGGAAGTGACAAACCACTCCAATATTTTTGCTAAGAAAATGCCCAGTGGGATCACAGACTTGAACACAACAGAAACAACCCAACAAGACAACATTTTAAGCACTGAAACTGGTTCCTTTAAATGTAAATAATTACAAAGCTTAATAAAATATTTATGATCAATTATTTTTTATAAAAATTGGAAGGCAAACAGCAAAAGGAAATAAAATGGAACACATCTGTCAGTTTCTACACTGATCCACTTTTACTGATTATGATAATAGAGCCACCTTTTTTGTTGTGCTTTATAACTTTGATACAGTACTGATCAAATCTATGAGACAAAGGTGGTACCAGTTAAAAAAAGGAAGTTGAGAGGAGCACTAGATCAAATGTACCCAAGCTGGAAGTGATACAATTTTAAGGGAAGGAAAGAAATAATCATTTTTAAAGGAACTGTGCTAAGTACTTTGCAAATATTATCTCATTTGATTCTCATAATTGGAGGTAGGTACTACTATTATCTCTCTTTTACAGTTGAGGAAACTGAAGCAGACAGAGGATAAGGGACTTGCCCATGGCCACACAGCTAGTAACAGACTGAGGCTCAATTCCAAGTCAGTTCGAATCCTTGCCTAGTGTTTGAGTGTCACCTGACTGCCCTTGGAAGGTCCTTGCAAAACAATTTTCAAGCTATCTCAAAGAGGGAAAGATTCCAAAAGAATGAAAAAGCTCAAACGTACCAAAAAAAAAGGTAATCAAGAAGCCATCAGTAGGACCTCAGCGATGCTACTGATAGAGCGCTGGTTTTGATGCCAAGAAGATCTGAGCTCAAATCCTGCCTTGTATATATATCTGAGTGACATTGGGCAAGTCACTTAACCTCATTCAGCCTTATTTACTTTATTTGTAAAATGAAGCGCCTTAGACTCTAACATCTTTCCCAGATTTACATCTGTGATGTGTCATCTCTATAAAAATCTTTGTGAGATGCCTCTGTGCAAGTATAGAAATAATCTTTAATGAAACTCTTTCAACCACAGTTTACTCTTTTGCAAAATATTATGCCTCAACTCCTTCCCTCCCTTCAATCCCTATGATTCCACGAATACATGAGAAGAAAACAGGAAGGCTTTTGTATAAGATTTTCTGCAAGAGACCACATCTTCAAAGACACACAACTGACGGAGAGGTGCAAAGAATAGAATATCCCGGTGCCTATTGTTTTTCAATTAAAAAGAAAAACAAAAACACCTTTGACTCACAGAACATAATGCATCCTTAATCACCCTCCCGAGACAATACCTCTGCACACATATGTTAAAATCATAAAAAAAATTCTATGACAAATGCAATCACAGAAATAACTCTGAATAACAATCTGCTGAGTATCGATATCAAGGGAGGTATAAAACACGGAAACATTTACTAATTTAGGAGCATTCCTTATATAGAGTACAAACAAGAGAGAAATGCTCCATAAATTGTGAACTCTTTTAAACATTCCTGTTCACAGATTACATAATACTAATTGTGTCAAGGACTAGAACATCATAAAGCTTCCTCACTAAAATTCATATTCACTTGAAACAGATTAAACCATCACATTGGGAGAAAAAAAGGTAAAATTCCGATTGCTCAGATCAAAGCTTGCTGATTGGAGGAGTAACCCATTGTGTCAACGCATCAGAATATATTTTATAAACACACACACACACATATATATACACACACACACAAATGGTATTACCATATTATATTGACTCCGTAAGACTGTTAGTTACAGAATAGATCCTAAACCACATTAAGAGTAAGCTTCCTCATTGGGGGTTTGAGACAGATATACATTTACACATACATATTCATAAACATATACACATGTGTATATACATATCTATGTGTGTACGGATATGTGCACACATATATAATACATATGCATGTGTGTATGTGTGCATGTACGTATGCACACGTACAAACGAGGCATCCTGGTATTATGGTTAGACAGCTTCCTGAAAGCCAGGAAAGCCTAGGTTCAAACTCTGCCTCTAAATAATGTCAGCTATGTGACTCTGGCATAATTCTCTAAATAGCCTCTTTGTGCCCTGGGCAACTCTCTAAGACTACAGGTTACAGAGAAGATAGCAACCTGCAATGGTTGAGGGGATTGCCCTACCTGGAAGTTCCCTACAACAATGAAAACTCAGGACCAGTTCATAATATTTCATATGCAATAGTCATGTATACCCATATATGACAGGAGCTATAAATGGACAATTAACTAGGAGGAAAAAACTAGAATGTATTATATGTGGAAAATTGTTCAGCCCTTTCCAAAATTCCCTAAAAATTGTCTTTTTTCAAAAATATCATACGATCATATAGATTTAGAACAGGAAGCTCTCTAGTCAAACCCCCTTATTTGACAGGTAAGGAAACTGAGGTCTAGAGAGGTTAAATGACTTCCCCAAGGTCACAGAGTGATAGAGGCAATATCTGAATGCATGTCCTCTTGCTCAAATTTTCAGGCAACCAAAAGGATATTGGGAAGATGTTCGCAGGTATGAGAAACTACAGTATACCGCAAACAATGACTTACTCATAAGAAGTGGTGTATCATCCACTGATAAAGTCACGAATGACCAGAACAAGAGGCGTATTGCTTACAGTGCAAGAGGGAAGGGTAACAAATGGACAGAATGTGTGCAGCACTATCACCTGCATGTATTAACAGAATTAATGAATGACTTTCCACACTTATGGAGGATCTTCTAGGAAGGATCTATGGATTAGAAAGTCAAAATTCGAAGTCAAAAGGAACTGTAATCCATACCCTTGGAAGGGGTACTCACACGGATGACATCACAGATCCCTAGAAACCATGGATTTAATGGACAAATAGAATTTAACTAGCAAATTCTATCCTTTAGTTTGAACTCATGAATACAGCTTCACACACAAGGTTACCAGTGATCAGACTTATGCATCCCAGAATTATGGAATATTCTTCACTAGATAGACAGGTGGAACAAATGTATCAGTAACAAATGTATCAGTAACATTCTCTACATGAAAGAAATGTGAACAGCACATGGCCTTTATACCTAGGTACACTGTTCATGCAGGTCATAAAGTACTCGTACAATTCAGGACTCAGGTTCCACAGCATGGACATAAGGCAAGCGGTTCATGCGTTTCCTCTCCATAAACTGGTATTCTTTCTTACACGGGATGTTTTCTTCAATTCCCGTGGTTGAGACAGGATGCAGCTGAGAGCTATTTGCAGACCACGTCTTGGATCAAGCCACTGGAATCTGCATCTAATACAGAACCTATGGGCGATGCTGTTTCAGGAACAACCAACCCCAACAAGCTGAACCACAATGGGAAAACTTGAGGAAAAAGACAACAGAACCTCCCAAAGCAAGGGCAGCCCATACTGCTGCTGAACCTCACAAAGAACACGCCTTTCCACCTGACCCTCAGCCGCTCCCCAAGTGAGTCATAGCTAAGTTATGACCAAAGGAAGGCTCACCAGCCTCATGCTCTCACACACACACACACACACACACACACACACACACACACACACACACACACTTTACTCTGCCTTTTTAAAGCAGAAAAGGCACAGTGGTCATGGCACACCATGGAGACATAGAATCTTAAAGCTGGAAGGAAAATCAGGGATCATCTAGTCTAATTCCTATGTAAAGCATGACTCTTGTCTAACTCATGGTGCTCATCTGACCTCCTTTGAAGACTTCCAATCACAGGGAACTCATTACTTGATTCCTTTTCACTTCCAGACCAAGGAATCATATTCTACTTTGGTATACAATTATTCCTTCCACATTGTGGGGGTTAGAGGCATGTACCCCGACCTCTAGCCCTACTACCACCACCACCACCCCTCGATCTGGAAAATCTGCTAAAATGCTTTGATCCTTTCTTTGTACCAAAGAAGTCTGAATTATTATGGTATCAAAACATAAAAAATGTAGATATTATACCATGCTAAATATATTTTATGCATTTCTGAGTTTGTAAACTTTTCCTGTGTTGCCTGCTGGTCTTCAAGTGTCATCTGTGGCTTCTGCAAAACTCCTCAAAATTCCCATTTAATTTCTTCTGCTGGCTTGCAATATATTGAAACTGCAACAGAGAAAGTTGTGATATGGAAGGGATAACTATTTTTTCCTTATATTTAGCCAAAAATGATCTCCTTGTTAATTAGTAATAGCTAATATCTATATGTCAGGCATTGTGCTAAGCACTTTACATTTATTATCTCATTTGATCTTTACAACAACCTTAAGAAGTAGGGGCTGTTATAATCCCTGTTTCACAGTTCAGGAAACACAGGCAGAAAGAGGTTAAGCGACTTGCTTAGGGTCAAACAATTATAACTGTCTGAGGCTAGATTTGAATTCACCAACCTAACTGCATATTACTTGTAACCACTGGTCCTCTGAAGCCAAGCAGAACAAGGCCTTTTTCTACTGTGTGATCTTTCCAGTATTAGACAGCAGTTGTCACATCTCTACTGGATCTTCCCTTCTCTAGCCTGAGCATCTCTAGTTCCTCTAACTGATCTTTGGATGACATGGTTTTTAAATCCCCTTGCCATACTTTGCCTTTTTCTACATGTGCTCCAGCTTGTCAAAATTCCCCTCAAAATGTGGCACTGTTGACTGGATACACTAGGCCAGATATATTGCCATAATGGAGTCATCTACTGTGGGATAAACTGAAAAAGCTAAGGTTCTGAGAGTTGAATAATCTCCCAGGTAGTCATCAGTGCCCGCCTCTTCACAGAATGACAGAATTTTAATTTACTGGAGGCTTTTTTTTCCATCTTCCGCAGAATCTATGAATTCCTGTGTTTCTCCGTATTCGTTGACTTTCCCATGTCTGGATCCAGAGCCACAAGGAAACTCTAGGCCCTCCAAGCCTCATGACATAGCGGAGCACTAGCTGAATAATCACAGATCTAGAGGCCATCTTTCCAAACTCCTCATTTCAAAGAAAAGGAAACTGAGATCCATAAAGATTAAATGACTTACTCAAGGTCCCATAATTCAAACTCAGAACTTACGACTTCTAGGCTAGTGCTCTTTCTACTGCCCCATGCTGCCTCAACTGTTTCCCTACTTCTACCTCTAATTAGCTTCATGTTTCAGTTGCCCCATCCATAAAATGGGTAGCATCACCAGTTCACACTTTGCGGAACCTGCTGTGAGTATTTGAAATGAAGTTACTCCAAAAAGCATAAAAAGACATATGCTTTGGCAAAGAAAAAAATACAAGCTAGCATAATTATTCCATAATAACAGGCTACTAAAGGCAGCATAGTATGATAGCCTGTGAGCCTGCTAGAGAATCAGGAAGACCTAGGTTTCAAGATGTACTGGTGATGTGATCCTGAGCAAGTCTCTCTGGGTGCCCCAGTCAATAATTCTGAGATTGTAATTTTCAGAGCAAGAGCTGATGCGCATTAGAAATGGGAATTTCCTTAGTGGAGTTTCTCGAAACAAATTAAATCACAAGTCCGGTCAAAACCCAAGCCTTCCCTGCCTCACAAAACAACAACAATATCAACAACATGGAACTAAAGGCAGACTTTGGGTTGAAAAAGTCTTAACACCTTGACATCAATTTAATTATGTTTTTTTCTTACAGTACCTTTTTTCACCCTCTATTGAATAGTTCCAACTTAAACATGAGAATTTTTCTAGAACATAACTGCAAGGTAATAGAAAAGATTTCAAGCTAGCACAAATCTTAGAGGTCACCTAGTCTCATCCCTTCTTTTTAGAGATGTAGAAACATTGAGAAGCCTAGAGAGATGAATAGACTTCTCTACAATCATTCATTAGACCGTTGGTAAATGGTTCTGCCAGGCTTTGAACCCAGGCCCTCTGACTTAGTACCACAAGATGGACAGAGGTGAAGAAGATTCATCTGGCATTAGTAACAGTCTGTGCCTGGCCTACTTTGTGGCTGGTAGGGTCGATTATATTTCCTCCATTTCTCCCAAAGGGGTCAGATCTGTTTAAATACACCAGTTATTCTACTATCCAACCAAGTAATAGGTTCATAGGCACTGGCCTATCCTTAGAGGGTAGGCCAATCCTTGTTACATCTGCAGCTTCCAAGGCTGACTACACGTGGAGCTATTTACTAGGGAGCTAGTTGGGCTGCAGAACTCAGGTTTGGAAGATGATTCTTATGGGGCCCCTCTCTGCCTGTGACTAGAAGATCTAAGTGCTTGAAACATCTTAGGGAGAATAAGAAGAAAACAGTACTCACAAACCCCATCGTGAGTCACTCTGAATCTGCATAAAAACAGATTTTAGTGTCTGATTGAGACAGCTGGTGGCTCAGGGTATATACAGATCATCAGGTCTGGAGTCAGGAAGACCTGAGTCCAAATCTAGCCTCAGATCGTACTAGTTGTGTCATTTAGTCTCTGTTTGTTTGAGTTTCCTCATCTGTAAAATGGGGACGATAATAATAGCACCTACCTGGCAGAACTGTTGTGGGGGGTGCATGAGATAATATTCGTTAAGGGCTTAGCTTAGTTCTTGGCACTTAGTAGGTGCTTAATAAATGTTTATTCCTTTCCCCATTTAGCAGTCTGCAGACTTATTCCTTTTTTGACTCCTTTAGTCACCATCCATGTTACTTTGAACAGGATGACATCTTACCCTCCCAACGTCACAGGATTATTATGAGATCAAAATGCAATAATGAATATAGATGTTCTAGAAAAATATGAGAGAATTTGTTCTGTGGATAGATTGTTTTGGTGGGTTTTCCATCTCTGAGGACATACGTTCAAAGGATCCTATGTGAGCCCCTAGGATCGGGAGCTGCCACCAAGTTGTTTAAGGAAAACCAAACTGGTCTACATTGGAAACAGAACAGATTAAAGCTTCTGTGCTGATCAGTGGTGGAAAGAGACCTACAAGTTACAGCATTCCAGCCTGGGGGAGAGAGGGAGGGCCAACCTCAAAAACCAAACCAAACCAAAGGATACCATACACTAGCAACTAGACTTTTAACATTACTGTAGATAACTGGGTTGCTCCTGTTACGATGGACCTGACTCTTAATCATGAGCTTAAGGATATGGAGGGGCAGATACTACCTTAAGAGTTAGAGAAAGAACTGATAAATAGAAGTATATATAGGATGATTTTACATATACATATAAATATATTTGTGTCTCATGGTAGACAGCTGTAGGATGAGGGAAAGGGAGGGAAGGAAAAAGGGGGGAAAAGAAATTTACATAATAACTGTTATATATTTAAATGGAATAGTAAGTTATACACAATAGATTTGCAATTTCATGTGCAAAAATGTATCAGCTAATAATACTAATAAAAAGAGTCAGTTTGGTGGAGAATTGAACCTGGAGTTAGGAAAATTCAGGTTAAAATCCTCCCACATTTAGTGGTTGTATGACCACAGTCTAAACCAGGGGTGGGGAACCTGTGGCCTTGAAACCACATGTGGCCTTCTAGATCCTGAAGTGCGTCCTTTTGACTAAATCCAAATTTTACAGAACAAATTCCTTTATTAAAAGGATTAAAAATCCCTGGTCTAATCACTCTCTGTCTCTGAGCATCAGATATCCCATGTGTAAAATGAGGAAAATAATTTTATCTGCAGAACCTACTTTACAGTGTTATGAGGCTCTAATGGAGATGAAGTTTTGTAAACTTTAATGCACAATGTAAATATTAGTTATTATCAGGATGAGAGAGACAGGGATAGAGACAAGAGAGACAGAGACAAAGACAAATACAGAGACAGAGTCCTGAGGTTCTGAGCTACTCTGCTGTCCCAAAGCCTTGAGAAGGTGGCTGAGATCCCAGGCACTGTCTGGTTTTGGTTAGTGGGATTGAAATGTGGTAAAGTTAGGGGTTCCCACATGCAGGTCTGGAGTGTACTTGTTGCTCCTTGAGAAGGAGGTGGTGACTCTGGCTTGGCTATGTACATTATCACTCTCTCTCCTTCAACTCCCTCACGATTCTGCAGGTGAGCCTCAAATTTGTAACTCTAGCCCTGGCTTCCCATGACCAAAAGTCTTATCTTTTCAGAAATATTCTGCTGGGTATCTCCACCTGGATTCTTTGCCACTATCTTAAACTCACCTCATCTGAAACCAAACTCATCTGCTTCCCTCCCAAAGCAACTCCTCCTGCTTCCCTCACTTTCCATGAATAACGTCACCACTGCCACCCAGGCTTAACGACTCTTCTTTTTTCTACATCTAACCATATCTTATTTGTCTCCCTCCTTGGGTCCTCTCCTCTCCTTTTCTCTTTAACTACTAATACCTTTGTTCAGGTCTCCCTTACTTCTGGTCTGTTCTATTTATATAATCTCCAAACTCCTCTCCCTGATCCAAGGCTCTCCTCCAATCTAATACTCCTAAAATGCTGCTCTGATCCTGTCACTACTCTCCTCTAAAGCCTTCGGTGATGCCCCACCCCACTGCTTTTTAAAATAATTAGCATTTGATTTTTCCCAATTACACATCCAAACAATTTTAATATATTTTTAAAATTTTGAGTTCCAAATTCTCACCTTTCTTCCCCTCCTTGAAACTCCCCTTGCTTATTAATAAAGCTCAGACTCCTTAGTCTGTTATTGTTTGTACAACAAGCCTCTGAGGATTTGGTTCCAAGCTACCTAATCTAGCTCTTATCTCCCACTATTCCCCTGCATGTTCTAATCCAGAATGGACTACCCCTCATTCTTTCAATACACCTTGAAGTTTCCTGCTCCTATACTCTTACTCATGCCATACCTTCTATCTTAAGTGGCATGCCCACTTCCCTAGTCAAAATCCGATAAAACCTTAAGGCCACCCAACAAATATTACCTCCTTCATGAAATCTTTTTGCTACAAAGTAACTTCCTCTCCACTCAAATCCTACATAATTTTATTTATGCCATTATTATAACCACCTATGTAGTAATATGGCTATCTAATGGCTCTGCTTTATACCTGATATTAGAGTGGATATTTGCTTAGGGCCCAGAACATGTCTTATTCCCTCCCTCCTACCTTCCTTTTTTCCTTCCTTCCGTCATTCCTTTCCTCCTTCCTTCTTTCATTCTTTCCTTTCTTCCTCCTTTCCCTTCCTCTTCTCTCCTGTTCTCTTTCCTCCCTTCCGTCATTCCTTCCTTTCACCACAGGGCCTACCACAGTGGCCTACATGTAAGTAGATGCCTAGAATATAGCCGGCACTTCAATTCTTGTTGACTTGACTTCACGTAAGTGTTTGGTAACTGTTTGTTCGGTGAATATCAGCTCCTTCCAAGCAGGGATTATTTCATTCGCCATCTTTGCATCCCCAGGGCCTAACACAGGGCTTGGCACACAGCAGGTACTTAATAAATAGTTGTTGGTTTAATGGTCCTAAGAGCAGACTCTTCCATAAAGCAGAGCTTTTGAAGGCTGGCAGCTCGACATGGCAGGAGCCTCCTTCAACTGCACCATCAGACTCGAGCCCCACGGTGCCCTGGGCTGGCCCCCTCATCTTAGCAGCCTTTTGTGGACTGACCCAGACTTCCAATTGCCTAGTATAGGAGCCCTGCCTGCCACAGAAACCATAAGTGAATAATGAGGCCTTATGCCTCAGCAGAAGAACATCTGGTGAACACACATTCATACTTTCGGTCTCTCCCTCTCTTCTCCCCTCTTCTCCCCCCTCCCTCCACCATCAGGTTCTGTGACCCAACCCTGCACTCCCTGATTTCTCTCTCCCAGCCCATCAGCTGAAGCCAACAGCGGCTGTAGTCCATGCTCTCCTACCTGGATCCATTCATGTGGTCATATTCCCTCTTAACATTGACCCTCACAGGTTGGTTGATCCACTCTTGCTGAGGTGGGAGGGGGTTGATTTTGTGGGGCTGGCCATAGTCAGGGTTGCCAGAGGCGGTCATGTCGTTCTTGGGGAGATGAGCTGCTCCAAATGTGGAGTCAAAGAGGGATTGGTCGTCACTCACCACCGACAGAGCCTCCTGGAAGACCATGAGAGGGGAGAAAGTTTGTAAGCATCACTAGTCAATCAGCCATGAGGTGGCTTTTACACTCTCTGTTTGAGCTGGCAAGCTGCTCAACAGATGCCATGGGGCTCTCTTCACCCGAAAGTCCCCTCTGGGGGAATTGCAGGTTGAATCACAGGTCCTGGGCCACATTAATCCTTATGCAAACATGCTGGGTTCTTTTTTTCAGCTGTGGTGGACAAGGAGGAAGGTGAGGGTGGGAAGGGGTATCATCCCCCTGTGGCACAGACATTTGACAATTTACCTAGAGAGCATCGTTATTATGCTGTAGCTTTCCTGTCAGTTTGAGATGGAGAGTAGGGATGGAGGCTGCTACAGGAGCAAAGGAAAGGTGTGGGAGAAAAGCATAACCTGGAGTGTCCCCGGTAGGTCAGTGACACAGGCAATGAAATGGTCCCTGGCATTGGAGCAGGCATTGTGGGAAGAATGTTTGACTTGGAGTCAGAGGACCTCGGTTCAATTCTTGGTTTTTCTCCTTATTCCCTTTGTCACTTTGCACAAGTCACTTAACCTCTGTGGGCCTCTGAACTTTAGAGAAGCAGTCTGGTACACTGGATTTGGAGTCAGAGGACCTAGATTTGAATCCAGGGTCTGCCGCAAACTATCTCTATTACCTTAGTCTCTCAGTCTCAGTTCTCCACGTATAAAACAAAGTGGCTGCTCAGGGGTGAAGAACCTGCTGCCTTGAGGCCATATGGGGCTTTCTAGGTCCTTGAGTGTGGCCTTTTCACTGAGTCCAAGTTTTATAGAACAAATCCTTTTATTAAGGGGATTTGTTCTGTGAAGTTTAGATTCAGTCAAAGGGCTACATTTGAGAACCTAAAGGGCCATATGTGACTTCAAGGGTGCAGGTTCCCCACCCCTGCCCTTTGAGACATTCCTTGGGTTGCTGATGGGCAAATGATGATAAACATGCTATTATGGTAATTCTGATGAGAGATGAGTTCTTGCTTAGTATCTGGAAACATGGGTTTGAGCCATGACACTTTAACTTACTAGCTCTCTGACTACAGGTAAGAGTTAACCTTTTAGGAAGACAATCCAAATACTATCTACCTCATAGGTTGTTGTATGATAATTATTTACATATGCCATAATATAAAAGCTGATTTGTGATTTTGCTACAGGAATCTGTAGGACTACCTTTTCTATGTTCTGACAAATATCACAATCAGCACTATATAAGATTCTCCCAGTATTCATGAGGTATGCCCATTGGAGGCAATGGGTTATGTGACCAAAAAAATGCCACAGATCAGAAGATAGGATTACAAAAAATGAACAATTTTAGGACTTTTTATAAGGAGAAGGATGACATGAGCAGAATCCGGAGTATAATTTCTAGAAACACAAAATTGTAAAGGCAACTTGGTAACTTCCAAACCAAACTTGAAGAGTAAGAAATGCTATTGATGCAGCCACCACCCGACCCATAGTTCCAGAGGACGGATGATGAAACAACACGCTACTGCCCAAGAGGTGACAGACTTAAGGTGCTGAATGACATATAGCCATTTAGAGAATCTGTGTGTTTGACTCTATTGATTACAAGAATTTTTTTCTTTTTTTTCAAAGGAGTGGAAGTGGGAGGAAGAGAAATAGATTTTTTTTAAAGAAACATGGTGCTACAGATGTGGACTGGTGCTTACATGTTCAGATGAGGTCACCTTACTGTTAGTTTTACTTAATTGTTCTATTTTGTTATAAGGAACTTCTCATGGAGGGTGGGGGAAGGTAATCTGTAAATGTTTGTGGTGGAAAACAAAACATGAATAAACCTATTTTTAAAAAGTGAAGATAATGGAATTTTTATTTTTTGTCACCCCTTTGTCTTTATAATCCCTCTGAGCTGAGTTTAGCTTTCCTTCAAAATAAGGTAAAAAAGCATTCAGCCATGTTCTAACACTACCTATATGGCACTAGTCAAATTACTTAAGCCTCTCTGAGTCTCAATTTCCTGATCCATAAAATGGGAAAGACAATACCTGTAGTACCTGCTTCATTGGGTTGTTATGAAAACTGAGTAAGATAAAATGCATAAAGATCTTCTTAATTATATGCAAGAATCTTCTTAATAATATGCAAATTCTGGCCATTATTATCATCTATTATTAATTTTTATTCATAAAATGTATATTCTCTTAGGCCACTATTAATAATCATTCATCCATTCACCGACTGATGGTAGTTTCCCCCCATTATGTAACAAACTAAAAAAGTACCGTATGCAAGGCTACAGATAAAGAACATCAAAAGACCTTAGTTTTGAATTTGTTCTATGACCCTCATTTCACTCATCCCCTTTCTTTGAATATCTTCCTCCCCCCAAAAAACAGATTACAAATTCTGTTCCACTCTTTCTCTGGTGACCTCACTTGCAATGCTGTACTTAATGCCAACACGGCATCCTTGTTTCCAACAGGAAGGCTGTTCTCATGTTGTTTCCGGCTGGGACCAAGGCAGGAAGTACAGGAAATCACACCAGGAAGTCTGCTTCTGGACCAAAAAGGCTTGGATGTTATAGATAAGGCAAAGGGTGAAGGGTTTAAGGTTGAATTTCCAAAGTTATCACCACAACACCCGAAAAGTTCACCGTCCCTAACTGAGTGAATGTCTCTAGTTTCTGGATCCAAAATGTCCTACTCTTGTTTTCCACCAGATGCCCTTAGGTTTGTCCTGTGGAGAGCTGTGGTTACCTTGATCCTGGATGCAAAGTCCTGTGGCCATTTCCCTACAAATTACACTTTGCTCTAATATGCACGTGATGAA
Source organism: Bettongia penicillata ogilbyi (assembly GCA_023548195.1). Taxonomy (NCBI): domain Eukaryota; kingdom Metazoa; phylum Chordata; class Mammalia; order Diprotodontia; family Potoroidae; genus Bettongia; species Bettongia penicillata. The sequence continues at coordinate 2,011,874 of JAJHZJ010000560.1, read as the reverse complement.
AAGACTTTGCTATATACTTTAGATATTGGCTTATGATTTCTTGTCAGTATGTTTGACAGACTGTAAGCTCTCAGAAAGAAAGAACTGGTTCGAAGCAATTCTGGTTTTATATTGTCACACATCATTACAAATGGTTTTTTGGTCATTATAAAGATGAGCTTGCATAGGCATCCCTTCAATTCAAGATATTAAAGTCTGGGTGTCATCTACAGGGAAAGAGACACTCAGTTTATACACTCTGTATCAAACATGATACTACTGTTATATCACATGTGAAATCTGGAGCCTTAAAAAGAGAAAGAATGACTTGACCACATATGAAAATTCACTCAAAGATTTTGGCCAGAGACAAAGACACTCTCATTTATGTGCTATTTTCAGTGGTCAAATACTGTGGCAAGAAAACACCTAAAACACAGCAAAACACCAAAACACAGCAAGTCTCTCGTAAACTGTGCCTTCTTCCCAATTCCAATGCATGCCTGGATTATTGCTATCTATTTATCTGTCTATGTATCTATCTAGTCCTAAATTCTCTCTTGAGCTATATCACCGAATACCCATTGGACATTTCCACTTAAATGTCCTTTAGGAATCTAAAACAGTATAACTAAAACAGAACTAATTATCTCTTAATGAAATAACTCACTCATCTTCCAAATATCCCTATTTCTTTTAAGAGCTCCACATATTTATAAAGGAGATTATAGCACAATGAAAAGAGCACCAGATTGGAGTTCAGAAGATGAACTCTAATACTAATTCTATCCATCCGCATTCCTCTTTATTGCAGTAACACTCTTCCAACATGGTAGCAGATCACCAAGGAGATAAACCAAATAGAAGAGAATTCATAAATGCCTAAGGGATGACACTTATTCAGGTACTGTGATCGCAAAAGTGTTCACTAAATGGCTATTGAGTAAATGAATGTCTACAGCATTAAACAATTTTTGTTAATTGATAAATGAATCCTAATTACTAGTTTAGGGTGTTTTTAAACAGGGTTCCAATTACTCTCCCCCTTTTTTGTTAACACTAATATCAACTGGCAGTACATGCAACAGATGGAGAAGGAAAGTCAGAAAGCTTATCTTTGTATAGACTGGATGAATGGGCTGAAACTAAAAATAAATTTAAAAGAGACAAATGTAATGTATATGTAATGTAATGTCCTGCCCTTAAAAAAAGTCAATTGTAAAAGTACATGATGGACATGGCTAGAATGGAAATCATATTAAAAGATTAAAGAAGTACAATTTCCATATGCATGGCATGATTGCCAACAATATGTTATATGACAATAGGCTGCATTAACAGCATAAGAAGCAAAAGAATTTACAGTTCTGCTATTCTCTGTACTATTCAGACCATATGTGGAATACTGTAATCAGCTCTCTTGCCATCTTAGAGGGAATTATGCATGACAACTTTTCCTACAATAGTCCTATCCTAATACTTTAAAGTGGTATGGAAATAATCCTGGGTTTTTGGAAACCATGACAGGAGGTAAAAGCTCTGACTGGCTCTACCAAAATGGAAAGATTTTACCAGAACTGTCTTCGAAATAAATCATGCCTGTTACCAAAGAACTAGCACACATAAGTGCACATAGGAACAATGCTACCATGTTGGCTTGAATGAGATTATTAATTTTGGTGGGCATAATGATCCACAAAATGGGCCAAAAAATGCCATAATTCCTATGAATCCTCTTCCACCTCCACAGTGACTGTGGCAAAACACCTACAAAAATAATTTACTTGTTAGTACTCTTAATTTTGTCCTATGACCAAAAAGTTGATTTGCTGCTGCTGGAAGTGAAACATTTCTATCTTGCAATTTTCAATATAAATGAAATAATGGGCACAAAATGTTGCCAATAAACAGAAGGACAGATTGCAGATTGCAGATCCTTCTTAGAGAGGTGAATAAAGATATTAATTAAGTTGATTTCATTTTATGTCAAAAAGCCAAAAAGAAAGCGCATCATTTCATGATGTATATGATAAATTTCCCTTGTAAAGCTTACGATGAGCACAAACTGAGAAATCACCATGAAGATAACTGTAGCTTATGTGCTGATGTCTATACCAAAAGATTAAGGAGAGAACATCTAATGAAGGACTTTGACAGGGTCCTCTAACCAAAATAAATATATTCCTTGGTACTCACTGACATATAGTTGTCCCAAATCAATCTGTTTGAATACTCTATTGACTAAAAATGGGGAAATGGATAAAAGTAAAGATATTAAATGTTATCACCATTTTGGCTGATACAAAACAGTTGCCATAATGAAGTTTTAAATTTAGAGTAGAAACTCACTTGTAATACAGGAGAGAAAAAAATAATGGAGAATTGTGAGCTATATTACCTCACAAAATAATTAAAATTGAAAAGAAAATGATTTTGTAGAAAACTTGGTGCTGCATTCAGGTAAGGCTAATGATCCCAAGAATATTTGTGATGAAACTGGGAAGACAACAAATAGTTAACGATGTAAAACAGATCTGCTGACGCTTTTATAGTGAGCTATTTCTATCAGCAACAGCAGCAGGAGTACCATTCTTGGACTTCCACACCGTATGTCTTATTTGAGAATGTAACAATGGATTTTTAAAAATGAAATCAGAAAATGTGAATTGATTTGGTGAAAGAAATCCATGCTTAGGCATCATCATTTTAGAGGTATTCAGAGAATAATTTTCAAAATATCTTAAAGGTGGAAGGCTTTCTAAATAATGGAAAAGATCATAGATTGTCCTCTTCTCCCCAAAGAAAATGGTAACTGAGATGGTATTGGCAACTATCAATCCATATTGCCTCTATAGGGTCTTTACCAGAATGGTATATGCAGATATCAAGTATATCTTTGACATAAACATAAGAATAGAACAGACAGGTTTTTGTAGGTCATTTTCTATGCAGATGAGGAACTGAGGTAAACAGGATTAAGTGAGTTGACTAGGATCACATAGCTAGTAAGTGACAGAGCAAGAATGTGAATCCAGATCCTCTGATTCCAAATCTAAAACACGTTGTACTACACCATGCTACCGTCTCACCTTTGGGAAATAATGCAAATCTTCTGTGATCCCAAATTGTTTGCTGCCACAAAAGACCATCTCTTTAATATCACTGTTATCCTGGGCAGCTATGGTGGATAAAGTGTGAACACTTAAGAGTTGGGAAGATCTGAGTTTAAATTGTGCCTCAGACAATTATTAATGCTGTGACCTTGGGGAAATCATTCAACCTGTCTCGGTTTCAGTTATACCAGCTGTAAAGAGATAGAGATAGATAGATAGATAGATAGATAGATAGAGAGAGAGAGAGAGAGAGAGAGAGAGAGAGAGAGAGAGAGAGAGAGAGAGGAGCTAGGTTTCTCAGGGCTAGAGCATAGGACTAGGAGTCAGAAAGACAAGAATTCAAACCCTACTTCAGATATTCTCTAGCTCTGTGGCTGTGGGCAAGTTACTTAACATCTGTCTGCCTTATTTTCCTCATCTGCAAAATGAGGGTAATATTAGCACCTACTTTCCTGAACTGCTTGGAAAGACAAAAATGAGAATATTAGTAAAACGTTTTGCAAAGCTTAGTGTTTTCTAAATGCCGGCCAGGTGTAGTAGTTGTAATGATCATACCTATTGCACCAAGTATCAGATGAGAAAATATATGTTAAACTCTTCATGAAACCTTGAAGTATTATACAAATGTTAGCTGCCACATTACACATCACGCGGTGAATCATGGGATACGTCCATCTCAGAAGATTCAAAATTACATCTAACACAAATGAAAATGAAGAGGTGTATGGTGGATATAAATTAGTGCAGGTTATGAACAGCTACTTGCATGAAGGAGTCTATCACAGACATTTCTGACTAGGGGATGGGCTACACCAGTCATGTACTGTAATGGGTAACAAGATGAAAAGCCCAAGTGGGATATAAGGTGCTCCATTACTGACCTCTCTCCTTTTCCCAAGTAGTACAGTCCCTTGCACATAGGAGGTACTTTATACATATTTGCTTAATGTTAGAACTGTATCTTTAAGTATTTGGAGGGCTTTCACCTGTCTGGGAGAGGGATTAGATTCACCAATGGCTACAAGTTACAGAGAGACAAATACAGGCTAAAATTCTGTGACTGTAACAACTGGTTATGCCCCAAAGTAGAATGGGCTGCTTTGTTAGACAGTGAACTCCCTGTCACTATAACTATTTGAAACGGGCTGGATGACGTTTTCTTGGAATGTCGCAGAGGGTATTCCTGTGGAGGAGATGTGGAAAGTTAGACTGTTAACTCTGATGGCACCCCATCTAGAGCATATAGTGAGCTGTCTGAGGCTTAGAGAGGTTAAGTGATTTGCCCATGGTTGCACAGCTGGTATCATAGATAGGATTGGAAGCTACACCTTCCTGACTCCACGTTGAACATTCCTTACACTACGTATGCTTATTCCACATGGATTGTATGACTTCTAAATTCCCTTCCAACGCTACGATTTTTTTAATTTGTTGGCTTATGGCAGGGAAAGTAGTCTTGTGTGCAATCTACAGGAATATATACATATTGTCATCAAGAAGTGAATGAATCTCCCCTCACTTAATAAAACCAGTGTTGGAAAGGCAACCATAGTCGTGGAGGGATGGATAAAGAGAAAAGGGAGTGTGTCCAAAATATTCTCTTTTAGGGCACATATACCCTTCTCAATATGGTTAGAATTTTGAATTCCAGCCCTGGGAATATCTCAGGAAAGGAGAGATATTGCATTTCCATTAGAAAAAGTCCATTCATCTTTACTGCTCCATCACCCTCACCAGTCTTAAAGTCTTATAAGAAAAAGAAGTGGTACTTCACAGGCTTTGTGGGAGGTCAGGGTGGCCGAGGTCACCACACCAAGAGGCAATGAAGCCAGCAACCTTTCCATTGCTCTTTCCTGATGTTGGGGCCTGCCTTGATCAGACCGGAGATCCTGGGTCTTGAGTCTAAAGATCTGGTTCATACTTTAACAAGATCGCCCCCAGGGAGAATTCTGGCTTTGGGTTTTATCACATTCCTTAAGTAAAGACATGAAGTTCTCTCTCATGTATTCTGAGAAGTGCTGTCAGAGGCATGCTAGTCTTTATGAAGGAATTATCTGCCCTTAAGCCCAGGTCTCTGGAAATAAGTTCATTAGCCAAAGATAAGTCTCTAGACTTAACCAAACTAGTCTTTAGACTATTTGCTGGAGCATTTTGTTGTTGGCTTTTGTTTTTATGGCAAGAGACGGCTAAGAGGGGTGGGAAAGAGCTGCAACAACAGACCCAACACTTCACTGATTCCTCAACTATCCAGAAGGAATGATCCCTTGTAGGAATTACAGTTGCTGCTTAGTCTCCCCTCTCCTTTTTCCTGCAGTGTTATCTGTCCATTTACCTGCTCATTAATATCTCCAGCAGAGGGCAGGTGGGAGAAATAGCAGGATGGGAAATACACAAAATACATTAGACATCCCTTTCTTCTTACCTATTTAGCTGAAAGGTAAGCAAGAAAGTAGAAATATCAGTCAATGGGCAGATACATATTTAGCACCTGCCATGTGCAAGTTGCTGACTTAGGTCCTGTCTTGTGGAACTATTGCGTTATAATGGCTTATTGTTCAATTTTACCAGCTCCTTGAGCCACTGTCATGGGCCAAGAAAGCACTATGCTAGATGCTGAGGGAGATACAAAAGCCAGTAAGAGCACACCCTAAACCCAAGGAATTTGTAGTCTAGTATAAAGGATGTCCATAACTAACATTGATTAAGCACCTACTGTGTTCAGGCACTGTGCGCAGGCATGCATAAAAAAAATATAAAGAAGTTGCTAGAGCGTATTAGTTCATCCAATTTGTTTTGAGGAAAATGAAGCCATAAAGCCCAAGTTAAAATTTCCTTCATGCTATCAGCTCTCAAAGGTCAAAGGTCCTGCAGTGAATAGAGCACAGGGTTTGGAATCAGGAAAACTCATCCTCTTGAGTTCAAATCTGGCCTCAGACACTCACTAGCTGTGTGACCCTGGGCAAGTCACTTAAACCTGTTGGCCTCAGTTTCATCATTTGTAAAATGAACTGCAGAAGAAAATGGCAAATCACTCCAGTATCTCTGCCAAGAAAACCCCAAATGGAGTCTAAGAAATGACTAAACAGCAAGTAAGTTTTCCAAGCATTTTGACATGTGAACTTATTAAACTTCATGCTACCTCCATGAGGTAAGGAGGGGGGGGTACTTTCATCCTCAGAAACAAAGACCATAAAAGAGGCACAAGTTGAAGGTAGGTAAGGTAAATGTAATGTTTGTCCGGGACAAAAAGGAAAAAGGAAATACTTGAGCTGAATTTTTAAGAAGTTGGTAGGTTTTCAATAGCCATGGATGGGGAGGATGGTACTCCCGGATTAGGGAGATGGTAGAATAGGATTTGAGGGAAAATAAGTAGGTTAGTTCAGTTATAGAGTAAGATATGTGAAGAAGGGCAGTAGGAGATAAGGTTAGAAAACTAGTGGAAGGTCTTGAATGCCACACTAAGTACTTTTAGATTTATTCCCCCAGCAATAAAAAACCATTGAAGATTTTTGGGCAGCATAAGAACATATGTAGATATGTGTATAAGAAAAATTAATTGGGTACACCACAACATATAGGATAGACTGGAGCAGGAAAAGATTAGAAACAGGGAGGCTGATCTGCACACCATTGTGATAGTTGAGGAAAGAAATAACAGGGTCTAAGCTGTGATGATGACAATATAAACAGAAAGGATGGGACAGAGGTCTTCATCTATGCCTGAATCACAATCCCCCAATCAATCTCATCTATGAGTAAGTTCACTTCCAAAGGAGCACATTTAGAGATGACAGAACCCCAAAATATCCTTTCTATCATATCTGTTCCTAAAATGCAGGATGAAGGAACTGGATTATGTTCAATAAAATTGAGACTTAAGTATATGTAATGGCCATCTCATATTCAGGTAATTATAGGTTTGTCACATGAAAGAGGGATTTGATTTGTTTTGCCTGTGTCTAGAGGATGGAGATAAGAATGATGGGTAGAAGCTACCCATAGCCTATAGAGACACAGATTTAAGTCTGAGGTAAGGAAAAAAAATCAAAACAATTATCCTGGTCCAAAAGCAGAACAGATCAACTCAGGAGGCAGTAGCATATCTCAACTAGAAGTCTTAAAGCAAAGTCTGGATTCTTTCTTATTCAGGATATTGGAGAGTTATCACTTGTTCAGATATGGGTTGGATTAGATCAACACTTCTTAAACTGTGAAAAATTTGGCAACAGTTAAAGGTTAATTAAAAAAACAAACGCGAAATGAACTCGAGGTGTTTATGGCAGTGTTTGTCCATGTTGCATCGAGCAACTCCACTACAGCCTTGATTCTGAACACAAAGCATTTGCACTTTGCAATACACATGCCCTTGGACCTCACAATATCAGCTGAAGCTGAGGAAAGCTATAAGGGGTCACAAGTGGAAAAAGTTTAAGAAGCCCTGGATTAGATGACTTCTGAGATCCTTTCTAACCCTGAGATACTTCATCAATACACCAAGGATCTGGTGGATACACCCCCCATTGTCACAGACTGAAAACCAGCTATTATTTAGCTATAGGGGAAAGAATTCATTACCTTCAGGACAACCTGGTCCTTCGATGACAGACATATGATCCATCATAGGCTTCCATTCAAAGCTTTTTCAAGACTGGAAAGACCTATCAGAACGTTGCATAGTCTTCAAAAACACATGGTCACCCCTCCACCCACTATATGAAACCAGAAGAGTACATTAATGGAGATAGGTTAGGAAAAACTGCCCCATTTATTTCTAAGTTTTAAAACAAAGGCTGGTTAGATTTTGATCAGTGAGAAAGAATAATCATTTTTAAATTTTGTTTCTTCTGATGGTGCGCTAGGGCTATATAGCTAAGCCTATCATTGAGCCCAGTGTCCCTGACTGATTTCTAAACACAATTCAACATTTTTTTCCCAGATCACTTAAATCTTAACCCACAGAGAGGGCTTCTGCATTGGATAACCCAGTGAGAGGCGGATGGCTGAGTTCATGAAAGATGCAATCAGAATTCCTTGCAGATGAAAGTACTTTATTTAATGGGGTTTAATAAATTAAGGAGAAGAGCATGAATGAGTGGAGAGAAGAGGGTCTCAGACCACCATAAAAACTGGAGAGAGACATGCATTGTAACAGAATCCAGAGCTATAACCCTTTGGTAATCACAGGTCCCCTATTAGGCTTTGCTCCATGTCTCCTATGGGTATTCACCTTGGTTGTTGACTTTGAGTTTTCACAGTCACTTTTCTGACCATAACCACATTTAAAGGGCATCTCTAAAGATCAAAGTTGAATTCTCCTCCTACAGAGTGACTTTACTTATAAAAAAAATAAAATAAAAAGAAGCTGAATATGGAAATTAACAAGCAAGGGCTGAAAGGTTAGCCTGAACCCCCAGAGGGGAAAATTTTACAATGTGTTTCACTTTCTCTTTTCTTACAGTCCTGACACATTTCTTCAATTCCCCTTTCCTGGGGAATGTGGAGGTACGAATATAATAGCTAACATTTATAGAGTGTTTACTATGAACCAGTTATTGTACTAAGCACTTTACAATTATTATCTCATTTGATACTTACACAAACCCTGCTAATATCTTCTCCAATTTACAAATGAGGAAACTGAGGCAAATAGTTGTCAGGGGGTTTGCCAGGGTCACACAGCTAATAACTACCTGAGGTCAAATTTGAACTCAGGTCTCCTGACTCCAGGCCTGGCACTTTATCCACTATACCACCTAGGGGCTAAGGGGAAGAGGAGGAGAAGAAGGAAGAAAGAAAAATGGGCAAAGCTCTGTCACACAGATTTCTTTGCCTTCTGACATTAGGAGCCAGTTCCCCCCTTCCTCTCCTCATGGCCTTCTAGGGAGATATCTCTGGTGCTGCTGGAGAAAAGAGAAGACAATGAATTTCAAATATCAGTGTATCAGCTATCTCTCATGCCTACAATGCATTCTCTCCTCACCTCTACCTCTACTTCTTAGAATCCCTAGCTCCCTTCAAGGTTCAATTCAAGTGTTATCTTCACATAAAATCTTTCAGGATCAAGATGCTGGTGTCTTCCACCAAAATTGCTATCTATCTATCTATCTATCTATCTATCTATCTATCTATCTATCTATCTATCTAAGCTATAGACATATATATACACACATACACACCATGAATATATCATTTAAATGTCATATTAATATGTTCATAGTAACATATAAATATGGTGATATTTATTTTTCTATTGTACATCATGGTATATAATATTGTTTTTTGTTTCAACATATATTATTAATTGTAATTATATTCTATGCAAAAACATATTCATATATAGTTGTATATGTCTATTCATATATGTAATATACACAGATGCAAGCACATGCATGCATGTACACATGTATGCATAGATACATATACAGGTTACATGTACATATAAACTCCTTGAGAGCAGGGATGGCTTTACTTTTTTCTTTGTATCCCAGCACCTAACACAGGGCTTGCTATACAAAAAGTGCTAAAGAAATGTTTATTGATGAGTGGTTTCAGTTTCCTTTTCCACAAAATGGAGGTCATAGTTATGATAGTAACTCACATTGATTGAGTCCTGTAAGGTTTATAACCAATCCTAAGACGTTTGGAGTGAAAATATTATGAACCTCATTTCACAAATGAGGAAACTGAGGCTCAAAGAGAAGAAACGACTTGTCCTAGGTCACATCACTGACAAAGGCTGGAGCAGGAGCCAAGCTCAGGTTCTATCACCGCCTTTGTCTATCTGTTGTTCTGTGAAGTTTGGATTCAGGAAAAGGGTCACATTTGAGAACCTAGAGGGCCACATGTGGCCTGAAGGCTGCAGGTTCCCCATCCCTGGCCTAACCTCTCACCACCCTCAGGAAGTTAGAAGGAATTGATAAAGCCCTGTGCCACTGAAAGGATGAAATTGACTTCATAATCTTGAAGCAGCAGGGGAAGAAATTAGGTAAAAAAAAAACCAGAAAGGACAAACAGTCCTCATTTACTAAGTCCCTTGAAAAATGTATATATTATGTCACAAACATATAGATTGACATATATTGATATGTATGTACATCCACATTTACACAGGATCTCCCAGAAGTCTTACATGAAGTTTTCAGTTCTAATAGTCTGAATTGCACTAAGACTTTCAGAGTGACCTTTCGATGTAGATGTATACATCTATATTTGTATATAAATCTGTATGTGTGACTATAGATACAAACATACACATATTTAGATATAGACACAGATGTAGACATAGATACCTAGATATCATTTAGATACATAGGCATAGATTATAGAAATAGATACAGGCATAGACTATAGGCTTAGACATATAGACAGAAACAGATACATAGATATAGATTACATATAGACAGAAATAGATTTGATAGAAATAGACATATATAGTTTCTCTCTTTCAGAGTTAACTGATTGGTTAATACTTCTCTCATGTCAAAAAACTGACTGACAATCAAGTGCACTCAATGATGTTGTGTGAGGATTACTGAATGTCTAGATTATTAAGGCTTGGACTGCAAAGTTAGGTTTTCAGGGCAACCTAGGGAATTTGGAAGTAGAAGTAGGGTAGTGAAGGAGGAATCTAACTTATTACACATATTTCTTCCATCAGGTCTGTTATGATAAAATGCAGAGACTTCTGTTCAGAGCTCTGTTTGTTTGTTCATGGACCAACCTGTCTGAAATCTAAAACCTGGTCACCTGAGCCTGCTTCACTACAACCCTATCAATATGTCCCTGAGATTTTTGAATTAAACTTTGATACAATCTATCTAACCTCCCCACTCATTCCCAGACCCTCCCACCCTCCTTGCTCAGGCCAATGATCATTACATGTTGAATTTGAAGAGCCAAACCACTGACCACTCTCTCCACTCCCCACCTCACCCCCCCCCCCCATTCACTCTGGGTCCTTTTCTCAGAGGCAATGATCTTATCCAGCAATTTCCTCCTCTGACAGAGTTTCCATGGCAACTTGTGCCCTCATAATCACAGGAAGTCTATGAGGAAACATACACAGGGCGGCTCCTTCAATCCAATCATTCCAGCTGTGAGCCAGGGAGCACCCTTTTAATAGAATGGCCTTCCAGAAACAGAGCCAGCCCGAGAGCAAGTGGATTCCACCTGCCCACAGGATAGGAGATTCCACTGTGCCACAGGCATGCCCATGGACAGCCATATTGAATAACATTTAAGCTCAATGGACAAGTAGGAGTAGAAGCCATGAGATACCAGGTTATTTTTAACACTGAGACCTGGGATGAGGGGAAAACAAAAGTTCCATTCATTGCCCCATCTCTAATGAAAAACTCTCTTGCATGAGTCAGGCCAAGGGACTGGGCTCAATGATTTCTCCATTACAAATTATGGGCCCATCTTGACCTTGCAGATAGTGGTCTTGAACTACCCCATTTGAATGAATCCTCCTATATCAGGTGGATAACTTTTAAAATCAGAGGTTATACAATTTTTTTCAAGAGTTAGAACTATCCAAGAGATGGAAATATGGAAATAGTGGGTACTTAAACACATCAATACATCAAGAGTCTTTCTGAAACCCTAGTTGTCCGTCTCAGTTTAATTTCTTTTCTTTCCCCCAATTTCCTGTTTCATATCCCTCCTTCCCTTCCTCAGTCTCTTTCCCTTCTTCCCTTTCTTCTCCCTCCCTCTCTCTCCATCTATTCTTTGATTAATTTCTTTTCATTCCCTTCTTTTGGTCACCATACCTATTAACTTTCCCCTCACCTGTGCAAATGAATAATGCTTTTGTTTCTATAGGTAAATTTTCAACATAAATTGTCAGGCCACCCCTAGAACTCGGCAATGACAATTAATAGACCTCAACTTTCAGATTAAAAGAATGGAACCCACCCCCTAGGTCTTTTGCCCATGCTATTCCCAGATCTGGAAAGTACATCCTCATGCCCTCTGGCCATAGATATACTTTGAGGACCAACTCGTGTCTCACATTCTCCATTAAATATTTCTTGGACACTCTGGCCTTTGATTTCTCTCTCCTTTAAATATTTTTCAGGCTTAATATTTGACAAGTCTTTTTCATTTAATGTAATATCTAGCACAGGTCCTTTATAAATGTTTGTTGAATTACATCCACATTGAATTAATCAAATACAGCTTTTTGACTTCTCAAATAATTTAATTTTTCTGAAAGGGAGTAATGATGTTGATGATGGTTATAATGACAACTAGAATGTATGTATCACTTTAAGGTTTACAAAGAACTTTATAAATATTATCACATTTTATCCTCATACCAACTCTTAGAAATGGGTATTTGCATTATCCTCCTTTTACAGATGAGTGAACCGAGGCAGAAAGTGTAGGTGACTTTCCCAAAGCAAGTATCTGAGGTAGGATTGGAACTCAGGTCTCCCAGTACTCCATCCATTGTGTTCCCAAAAAGAATGCTGATCTTAAAACTAAAGATTTTTGGTTTGAGTCTTGGCTCTAATATTTCCTAGCTGTGTCACCCTTGAGTGGTCTGGTCCTTCAACCCCTTTGAGCTTGAGTAACTCCACGTGTAAAATTGGGATGAGAGGTAAGGTAAGGAGGTAGCAGTTTGTAAACTTATAAAATATATAAATGTAAGTTATTATTGTTATTATTTTATTATTTCTTGTTTCCCTATTCATGATTAAAATTTCTTTGGAGGCAAGAATTGTACATCAGGTATTTTGTTTCCTCCATAACACCAACCACAGTGATAAGCACTTAGTTGCTATACCAGAAATCCAAGAAGGATAATTACAACCCAGTGTATTTGCTCATCCAAAATCCAAATGCAGAGAGCATTGCAATATGTCAGGAAAACATAGTCCTAGATTTGTCTCTACCACTAACTAGCTATATAACCCTGGGGAAATCAACAAACACCTCTGGCTTCCTTATCTTCAAAATCATGGAGCTGGACTAGATGATTTCTAAGGTCCCTGTAGACGCTGACATTCTGAATTCTAAGCTATCACAAAGTGCTTTCACCAAATGCCCTCTGATGAGTCCATTTTGTTGATATCCCTTCCAGCTTTAAAACTGTATGGTCTGCGATTAAGCTCCAGAGTTTCTGAATCTCTCTAATAAAAACCATTCCTCCTTATGCCTACATCATGATACCACTACTCCTTGATGCACCTTCCACTAGGGAGGTAGAAAGGAGCCAAAGGCAGTCCTGGTCTGAGAAGAAGAAAGCTAGGCATTGATCTTTCTTTGCGGAGGCCCCCACCATCATCTCCTTGAAGCTTGGACTCCATCTCCGGTCCCCAACTGGTCTCTCAGTTGGCAGCGACACTCAAAGAGGCCGCCCCACTGGGTTGGCCAGTGTCCCTGTTTGACTTCAGTGCCAAACCCAAGTCGTCTGGCACGGTGGCAGGCCCTGTCTCTGTGCATATGCCTATAGAAAAAGCAGATACTTTGTGAACAAGTCCTGCCTTGGACTTCCAATGAAAACATCTCAGCAGGATTACGTGGAGATATTTTCTTTGTCAATCTCGGGCAAGATATTTGAACAGGAAAACCCAGCTGAAACCACTGAAAGTTCCCAGGGGCTTAGGACTGATCTGGTTACTTTACAAAGGGCATTTAGTTTTTCATCTTGGGGGCTCCTGCAGGTAAGAGGCTAGCTCTAAAGGAAGCATGTTTGCCTTTAAAACTCAAGGTCATAGGTTCATACACTGGTAGGGAAGCTTGATCTCTGCTACACCAAGAATTATTGGTAAATGAGGGGCTGACTTGCCTATGAAAAGATAAATCTGAAGAGATGTCCAACAGTGTACTAAGAAACTGCTCAAGTCTCCATTTTCCAGTTCCTTATACTTAATCCATCTACTTGGAAAATGGAGACATTCTGCTTCAGCCTCTCTTCTCTCCATGGTTTAAATCCATTCCATTCACAATGGATTTGGTAACTGATAAGGGAACCTGGATTTCCAAAGCCAATTCTATTCACCCCCAGAGAAGACTGTGGGAGTCAAATTGCAACAAAGGAACCTTGTGGTCTTCTTGCTTCTTCCAACCCAAACCAAGAAAGGTTTCTGGTTTAACCTCAGCTCCATAGGCACTCATCACATATCATCTTAAAGGATTCTGGGTAAGAACAAAAAAAGCATCCTCTGAACTCATAATAGTCTTGTGTGGATACAGATTTGCATAACTGTGTGTGCCGGGATAAAAATTCTCTACCAAAAAAAAAAAAAATGTGCCTCCTTTAACAATTCCCTCAATAGAGCATATAGCTTTGAATCAGGAAAGACCAGGGTTTGAATTCCACCTGTGTCACTAGCTGTATGACAATAGGGAAAAATGTAACAAGTTCCTTGAGTTTCAGTTTCTTCATCTATAAATAGGGATAAAAATATCCACAGTACCTACACCTCACAAGTTTGGAGGCTCAAAGGAGTTAATGCACGTACAATAATTTTCAATCTTTAAAGGGCTACATAAATGTCAGCAATGAATACTCTTTAAAAAAGATACTTCAAGGGAAGAAATAGGGCTTTCTAAAAATCATCTTTTAACTGTATGCACAAGAAAACTAGTTAATGGTGGAATAGTCGAAAATTGAGAGGTAAAATGGTGTCAACTTTGGTCTAAGTTCTGAGAATAATCACTATCATGATAAGAGAGCTTGGAATTGTCACTTTGGAAGGAAATGATTTGGATAATAACCATTTTTTAAAAAACTATCTTTAAAAAAGCTAATGCCAGTAGTTGAGTCCTTGTTATAATGGTTCAGACATTTTAAAATTGTCCTGCTATATGGGGTTTTTTTAAAAAAATTGAAAATTTAAAAAAAATTCTTAAGTGTTTTAAACTTAAAAAAGGAATTATCTCCCCATAAATTACATTTGGAAAAACTGGGATGATTTTGGATAAGTTTTCTTATATTGAGAAGGAAAAAAGTGAATTTGGTTTAGTCAATGCTATTTCTTGGTATTAGGAAGTATTTTGGTCTGTTGGCCCAAAGTATGCGAAGAAATTCTGATATTTTTAAATTGCACTGTTCTCTGCTATCAGAAGAATGTACGATAATAGCTCTAGGATATAGGCTATAGATATGATCAATATACACAGCTGTATTGAATTGGAGTCAATCAATAATCATGATCTTTTTATTTACTATTATATATTGACCATGATATAGTTGGTCTGCTCTGCAGTAGGACCCTAAGAAACTGTGTCTCTGACAAACTGCGTGAAAATCAGCCTCCAGCTAGTAATTCAGAATTATTCTAGTTGCCTGAGAAACCAGCTATTTCTCAGGAAATATTCAGTGAACCTGAGTTCTAGAGAACTTGAGTATGTGAGGGAGGATAAGGATGTTGTCTCTATGGTTGATGTGTGTGTGTGTGTGTGTTGGGGGAAGGATGAGGTACAGGGAGTGATGTAGAGGGATGTAAGTCTCCTTCCCCATAGATATCATGCTATTAACCAGAAGTTTCAGGAATGAGCCTGAAGTCATGAAAAACTAAGGAGTCATGGCAGCCAAGATTCCCTGAGAGATGAATGGCTTCACTCAACCTGTCCTTCAATAAGTCTCAGAGGTCCATACTGACTAGACAGCCATTGGGTGTACTTTTCAATCATATCCTTTTTATTTAAGTAACATACACTTTGCATTTTGCTTTCCTGAAGAGGGTAGGACAGAAATTTTCTCAACAAGTCAAGTAAAGTAGCACTTCTATTAAGCATTTTAATCCTGACCAAGTCACTTAATCCCTCTATGTCTGAATGACTGCTTCACTAAAATGAGAATGATGGTAAGCTGTCTTAGGCAGAGTTATCTCATAGGCTTGTAAAAAACAATCAATTAGATAATTAGTCCAAAATGCTTTGAGAACCATAGTGTCCACAAATGTAGAGAACAAGATATATATTTTATAAACACATTAAATTTCACATTTGGAAGTAACAGGTATCTTACCACCTCACCTTATTAGAGCCACTTCTATTGGCTATACTGCAAAGACACAAGACAGACATGAAAAAACTCTAATAACTGTATTAAAGGGCACGGGCAAGTCATAGGAGTAGAATGCAATGATTTTAGTGATCTTAGAAGGAGGGCTGAAGTAGCAGGAAGGTGAATATATCGTTGACCTTCAATACCATAAAGGACTTCCCTGATGCCATGTAGCCAGAATTTTAATTAGATATAGTATTTAAATACTTTCTAAAATGCAATATATATAGAAACTTCAACTTAGAGCTACTAAATTCTCCCTGAAGTTACAGTTTTGCAGGTCCTGCTTTAATGAATAGATAAAACTCATTCACGACACCCACCTGCTTACAAACAAGAGACAAAAGTCTTTAAAGACAAGTAGTGTCTGTGTCATTATCTGGCTCAGTTAACTCTTTCTAGAGACAGTAAAGGTATTGTTCTGCCTTGACCAGGCCAAAATGCCACAGACTGAGGTCTCAGCTGGTGATGGTTTTTTAAACTGTAATGAAGCAATCTCTGTATTCTAGTTAAGTGTCACTTGCATGGCTAAATGTTAAATCACCAGTAGAGGAGCAACATGAACCAACAGAAGCCTATGTCCTCAGCAGGATCACTGCTGAATGGTTGGGTCTTCTTCCTTTTTTTTTTTCTTCTGGTTAACAGCATTTACATGAAAACAGGATCTTCGCTGCTGCACATTCTCCACTCCCAAGCTACAGTTCTGTCTTTGCAATGGCTCAGTCATAGTCTAAGTTACCTATCATGGCCTCCCCAACATGAGGACTCTGAGTCAGGAACATGTGACTACTCTCCAGTCCTCTAATCAATCACTGGCCTCCTGCAGAGGAGGAGGTGGGGCTGGAAAGATGAAGCAAAAAGGTAAAAAAGTTCTCTACTTTGCAGAGCGGCTAAATTCAGTTTGTGTCCCTTTCCCCTTGGTTACAGAGAACTGGGGAACAAAACTTGATTCCTGAGTTACAGGGCATTTAGCTCTGGATTTTATCTTCTAAATGAGTAGAGCACTGATGCATTCCATCTAAAACAGCAGATAAATCATTTATTTGGGGTCATGAACTGGATTATATTTTTATGGAGGTCCTCCCCACCTTTAGCAGACTTACCTGTTCTTTGGATTGAGGGACTTTTAACCTTTTTTTTGTACCACAGACCTCTTTGGGCAGTCTGGGGAAGCCTACAGACTCCTTCTCAGAATAATGTTTGGTTGCCTTTATTCATAATTGAAGGAGATTTCACTGAGAAGTTAGTGACTATAAAGATGAAATATTTTTCCTCTCAAGTTCATGGACTCCTTCAAATCCACTCACAGACCTCAGGTTAAGAAGCCCTAGCTTAGACTAACATTACAATATTTGAATTCTCTGAGCACACACCACTGATGGTAGGTAGAGCCAAGATAGAAGTATGCTGAGCGGCAAAATCAAACAGGCCTGGGCTTTAAAATTTGTCATTTTCTCAGAGATCATCTACAGGTAGGTAATTATGAAACTGAATGTATTTGGAGAGACTTATTCCACAATGAAGCTAAAGAGTGTTAGAATGTTCTTCCTTCTAATTTAGCAAACCTTGTGTCATCCAGAGTCCTGCCCATTTTCTCTGGATCATTACTGACTTGCCTTTGTACAAATGGATGGGTTGGGATGAACAGAATAAAAAGAATAGATAAGCTGGTGTTGTCTCCAAAGTCACTATACACAGAGTTAGCTTATTCATTCTTCTCAGGCCTGGTTGGGGACACTGATAGACTATCTCCTCTGTGCATCATGAGACTGTGAGTCAATCTGATAGGATTCTCTCTCTCTAACACAGCCCAGCACACTTGTGTCTTCTTATACTCATCATAGACCAGAAGGTGTTTAGGGAGGTTCTTCACTGAAAAGGTGGGGTTCACACAAAGGAATGATGAGGAATCTATTTTTTCTTGTGATGCCTAGATAAGTGAGAACAAGCCTAGCTACCTCCTCTGTGTCTCTCCTCTACCTTTCTCTCTGTATTTGTTTGTCTCTCTTTTTCTGTCTTTGTCTCTGTCTTTGTCTTTGTCTCTGTCTCTCTCTGTCTCTCTCTGTCTCTCTCTCTCTCACACACACACACACACACACACACACAGACATTGTGGGGGGGAGGCAAGACTACCCCCTGGAACTCCTCAGACCTGGCCCTTTGCTCTTGCAGCAAGAGGAAAATCCTGTCAAAATGGCCTAACGATCTTCTAATATTTCCATGCAATTAAGGCCCACATCTGTCTCCCAGGCCCCCGGACTCCTTTGCTAATGCACAGACATGAACTAAACAGTCTGTCTTGTCGATCTGAAAGGTAACAAAGGCCTCCATTCATAACTGGAGGCACTTTCACCATTTTTTTTCAAAGTGAAATAGAGTTTTCACTTTGAGAATAACCTGTGTGGCAAGCAGGCGAAGGATTTTCCTCCCTAATAAATCAACTTCAACAGCCCAATAAAATGCTGCCTCCCTCCCCCTACTCTTGTTCCACTCCCCCCCTCCACTGTCCCCCCTCACCTCCTGCCAACCACAGCAGACCCACAGAATCATGTCGAGCTGAGGAAGGGCAGCACAGCCCAGAGAGGTGGGGAAGGGCCAGCAAGGCCAGAGCCCCTGTGGAAGGAGAAGCAAGATGCTTTTTGGAGGTCAGAGCTCAATTGTTAGAGTAAGTTTTCCCTTCTCCTCTAACTTCATCTCCTTCCTCAGCCTTCCAGTGAGTTGAGATGCATTCAGTTTGTACCCCTCACTCCCTCCCCCTCTAAACAGTGTGCTTGTTCCTTTTACTTTGGGATGAAACCTTGGAATGAAGTTCCAACGGACTGAGCTAGAGGTTCCAGCCTACACCTGCCACCCAAACCTGGTGGGAGCCCTAGGAAGATGGAGAGATTTCCCTCCCCCCTGCAAAACCTTAAGTGTGAGATTGCTAAAGACAGAGCACTGATAAGCATTGGTCTCTGTCTGTTTATCCAAACTAGATCTTTCAAGACTACCTAAACACTCACAGGCCTTAGAGACAACAATCGGAAAACAATGGAAGATGCAAAGTCAAGCAGTAGTGTCTGTTTCTTTTCTTTTCCTCTTCTCCTCTCCCCTCTCCTTTCTTCTCTCCTCTTCTCCTCTCCTTTCCTTTCTTCTCCTCTACAGTCTTCCCCTTCCCTCCCATCTCTTCCCATCTCCTCCCCTCTTCTGGCCTCTGTTCTCTACTTCTGTTTCCTAATCTCTCATTCTTTAATTCATTCAACAACATTTATTAAGATCCTACTGTGCCAGGCATTGTACTAGGTAATCCAGATATAAAGATAAAAAAGAAACAGCCCTTGCTCTCAAGTGACTTATATTCCATTGGGGAGGAAACAAAATAAGAACAGAAAATTAAATACAAAATATATCCAAAGTATCCCCACAAAACGAAATTCCTATGGCAGGGGGAGGACAGGGAAGGCACTAACAATGGTGGGAGTCAGTATAGGATTCCTGCAGAAGAGATGTATTTTAATCCAGCTAAGGATTCTGAGATGAAGGGGAAGAGAGAGCACTTTGAGCCTGGACCAAGGCAAGGAGAGGGGAAAGTGAATGTTGAGGATGGAAATGTGGAGAGCAAGAAGAAGAGTCATGTTCAGTAAGCATCACAAGTTAGGCTGGAACCAGGTGAAGGGCTTTAAAAAGCCAAGCCAATCAGTTTGTAGTTGATTCTAAAGGGAAAGAAGAAGCCACATTCCTCTCTGTCTTGGTCTGTGTCTGTTTCCATTTCTGTGCTGGTGTCTGTGCCCAAGACTGTCTCGGTCTTCTGTTGTGTACACACTGAAAATCCATCTCAGAAGAAAAGTCTCAGGACACATCCTGTAGCACAATGATTTCAGGAGTTTGAAGATGGTGGTCCTCTATAGGTGAAGACAACCTGTACAGCCCTCCCTTCCTTCAGGGGAACAACATTGTCATTGTCTGAGATCTCAGGAAGAGCCTTAGAAGCACAGCAACTTTGGAAATAATAAAAGGAACAAATTCAGAAAAAACCTGAACACAGTATGATACAGAATAAAGTGTGAAGAACCAGAAGAACAATTTATAGTGCCTACATGATGTCATAAAGCAGAACTTTGTAAGATTTAAGAATTTGATCAATGTGAAGACCAATCACACTCCAGAAGGCTGATGTTCCCCATCTCGTGGCAGAGAGGTATTAGACTAGTAAGTAGTGTTGGGGTGACCTTGGACAAGTCACTGAAGTACCCTTGGACTAGATGACCTTGGGGGTCCCTTCCAACTCCAGAGCTGTGATCCCATGAACCCATGCTCAGGTGTAGAATGAGATATATTTTCAAACATGGTCAATGAGTGGATTTATTTTGTTTCACTATATTTATTTGTTACAAGGAATAGCTTTTATTTTGGGTGTGGGATCATGGAGAGTGGGGAGAATGATAGTGATAACAAAAAATTAAAAAATGTCAACGAAGTGTTTTTAAAATACAATGAAGAAAGCAAAAGGAAGTTTAGGAGGCAACAAAAACAAACAGAACTTTGTTGGAACTACCACGTTAAATTTAATGTAGACAAGAGATTCACGTTGTCACATATATTCTTTTTCTATTCTTTATGGAAGGAAATGTTCATCTTTGTCAAATTCATCCTCATCATAATTTTAATGCTCTCTCAAAACGCACAACTAGAAAATGCCTGGAACCTAGAAAATCCCAGAACCTAGTCTGAATGTTCTGTCTGGATATGTTATATCTAGATTGTTTGGGCAGTGAAAGGTCTTTTAACATTCATACCACGTGAGTAACAGAGGAAAGAAAGAAAAATTCTGGTAACTAATGGCTTCAGATTTCTCCTGCTCCATCTCCAGCCCCAGCCTTACTCTTTTTTCATAGACCACTGGTAAAAAGCAGATGCTTTATTCAAGAATCTTTGATTTAAGAAAAGTAATGCACTTGGGTCAAAGGAAATTTTGATTGAGCAAAATTCATAAAATCATAAATTTAGAGCTGGTAAAGCCCTCACAGGCCAACTAGTCTGATGACCTCCTTGGCTTTCTTTTAGAGATTAGGAAACTAAAGGCTACAGATGTAGAGTGACTTGCCCCAAAATCACAGAGCAGAATTTGTATCCAGGTCCCATGACAAAATTGTTGTGTGTTTAAAAAAAAAACAACAAAAACTCTGGTTCTAATCTCCAAGCCTCCAGTCTGACAAATATCCAGTAGAGGGCTTCTTTCTGCATTGAATGGGAACTCTGAATCTCAGAAAACATGTAACTTTATAAGTAAGATTATGGAAAAATGATTCAAGCCACACATAATGAAGATGTCTGGAAACTGATGCCCAGACAGATTATTTGCCCAAGGTCACACAGTTAGTAAAAGTGAATAATATCTTCCATTTGTAAAGCACTTTATCCATTTAATTGCTTTCATACCGACTCTGTCATTTAACTCTCACAACAGTCCTGTGGAAGATATGACAGCTACTACTAATGTAGCATATGGAATAAGGAGAAATCTTAGAGGAAACTGAGTCCAAAAGAAGTGATTTGCCTAAGGTCAAACAAGTATGAGAGGCAGATTCAAGTCTAACACTCTTTCCACTGTCCTCTGTTGCCACCCATTTTATAAATGAGGAAACTGAAATCCAGAGAAGTGACTTCTAATCTAACTCAAATCTTCTGAATTCTATTTCATGGCTCCTCTGTACCACTTCTTGTGAGGCTATTTCCACATCCTAATTGACAGCTCATACTCTTGTTGTCTGCCTGGTGTGTTTACAACAAATTCTATTTGACAAATAAATTTAGTATAACAGAAAAATTCATGGTTTCCTGTCCCTTTAGCAATAAGTCTATTGAGATTTCTTTTGGGCACGGAAGTACATACAATAAGTGTATTTGAGTAGACGTACAATCTTAAATGTTTTAAATAAAATATGACACATTTCCCCAGATGGAACGCTGATGATTTGTGGTAAAGAGTAAGTCTCTTTTTTTTGTTCAATACAGAGTACTTTTCTTGGTATCCTGAGGAAACTATTGATTATAATAGAAATCTCATTTCAGATTTAAATCCCAAGGGAGCCTGTTCCTCTCTCAATTACCAACACATTTTGAAAAACATGACAAATTTTGTTTTAAATATTTAGCATTTAAATATGGTTACAACAGAAAACCCAAGATTGGCAATACAATTATTTTTCTTCTGCCAAACTCATAAAACCTTCCCTTCTCACAATTTGTTATTGTGCATAAATACAAAGTACAATGAGTATTTGCTTTATATAAGCAAAGCAATAGAACAGCATATCATTCCTGTATACTATAGCAGGAGACTTCCATTTGTAAGAGATTTGGAGATAATATATTAATTTTTGATCTCCTGTCAAACTCATTAAAATGGGATTCAACCTATAATTGTATTCCCACAGAGACCCACTTCTGTTAATACCCAAATCCTGGCCTCTCTATGCTGCCCCATATGGGCACATCTGGCATGAATTTCATTGAATGGAATTCCTCAGCAGATCTCCCCAGATCTTCACACCCTCAACCAAATTGGGTTGATTGCCACAAACCAGCCTCAGGATACCAGACCACCAGGCAGAGTTTTCCAGGATAGCAGGCCAGAGGTTAGGAGGACCAATCAGCAGCCAGGATGGTGGTACCACTATCCAAGGCTCCAACTTAGATACTCCTCTGCTGTGAGGTGTTTGAGTTGAGTTGTGGTTAGGAGTTGCTATCAGGCCTTCTTTTGCTTCTTGCTACCGACTATATGTGACTACTGTGAAATGTCAGGCCCTTGAGCCTCATATATACAGCTCAGAAGACTTTTTACAGCTCATCAGAGCAGAAAGTAAAGAGCGCTGCACCTGTGTGTGTGTGTGTACGTTCATGTATGTGTGTTCAATTCACACATCTTGCATTTCCTGTTCATCAGGGTTAGATAAAGGGCCTAAACAGGAAGGGCTGAAATGCTAAATCAGATTGATATTCTAGTTGAAGCAGCCAGAGGACCCAGATTTGCTCTTTGAATGCCAGATTAAGGACTTTACTCACTGAAGCTTTAGGAGCAGTCCATTTGACCAGTCCCACTATATTCTCTCCTAAAATCCATTGGAATTAGGTTAGAATCACTTAAAATCCCCTAATGGCATATGGGATGAGAGTATTTCTCTTTCTAAAAAAAGTATTAGCTATTTCCAAAGGGTCTTGTGGGTGTGCAAGATCACTTTACAAAGAGAGGAAATAACACACCGAGTAGTTTTAGTAATTCTCTAGAGCTCCACAAGTTACTTGGAAAATGGAGCTGACTGAATTTCTGCTCTGCTCTGTAGGTGGTCATACAGATGAGATGACTATTTTTTTAATCTGTCTAGATCATCAAGGAGCTCAAACAATTCATTCAATATTTAATAATCCATTGACTATCAGGCAAATGAATGGATTGAAAAAAATCATATGGGCCAAGAAGTCCCATGGCTCAAGTTGTAATTCTGGATCTGTCAATCCTTATTTGTGTGATTCTGAGAAAGTCAGCTCATGTCTCTGGGACCCAGTGACGTCTTCCTTAAAATGAGAAGATAGGTAAGATAAATGCTAAAGTCCCTTCCAGTACTAGCATTCCTGGATGCTACCTGCCACCTCCATGAAGTGGTTAGCAGTGCACCCCACAAAAATGTTTCCTGAGTTCTCCTTGTCAGATACTCTCCGTGATGTATGTGTGTGCAAAATAAAACCAAATGATGTCTTAGCTCCCTGAGTTACTCTTTCCCCAGAAAATCATAACAACTTCACATACAATGTACTATCCCTTAGTTCCTGTGAGACAAATTGGAACCATTGTGGTCTCTAGTTTCATACTGTATGGAATAAAGACCTGGGATGAAACAGCTATTGGTCCAAGGTCACAGAGCATTCGAGGAGCTGGAAGTACTGGGCCCTTAATTCTAATGTATAAGTTTTTCATACTTTTCTTTAAAGAACTAGGTCTTCTCAGTGCCAGTAGAGGGTGCTTCCTCATACCTTCTTTTTACACCTTTAATATAACTCAAGACTTTCTTCTCCAGGAATTTTTCCAGATTAATTTGACGGATTTATTATTCGACCAGCATAACTCCTGACCCACTCACTCCTTCTCCAGTGGCCTTCAGAAGTTTCACATTTATTGGTAGACAGTGCAGTCAGTTATACATGTACCTCTTACTCCTCAGCTAGACTATCAACCCCTCAAAGACAAGGACTATACTATATTCTTCACTGTACCCCATTCCTCTTAGACTTTACATGAAACACTTGTTTCATAGGCTGCAGGCACTGAGATTCAGTCTGCTAGCTCTGACATTTTAAAATTGCACATTTCCTCCACTAATGCAGTAAGTCCAAGTAACTGCCTCATGCCACTATCTTAGAACCAGGAAATGAAACTGACCATCAAGTGCAACTGACCATCAGTTAAAGCACATGGGCAGACCAAGCAAAAACATTTAGAAAGTAGGGTAGGCTAAATTGTTGGGAGAACATTTCATTTTAATTATCTCTAACACTTTATTCTGTTAGAGAATAAATCCTGTATAGCTACCCATGTACTTTTAATTTCTACAGAGGCATGTTTACCTGTTTTTCCTTCTTCTTTGCAAACCTATGTATGAATGAGGTTCTTTTTGCTTCTCTACCACCACATATACATGACAAACATCAACAAGAATCCTGATAGGATCATTTATCACGGGTTGTAATCCTTTACTTTCCATTTGGTATGCTATTTTAACTTTTTTTAATGAAATGTGTTGATTCTTTAACACATCTTTAAGAATTTTACCCTGTGTACCTTGAAAGTTACTTCTATTTATGGCCTGAAACTGTTGCTTGAAGCTTGGTCATGGCTCTCTGTTTCAAAAGGTAACAGCTATTCTAAAAAGGCTTGTTCCATACCCAGCAAACCCCCATCATGTGCTCTCTGTCACTCTCTTCTTCCTACTGCTGATTGTAACTCAGATAGGAGTATGTGTGAGTTGACTCTTTCCTCTTTGAAAAGAGCCAGTTCGCCTCTTTCATTCTAGGAGACATAACGAGAAAACTATCAGAAACCTCGTTAGCATGTGAATGTGGCTAGATGTGTGTGCGAGCATGTGTGTGTGGTGTGTGTGTGTGTGTGTGTGTGTGTGTGTGTGTGTGTTTTCTGGGTACCTTTGTTCCATTTGAAAGGGAGGGAGTCTGCCAAGAGACACAAAGACAGATGAGAAAAATCAGTAGATTTTTGCAAGCTCGTGTATCTGTAGTTTCTGGTGTTTTCAGGGGATAGAATCTCCAACCAGCAGGGGTGATGCCTCTGCCAACTCAGTCAGAACAACAAATATGATCTTTGTGGCACTACCTCCGACCCCTGATGGATTTAAGACTAGTGTGTGCATGGGCAGGTTTGCAACCTCTGTCCCAATTTACATACAATTTTACAACTTCCCTAGTGCCAACACTTGGGCTGGATTCACTCAGAATGAAGCATGCTGGAAGAAACAACAAGAAATCACGAGCGTTTCAGTGATACCCCCAATAATTTTAATGTGCAGAGACAGTGGCGAGCATTTGTGTGGCTGAGTGTGGGACTGGCACTTTAGACCCTAACGCCACTGAGATCTACTGCTAAGTTGCTTTAAGACTTTCCTCCTCAGATGCTCCCGTTCCTTGCTTTCTGCCTCCTTACCATAAGAAGAAAGATCACATCTCCATGGGGAAAAGCAAGAGGAACAAAGCGAAATTTTCATAACATAATCTCAATATCACAACATGTTTTGGCTCTTTCTTTGAAGAAATAAACATAGTTCCTTCTTCTTACCTTGGCCACATAAACTCAATTCAAACGAGTGACTTTTGAATTTAAGGATACGCATGGGACATGAAGGGTTTAGGAGACAGCACTGGAAAAATTAACTGGCTTTTACTACCAATTGCTTCAGATCACTGCTTCATTAGACAAGTCATTTGACTTTTCTGAGCCTCAATCTCTCTATCTTTAAAACTAGGAATTACATCTGCTAATTGGCCTACTTCAAAGAGACCTCACAGTAGGGGGAGGGGGGGAAGATGTAGTACTTCCAGGTTTACAAAAGAGCTTTACAAACATTATCTCATTTTATCCTCCAGCTGGGAGTTAGGTAGGTACTACTATTATTCCCATTATACAGATGAAGAAGCAGAGGCAGACAGACAGCAGTTAAAGATCACACAGCTAGCAATGTCTTAGGGAGGAACTGAACTCAGGTCTTCCTGACTCTAGGTTTGACATTCTATCCACTGCACCTTTTAACTGTCAATATTAATAACTGAAATCTTATAGGCCTTTAAAATTTTCAGGCTACTTTACATAACTGATTTCATTTGAGAATACTCAATCCAAACCCTAAGTGAAAATGTGGCAGACTGAATGAGTTTCCCAAGGCCATATAGGTAGTAAATACCAGAATTCAGATTCAGACCTAAATATTTTCCTTCAGGTCCAGAGCTGGACCACTATGAAACATTCTGCTAAAGCAGAGAGATTTCAGATGATACTGAAATTCATAACCTGGTTGTTATTTCTAGCATTATGTTTTGTTTTGTTTTTTAATTTGCCTTTGATACAAAGCTCACCACTAGGAATCTTGCCTTTTGCCAGACGATTTCTTATAAAATGTCACTGAAAAGAAATTAGCTGAATAGATACTTCTTTAACAAAAATAGGTTGTTTGCTGTACTAACCAAACTTTCATTCTTGACCTGTCATCCTCTCATCAGAAGTCACATAAACAGTCTGTTGGAAGTACTTTATTATTATTTGCATCAATATCTAACTAATCCCGAAGCTGCATAAAAGAGGGTAAAGCAAGACCCTTCTCCCCTGCTAAGATCAGGCATATATTTTGGTCTACAGGGGATCTCATTCCTCCAAACAAGAATTGTCATAGAGACTTTGTTATTCCAGTCCAGATCATAAGCAGGAAAGGAAAGAGGGCATGGTTAATGTACATGTCACCATGTGGGTTATGGTCACAGCCTCACCCAAACTCAAACTCTGCTCAAGCTGCCGAGAGAAACAGGAAATGGCCAGGCGTATATATAGCCTCATTGTGTTTATCCAGAGGTGGTGTTTTGCACAGATTATGATGAACTTTTTCATGGGAGAGGACATAGCATTCACTTTTACAAAACCTTGTGTGTGCCCTGAGCAGTTTGTACAATGAATTCCTCTCTCAGCTGGAAAAGAAAAAAGGACGTAATTCCTTTTAGTCATTGCTTCATTTTAAAGGTGAACAGAGTGGTGCATTCCCCTATCTATATCCTCTAAAAATTTCTAGATAACACTGAGAAAAAGCTCAGAGAGGCTGAAAAAAGGATGGAAAAATCCCTGGGATTTCTATGAGACCCCAAATATTAGCCATCTGGGAAAAAAAGTTCCACTGACTGGGTTTGCATAGAAATATTCTCTGCTCCTTATTTTACCTCCCTGCCTTCTCTCCTCTTCTCCTTCATCCTCTTTCCTACTTAACAAGAAAACTAACACAATCATCATTTTAAAGCAAGGTGTGTTAACCCCAAGTCTATGAACTTGTGTGTGTGTGTACACACATATATACATGTGTATGTATATATATGTATATATGCTAATATACATGTGTATATATGCACACACACCCACACCCTCCTAACCCTTATCCCCATAGAGCAGGAGGGAGTATTGCTTATTGCCTACCGGTTAAATTGAACACGAAGCTGAGAGGGGTGTACAAATATTTTCCCTAGTTTTGTTACAAATAGATTTTATCTTTCCTTTTAAGAAATTCCATTTATCTACTGCTACAGTATACATATATACATGTATATATCCATATATATACACACACATACATACATATATACTAGTAGCTACATTTCAATATAATTTATTTTCATTGTAATTCTATGTATTATATTTTGTGCATTTAAAATTATTATTCTGAGAAGGGGCTCAATAAACTTCATCCATCAACTGAAGAAATCCAAAAAGAGAGAAGGTGAAGGGGGGGAGGGAACAAGCATTTATTAAGCACCCACCACATACCAGGCACTGTATTAACCTTACACTTTATAAATATCATCTCATTTGGTGACACAAAAATGGCTAAGAACTCTTGATTTAAGGAGTATCTACCACAAAGCCCCTGGTCTAGCCATCCTGCTTCAAAGTTTATAAGGATCAAAATGGAAAGAAAAGCCATCTTGTAATTGGGACTTAAAGGAACCTAGCTCCACAGTCCACCTCTCTTCCTAAACTGGGCCATTTTGGAGAAAGGGTTAAATCTCTCACACCATCTATACCTTTGACCCTAAACAAAGCTTTCACCATCCTTAGCTTTCTCCAGAAAAGATTTTATTTGAATGTTAGTTCATGTTTTCCCTTTACTTGAATTCTTGACCATAATGCATATTCTTGGTGGGGAAAACGTATCTTCAGCAACATTCTCCCCACTACCTGCTTCACACACATAAACTCCCTATCCTCCCATACTTGAGTAAGTACGAAAATGAGTCTTAAATGTAGTCACAACGGAGATGACTGAAATACCTGTCCTATAGCTAAACGGAGCTGCAACTTATGTCTACACATACAAAATGAAGCAAAGGATGAAGCAATTCTCCGGCAAGCTTGTTCAATGTACCTCAGTAATTCCCAGCCTTGGTTCTGCAATACTCATGGAGTATTTGCAATTCTCTCAAAAGGGCGCGCATTTCTCAAAACCAAATTACTTTCAATTCAATTGAAATTTTAAAAATGAATATAAGTATTCTCTTGATTGACAAGGTTGGGTGATTTCCCAGTCTTACATAAGCTACTTGATACTTGGGTGGAGGGGATGGATGGATGAATGAATGTGAAATCAATTCAAGATAAAGTGCTGGTACTAAAAAAAAAAAAAAAAAAAAAAAAGTTGGTAATCACTAACATAAACATCCAAGTTGGAGAATTCTGTTTCCCTGGCTCAAAAGCAAAGATACTCCCTTTGAATATTCCTGGTAACTAATTTAATTGTCAATTTACTTGGTCTCCATGAACACATGACAGGGTATCGAGATGTCTGCACAGACTATGTAAGAAGGTCAAGTCCATTATTATAGTTAAGGATGGTCTATCCAAGAAATAAGACTATGCCAAGATGCAGAAGGGAATGCGTTCCAGAGGGTTATCCCCAAGGTGTTGCTTCTAAGGAAAAGATCTGGGAAGGCTTCTATTTCACGACATAGTCCACAGAGACAACACACTACCTAGAGGCAGAATTGGATTTACAGACTAGGGCTTTTTCCCAGTCTGAAAGACAGGGACCTCAAAAGTGAATGAGATCATCCAAAGGTAATATGAGTTTGACTGAGTGGGAGTAAATTTCTGAAAGGTAATCCTTCACTCTCCACCTACACAATCTCACACACACACAGACAAATACAGAGCAACTAATTTTGCCATTGTGACCTTGGGAATTGTACTATTTTGGCGATAAAACTTGTTTTCAACCTGGACACAAAATGAGTACTACAGGATGTAAACATTTGTTGACTTGGAGCTTGCAGTTCTGTAAGCTGAAAGAGTAAAGCCTGACTCAGCGGTTGGCCTATCCAACAAGCTGACAGATTGTGCTCTTTTGAAACAAATTCTGAATACTCAAATACTGGGGGTCACTCTTGATGGGTAGCACCTAACAGTGGATTTCATGATGAATTAGTCACTTAATGAATACACTGTGTTGTGAGCCAATGTTAAAGATAAACAATATAGTTAAAAACAACACACATCTGATATTCCTCTTCATTTGTGGTTACAAATCTTGGGGAACTGAAAATGACACATATTTGGTAGAGTTCTATAACTTTATTCACATTTAAAACTTGCTTCATCCTGTTAAGCCTATCAGTCAATGTTGGTAAGGCAGATTCTTCCATATAGTTCTCTCTGATCAAATCTGGTACTTATTCTTGACCCCCATCCATGAAAAGTGTATTTCAGAAATTGTTCTCTGTTTTCCAGATATTTGTAGGGGCACGGAGGTACAAAATTCTTAAAGGGGCCAGTCCTATAAAAAGCCACGATTACTGGGGTGTAGATCCCAGTCTCTGGTGACCGCTTAACTGAAGTCCATTCCAAATATCCCACTACATTGTAAGTTCTTGGAGGTTAACAACTGTCTTTTGCCTTTTTTTATCCCCTGCACTTAGCCCAGTGCCTGGCACACAGTAGGAGCTTAATAAATGTATGTTAATTGATATTCCAGAAAGAAGAGTCCAGTTTTCCATCCTGTATCACTCCTTTTCCCCACTCACTTAATTTGTCCCAAACAATTTATTTGGGCTCAAGATGCAATGCAGCCTTTAATGTACAATGACTATGCATATGTGTTTGCCTGTAATTAAGACTTTTAACTGCTCTTTGACAACTTGAAGAGGAAAAGCTGTTCTCCACCCCACTACTCATCAGCAAGAGATGTCTAACTTCTCTTCCTCACCACTTGTGGGATAAATCTGGACACCTGAAATCATAACACAGGCTGCTTATTGTTTAGAAATAGAATAAGCCCTCTTCCTGTCCATCTAGTCATTCTTTTTTCCCCCAGACCCACGGTAATACAAAGTCCATGGTCAGGCCGGCTGTGTTTGCTTTATGCTGCACTAATTAACACCAAATTTAAATGAGTTGTTGGGGGAGGGAAAAAGAAAGCACCAGGCAGAGCTTGTAGATATTCCCCGCAAATGTAATTCAAATCATCTTCTGTACCCCCCAGGACTCGAAGCTCCTAAGAGCAGGTGTTAGCACAGGTGGTCCTGTTGCAATGCCCCCAGCCTCTTCACCCAGCGCTTAGGACAAACCCTCCTCCTAAGCCTCATACCACAGAGAAGGAGGTTAGTCTATTGTCTGTTGGTTAGACTAAGTATGGAATTGAGAAGGGTGGGTACTAATATTGTTCCTGGTTCTGTCACAAGTGGATTTTACCTCTCCTTTTAAGAAAGACTATTTATTCACCACTACAGTAAAGATGAGTCAGGTTTATTTACTGGTGAAACGGCTGTTAGAGGACACACTGAGTTGCTGAGTTTGCTAGTTAGTGATAACTGAGTATATTCTCTAGTTTTGAGGTTCTTAACTTTCTTTGTCATCACAGAACCCTTTCAAAATCTCGTGAAGTCTATGGACCTCTTTCTTAAAATCATATTTTTAAATGTATAAAATAAAATATGTAGGATAATTAAGAAACAATGATGTTGAAATACATCAAAATTCAAAAAAATCTTAAATAAAGTCATGGACCCGAGGTTAAGAACTCCTGCTGTAGTTGAAAGGAGGGGTCTCAGGCTTTGGAATAGACAGCATGAACTGCATCAGTACTCATCCTTTCTCCTTCACCAGCTTTCATTCCCACCTTTTGCCAAGATGGGGATTACACAGCATTCAGGACAGTTCCTTGGTGACAGAGCTAAGCACCCTGATCACCTCAAAGGGGAACTGAGCAGTCCCTGGTTTTGTTCTTGGCTGTATGGTGGCAGGGTCACACAGATGATCTGGGACATATCTGGGGATGATTCATGGCAAAGAGACTTTCCCGAGATTCTCTTCCCACCCCGCCTTCTAGTGTCTTCTCTGAGACTACACCCCCCACCCCAAACTCCTGACTTTCTTGGCAGATATCTTTGGAAATGTCCCCAAACCTCCTCACCCTGGAAGCTCTCTCCAGCTCTCAACTTCAAATACTGAAGGTCTCATGTTCCTGCAACCTCTCTCTGAGGGTGGCTGTTTCCTCCCCGAATCTCCATTTTAGGGAGAAACTGAGGGCTACCCACATCTTCAATCCTCTCCAAGATTCAATCCAGAATCTCATCCCAGACTTCTTGGCCCCTCCCTTTCAGTTTCCTCTAATATATTATTTTCCTCCATTGGAATGTTACCTCCTTGAGGGTAGGCACTATCTAGCTTTCTGCTTACAGTTAGTGTTTAGCACAATTCCTGACACATACTAAGCCCTTAACAAACACTTGGTTCACTTGATTTATGCTGACTGTATTTGCCTGGTTGGTGCATGATTGCGCATGTTGTTTCCCCCATTAGGATGTGAACTTCTTGAGGCCAGGTACTATGGTTTGTTTGGTTTCCATTCTCTGTTTGCCCAGTCTTTAGTGCAGGGCAGTACATAGAAGGACGTAATTGATTCTGGTTGACTTACAATGTTTGTATTTCATCCTCATACTACTACTACTATAAACTTTAGGAGGGCAGGCAACAGGATATCTCTAAGCATCTCCCCCAACATCAAACAGAATTCTGAGCCCACAGTAGGAGCTTAATAAATGTTTGTTGTATTGAATTGAAATACAATTTCTGGGAAAACAAAACTCCAACTCATGTCACAGAAACCTCCCTGTTCTGTCTTGTGGCACTCACCCAGTATAATAGAGAAAGCTCTGGATGTGTCTGCCTCTCAACAAATGTGATATGGCCAAGAGCTGCTATTTAAGCTGTAGCAGACCAGCTGAGTCACAGGCCCTATTTTGTTTCTAAAGTTTAGCAAGATCATGTCTTCACTGGCTCCATGCTTAACCTAGGTCATCCCAGCGTTTGGTCTGGATCCATTGTTTCCCTCCCTAAAACATTTTGTTTACCTTTTCAGCACAAAAGGGGGAAATGGAGGCTCAGAGTTGGAACTTTCCCAGAATTGGAACCAGGTATCCTAACTCCCTAATCCCTTTCCTCTTTTCTCTAAGAGTTCAAAGCAGTTTGCTATTAAAGCAATAATCTAATTCATATGGTTAAAAATAATTGTCAATTACATAGCATTTTAAAATTTGTGAAGCACTTTATGCTCAATACCCCATTTAACAAACATGACAGTTCTCTGAGGTAGGTGCTATAGGTATTCTCATTTTACAGATGAGGTACCTGAGGGTCAGAAAAGTTAAGGTACCCATGGTCACACAGTAGGGTCTTTCTGACTTCAGGTCCAGGATCTGTCCGCTATCCTATATTGCCTCTCTAAATGAAAGTATAACTCTTCCTAACACAGAGCTCCTTCCTTCACCATGTACTTTGTAGTTACCTTCCAAAAGGCAGGTCTCCCCACTTCTGTCAAACCATGTTCTTCTCCTACTTTAAACCTATACTCAGTTCCCCTCTGAAACATTTTCTGCTTGACTCCACCCAATTCTGACCACTTCACTAACTCTACTTCCCCTCAAATTCATCTATTGATATGATTTTCGCTATATTCATTGACCTTTGTTTTTAATGTTCCTGTTTCATAGCTTTCCATAGGTGTATGTCCCATCTGCCTCAATTAGTCTGTGAACTCCCCATACATAGGAGATAAAATGATAAAAATCTTCTTTCTTTCTACAATGTGTCCATTAATGAAAATAGCACACTCAGGAGATAGTGCTGACCGACCTCCTGACAGGCAGCTTGACTACTAATGGCCTGCTGATTTTCACAGCCAAAAGGAAATACAGGAGTAAGGTCATTCGATGAGCCAAACTCCCAGACTGCCTTTGTCAGAACTGTGCATGCAAATGATTCATTCACTGCTTTGCTCTGTCCACAGAGGACTGACCATCAGGTGTACTACCTGCTCTGCTGCAAAGTGACTCATGTATTCCAGAAAAATATCATGAACCAGCTGATGTTGCAGAAGAGTCAGTCCCTTTAGCCCTAACATCATCATCATCATCACACTTGTAGGATACAATTCATGGATGGTTTCAAATAAAATAAGGTCCAGGCCTTAAACCCTATCCTTCTGTTCCTTGCTAAAGCTTCTATGGGGAAATGTTTTTGGTTTGGAGACATTACATGGGGATGCTGAATCTATATTCTAGACAGCCCTCCAATGTCATTAAACCTCCCAGAGGGTGGAAGGTCAGAGAAAAGGGTATGAATAAGGCATCTCTAAACTTCCTTTCATCTCTAAAATTCTCTGAATTGTAAGAGCTTTCCTTCCTTCTCAGGGTCAGAGTTGACCTTAGTCAGAGATTCCTGCCTGAGAAAGGGGTATCTAAGGATCAGTGTGGTTACATGGGTAGAGATGGGGAAGAACAATAAGACTGAATAGATTTATGGGGTGGGGAGGGGGGGAAAGCTAAAATTTAAGATTTAATATAATGACAATCTAATATATTATAACTGATATTTACATAGCATTTTATATGCATCATTTCATTTGGTCATCACAACAACCCCGTGAGGCTGTTGTACATTGTAGATATGATGATCCCTATTTTACAGATGAGAAAACCAAGGCTCAAAAGTGAAGGAATCAAATGTAACTCAAAGCCCATCACTCTTTCCCTTATGCCATAATACCTCACTATTTGTATGTGTGGGAGACTGGTTGTGAAAATATATCTATGTGTTTAAGCAAAGGTCTTCAAGAAGGTATGGAGATGCTGATGAGCATAGGAGGTATGGAATTGTTTATGTATCATGGACAGTTCAAAGAATCAGAACTGCAGAATTAGAGTACTGGACAATGCCTCAGCAGCCAGAGGAGTGGGAAACCTGTGGCTTCAAGGCCACATGTGGCCTTCTAGGTCTTCAAGTGCAGCCCTTTGACTGAATCCAAACTTCACAGAACAAATCCCCTTAATAAGAGGATTTGTTCTATAAAACTTGGACTCAGTCAAAGAGCTGCACTTGAGGACTAGAAGACGTGGCCTCAAGGCTGCAGGTTCTCCACCCCTGAATCCATTCTCAAAGGAATCTGCATTCTAACACATCCAAGGGTGGTCTTCTAGCCTTGGCTTGAGGATCCCCAAGGAAGGTGAACCCACTACTTCTAGAGGCAGCCCATTCTACTTTGGGATAGCTCTAATGGCTAAGAAGCTCTTCCTGACATCTAGCCTCAATTTGCCCTGTTACAAATTCTACCCATTTCACTACATGTTCACTCACACACTGGTGTACTACATGCATTTGAGAGAATAGCAACTTAAAAGCTAAAACCTAAATTATATTCATAAAGAAGAGCCTGATAAATTGGTTACAACACTGGGTCTGTTTTGCATTCAGCAAGCTTTACTGTTTCAGGGACCTTGGCTGATACTTTCAGACAGTCCCAGGGGAGCTGACGCCGATTAATCTGGGCTCCTTCTCCCCTCCCCTCAGGAACCTGCTTCTCCTCCTTATCCCACCACTGTCCCCTTGAACTGGCCACATGATAGCTCCTTTCCCCCACCAGCATTAGGTCTGAGGTCCTTTTGCTCCCTGTTCTGTTTTCCTGACACGTTAACAAGCCTCCCTCCTTCTTGGCCTGCTGCTCTCCGACTGGCTGGCACACACCATTTTTTCACAAGATGGGTTTTTGCGGTTTTCTTTTTCTTCATAAGTTTGCAGCTGCTAGTTTTGAAACCACCAGCCCCAAAGCAATCCAGTCAGAGAGAGAGAGAGAGAAAGAGAGAGAGAGAGAGAGAGAGAGACAGAGACAGAGACAGAGACAAAGACACAGATACAGACAGAGAGATACAGTTAGGGGGGAGAGAGGGGCAGAGAGACAGAAAAAAGCCATGGTAAAATATGTTTCTATAAATAATTTATTGTATTTTTTTCAAGTCCTTCATGGTCTGATCCCTCTTTTTGTTTTCTCTCTTCCAGGTTTTACTAGTCAACGGAACTTCAGGCATACATTTATAGTTATAGAATTAGAGATAAAAGGTACCTTAGCAGTCACCTATTTTAACTAGTCATTTCACAGATGAGAAAACAGGCCTGCAGAATCAAAACCATTTGTATAATTTTGTTTATGTATCTGGATATGCTGTTGTGTGGTGAAAAATGAGAAGGTGGCTGTTTTGTCTGCTAAGGTATGTGCTGGAGAACCCTGGACATGTTGGCAAGCTTGGATACTCTGCACACACCTGGGTGCATGCACTGTACGGGCATGTGCATGGGGACCACAAAAAACCTCTCTCCAGGGTGGAGCATTTTGTGGAGTCATGAGAACCTGAGTTTAAATTCCGGCTCAGAAACTTGCTAGCCATGTGGCCCTAGGCAAGTCACTTAACCCTGTTTACCTTAGTTCCTCATCTGTAAAAATTATCTGGAGAAAAAGAAATGGCAAACCACTTCAGAATCCTTTTCAAAAAAACAAAACCCACAACTCAATGGGGTCACAGAGAGTTGGACATAACTGAAACGACACAACAAATTATGTAGACAAGAGCATATCTTGCTTCTATATTTCCCATTATCCACTCACATATCTACTACACTCATTCAGGCCCTTATCACCCCTCCCCTGACTATCACAAAAGCCTCTTGAATGGTCTCCCTGCCTCCAGGCTCTACCCTCTTCAATCAATCTTCCAATCATCTAGCAGACTGATATTTCTAAAGCCTGGGCCTGGCTATGTCACTTCATTGGAGGAGACACTTGTGCAACCCTCTATCTCCTCCGGGATAACATAAAAACTCTTCGGTTCCATATACAAAAGTCCTCTACCATCTGGTTCTAAACCATCTTGCCAGACTGATTTCACATTAAATCCCCTCACACTCCAGGTTTCAGACAAAATGGTCTCTCGGCTGTTCCCTGTATGTGATACTACATATCTGCACCTTTGCACAGTGGTCCCCTTTGTCTATAATGCATTTCCTCTTCATCTCCTCCTTACAGATTTCCTAGCATCCTCTGAGACTTTGGACAAGCCCCACCTCCTACAAGAGACCTGACTTTTCCTTTCCTGATTCCTCCCAACCCCTACTGGGGCCATCTCCAGTCGTCCTGACCATTATCTTGCCACTGGACTTGGATGGTTCCTGAGGAGACAGTGAGGCTGGTGACTTTGCACAGCCCTGCCTCACTTAAATCTGATTCACTTGCAAGTCATGGCATCACCTTCCTGATGTCATGGTCCTCTTGGAGAGTAAATAACAACCCCTACTGACATGCCTCCTGCCCTCAGGAAATCACCTTGGCATTTGCTAAGTACTCTTCTTGTTTCATCGCCCTATATAATGTAAGTTTTTTGAGAGCAGTAAGTGTTTCAATCTTCCTCTAGCATGCCTAGTACACAGTAGGTGCTAAATAAATGTTGAAGTTCACTGAATGGTATGTTGCAACTCACCCCAGATGGGAACACTTAGCTAAACTCACACCTGAGGCAACTCAGAAATAAACTGAATCAAGAAAAGCTCCTCAGAATCACATCTCAGCCACCCCACCCCACCCCACCCTGTTATGATTGCCTTCACTGGTGGCAGTTAATTATAGCTCTTGATCTAAGCCAACCGAACAGCCAGAGACTTGTGGCCTAGGGAGGTGGGGCTGGCCTCCATTCCCTTCTTCACTCAGGCAGGTCTTTCCCTCTCCTGTGCAGGAAGCAGAGCCTGGAGGCTTGTCAGGCACACGAACGGCCAAGATTGGTTTTTTGGGTGAGGTTTCTGTGTCACCTGCATTGCTACCAACTCTTATCTGAGCTCCACAGTCTTCTGAGGCCCTGCTCTGAGTATGGCTGCTGGCAGCTGGCCCTCTCCAAGCCTGGTCTGGACACACTGTAATCGTTACTCGTAAAAAGAAAGAACGGAGCTTGGTTCGGTTTCCAAATTGGGCCGCTACAAACCCGGGACCTGATGGACCAGGGATGGACTCCCTTCAACCAACCTCCAGCATCTCTTTGCCAAGATAGCCACACTTTCTTTTCCTAAAAAGACTGCATGACACTGATGCTACCGCTTTCCTTTCTGCTCACTGTGGTCAGGACATTCACACAGATATGGCCCCAGAACTACATTCTAGTCTAGTCAGAGACATTTCTATCCACAGGAAAATTATACTTGCTTCAAGACCTGACTCCAAGCCTACCCTGTCCATGATCTCCCCACTGTCTCATTCAGTTCATGCTGATTTTCACCTTGCTCTGAAGTCCCTCCACATAGTGCACACTACCTGAACCATACTATCACTAAGGTAGTGGTGATTTTAATTTTTCTTTACTTGTTTCATGTACTGTATTCATTATTTTCCAATTAATGCATAGATCTTAGCACCAAGAGCTAGAAAAAACCTTGTTGTTTAGTCATGTCTCACTCTTTGTGACCCCATTTTGGGGTTTTCTTGGCAAAGGTACTAGAGTGGTTTGCCATTTCCTTCTCCAGTTCATTTTACAGATGAGGAAACTAAGGCAAGCAGGGGCAAGTGACTTGCCCAGAGTCACACAGTAAGTGCCTAAGACCAGATTTGAATTCAAGATGTCCTGACTCCAGCTCTCTTGATTGTGTCCTCTAGCTACCCTAGAGAAGGGACCTCAGAAATCATCTAACAAGCATTCTCTTCTCTTCTCCCTTCATTTTGAGAATAAAGAAATCGAGTCCTAGAGTTAGGAAGTCACAAGGTCACAGAGAGTTAGT
This sequence comes from Bettongia penicillata ogilbyi, assembly GCA_023548195.1. Classification (NCBI taxonomy): domain Eukaryota; kingdom Metazoa; phylum Chordata; class Mammalia; order Diprotodontia; family Potoroidae; genus Bettongia; species Bettongia penicillata. The sequence continues at coordinate 1,973,389 of JAJHZJ010000560.1, read as the reverse complement.
GGCAAGGCTGAGACTAAACCCAGGTGGTCCAGGGCTCTTTTCACTACACCTCGCTGCTAAAGGTCTGCCCTTACTTCGCCCCTCCCAACACCTGCTGCCCTCAACTTCCACTCATGTCAGTCAAGTCCATTGAATAGCAGGTGGGAGTAGTTCTTTTCTCTGTAGCATTCATTCATTCAAACAAACACATAATTACCAAACATCTACAACATACCCAGCATTGTGCTAAGCACTATGGGAAACACAAAGGGGTCCTTATTATCAAAGAGCAACTTACAATTCAAATTGTGAAAATAAGGCGAGCTGGAAAAAGGGATCTTTCTCAGTTCAGTCCCCCCTCAACCCTCCATCCCCATTTTACAAGTGAAAAAACTGAGGCACATGTAAAAGATTAAATAACTGTATAAAGTTGGTTAGGATGAAATGCCAAATGAGTGGTACCAGACAATGATGGCTGGGTCTGGGGACTCTTTATCCATCTGCCATTGAGAAAAGAGGATGCCACTGCTCCCACAAGCTATTGCTTTCTGATATAACCAAACACAAAATTCCATGTACACACTTCCGACCTGGTCTTTATGCCGTCACCAGTCCCCTTAAATGATCTCAAAATTTATCTGCAGCTCTGAGATGAGTTGCCAGCAGTACCTTTTGACTGTCACATAGTAGGCACTTAATAAAAATTTGATTGATCCATTTCTGAGGCCAAAATATAGCCCCTTTCCCTCTCCATCTCCTATCTCATTTTTACCATTTTTCCTCCACTATGAGTGTCACTGAGATTTGCTTTTAAATATAACAAGATGTACCCTCCACACGTCTATGTATACCAGTAGACGAAGCTAAACCCTTAATATTTTGGTGGCTGTGCTTCCTATTAAGTACAGTGTTTACCTTGGAAAACTCCAAGGTGTTGGGGCTAAGCCTCTCTTCAGGACAAATATCCTGAGTTTGATTTAACCCAGATTAGTCCATAATACATGCATATTGCTAGTGACAACTCAATGATTCTAAGTGTGATAGTCGGGATTCACACTTAGAATTCATGATAGTGTTGGCACACTAGACCGTACCTAATGCAAAACCTTTTCTGTATGTATTACAGATCCTTTCGGTCACTGGCAATCTGGACCCCTTCTCAGAATAATATTTTTAAATGAATAAAATAAAATATGTATGTTTAAGAAAGGCTAATTATACATATACACATATATGTATGCATGTATGTATAAGTACAGATGTATGTATATGGGTGTATGTATATATGCATAAAGATTTATATTATGTATAAAGATGTATGAAGACCCAGGTTAAGAAGCCATGATTTAGATGCTTAGCCAAAATGTTTTTGAAGTGAGGCCTAAGTACCAAATATAGCTTTTTCAGTAGGAAAAGTAACTTCCCTTAATAATGCAATACCCAACTATGACTGCAGAATACCAGTAGAGGAGAAATACTCGTGCAGCACCTACTATTGTGTCAGGCATTATGCTAAGCACTTTTAAAAAAAAATAACAAATATTATCTCTTTGACCAGTGATGGTACTATCCATCTCATGACAGAGAGGTAATGGGCTCAATATGAATGATAAGACATACATTTTTGGATGTAGTGGATAGGAGGGGAAGAAAACTGATACTTGTTAATTGAGAAAATAAATTTTTAAAAGTGTTAAATCAAAAGTGCCTTCTCTGGTAGATAGTGCCTTGTGGGTCTCCACATTTCCTCCTTTCCCTTGCCTCCAGCAGAAACCATTCATGCTCTGAGACCACTATTGAGAAGGTATCTTCTCAGCATCTACTGACACTACATAATGGATACAAACACATTTGCAGAACTGGGCCAGGACAAAAGAGGTAGTGGTCACATTTGTCTCTGCTGTTCCCTCCCCTGTTAGTGTCTCCACTTTTAGGCCCCCTGAACTCGGCTCAGAATGCCCTCAGTATCCCATGGGTTTAATCTCCCTGAACAGAAGCCTGTGCTTCCTCATACACTCCTGCCCCTTTACTCACCTGCCCTAAAAACTTGTCCCCAAATAGAAACAATTGCTTTAGGAATAAACTTAAGACTGGAATGGGCAGTAATGGCTTAATTTGCTATCCTTCCCAGGAATAGATGCAAAGTTGCCCAATTCACAGATCCTACAGATAGAAATTTCTAGTAGTGTGTGTGTGTGTGTGTGTGTGTGTGTGTGTGTGTGTGTGGAGGGGCAGGGGAAGGGTGGTGGATAGGGAGATATGTTAGACCATAGAAGACATTTATTGCAATCAGATCCTATTTAATAGGCAGCTAATTATTCTGCTTATTTATAGGGCCAGAAATATACTTTTAAGACTCTTCAAAATCTTTTAGAAAAGATATTTAGAAAATCCCAGTTTTTTAACCCCCTAGCATAATTGCATAATTGAGCCTAAACTACCTGGGTTTGGAATTTACACATTCCCTCCACTGGGCGTTGGAAAATTATCAAAGTGTTCTGGTTCCCTGCTTCATCCCCCAAACTGGACTTCCAGAGAGCTCCAACACTTGTATGTTTCTGATTCATTTACACTGAGAACATCAGCATGTTGTTTAGTTAACAGGACTGAGCATCCAAGAGGACCTCAGAGAACACTTTCTTAGAAACAGGAAATCCCCTCGTGCCAAGAGTAAACAGATCCCAGCCCCCAAAGGGTTGAGTTCATTTAAGAACTCCCTGACCACAAGGGTCCAGAAGGCCTTGAGCTTGGGCCAGGCCTGCCCTCCTGACTTTAATTGGCCATGCATGAAGCCATGGTCTCACAGCAGCAGGGAGGGTTTTAAAAGCTCTAGGCTCTAGAAGGTCTGTACCCTATCTATGAACCATGATGGTGGAGTGGGAGCAAGGTCAGGGTTCATTCACCAAGTCAAAAGAATGAAGCAACAGATGGTCCCAAAGTATGCAACTTGTTTGGGAGTTCTTTTCTGGTCCATAATGGGATCTCTAAGTCTAAAAGTCATCGTACGGGAATCTTCTTTATCCCCATCATCATCATCAAATACAAAAGAGATTGATATAAAATGCTACATTTAGGTTTTAGAAGCCAGTCACATGAGTAGAACACAGGAGAAATATGGTATTTCATGTGAAAAAAGTTGGGGGTTTTACTGAACTATGAATGCCATATGAGATAACAATATGATGCAGGGATCACAAAGGCTAATTTGGTCTTGGGCTACAGTGAAGCACAGATCTCAGAACAAGAAAGATGATAGACAACCTGTGTTCTTTACTTCTCAGAATGCATCTAGAGTACTAGGTTCCCTTCAGGATGCACATTTTAAGAAAAATATTGTCAAACTAGTGTGTATTTAGAAGACAGTTATGAGCATAACGGGAGGGAATTCAAACTACATCCTATGAGGCTGAATGGCAGACGCTGGGGATGTTTAATCTGGAGAACAGAACAGTGGGGGAAGGAAGAGAGGAGACACATCATATTCATCTTCAAATATTTAAAAGGTTGTTATGCTGTGGAAGGAGGACTCAACTTGTTTTACTAGGCCTAGATAGTTGAACTTGGACCAATGGATGAAAGTTACAAAGTAAATTTCCATTAAGCAGAAGAAAAAACTTTCTAATGATTAGAACTATCTGAAAATTGAATGAATAGTGAGGTCCCCAACAAAAATATATTCAAGTAGAGGATGGATGACCACTTTGGGGGATTCTTGTATAATAATAATTATGATAGGAAGCTAGCATTTATATAGTTCTCAAGATCCACAAAGAGCTTCACATAGGTCTTCTCATCTGGTTTTCACAATGCAGTGAGATGGGCGCCATCATTATCCTTATTTTACATGTGAAGAAACTGAAGTCGAGAGGTTAAGAGATTTGCCTAGTGTCTAACATCTAGTAAATGTCTGCAGCAGAGTTTAAACTGGTATCTTCCTGAGTCTAGCACTCGGTACAGGACTTTGACACTGTGCCCCCTAGCTGCCTGTATCAGAGTCAATTGGGCTAGCTGACCTCTGAATCCTTTTTGACTAGAATGCTATGATTCTTTGACTCATCAGCACCAATGAACCCACAATGATGATTCCCACAATGGGATCCCATTAGCAACAGAAAGCTCTGACAAAGTTCCTTCCTATCTGTCACAGGCACTGAATCAGGAATGACACAGAGGCAGCAAAGCAGAAACAATCATTGACTTTGGGCTACCCAGGGCCAGAGAAAAAGCTTTCTTAAGTTTCTCTCTCTCTCAGTTAGAGGTGGCAACCAATTCTAAAGAGGCTGCTGGAAGGATCCGGCTTCTCTTGGTACACCCTAAAGGTTAGCTCTGGTGGTGGTATTGTAGACTCCTGAGTAGACTCTTTAAGTCTTATGAAGACTTAAAACTGAACTGAAGAGGAGAGGGAAGGGTTATAGTCAGAAGCTGCTTCTTCTAAGAGGTGCCTTGAGTTGCAGACAGTAACTTTTCCGAAAGTCCCTTCTTCCCCAAGCCACTTATATACACAGAAAGCCCTCAAAGAACACAAACTTACTCATAAATCAGCCTGAGCTATCACTCTGGGGAGTAAAAGAGAATAGGCAGCTGCTTGCTATCCTAGGAGTAACTGAGTAGAGGCAATCCTTTTACTGAGCAACACAGTGGATAGAGAGCTAGACTTGGAGTCAGGGAGAACTGAGTTCAGGTTCTTTCACAGACACACAGTAGCTTTGACCTTGGGCAAGTCATTTAACAGATCTCAGCCTCAGTTTCCTCAGCTGTAAAATAGGAATAATTATAGTACATATACGGTATGGTTGTTGTGAGCATCAAATGAGATACTGTATGTAAATCATTATATAAAGGCTAGCTAATATTAACAGGAACAGTGGTGATGATTTAGGGGAAGGACTTCCTAGGTCAGCCCCTCTCTTCCAAGTTCCTACAGATAGCATATCAAAAGGGAGGTGCAGAATACAGTCTCCCAGAAGTAGAGGATCCTTCAGGGTTATGCCCTCTACGGCTCAGGTCTTGGTAGTTGCTGTCAGAGAGGACTTCCAGAACCTTCTTCCCATCTGGGCTAGATTAGGAGGCCCAAGGAGGAGTGTCCTACTTTTCCCAATGCCTCTGGCTTTTTGACTTGAGGGGAGAGATGCTTATTACTTCTTTAACCCAGCTTTTCTGCATTTCATGTGGGTTTATTTTTAAAAACCTAGAACAATTTTTTTTAATAAATAAAATAAGCCTACCCACATGCCAGCCTTCTCCCATTCTTTTCGTAGACTAGGCTTGCTATGCAACCCTGTCCCATCTGCAAGAGCAGGGCATGGTCAAGATATGGTGTGTTATTGGAAGGCCAAATATCAGCTTAAAGGACAGAGAGTAACAGTTCATCCCCAGGGTATGAAAACAAGCTGGAAGAAGAACACATAGCGTTGTCTGCCCTTGGAACTTTGCATCAGATTTAACAACGCCAAACAACAGTAATTTTTAGCACTTATATATCGCTTTAAGTTTTGTGGAGTGCTTTATAGACATCATCCCATTTTATCCTCACAGCAATCCTAGGAGATAGGTTCTATTATTATCCCCTTTTTACAGATGAGGAAACTGAGGCAGACAGCCCAACCTGTTGCCCCTAGCCAGTCTGAGCTATTGGGGGGAGGGGTTAGGAAGAGGTCCAGTTTTTGAGCCAGAGGACCTGACTCAGACACTTGCATGGCTTTGATCAAGTCACTTAACCTCTCTGTCTTTACTTTCTCTTCTGCAGAAAGAGGGTGTTTGATCAGACTAAGAAAGGCCAGATAGAGAATTTGCTGCAGATATGGTTAGAGGAATAGGCTGGATAGCTTCAGAAGCTCCTTCCAACCCTGAGACTTGAGAATTGTAAACAGATTCTTTAGGTTTGAATCAATTCTAAGTACTGGAGTTAGGAAGAAGTGGATTCAAATCCTAATAAGCTGTCTGACCCTGGGTAAGTCATTTAACCTGTCTGCCTCAGTTTTCTCAACTGCAAAATGCAGATCATGATAGTATCTACTCCAAAGGGTTCTTGTGAGGATTAAATGAGATACTTGATTTTTTTTTTTAAAAAAGCTCAGCACAGAGTCTGTCACAAAATTGGCACTATATACATGCTTATTTCTTTTCTCGTTCAAGGAATTTGAAACAGAGACTATAGCAGCCAGAGTTGAAGAAATAAGTTAATTTTGCTCATTAATCAATGCCCAACACAAATCTTTCCTCTTGCAGGAAGCCCTCCCAGATCATTCCAGTCCAAACATAGTCTTACCCTTCTCTGAACTTACAGAACTCTCTGTCTATATTCACTTGTCAAATAATTATGTTAAGACAGCTCCTGGCCTGTTCGTTTGCATGTACTATTATTTGCCTCTTAGGTGATTTTAACAAGCTACTTGAGATCAAGGACCTTTTCTCATTCCCTTCTCCCTTTCTGCCCCTCACCCTGCATCTAGCATATATTAGGAGTATGTGGTCAAAAAATATTTACTGATTTGTCCAACCCAATTTCATCAAGTCTAACCTTGCAAGGTGGGGGATAAGTGGGTGAAGCAGGATACAAAAACAAAACAAAACAATTCCTGCTTTCAAGCAGTGTATATTCTACTGGGGGATAAAATATGAAAACAGATAAGTATATGCATAATGACTGGAAAGGGAAGAGGTAAGTGCTAATAACTTGGAGAATCAGAAAAGATTTCTAGGAGAAGGCTTGTGAACTGAGTCTTAGAGAACCTGGGGCTAAACATGCGCTAGAGGAAGAGACTCTTTGTCCCCCAGGCCTGGGCTCAAGCACAGTAGGACAAAGGGGAAGGGAGACGAAGATGAGGCTTGGGCTAGGAGTTTCTATGGAAATATTCTTAGCCTGACTTCACTGAGTTCAAACTCTCATATCAGAGTTCCATAATTACCGGGTTCAATTCGGTCTTCAGGCAGAGAGAGAAGAAGTTAGAGAAAACTTTTTAACTATTTTGGAAAAAAATATTAAAATCTCCCTCTCCCTATCTCATTTTTACAGCAGTTCTCTACTTCCAGGTTCTGAGATCAAAAACGGAAGTTTTGAAACACTGAAAGTTAGCTTCTGTTGAACATAGTGCTTGGGCTAAAAGCAGGAAGTCCAAGAAAGCCTGATCTCATGAGATTTTTCTGCCCAATTTGGATCCACATCTGCACTTCTGGATTTTCCACTGAGGCCACCCTACTGCCTCTCCCATCTCTCGTCCACCCTTCCTAGAGTATGGCCAATATGATAAATGGGCAGAAACAGATCAACAGTAGCCAATTGCTTTTGAAAATAGTTGCTGTCAGTTAATGTCTGGCATGGTACTTGGCATGGGAGGTACAGAGTCCATTCAGAGAGAGGAAGTAGGAGAGAATTTTTGTTTGAAAATTTGGACTCTGAAAAACACTGAAGCTGATTTTCACAAATTAAAAAACAAACAAAAAAGAACAATATCCAGATAGGTCATCTGAATAGTGGCTCCCAGGTCGCAAATGAAATATAAAAGATTTCACCAAAGGGGGAAATATATCAATCTTCCTCTTGTTTTCAGAGTATAGGAGATTTATTTATAGTAAATAATTCCCTGGCATCCTACTTCCTCTTCTTGTACCCTTTACCGTCCCCTTCCCCCCCCAGTATGTATCTCCTCATTGAAAGATGAACTTGACTGAAGGGGAAAATGGTGAAAGACAAAGATGGCTAGGAATTTAGGCTGAAATATCCTTGAAGGATCACCACAGAGTCACAAAAAGTTGTTTCCTCTGCCACAATCCTTACAACCTTATCCTCCCTTCTCAATTTGAGTAGTACAGACACATTGGCTGCCTGCAGTGTCATCAACAAACCCTGCTCATCCTGTCTTTAGGTGCAGCCTTGTAGGAGAGATGGGGAAGGCAACCTTTTCCTATTCCATCAGGAAAGTCCATACAACCTTAATCTCTCAAAGGGAGAATACTGTCATTAATCCCTAGCATTTTTGCAAGGCACCAAGGGCACTTAGTATCACAAAACTAATTTACAGAAGAAACCTAATGAAGCTAATTACCAGCTCAGTAATGCAAAATGAATTTTAAGGAACACACAGATGGATAATGTTTGAAGGGGGAGGGTACATCTCCTCATAAATACATATTGAATGACTTAGCTGATTTTATCAGTGGCAGGTTTGATTGCTTCTACATTGAGGGTAGGGGACTCTTCTCCCTCATTACTCTTGGCTGACACAGGAGAAAACTGAGGCTTTTGAGTGGTCAGGACAAGGCATTCTGGGCAATTTCCCATAATACCAGGTCAATCAGGTAGAAGCTCTTAGGGTTTCACTATTTTCTTCCTCTTTCTGAAAAGTACATAAAATCCAAATTTCTCCATAGGTTATTAGGCAAAAGACCAGCCTTAGGAGCTACCCTGCCCTGCCTAGAATTTAAAACAACTGTATCTACACATTTAGGCTGCCCATTTCTTCCTTGAGTCCCCACCAGAAAAAAAGGGATGGGACCTCAAAACCAGTCACTGTACCTAAATCCTGCCTAATTTAGATTCTATTTCTCCACATTTCTCTGGAATATAAACCCACAGTCATGCCCACAAAATCTCCTCCATGAGGTCTACACCTTGATCTGTTCAAGGTGCCAGGGTGTTATATATACTTTGTATATCTTTAGCTATGTCCTATCTTCTCCTTTCCAGAATTTCTCCTCCTCTCCTTTGGGAACAGGGACTGTTTCATTTTATCTTTGTGTCCCCAGGACTTGGCATACAGTAGGTACTTTATAAATGTTTATTGAATGAATTAATGAACAAATAAATAACTTGGAGCAATGTACAGCGCTGTAGATAGTGACCATGGGTGACCCCATGATAACTAGGGCTCAGAAGACTGTTCAAAGAGAAATGGGAAAGGATCATGAGAACTAGAGTATGAAGAAGGGCCCTTAGAAACAACCTAATTTTCTAGATGAGGAAACTGAGACCGAAAGAAAGAATGTCAATTGTCCAAAGCCATTAGCTGTTGGAGTTAGTGATCTAAGAAATGAAGGAGGCCCACAGAATGCCCCCCTCTGTCTATCTTGAGGAGGCAGGATGTCAAGAGTCTACTCAAATCTCAGCCTTTGGGTGTGGCTCCTCAGAGCAGTGGATTTTGATGCCTTAAAGTGCATTTGAACGCCACTAGTCCCCTGTCTATGAATTCCTGCAAGAGAATCCCCAAGAACAGTCTCTCTTTCTAGTCTCGCTTCTGGAAACCAGAGAAAAGAAAAGGAAAACAATATCAAATACCAAAAAGACACAGGCACAAATAATGTTTATAAAGCCCCAAAATTATAGATAAGGATGGGTGGGAAAGGGGCTCACAAAAAAAAAAAATGAGCTTTTCTGGCTATAAGCATAATAAACATATTCTACTACTCCCTTTGTGAAAAGGGAAACCAGGTTCCTTCTAATATTTCTGCTGGAGAGCCCAGAATTTAACTTGCAACCAGACTCACTTCTCTAAACGTCCAGCTTCTTTCACCATGGTTCCTTATTGAGCCATATTTTATGAATCATGTCTTTTGGGCTCCCAACCAATGCTTCCATTTCTAATGATGGAGCTCCCAACTTTTCGCAATGCCACTGACTGAAGTGACCTCTTATCAACTCCCACCCAAGCCAACACACCCCAGGTAAAATCTGGAACAGATTGGCTCGCTCACACAAAGCTTGGCAGACTGCCCTCCCAGCTCGGCCACCAGCCTTAACTCAGCCTTTCACTATCGACAGGGCAGAAGAATGTGCTGGATGTGTCCTAAACCTTACTGCCCAGGGTGGATTAGGGCTTCCTTTAAACAATAAAACAGGGAATTTCCTTTGTCCTGGAAACGTTCCGCTTGTCACTAATGTTATCCTTATCAGCAGACTGCAATGCACTAGGCCCAAGCTCTGAAGTCCTCAGGACTCATGGGGCACCGTTGCAAAATGTTTTCCTTTTTTTCTCTGCCTTGGATTCAAAGCATGACCTTTATGGGTGGAATTCAATCAGGTCACCTCTCAGATGCCCCACTAGGGAAATAAAAGCAGCAAATGTAAAGTCCATTGTCTCCATTTTCAAGGAAGCAGAAATGTTTTCTGCAAAGGCCCACGTGACTTAATTGTGCTGTGATGTTTAAGTGTGGCAGGTTGAGGTGGGGGAGGCCACAGTGAATAGGGACCCACTTAAAACAACAGTAACAATGTGGGTGACACAGAAGTCCTTCTCAATAGCATCTGGGACACACTATACTTGGAGTATGGCCTTTAGTCTGAGCCTTCCTTCTTATACTTACTTGCTGCGTGACTGTGGTCAAGTCATTTCTCTTCTCTGAAAAATTAGGGTGATACTACTTGCAGCACCAAACCCAGAAGTCTACTGTAAGGATGGCATTTTATTTAAAACTCAAAGAAGTGTAAACTCTACTTTTCTCATTACTCTGCACAAAGTGGGAACTCAATAAATATTGTTGACTCACTTACTGCCCAAGCCCATCCTTCACTGTGGCTGGCACATTTTTAAAATCGTTATTCACTTTCTATTTGTCAGGTTTGAAAATAGATCTCTCCCCTCAGAATGGACTGGAACAACAAACAGCACTAGGAAAGGGAGGGGAGTGAGAAGACGGCAGGGGAGGGACACAGAAAATTCAGAAGGAATAACAAAGAGGAGACGTTTCTGGTAACAAGTCTCCTGCATGGCATGTCAATCATAAGTTATTGCATCTATTATGTCATCTAATAATTAGAATAATAGAACGCTGAAAGCAACTGAGAGGTCCTGCAGCCTAAATCCTCTGACTTGGCTGAATTTTCTTGTCTGCAGATGAGGATATTGAGATCTGAGTTCAAATCTCAGACATTTACCGGTTGGGTGACTTAGGACAAGTTAGTGAACTTCTATCTGCCTCAGTTTTCTCATCTGTAAAATGAGGATTATAAAAACACTTACCTCTCAGAATTATGAGAATAAAGTGAAATATTTGTAATGCATTTTGTGAACCTAAAAGTTCTATATAAATACTAGTTATTACTATTACTTTACATACATGGTGTCACCAGCATCTTTTTTAGAAATCTACCATGAACAAGGGATAGGAACAAAGAGCTAGCAAGACAAGAGAAGATCTGGAAAACCCCAATCCCTAGAGACCCTAGGACCAACCGTCTCCTCAGAAACTCCACTAGACACAAGACAATGGAGGACTGCTCAGCAGAAATATCCAGCACTTTCAAGTCTCAAAAAAGTACTTTCCCCCCATTTTATTTACTACACAGCTTTGAGGTGAAAATGATCATCTCTAGGCAAGATGCTCCTTGCTCTGTAGTTGAGGAGAGAGAGCCTGAGTCAGTCTCTGATCTAAAGTTTAGAGAGCAGCTTTCAGTAAGCTAATTTCAAAACTCAGGAGCATGAGGTCTCCTACCCCCAAATTGCCATATGGTACATAGCAGGGAAAGAACTACCCTACCCTGAGCTCAAAGCCAATAGCTTTTATACAGTATGATTTCAAAGTTTAAAAACATACTTTCTAGACTCTCTGGCTTTTGACTTCCTGGTGTTAGTGCACATGAAAGACAAACTCCCCAACCAGCAAGTCAGAGCACTAACTGCTAGCTTTAGCTGCCTTTTCAAGGAAGTTCAATGACTTTTAGTGATTCTCCCTACCGTCAACCCTGATTACACCCTCCAGTTTTCATTTTACTTAAGAACAGAGAGGTCAAGAGACTCACTCTAGGTCACACAGCAGGTCTCTGGAAAGGTTAGGCTGCAGAAAAACTAAACTTCTGACCCTTAGCTTAAGAGTTTTGGCCGGGTAGCCATACTGGAGGGTAGCATTTATTAATCATTAGATTCCAGGACTTAGGTACTTAGAGCCACGTCATGGAAACAGTTATTTAACCCAATATTTTCACAAAGTTACACATGACACACACTTTCTTGCCTAAGAGCAGATCAAAGGTGGAAGGAACAAGACTGGGATATTTCAAACCTAGTTATGATTTTGGGAAAATTTACAAGCTGCCGAAATGTGGCGCTTATAATGGAATCTATGGTGTAAGCAGGGTGGAACTACCTCTGTGTGCAGCTGGGCATCTGCCAGGTGGCCTGTGGGCTAACCTGCACTTTACACCCTTTCTGGTGAAAGAAGCATGTGGGGGTGGTGGGCAGAGCTAAAGTGGCCTTGCTGATGTCTCTGGAAACTGTGCGCAGTGCCTGGCCCCCTGGGAATTGGTTTGGTTTCCTTTGTGGAATGGATTCATCCTTGGATGGCCATAAGCCAGCTCAGAGAGGCATAAGTTAAATGATGGGCTCACAGAAAGTTGGCTTTATGTCCATTAGAACAAAATGGCGACCCTAAAACAGTGACTCCAATAGCTCAGTGCATAAGAAGGGCCTCTTGTGGAAGAAGCAAGAGCCCCGCCAGGCATGGTCTAGGGGCATTGGGGTAACTTTTATGACAACAATAATAATACTTAACTGACAAGGCATCGTGGTGTATTGGATTAGAGAGCTGGACCCCAAGCCGGGAAGACCTGGGTTCAAAGGCTACAAACCTCTAAGACTAGTTCCTAGAAATTGCTGACTTACTTTGGTAGAGTTTTCTTGGCTAAGAAATCACCAATATTAATGATCAATGATATCAATCAAATCAATAATATCAATGAAATTAAAGGTCTACTCTAGACTATCCCTTTCCCTTATTAAATGAGATACCATGACAGACTGGACAAAAGAATGGCCCTTTAAATAAGGAACATCTGGCTTAAACCTACAGGTTGAATGACTTTGGGGAAGTCACTTAATCCTTCAATGCCCCCTCTAAGATTATTACTTGCCCAGCATGGTGGTACATGTCTGTATCCCAGATGCCAAGAAGGCTGAAGTACACTAAGGGATTTTTGATCCTTATGTCTGAATACTCAGATGATCTGAACAAACCCATAGCATACTCAATGAAGGCAAAAAATAATGGCATCATTTCAGTCAGTGAATGCTTACACTGAATTGCTTTGTAAATATTTATATTTAAAAGAGAAATCATCTATAGTGACATATAGGGAGGAGAGACTTAGAAAAGTTAACTATTTGTTAAGCTACTTTGCTCAGAATAATTAGAAGAAAAAAATGTTTTCCCTAGTAGGTATTCTCTAAAAAGTACAGGATGCGTTTTAGTCATGATCTCTGAACGTACTTTGAGTAAGGTTCAACTATCCCTTGCTTTGAAAGGAGACGCTGAGGTACAGAGAATGGGAATCATTTTCTAAAGATCAAGTGTTGCATTAATGATGAGTCTAGGAGCACAGGTTCAATGACCTAATAACATAAACCCCTGGAGGGCACAGACTTTTTGTTTTTGTTATTATTTCATTACTTCTTATTAATTAATTTTCAGGACCCAACTCAAAGCCCTTCACATTGAAGGTGCTTAATAATCGCTTATTGGTTTGGATTTGATTGAATCTAGGTACGATCTACATGCAATCATACAGAAAAGGACAGACATTTGCTAACTTTGACCATCCCCTTGCTTTTTAAAAAAATGCATAAGTTACAGACTGATTGTTTACAGATGTGCTTACCTATACACGCCCTAGTTTTCCACTTCCAAATCAGAGTAATGTCATGCAGGTAAATATCTATTTAGGACCAAATTTTCCCTGATGTTTAAATCAATGTTTCTTTCCTGAATAATCCAGGAATTTTCCTTCCCAATCTTCTACTATCTCTGGGCTATAAAGGAACTAGGACAGAGAGCTCCAGATGTACCAGACTAAAAGATGGGCAAACTTTGCCAAGAGTCAATGACATTTTCCAAATTCCTCATCTTGGAAAGCATGCCATAAAATTTTTTCTCATGAGGCTTCCAGGACATCTTTGCCTCTAGCAGGTCAAGAGAAAATTATTAAAAATGACTCCAGGATAAGAGAAGAAAAAGAAATTAAAGGAATTAGAATAGGCATTGAGAAAACAAAACTATCAGTTTTTGCAGATAATATGATGTTATACTTAGAAAATCCTAGAGAATCAACTAAAAAACTACTTGAAATTATTAACAACTTTAGCTAAGTTGCAAGATAAAGACATAAACCATCAGCATTTCTATATATTACCAACAGAGTCCAGAAGCATGAGATAGAGAGAGACATTCTCTTTAAAGTAACTGTAAACAATATAAAATACTTGGGACTCTACCTGCCAAGACAAACCTAGGAACTATATGAACACGACTATAAAACTCCTTTCACACAAATAAAGTCAGACCTAAACAGTTGGAAAAATATTAATTGCTCACAGGTAATGTGATCAATTACAATCAATGACAAACAATATAGTGAAAATGACTCTTTTACCTAAATAATCTATTTTTTCCGTGCCATGCCAATCAAATCATTAGAAATTACTTTATAGGACTAGAAAAAATAACAAAATTCATCTAAAAAATAGCTCAAGGATATTAAAGGAATCAATTAAAAAATATAAAGAAGGTGACTTAGCCATATAAAATCTCAAACTGTACTATAAAGAGATAATTATCAAAACAACCTATACTGGCTATGAAATAGAGTGGTAGATCATTGAAATAGATGAGGTACAAATTATGTTAGAGAAAATGAGCATAGTAATCTAGTATATAACAAACCCAAAAATCTAAACCCTTGGAACAAAAACTTGTTATTTGATTAAAAACTGTTGGAAAAACTGGAAAACAGTATGGCAGAAATTAGGTTTAGATGAACATCTAACGCTGCATACCAAGATAAGGTCAAAATGGGCACATGATTTACACATAAAGGATGACACCATAAGAAAATTAAGAGACCAAGGAATAGTTTATCTGTCAGATTTATAGACAAGTGAAGAATTTCGAACCATAGAAGATAGATGTAAAATATAAAATAGATAATTTTGATTACATAAAATTAAAATGTTTTTGTACAAACAAAACCAATATAACCAAAATGATCAGGAAAACAAAAAACTGGGGAAAAAGTTGGCACCAAGTATCTCTGATAAAGTCTTTATCTCTCAAATACATAGAGAACTGAGTCAAATTTATAAAAATGCAAGTCATTCCCCAATTGATGACTGGTCAAAAGATATGAATAGGCAGTTTTCAGATAAAGAAATCAAAGGTATGTATAGTCATATGAAAAAATGCTTTCAATCACTATTGATTAGAGAAATGCAAATTAAAGCAGCCCTAAGGTACCTCCTCACACCTATCAGAGTGGTTAATATGACAAAGAAAATGTTGGATGTTGAAGGGGATGTGGGAAAACTGGGACACTAAAGCATTGCTGGAAAAGTTGTGAACTGATCCAACCACTCTAGAGAACAATTTAAAATTATGCCCAAGGGGCTATAAAACTGTGCACACCCTTAGATCCAGCAATATCACTACTAGATCTCTATACCAAAGACATGCTAAAAAGGGAAATGGATCTATTTGTGCAAAAATATTTATAGCTGCTCTTTTTGTGGTGGCTGAGAAATGGAAATCAAAGTGATGCCTAATCAATTGGGCTAAACAAGTTGTGGTATATGATTTTAATGGAGTATTATTGTGCTATAAGAAATGACAAGCATAAGGATTTCAGAAAAACTTGGAAACACATGAACTGATGTATAGTAAAGTGAACACAACCAGAAGAATGTTGGACATGGTAACAGCAACACTGTTGAATGAAGAACTGTGAATGACTTAACTATTTTCAGCAATACAATGATCTAAGACAATCCCCAAAGATTAATGATGAAGTATCCTACTCACCTCCAGAGAAAGAACTGATCTTGACTGAAAGCAGACTGAAGCATGCTATTTTTCACTTACTTTCTTTCATTTTTTTGAGTCTTCTTGTACAAATGGAGTTTTATATAGTTACACATGTATAACCTATATCTGATCGTTTACTATCTCAGAGAGGGGGAGAGGACAGGAGGGAAGGAGAGATAGAATTTGGAACTCAAAACTTTAAATAAAATGTTAGAGAAAAAAATTACTCCAGGGTAATTAAATAAAACTAAATAAAAATTACTCCAAGTCCTCTCTTAGATGCCAATCAAAAAAGAGAAGTTCAGAGATAACTGAAAAGGATTACAAAAAAAATTAGAATATATTTCCAATCCATAATGTACTTGTTAAAGACACAGGACAGAATTAGGCTTGCATCAACATTAGCTTAACCATAATTGCATGTATAGGGAAATAACCCACACAAATCGAACATGCCTAGACAAACAAACTCTAGTCATACTCAGTCCCATGTAAGTGAATTGTTCTTCAGAGCCCGAAATAGCTATTTCTGTTGATCTCATTCACTGGGTCATTAAAAAATTAATTTCCTGCTTTTTACCAGGCCATATTGCTGACAAACAGTCCTTGCCCTTGAGTAGCTTACATTTTACTAGGAGAAAAGAAAATATACGTAGCTAAATAAGTACATAACATGCAAAGTAAATGCAAAATCATTTCAAATGGGAAGAGCAGTGGCATCTGAGAGGAGTTTGTATTGGAGATGGCCCTTGAGATGACCTTAGAGGTAATTAGAGATTTTAAGAGATGGAGGGGAGAAGTGAATGCATTCTATGCATATCCACATGTATGGGTTTTGAGTGGTTTCACTGTGAAAAATGCATCACACAATGGGCATTAAGATTTGGTTCATCTTTTCTTTTACTCGAGGAAAAAGAAAGAGACTTGGCTAGAGTTAGGTTGGGTCCCTGGATGATTGTCATCAATGTCTGAGCAGATCAAAGAGCAGTCCCTTGGACTTTCAAAGACTCCTCCTTTTGGCTAACAATCCAAGAGTACATTTTAAACCATTTAAAGGAAATGCACAAATAAAAGCCTAAACCTACTTCCCAGTGTCTTATTATCTTAGTATTTAATTCCTCCAATGCAACTGAGAAGTCTGAAGATGTACTCTCCCTTCATTTCTCTTCTGGTTGTATAATCCTGTCTATGTGCTTTATATGACTGTGGGGGATACCCAGCCTAAGATAATGTTTTGCATATGTTCTGAGTAGAGACCAAGTAGACCAGGTGTAATTAAATGAGGGAACTACCACTATCATCTTAAGCACTTAACAAATATACATACAACAAGAGTCATCAATGAAACAACCACAAAGTACTAGCTCCAAATCAAACTACCTCTATCTTCCTTTGCTTTCTTAAAGCAGTTTGGAATACCAGCATCCTCTAACATACTATACTTAAGACATGACACCAGAAACCCAAACAACTTTATGGATTATGAAAAAAGCTATATTCTTTTCCCAGAGTATTTCAGCTCTCTTATTCCTCCTTTCTGGATAAAGAAAACCACACTTGGCTGCTTGGTGAAAGGCAGGGAAATTCACTGAAAGGTCAGCTCTCCTGGCATAATAGAAGGAAAAGGAGGAGAAGGGGTGGCTTGGTAAATATGAACAAAAACTAGGGAACACATTACCCAACAAATTGACACTGGAAAACTAGAACTATAGAATCTCAAAGTTGTAAGTCATATAGTCGGTCCATTCTGGACCTTGACAGGAATTTCCTTTCTAATACTTCTGGCAAGTTGTCATCCATACTCACTAATTAAAGAGCTCCAATATGGGGAACCCAGCCAAGAAGCCCATTCCACTTTGGGTCAGCTGTTTACTGGAAATAAATTTTCCCTTATATTGATCTTCCACCCAGTTCTGCCCTCTAGGACCAAGTCTAATTCTTCTTCCATATGACAGTTCTTTAAAGAACTGAATTCAATTATTATATTTTCCTTAAGTCTTCTTTTTCTCTGCTCTTAATAGCTTCAGTTCCTTCAATCTACCCTCCCATGGCATGATTTCAAAACCCTTCTGTTTGCGCTTCTCTGGATCGACCCCACTGTGCCAATGTGTTTCCTAAAATTTGACACTCGGCTGAGTATTCTCCTCCAAATATGGTATAACCAGGGCAGAGGCATACAGCATAACTGTGACAACCTTCATTCTAGATATTATGATTTTTATTAATTCAGTCTAAGATCTCATTAGCTTTTTTTGGCTGCCATGTCATACTGTTGACTCATTAAGCTAGGAATCCTTTAAACCTCCCAAGTTTTCACTAAAACTCCCAAGTACTTTTCACGTACATCTCCAAGATCCTGCATTTCTAAAGCTGATTTTTAATCCAAATATACAACTTAATATCCAACTCTATTAAATTCCACCTTACTAGATTCTGCTCATAGTTCTAGCCTGTTTATAACACTATCCAATCAAAAATAATTAAGTGCAAAGCATTACGTTTTACTAAGTTTGGGTTGGTGAGTGGGGAGGTTCACAGATAACTATGAGTTCAGTACTTTTCTTTACACAGCTTGGTTAGAAGACAAAAATGCATTTTTTATACTCATAAAGGCTCTTGCTTATTTCAAGGCAGAGAAGATAAACAAGCAAGCAAGTAAACAAAAAAAATCAGAGCCAGGCAGCACAGGTTAGAAAGGAATGTTTATTTCTCTGATGTTTTCAGTTTGACACAACTCTCTTTATCAGGAGCACAAGTCTGGAATTCCTGAAGCCACACTCATATCCTGCCATCAGTTTTTTTACGCAAAACCCCCATTGATTGGGATGGGAGTTTCATGTCTAGAACAATGGCAGGATGTGACAGAGGGAAGGAGAGATGGAGGAATACGTGATGTCTGATCCCAACTGGGGCATTTGTCATGGCCTGTGTCTACACAAGTGAAGTGAATAATGGGGTGCTTAACTGGAAAATTTGGCTAATGTAGACAACCTTTTAATCCAGAGAATAACACTTTTTACCTTCTCATATCTCCACTAGCTGAAATCATATCTGTCCATCAAATCCAAGCTCAAATGTCATTTCTTTCATGAAGTTTTCCCTAATCCACCCAACTGAAGACTTTTTTCTCCTTTTTATGACTCTTATAAACATACTTATTCTATTTTCATTTACAGCTATCTGTGTAAACATGTTATCTCTCCTACTAAACTGTAAATTGCAAGGAGGCAAAAATCATGTCTTCTTTAACTCTATATTGCTCATAAAAAGTAGACACCCACTAGATGTACTTTCAGTGAATGGTGTCTCCCTCACTTCATGTCATTAATGAAAAATTCTGAACCACAGTTCATTATTGAAGGAGAAAGAAAACCAGTAATGCTACCGGCAAAAGCTGGCAATGCTAGCACATGTGAGAGGCACCTCACTTCCATTTTCTTGTTTCCAAGTCACTTGCTATGTCTAAGACACTACTAAACATCTTTCAATAAGGGACAGGTTCTCCAAAGTACGTAGAGAAATCCCAGAAGGCGTAAAACCAGAAATATTCCATGGATTGCACAGTGTGATGATACAGACAATAACAGTTCTGCATGAATCAAACCATCTAATAATTACATGAGGCCTCATGATTAGTCATTGCTCCGTCACAAGAGCTCATAGCACCTAGGTTCAGCATTGAATTCAACAACATGTATTAAGCATCTATTATGTTCAAAATACTATGTTGGACAAGATAAAGCACAAAATTAAAAACAATACAGCCCCATGGTCTCTCACAGAGTTTACAGTCTACTAATTACCCTATCCAACAATATGAATACATCTAAGTGAATAATTAGTGAGGAATTTTAGGGTGCAAAGAACAGTAACAATTCCAGGGATCCAAGGAAGGCTTCACGAAGCATCTGGGCTGCGGCATGAAAGAAGATAAGGATTGTGAAAAGCAGAGATGAGGAGGCAAGACAAACCAGGAATAGAGAACAGCTAGAAGGAATGTAAAGAGGTGGGAGATTGTGGGCTCGGGGAGCAGCTTATAGGCCAGTTCAGCAGAAATATAGAGTACATGAAGGGAGAGTAAGATAATATAGGATTGGAAAGGGAGAGGGGAGTCAGATCTTTATCCAGTTCATTTTAGAAGAAGAATGAACCTTTATTCTTAATTCTTTTTGAAGAAGTATCATAATTTGTTCCATGTCAAGGACCAAACTGGAACCAGCCAGGGTTCATTCTACCCATAGTTACTCCAGATCAATGGAATACAAAAAATTCTCCAGTTAGGGAGGCATATTACATCTGTGGTTCATTCTGTTTGGTATCTGACATGAGACCATATCTAGACAAGCTCTGCATCAGTGCTTTTTTGATGATGCCAGTAAAAGATAATATTTTCAACAGAAATTAGATTTGTGGTGAATATAAGTCTCTCTCCCTTTGGTAAATCAGGAGAGTCAAAGAGAAGTATACTTCTCCATTTGTGATGCCCTATTAGTTTGCTGATCTGTTAGATAGGATGGCAATGCTTATCGATCTTAAAGAAGGCAATAAGTTGCCCATGGTCTCATCATGGTAGGTGAATAGAAACAGCCAAAAACCCTGTTTGCTAAAAGGAATATATCATTTCTACTATACACAAAGACCACCTTTGATTTTAATTGGATCCTGCATTCACATGGGAATTTTACATGTCTTCTTATCCTATTATTCAAAGAATAGGATGGACTTCAGAGGTCACATTTTCAAACATTTCATTTTATGGAGAAGGAAACTGAATTCATAGAACTGAAATGACTTTCCCACAGTCAAAGAGCCAGTCAGGTATTGCAGCCAGTTTTCCATGCTCCTTCCACACCACACCACACCACCTCTTGAATACATAGTTATTTTTCTATCACTCAAGAAGTTGTTTTCTCCTGTTTCTAATTACTTCAACAATTAAGCATGCAAATGTTTGAACGACATCTATTAAACTTCTATGAACTCTTAGAAGGAAAAAAAATAACAGCCAAGAAGAATCTGGAACATCAAACGACTCTTACGAAACCAGTGCTCTGAGCCTTTAATTGTAAACGAATCAGAAACAGACCGATGAAATTTCCCATGAAATACACATGGGATTTGAAAATCAAGAGAAAAGGTGCCCTGGGCATAGTAGGGTCTGGGTCAGACCAGGACCCCACCATTAGGAGAGTTTATGTCTGATGAAGTCCAAATTCAACTCTCCCATCACATTTCATTCTTCTACTGAATCACAGTTTCATAAAGTTGGAAAAGACCTCAGAAGTACAATTCATGATAGTCTAAGAATCTCTTCAAGAATAAAGTAGTCATTTAACTTATGATTGAAGACCTCCATTAAGAGGAGGAATCCCACTTCCACTCAAAGCAGCCCTATACCTTTGGACTGTTCGGATCTGATTGTTAGGAAGGTTTTCCTAAATAAGTCCATTGCTCCTAGTTCAACACTCTACTTCCCACCTACTTCAAGTCTAATCACTTTTCCATATATCAGGTCTTTACAAATTTGAAGATTGCTGTTACATTTTCTCCTAAATCTTCTCTTGTATGAGCTAAATATCCTCCCCTTCAACCAATTTGTATACGGCATATTCTACAAATCTCCACCAACTTGGTTGTCTCTCTTTCCCCCTTCCGCAATATTCCAGTTGATCAATTGCATGTCATTCCTCATAGGAGACACCCAGAACTGAATATTCTACTCTAAATGTAGTTTGACCAAGATAGATGACAGCAGAACTATCATTCCCCATGCTCTAGACACCAGTCCTTTCTGAATATTTCCAGAGTAGCACTGGTTTTTTTTGGGATTCCATGTCATCATCTCACGAGCTCAAAGGGACTAGACTTCATGAGATCCGTTCACTACAGGTACAAAAAGTGTATGCAAGTTAATAAATCTCCTTAAAGAATGTCTTATATATCCTTACATCAAGAGTGCCTTAACAACAAATTAGAGCATCTTCTTCAAAACAGACTGGGAAACTCCCCAAAAGGTCAAGTCACTGAATCAAAACTTCCAAAAGTTAAGGGCATTTTCTCATTTCCCAACCCATAAAGGTATTAAAAAGTATAGATGCTTCGACAAATGTCTCCTGGCTCCAAGAAGGAGTCTCTCACAATACACTAAAGAGGCCTCTGATTTGATCAGAGGTTACCTTTGCCCTTTGACCAAGTGTAGTGTCAATAAGGAAGAGATGTCAGATGTTACTGGGGCTTTATGTTATAATTAGGAATGAATAGGAGAGGGAGAGAAATGACGGTTCCTATGTTCTCTTTCAAAGTCTTCCTCCATGCTGAGTTTTACAGTGTGACATACTATCTCCAGATTACAGAATTCTGAACTTTGAAGAATTAGGCATCTCAATGAAAAAACAACAAAATTAAGTTTACAAAAAGACTCATGGGATCATGGGTTTAGAATTAGATAGAACCTCAGTGGCCAGCTAGTCCCCCATTTTATATATAAAGAAACAGAAAAGTTAAGTGATATACCCAAGGTCACAAGAGTAGCAAGCATCAAGTAGGTGACTTTATATGCTTTTTCCACTGTACTGCTTAAATAAATTCCTAACCCTGCTTCCCACTAATAACCAAGACAAACTTGGTAGAACTCCTTCCTTACTTCTGTACCCTCTTTTCAGATCTTATGTTTTAGGGAATTCTTTTTCTATCATGGCTGCTCTTGAAATATTGTGTGTATACACACACACACACACACACACACACATATTTACATATATATCCTCCAGTTTCTTCATCCAATTTATGTATGGCATATTCTACAAATCTCTCACCACCTTGGTTGTCTCTCCCTCCCACTTCCACAATATTCCAATACATACACACACACACATACTCACACACAGCTTTACTTGGTTTTACTGGCAAAGAAAAAGAAAAATGATGGAGAGTAGAGCATTGGTCACTGGTCCTACACACCCTTTAATATACTGGTATCTGAAAGATTTCCTTGGCCTAGCATAGTCCTGGGCAAGAGTCAGCGTGGTACAAAAGGAGAGTGCTGAATTTAATTAGTAAATGCTGTCTGAAGTAGGTGGGAAGTAGAGTGTTGAACTAGGAGCAATGGACTTATTTAGGAAAACCTTCCTAACAATCAGATCCGAACAGTCCAAAGGTATAGGGCTGCTTTGAGTGGAAGTGGGACAGTTCTGCTACTACTACTACCTGTGTGACCTTGGGCAAGCTCTGAAACTTGTCTGGACCTGTTTCCTCATCTGTAAAATGAAAGAGTAGGAGAAGATAACATTTAAGCTTCCCCATAACCAAAGATCCCTGAGTCCCTCCAGTTTGGCGAATTGTATTTCATTAGTATAATAATGGATGACTTTTTCAGAGAAAAAGACTTCTTAGGTAATGTACAAATAATTCAAATAATTTTCTTCATCTGATTAGATGTACACTGTGAAACTTTCTGTTGGCAATTTGCTAGTGATTGTACAGCAAAAGGTAAGAACAGGAGCTCCTTGTCAGCAAGAGATGTTTTTGCCCTTTTATCCCCAACATTTATTACACTGCCTGATACATAGTAAAAACTTAAATATTTCTTGATGGACTACCAGGCACAGTTTCCCAAGCAAAATGTGTTTTCAGAAACTTGAAGTGCCCTCTCTCTCCAGGTTGAGTGAGGGCCAGAAAAGGACTCCTCTTTTCTAGCAAATTGAGGTCTTTGAGGGGCCTCCTTTCATTGGGAAGAAAGTGGGCCCACTGATCACACAAATGTGATGCCTTTCCTTAGGCTGTCCAGGCACTGCACTGCCTCTCTGCCAAGAGTCACTCATGGATCTCTCCAGCAGACCCTGACCCTTGCCTAGCCAGAAACTTGGCCTCTTCCCCTTCCATTTTCCTACTGGTAGAAAATACATTGCAAGGAAGAACCATCTCCACCTCACTTCATGCCAGCACACTAGGGATAATCTGTAGTTGGACCCCGCCATGGGTCCTCCAGTTATGACTACTCTTTATGCTCTTTAACACCTAAACATTTGGGTTCAAGTTTCATTGCTACCTGTTGTGATGTGATTTTTAAGTTTGAACAAGGCCCTGATTTCTTACAATGACTCTGTTTCCTTTTTTGTTGGTAAGGAATGCCATTTCCCTTGTTCCTATCTCCCCAGAGTTTTATAAAGTATAAATAAAAGAATGAAGCTTTCTGAGTTCCTTAGAACAACAGACTATGTAAATACAAGTTCTCTTTGGTCTCTTTAGAAGGCTGATATCAGAACAGATCTTTTGGCGATAACAGTGAGTGTATGTGTTTGTGGAACATGGGGGAAGGCCCCAGCTAGATGTGCTTTGGGAGGAAAAGGATGAGGAAGGAGTTGTCGTTCATCCATGTCTGACTCTTCCTGAACCTGTAAAACATACTGTCCATAGGGTTTTCCTGGAAATGATACTGAAGTGGTTTACCCCTTCTCCAGTGAATTAAGGCAAGCAAAGGTTAAGTGAATTTCCCGGAGCCACACAGTTAGCAAACATCAGAGACTGAATTTGAATTCCGGTCTTCCTGACTCCAGGCCCATTCACTGTATCACCTAGCTGCCTAGGGAAGGGGAGACCGAAGCATTTTACCCTCTGAGATACGCTGTCACCCACCTAGGATAGTTTCATTCAAGCTAACAACTTCCTGCTAATGAAGAATGGGACCTGTATAATCACAGCATATAAGGGTGGACCTTAGAGACTGACAAGTCCAGTAGGTTGTTTTATAGCTATGGAACCGGAGGCCCAACTGATCAGCAAGGGATTAGCCCAAATTCACATCTCTAGGTAGCAGCGGAGGCCAGAAATGGAACAAAGGTCAGGGCAATCACTTCCTATTAGACCATACTGCCTTCTCACCAGCTAGACCCCATGCTGAACACCAGGGCACAGGAGCAGCAACCCCCAGCTACGGACGTTCAGAATTTTTTAAAAAATAATGAACAATTTTTCAATGCTAACATTATGTTCAGTCCCAAGGATCCTTGGAGCTATAGTTTTCTTTGTTCTGCCAAAGGAAAAAGGAAATACATCAGGAAGCCATGCTAGTCCACAGGAAGTCTCACTTGGGCTGATAAAAGGAACTGATGTGAGGTGGGTTTGGATGCAGTTATAAGTCAATCAGCCTTGAAATAACAAGAAGTGTCATTCAGAAGAAACTGGAGCCTGAAAGTGGGCCTTTCATGATGATTTCCTTTAACCTTCTCCTGTCTTGCTCATTATTCCTCTCTCTTCGCTTTTCTCATCTCCAAACCTCTCTCTGTCTCTCTCTCTCTGTCTGTGTGTGTGTGTGGGGGGGCATCTGTCTCAGTCAAACAACAAACATTGTATCTGCTATTTGTCCAACACTGAGAATTAATGAAACAATCCCTACCCACAAAGAGATTATATATGCATTTTGTTTTAAAAAAATTGGGGAACGGGGAGGTTCTGAGTGTGGGAGGTATAGACAGCCAGAGGAAAAAAATGTGAAGCACCTAATATGCTCTTTTATGCCACAGAAACTCCTGACACTTTTGGACATTAGGAATGAGTCAGGGGAAGTTCTCTGCCCCTTCAGTGTGCCAAGGTAATGCAGGGGTTATGACTACCATTTTCTCTTGCCTACCTCCATTACTGTCATGAGAGACAATATTTCCTAGACAAAGAAAACCAACCTAGATATTGCCTCTGCGTGAGCAAAGAAATGTAAAGACTTGAGCAACTCACTCAATTCTTTGGACACCTCCTCAGGAACATGCTGGTCTCATGTCCTATCCCCACCTTCCAAAAAACCCTACTTTTTTCAACATCTGATGCTAAGTCTGACTTCAAGCATAAATTATCCAAATAATTGCATCGATGTTCCAGTTGACTATATCTCTTTGGTCATAGCTCATGGAGTTTTGTTGCTCTTGGGATCAGCCCCAGGTACAGAAGGGTCCTTTCTGCCACCTTTAGAGCCCACTCAAAATGGTAGGTGATAAAGTTTCAGGTTGAATCAGGCCCTTTCAGGGTTTGAGGGTGTTTGCCCACAGCACAGCACTACTTCCTGTTTTAAGAAAAAAAAATCCTCCCAGAAAACTCATTATGAGGCTCAAAATTCTTCTTGGACATCAAATAAGTCCTCAAAATATTGTCTTTTAAGAGCTAAGTGTAAATGAATCAGAACCAGACGAATTCAATTTCCCTTCAATTAAACAGGATTTTTTAAAAGTCAAGGAGAAAGGCGCTTGGGGCCAAATGTGTTTTGGGTTTTAATCGAGACCAAACTTTGGAAAATAGCTTAAGACCCCAAAGCATAGCCAGGCCCTATTCTTAGTTTGCATTAATGCAGAAGGATTAGTACAGCTCCAGTGTCACTTAGCAATGAAAACAACCCAGGCCTGAGAAATGTATATAGTACCTTACTCTGGAGAGCCAGGTCCCTTCAACAGTCATCAACAGTCATCTCATGAATACTCATGTTGGCTCAAAGATGTAGGGAGAAGGTATCATATTGACCCAAATAAACTGTTAAAGGGAGTTACTACAGAAAACAAAGTTTCTGAAGTCCAGTCCAGGATCATCTTAAAGGCATTTCCTTTATAAATGGGATCCAAAACTCCATGATAATTTTTTTTTTCTCAAACAGACAAGCTAAGGCACAAGTTGCTAGTGTTGAAGGAAGGAAAAGGAGATGGAGGAAAAATCTCAATAATTAGGTCGCACTTGGCTAAAACCCTGATTTTTCTGAAAATAAACACCACATACTAAATGATCTGACCTAGCTATTGCCTTTGGATTGAACCCAAACTCTCCCTAAAGATCCATTTGGGGAATCTACTTGAATTGGTGTCCAAATATATAACATAGACCACCTCATTTTTTAGAGGTCATTGAGAATCTAGATAGACATGATTCACAGTTGTACTTTATTCCTAGAAGGAAAGTCTCATGGGAAAAGCACAAGATCAGAAGTTTGTAGACTTGGGTTGAAGTCCCAACTCTGTCACTATCTGCTGTTGGCTTTGGGGGCAGGGAGGGGGTCATCATACTTCAGCCCACAGTTTCCTCATCTGTAAAATGAAAGGTGTTAGAAGATGTTTAAGGTTCCTATCAGCTTTGAACATCTATGATTCTATTTGTTCTGTATGATTTAGCTACAGTAACTCTACTTGTGGCCAAGAAGAGAAGGGAGGTGAGTTTTCAGGCAAAGACACTGGGAGGAGCGACTGGATCTGTGATCTCATTGAGACAAAGACTCAATGAGAACCAGCTTCTGTCAACATGGATTCAAATCTTAGAGTGTGACCTAAAGCCTTGACAAGTTGAGTAACTTGCCTATGGTCACACAGACAATTTTTAGAAGAGGTAGGACTTGAATTCAGGTCTTCCTGGATCTAAGGCCAGCTTCCTTTCTATTATACAGTATTTTCTTGGGTCAGGCATAGGATCTTAGTGATGAATGTTAATCTGCCCTATATGTATTTTGGTAAACATAAGATCAATACTGGCTAGACAGATGCAACTTAAAGAATTTAAAGACTTCTTATCAATGTGTATGTAATTCTTTATGCATAGCCAGTTTGCTTTGATATGTATGTTACATGAAAGAGAATATAAAAAAGTAAGCATTGCACACTCAGACTCCTACACACATATAGCATACATATGCATATAGGTTCAGACTCCATAACTATGTTCCTGGAATGTTCTCTGTCTAACTTAAACCCACAAATGTCTGGAAATTCAGGTTAAGGCTCCCGTGACACCTTTAATTCTGGCCCGTTGCACGTATGTGCTGGGATGGGACATAAGGCCTTTCATTACATTGGACACATAACGCCAGTAAATGGGAGACTACAAAAGCAATTCATTTTCCTAATATTAATTCACTTTGAGAGGGCTGGGGAGATATTTCATACTGTGGTATTTTGAAATAGAGATGCTGGGTATCTTTCACCACACCCTGCCCTTCTGAAAAATGGGAAAATTTGGAATGCTTCAAAATTTTGTTTTGCTCTCAAGCAAATCACAAGAGGCCCCAGATTATCAGGAGAATGCATCTGCAGACGATATTTGAGACTGAGTGACCTAGGCCAAATTATTTTACCTCTTCGGACCTCAATGACTACATCTGTAAAATTGAGGGATGATACTAGAAAACTCTTCTATGGACCCTTCCAGTTCTGAATCTATTATCCTATCATTACTTACATATTGTTTGGCAGAATCTAGCTGAAGATTTAGACTTAAGTGGGTATTTTAAAGATGTCTGACAATTCAAAGTATTATTAGAAATCTGATTTGTATTTCCAGGAAAATAACCTTTTTAAAAAATTGTCTCAATTACTGGGAGTTGATTCACCCTCTGTTGACACTAGGCATACATAAAATATCTATACATAAATCACCAAATCACAAAAGAAACTCTATGAAACTAGTAGAATACTGAGGAGACGTGATATATGTATTGTATTTTGAAAAGCAAAAAAGAAAAGTATGGGATAATATGAAATAGGGCTTCATTCCATCCTGCTATATTTCATAAGCAGATGCTGTTTAATAGACAGATGTTCTTAAAAGCAGGCGATAGTAGCATGGTCTGGTGGTTGGCCATCACTGACTCAGAATTTCTGATCCTAATTCTGACTCTCCTACCAACTTGTTGGTCGCCTCAGATAAGTCAGAGACCTACTCTCTATCTCAGTTTCCTCAGGGACTGAGTTGAGAATAATGATGTTTGGTGGTGCTAATGGGGCTGAGGTTACTCCTTATGTGGACCAACTAACCTTCCCTAGAGATAAAAAGGATCCTTAATAACTGGCTGCTTTCACCTCAGAGACGAGGGGATGAGAGTATTTGAATGGATAAACCAAAAGTACCATTCACACACCTACTGGGAAATCTTCTAAGTACATAGGTGACCAATGCTTGATAATGCTAGCATATGAAATACATTTTTAAATAAAGAACAATCACATTGATTTAGTTCCCTGATGAATCAATTAATGATCAAGTTGATAAAGATAGATAATAAGAAGCAACTGAAAATGAAACTGGCTACTCTTTCCTATGGAAGGTCCAACACCTGGCAAAGTTTTAAGAGAACTAAAGACAACTTTGGGGATGCCTGACTTATGTGTCTATATAAGAGCTAACCTCCATTAATGCTAGTTTGTCACAAAGCAACAAAGGCCATGAAAACGCTTAGAAAGATAGTTTTACTCAGTACAAGCCAAGAAAAACTGTATCTCAAAACGAAAACCAAAACTCTTTTTTTTCTGTACCTCCACAGTGCGAACTCTACACACTGCTTAAAAGAAAGGGAATGATGGATTTTCCCTTATAAACCCTGGCAGGATCATAACAACACAGAGGCATTTGGGGACACTGGGACCCAAGCTGGAAGTCCCCTTCCAAGACCTGTGACTGTTACATTTTCTTGTACCCCACAATGATTTCTAGCACCCCCATTAGAACAGAATTCCATCCTAAGACCCTGATCCCTGGCAGTCTTAGTCAAGGTACCCACATCTGAAAACCTACATCTGAAGCCTCAGACAGAGTGAGACACCCCTGGAATGACATCATTCTAGGGATCTATAGGCTGACATCTACTTTTCTGCCACATTAAAAGAAGAGGTAGCCTGTAAGGGGCAGCAGTGATTTGAACCTCGAGGAACCCTCCCTAGTCCCCTGACATCATGGGTATTTCATCAATATGCTTTATGGAATCTGCACAATTTTGGTCTCGGATTCACGGTTCATTTATGGTTAATGGACTTCCTTTGACTCCAATGACTCTGTAACCCAAGCAAAGTCATCTGATGATCCACAAATGAAAGGGAATAAGAAACTTTGA
Organism: Bettongia penicillata ogilbyi; assembly: GCA_023548195.1. Taxonomy (NCBI): domain Eukaryota; kingdom Metazoa; phylum Chordata; class Mammalia; order Diprotodontia; family Potoroidae; genus Bettongia; species Bettongia penicillata. The sequence goes on along the minus strand of JAJHZJ010000560.1, from coordinate 1,943,784 downwards.
ATCTCAGTGTCGTTATTGTTCAAGATATATTTAGTATATTCATTCTGGGAGAAGAGTGCAGAAGCTATAGATAGGCTAGAGCTTCTAAATGGACTGTATTTAATTAAAACAATGTATGGAAAGCCAATATGTAGTGGTCAAGTGAATCTTCAGTCTGCCTACCCATATGTAGTCTACCTACCCATATGTAGTCTACAAGCAGGTCCATTGGGTTTTGCAATTGAATTGGCCTATTTTTATGGACCCAATTTGTAAGCTGACTTTGTTTATAGGAAATCAAACTTCTTACAGGCTAATTTAAAAAAATCATCACAGGCACAAAACTGAATAAGATGGGAGTTTGAAATCTGAATTTTTAAAGGCAGATAGGAAATTATCCTCTCTATGATGATTTTGTTTTGTTTTGTTTTATTTTTTAGTAACATATAAGGACTCAGTTTTCTTCTCAGGGAAGACCTTTGTGTTATATTCTTACAAAGGTGCTCAGACTCACACCTGGCTTTATCTGTTACCACCTACTCACAGAATATACCCCCTTGAGAGTCATCCTATTGTTAAATACTTCAATGAAAGTGAATGAAATCAATTGAAATCAACAGCAGCAAGGAGCAATGTAATGTAGGCAAGTTACAACCTCTCTGGACTTCAATTTCTTTATACATATTTAAGTCAGAGATTAAAATATCGCCATCATGCCAAGTTCTGCGGTTCTATTATTTTAAAATCCGGCAGTGTGGCTTTGCCTTCTATTTCTTCTTGAAAGAGCAAGTCACATCAATATTTTCAAGATATTTCAGTGAGTCTCAGAGGCATTTGAACCAGGATGCCAAATCAGCCTGGAATTCTTCCTAGGACCTTTCCAGTTCTGTGTAGATCTCACATGGCCCTATGTTTTTCAAGACTAGCTCCAATTACCTTTCTAAGAGATTCAGTCATTCAATGAATATTTATTGAGCACTCACGGTGTACCCAGAACTCTGCTAGATACTGAGGGATATACACAATCTTAATGTGCCTGCTAGCTGCACAAAAATTCTGGGCCTGTGAGGAGGATATGACACAAACGTAGATAATGATAATAGACATCGTATTTCTCCTTCGGAGATTGAAAGCATGGAACCTTGACAACTAGGTTCTGGTAGGACCATTACCTATTCCTGTTATAGACTATAAGTTAAATTATATTATTAAGCAACACTCAACCCCGCCTTCTCACTGTGATATTATCAGTGGTAAAAGGCATGTGATGTTGATTACTGCTACAAGAAATGACCTGGTTTCAAAAACCACACAGTTCCAAGCATTCATCAATTGCATCTCACTACCTTCTCTTAGAAAGCCTGCTCCAATGTACACCAAGGAATAGTGAAAGTTAAAAGGAAGCAGTTGGAGAGGACAGAAGCTTGCCACTGAGATCTGTAGAGCAGGTAGAAAGAGTGTGGTTAAAACACATCAGATGGCTCTTAAAATTCATGGAGGACAATTTGTTGGCCTTGCAGCAGAGTTAAGAACTGAGCACCAAGGAGACAATGGAAGAAGGGAGGGGAAGGAAAGGAGGGAAATGTGTTTTCTGAAGAAATCTGAAGAATAATGGAGAGTCAATGAAGCAGATAGCTACAGGAAGGTAGGTTACAGATGAGAGGAGCCACAGGGAAGGAGGCTCTTGAACGGATGGGAAACAGTGGTGCAGGGTCAGTGAAGGGAGCAGTAAAGTAAGTAATCAATGGGAACAGAGTCCTTGCATCTGCCTTGCCAATTGGATGCTATCTTCCCCCTTTAAGTGTGAAAACACAATTTCCTTTTAAACTCTGAACTACCAAGAATCAAAGAGATGAAGGAGGTATAGAGCTTGTTGTCAACGCTAACCATCAGACTCTAGAACTGGAAGGGACCTTAGATATCATCTAATCCAAACCTCTCATATTACAGATCGATAAAGAGAGGCCCCCAAAGAGGAAATGTTTTTAAAAATCAAATAAGCAATAAATAGATTCAAAGTTTCAATTCAGGTCCTTCGCTTCCCTGATAATATAACATTGCTCACCATGGGAAATTTTTAAATGCTAGGATTCAGTTTAGTTTGTGAATGAATCATGTGCTCAAATTTCCATCACTTTACACTTCCATTAAATCAAATTCAGGATGACTATCAAAGGCATTTAGAAAACAAAATTTTTCTGTTTTACAGATGAGGAAACTAAGGCCTGGAGATATTGTGTAATGTGAGAAGCAGAAGATCATTATCTACTTTGTAGCAGAGCCAGTTCTATAGTCCAAAGCTCTTTTCTCTATATGATATTGTTTCTAATTACAGACATTAAGTGTAAACTGGTCTAGGTTTCTCCCATCCAAAGGCTGAACATAAACAGGCAGTTCAAACTCAATGTCTCTGTTGTTATTTACAGATGATTTGAGGGTCTGACTTTGTGCCAAAATTTAATGAGGGTGGCCCATTGGAAGATCTGAGCTTAGGTAGCCAAAGAGAATTATTTTAAGATTCTACCATTCCTTGAGTGACTTTGTTTAGGGAGGTATATAGGAACTTGAACAGAACACACAAATTTGTCCCTTCTAACCCCTGCACATAACCTGGGAAAGAGGAATCCACAGAATTTACCTTACCTTCTTATTAGAAATGGATCTAATTTTTCCTCTTTGGGACTGAAAGACCAGTTACCAGTTACTTGTGAGAGGTTGCTTTGGTGACTGCCCATTCCAGTCGACGTGTGTGTCTAAAGAGTCTGGCACATTCTGGGTACAAAGACCACAGCTTCCTCCCTTTGCTAAGGGCCTGTGCATGGAGGTCTGAGTCGTTCAGAAATATTGCTTCACTTCTCTTTAGGGGGTAAGAACCAAGACCCTGAGCCACCTTCCTGCCCTTCTGGCTTTAGGGGGTGACTTTCCTGGATCGGTATAAGTAGCAAATGTCCACTTTGCAGAGTGACTACACTTTACACTTGGTTTGTTATATATAAATAATTTTTTTTCTAAGTCAGGAAGATTTTAAAGATATCTATACCACTTCAGAAACAGAAAGTAGGACCCTTGTCTTCTTAAAATAGTCCCACCCCCCTTTCTTTCTACCATCTATCCAGGTGTCTTCCTGCTCCCACTTTCCACTCATGCACCTTCTACTTAAGCATCTCCTCCTTCTCACATCTTCTCCCTTCCTTACTTACACTTGTTACAATCAGTTAGTCATCTAATCTAGAGATTTCAAGTTCCTGCAGTTAGTAGTGTCTTTTCCCCAGATCAGCAAATTTCAGCTTTCAGAAGCAGAAGGCAAAGGGGAAAAAAATTCATCAGACCCCACCCAGGCGATATGCATCTTTTGAAATTGTTCAAACCCACTATCTCTAAACTTGTCTTTAAAAGCACCAAACCAAGTAGGGAGTTTCTCTCCTTCAGGTCTTAGGGATTAAGGAGAAACCTGGCCTCGTTCACCAGCTAATGGCTTTTCCAGATAAATTTTCTTTGCTTAGTGTTGGCCTGTCCCAACCCTCAGTCTTGGTCTGGTTTATCTGCCGTTCTGCTACACATGAAAAGTGTTGCCTTTACTGATGATCTATAAGATTGTCGTTTGTGTATGTGGGAAGGGAGCATGAGGGGGTGTGGGAATGTGTGCACCCCCATTTTGCTTCTCCAGGAATTCCAGGGGAAAAAGAGGATGGAATAAAAAGAATTTGAGTATCAATACACTCAAACACTCATCGACCTCTCCGCTTGCCATTGTGCTGAACAGAGGTGACACTTTGGGAGAGGTCAGCCACTCTCCCCAGAGTCCCTCTGGCAGCTGGGCCCTGCTCCCAGCTGAGCTCTGAGCCGCCCGCCGGCCTCCCGCCTCCTCAACAGTTACTCTCTCACCAAACCGTCTTGGGCCTGCCTTCAGAGAACAACGCCTGTAGCCCACTCTCCTCTCGGCTTCCCGCGTCCCATCCCGTCCTCCTTGCCCCCTCCCACCCCTGCCAAAGAATAAAAAAGTAATAAGGCGCACGTATAGGGAGGTGGGTGGGTGGGGGTGCAAAGACTTGGAGAAGAAGACAGAAGACTACCAGTCTCAGGTAAAGCCCGGCGGCTTCTGTGCTTTCAGAGGACCCGGAGTCAGTCTAAGTAACATAGAAGGAACGGAAACTAGCCCAGTGCTGACATGTAAGCAGGGGCTAACATCTGGAACAGCCCCACTGTAGACACAAATAGACACACAGACACACAGTCACACACACACCCCTGCCCGGCTGAAACCAATCCACTTGCTTGCGCTGGGGCCCACTGGACAACCTAGCTGCCTCGGCTTCTCCGATCCAAGAAGGATGGAGGGGAGTACCCCGGGGGAAGGGGGTGCTCCAGGGGAGATGGGACTGGGGAGGGGGGGAAAGCTGTTTGTAGCCGAGCTTCCTCCCCAGCTACCTAGCTGTATGTCTCTAGGGTCGTCCCCCACCCCAGTTATCATCACCCCCAGCTGGCAGTAAGTGAGCGGAGAAGACGCTGGGCGCGGGGAAAGGAAGAAGTCCGGTGGTAGGACAGGATGACCTCGGCTCCGATTTGGGGGTTGTGTAGGGGTTACCACCACCATAGGGAGCGCAGGGAGTTGGTAAGGTGTCCCTTTTCCCTCCCCCAGCACCCACCCCTAGTATGAAATTTTAGAACCAGAACAGGAAAAGGAGAAACATGAAGGGAAAGTAGACGAATAGAGGAGAAAAGCAGCCACGTCTCCGGACCCCGGCATCCTCACGCCCCAGCCTGGCGGCCCCTCTCTGTTCCCCCAACCTAGCTCCTTTGCCTCTCGTCAGCCCCGATCCCCTCTTCAGACTCTTACCTTAATAGTCCCGTCCATTTGGCGAAGTCTACAGCCGAGCCCCCCAATATTCCACACATTGACCCGGTTAGAGCCTAACCCCGCAGCCCCTTCGGATTGCCTCCGCTCCCGCACCTCTCTAGCTCCTGGCCCCCTGTCCGCGTCCCCCCAGTGAGCTCCTTGCCCTCTTCCCCGCTTTGCACGTTTGTTGTTGTAGCGGGGCGAAAAAGAGACAGTTAACCGGATGAAACTTTTTTTCAGCTAATTTTGGGAAGTGACTTCACTTGCGAATCGGAGAGGAAGTCCTATCTCTCTCTCTCTCTCTCTCTCTCTCTCTCTCTCTCTCTCTCTCTCTCTCTCTCTCTCTCCCCCCTCTCCCCCTCCCCCCCTCTCCCTCCCTCTCTTCCTTCTCTCCGCCGGTCCTGCTTTTTGCATCACACACACTATATAAATATACACGTAGATACTGTAGATACATTCATACGCAGCACACACAGGATACTAGCTTCAGGGAGATAAGAGCTAACGCTAGAACAATAATGTTACCCACCCTCAGCTCCGAGCTCAGCCTAATTCCTGTAGTCGCAGTCTTCGACCCCCCAAGAGTCACCTACCCCGTGGTTCTTCCCCCAAAAGTCAAGTGTGAAACGTATTTGCCTCTCCCCCTCCCCCCCGCCCCCTGCTCCTTTTTTTCCCTGGAGCTGTTGGCTCAAGGCAGCCCGCCTGACTCACTCACTTTCCGTCTCTTCCCACAGATATTTTCATTAATGTTTTTTCCAGCCGGAGTAAAAACTTTAGAGGGGGAAAAAAACCCGGGAAAGTTCTCTGGGGTTTGTATGACCTGATGAATACCGGGAACGATGTAGATGGGACAGAATCGTCGTAACAATAATCGTTTAAAGTCTCATCCACAATAGTGATGTTCCAAGCGTTCCCTAAGTTCACAATTTTTCACAGTACCAGACAAATACTCCTCCAGGAGGAAATCAACCCACTGAGGGGATATTTGAATACCTTCACAAGCAGGTCCCACTCCACCCCCTCAGATTCCCCTTCTTCTTCCCCAAACTGAGCTTGGAGCACTCTCATTCTTACGTGAAAGGACGGTCTCCCAACGTCCCTCCCTTTCGCCTCGAACCTCTACGAGTTCTCTCCGTAGCCCGAAGCCGCCTCCTGCTGTGGGGACTAGCGCAGAAGGGGGACTAAAGGGAGGTCCAAGCCCCAGAGATCTTCTTGGAGGAGGGGTGGGGGGAGGTGATGCTGGGGTAACTACCCACCCAGCCCCAATGCACTTACTCCAAAAGCCATTTATTCTTGACATCAGGCTGCAAAGCCAACCCATGCTTTCCAACCCCTCCCGAGGGGTTGCCGAGACGTCGGTGCCTTTGGGAGAAACTATCGTCCCGAAACAACCCTCCTGTCTCTCGCAAATGGACTGACTGGATTGGACCGCAAACGAGCCCGTTCCGCCAGCCACGGTCTCAGAGAACTGCAAAGAAAACAGACTTTTCTCTTCCGAGAACTTCCACCCACTAACCGTCTCGAGCGATACCCCTCCCCTCTTCCCAGCCCAAGCTCAGACAGTCGGGACCCCTACAAGTCTCCCCACCCCACCCTTAGACGGGCGCCCGGAACTCTAGGACTGTGGAGAAACGAGATGGAAGCGCGGAAGGAGGGAAAGAGGGCTGGTGGACCGACTCAGCCTGGGTTCACTTTCTCGCGGGTGCTACAGAAACAGGTTACCTTGTCCAGCGCTCTCCTGACCACACTTTGGACTTTCTCACTTTTATTTAAGAGTCCGACAGGGGGGGAAATCCGAATGGGATCCAAGTGAATTGGAAAGAAAAAAATCAAAAGGTCTCCGTGGCAGCCGTAGAAGTGACTTATTAATTCTTTATTTCTTCAAGAGCAATTGAGCCGGAGAGCTCGCTCGTTCTCCTTCCCTTCCCCCCTCCCCCTTCGCCCGTCTTGAAATTAGCCTCATCAATTCAGCTCCAATTTTCGGTTCGGATACAGACACGGGACTGAACGTGACCAGACCTGGAGCCGCGGGTGCAGCTTGCCAGCTATTGAGAGTCAGCCGAGGTGGGGGTGGGAGGATAGAGGGGGCCAACAGAAGGGGGGAGCTGCGACTGGCTCCCCTCCCCTCCTCCTGTCTGCTTCTCAATCCTGGGGTCTGCTCCGGGGATCCCCCGAGACCGCCACATCTGGTTACTGCTAGCGGGGTCAGGTCCCCCCCTTTGCCTGGGGCCACAAGGACTGGAGTTCAATTAAAAGAAATCAGACTTAACCCTTTCCTCTCCAAAGGCCCTCTCCTTCGCCCCACTTAGGCTCCCTCTCTCTTTCTCCTCTGCTTTTCCACATGCTTTCCAGAAAAGAAAGAGGTTAAAGGGAAAGTAAGAATGAATTACATCCTTTCAAACCCCAAATTGTTTCCTTTTCAGCCTATGCTCCGCCGACCTTCAAACAATAACAAGACTTTCAGGAGGGGCAAAAGAACCCACTTCCAAGGGGAACCCCATCAAAGAGACTCACATACCCCCCCAAATTCAGATTTCTCTATTTTTCAACAAGAAACGGAGACAGGGACCCCCTTCCTTAGGATGGAAAGGACGTGTGGTATAGTTGCCTGAGTTGTAAAGAACTCCCGGTTAGTTTGGAGGCTCTCCCATCCCGCGCCTCACTATAGCATTTCCCTTGCTTTAAAATACTTCCCTCTGTCCCTCTGCACGAGATTATGGATGCTTCTTCTCCACCTTGGGTGCTACAGAAAAACACCAGCAAAAACACTGATCTCTCTCTATTCCAATGATCATTTCAATCACATACACTCATCCCCTCACGCCCCAGGTTCCCCACAAAGCATTTTAGAGAGACCTGAGTTTTTCATTGAAGATGCTAACTATTAAAACAGAAAACCGAAAGATCTTTCTCCCTCTCTTTCATTGGAACGTCGAATCGAAAACATGTCTTTCAGACAAAATTTGAGCAATTTTAAAGGTGGGGGTGGGTTGGGTTTATGTAACACATAAACAGTACTGGTTTCTGAGTAGTCAGTTTACCTCGCGCCTATGTCTTTTCCAGGTCTCCCAAGTTACCAGCCCCCCAGTCTCCCCAAAATCCAAAAAAAAAAAAAGAAAAGAAAAGAAAGAAAGAAAATTTACTCCCCAGACTCTGCGTGACTTTGCGGAGAAATAAGTCGTTTCCATTGGGGCGTCGAAACGTACAAGCTGGTGTACAATTCAGTTCCACTTATGTAACTCGGTATTTAATGTTGAATTCCCTCCCCCACCCCCCAGATCCCGAAAGAAACAAACCAAACACAACAGTAAACAACTCTGCCCCGTTTAATGTGGTTACCACCAGACATCTGGAAAGATGGTTTGATCCTGGCAGCTCAGATTGTTTTCACGAGCAGCCAAACAGAATATTTCGAATGTTTGCATTGAGACAAATTGATAGAGAGCCTGCGGTCAGGCGGGCTACAGTGGAAGACTGCCCTGGGAGTTAAAGGGAAAAAAAAATAAGCCCTTTGCCTGAAGTATTTCTCTTTCTTTCTCTCCCAGTCGTCCCCATCATCACCTCTCTCTCTCTCTCTCTCTCTCTCTCTCTCTCTCTCTCTCTCTCTCTCTCTCTCTCTCTCTCTCTCTCTCTCTGTCTCCCCATCTCATATGTTTTGACTCCCTATTCTCATACAAATTTCCCACAGAATACACTTTATCTAAAGGATGTTCAGATCTTCTAGCTCTTGTGCACCTACCACCACCATCACCATCAAATCAAGGAAAGGTGCCCTAAATTCTAGTGTCTGATTCATTATATCCAAGGAGAACTTTTCTAGTAAAAGGGACCAAGTGCAACTTTATTTTCTAACTGTAAAAAAAAAAAAAAAACAACAACGTCAAATGAGGTTTTCTTACAACTTGTTTGTTGTACACGGAATTGAACAGGTAATCATCTAATCATCTGTGGGAATGAATTGTAGACTGCGATTCTCTTTGTATCTATTTACACACGGAGAACACTCGCTTGTTATTTGCAAGAGGGGGGCACGAATTGGCTGAGAAGGTGATGGAGTGATGGAGCTATTCTATCCCCACTTCCAAACAATCCTAAGGATTAAGCATCTAGTCTTTGCTCAGTTTGGGAGGAGAGCCACTAAATGTAGTTTAAGGTCTCCTGGCTCTGAATGTCAGTCCCCTCCCCCCTACCCCTCACATACAGCTTTGACCCGGTTAAGAGCTTTTCAGACTCTTTGTCCCTGGCCTCAGTTAGCACCAGCCAGTTTGGTACCCATCATCCTGTGGAAAGGGAGGAGCAGCTACTCTCAGAGCTGCTTCATCTTTGAGGCTGACCCTGTAGTCTAGGGTGGATCCTTCACTTGAAACCCTGAAAGATGCCAGGCCCGGCTGGGTGTCTCTCTTGGCCGCTGTCTCCTCCTCCTCCTCCCTACTCCGCCACAACTCAACTTGGAGGCTAACTGGCAAAGGGGGAGGGAAGCTGGGGAGTAGGGAAGAGAGGGGGGCGGGAGAGAGAACGCCAAAAATCCAGACTGCAGAGCTGCAGCTTCAAGTGTCTGGCCCCTCGCTCGAGGCCATAATTAATTTGAGATTTATTTTTATTGGAGAACTCGAGTCTCGTCTGACCTTAGCCAAACAAGGCTGCTTCGAGCCGCCCCTGGATGCGCTTGAATGCTGGGGAATATTTCTGTTAGACGGCTCTCCAGGCGCGCCTGCTTTGAATTTGTTTCTCAGACTTCATCTACTTGGAGATTTGAAGAAAGATTTAAAGCCTCCTACCCACCCCCACCCACTAACCCTGCTCTTTCTTCCTTAACACCAAGCTGGTTAAAAACACTACGTGGGAGGTGAAGGGGATGCATAGGGAGCAGGTCATGAAGGAACTACACAGTGGTTGTTGGGGTATTTGGGGAGAAGGCAGGAGGAACTGAGAACCAACGATCTGCTATCTCATCAAACCCAGTGCCCTTCTCTGCTTCACAGGTCTTGAAGGACCCTGGAATTCTAGTAGGAAAATCTCAAAGGAGTGGGCACCCCAGCTGTTACAAAGCATAGACTAACAACCAAGGAGTTTTGTCCAAAATCTTCCCCCACCCCCACCCCCACCCCTGCCTCGTAAACCCATTTCCCAGGATGCTTCCCTGGAAGGACAACACCAGGCTGTGGAATGAGTTACTCTGAAGAGCAAGGAGAAGGGATTTCAAGGTCCTAGGGTGAGCGACAAGAGAAGGGACTAGGCTGTTAAGAGACAACCTATTATGGAGAAAAGGCTAAAGAAATGGAGGGGAAAGGGAGCCAGGTAGAGGGAAGGGGGTGATTAGAGAAGAGAGTACTTCAGGAATTGTTACTGTCCTCTCTCCTTTGCCCTTGTCTCTTCCAAGTTATGGATTCGCCTTTCTTCTGGTCTATCTTGCACTTGCCCACCATTTATCAACATGCATCCCTCCCCCCTTCCCGCCACTGCCCCCCCCTTCACTTTTCTTTTTTTCTTTCCAATTTGTTCTCATTTCATTGCCCCATCTATTCACCCATCTTTATCTGCAGCAAAGTTGTTTTAGGAGGGACACTTCTCTGTTACCAGGTGGGACTGGGGAGGGAGGCTTGGACAGCCAGTTGGCTCCAGTCAGTTCCTGGGATTCAAGGGTTGGACAGATTGTGAAGTGAGGTTGGAGAGAGTGCCTGGTCCTGTCACCTTCTTGGCCAGAGCTCCACTCTTTTCACTGTTTGCTCCCCCACCACTAAGCCTCACTAATGTTTGTCAACAGCCTCCAGGACCGAGACTTGACAGCGGAATGTCAGGGGCTTGGCAACCCGGAGACTGTTTGTGCCCCGCTGGCAAATGGTCAGAGGAGGGAGCACGAGGAACAAACCTAAGATTGTAGCCTGCACGCAGACCCTTTGCCTCCATCAATGCTCCTCTTTGTCCAGCAATACAAACGTTGTGGCTGGAGAAAAATTCATTTCCCCCCTTAAAAGGGGGTTTCTGCACTTAACTCTCCTCCAGCAGTTGCACCGCTCCTGTCTTGGGCACCAGCTTCTCCTGGTTTGTTCCCCTACTGGCCTACCTAATCTAAAGGGTTCTTGGGCCAGGCTTAATACTTCCAAATGTCCCTCTTGGGGGGTGGGGGGTGGGAGGAATGTCTGTTCCAGGTATTGCACTCCTGGAGAGCAGGGAGTGGAGGATAGGCCCTTGAACTTAATTCTTAACCCACATTTCTAGTTGGTTCAATATGACGATTTAACTCATCTAGGATGATTTGAGGTATATGAAAATAAAAATTTCTTTAAAGTTTGAAATGTGCAGACTTTCACAAAATCAGATATACCCTCCAGTTGCCTGGCATAAAATCTTCATAGCCCCCTACTCTTATATTAAAGGCCCTAGATTCTAAGATGTAACCGAGATACTAGACCTAATCTATGTAATTCTCCCATGAAAATTAATGGGGACTGATTGGGTGCACTATAATTTTTATAACTGCTCATGGGAAATCTCTTTGGAGTGTAAGCACCTTCACAAAGAGACTCACATACATTGCAAACACATGAATTTTCCACCTCATTGTGCTTTATATTCGTGTACACACACGCACACTTGCATGTTTTCTGTACCTGCATTCACAATTGGTTTCCACGAATCTGCTTGTACTTTGGGCTAAGAGGTTTGACATGAGTAACAGGGTGAAAGAGGGTGGAGGGAAAAAGGTTTGAGGTGATTGGCAACCGTTCCTTCTTCCTTGAAACAGGGAGTGGAGGAGACAGTTCTGAACTCAAGGTCGCCTTTCGGAAGGAGGGAGACCCACTGCTCCAGTGGCGGTGGTTACTACCCTCCCCTCCTCTCACTTTTCCCCCTTCCTCCCTCTCCCCCACTCCCCTTGGTCCGCCAAGTCTGCCACGCCTCGCCCCGCCCCGCCCCACTCCGGGCGGTGGCACTCTGTAGACTTTCCTTAAACGTGTAACCCAGATGTCCCCGCCTTGGTTTGTTTACATTCTTGGAAGCTGTTGTGGGGGAAAACACCCACACTCGTACCCACCGCCCTTCTGCACCAAGTCAAATATAGCGGCAGTACTTTTTGGGAGGGGCCGGAGGAAGGGGGAGTGATAGAGGAAGGTGGGAGGGAAGGTAAGACTAGGGGAGACCAAGTGAAAAAAGTGAATCTGACACATTATCTTGCACCGACGAAAAAGGACATCTTGAGACGTAAAAGCAGCCACTCACAGGAATCCCCCAAATGCGAAGGAGATTCATAGAGGTGGTTCCCTTCTGCCCGTCATTATCACAGTTAGAAAACTGAAGGGCTCAGAGCCTCCTCTCCGAGCCCCAACAGTATCACAGCCTTGCCTGGGTAGCCCAGTCGACCTTGTAGTGTTCTACCACTGTTTGGGAAAGACTATTGACCTCCTGGAAACAAGACGAAACTTTGCATCTAAACCTTGAATCCCTTCTCTGTCACCCCTTCTCCAACACACACGCACACACACACACCTCCCATCCCCGTCATGGTCGCTTAGCACCAAGATCTGCCTGTGGCAGGCCCTTAAGAGAGGTTTGCTGAGTTGAAATTGGAGAATACTCATCTTCACTTTTTTGTCCATCACTTCCAGTCTTCAGACCCTTCCGAAAGCACAGATCAAAAGGCTTCTCCCTCCTCTCACTCACTGAAGGAAAGGAATTATGGGGTGGGGGGAAGTGAACAGTGAATAAGGGTCACAGGAGGAGGGCTGTGGTCATTACCTGTTTAAAGCTGATGTCATGTCTTACCTTGACGTAAGACGATGTGTCTGGGACTGTTTGAAACATCTTTTGTGGGCAAGGATGGACTGAGAAGACCTGCAAGGAGAAGAGCTGTCAGTCAACCGTTAGTGGGGGAGAGGCTGACAGTGGAAACTGGAGGCTAGATAGAGACTAGGGGTTGGAGTTGCAAAGAGACAGAGAAAAGAAAGAAAGAACTAGGCTTTCCCAGGCCAGGCATGGTGATGTGAGAATTTTTATATTCGTCTGTGCAGGGCTGCAGATTATTGAACTCTGTTGACTACTTTGAATGAAAATACGGGTTCTTAGGATGAGTAAGGCTCATCCCTTTCTGCTTTCCCTTTTTCTGTTGTCCCCTTTCCATCTGCTCTCTGGCCAGATGTAAACTATCTATCTCTTACATCCCCTCTATACATTCACATACTTCCTTCCTGGTCTAAGTAGTTGTTCAGGTGGGGCACCCCTCCACCTTCCCCTACGCTAATAAAAGGAGAGAGGAAAGCAGGTAAATTAAGGAAGGAGAAAGGAGTAAAAAGAAGGAAGAGGGCCTGGTGCAAATAGAAAGTAAAAGGAAAACTCATTTGTACCAAATATCTCAAAGTAAAGCAAGAAACTGATATTTTTCAGAGCTGGACTCTGCTCTTTCCAGTCTTGATTTACTCCTTCCAAGACTTAGTTCACCCAATCCTATACATCTCCTTTGAAGAATTCTAGTTGTTTCTGACCACCCTACCAGGTATTTCTGCCATCCCCCAAACCTTAGCAATAACATTTTGCATCTGCTTAGGTTTAGGATGCGTCCCCTCCTGCATGCCTGAAAACACCCTAGAGATTAGACTGTAAAAATAGTGGTAATGGGTGATACAATATGCTTAGTTGTCTCAGCATTCTTAGTATTTCTCTAAGGAGGGAGAGATCTAGACTAATAATGGAAAGGTATCCACATCATCCCTATCTATTGATGAAGACTTACTACTCACTAGACGCCAAGCCAAAGAGCCACCTTGATGCTTCGTGAAGACTTTTCTCCACAGAGACAAAGCTCCTGTCTGCTTTCTAGACAGCTCTCTCTTTTTCTCTCCCTCCCTCCTTCCCTCCTTCCCTCCCTCCCTCCCTCTCTCCCTCTCTCTCTCTCTCTCTCTCTCTCTCTCTCTCTCTCTCCTTCATTTTGTCTGTTTCTATCTTGTCTTTCTGTCTCTGTCCTTCTGTCTACCCTTCTACTCCCTCTCTCCCTCCCCCTTTTTTTTAAACGTGGCAGCAGCCTGCTTCTCCGGCAGCCAATGTGTTTCTGATAAACTGCTTTTTCCCCCACTAACAAATTCCAGCTTCTTTGGCTCCTGAAGTCACAACAGAAAGACACACGTTCAGGGACAAGGTACATTTCTTCAGATCAGAGATTCCTTGGCCTCCTCCCTCCATGCCCCCAGAGTGACCCTTCCCTGGGGTTTATCCCTCTTTTTCTTATGGGTCTTCAAAATTTTCAGAGTGAAACGCAAAGGGGTGGGGGAAACAAACGGACAGACACAAAGACAGAAAACTCTTGAAAAGCCAGGTCTGCTCCGTTAGTTGCTTCTCTCTTGTCAAGCTCATTCAAAGGAGTCCAGGGGAATTGTCCAGAGGAAGGATTTGTCCTTCCCCATCTCATATTCCCACCCCCTTGTTCAGGGCACAAAGAAGCCACTCACCTTATACACCCTTTCCCCTTAACCAGCAGGAATGGAACAGTGGAAACTCCAGGATGGGAAGTGACGCCCCAGTTCGCCTCCGAATCTCTGTTTTCAGACACTGATACCTTGTCGGTGGGATTAAATTTGCTAGATCCTCAGCCGGACTGAAGTTAAAGTTTTCCTTTCTTTCCAACACATCCAGACAGCCTGCTTCAGCTCATTCATATCCTCAGGGGGGTTCTCAGTAATGGACTCGATTTGTGTGTTTCCCTCTCACTCTCTCAAACACTCCCTCTCCCTCTTCCTCTCTCTTTTCCCTTCTTTTAATTTGATTTCCGTTTTCTTATCAATATTTCAACTGTTGTCTGATGAATTGTTCTAACAGGACATCCAAGCATCTGCCACCAGCCCCTCTCCTCCTGGACTGCATCTACACTTGAAGGACTTCTAAAACAACAAACTGGCCCATCTACAAATATACTTATTATACCCATCCTTCTGTGTGAGTATATGTGTATTCACTAAGAAGCCAAGAGGAAACGCTGAGTGGAGCTCCAGGCCTATTTTAAACTGATTATTTTTCCCTTGGAAGTTTCAAGTGTCTGTATTAAAATGATAATTCCCCAGGTTTTAAAAATATATGTGAAGCCCCCTAGTAATCCAACTGTTTAGCATTTCCTACTGAAAGGGCGATCATACTCCATCCAAAAGACTCTGTGTTCCCCCAGGGATAAGCCAACTCAACCAAAGCTCATTCCTAGACGCATTCTTTAGTCTGTGTCTACAACGCTAAAGTCAAAATCAGAGAGAGGGAGCTGAGGCAATTACCTGCGTGATTGGCCGAAGAGGCATTTTAAAAAACACCCTTGTTAACGACTTGTTTGCTTCAGGGAACATTTGTTGGTTACCTGCCTTGAATAATTCAGATAATTACTCAGCCTTCTACTTAGACTGTGTAGACAAAACCTCATACGGTGTCTCAAATTTCACCCTGCACATATGTAGGCTCGCTCACACAGTAACAGAGCCATTCTTCACACAAGCAGATCCCCGGCGTCTCTGATGAGATACGTATGTTCTCTCTCATCTACTCCTTCCACACTCTCGTGCATTTCCCTCCTGGGTCCCACTTTTGGGACCCACTCCCAAGAACCCTCCTTGTCTCCCCCAGCTTTTCCTCGACACACCCTGTTGGGACCGAAGGAATTGCAGATGCAGACAGGGATGAAGGCGGGGGTTGGAGCGGGGGGAGACAAGAAAGAGAGGGAGCGAAGATAAAATTGCGGGTACCCTCTTAACCGCTGCGATCGTTGGCTCTCAGATTTAAGAGGTTCGGAGACACTAAGAGAATGAAGTGGTAGCATCGAGATTTGCACCCTGGTCCACTGACAAAATTACGCACTCTATCCCCGCACACCGGGTTGCCCTGATTTTCCCCTTTCTGGAACCAAATTACGGCTCTGCTCTCCAAGAATAATGACCGTAACGTTATTTCCCGACGAAATTCAAATAGGAAGGGGTTCTGGGGGGACTTGGACCCAGAGGAGAAAGTGGTTTCTCACCAGTTGGCCTTCCCTTAGAGGGGAAACCGACTTTAAAATGCAGGTCTTCCCACGTGGGGGGTAAGAGAACATGCAGCAGGGTTATTCATTATTTCCTTCGCCACAATATCCCGATTTTTCTCTCTCGGGCCTTCCCCCAAAGTCCAACATATTGAAACATTTTGCTGCTTAATAAGAGCAGCGCACAGAGCCGAGAGGTGAAAGGCCAACCCAGGACCCGTGACTGCAGCTCTATGAACTCGGCGCTGACTGACGGCCGGCTGGGAGAGCCCAGTGCATTCCTGACAATTTCTTAGGAAAACAAGACTCTAGGTTTAGCCACGACTAGGGACGAAGTCTCCGCCCTACGATAGATAAAAATCTTAAAAAAAAAAAAAAGTTAAGGGTTTCTTCTGCCCCCCCAAAGACCGAAAATACAGACAAAATACCGTCTTAATAAGGAAACACACACACCAAACAACACATACATATTAATGCCCTCACACATCCCGAACTCACACTTCTAATGGATACCAATTTTCAAGAATGAGTATTTTTAGTAATGTTAGATATCTGAAGATATCTTTTGAGATGGGCTAGGAGGTCAACATTAAGTGATGGAGGCAGAGAATTGAGGTTTCCAGTTAAATCTCGATCTCTCCTAAATTATTCTGATATTTCGAGGAGGGTGTATTTTTTTTTTTTTAATTTGTGGTGGTGGTGGTGGTATGAGTGGGGGAAGGGAGGAACTGTGTTTCTGAGTTAACCAAGTAATAGACTCAATTGCCCATTTCCCGAAACTTCTTTAGCCATCAACAGTGAGAGAGCACTGGTTCTTTCCCCCAAAGACTTCTGGGATACTCCAGGTTTGTTCTGAAATTTTTAACAAAGTGTCTCTCCATAGTGTCCCCAATTTTCCAAACACTTCATCTCCTCTTACTAAACAGATATTTGTTGGGGTTGGGGGGGGGGGGCGGTCCTAGAACTTGTGTTTGACTCTTTTTGATCCCATTTGGTTTTCTTTGCAAAGATACTACAGTGGTTTGCCATTTCCTTCTCATTTTACAGAAGAGAAAATTGAGGCAAACAGTGAAGTGATTTGCCCAGCTACTGATACCAAATGTGAACTCAGGAACATGAGTCTTTCTCTAACGTCAGGCCCCGAACTCTATCCACTGCACCACCTAGCTGCTCTTGCTGTGCTTATAATACATTTAATAGCCCAAACTGACAATCTGCAAAACACTTCCCTACAAGGTTATTATTGGAATACTATCGTCCTCATTTTTTTTCCCGACGGGACAACTGAGCCTCAGTGAGATTCAGTCACATTTCCAAGATCACAGAGTTTATGTTTGAAAACTTGGGTCTTCTGACTTGTCTAGTATTCCTTCTGATAGAGTGTAAGTTTTCTGAAGGCAGGGTTTATTTCATTTTTGACATGGCTTACCCATTGCTTAGCACTGTGCCCTGCACATAATAAACAAACAAACAAACAAAAAAGAATGAATTAAACAGACACTTGTAGGTTGACTGACTTCCAGCTGCACTATGCTGCTTTTCATTCCAAGATAGTTATTGGAGTCCCCAGGGCTCTTGACTTAGAACTGACCAGCCCTGGGGCGCGAAACTCCCTCTATTCAAAATTACTGCTCATTTTTCTTAGTGTGAAATATTCTGAGTCTCATATCAAATGTGAGGACAGATAGAGTAGAATCTGGCAGCGTTTATACAGGGAAGCAGAGCAGAAAGATGGAGCAAGAATTCGGATCCTTCACTTATTTCCTAAAACAAAACAAAAAAAATCCTGGCATATAAAAAGGAAGAATGGGGGTGGAACCGTCTCATTGAATCATTGTATGTCAATCACCTCCTAGTCCAATACTCTGTACATTATAAGCCCTAACTAAATGTTTGTTGAACTGAGAACAAGCATGGTCACCTTGTTATTAAAGAAAAAATCGGTCCCAGGAAAGCTTTGACTTGAATGATTCTGATTGACTGTAGGCATTGATGAATTTCACGGAACTAGAGAGCTTCAGTAGACTATTTTTCGCATACTAACACAAACCAGAGAGCCAGGCTACTCCTATGCATATAGAACCCCACCTGGCTTCCTCAGAGGGAGTATTTCCTCAACTGTTGCCTAGCTTGGCCCAACGAAATCCCCCAGGTCCTAATTTTCCCTCTAACTCAGTACCACGGGAACTCGACTTGGCAGGAGGGGATAAGCAGCCTAGGAATAATAATCCATACAGGGCTTTAAGTTGTACAAAATGCTTTACAAATATCATCTCATTTTATCCTGAAAACAGATGAGGAATCTGAAGCAGATAGAAGTTAAATGTGTTTGAGGTCAGATTGGAACCCAGTTCTTCCTGACTCCAGGTACAGTGATCTGTCCACTTCAGCCACCCAGATTCAAAAATACTTAGAGATCAGGTGAGCTGAGCAATAGAGAAGGAGGAGGAGGAGCAGGTAACACGAATTCCCTCAGGTTAGAAATATAGAGGGATATATAAATTGAATTGTGAGGAGGTAGAAACTAAGAATGAAACTAATGAAAGTTATTTAGTCTAACTACCTCTTTTAGAGAGGAGGAAATGGAAGGGATAAGGAATGACTTGCCCAAGGTCACTTAGTTACTTAGTGGTAGATTCCTATTATTTACACAGCCACCATGCCAACAGGACAGAGAACTGGCTCTGATGGCCTGCGATCAAAACCTGTGCCTAAAAATGATCACTTTAGCCATCTTGGCAAAATTGTTTTCACTTCTTTTTCTCACTTTCTTCAACTGTATAATGGGTGAGTTTAAAAAAATAAATCAAATGAGCTGGTTGGACTAGATATAGTCTCTGGGACCCAGTTTCACCCAAGACTTATGATCTCATATCAGCTTCACAAAAGCCTTGTTGAGATTGATATTAGAGATATCTTTCCCATTTTTATCGTTATGCAGTCATTTTTCAGATATGTCTGACTTTTCATAGCCCCATTTGGGATTTCCTTGGCAAAGATAATGGAGTGCTTTGCCATTTCCTTCTCCAGCTCTTTTTGTAGATGAGGAAACTGCAAACAGGGCTAAGTGACTTGCCCAGGGTCACACCGTTAGTAAGCGTCTGAGATCAGATTTGAATTCACGAAGATCAGTCTTCCTGGCTCTAGGTATGACATTCTACCCACTGTGCCACCTAACTCTATAGGTTCTTAGAAATTAAATGACTGGTCCATGGTCAACTAGCTAGTGAATGTCTAAGTGATATTTGAATTCAGATTCATTCTGACTGGGATTAGCACTTTATCCTCTCTTCACACCCTTTAATCTAGTTGAAGCTGGACAGAAAAATTTTCGGGGCCCATAGAGCAAATAGTGGAGGCTTGGACTGAAAGAGAGAGAGTGGGAATTGGTTTTGAGTTGAAAGGGTGATCAATGGGCCAATCCACTCCTCAATCATATGGAACTTTTTAGCAAAAAAAAGCAAAGGGGACTTCCAATTGCCTACACCTTTGACCAATCTTATATCACTTTAATAGCTTAAAACTGCATCAGAACTTTTGGGATACCTTTACAAGCTGTGGATCCTGGGCAAATCACTTCACCGTATTTGCCTCAATTCTCTATCTGTGAAATGAACTGGAGAAGGAAATGACAGACTCCTACAGTATCTTTGCCCAAAAACCCCCAAATAGGGTCATGAAGAGTCTGACATGACTGAAATGACAGAACGCTAACACCACCAATGCCAACAACAATTGTGAAGAGTGAAAAGAGGTCTGGAGGCCAAAAATTTGTCACCTTCTGGGTTAAAGGGACTCAAGTCCATTAGACTATTCTGTGAGATTGTGGCTGTAACTGAAAGACACTGGCTTTGGAATTAGAAGGCTTAAATTTTAAAAAAACCATTTCTCCTGGTTACTTTTGCAATTTAACTGACACCATTTCTGTCAATAAATTAAGTGACAGTAATTTAACTGATTCCATATCTGCGAGATCAAGATTGCTGGATTTGGAGTCAGGAAATCTGATTTCAGATCCTTTCTATGAGACTTACTACACATCTGAGGACTGGTTTCCTCATTTGGAAAAAAAAAAAAAAGACTTCAAGTTCTTGAGAACAGGGACTGTTTAGGGGGCTTTTTTTGCTTTGGGTTTTTTTTTTTTTGGCCTTTCTTTGCATCTTCTTTGCTTAGCAGAGTTCCTGGCATAGGGGCTTGATAAAAGCTGATGGACTAAAGAAAAAAAAAGGATAATATACTATTTGCCTTACAAAGTAAGGAAGGTAAGGAAAGTTGGAGATAAATGTGAGGAACTATCATCTGTGAAGTGATGAAGTCGGATTAGACAATCTCTAAGTGACTTTATAGACCTGATGATCAATCTAGGATACTCCTAGGTACTGAAATTTAGAGAGTGAAAAAGTTAAAAATAATGATTTTCAAGATTATGTTGTAGCAGATAGAATCTCTAAAGTGTGACATGTACACTGGTACCTTTCTGAGCGCAATCCTTCCTGATTCAATCAAAAATCATCTTTGTTATAACCTCTTAGTAATAGGGGCCAAGGGACAAACCAGGAAGTTAACAGTATTTATTAAACACCTGCTATATGCTAAATGATTTATATATATTATTTCAACTGATGTGCAACAAAACAGAAAAAAACAAACTGGTAGAGAAGTACTTTTACTCTGCTCATCTTATTGTTGAAGAAACTGAGGCAGACAGAAGTTAAGTGACTTGCTCAAAGTCACCTAGTATGTAAGTATCTGAGACTAGTTTTGAACTAAGGTTTTTTGAGTCCAGACCCAGTGCCCAAAAAGGACCTGATACCATTTGTGCAGTTCTAGGGTCCACCCCTGATTTACTACATTTTTAATTTTTGTTACATTTTGACAGGACTTTCATTTCTTCACCAGAAATTTGTTAGCAGGAATGATTAGTTGAACTAGGAAGCCATCATATGGCTCTTCTCCCAATGGGGTCCTACCTTTTTCATTCTCCTCCTCTTTAGTGACCAGGGGTTTCTCTCATGAGTTAGGCATTGGGAGTTCTTTCTCATGGCTAAAGTTGAGGGGTGTCTAGCTCAGATTTTCCTATATGCTAAAATAGTTCATTGTGGTTCTGTATCCATTTATGATTCCATGAAATTATTTGTGAAGGAAGGGATATGTGTAAAGGCAGAATAATTCCCTGGGAATTCAATCTTGGTGACAGCCCTAAAAAGCAAAGTCTCACCCCAATGTTCTGCATCAGTTTCCTAAGCAGTAAATGAAGGGTTCTTTGGAATGCTGATCTACCTTAATGTACTTCCACAGGAAGTTAAGTGGGACCCAGAGCTAACGTTTATTCAAGATTGCATGCTGTATTGATAAATAACACATTTTCTGAGGACCAACATACAAACAGGTCCTCCACAGAAAGATATGCCTCTTTCTCCAGAGATCTCCTAAATTACAATCCCAAACCAAGTGAATTTCTGCTTTTATTCCTCCCCATTTTTTCCCCTTTAAATATTGACAATAAGGAAGGGGAAAAATAGGCCTTCTGCTTTTGGAATATGACTTTTATATGATTTTTAAAGGGTGATCAACTGTGGAGAACAGCAATAGGGGGCCACCCCCTTATCTCCTGTTATTTGTGTTTCCTGGTAGCCTTTGGCAAGCTGCAAACCTAGATTGGGCTCCAGAAGATTCCAAGGAGGGAAGAAGGGTGGGAAATCTGTTGCTGGAGATAAGTCCAGGAAACAGAGCTAGTAACTATGGCAGAGTCCCTGCAAGAGGGAAAAGCCAGGACTCATGTACTTCAGGATGTGTCTCCCTAGAAGACCTTTGAGTCTCCATGACACATATTCACATAAACACACACACACACACACACACACACACATTGTGACAGAAGAGGCTGAGAAGGCGGCCTGAAGAGCAGGACTGAGAGTTGAAAATTAAGCTGCCAGCTCAGGATGGAGGAGTCTGGAGATGCTGGGGACAGGCAGGATGGTGTGGAGGAAAGTGTGTCCAAAAGGCTAGCTCTGTCATATACATACTATGTGACTTTGAGCAAATCTTATAAACTCTCCAAGTTCTGACACTTGCACATTAGCAAAATGGGGACAATAATAGTCAAAATTTCCATGGCACAGGTTTATTGTGAAGGAAGTTTGTTATGATCCTTAAAGTGGTACTGAGATACGAACTGCTGTATTAACAACAGCAACAATAACATTTTAGTTCCTCCTCACCCCCAACATGCCTTGATTGTCCTACCAGTAAAGTAGGCTTACGGAGCTCCAGTCATTGAGATTTTGAAAAATTAATGAGGCCAAGTAAAAATCTGGAGAGCAGAGAGGTTACAAATCATATAAAGCATTCCCTGTCTCCTCATAAAGCCTCCCCACCTCAAAGCTCTGACTTTCTCTGGGCTCTAATTTTCTCGTCTGTAAAATATAATTCAACAAATATTTCTTAAGGTCTCTGTGTGTAGGATTCTTGGGGAGAAACTTAGATGAAATGATGGTAATATATAATGTTTAAGGTCCCTTCTTGCTCTACAATTTAAAATTTATAAATATTATTTTAGAACCTTATCTATATAGATGATAAATATCATATTTTGGATTACAAATTTGAATTATGGAGGAATTCCCCACCACTCTTAAACAAGCGCACACACACACACACACACACACACACACACACACACACACACACACACACACCTTTCCTGCACTGAAATTAGATCTAAAAAAATTCTCATTGATTCCAGAGGAAGTAAGACCTGTTTGACTGAACAAAGACATTTTTTTGATTTAGTTCTTTTTTCTGCAAGGGCTGGGAGGAAGGTGAGTGGGAACATGGAGTGGTAAGGCTAAATAGGATGAGAGAGATAGTAGAAAGGGCATGGGGAAAGGAGTGTTATTTTACTGTCTCTGATGCAGGAGGTTTGTTAAGATTACATTATCTTGTTCTATCTTGGCTGATTCAGTGCCTGAAAAGCCTTGATTTAGTCTGGGAAAAGAAGACAAGTTGAACTCAAAGGGAGTAGCCCTTTCAGAACTCAGAAAGAGGGCAACCTGTCTCCTTCCATTCAAAGAGTCATTTCTTTCAATTAAAATTCCCCCTGTATTGGTGGATTGTTTTTTCTCTAATGACTTTCCCCAAGATTCCAGATCTGAATGGAGTGGTACAGTTTCACACCTTTGAAACAGTTGATGAAACATACTACTTTGGCTCTGAGCAGCTGAGAGATGAAACATAAAAACAAAGCTGATTTTGGCCTGTTACAACGATTATGACTGCTCTCCATTGAGAGGAGTTTAAGTCTGGTGAATTATCTGTCCAAATGGAAATCCTAAGGGAGAAGCTCGGCCATAATACCAATTTCCTTTCTGAAAACTTCCCAATCCTCACTCCCAAGGATGAACCTTGTAGAGAGAAGTGAGGTCATGTCTGCACAGTCCTTTTCACTCCTAAGGGAAAGGTAGTGTATAAATAAGGGTAGTCTGACAAAATTGGTGTGCCTTCATTATCATCATACTCGTTTTAGTATTATTATTAGTATTTATTATGCTGATACTCCACTGGGACAGTGAGGACAAACATCTGATTTCCTGTTATGTCCCTTGAGGGAATTACAAGTCACACATTGTGACTCCGGGACATCTCGTAACTATATACGAAACAACATGTAACTACCAACTAACACAACAAAGAGCCCTGAGCTGCAGCTCACCAAGTTCCTTGTAGGGAATGTGGTTCCTTAGATAAGAGATCAAAAGTGGGGAGTATATTTCTATTTTCTTGTTATAGTCTTAAAAAACAGACTCATGGACTCAAGCATCTTCTAGTTGTTTGAACTGGTGCCCCTCTCTCTGTTTCCCTCACTAGAAAGCAGAACTGTGAAGGGCAATTGGATAAAATATATACTTGAAAGTGAGCCTGACATCTTTATGGCCATATATGAGAAAGCATGGTGTAGCTGGGGCGATGTTTGGGAGATGTTAATTATTCACAAATATATTTCACCATTACGTTTCGTTGTTATTGTGGGCCCTGGTTCTCTGGGCAATAGTTTTCTGCACATACTTCTGTGTTATCCTCATATTAACTGGAAGGGGTGGGGCAGGATGAAGTTAACAGACACAAAGTTACTGGGGTAATTCTTCATGGATCTCATTAAGGGTCTGCTGAACCATATATAGGGAATGATAACTGGAGTCATTCTGTAAGGTACAGAAATGTAGAGGTACTAAGAGCACTAAGGGCAGCTAGGTGGTATAGTGGTTAGAAGACTGGCCCTGGAGTCAGGAGGACCTGAGTTCAAGTGTGGCCTCAGATATTTTCTAGCTATGTGACTCTTGGCAAGTCATTTCGCTCTGTTTACCTCATTTTCCTCATCTATAAAATGAGTTGGAGAAGAAAACGGCAAACCATTCTGGGATCTTAGTTAAGAAAACCCTAAATTGAGTCACAAAGAGTCAGACATGACTGAACAGCAGCAAATAGCATTTGCGAGGGGCAGAGCGAAGATGGTAGAATAACATCATGGACTTTCTAGAGTGCTCCTGCCAACCCAGCCAAATACCTGTAAAAAATGGCTCTAAACAAATTCTTGAGGGGCACAACCTACAGACTGACAGAGTGAAGCAAATCTCCAGCCCAAGACAACCTGGAAGATCACTGGGAAGTGTGTATCACCAGTCTTGGAGCAGAGTGCCGTGCACTGTGGGCCATGAGTGCACAAAGTAGACCTGGGAAGGCCTTGGGGAGACAATCTCTTACACTTGTGGTTTTTTACAGACTTCATGGTCCCCAAATGATGAAGATAAATTGGAAGGTCTGTGGGACCAGTGCAGGAGAGTGGAGTAGTCGGACCCTAGCCCCAGGGTGGCTGAGGGGGAAGGGGGAGGAGGAACCATCAACAACACAGAAGCAACCAAGGCAGCCACACCCACTATTTCTGGAGCTCTAGGCCCACAGATTGTGGGGGGATCGAGAGGCTGACAGTATACCCCACACCCCCACTGGGAGCAAAGACCTACCTCAACAAAGAACTCAAAACTCAAGTCAATGGCTGGGGAAATGGGCAAAAGTCAGAAAAAAGAATCAGACTATAGAATCTTACTTTGGTAACAAGGAAGACCAAAGCATTCAAACACAAGAAAACAAAGTCAAAGCTCCTCCATCCAAAGCCTCCAAGAAAAGTATGAATTGGTCTCACTCCATGGAAGAGCTCAAAAAGAATTTTGAAAATCAAGTAAGAGAAGCAGAGCAAAAATTGGGAAGAAAAATGAAAGTGATGCAAGAAAATCATGAAAAACAGGTCAACTGCTTGCTAAAGGAGACCCAAAAAATGTTGAAGATAATATCACCTTAAAAAATAGACTAACCCTAATGGCATAAGAGAGCCAAAAAGCCAATAAGGAGAATAATGCTCTAAAAAGCAGAATTGGTCAGATGGAAAAGGGGTAATCAGAATTCATGTTGTCTTGGGGTGGGGGGAGAGGAGAAACAGAGAAGAATTATTTGTAACTCAAAATCTTTGTGGAAATGAATATTGAAAACTAAAAATAAATAAATTAAAAAAAATAATTTAAAATAAAACCCCCAAACAAATAGCATTTGCATGCCTCCAGCAATTTAGGAACAACTGCCTTCAGCACTTAGATAAAGAAAAAAAAAAGAACAATTGCCCAATGATTAGTTACTAGTATCCCCTGGCCTTCCTTGTCACTCTAAGTCAATTCTACACTGTATCTCCCTGCCATGGTGTTCCTCACCTACCACTGAATGATTTAGGAATTTTTTTCTGGTTTTCTTTTTGTGTATTTTCCCTAGGCACTACAGTTACTAGTTATGGTTCTGGTTTGGGGAACCCCATATTGGACAATTCCCGTTCTGGACTAATTAAATTAGCTGCCTACCTCTCTTGCCATTCTCCACTGAAATAATGCCCAATCATTTCCATGCTGAGGAAATCCTTATCATACTTCTGAAACGTTATCGTAGCTTATTAAGATCAAATTTTATGGACATATTAATATAAAGTACTATTTTTTTGGCCTTATGCAGTTGTAGAAGGCTTGAATAGACAATCGTTCATGTGGGAAAAGGTTGAGGAATCTGAATGAGCTACAGGCCCATTATGATCAACATGGTGGTCAAAAAACAATGAAAAAAGTCTTAGGCAAATGTAATGGTAATTTAAATGGGAAGATCTTTCCCATTCATTAATAGGCTGATGTGACCTGCCTGGGTCACAAGGAAGTCTGAGTCACATGGAGCCTATGGTGGGAGGAATTTACTGAAGGGTGGAACAGGAAGGGAATGGAGCAGGCAGGATGAAACAGGAAGAAGTGGAGCTGGAGCAGAGCTGAGAGAAAATTAGTCAGACTAGTCAGAATTGAGGGAGAGAGAGAAAGCAAGCAGTTAGCTGTGAGTTGTAGGGGAAGACTTGGGGATGCTGTTACTGTCTGCATTGTTATTGTGTATAGATGTCTTTGTTGCTATGATGGACTTGGCTTTCTGGTGTTTGAATAAATGTTTTCGTTCTGTCTTCCATATGTAGAGTCTGTTGTGTTTTGCAATTTACACTGGCAGCCATGCTGTAGAAGCTATGAATATCTCATTGGTGCCACAGCAAGATAGAGGTGTAGTGTCCAAAAAACAGGTGAAACCATGGTCCTGCTTAGTCTCCAATGATCAGACTATATGTTGGGTATTGTTTTCAGTTTTGGAGACCATGTTTTATACTTTATGTTGACTGAAGTCCATGCCATACAAGGATCAGTTGGAGGAACTAAAGATGTTTACCCTGAATGGAAGAAAACTTGATAGATGTTCAAATAATTGGAGAGCTGTCTTAAGGAAGAGGGATAAACTTGCTCAGTGTTCTTTCTGCCCAAGGGTAGAAATAGGAGTGATGGGTGAAAATTGCAAAGGGACAGACTCAAGTCTGAGTCAAAATTAGAGCTGCCCAAAGTGGAAAAGGCTACCTTGGGAGGCAGTGGTTCCCATCTGCCTGAGATTTATAAGTAGAGACTGGATGATCCCTTGTCAATGGTGTTGTATCAGACATTATAGTTTTGCAGGAACTGGATGACCTTAGAGGTCCCTTGAGACTACAAATTTCTGGGAAGTCCAACACCGTACCTGTATGTCCTCTGGCCATTTCTTTTCCTCAAGAATTTTCAGCCCTAGAGATAAAGGCTCCTCTTCATAGAGAGGAGAAACTGCTTTTTTTCCCCAGCACCTCAAGGTCCTTGACAGGAAATGAAGGTGTTGATTGTAAAATTCCCTAAGCTAAGCAGGATAAGGGCATGCCAGTTCTAAAGGAGAGGTAAGAACATAGTAAAGAGAAAAAAATGAATAATAATATGATAATACTTATATTGGGTCATCTAGGTGGTACAACAGATAGAACACTGAGTCTATAGTTAGGAAGACTTGAATATAAATCTAACCTGAGACACTTCCCAGTTGTATCACCATGGGCATGTTTTAAGCATTTTCCACCTCAGTTTCCTCATCTATAAAATGGGGATAAAAATAACACTTACCTCCTAGAGTTGTTGTGAGGATTCAATGAGATAATATTAGTGAAGCACTTAGCATAGTGCCTGGCAAATAATAGGTGGTATGTAAATGCTAGCTATTAAATAATTATTGATAAATAAAAATTATTAATGCAGTGCAAAACACTTTAAAACTCTTACCTTATGTCTTCTTGCAACAATTCTGAAAAGTAAGTGCTACTAATATCCCCATTTCACAGATAAGGAAACTGAGGCTTTGAGAAGCTAAGTGATAAGTCCAGGATCACTCTACTAGTAAGTATCTGAGGCCACATTTGAACTCAGGTCTTCCTGACCTGAGTTAGGAAGACCTGCCTTTGGGCAGCTCTATCTACTGTTCCACCTAGTGGTGTTGTAATGAGCTGGAAGATGAACCAGTTAAGGTTTCTGTCTCTCTGTAGCCATGAACCTGGAGTTAGAAAGACTTGAACTGGAATCCTATCTTCAACCCTTATTGGCTACGTGACCCTGGGTAAATTGCATAGAATCATCATAGTTTCTCATTGGAAGAAGAATCCCCTCTTGGGATATAATCAATGAGGGGTCATCCAACCTTTGCTTAAAGAATTCTAGTGAGGGGTAACCAAGGTTACCTCTCTGAACTTCAGCTTATTTATTCATAAAACTGGGGTAACAGCACCCACTTTACATTTCTGTTGTGAGATTTAAATGATACAGTACATATAATGTTCTATATTAATGCCAGTTATTTTATTATTATCCCTATCTACTAGTTGGTGAACCCAGCTTTTCCTAAGCAATGGAAACACACTATGACAAAATTGCCAAAAGTTGTTGGCATTGGTTTCTTTGAAAGAATTAAGCAAAACTAGCAGATCAAAAGCTGTATCATTCATCTGTCCAAGGGGAGAGACTTACTGGTTTCCAAGTAGGATAATCAAATTGTATTTTTCAATTGTTTCTTTGGCTCTTTATTCAGTCCTGAAGTGACTTTGAATCTGTGTCTTTGGAATAAATAGCAGTGATGGACATGGTGATGCCCAATGCCCAACTGCATGATGATAAGCACTTAACATCTTGGGTGTTTATCTTGTATTTTATCCGAACTCTTTGCATTGAGAAGGTAAATCAGGAAATCTCATCACAACAGCCTTTCCTATGAGGAGACTGGTATTTCCTGCCTGCCACAGAAGGGACAGGAATAGAGGGAGCACTGGGGTCCTCAGGGACTATAAGGGCCCTACTTCTCTCTCCCTTGCCTCATCCTCTTGTAAGTTCTGTTCAGTTCCCTTTCAGAGACAGGAAGTAGGGGCTACAAAAACCGAGATAATTTTTTTTTAAAGTTGAAGTGAATCTATCTTCAAACTGGGCACGTATATGTATAGAAAAGTGGAGGGATGATAATGTTTGGGATTATATTTTCAGAAATATTTCCTAAGAGTATCCCTTTATACAACAAAGGAGAAAATCAAATATATGTATATATTTTAATGCTTATATAGTAAATACCTATTCCTCAATATATGTATATAAAAATATACATTTTATACATTATACACACATCCATTAGACTGTAAGTTCCTTGAGAGTAAGGACTATCTTTTGTCTTTTATTGAATTCCTGGTGCTTGTCCCATAGTAAGGATTTAATAAATATTGATTGATTAATTGATATGGATCTATACCTCACTTAGTGTAACTGTTTTATGTTCTGTGGATGTTCTGTGAAAGTTGAATATTCATAAACTGCTACATTTAAATGTTTTGGGGAGAAGCTTGACACTTAAATAAATTCCATGGTAAGTCTTTTTTGAAAGTGAAGTTTTCTGTAAAAGGAATACTCATCACATAATTTAGCTTGCATGTAAATCTGAACTGTTATCAAGCTGAGTCATGTCAATCAGCATGTATTAAGTCTTATTGTCTTCTAGACACTATGAGAAGTGCTTTTAATATAAACACAAGCTGACAGATAAGCTCTGCCCTCATGGAGCTTATATTCTAGGGAAAGAGAATGGCACCTAAAAGGGAGCTGTAAGGCAATGGGGGTGGGGCATGATAGAAGAGGTCTGGAGAGTCACAAGTAGCATTTAGAAAGGAGTTCCTCAGTTATTTTTGTTCCAGAAGTCATGATCCTTCCTTTTGGTTCAACTAGAGGATTGTATATGCTTTGGAAACTGGAAGTCTCCCAAAAGGGCAGGTCCTGAGAATTCTTCAGCATAACGTCCTTGTACAGTGCCATCTAAGAAGGGTCCAAGAAACACCATGCCTCCAGGGTGAATTCCACAGTCATATCTTTAAAAGTCATTGATCCGCCTTGGGATAGAGTCCTCTTGATCCCAGGTGCTATTCTCTCTGGCTCCACACTTCTTTCATAGGATGGGACTGAAAGAATACAAGGTTAATCAAGGCCATTTGGGAGAAGGAAGAAGCTGGAAAGACACCACAAATAGGGAAGGCCTGAGGCCAGATCTGCCCGTGGAGACAGGGGTTCTTGCTCAGTCATGACCCAGGTTTCCTCAGTTAGGCTGGGGTTCCTACATAGCAGCAATTCCTTTATCAATGCCCACTTCTAGCCCAGAATACTTCCTGGATGTAGATTATGCTTTTATGTCTAATTTGATTCAAACAGGGTAATAAAAGAACTCACATCTCCACAGCATTTTAATCCCAATCATAGCAACCCTGTGAAATAGTGATACACACACATACACACACACACACACACACACACACACACACTACACAACGCCCCCCTCCCTCCATACACTTTTGTGTATGTGTTTGTGTTTATATTGTGCACAAAGTGTTCCAAAGGTCTTAGTGCAGTTTTAAGCTATTAAAGCTGAAAGCCGTATTAAGCCTTTGTGGGGTATCCTGTATGTCCATGTTGCAACCAGCATCTTTATTTTAAGAATATTGGCAGCATTATATAGGTTATTTCATTTGACTTGCAGAGCACATCTCCATTTGTGAGGTGGATATCCCAGACATTATTGTCCCCATTTCACAATTGAGGAAAATTGGTTTTAGAGTTGCGTTCATCTTTTGTTGCTGAAGAAGACCATGCCTTCAGAGAAATGATGACATGACTTGCACTTGACATTGTTTTGAGTCAGAGAGGGTTGTGCAGGTCACCAGCCTCACTTCTCCTCCAGAGTCATCTGAATCTAATGACCAAATATTCCTCAGGATGACTGGAGATGACTCAGGATGCTAGTCTTAGAGTAGTGAAGCAATTTCTCTACAATCCAAGAGCTCGGAAATATCAGGGGAAGAGTTTCAATTAAAGTCTTCCTGTCAATAGATCTAGAGCTCTAACCTCTATACTAGGTTACCTTTTGATGGAGAATGGATGTGTAAAGGAGGACATTAATTTTGGAGACCAATGTGGAGAATGGGATATTGAGTTGATAAGGGAAGTGTAGAAAGATTGCCTAGCAGCAATGAGGGCCCACTTGACATTGTGTAACATAAATGTGTAGTGGACCCAGCCTGAAAAATTGTATGATTTTCTTTATCTTTTTTCAGCAGCATGAGTATACCTGCAAAGGGCTGGATGGTGGGAGTCATGCAAGGCTTAGGTTTGTCTGGGCATAATTGGTGATACGATGATGGGGTAGAGATTCAAGAGAGGAGCACAAGGTAGAGTTGAGTTGGATCACCAAGGAATCAAGATGGGGAGAAGAGGAGAAAATGGCAATTGAAGGGTCAAAGGGGTGGAAGGTCATGGTGGAGAGGAAGACTAAAGTTATATTAAGCAAGACGGAGGGAGAGGTGAAAAGTCAATAGATTATAATTGGACAAGGGTATTTCAGAATTCTTTTTTTTAAAATTAATTGATTTATTTTTAATTTTCAACAGACACTTCTACAAGATTGGGTTCTAAATTTTCTCCCCATCTCTCATCTCCGCCTATCCCAAGACAGCATGCATTCTGATTACTACTTTCCCCAATCTGTTCTCCCTTCTATCACACCTGTTCCTTCTCTTATCCCCAACCCCTCTATTTTCTTGTAGGGCAAGATAGATTTCTATACCCCATTGCCTGTATATCTTATTTCCCAGTTGCAAGTAAAAACAATTTTTAACTTTTGTTTTTAAAACTTTGAGTTCCAACTTCTCTCCTTTCCTCCCTCCCCACCCATTCCAACTTAGAAGGCAAGCAATTAAATATAGGTTATACATGTGTAGTTATGCAAAATACTTTCATAACAGTCATATTATAGAAGACTAACTATATTTCCTTCCATCCTATCCTGCCCCCCATTTATTATTTTCTCTTTTTTGACCCTATCCCTCCTCAAAAGTGTTTACTTGCCCCCTCCTCCCTTTTGCCCTCATCCCCCCATCCCCATTTATCTCCTTGCCCCCTACTTTCTTGTAGTGTAAGATAGATTTTCATACCAAATTGAGTGTGAATGGTATTCCCTCCTTAAGCCAGATGTGATGAGCATAAGGTTCACTCTTTCCCTCTCACATCCTCCCTTTTCCCCTCCATTAAAAAAGCCTTTTCTTGCCTCTTTTATGGGAGATAATTTGCCCTATTTTATTTCTCCCTTTCTCCTTCCAATATGCTTCAGTCCATTATTCAGTGTGTTCTTCAACTCCAGAATTTGTTTAGAGTCATTTTTTACAGGTATTTGGCTGGGTTTATGGGGAGAGTACTCGTAAGTCTGTGCTGTTACTCTGCCATCTTGGCTCCACCCCCAGATTTCAGAATTCTTGAACATAGAAGTGGTGTATTTTTTGTGTGATAGCAAGGTTAAGGGAATGACTATCTTTGCGTGTGGGAAGTAAGTAGGTTGAGTTGTTGAGTGCTTAGGATGTTTGAGAAAGAGTCAATTGACATGTTGAAGTCCCTTAGGTCAGGAACTGGGGAGGAAAGACAAATTATGAGCTAGAAGGAATAGGAGTGACCTGGACATCTCTAAACAACAGCTACGAGGATTTTAATTGGGTAGTAGATATGAATTTCATGAACCTTGAAGGAGGAGAAGTTACTGAATGATGGAGGAAGGGGAAGAACCTGGAAGTGGCATGCCTACATCTTCCTCAGCCTCCAAGTACCCTCACTTGAGCTTTTCATCCCCATTAAGTATTGTCCCACATCTCCTTTGTCCTTTGTTGTAAAACTCCTCAAGAAGGCCAGCTATGATAGGTGCCTCCACACTTCTCAGCTTCTTATAATTTGGCTACCAATCTTATGGTTCTGTTGAAATTACTTTCTCCAAAATTACTAATGGTCTCTTAATTGTCAAATAAAATGCCTTTCCCCCAGTTTTCATCTTCTTGATTTCTCTGCAAACATAGACATTTTTGACTAGTGTCTTCTCCTTAATACTCTCTTCTCTCAAGTTTTCTTGGGATGCCATTCTGTCCTGGTTCCCCTTCTACTTATCTGACTGCTTCTTCTTAGTCTCTTTTGCTGGATTGTCATCCAGGTCATGCCTCTAAATTCAGTTCTTCCACAGGGTTCTCTCCTACACCCTCTTTTCTTCTCTTAGTACTTCACATCATCTTCCATTCCATCTTTATGCTAATGATAGATTTAATCAGTTC
This sequence comes from Bettongia penicillata ogilbyi, assembly GCA_023548195.1. NCBI lineage: Eukaryota > Metazoa > Chordata > Mammalia > Diprotodontia > Potoroidae > Bettongia > Bettongia penicillata. Next base: position 1,910,913 of record JAJHZJ010000560.1, on the reverse strand, counting down.
TTACCTATCTTCTGACCTCTGATCTTAGATTTCCAACTGCCTTTCAGACATCTCAAAGATGTCCAGTAGACATCTTAAAGTCAACATTTCCAAAATAGAACTCAATATATTTCTCCCGTCAAACCCTCTCCACCTCCTACATTACCTGTGGTAAAGAGAACCACCATTTTCCCAGTCTCCCAGGCTTGCAACCTAGGAATCATTTTGGATTCCTTACTATCTTTCAAACTGCCATATCCAATCTGATGCCAAGGTCTATTGATTCCACCTTTGAAACAACTCTCAAATATTTCTTTCTCTTCTCTGACACTGCCCCTACCCTGGTGTGGGCCATCATCAACTTGTTATTGCAGTAGCTTGCTGGTGGTTCTTCCTGCCTCAAGTCTCTCCCTACTTCGATTTATTCTCTATTCAGCCACTAAAGTGAGTTTCCTAAAGCACAGGTCAATCCCCCATCCTCTACTCAATGATTCCTTCCTGTTACCTCAACGATGAAATACAAAAGGCCTTGTTTGGCATTCAATGCCTTTCCTACCCTAGCCCCCTCCTACCTTTCTAGTTTTCTTAACCTTCCTCCTTGACAAGTTCTTTTCCATGCAGTGACACTGGTCTCCTGACTGTTCCCCAGACAGGACACTACATATCTTGACTCTGGGCATTTTCTTTGGCTATCTTTCTTGCTTGGAATATTCTTCCTTCTCTGCCCTGACTACAGATCTCTCTCTCTCTCTCTCTCTCTCTCTCTCTCTCTCTCTCTCTCTCTCTCTCTCTCTCTCTCTTTCTCTCTTTCTCTCTCTCTTTCCCTTTAAATCACAACTAAAATCCCATCTTCTGGAGGAAGCTTTTCCCAACCTTTCCTCATTTTAGTGCTTTAACTCTTTTAATTATTTCTTATTTATTCTGTATACTATCCCCTTTCCACCATAAATTACATATATAATTATATATGCATATGTGTGTATACATATCTTCCATGTTGTGTGTTAGGAAGTACTTATATATACATATATGTACAGAGAGAGAGAGAGCTTAATTTGTACTCAAGGTTTTAATTTCATTTTTAATCTAAAAGCCTCCCTTTTTAAGAAGGAAAATACCTCAAATAATGAAAAGAGCTGAATGGTACTGAACACAAGTAAGTCCACAATAATACTTACTGAATAAATGTACTTTTGTTTTTGCTTTTATAAAAATACTTTTGCTATTGACTAATAGTGATTTAGTAATATTATTACTAAAGTTAATAATAATAATATTTAGTTAATATTCACATTTTCAAAATGCAAAATATTTGTTTGCGCACAGGAAAGATTGAAGTATTCTTAAGGATCAAACATTCAGACTTAGAAGGAAAAACTAGTGATCATCTAGTCTACCCCCTTCGTTTTATAAAGGAACAAACTGAGGGGGATAATTGACTCAAGTTCACAGAACTATAATGTGACATAAAGAGAATCCAAAGCCAAGTCAGCTGTACTTTTTCCAACATATTGAAATATATATATATATATATATATATATATATATATATATATATATATATATATATATATATATATATATATATTTGAAGAAATTCAGAGGTATCATAGGAATAACCTGTGGCAATTAAATTCACTAACTCAAATATACCTAATTACACCAATATTTGTTTATCTGCTTCTCAGGGATGTAAAAAATCTTGAAAATCCTCCAGGGCCTAACCTCCCTTTCTGTTTCTCTTTGTTCCTTCTGAAGGTGCCTATTGTGATACTAATTGTGCCCAACTACCCATGAGGGAGAAATCAAGACTCTATGAAGTCACTGAAAGAGTCAGTAAATATAGCAGGCATTCAACAAATGTTTATTGAATTGTAAAAAGCAAACAAACTAAAACCAAATTAGGCCCTGTTTATTAGAAACACAAAAGAGTAAAAGCCTGAGTAGTATTTGAGATGGTGAAGCTAGTGGAGAGTTCCAGACCTGACATCAGGAAGATCTGAGTTCAAATGTGGCCTCAGACATTTACTAGTTGTGTTCACTGGTCAAGTTACGTAACCTTCCTGCTTCAGTTACCTCAACTATATAGTAGGGATCATATAACACTTCCATGCAGGTGTTGTTACGAGGATCTAATGAGATAATATTTGTAAAGTGCTTAGCACAATGGCTGGCACATTATGCTTAAATTTTTATTCCCCTCTCCCTTTATATATGTTACATATCTAATTATAGATAGATGACTAAATGTATCTGTCTTCCATGTTGTGAGTTAGAAACTGTGTGACCTGCATTACTGTCCCTAAAAAGTAATAACCTTGTCATAGGGTCTTGGAATTAGAAGGAGCCTTAGAGTTTATCTTCTCCCACTTTTATCTAAAACTCAGGTGTTCTTGTAACACTCAAACTCCTCTTGGTTACCTCCAGTGATAGAGAACTCATTACCTTTTGAGGTAGCCCATTCTGTTTGGGACATCTACAATGGTTATGCACTTCTTTATATTTGAGCTCCTGGTGACCATGGGATCAACCTACTTACCCGACTTTTGTCATCGTTCAGTTGTGTTAGATTTTTGTGACCCCATGGACCACAGCACACCAATACTTTTCATTTTCTTGGCAAATATATTGGAGTGGTGGGGCAGTTAGGTGTCCCACTAAGCCTGGAGTTGGGAGAACCTGAGTTGAAGTTCCGCCTTAGGCACTTGACATTAACTAGCTGTGTGACCCTGGGCAAGTCACTTAACCCTGAAAAAGTAAAACAGATAATTTTTTTGAAAAAGATACTGGAATGGTTTTCCATGTCCTTTTCCAGTGGATTAAGGCAAACAGAGATTAAGTAATTTACCCAGGCTCACACAGTTAGTAAGTGTCTGAGGTTGAATTTGAATTAGGTTTTCCTGACTCCAGATTCAGCTCTCTATCCACTGAGCCATCTACCTGTCTCCATTCCAACTCTAGAGACTTCTTATTACTTTTAGAATTAAATGTAAACTCTTTTCATTTAGTTTTAAAATGCCATGCCCCTGACCCAACTTACCTTTCCAGCCAAACTGGATATTCATCCTCCTCTCACCTCTCACCCTCTGGGATCTAGGCCACCTGACCTCTCTCTTCCTAACTTCTGTCACTCCATCTCCCATCTCCTTGCATTTACTTTGGTCGTCCCATGCCTGGAATGCATTCCCTCTTTATCCGTTCTCACAGAATCCCTCTTTTCCTTTAAAATGTCGCTTAGATGTGTTCTATCTGAGGCCCTTCTTACTGCTGGTATCTTCTCCCCCACCAATATTTAACTACTTTCTGTATATGTGTACATGTTAATTAACTTTGTACTTGTGCATATGTAAAACATATCATATGTACTTATCTTTTTCCTGATTAAAAAGTAGAGATGGGTTCATTTTTTGCATTTTTGTCCACAATACCTAGCATAGTGTCTGGCCTATAATAGAGTCTCATAAATATTTGTGGGTTGACTGCTATCAACCCTAAATTCTTTCTTCCTTGGTGGCTCTGAATTAATTATAGATTGATGCTATACATTTAGTAACTATAACATTTAGTAACTCTGCCTTGGGAGGCAGAGGTCAGAAGTGTGGGTGGTAGAGCATGATTTTCTAGCAACCCTAACTACTTTCCTCTCACAGGGGATGCTACCCAAAAGTATTCTATATTAGGTAGATTTTAGACATCTCTGGGAGGCAGGTGCCTACCTGAAGAAGTTACTTTACTTTTTAATAACTCTAAATTCTTTCCTCATGCAGGTTGGGGGCACCTGACTCAGTCAATCAATCAACATTTTAGGTACCTTGTGTGTGCCAGTCCTGGGAATATGTGAATGAAACATTGAAGTAATCCCTGCAATAAAATAATTTACCTGTCTACTGGGGGAGACAAATGTACACATACAAGGATATATAGAACAAATTGATGCATAATGAATGCAAGATAGTTCAATATAAGGTAATTAATGAGGGTAAGAAACAGCATGAGTAGTTGGGAGGGACAGGAAAGTTACTATGTGAAAGTGGTACTCGTTGAGATGCCTCTTAAAAGAAGTTATTGAATCTTTGAAGCAGACTTGAGGAGGGAGTACATTTCAGGCTTGGAGAACAGCCTTGTAAAAGCATGGAGGTGGATGATCAAGTGCTCTAAGTGAGTAACAGAAAGAAGTCCAGTTTGATTTTACTGTAGAACACCGGAGGGGGAAAAAAGGTATGACGGATCTGGAAAAATAGGTAGCTGTCAACTTGAGAAAAGCTTTAAAAGTCAGACAGGAGTTCATATTTGATCCTAGAGGCAATAGGGAACTGCTGGAGTTTACTGAGTAGGGGAGAAGCATGGTTAAATTTGTGCCTAAGGAAAATCATTTTTGCAGCATTGTAGATGGATTAGATTGGAGGACAATCTGAAGCAGAGGGAGATCAATTAGGAAGCCACTCTAATAGTGGAGTGGAGATGAGGACCCAAGTGAGAGTGGTGACTGTGTGAATAGAGAGGAGTCAGATTTGAAAGATATTGTGGAGGTACAAAGGTTAAGATTTGACAAGTGATTGAATAGACAGGATGAGAGAGATTGAAAAATTGAGGACAAAGCTAAAGTGAAGACCTGAGAGCTTAGAGGGATGGTGATGTGGGGAACCTGCAGACTTGAGGCCACATGTGGCTCTCTAGGTCCTCAAGCACAACCCTTTAACTGAATCCAAACTTTACCAAACAAATCTCCTTAATAAAAGGATTTGTTCTGCAAAACTTGGACCCCCAAGGACCTAGAGGCCACAGGTTCCCCACCCTTGCCCTAGACTAAAATAGGGAAGTTTAAAGGGGAGGGTTTGAAGTATAAAAGATAATGAGCTCAATTTTGGAGATATTGAACTTCATATATTTCTGGGATGTCAAATTTGAAAATGTCGAATAGACAGTTGGTGGATGCAGGACTGAAACTCAGGAGAAAGTGTAGGTCTGTGAATCATTTGCATAAAAGAGATAATTAAATCCATGGGGGCTGATGAAATCAACGAGAGAGAATATATAGAACAGAGAGAAGGGAATTCAGGACAGAGCCTTGAAGGACCTCCACAGGCAGGAGAATGTGATACAGGTGCCTTTGCAGTGAAAGGAAACTGAAGTGTGGATACACAAGGAGATCAAAGAAAGGACAATGTCATGAATACTCAGGGTAGTTCTGTAAGTCTGTATGACTCTGGGTCACTCAGGAAAGCATAACTCCACTAGAGGGAAAGGGAGTTGTTTTGAGTAGTTGTGTTTTGAAGTCTGAGTCCTTTTTATTTTCTGTTCATGAAATTAAACCTAGCTTATATTTAATATATTGTTAGCCTGAGTGCTTCACTAAGAGCTGAAGATCCCATAGATGAAGAATTTGTTAAGTACTTACTATGTACAGGACTCAGGGCTAAGCCTTGGGCATCCAAATTCAAGCAAATAATAAGCAATGATATGACTAAGACAGAATCATAAAAATAATAATTGGCAGAAACAGGGGAAGATTGGTAGAGGGAAAGGTTAGGGGAGAAAGATAATGAGTTCCATTTTAGATATGTTGAATTTGAGATGTCTCCAAAGCATAGTTTTAAATGTCCAATAGGCAGTTGGTAATGCCATCTATATAAAGCTATATATTTTTTAAAATAAACTGTTACTGATGTCTTCTGTTTTTTTATATCATAATAGTTTTCCCAATATCTCTTTCCCTCTCCTTTCACATCTCACCTCCACCTCTCAGAGAATTATTCCATATAACAAATAGTTTTTTTTAAAGAAAAAGATAAAAAAAGATTTAAGAAATACAACATGAATTCATTGAAGGATCTAAAAGCATGCTCTAAAAACCTGAGACCTTCCATCTCCATGAAAGCGGTTGCTTGGAGTTGTCTTCTCATATCTTTTTTCAAGTCACGCTTGATCTTTATAATTTTGTTACGTTCACTTTTGATTTTTGTGCGTGATGTTTTTCCATTTACATTGTTGTAGTTATCGTGTATATATTTTTTCTTGCCTCTGCTTTCTTCACTCTGCATCAATTCATATAGATCTTTCCATGCTTCTCTGTATTCATCACATACATAATTTCTTACAGTATGGTAACACATTTATGGACCACAGTTTGTTTCAGTCACTTTCTCAAATAATGGACTTCTATTTTATTTCCAATTCTTTGCTATCACAAAAAGTGGTATTGCTATAAAGATTTTGGTATATATGGAGACTTCCTTCTTATAGATGGCTTCCTTGGAGTATAAACCCCTATAATGGAATCTCTGGTTCAAAGGTTATAAACACTTCAGTCACTTTATTTACATAATTCCAAAGTGCTTTTCAAAATGCTTGTATCATTTCACAGCTCTACCAACCATGTATTAGTGTCTCTATTTTTCTGCAACCCCTACGACATTGACTATTGCCATTTTTGTAATTTTTGTCAATTTTCAGAATGTGAGGTGAAATCTTAGAGTTATTTTGATTTGTGTTTCTCTTATTATTAGTGATTTGGAGCAATCTTTTATGTGGTTATGAATACTTTGAAGTTCTTTTGAGAATGCTTTTTCATATTCCTTAACTTCTTATGTATGACCATTAATCTCTCATACACATATATTCTATATATATATATATGCATATACATATATATTTACATATAAATCTGTATATTTTACATACTTTGGATACCAAATATTTAATGTAGAATGTTTTTTCTCCCCATCCTACTACTTTCCTTTTTATCATAAGTGCATTCATTTTATCTGTACAGAAGTCAAAATTCTATATTTTAATTCATTTTTAGTTCACAACAACCTGATGAAGTAGGCTATAGGCATTATTCTGCCCATTTTGCAGACAAGGAAAATAAGACCCAGAGATGTTAAATGCTTTATTCAGAATAACACAGATAACAAGTATCAGAGACAAACCTTGAACATAGATCTTTGACTCCATGATGTCACACTACTTATCACACTAAAATGGGACCCTAACTGCTCTTTTTCTGAACTTTTCAGTGGATTATAAACTTCTTCTGGGCAGGAGCGATTTTGTTTCTGTGTTTGCAACCCCAGTACCTAGTAGTATCTTCTACATGGTAGGCACTAAATCAAATTCAATCTCCTCAACTCTTTGAACAACTGTGAGTAAGAAATGTTCACAGTATTTAAGTCCAAATCCCAACCACCACTGAAGTATTACTGTCTGCCAAATATCATACACATTCATCTCAATTATTGTAAGGGAAGAAGAAAGTACTGGAAGAATGCCTTCAACCCCAAAGTAATAGTAAATATAATGTAGTCTCCTTCAACAACTCCATAGAGTAGCATTCCTCTCTCTTATTTTTATGGTGCAGCGGATAGAGCCCTGAGCCTGGAGTTATGAAGACCTAATTTGAAATCTTACCTTATACTAGCTGTATGTCCCTGGACAAGTCACTCAACTTCTGTTTGTGTCAGGGTCTCTCCTAGGGTTGCTTTGAGGATCAAGTGAGAAAATAATTATAATTATACTCTTATCTCAGTGCCTGACACATAGTAAGCACTTTATAAATGCTAGTTATTCTTCTTCTCACCCAACCTAGCTAGTGTCAGTCTACATGCATGTGGACAAGCTTAGAACAAACACAGGAAAACAAAGGCAGGTTAGATCACACATTTAAGACTATTAGACCATTGAAATAATCTAGTCAGATGTCTTCATTTTACAGACAATTTAGGTTCTGGAAGATTTGTCCAGGTGCAAACAGGACTCAAGGGCCTTTGAGGTTGGAAGAATGTGATATAAACGGGCTCTACATGGTGGTTGGATTTGAGTCCCTCTCCTCTGATTCCATTTCCTGGCTCTAACTGCCACAGTCTGATCGTTGGAAATTACCCACCCGTGACTGGTGAGGGAAATAGAGGAAAAATTAAGCAGCTGCTTTCATCTTCCCCCTCCTGTCACAAGGGGCAAGAGATAACTGAACCCCAGCCAAAACATGTTACTCACTCACAACCCCACTGTATTCCCAGGCTCTATCTGCTTATCAATCAGCTTAGGATAAAGTAACAGAGATCCTGGACTCCTCAAAAGAACATCTCTTTACTTTAGCATCCGGTTGTAAACCTCTGAGTCAGAAAATGAGGGACGTTACTCAGTGGTGGAGAGTTGAGGGTTGATGCCTGATAGAGTCCTGTGGCTAACATAGATACAATGATAAGGAATATGGGAAGTCAAGACTTTAGCCCCAGAAAAGGGAATTAACAGTGGCTACCACGATTAGTCACATGGCAGGATGCTCCACTGGCATCTCTCAGTATCAAGACAAAGATCCCATTATGGTCAACTTCTGGGACAGCACCAGCCAAAGTCACACAGGATAGGGAGGCATATCTGGGTTGCAATCTTTGTATCTTTTCAAGGAGTAGTCCTTTCTGGAAGATCACAGATCCACTGGAATAATTGATATTTTTAGGAACCCAGGCCCATGAGCTTTATATCCAGTTGTATAGGTAGTCTTAAGTAAGTAATTTTCTCCTTTCAGTATCTTAATTTTCCTGATCTTTCAAATGGAGGTGGTTTTCCAATCCTAAAAATGAGGTGAAGATGGCAATAGGCCAAGTGAAGTTCAACAATGCTGTCCCTAGGTTCAGGTGGAGACAACTTTGCCTTAAACTTGATTCTAAAAATTCACTACAGGCTAAAAATACCCTGTTGACACAGTCCTGTCTGTGCCCTCTGCATTTTTTTTTTTTTTTGGTGCAAAAATTTACGTCTTTCATTTTTGTTGGCTAGAGTCCTGGTATGTAAAGGTTAAGGTGTGGGAAGCCCTTTAGAGGTTCACCAGGAGACAGGGAATTGGATACAGTTTTTCTTTCTGGAAGGAACTTTCATCGGGGTTTTAAAAAATGTTTAGGCTCCGCTTGCTACTGTAACTTCTAGTCTTCTGCCAAATGGCTATCCAACACAAGAAAGCTTCCTTTTCAAGTTTTGGTTAATAAAACGACACAATGCAAGACAAATAAACAGAAACAGAAGGCTTGTGTGCTAGGATAACTTTAGGAGCACATGTGGAGGGGCGGGGCTAAGTTGCTGGGCAGGAAGAGACCAGTAACACCGAGCACATCAGCACTGCTCCAAAAACTGGGTCCTGCTGCTCAGGGTCTAACAGAAATCAGGGAGCAGGCTCAGAGCAGGGTGTCTTCATCTTCTTTCTGTCCATCCGTCAGTCAGTAAACAAACATATATTAAGTCAATGTCCCAGGAACTGTGCTAAGCACCAGGGAAGGGAACAAAAGAAAACAACAAACAAAAAATCCAGTTCCTTCTCTTGAAGCATTACAATTTAATGAAGGAGCTCACAGTCATGGCAGTCTGGTGAAGCCTAGGGACCTCTTCTCAGAATGGTTTTTAAATGAATAAAATAAAATACATATGATTACAAAGGAAACCAAATTATGTTGAAATGCAGTCGTCAAACTATGTTTAAAATACTCAGTTTATGGATCACAGGTTACGAAAACTTGGTAGAAAAATCAAATGTAAATTCGGTTTCTTTTGTTTATATGAGTTCTGCTATCATGTGATTTGATGCTTGTAGCTGAATTTCTATAGCTACATCACTCATAACACTATTGATTCATTTTTTGATTCAGTAAGCACATATTAAGTGTCTACGATTTGCCAGACACTAATAGTACAAAAACAAAAACAGTTTTTCCCCTCAGGGAGCTTATGATATATTGAGGGGGAATAAATAAGTAAGGGCAGCTAAATGGTTCAATGGACAGAGCACTGGGCTTGGAATCAGGAAAACTCCTCTTCATGAGTTCAAATCCAGCCTCAAAAACGTACTAACTGTATGACCCTAGGCAAGCCATTTAACTTTGCCTCAGTTTCCTCATCTGTAAAATGAGTTGGAGAAGGAAATGGCAAACCACTCCAGTATCTTTGTCAAGAAAATTCCAAATGGGGTCACAAAGTGTCAGATACAACTGAAAATGACTAGAAATAAGAACAAATAAGTATTGAAGATATAAAAGGGGAATACAAAGTCCCTTGAGGGAAGGGGAGGGGCAAAACCAGGAAATTAGACAAAAACAAGAAATCTCAAGTAGGAGTGGACAAGCCATCTAAATTTGAAGGAAGTTAGGGATTCTGTGATTTTGCCTATGGCACAAGCAGGAAGAAAACGTGTAACGTGTGTAAGGAGAAAATAAATTGGACCAGTTAGGTTGGAGCCCAGAATGAATTAGGGAGAGAAATGGACAAAAACTTGGATAGGTAGATTGCAGAGCTCTAAATGCCAGACAATACAATAAGAATTGTAGCATTTCACGAATATTACCTCTTTTTCTCCTCATAATAATCATGGGAGGTAGGGTCTATTTTACCTTTGTTGTATAGGTGAGGAAATTGAGGCAGAGAGAGGTCAAATGGCTTGTGCAGGGTTATACAGCTGAGTCTAGATTTGAACTCAGATCTTCTTCTTTCTAGGTCCACTCCTCTATCCACCATGCCATCAAATTTTCATTTGGTTGTTTTATCTTCTGAGTCCTTTGAGCTTTGGCACGTGATTTACTCATTTTTAGTTCATATTACAGTGTCTTGAACACCAGTATTAATATATAATTGTTATATTGAATTGAATTGTTCAACTCTTAGCTTAGCAATAGGAGGAAGTGGGACTAGGTATAGATGGAAGAAATTTTGGCAAATGTAGGTAGAAGCTATGAATATTTGACAGTAGGTAACTTCTAAAAATAATATGGCCAGTCAGCTCCTGTTCTTCACTCTTCTATTGTTAGTTTACAAGACTTACCTTTTAACGCAATGAATGAGGACACTGTAGAAGGCACCAGAGGTGGAGAACACTAGCTCTGAACTTGTTGTTGTTCAGTTGTATACCCACACACATAAATGTATATATGTACATACATATATATGTATATAATATGTAAAATTATTCTATACATACTTCTATTTATCAGTTCTTTCTCTGGATGCTGATAGTGCCTTCTCCATATGTCCCTTATAGTTCATTTTGGTATTTACAGCAAAGTAACTTATTCCCTCAAAGTTGCTCTTAAAACAATATTGTCATTATTGTATACAAAGTTCTCATGGATTCTGTTGAGTTAAGTCTTGAAGGAAGCCAGTGAAATTAATAGGAAGAGGTGAGGGGGTAAAGCACTTTAGGAATGGTGGACAGCTGTTGTAAAGGCACAAAGAAGGAGGGGAATTGTCAGGAAAGCAGTGTCAGAGAAAATAGAGGTCATGTTGAGAATGAGTAGCAGGGTTAAGGTGAAGGGAAAGATGGAATGATAAAAGATTGTGGTCAGATAAAAGTTTTTCAAAGTTTATGAATAAGGAAGTGTGACACTTGTGTCTGACAGCAAGGTCAAGGGTATGACGATCTCTGTGTGTAACTAACAAGGAGTGGAGGAGTATGTCAGATTGAGGAACTGGGAAGTTGGATATTTGAGGACATATTCAATGTATGTGGAAGTCCTCTTGCAGAAGGGCAAGAAAATGCAGAGAAGAGAAAGACTGGTAAACAGGAACTGTACTTAGTGAGGGGAAAGGGGGGTCAACAGATAACAGATGCCAAGATCTAGATTGGGTGATAAATTTGGAGGGAAATCTCAGGCAAGGACAGGCTCCTGAGTGATTGTGATAGGAGAGTCTGGAAGTGACAATGAGAAGCAAGGAATATTTCAGCTCCTCTATCTTGACCAGTGAGTTGAAAAGGGATTTGAGAGAAAATGAAGCCATTTCTAAAAATAATGACATGAGTGAGAGCCAGAAGGTGGGTCAAATGAGAAAGATGAAAGAAACTTTGTTCACTGTGGAGCAGACATTTTAGAGAGCAGAATGGAAGGGGTGAGCAGATCTGGACATTGGAAAAGGGGAAGGGTAAGAGAGCAGTTAATTGAGGATGTACATTGACATGCATTGTCATATGCTGACAGTCAGGGATGCAGAATCAGTGAGATGGTACAAGTGTAAAGGAAGCATACTAACCAATGAGAAGTGAGTCCAGACACAGTATAATGGTTAGAGAAAGGCCTTTCGAGTGAGGAACATCTCCCTTGACATCTCTGTTGAGGTTCATTCTCTCAGCAGATGGTAGGATTCCATTTCACACCAAGAAGGATCAAGAGGAGATATGGGAATCAAGTCAGGAGGCAAGGAGAAGATTGCCCTGGAGAAGATTCTGGGGGATGAGAAAAAGGAGAAGATCAGAGGCATTTCCCTATAAAGAACTGGAGATGTTCTTGAGCCAGGGTCCAAGAACTAGCTGAGCCTAGAATTGAGTAGGAGGAAGAGATTAAACTGAATTATATTTGGCAAAATATACAATATTCCCAATGATTCAGAAATGATAAAGAGCCTATTTAACACCATAGTTTCTTATTAACATGCTATGGTTTTGAATTAGGGAACAGAGTGATCTTGGAAGAATTAACATCATAAGTAACTCAGTGAGTAATGGAAAGACAACTGGTGGACAAAAATAGACTGTAGCATGTCACCAGCGATAAGTTGAATGCAAGAAAAGTCAGTAAAGATATCATTATGAACATACATGATTGGAAAAAGAGATGAGCCAGTCATGTAACCAGGATGATGATGACTGATGATGATGATGTACATTTGCTTTAGAGTTCTCAAATCTTTTTTTTTTTTTTTTACGACTGCAATGTACATATTTTAGACTGAGTTTACAGATGAAGAAATAGAGATGCAGGGAGGCTAAGTAATTTGCCCATGGTTAGCAGATACCATTTATAAAGGGCTTTAAGACTTGCAAAGTACTTTATATATATTAACTCATTTGAACCTTACAGAAGCCTTGGGAGACAGGTTCTATTGTTATCGCCATTTTATAGATGACGACACTGAGGCAAACAGGTTAAATAATTTTTCCAGAATAATACAGCTAGAAAGTGAATGAGGCAGAATTTGAACTCAGATCTGCCTGACTCCAAGTCCCATACTATATTCACTGTATTTCAGCATCTATAGATACTTAGTAGGCATGAGCAGGAATTTAATGGAATTTTGGACTGCATTGTGTGCTGATCAACACTAGTCAGGCCAGTTCAACCCTTGTGAACACTGTCTTCCTGACCTGATAAACTCCAGTGGGTTCAATTATTATTTCTGTGTAGATAATTCCAAAATATACATATTTAGCCCTCATTTCACTGATAGGAACCTCTCCCACATCACCAGTTACCTGTTGGACATCATCATCTGGATGTCCCAAATGTGTTTCAAACTTAGTATGTCTAAAATAGAGCTAATTATCATTCCCCTGAACCACTTCCCTTACATTTCTTCCTAACTGCCCCATGTCAGTTGAAGTTACTACCACTCAGCTTCCCAAGGTTGGAGTCATCCCTGACCCATCACTCTCCCTTATGTCTCTCTGTTCCATCTGTCAAACACTTCTACTTCGACAGCCTTTCTTGCCTCCATTCACCCCTAGTCACATAACCATGACCCCTAGCTAAGATCCTCGTTACCTCTTGCTTAGACTATTGCAACAGCCTCCTAATTCTTTCCTCTCCAGCTCATCCTTCCCACAGTGTCCAAATTGACATTACTAAAATGCAAATCTCTTCTCCCTCTTTATGCTCCCCTTGCCTTTCACCTATTCAAGACACTTCAGTGGCTTCTACTACCTCTAGCATAAATTATAAACTCTTCTGTGGGGTATTTGAAGCCTTTCATAAGCTGACTCCAATCTCTTACTCCAATTTCACGTTATTCTCCTTCATACTAGAGTGTTCCAGTCATACTGGTCTAGCTAGTGATATGTCTCCTGCTTGGGTGACTTTGTAAAGAGTGAACTCTGACTCAGAATTCCTGGTTCCCTTCAAATTTTGGTTCAGGTGCTACCTCTTACATAACACTTTTCCTGATGCCTCCATTTACTGCTGTCTTCTCTTCCCAGACAAACATACTTGAGTTTATTTGAGTATGTGACCGGGCCTGTTACTCAGAGCTCCATACTCAAAATAGGGAGTCTAGGGTTTCATACTGAGAGCATGCATAGTTTGTTCTGCTTGCTTCCAGCCCACATGGAAGACTGGGTGAACCTGTTTCACCAAGCTTTCAGGTTCATGATGACTTTCTAAGGAAAGGCCCTGCTCCCTGATTCAAAACAGGGTCTACTACAAGTCTTTCTTGATAAAAGAGGCTTTGGGTCTTTATCTCTCTGCCTACACAGGAGTGCATGTCCCTGCTGTTGTTTCTGTCTCTTTTATGTCCATTACTTCATGTCTTTGGGTGAAAGAGTATTATAAAATCACTATGAACTGGTTAGATTCAAAAGGTTGGGATAGAGAGTGACAGAAGTTTGAGAGCTAGAGTCCATGCTGGGATTTGCCAGAAGCTAAGCATGGGTTAAGTAGCAGCCAAGACTTTGAAGAACAACATGTTTCATTTTGTCCAGTGGTAGCTGAGACTTGAACTCTTCTACTGGCTATATTGCATCCAGAAGTGAACTTGGTAGGGCAAATGCTTTAAGGATGAGCTACTTTTATGAGGGAATAAGGTGACTGATGGGAGAATGTGCCATTAATTGCCCCTCCTACTACAAAATTTCATTCTAACTCCTTTCAGTCCTTCCACTGTGTCCTTTGGAATGCCTGTCATAAGCAATTAAATCCTCTTTATTTTTATTTTTTTTTCCTCTCCCACTCTTACTATCTACTAGTTTTTCCTGAAAGCTGGATTTGCCCTGATGAGACATCCATCCTTTCCAGTACTGGCTGCATCTTCACTTACTCTCCCTGACTCATTACTTGAAGAAGGGGAGTTGAAATACTCGTTTCTCAGTAACCTCTCTTTCTTTGGGGTTCATGCTATTCATATCTACTATCTAATCAAAATCATGGTAGTTATTGTCTACAGACCCCACACCACTCCTTCCATGCTTGACTTACAATGTTCTTCTCTTCAATAAGTTCCATACTTGACATAATGTTTTTCTGTTCTTTGACTCCTGCCTTTATGCTGGAGGACTTCAATATACATATTGATTCTCCTTCAAATAACATTGCCACTCAGTTCCTCAACCTACTTACATCCATGAGCTAACCCTCCACCCTGTCTTAACCACACATAAAGACAGTCATACCCCGTACATTGCCATTACCCATAAATGTACCACCTCCATGTTCAAGAATTTAGAAATTCCCTTAGCCTGCTATAATCTATTGTTTTTTCATCTCTTCTTTTGCCTTCCCTTATATAACCATATTCTTACTCTACATTGTGACTTCCAATCCCTTCACCCTGAAATTCTCTCCCAGGCCATCTCCCCTGTTATAGCCATTCTCCTATTCTCCTTACCTTGACTCCTGGGTGAACCTATTCAATTCTACACTATCTTCCTCTCTTGAATCCCAACCCCTTATCATATTGTCAGGTATGCTTAGCTAAATCTCAAGCCTTGAATCATTTCCACCATTCATTGCCTTTGTACCTACACACATTCTACTGGACAAAGGTAGAGAAAATCATGCAAGCATTCTGACTGGGTCCACTACAAATTTATGTTACATAACCTCAACTGGGCCCTTGCTGCTGCTAGGCAATCCAAATATAACTCCACAGATGCCCTTCCAAATATTTTCATCCCTCCTTAAATCTCCCATGGATCTCCTTCTTTTCACTCTCTTAGCTGAGAACCTGGCCTTGTATGATTTACACAGAGGTCATTCTCCATGAAATTTCTCTTATCCCCTCTTCCAAATCTCCTATAACTCAGATGCTTTCTACACTATCTCCTTCCTCACCCGTGTCTCACATAATGAATTGACCTTACTCCTTACCAAGGAGCTAACTCCTCTACTTGTTTAAGTGACCTCTTTCCACCTAGTCTTCTCCAACAGATTACCTCCCCCTGTCAACCCTATTCTTTCACTTATTTTCAATCTCTCCCTCTTTACTGGCTCATTTCGTACTACCTACAAATATACTCATTTCTCCACTATTCTGAAAAAAAATCTTATACTTAATTCTTTTATCCCCACTGACTATTATCTTACATCTTTTCTGTCCTTTGTAGCTAAACTTCTTGGAAAGACCATCTACAAAGGGTGCCTCCATTTTCTCTTCTCTAACTTTCTTAGTAAACCTTTGCACACTAGCTTCCAACTGTATCATTCCACTGACATTGCTCTCTTCAAAGTTACTAATGTTTTTTTAGTTGTCCAATCCAATGGCTGTTTCTTCATCTTCATTCTTCTTGACCTTTCTGCAGACTTTGACACTGCTGATCACTCTCTCCTCCCTTCTTTCTAGGTTTTCAGGACACCATGCTGTTCTGATTTTCCTCTTGCCTATTTAAGTTCCTGTTCCTTTTCCTATGCTGGATAGTCCTACAGATCATACCTTTTAACTTTAAATATCCCCAGGATTCTGTCCTGGGCCCTCTTCTCTTTTCCTTTTCTAGTACTTCATTTGGTAGTCACATCCACTCCTCTATTTATATTTAATTACTTCTCTATGTTGATCATTCTTAATCTACTTTTCCTACCCTAATCTTTCTGTTGACCTTCAGTCTCATATCTCCAACTATCTCTCAGACATCTTGAACTGGATGTCTAGTAGACATCTTACTCATTATTCTACGAGTAGAACTCATTATTCTTTTCCTTAAACCCTCTCCCTCCCACCTTCCCTTTTACTGCAGAAGGGAATGCGATCCTTCCAGTCCCTTAGCCTTATACCCTAGATATCATCCTGAATTCCTCAAAATCTTTCATTCTCCATCCCATTCAAACTGTTGCCAAGGTCTACCAATTTCAACTTTGTTATTTGTCCCCTTTTCTCCTTTGACACTGCCATTACTTTGATGCAGTCCCTCATCACCCCATTCTTTGATTATTGCAGTTATCTGTTGTTGGGTCAATTTGTCTCAAGTCTCTTCCTACTCCAATTCATTCTCTATGCAGCCTCTAAAACACAGGACTTTTCATATGAAACCCCCTACTTGATAAAATCTAGTGGTTTCCTATTGCCTCTGGAAGAAAATTCAAAATACTCTGGCATTGAGAGTCCTTTATAACCTAGCCCCCTCCTACCTTTCCAGTCTTCTTACACCTTACTCCCCAACACATACTTTTTTGATACAATGACACTGGTCTGTTGGTTCTTCCATGAAAAAGAGGTTCTCTCTCTTGACTCTGGATATTTTCTCTCGCTCTCCTTTATGCCTGGAATGCTCTTGCTCCTCCATTCAGACTACTGACCTCCTTGGCTTTCTTTAAATTCCCACTAAAATTCCACCTTCTACAGGAAGTCTTCACTATTAATTCCAGTGCTTTTTCTCTTTTAATTAATTCCAACTTGCCCTGTAGAGGGCTTGTTGTGTATATATTTTTTTGTGTGTGTGTGTTGCTTCCCCCATTAGATAGTAAGCTCCTTGAGGACCAGAATTCTCCATTGCCTCTTTTATATTTTCCATGCTTAGCACAGTGTCTGGCACAGAGTAGGTACTTATTGTTTTAGTGGTTTTTCAGCCTGATCTGACTCCACATGATTCCCCTACCCCTTTTTGGCAAAGATAATGGAATGGTTTGCCATTTCCTTCTCAACTTCATTTTATAGATGAAGAAACTGAGGCAAACAGTGACTTACCCAGGGTCACACAACAAGTAAGTATCTGAGGCCAGATTTGAACTCAGGTCTTCCTGATTCTAGGCCAGGTACTCTATATCCATTGTGCCACCTAGTTGCCCAATAGGTACTTAATACATGTTTATTGATTGCTTGATGTATAGTTCCAGGGGAAATATACTCATGCTGATAAAGATTAGTTCCATCTCCTATAGCAAAGTTTCCCCCTCAGTGTTACAGGAGTACCCCGCAGTAGTCAGGAGTGATTTCCTAGTGCTATTGGCTCCAGGCCCCATTCTACTATGTTTTCTCCATTATTAATTAACAATAATTAGTGCCTCAGTATCATTTAAACAGCTGATATCAATTAGCTTTCACAAATTAACATTTAGTGTGAAAATATAGCAAGAACAAATGTTACAAAGCATTTTCCTCAATCAATCAGATACATACTTGTTGTGTGACCTTGCGTAAGTTACTGTTTGCCTCAGTTTCTTCATCTGTAAAATGAGCTGGAGAAGGAAATGGCAAACAAAATGGCCTTTCCAAATAGAAAGAGATATAATTTTCAACATATGACTGAGGGCTATGCCCAAGACTAGCACAAATTCACTCTTTCAATCATAATTTATTCAGATCCCTGAGGAATGATTCTTATCATATCTCATTTGTGTGGTCAAGAAAAGTTTTGAGGTTATATGAGTATTTGTTCAAGGCTCGTCAGCATCAGTGTTCTGAAAGCTGGAAATGAAAATTAAATTTAGCAGTTGAACATCCTAAGGATTTATGATGCTGCTGGAAAGAATTAGTGACCCTAAAAAGCTGAAGGGCAAACCCTCCTGTGCTGTGTGATAAATAAGAAGCTAGAGCAACAGAACTGGTTTTTGTGACTTGTAACAAATCAAATTATAGGAAAGAGGTTGAGTCAGTTAGTGGGAAATTTGGAATTCAACCACCACCTCATTCATATTTCCAAGAATTTGAGACTCAGCTTCTCTCCAATCCCATCATCTGGGTCTTTTATTCCTGTCATTTCTTCAGAACATTCCCTCACATCTCATCTTCAACACTTCCTTACTTCACCTCAAATTCCTCTAAAATTCTATCCCCTCCTTAAAGAAAGATCATTTGATTCCAACTGTCAACTCCGTGCAATCTGATATCACTTCCAAGACAGCAAGAGTCAACATATAGGCCTCTTGTCTTGAGGACCTACCTGAGAAGGGTCTAAGTCTTAGATACCTAGTTTTGACTTAGTGTAAGAGATCTAGAAGGCAAACTCTTGTATGTTTAACTTGTTAAAATGGTGGTTACCTGTTACCTGTCTAGGTATGCTCCTTTCCCCTTTCCCCTCTTTCCCCTCTTTCAGTCACACATAGTTGTCAGATACTCCCAGAGAAGTCCACCTGAGGCCACACCCACATGGCCAATGATAATCTATTTGAGCTTGCTCAGTGAATAGCACACTTCTACCTCATCATACTCTCCCCATCCCAAAGATTCTCAACCTCCAGCTATCATTGTTCAAACCCTATTGTCTTTTTTCCACTCACTGCTCCCTTATTCCCACTCTGTCAAACAACATTTGCTTATTACCCCATACTAAAATCATTTAGTTCTTCCACTGTGTTCTCTGGAATGTCTGCTCCATAGATGACAAGCCAGCTTTCATCTTAAACTTTGCTCCCTTCATCTTCTTGTACTTGTTGAGATTTGATAGCGCATCCCTGACCATCCTTTCCAGCATAAATTACACTTTATTCATATCCCTGGACTCGTGGGTTTGGGGGGAGAATTGGAATATTTCTTACTCCTCATTGGTACTTCCAAGCTCTTCATCTACCATGTTTGGTCAGTAACCTCTCCTCATTTAATGTGTGTTTATCACCCAATCAAGATTCTAGTGACTGTTGACTATAGGTTGATATCTCACATCTTAATTATTGAAATAGTCTTTTCGTTTATCTCCCTATTTTAAATCTCTCCCAACACCAATCCATCTTTTTATTTAGCTGTCAAACTGAGCTTCTTTGGAAGACTGTGTCATCCTCTATTTAATAAGCTACAGAGACTCTATTATGCCCCCAGGAGCAAATATAAAATCCCCTGGCTTTTAAAGCCTTTTGTATCCTTGCCCATCTCTACCTTTCTAGTCTTTTTATACCTTACATCTATATCTTCTATCTATAAAATGAGAAAGTTAGCCTGGAAGATCTTTAAGATCTTTTGCAGTTCTAAATCCTATGACCTGGCAATAAAAAGGCAATTGAATATGGACCTATTGACAGAGTGGATGTCTAAGGACCACCTAAACTCTGACATTCAGTAACACTGGGATTTTAGCTGTTCTTTGAATAGGACACAAGCATTTTCTCTGTCTCTCCTCCATGGTTGGGACTCTCCGTCTTCACCTACGTCTCCTGCCCTCCCTGAATTCCTTCAAACCTCAACTAAAGTCCCTTTTTCTGCAAGGAGCCTTTTCCAGTCCCCCTTAATCTTAATACTTTCCCTCTAAGATTGTCCACAATTTATTCTATGTATGTCCTGTATGGACACAGTTGTCTATTAGTTGTCTCCCCCATTCAGTTGTGAGCTCTTTGAGATCAGGGACTGTGTTTTTGTCTTTCATTCCATTCCTCATTCTTAGCACGGTGCCTGCCACTTAGTAGCTGCTTAATAAATGCGTGTTCATTGACTGATTTATAACTTTTCCATTTAAGTCTGTGTTGTGGAGGCAAATCTGGCTCCTTGCTTATGGTTATACAAGCTGTGGAGTAATGGCAAAATGATCAACTCTATCATCAAATTTATTATTGTTATGGAGTGGCTTTCAGTTGTGTCTGACTCTCTGCGACCCCACTGGGGGTTTTCTTGGCAAAGATACTGGAGCGCTTTGCCATTGCTTTCTCCAGCTCATTTTATAGATGATGAAAGTGAGGTAAATAGAGTTCAGTGACTTGCTCAGAGTCACATAGTATCTGAGGCCAGATCTGAATCCAGGAAGATGTCTTCCAGACTCCAGGGCCAGTGCTCTATCTATGGCATAACCTAGCTGCCCCAATAGTCAGAGATCCTGAGTTCAAATCTTGGCGCTGCTATTTATTGCCTGACTTTGGGTATTTCATTCTTGATTGGATTTTGATTTCTTTTATCTATTAAAATGAAGTTCACCTAGAAGATCCTTTTTTTGCAGTTCTCAATTCTATGGTCTTACAATAAAAAGGCAATTGAATATGGACCTGGTGAGAGTGGATGTCCAAGGATCACCTAGATGTAATTGAAATGGTATATCCCCCAAAGCTTGATTAACAGCCTTGACCTTTCTTGGGCATAGCTTGGGCATAGTACCCCAGGCCCATTCTGACTTCTCCTCCATAGTCTGCTCTGGGATCTTCTGCTTGCTTTGACTCTAAGAACTGAGGCTCACCTCCTTTTATATTGTGGAAAACAGTTCAAGAGAATATTGCTCCATCTGCGTTTCACCAGTTTATTATGCATACTTTAAGTGACAAAACAAAGAGAAAGACCAGTCCTGAATAGTGAGCTTTCGTCATCCACAGAAGCCCATATAGATTGTTGGCAAAGGCATAAAGGGTCCAAGAGCTATGTGAGTGGAAGGGGTATTCCCTTCACAAATATGTAAATCAGACCTTTATAAAAGATTTCACAAGACTCCAATTTTGTAGTAGGTTGAGCTATATTTATTAACATCTGACCACCCTAACAGTATTCAATCCCTCTACTGATCTTAGGCTAAGAAAGTAGATTTCCCATAGGAGATGTCCAATGACCTGCCTTGGGCTGGGTTTCAAGTGGAGGCTAGATAATCACTTGTTTGATAAGTTATAGTGAGGCATCCCCTCTGGAGATGGGTTGAACTTGATGGCTACTAAGGGTCCTTCTAATTCTAAAATTTTATGGTATACTGCATACTGTCACATAAGTAGTTATTTAGACTTCATTTAAAGATCTCTAGAGCCTACTGTTCCTCAAGGAGGTAAATTTTGGGATTATTCTAAATGTGAGGAAGTATTTTCCTATAGAAAGATGAAATTTATTTTATTGCATCTTCCCCCCATTCCTAGTTCTACCCTCTAGGGCTAAAAAGAACAAGTCTAATTTCTTATCCACATGACAGCCTTTTAAATATTTGCAGACAGCTACCATGTCCAGTTCATTCAAATGATCTTCACATGGCATGAACTTGAAGGCTGTCTCCATTCTGATTTCTCTCTTCTGAATACTCTGCAACCTGTCAATGATCTTTCTGAATTGTAGTGCCCAGAACTGAAAGTAATGTTCCAGATGTACTCTGATCTAGGACTTTTACCTCTCTAGTCTTAGAGGATTTTGTCCTGTCAGTTGTATTTGACTCTTCATGACCCTATTTGGGGTTTTCTTGGCAAGGATCCTGGAGTGGTTTGCCATTTCCTTCCCTAGCTCATTTTACAGATGCAGAACTGAGGTAGACAGGTTTAAGTGACTTGCCCAGGTAAAACAGCTTGTAAGTGTCTGGGGTCGGATTTGAACCCAGGAAGATGAGTCTTCCTGACTTCGGGCCCAGCACTCTACCTACTAAGTCACCTAGTTGTCTCTAATCCTAGAGAATACACAGCTATTTCTTTGCAAATGACCTCCATTTTTTACCCATTTGACTGGAGCTAGTTTGTGTTGACTGAGTCCCATCAATGATCATACATCCTATGGGGGAGGTGGGGTGGAGTGGAGGAGAAGAAGGGCTGAGGGTTAAAAATATTTCGTGGCAGATTGATCAATTTTACTACTTGCAAGCCTGATTTATTATTTTGCCATATACCTGGCATATAACATTAAACTAGAAGGTATGTAGATATAGGTGTTCCATAGTCAGGCCTTAAGCACAAAAAAGGCATAGGTCAAAAGTTTCATAACATTTTTTCCATACTTTTCCATTGAAAAGGAGGCAGTACTGGTGGAGGATAACTTTATTGGCTTCACCAGATGTTAAAACATCTGGCAACTAGATGCTGGTTTCTAAGCTTTTCTGGATGTTATACCAGCAACACCCTCACTAAAGTCTTCTTCCCATGCCTCAACATGGTGTGAATGTGACCCTGGGTTTTGGAGGTGATGCTGGGGAAACATGAGCTCTGGACATTGCCCCAAGGTAGAAAGCTTTTGATTGTAGGTTTGGTGACAGACTGCGTGTCAAGGAGGCTAGGCACTAGAAGATCACTTCCAGATGATGACTTTTTTTCCTTTTACAACCATTCATGAAAGCTATCTACTAAGTCAGTGATCTTAAACATTTTTGGTTATATACCATTATCAGTATCAGTTTTAGAGTGTTTGCCCCTATGTGTGTGTATAATGTTGATATTTATGTATATGCACATATACATACATGTATAATATATACATACATATATATTTACTTTTTCACTAAATTTACTAAATATACTTCTATTTACTTTCCCTAAGTATATACACTACTGCCATACTAAGAATTATGTACATTATAAAACTTACAGAAAAACTGAAATTAAAAAGAATGAGAGAAATATAAAATAATATTTGATCCTAGAGCCTGTAGGGAGTCACTAGAGTTTAATAAGTAAGAGAGTGACATGATCAGATCTGTGCTTTAGGAAAACGAATTTGGCAGCCATATGAAGAATGGATTGGACTGGGAGAGGCTTGAGACAGGGACATGAATTAAGATGCTGATACAATAAAACAGACAAGGGCTGATGAGATGCTGAACTGGTATGGTGGCTTTGTGAGCAGAGATAAGGAGACAAATGGGAGAGAATTGAAAACAGAAATGACAAGATTTGGCAAGGGTGAGGAGTTGAAGACGACACTGAGGTTATGAACTTGGATGCCTGAATGAATGATGGTGCCTAGGATAGTAATTGGGAGGTATGGAAGAGGGGTGGACCTGGAAGAGAAGGTAATGCAATGAGAGCTGTCATCTATTGCATCCATCTATGATAGTTCATCTTGTGTTATTCACTCCATCCCATCCAAAGTTTTAAAAGTGCAGGCACACAGTTCTTACTGTTCACTGTCAGTCAGTCGTTGCACTCACAAGGTGATCTGCAGGGCAAAGGTGGGTATCCTGGGAGGAAAGGGAATTTTCCCAAAGGTCCTTATGCAACTGTTGCTCTGGTGCCTGGTTGGGGTTAGGTTATAACTACCCAGAAGGGTCTATTCCCAGCTTGAGAAATAAAAGGAAAGAGTTGGGGAGTATTTCAGGATAAGGTGGTTTTCTTGGCGACAAGTCCCAAGTCTAGCTATTTGTGGGACATGCAATTGGATCCATCACCCATCTTCCAATTTGTTTATTGTACAATCCTTAGGGTCATGTTAAGAACCTTTCAGGGGCCCTGGATGCTGCTTAAGAGTAATGCACAGAAAATCTGTAATCTTCAGTGGTAAAGGGAGTACCTGCATAGGTGGCACCTACATTCCAAAGAACTGAAGCACAGTTGGGAGATAGGAGACAAAGGGGATGTTAGCCTCACTGAAATACACAGTGTAGCATGGTCTAGAAGAACAAATGGCAAGAAGCTACCATTAGCATGTTGCAAATCTTTAATTTCTCTGTGTCTCATTTCTCTGCCTATGAAGTGTGTGTATGTGTGGCGGGGTATGGGGGAAGAAGGGAAATGGTAATGATCAGGTTTGCAGGTGATAGTGAAATTTGGAGTCATTAGCAGGTTAACACCCATCTTCATGCTCCTGCCTCTTGCAATTGTGAGTACAGTCTTTTTCAAGCTTTCTCTAACACTTATTTTTTTGGTAGACATGTTATGCCCCCTTCAGTAAAATATAGATTCCTTGAGGGGAAGAAATGTTTTATTTTATATCTGTATCGTCAGCTCTAAGCATAATACTTTTCACATAACAGCCAAATAAGTTGGGATCCAGAGAGATCTCAGCAGAATAGAACAAGAGGTCAATCAGGCAGTTGATTAAGCATTTAATTAAATATTCAATATGTGCCAGGTATTGTGCTAATCATTGGGAATGCAAAAGTGAAAATTTAGTAATTCCTGGTAATCATGTTATTGAGAGAGATAGATGTGCCCAAATAGTTTTCTACAATATAGACCCAAGATGGATTGCATGTGGTGATGGTGGTAGTGGGATGTCAGAAAGGGCTTCATAGCAAGTGTACAAAGTGGGTGTGCGGGATCATTTTTGGAGGATTTCAAAAAGTGGAGAAAAGGATGAGGAGTGTTTTCTAGGTTTGGGGAGCTTCCCAAGGAAATAGGAAATGGAGTGTTGTGTATGAAGAACAGTGGGATGGCCAGATTTGAGTGTACCATAGAGTGTGTAAGAATTGATGGGTAATTGGGCTGGAAAGGCAGGCTGGGATCAGATTTTTTTCAGGGCTTCAAATTAGCTTTAAGTGCTTATTTGGAGGAATGGCTTGGTGGAGTTCATAGAAGCCAATCCAAAGTTTGTTGAGAAGGTAAATAAATAATATTGTCAGAACACTGATTTAAGGAAATTCTTTGGCATCTGTATGGAGGATGGAATAGAATGGAGAGAGATTTGAATCTGGGAAATGAATGAGAGCTATTAGAATAATCCAAGAGAGAGGAGATGAAGACCTAAATTAGACTAATGTTTGTGTGAGGGGACAGAAGTGGGTATGTTTGAGATATATGGTAGTGATAAAATGACAGTATTTGACAATTGTTCGGATATGGGGTGAGATATGGTAAAGAGAAATAGATAATTGGGTAAGTGGGATGAGAGAGTGAGGGTTTAAGGATGACACTGAGGTTGTAAAAGTGTGTAAGTTGAAGGATGATGGAGATCTCAATAGTAATAGAGAAGTTTGGGAAGAAATAATAATAGGTAGCATTTACATAGCACTTTTAAATTTGCAAAGTTATTTACAAATAGCTCATTTTAGTCCTACAATAACCCTAGGAGGTGGGTGCTACTCATTTCCATTTTGTTACTATTGCTCACTCACTTTTCAGTTGTGTCTAACTCCTCATGACCACTTTTGGGTTTGTTTTTTTTAGGGGGGGAAAGATACTGGAGTGATTTGTCATTTCCTTTTCCAACTTGTCTCATAGATGAGGAAATTGAGGCAAACTGGGCTAAGTGACTTGACCAGAGTCACATAGCTAATAAGTATCTGAAGTCAGATTTGAACTCAGGGAGATGAGTCTTCCTGACTTCAGATCTAGCATTCTATCCACTGCTCCACCTACCTGCCCTAAGCACATTTTACAAATGAGGAAACTGAAGCTGAGAGAGGTTAAGTGACTTGTCCAGAGTTACACAACTAGAAAGTATCTGAAGCAACATCTGAATGCAGATTTTCCTGAATCCAGGTCCAGTGCTTTATCCACTGTGCCTCCTGCCTAACTGCCTAAAAAAAGAGGAAGATAATGAATTCCATTTTGGGGCGCACTGAGTTTGAGATCCTGTTTGGACATCCAGTTTGAAATGCCCAATGGTATGTTGTTGATATGAATCTAAAGAATGGGAGATTAGATATGGAGAATCAGATCTGAGAGTCATCAACACAGATATGATAATGAAATCTATGGGAGAGAGTGTAG
Organism: Bettongia penicillata ogilbyi; assembly: GCA_023548195.1. Taxonomy (NCBI): domain Eukaryota; kingdom Metazoa; phylum Chordata; class Mammalia; order Diprotodontia; family Potoroidae; genus Bettongia; species Bettongia penicillata. The sequence continues at coordinate 1,884,742 of JAJHZJ010000560.1, read as the reverse complement.
AGAGATAAAAGAAGAGGGCCCAGGACAGAGCTCTGAGCATATATTCACAGTTAGGGACTGTGATGTGGATAATAATCTAGCAGAACACTGGAAAAAGAGTGGGTAGACATGAGAAAACCAAGAGTGAACAAGGTCATGAAAATTCAAAGACGAGAGTGTTGCAAAGGAGAATCATCAATAGTGTCAAATGCCGCAGCAGGGTCAAGCAATTAGAGGACTGAGAAAAGACATTAGATTTGGCAGTGAAGAGATAACTGATAACTTTGGAGAACACTCTTTTGGTTGAATGATAAAGTTGAAAGCCAAACTATATAGGATTGAGAAAGGAGAGGAGAGAAAGCAAATAGAAACAAACCTTTCTAGCTATTTGGCTGAGAAAGAGAAGAGATTTAGAGAATGATTACTTTAAAAATTAATCAAATTAATTAAGGAAAAAAATTAGTCACAGAATCAAAGGATGAAGAGACATGACCATACAATAACCAATGTGAAATATATTGGGGACTTTTAGTAGACTGTAGGACCTAAGCTTTTTGAAGGACTGTTTGGGTTTTTTTCATCTTTTCTTTTTGCTGTTTTATTTTTGTGCAATGTCTTGCATGTTGCAGGTATTAACAAATGTTTGTTGAAATTGTTCGGTCAGTTCAGGAAGAGTAGCATAAAGGATGTCATTAGAGAAATGTATGAATGGAAAAACAGGACAAGCTAGCAATGTCACAAAGAGACAATTGATGGGCGCCCTATGTATGTCATACACAGCCATGTGATGCCAAAAGAATGAGAAGAAGAACATATGATAGACTCCTTCTTACAGAAAAATATGGATATGAATCATAAAGGATGGACAGTTGTGGATGAACTCTGATTTGTATCATTAGAAGAGATATTGATGAGATCACAGGTTCATTAGCATTCTGGAGACTACCACAATCGCAATATAAATCAACATTGTGACTTGGAAACCAATAAAACTAATGCTGTCTTTTACTGCAGTAACAAAAATAGTATCTATAATGAGTAGAATGATGATTCTACTATGTTGTAAGTGGGTAAGCCACTTTTTGGAAATATATTCAGTCCATAACACCAAATTTAGGAACAATGTTTGGGTGGAACATAGAAAAATTTGAGTGTAATGAGAATTATGAAGGGACTCAAAACCACAGCTTATGAGGAGCTGGGGATGATTCTTCTCAGTGGAGGGAAAAGATCCTAGGGAAGATGTGTCACATATTTGAAAGGTTGTCATGTAGAAGAGGATTACACTTTTTTTGGCTTATTTCCAGAGATCAGAACTTGAAGCATTGGATGGAAATTCCAGAGAAGCAAATGTTGATTCTATTTAGGGAATAATGTCCTAATAATTAGAGCTGTCCAAATGTGTAAATGGGGATGGTGTCATGGAAAGAATGATGGATTTGCAGAGAGAGGACTTGAGTTCTGATACTGACTCTTTCATAGTTTTGTTTTTGGAAGTCATTTGTCCATTCTGAGCCTCAGTTTCCTCACCCATAAATGAGAAGACTGGACTGGAACCATTCTGAGGTACCTTCTAGTTTTCAATCTAGGATCTTGTGATCCTTCCTTGAGAGGAGGATAATTCTCCATGATTGAGGTCATCAGATGGAAGTTTGATGACTACCAGTCAGAATTTTGTAGAGGGCATTCTTGGACTTATTTGGTTCTTTGGACTAAAAAGTTGGAAAGACTGGCCCTTTCCAACTCTGAGATTCTATGATGTTTAATGATACTGATCCTTTGTGTACTTGAGGTATCATGTGTGTTCAAGAACTGAAATCTGAGGAGGATTCTCTAGTAACTAGTATAAATATCATTATCCTTCTCTTTCATTTGGGTCAACAAGAGAGACCATTGTTTAATATGCAGATGTACTATTATCAACCCCACAATTAGGTAGGAGACACTTTCAGAGTAATGGTGCTTGTTTGGATTTCAGCATTTGTTGTTTCCTTTGGCTGCCCTTGTAAAATGCCTGAGTTATAAAAGCAGTCTGTACATATGAAATAAATAGTTTCTTTGTGCAAAAATAATCATCATATAGGAAAATGTATCCCTTCAATATCACCTTATTCATGCTAAAATCTGTGGAATAATGGGATATCTAGGTGTCATGAACTGGATTTTCAGGAGGAAGTTTCTTTCAGTCCTTGTGTCATTAAAAAAAAAAAGACTGAAAGGATTTAAAAACTCATATGCTTCTTTTTCACCTTCCCCCCAGAAAAGGTTGCTTATCATGTTTCAACACAGGAAGGTTGAATTTGAAGGTGGTGGCTCTGAAAAGCATTTTCCAGTTCCCTCAACAACAATAATTGCCGTTATTCAGTTGACTCCAACTCCTAGTAGCCCCATCTGGGGTTTTCTTGGCAGAAATACTGGAGTGGTTTGTCATTTCCTTCTCTACCTCATTTTATAGATGAGGAAACAGAGGCAAAGTTAAGTGACTTTCCCAAGATCACACAGCTGTCTGAGGCCAGATTTGAACTCAGGTCTTCCTGACTATAGGTCTAGCACTCTCTCCGCTGAATACCAAGCTGCTCCAATGATAATAATAGCAAGTGTTTATACAATGTTTTAAAGTTGGTTATTTTATTTCTTGTTTATCAGAGCTGTTATCTCTCAACTCTGTGAGGTAGGTGCTATTTTTATCCCTGTTTTATAGATGAGGAAACTGAGATTAAGAGGTTAAATGACTTGCCCAGGCTAAGTATCTGGACAAATTTCAAACTCAAATCTTTCTGACACCATCTCCAAAACTCTAGCCACTCACAGCCTTACCTAACTGCCTCAACAGTTGTGGTTTCCACCCTAAGGACTTGGAACCTTATTTCCTGTAAATGAATCTCTGAAAGGTTGTGACAACTTTCCTTATGAGCTGCTGGCTCCCTATTCCCTCCTTATTCCCCTCCCTGTTTCCTTCTCCACCCTGAACCATGGACATGTAAAGGGCTAGCCTAGGGGACACTGAGTGAGGGAGAAAGCCAACAAAAACTTTGGGGAATTTGGGGAAGAAAGAAAATCAACTCTAGGGAATCTTTATTTTAATGTGAAAAGGCTAACACATCAAGGGAATGTTGGCATATATTATGAATAGAAAACCAGGCTTTTGGAAGGACTTAAGTCCAATATGAAACCATTATCAATTATCTAGACCATGATGGCTATAGCAAGAACTCTCTTGATATGGTCAAGTAGCCTTTAAGACACTGCAATTGCTACTTTGGGGCAACACTTGAAGAGTTAAGGGAAGAATCTATCTGGGGGTACAAATGAGAAAATTCTATTCTTGTAGAAGAAGATTTTGACCCATCTATTTCAAGGGGACTTGATCTTCTCTTTGAAGACCAGGGACTTAGCATAGCTTAGAGGATTTACAAGGGATTTGGTTGTTGCTAGGACAATTGAACAGGGGCAGGGTTGGTTAAGGTTAAATGTGTATCCTCAAGGCTGTGGCATTTTTCTTGTAATGTTTTCTTGTATGTAGGATTATTAATAAGGACTGTTGGCCAATTGGAATAAAAAATGCCTTGCAAATTGTGTAAGGAGGTACAACCTCCTACTCAGCCCATTAGTAGGATAGAAACATTCAGTTGAAGGTTTGAAAGAATTAAGCTCCCTCCACTACTATCAAACACACATTCGAGGAACTTCTGTCTTTCCATAATGACCCTTCATTTTCCTGATAAGACATACAGAGTATACTAGAACTGTCTTTTTATCTCAGGTCACATTTCCTTTGCCATATGTTGAGCTGAATGATAATCGCTAGTATTTACATATAAATACATAGTGATTTACAAATATTACCTTATTTTTTTTTCTCACAGTAACCCTAGGAGGTAGGTGTTATTATTACCCCCATTTTACAGATGAAGAGGCTGAGCCCCAAAGAGGTTAAGTGACTTGCCCAGGGCTACAAAGCTAGTATCTGAGGCAAGATTTGGACTCAGATCTTCCGGACTCTCAGTTAGTACACTGTATCACCTAGCTACCTCATCAACTGAGGAAAGGTCATGGAATTTAAAGCTGGAAGAGAGCTTAGGAATTAATCAACCAATCAGCTGACAAGCACCTAACATGTTCAAGGTTATGCTAAAGCCAGGGATACGAATACAAAGAATAAAAAATTACTACTTGGAAGGAGCTTACATTCCGAGGGGAAAGACAAGTATATGTATGGAAGTATATGCAACAGAAATATAAAGTGAATAAGTGCAAATACATGCAAATAAGTTAAATAAAGATAGTTTGGAGTTGCTAGGTGGTACAATGGATAGAGCACCCAGCTGGAGTCAAGAAGATCTGAGTTCAAATCTGACCCCACTAGCTATGTGACCCTGGGGAAGTCACTTAACCCTGTTTGTCTCAGTTTCCTCATCTGTAAAACGAGTTGGAGAAGGAAATGGTAAACCACTCCAGTATCTTTGTCAAGAAAACCTCAAAAGTGATCACAAAGGATTGGATACAACTGAAAATGACTAAACATCAACAACAATGAGAAGGAAGAAAGATAAAAATAAGGAGGAGGGAGTACATTTGGAGCATGGGGGACCGCTAGGACAAAAATATGGAGAAGAGAGGTGGAAGAGGGGGTAATACTTTGGGGTCATATTCGAGTTTTACAGATGAGGAAGGTGAGTCTCTAGAGAGGTGAAGCTACTTACTCATGGCCCCACAGGCAAGGAAGACATTTTATGTACGCTGAAATTTGAACACATGTTGCAACTAGTGACATTTTTCAGGATATTGATTCAATAAATGGTATTAATTCATATTTATGTAAGACTTCAAGGACTTTAGGTCATTTCCCTCGCATTAACCTTGTGAAGTTGATGGTACAAATATTATCATCTTCATTTAACAGATGAGGAGATCATGATTGTAAGAAACTGAATGACTCTCCCATGATCACAACCAGTCAGCAGCAGAGCCAATATTCAATCACCACATCTAGGGCCCCCGAATAAAATGTTTTTCCCCCACTACATTATGCTGCCTCTTAGTTTGGAAAACCTGAAAAAAATTAATTCTCTTATGAATGAACTCTTACAACAATCAAAGCAAAAAAAAAATGTGAATGCCTCCAAGTACCATATTTCATCCACATTTGAAGAATCACTGCACTTTGAGATCAGGCAGTCAACATCAGGTCTATAAAGTTTCCATTGTCAGGAGTTTTACTCAGTCAGAGATCTTTGCCCAGCTGGCAAAAATTTGACTGGCCCTTTCCATATTTATCAAAGTCAGAGAGATTATGTATTTCATAGATGACATTTATATAGTGCTTTAAGGACTGCAAAGAGCTTTTATATCCAGTGCAGTGGAATGGATAAAGTTTTGACCCTGGAGTCAGGAGATTTAGATTTGAGTACTGCCTCAGGTGGACGTTTAATAGTTGTAAGATCATGAGCAAGACATTTTACGATGCTTAAGACTCAGTTTCTTTATCTGTAAAATGAAGAAAATGATACTTGCAGTATCTCTGACTTATTTGTGAGGAAAATGTTTTGCAGACTTTGAAGTGCTATGTAATGTGACCTATCATCATTATTTCATGAAGCAATAGCACTTAGTAAATGTTATGATGTGCATTGAATTTTTAAAATTCATGAAATCCTTCCTTGCCATTCCTATGAGTTCTTTTAAGTTCATGGACTTGTGTGTATTTACGTGGTCAAATTTATTCACATTCTTGGTCTAAATGATGACCCTGGCATTATTTCTCTACTCTTGAGGATCATGTAAGATGAAAGGCCCTGAAATGAGACAGGTTTTTGGTGTTTAGGCATCTGCTGACTGTAGCTACGATCTGCACTGTCCATTCCTGCTTCCGATGCATCAAAGATCACAAATGAAACACTGGTGCTGTCCTCTTAAAAATGTGTCAAGGGCCCAAAACCCTTTAACAGCACAGGAAATGTCAAATATTATATGGATATAAATAACTCAGTAAAACAGGGTTACAAGAACATCTGGCTTTGCACAGTTCCACGCACTCAGCTGGCTCAAGAATATTGCAGTAATACTATCCAGTCCTTGGACTGTGTGAGACTGTGTGGGACAGAAGGGGATTTGAGTGTCGAGTGAAAAATGTGCTTGTAAAAGGTTCTGAGTTGTTATCTGTCTAATCCGCCCTAATCTGTCCAGTCATTTGCTCTTGGGGCTCTTAAGAAAGCAATACTGATCCTGCCCCCCGAAGACTAGAAGCCAGCCTCTTAGCATGGTGCCCCCAAGAATTAGGGGTTGGGTGAGCCAGGTGTGACCAGGGAATCAAGATACACCAATAATGGATTTCTTTAAGAAACTGACTTTCTTAAATAATTTTTGCAACTTTCTAAGGAAGTTGAAGAATCATTTCAACACCAATTAATGGAAATAATTTGAAGACAGAGGATAGAGAGGAAGGGAATATGTGTCTTTTCCTTTCTCTCTATTTTCTTTCTTTAGCCTTCTTCCTCTGTTAACCTTCAAATTTTCCATTCTTAAAGGTCTCCCCTTTTCTTTGAAATCTGGCATCACTGAAAGAGAAGGAAAGGTAATTTCTAGGAAAGGCAATGAGTTTTGTATATTTGGTTTCCATCTTGCATATTTTAAAAAGGCAAAGACACAAGGAACTTTGGGGTTTGTGGGTTTCCTCCATGTCTAAATCACTATAACAATGTTAGTCATTATTGCACTCAGATTAAGTAACATTGTCCCCTTCAAAGAGGACAATGCCAACTGTGTCTGATGACCCCTTCAAAATAAACCCACAAGAAAAGTCCCAGTTCTTTTGGTATTAGCTATTGTAAATGACTTCCTTTCCCAAGCTTTCCCTGTGTATCCAGGAATCTACATTCATGTCTTCTTTTTCTTCATGAATCTTTTCAGGACTCACTTGATGAAACGCTAACGTCCAAATTATAAAAGGTGAAGCGAGTTGTTGATTAACCAACCTGTGGCATGGTCCCATCATTACACAGAACAGGAAGTTGAGAGCCCTTCACTTTTCTAAGCAGGGTGTGTGTGTGTGTGTGTGTGTGTGTGTGTGTGTGTGTGCGTGTGTGAGATGAACCTCTTTGGTAATCTGGTGAAGTCTATGGATCCCTTCTCAAAATAATATTTTTAAATGCATAAATAAACTAGATAGGACTACAAGGAAACTAATGGTCACCTTTCTGGCTTTGGAAAGGAAGCTAAATCTTAGTGAAATATTAGTAACAAAATATTTTTAAAAATAAGCTTATTAAGAATCTTCACCCTAAGAGAAAGTGAGTAGAATTCAAGTTAATTTTCCCATATATGCTCTGATTGAATTGGGATATGTTCACTGTTTCCTCAAGAACAGAAATTATATCTTATTTAAGTTTTCTATCTCTCCCACCATGTAACATGGTGATTTGTAAACAGTGGGCACCAAATCCTCCCAATATATGTGTCTAGTTGGTATACATTCCCGTGAAAGTCTGTGAAATACTTTCTCACTAGTACATTCAGAATTTAGCTTTTCTTAAACCAAATTTGATTTGTTAAAGAGACCTTGACATAGCATCTCCCTTTGGGAAAGCTCAGAGGATCCTAAGATATTATGATGGATCCCTATGGCATCCTTCTGATTTACAAAAGTGGAAAGGGAAAGAGACATGGTGGGGTTCCCTTCCTTAGAGTTTCCAGGTAGAAGATGGAAACCACTTGTTTGGTAGGCTATACAGGGTATCTTTTTGGTGGGGAGAATTGGGGTTAAGTTACTTCCCTAGAGTCATACAACTAGTAGGTGTCTGAGTCTGAATTTGAACTCAGATCCTCTAGACTCTGGCCTCTATTCAGTACCTAGCTGCCCTCAAGGTATTCTTTTTGAATGAGTCAGACTAGATGGCTACTGAGGTTTCTTGTAACTCTCAGGTATTGTGATTCTACTATACTCATATTTCAGACCATGTCAGTCAAATGGTCAACAAACTTTTATCGAAATCTTATTCTGTTCCAGGCATTGAGTCAGGTGCTATGGTCACAAAGAAAGTAAAAAATGTCCTCAAGAATCTTACATTCTAACTAGAAAAACAACATGTAAATAACTAGATCTACCAATGTAGATGGAAAGTAATCAGAGAGAGGAAGGCACTAACACCTGGTGGAGAGGTTGAAACTAGGAAAGACATCTTGCAGACGGTAGGATTTGACATGAGTCTTGAAGAAAGACAAGGAAACTGGAGCTCATAAGTGAAGGAGCAGAGCTCTCCAGGTATGAAGAATAGCCAGTGCAAAGGCTTAGAAACAATAGTTGAGGTGGTGTGTTTGAGGAACAAACACACAACTATACTAGGTAGGCTAGTGTAATTGGATGATAGAGTGTGTGGAGGGAAGTAAGGAGCTTGGAAATGTGTGAAGAAGGCAGTCTATGAGAAGTTTTAAATACCAAATCAAAGAAGGAGAAAGTTTAGCAATCATCTTGTCAATCAAATAAAAAGAAATGATAATAGTGTTTTATTCAAGTTATCCAAGTACACATTTTAGAACTGGAATTGCATGGATTTATAATTTATTCAGTTAAATTCATTTTATAGTGGCCAATTCTACTGCACTTTAACCTTACTCGAAATAGAGAGCTAAAAAGCCAAGCTAAGTACTAAAGCCCTGGAAACAAAACAGGTGCCTGTTGATTGAAGAATGACAAAGCACATTGTACTATGTGAATACGATGGAATATCCTGGCATCATACAAAAAGGTGACCATGATAAATTCAGAGAAACATAGAAAGTCTTGGCTATGTAGCACCAGCTTTGGACTGACACGCCTAAACCCTAGTTGCACTAGCATGTCTGGTCACTAGAGGGCAGCTGCCACTTCTCCCCTCAGGATTGTAGCAGACCTTGAAGGACTGTGGTTAGTTACTTAATACAAAAGCTAGTAAGTCCTCATTGGGTTTTCTCCTCTAATGATTATCAGGTGATATTAATTAGTAAGCAAGGTTTAATTCATTTTTAGGAAGATTTATTTTAAGGTGATGAGGAGAACAAATGATATAACGCATCCCTCCAAAAATTACATACTTTCTCCCACTAGTATGTATATAGCTCAGGTAAAGTGGGCTCAAGCTTATAGAACACATGTGGCAAAGGGGAAGTCCATCTGCTGGAAATCCTTTTCTTACCTTTGTGGGGCCCTCATGTGGTTCCCATTAGAGAGTATGTTGTAGCATCTCCATCACTCAATCATTTCAGCAATACTGCTAAGACACTGATGAAAAGTCCAAATCCCTCTGAAGTTCACTGGAAGCTCTCTCCTCTAAGCTGCCAGACACTAAAATAATAATTGGTTCTGAACTGGCTTGATATTATATTTTTTAATGGTACTATTACATATCCTTTTCAAAATCTTTCTTTTCTTTTTTTATTTATTTTTAGATTTCAACATTCATTTCCACAAAATTTTGAGTTCCAATTTACTCCCTATCTCTCCCTTCCACCTCCTCATAATACCTTGCATTCTGATTATCCCTTCCCTAAATGTACTCTCCCTTCTATCACACCCCACCCTTCCCTTATCCCCATCTTCTCTCTCTTATTGTAGGCAAGATAAATTTCTATACCCCATTACCTGTGTTTCTTTTTTCCCCATTATATGCAATAATAATTCTCAACACTTGTTTCTAATACTTTGAATTCCAACTTCTCTCCCTCCCTCCCTCCCCATCCTCACTGAGAAGACAAGTGATTCAATACCAGTTATATATGTGTTGTTTTGCAAAAGACTTCCATAATAATCATGTTGTATAATACCAACTATATTGTCATCTATCCTACTCTGTCCCCCCTTTTTTATTCTCTAATTTGACCTTGTCCCTTCCCAAAAGTAATTAATTCTAGTTACTCCCTTTTCCCATTTGCCCTCCCTTCTATCATCCCCCTCACCCCACTTGTCCCCTCCTCCCCTGATTTTCTGTAGTGTAAGATAGATTTTCATACCAAATTTAGTGAGCATGTTATTCACTCCTTAAGCCATATATGAAGACTTTTTCCCTCTCATCTTTCTCCTCCATTGAACAGGATTTTTTTAATCTCTTTTATGAATTATAGCCTGTCCCATTCCATTTCTCCCTTTCTCCTTCCAATATTTTCCTCCCTCACCCCTTAATTTTTATTTTATTATTTTTTAATGGATATTATCTCTTCTGATTCAACTCAACCTGTACTCTCTGTCTATATGTGTGTGTGTGTGTGTATATGTGTGTGCGTGTAGAATCCCTCCAACTACCCAACTACCCAAATGCTGAGAAGAGTCTCAAGAGTTACAAATATTATCTTTCCATGTAGGAATGTAAACAGTTCAGCTTTAGAAAGCCTTTTATGATTTTTCTTTCCTGTTTACCTTTCCATGCTTCTCTTGATTCTTGTGTTTGAAAGTCAAATTTGTTATTCAGTTCTGGTCTTTTCATCATGAATGCTTGGAAGTCCTGTATAACATTGAATGATCATTTATTCCCCTGAATTATTATAGTCAGTTTTGCTGGGTAGATAATTCTTGGTTTTAATTCTAGTTCCTTTGACTTCTGGCCTGTTCCAAACCCTTCAATCCCTTAATGTAGAAGCTTCCAGATCCTGTGTTATCTTGATTGTATTTCCACAATACTTGAATTGTTTCTTTCTAGCTGCTTGCAGTATTTTCTCCTTGACCTGGAAACTCTGAAATTTGGCCACAATTTCCCTAGGAATTTCTCTTTTTGGGTCTCTTTGAGGAAGTGATTGGTAGATTCTTTCAATATTTATTTTGTGTTCTGGTTCTAGAATATCAGGACAGTTTTCCTTGATAATTTCATGAAAGATGATATCTAGACTCTTTTTTTGATTATGGCTTTCAGATAGTCCCATAGTGTCTCCTGGATCTATTTTCCAGTTTAGTTGCTTTTCCTATGAAATGTTTCACATTATCTTCTATTTTTTTTCAAACTTTTGGTTTTGTTTTCTAACTGCTTGGTTTATCTCATAGGCATTAGCTTCCCTGAACTCGATTCTGTTTTTTTAAAGAATTATTTTGTTCAGTGAGCTTTTAAACCTCCTTTTCCATTTGGCTAATTCTGCTTTCTAAAGCCTTCTCCTCTTTGACTTTTTGGACCTCCTTTTCCAATTGAGTTAGTGTCTTTTTAGAGGTGTTATTTTCCTCAGCATTTTTTTGGTTCTCCTTTAGCAGACATGCTTTTCAAGCTCTTCTACGGCCTGAGTCCATTTCATATTCATTTTGGGGGTGGAGGCAGAGGTCTTGACTTCCTCTGACAGTATGCCTTGTTCTTCCCCATCCTCACAGATGGAAGGAGACACCTGTTTACCAAGAAAGTAACCCTCTATGGTCTTATTTTTTCCCCTTTTTTGGGCATTTTCCCAACCAGTTATTTGACTTCTGAATCCTTTGTCAAGAGGAGGGTCCTAGCACTTCTCCTCTCCCCAGTACAAGACTGAGATTCAGATCAACTGCTCAATTCCCTGGGGCTTTGGGTGGGGGCGGGGCTGCTACTAAGGGCTGAAGTTCAGATCAGCTGCTCAATTCAGCCAGAGGCTTTAAGCTGAGCTGCCTAGACAATGGACCCAGGCTGCTTCCTTGGCCATCATAGCTGTCCACCTCCTGCTGCTTCCACCGCCACCTCTGCCACCACCTGGGGCTGGTGCTGTGGGAACCCTGTTCCCCTTTCACCCAGCTGGGAAAGCCCTCCCACACTGACCTTTGGAGCTTTCTTTGTCGTTTATGGGTTGAGGGATCTGGGACCCTCCATGCTGGGAATTCTGCCCCAGAAGTCTGTTCAGGTCCTGTTCCTCCCAGTGCCTTGCAGCCAGGGCTGGGCTCCACTCTGCTCAGCATCCTGTGAGACAGACCTTTCTTGTTGGCCTTCCAGGTTACCCTTGACTGGAAACCTCTTTCACTCTGTTGTTTTGTGGCTTCTGCTGTTCTAGAATTCGTTGAGAGTCATCTTTTACAGGTATTTTGTGAGCTGTGGGGGAAGTGCTAGAGTATATGTGTCTTCCTACTCCACCATCTTGGCTCTGCCCCTGTGGCTTGATATTTTATAGAAGACCCCCTTAGTGTGACTAGGAGTACATTAATTTAATGTCTTTGATCAATCGATTCAATATAGATGTTCTCACCTGATAAATATAACAGGGCTAAAGTATGTTGTTAGTTACTTTCAGTAGGGTGGGGGTGATTAATTGATTGACCCAATCCTCTCCACTCTTATACATAAAATGACGCAGAGTGAAGTGAGCACAACCAGGAAAAGAATTGTACCATGGCTACAATAGTGTGAACAAAAAGAACGGTAAAAGAACGGTAAAATGAACCAAGCGCTGTGTAATTACGGCAAATCCGCATCTTGGCTCTGGAAAAGAGATGAGTAAATGCATCTCACTCCTTTATTAGAGAGACAGGGAATCATAAATATGGGAGCTGCTTTGTTATGCCAGAAGTAGGAATTGCATTGGCTTAACCATTTTTTCCTTTGCTTCAAAGGAAGATTTACTGGATGGGGTGGGAGGGGTATAGGTAGAAATGACTATAAGTATAAAGATGATCAATGATATATAGATAGGCAGACAGAGACAAAGGGAAGAAAGGAGAGGGAGAGAGATCCAGTTTAACCAGATATCCCAAATTATCCCAAGGTCTATGACAATGTTCCAGAAACTCTTTCCCCTCAAAATATCAGTTTTAGGCTTCTGAATGAATTCTCTACGCCACAGTGTTGTCTGCTCCTGCCTGTTGAAAGATGGGTTTTCTAGGCTTCACAGGACACAGTATCTTTACTTGTCATCAGGTTAGACCTCAAGGAAGGTCCTTGAAGAGTCTAATTATCTGCCTCCCTCTCCAGTCATTGATACTCTGCCTGGACTCACTCCTCTATGGTTAGTATATTCTCACCACCTCCTGTTCTCCTCATTCTACTGATTCTAAACCTTTAACCATTAATGTACATGCCCAACTCTCATCTCCTACTGCCAGTTGCACTTATTCTCATTTCCTTCGATTCTAGCCCTGCGCAATTCTAGGTTCACTGGTCCCTTCCATTTGCTCTCTTGAGTGTCTCCTTGCTTCCCATTGCCATTTCCAGATCCTCCCTCTATCACCACTATTCAGTAACCTCTCATCTTTGAGGTTCATTTAAACCACATTTATTGCCCAATTAAAATTCTTATTGCTATTATCTACTCACCCCCTAGGCTATTCTTCTCCCTTCCTCAATGAATTAAGTGTCTAACTCACAGCTTTTCCACCCTAACTTCTGCTCTCATTCTAGGGTTCTTTAACATACATACTGACATTCTCCCAACAACTCTTAATTTTCATGACCTACTCTTCATGATTCTCCTTCTACTTCTCTGCTCCTTCTCAGTCTTCTTTGCTGGATCTTTCATTAGGTCACACCCACTAACCATTTGTGGTGTCCTCTCAGGGTCTGTCCTGGGTCCTCTTTCCTTCTCTCTTGGTGCTATTTTGCTTGGTGATTTCATCAGTTCCCATAGGTTCAATTACCATCTCTAGGCACCTGATTCTCAGATCAGTATCAATGTAGCTTTAACATCTCATCTCTAATCTCTCAGCACCAACTGTCTCTTTGATATCTTGACCTAAATGCCCCACTTGCATGTGAAATTCAGCATATATAAGACAACCCTTCCTCTCCTCTTCTGAACTTACCTAGCCGAGGTAACTAGATGGCACAGTGGATAAAACACTAGATGTGGAATCCTACCCAAGTTCAATCCCTGCCTCAGCCACTTAGTAGCTATGTAACCTTGGGCAAGTCACCTAATCTCTGCCTGCCTCAGTTTCTGAATTTTTAAAGTGGGGATTAGAAGAGCATCAATCCCAGAGTTATTTTGAGGATAAAATATTTGTTACTTTTCAAACCTTAAAGTACATATAAATGCTAGCTATTAGTGTCATCACTGTTGCTACTGCCAAGTGCACCAGCATCATCCCAATCACCTAGGTTAACCACCTCAAAGCCATCCTCAGCTCCTCTCTTGAATTCACTCCACATATCCAATCTGTTGCCAAATTTTGTTCTTTCTACCTTTACCATCTCTCATAAATGCCTTCTTCTCTTTCAGAGCTGCCTCCCTGGTTCAGGCCTTCATCACCTCTTGACTAGAGAATTACAGTAACTTTGTGGTTGATCTCCTTGCCTCAAACCTCTCTTTACTCCAATCCATCTCCTACTCCACTGCCTAAGTGAGCTTCTTAAAGCACAAATCTAACCATATCACCCCACCTTCCCAATAGACTCTAGTGGCTCCTTTTTATCTACAGGATCAAATAAAAAAATCCTCTGTTTTAAACTTGAAGCCCTATACAACCTGGCCACTTCCTATCTTTCCACACAGTCTAAGATTCTGCTATATTGACCTACTTGGCATTCCTTACAGGACACTCCATTTCTCAACTGTGCAACATTTTTACTGAATGGAATGCTCTTCTTTTCTCACCTCTGACTCCTAGCTTCCCTGGTTTCCTTCAAGACTCAGTTCAAATCGCATCTTCAACAGGAAGTTTTATTCCCATTTCTTCCTTTTTCTCCTTCTACACTATTAATAGCTGTGCAATAACCTATTTATATTGTATATATCTTGTATGTAAAGTATTTTACATGCTATCTTTTCCTTTTCTTTGTATCTTTGTGCTAAATGCACAGCACTTGGAAACCATCTTTCCACCCCAACTTCTGCTCTCATTCATGGGTTCTTCAACATACATACTGACATTCTCTCCACAACCTTTGATTTTCATGACCTGCTCTTCATGGTTCTCCTTCTACTTCTCTGGCTGCTCCTTTTCAGTCTTCTTTGCTGGATCTTTCATCAGGTCACACCTGCTAACTGTTTGTGGCATCCTCTCAGGGTCTGTTTTGAAATCACCAAGCAAAATAGCACCAAGAGAGAAGGAAAGAGGACCCAGGATAGATCCTGAGAGGACACCACAAATGGTTAGTGGGTGTGACCTAATGAAAGATCCAGCAAAGAAGACTGAGAAGGAACAGTCAGAGAAGTAGGAGGAGAATCATGAAGAATAGGTCATGAAAATTAAAGATTGTTGGGAGAATGTCAGTATGTATGTTGAATATATTAAGTATATGCTTAATAAATGTATGAAATGTGTGTGTATGTGTGTGTGTGTGTGTGTGTGTGAGAGAGAGAGAGAGAGAGAGAGAGAGAGAGAGAGAGAGAGAGAGAGAGAGAGAGAGAGATTTTGATTAGGCAAAGAAAAAAACTCATGCAGATGATTTTTTTCTGACCAACAGTAAGTAGTCAGGACACTGTCTTTCCATGGGTGACAAATATACATATATTTTCTTCCCTGGCTGATTACTAGCATTTATCAGGTCCAATTCACTCAGAAATTTGATTTTCTTAATTTCATTTGCCAACCCTACATAGACTGCTCTTGCTCTTAAGTCTCATACACCCCACCTCTTTTTCCTTCTCATGCTCTCATAATGATTGGTAGAACAAACTGCCTTTAGACACCATGAATATTGTGACACTGGTCAACACGCATCAGGAAACTCAAAGCAACAGGTCCCTGGTAACTTCTGTCTACTGTAGTTGCAAAAGGGGCTATGTGTGGCAAGATTTTAGCACAGAGAAATAGGCTGCAGTTAGAGATTTCCTGTCTTGTGCTTCAGAGATGGGAATTCTGGAAACCCCAGGGCTAGGGGTTTTGGCCAGGTGGAAATAAGGACTTCAAAGCTGAAGTACTCTTCTTTGACTTAGCCAGCTGTCACTAGGGTCTAGACACTTGGAGTATCAAACCAGGCTGCAAAATTTTAAACAACAAAACACTAGACATGTTATCCTTTCAGGAGTTATGATAGGGGAGGACTTCCATCACCAAGCAGATCAGGTAAAGATAAATTGCCACACGAGGGCAATCTTTTGGGGAGATGTTGGGATTTCACTGTGGATTTCTTTTACTATCTTGACTAAAGCTCTATTCCGATGCCTTCCTTCTTGTGGCATGGAGATGATTCTGGTTTCCTTAAGATTATACCCATGAAATAGCTCTAGCAGGTCCTACTAAGCTGGAAAGGTTTGAACATGGGTCTTTCCCAGCTTATTGCATATTACAATCCTTCTGTCAGTAAGTTAATTAATATACATTTAATTAAATATGTATTACATACTAGGCACTGTACTATGCATTGGTAGTACAGAGAGACAAATATAAATCTTTGCTTAAAGAACTTACATTTTATTGGGAGATACAACATGTAAATAACTAGATACATATAAGATATATACAGAGTAGATGAAAGACAGGCTGAGAGGGGAAGGTCAAATTTGCCTACCTGCCAATCCCTCAACATGACATTGTCTCCTGTCTTCTGACTCCATGCCTTTGAATAAGTTATCCCATGTGTCTACAATATATTCTCTTTTTCTTTCTGCCTCCTAAAATCCCTAATTTCTATCAAGGCTCAGCTGAGCCATCATCTTCTCCATGAAGTCTCTCTTGATCCACCCTTCCCTCAAACTCGTACCCTGTGCTCTCCCTCTCAGTTTCACTTTGTATGTATTTTCCTTTTACTTCTTAGTGTACAAATTATTTCTTACCACCACTACCACCACCACCACCCCTTCCTGAAGCACATAGGAGGGGTTTACTGAATGCTCATTCAATCAATGATTGAATGTCTACTGAGGGCCAGACTAAAGTGAGAATGCTTTTCACCAGCCAACCAACTTCAGTATGATGACATTTTAGGTAACAGCAATTCTCAAAGACCATCTGCTAAGTCAGAAAGGAGTATTTATCTGCCTCAGTGGAAAGACTACCTACCCCACTCAAATTACAGATACTACAAGTATTCAAGTATTTATTTCAAATACATTTTGTCAATTGTTTGCAACACATTCATGTTGCATTTGTTTTTACATGCACTTCTCTCTCACATTAGAACGTCAATTAATTGCAAGCAGAGATCGTTTCATTCTTTGTAATGCGCTCCCTTTGATCACTTTCTGGTGATGAGCATTTCTGAACATAGCTAGGCTAGTCATCAGAAAAGCCACATATGATATAATGATGTCTCATATTGGAAGCCTTTCCAACTTTATAGGGCTCGGATATACTAAGCTTGCATTTTGTTATCATTGAAGGTGTTGGTGTGAAAGGTCTTTCAGGTCCCTTCCAGCTCATAATGTACAACCCATTAGTCAGTGACTAGAGATTTTTGAGTAGCAGAGTGATCTAGTCAGATCTGAGTTTAGGAATATCAGTTTGGCAGTTAGGTGAATAACAGATTGAAAAGTAAGAAACTGGAGGCAGGGAGACCATTAGAAAACTATTGTAATAGTCCAGGCAAGAGATAAGGAGGCCCTGGGATAGGGTAAAGGATATGTAAGAGAGGGGTGTGACAGAGATTGAAGAGGTAGACTCAACAAGATTTGGCCAAATGAAGCCCATTTACAGAAAGGACACTTGAGAAACCATCAGAGTGTTTGATAAAGACAATTAAAAGCCAACTCAAATGGATATGTAATCTCACTGTTTAGGATGCCCCCTCTAATGATACAGATTGAAACCCATCTATGTTTATCTGTCTAGCAAGGCTCTTATCCACAATCTCTTTTAAGTTCACCCCTTTCAACGCACTGGAAACCTTCCTTTCTCTTACTAAGGAGGAAAAATGAACAGACATTTGAGTAAGGTGGTAACCTTCCATATTGTAACAGTTTGGTTGCTGAAAGAGGCAGAAAAAAGAGTCTTTGTAAGGAACCCTAATAAAAAATCTTCTTGTGAAGAAATCATTTCTCTCAGATAAAATTTTGAAGACAGACACATTATCCTGAGAAGTGGGTAGCCTTCAGAAGAAGGCACTGAAAGGAACTGTTGGAAGGCCAGAGCAAGGACGGAAGTAATAATAGCTATCTGCAAGGCATTGCAGTTCATCAAGTCCTCTGAGTGTGACTGTTTTTAGAGTTTTAAAAGCTGTAACTGACAAAAAGTATAGGTCAAATTACTTTTTGGTGACTGAGAAAACTCTGCAAGGCCCGTTGGGTTCATAAACTGAGAGAAAAATTGATTTCTTAGGTCTTACTTCATAAGGTAAAGAAGAGTCACTGACCACCAGGAGGCTCTGATTTGAGGACTTAGAAGGGGTTAGCAACATAGCAGACGAGGAAATATTGAGAGGAAGAAAGGGTGTCTGGTAGATAGAAGAGGAAGTAAGAGAATAGGCTGAGCAAAGTTAGAAAAGAAAAAAAAAGAAAAGAAACGCTGAGGATAGAAGACACAGAGGTTTCCCACTGAGATAAATAACTTTTCAGCTGCTTTGCCAGAAACTCAATGATAGGGAAACAGGCATAAATGGACTCATTTGGTGGAGAAAGCCTGGAATAGCAACTGGAAGCTGATGGAGTAAGAGATGTATCTTGCAACTATGTAAAGAGCCATTTGGGTTAATGTTCTCTAGCTCCATCTATACTTTCAAGAGGGGAAGCTACTCAGGGGTGCCTGGGTTACCTTCTACTGCCCCTACTGGTTTGAGAGGGAGAACTAGAAGGGGAAGGGTAGACTTTGCAATATGTCCCGCCTTCCTCCTCCTCCTTGTCTTCTCTTCTCTTCTTCTCCTTGTCTTCTCTTCTCCTCTTCTCTTCTTCTCCTCCTCCTCTCCTCATTGTCTCTTCTTCTTCTCCTCCTTGTCTTCTCTTCTCTTCTTCTCCTCCTCCTCTCCTCATTGTCTCTTCTTCTTCTCCTCTTCTCTTCTCTTCTCTTCTTCCTCTTCTTTTCTTATCTTCTTTCCTTCTTTTCTTCTTCTCTTCTCCTCCTCCTCCTTTTTCTCTTTCTCCTCCTCTTTCTTCTTTTTTGAGAACTGAGCTTTGTTGTGAGAAGAGACCCGGAACGGATTGAACAGAGCATCACTTGCTACTTGCGGAGAAGCTTGGAAATCTTTCAGTTTAAGACGACTGCTTGTCACTGAAAAGCATAACCCATTCTCAGCTGTGAGCAGAAGGAGCTTACCAGTGCTTCATGTGCATCAGAGCAGACAAGATGAGACTTTTCCCAGTAGGTTACTGGTGAGGACCAGAAGAGGGAGCAGCTTCTAATGTTTCTACATTGAGAATAATGCTGGCCTTTGGTTTTTCTTATTTATTTGTTTGTTTGTTTATATTTATATTTTTATTTTGAACTTAACAAACCTCAAATAAACATTTCCACTTACACGCATCGTAGAACAGAAGAAGAGCAGTGTACACAAAAGTGCACTGTTGTACAGTTTACTTTTCTTTTTAAATATATGGTAAGTTCAACCTATATAGATACCTTTCAAAGCTGTCCTGCTTGTCTGTGCTTCTTTCTGTTCTCCTTACTATTCTCTTCTAGGCATTGTGTAAAAGGTCTCTCCATGACTTTGTATTTCTTTCCTCCTTCCCCATCCCTATCTTTCCTTGCCCTCCCACCTTCTCCTTGGAATAAGAAACAAAACAAAACAAAAAAATAAGCCTTGTAACAAATGCAAGAGTTGGGTTGATTGATATTTGTTTAATCAAGTCATTCCACTTTACTTAAAACAAGTGATAAGATGCTCAAATAATCAGTCATAGCCTTTATACTAAATGTGAAAAGTCCTTTGAACTGTTATGATTCTACACAGAAACTGTGTACAGATAGGCTGAAGAAATTTGGTCACACTCCAACATAATATCTATACATTATCAAATTAGAGAACCACAGTCATTTGAGGAGATGAAATAAATGTGACTTTCAGGTAAAACCCCTGAGGAGGAACTATCTTCAGAGGCCAGGGAGGCCAGAAGGAGAAGCTTGGCTTAGGCCTTGGCTAAGTTTTTCCCCCTTCTCCTTCTGCTGGGGAGGATCTTGTAAATTTCCAAGATATCTTAGCAGCATCACCAAATCATATGAAAACATCGCATGTATTGGGAAATAAGGCTAGATTGAATATAGGTTAATAAATCCATAAGGAGTTCAGTTAAAGAAATTACCTCATGCCTAAGGGTAACTTCTTGAATAGCTCACAAATAGGAGAAAAGAATGTCTGGCTTCCCAGGAGCTATGAGGTACCTCTTTGCCATGTGTACTTTCTAAGTTTGAACCCACTTTCCTTTGGACTCAATAGGTACTTGTGGGAGAATATGTCTGACATTTGGGAGGATGCTTTGTACAAGCTGTTCTCATTATATCACCTAAGCAAATACTTCTCTCTAAAAATGACTTAAGTATCATTGACTAAATGGTTCTCAACCAATCATCTTGGAGGGAAGCACTCTAAAAACTCAAGCTGATGGCATTAGAGAATAACTCCTGATACCTCATTTGTCATCTGACTGCACTTCTCTGAGACTTTTTCCACAGTCTCACACACTTTTTCCACAGTATACACACACACACACACATTTGTTGACATGACTATTGACCCTTGGGCCCTAAGTGGTATTGGGGTGTAGGGTGTGTTCAGGGAGGAGCACTACCTTGGTGTGATGGCTGCCGAGTCCTTTTTGGGGATCTTTCCACCTTTGGTGTCCAAGAAGCCTCAGGATGCACAGCAGCCACACCCTGGTAAACCATTTCAGCAGACTGGTCAAACCAGGTTAAACCAGGTGGAAGGTAACCAAGGGGTCTCAAATCCATTGGTGAGTTGGGGGGGAGGTGTCTATCCCAAGCATATGAAGACTTCCTCTGGTGGAATGGGGGGATGAGGACAACTTGTTCCAATGGCCATGAAGGCAACTGAACCAGGCAAAGTGGAGGGCTTAGAGCTTGGTTAGACACTGAAGACACCAAGGTCATCCACTGCAGCCTGAGCCATCACCAGTCATTTTGACTGTCCTGTCACTGGACTGTGATGGCTCTGGAGAGAGTGAGGCTGACAATTCCATGTAATTCTGCCTCACTTAAATTCAATTTTGCACAAATCAAAAGACATCAAAAGACAAAAAAAAAGTATCCCTAAAACTCAGAGGGTGAGATATAAACTAACTCTGGGGATTCAACTCATCAGTTCCTGGAGGATTTGGGGATAAATATCCTCAAAGTTTATACAGACTACACAATATGTATAGTCAAGTAAAACAGATTCCCATGTTAGCTTTGTCTGAAATTATGTGTTATTCTATGCCTTGAATTCATCACTTCTTTGTTGAGTTGAGTTGTGTTTTTCACAATTCTCTGGAATCAGAGTTGTTTTTCTTTATAATATTGTTATTGTACAGATTGTTCTCTAGGTTCTGTTCAATTAACTTGATATCAATTCATATAAGTCTTCCCAAGTTTTCTGAAACCATACCTTTTGTCATTTCTTAATCCCTAATAATATTCTATTCTATTACATTCATGTCATAATTTGTTTCCTGTTGGATGGTAACAGCTTTCATTTTCAGTTCTTTGCTACTGCAAAAAAAGATCTGATGTAAATATTTTGGTCCAGATAGGTATTTCCCCTTTTTCTTTTATATCTTTGGAGATATAAACCTAGTAGTACTATCTAGATTAAAATGTTTACAAAGTTTAGCAGTTTTTTGGATATAGTTCCAAATTGTTTTCTAGAATTGCTAGACTAATTCACAACTTTACCAAATGTATTTGTGTGCTTGTTTTACAGCACTTCTAACATTTGTTATTTTTAAAAGCATCTTTGCCAATCTAGCAAGCATGAAGTATAATCTCAGAGTTCCTTTAATTTGCATTTCTCTACTTAGTGATTTTGAGCATTTTTCTATAAGATTGTTAATATCTTTTCTTCCTTCGATATTTTTCCTTTTATTTATATCCTTTGACAATTTATCTTATGGGAATTACTCTTCTTACAAATTTGAATTGGCTCCTTGTGTATTTTGGACTTGCTGCAAAAATTTATTTTTTCTTCTTCCTTTTTCCTCTTCCAATTTTAGCTGCTTTTTTTGTCAAAAATTTTCTTGCAATCAGAACAATCCATTTTTTCTTCTTCTATGATCATTTCTGCCCCTTATTTGGTCACAAATTCTTTCCCCATGCAGAGATCCAAAAGGAAATTTCTTCCTTGTTCCTCTAATTGGTTTATGATCTCATTCTTTATGTCTATGCTATGTGTGCATTTGGAGCTTATATTGGTATATGGTGTGACATGTTAGTCTAAAACTATTTTCTACCAGTCTGCTTTCTAGTTTTTCCAGTAGATTTTAGTAGCTGAGGTCTTTAATTTTACCAAATGTCATGGTAGTATGTTTCTTAATCTGTTCCACTGACCAACATTTTTATTTTAAAAAAATCAGATAATTTTGATGATTACTACTTTTAAGTATGGTTTGAGATTTGATATTGGTAGACCTCCATTTCCCACTTTCCCCCTTATTTTTTTTTCTCTCTCTTTTTTCCTAATATTTATTTATTTAATTTTCTTACATTCATTTTCACAAATTTTTGGGTTCCAAATTTTCTCCCCTTTTATCCCCTCCCCCCACCCCAATACCCCAAGCAATCTAATTTTCCCTATCTCCAATCTGCCCTCTCTTCTGTCATCCCTCCCTTCTCTTGTCTCCATCTTCTCTTTTCTCCTGTAGGGCCAGATGACTTTCTATTCCTCCTTAACTGTATGTCTTCTTTCCTAGTTGCAACAACAATACTAAACAGTTGTTCCTAAAACCCCGAGCTCCAAATTCTCCCCATCCCTCCCTCCCCACCCATTCCCCCCAGGACAGCAGGCAACTCAATACAGGCCATATCTGTGTAGCCTTGCCAACGACTTCCCTGATAGTCGTGTTGTGTAGGACTAACTAGATTACCATCCCTCCTAATCTGCCCCTCCCTGTTTCTCCTCTGTCCCCCGATCCCGTCCCTCCCCAAATGCCGACTCCAAACTGCTCCCCCCTCCCCCTGTCCCCCCCTCCATTACCCCCCCTTGCAATATCTCTTTCTCCCCCACTTTCTTATACTGTAAGATAGGTTTTCATACCACAATGAGTGTGCATTTCACTCCTTCGTTTAGTCAAATGTGATGAGGGTAAAGCTTCTTGGTTTTTTTTTTTTTTTTTCTCGGCTCTCCTCTTCCTCCCTCCACTAAGAAAAACTCCTACCTGCCTCTTAAATGACATATAGTTACCCCCTTCCCTTTTCCTCTCTTTCCTCCCCCTACATTTCTCTCGCACCATTTACCCTAGTTTCTTTTAAGGTGGTCCCATCCTATTCAGTTCAATCTGTGCTCTCTATCTCTATATGTGTGTGCATGTGTGTATGTGTGTGCATGCGTGTACATATGTATGTGTGGTCCCACCAACTACCCAAATACTGAAAAGTTTTAAGAGTTAGAAATATTGTCTTTCCCTGTATGAATGTAAACAGTTCACTTCTGGTAAGTCCCTTAAGACTTCTCTTTGCTGTTTACTTTTTCATGCTTCTTCTCATTCTTGTGTTTGAAAGTCAAATTTTCTTTTCAGCTCTGGTTTTTTCATTAAGAATGATTGAAAGTCCTCTGTTTCATTGAAAGACCATATTTTCCCTTGAAGTATTATACTCAGTTTAGCTGGGTAGGTGATTCTTGGTTTGAGTCCTAGTTCCTTTGCCTTCTGGAATATCCTATTCCACGCCCTTCGATCCCTTAATGTAGAAGCTGCTAGATCTTGGGTTATCCTGATTGTATTTCCACAGTACAGGAATTGTTTCTTTCTAGCTGCTTGTAAGATTTTTTCCTTGAGCTGGGAGTTCTGGAATTTGGCCACAATGTTCCTAGGAGTTTCTCTTTTTGGATCTCTTTCAGGTGGTGATCGATGGATTCTTTCAATACTTATTTTGCCCTCTGGTTCTAGAATGTCAGGGCAGTTTTCCTTGATAATTTCATGCAAGATGATGTCTAGGCTCTTTTTTTGATCATGAGTTTCAGGTAGTCCCATAATTTTTAAATTGTCTCTCCTGGATCTATTTTCCAGGTCAGCTATTTTTCCCCTGAGATATTTCACATTCTCTTCCATTTTTTCGTTCTTTTGGTTTTGTTTTATGATTTCTTGGTTTCTCGTAAAGTCATTAGACTCCATCTGTTCCATTCTAATTTTGAGGGAACTATTAAATTCAGTGAGCTTTTGAGCCTCTTTTTCCATTTGGCTCATTCTGCTTTTGAAAGCATTCTTCTCCTCATTGGCTTTTTGAACCTCCTTTGCCAATTGGGTGAGCCTATTTTTCAAGGTGTTAATTTCCTCAGCATTTTTTTGGGTCTCCTTTACCAAGGTATTGACCCGGTTTTCATACTTTTGCTGCATCTCTGACATTTCTCTTCCCAGTTTTTCCTCCACCTGTCTAACTTGCTTTTCAAAATCCTTTTTGAGCTCTTCCAGGGCCTGAGCCCACCCGCCACCCCCCTGGGGTGTCTGGGGTACTGAGGCCCCGCCCTCCACGTCTTTCCCTGATGGCAAGGATACGTCCTCATCGTCAGATCCGAAGGTCGGGATCATTTGCATTTGTTGGAAAAAACTCTCTAAAGTCTTATTTTTCTTCCCTTTTCTAGGCATTTTCCCAGCCAGTTACTTGACTTCTGAGATTCCTTTCCACCCCCACCTGGATCCGCCCAGCTAGTGCTTGGCCTCTGAGATTTAAATGGGCTTTCCTCCTGCCGGCTGTCAATCAGTGAGCTTTAGTTCAGGTGCTGGGGTGGGGCCAGGGCCATCTCCGAGACTCTGGTTCCTCGGGGGCTTTATGCAGAGACTTTCAGGAATGGAACGGGTGGGGACGGGGTGGGGGGCCCGCCTCCCAAATCCTGCTCCCTTGGGGGCTTTAAGCAGAAGCCTTCAGTAACAGAGCGGGGTGGGGGCCGGGCCGTCTCCCAGGCTCAGCTCCGTCAGGTTTTATGCAGGAATCTTCCGTAATGAAGATCCTGCCTACGGCTGGGGGATTCCTGGGTCCCGGTCCGCTGCCGCCTCAGCCGCCGCCCACACCTCTGCCTCCGCCGCTTCCTGCCCCCATCTCTGCCGCCGCCGCTTCCTCCCGAGGGAGCCCGAGTAACGGAGACGCCCTGCTTCCCCTCTCCTTCAGCCCGGCCTCTCTCACTGACCTGTAGCTTCTGTGGGTGGAGGGACTTTCCCGGCTGCTGGAGCTTCCGTCCCGCCCGGATCAGCTTCTCTGGGCCCCCGGCCAGGGCAGTGCTGGGGGTGTTGTCTGCTTTCCGGGGTGCGCCGGACCCTGGGGACGGGTCTCCTGGGCTCCCTGGAACGGAAATCTCTTCCACTCTGCTTCTGCACACCTTGTATTCACCCAGAAGTTATGGGGGACTCTTTTTACATTAATTCTATGGGCTTTTGGTTTCGGAGCTCGTAAAAGTGCGTCCTTCTACTCCGCCATCTTGGCTCCGCCCCCCTGTAGATCTCCTCCCCCTTATTTTTCTTAAGATTCTTGACTTTTTTTATTCCTCCAGATGAATTTGATTATTTCTTTTCTAGTTCTTTAAAACTATCATCTTGTGGTTTGGTATATCATTGAACAGATAAATTAATTAGGTAAGTATTGCCTTTTTCCTTATATTGGCATAGCCTAATCATGAGGAATTAATATTTCCCCAATTACTTAGGTCTGCATTTTTGTAAAGTGTTTTGTAGTTACTTTCATATATTTCTTGTACCTTGGCATATGGGGACAAATATATTTTATGCATTCTGTCATTCTTTTGAATGGAATTTTTCTATCTCTTTCGTTGTTGGTTTTGTTGGCAATTTACAGAAATTCTAATGATTTGTGCGGCTCTATTTTATAATCTAGAACTTTGCTGAATTTCTAATTGTTTCAGTGAATGTTTTAGTTTTTCTCCTTAGGATTTTTCTAGAAAGAACATCATATCATCTATAAAAATGATAGTTTTGTTTCTTCTTTGTCTATGTCTAACTCTTCAATGTTTTTTCATTTCTTCTCAGAGTTAATAGTTCTAGAATTATATTTAACAGTTTTGGAAAGGTCTTTAAGTTTTCTCTATGACATAATATTAGATGTTGGTTTTAGATACTACTTACTAGATTAAGGAAAAATTCATTTATTCCTATGCTTTCTAATGTTTTTAATGGAAATAGGTATTAGATTTTGCAAAAAATCCTTTTCAACGTTTGTTGACATAATCATGTCGGTTTTTTGTTATTAATATGGGTTATTACTTTATGGTTTTCCTTATATTGAACTAACCCTGTATTCCTGGCATAAATATAACGTGATCATAGTGTTTAACCTTTTTAACATGTTGTTGTCACCTATTTGCTAATATTTTATTTAATATTTTCTACCTCAATGCTCATTAGTGATATTGGTCTATAGTTTTTTTTTTTCCTCTGTTTTGTCTCTCTCTGGTTTAGGTATCAAGAACATATTTGTATCATGAGAAGAGTTAAATGGGTCCCTTCTTTTTTTATTTTTGAAAACATGTTATAATGTTTGAATTAGTAGCTCTTAAATAGTTAATAGAATTCATTTATAAATCCATCACATCCTGGAGTTTCCTCCCCCCTTTTCAGAGTGCATCTATGGTTTGTTCAAATCATTTTCCTGATGTTGGATTATTTAAACAATTTATTTCTATTAATCTGGGTTTTTTTGTAAGTATTCATCAATTTTATCTAAATTATTTATTATGTTGACATATAACTAGATAAAATAATTTCTAATATTTTCTTTTATTTCCTCTTCAAACATGAATTCTTTTTTCGTCTTTGACAGTTGTTTCCTATTCTCTCCCTTTAAAAATCAATTGGTGTAATTTCTATATTATTTGTTTTCTTTTTAAACAATTCTTTCTTTTAGTGATCTCTTCAATTCATTTGGGGGAGAAGAATTTCACTTTTATTAGTCTTCTTTGATTTTTCAAATTCTACTTTGTTTTTTAGTTGGGCAGTTTTTATTTATAACTTATTAAAATGTGGTATTCATACCTTTGGGGAGAAGTCATGATTTTTAGGTATTCTGATAATTCTTACCTATCTCTTTGACCAGTTTTCTAGGTCAGATGTTTTGATAATAGATAACTTATATTTATTTGTTTTTCCCCAGTCTTTTGATTTTGTTTTATTATTTCTTGTTGTCTCAAGGATTACTCTTTTTTGTTTACTCCATTCTCATTTTCATGGATTTCAGTTCTTAGGTAAGGTTTACCACCCTTTTTTCTAAGACATTAATTCTCCTTGCCATTTTCCCCTCTCTAGATATTCTATTTTTTATCTCTTATTTTACTTCTTCTAGGTGCTCTTGTAGTCCAGGACATTCTTTTCTCTGAAACTCTGCTTGGACTTTTGTTTTTCCTTTTTTAAAGACTTGTTTCCCTATCTTAATCACCATGGAAGTATATAAGCATGATCCTAGTACTTAGCATGGAACTTTTGCTTCTCCTAGTCACCAAGGCTCACAATCTAAGTCTAATCCTCTACTTTCCACTCTCTCCTTTCATTTCCCCCCTTCCCCACTTCAATCTATTTCCATAACATCTCTCAAATATGCTCCCTTCTCTCCTCTGACATTGCTACCACCCTGATGCAGGCCCTCATCACTTCATACCTTCTGACTGGTCACTCTGATGCATCTCTTTACTCCAGTCCATCTTCTACTCAGCTCTCAATGATCTTCCTAAAGCACATATCTGACCATATCATTCCCCCTGCTCATGAAACTCCAGTGACTCCTTATTACCTCCAGGATTAAATATGAAATCTTTTGTTTGGTGTTTAAAACCTGCGTAACTTAGCATCTTCTCCCTTTCTAGTCTTTAGTCAATTAATCAACCAACATTTATTAAGTGCTTCCTGTATATCAGGTACTGTGTTAACTGATGGAGTCTTCTTTCATACTACAACCTCCATCTTCCACCCCACACCATGTGCTCTGTGATCCAGTGACACTGACCTCTTTACTACACCTTGAACAAGGCACTGCTCCCAACTCAGAACCCAACTACTCCTGAAATTCTCTTTCTCTTGATCTCTGGCTTCTGGCTTTCCTGAGTTCTTTCATGTTTCAGCTACAGGAAGCCTTTACCCATTCCCCTTAATTCTAGTACCTTCCCTCTATTGATTATTTCCAATATATCCTGCCTGTTTATACATACTTGTTTGCATGTTGTGTCCCCCATAAGACACTGAGCTCCATGCCAGAAGGGACTGTCTTTTAACTTTCTTTGTCTTCATGCATAGCGCAGTGCCTGGTATATAGTAGGCACTTAATAAATATTTACTGACTGACCCTGTCCCCAATTTGGGCCAGTTTGCCTCTCCTTAGGTAGCCTGGTAGATCCTTACTCCTGGATGCTCACCATGCTGTTGCTGGACTTAGTTCTGACACCTGATCTGTTTCAGCCCTAATGCAAATCAGAACACCTGAGTTTAAGGCTCCCACCAGCCTTGGCTTCCCCAGGTAGCAGGGATTACAGTTCCATGCTTCCACACCTGTTTCTACTTAGGTTTGTTTTAGACTTACCCTATTCTTCTTCGTTTGACTCTCAGACTTCTCTTAGTCCAGAGTATTTCTTCATTCTCTTTTCTTCTTGAGTCTCAGTATTCACCTCTGCAGTCTCAGTAGATTGGGAAGTGTATTTAGGTCTAAATCTTCTTCCAGACTCCTAGATGGTAGAATTATATCCTCCTTACCTCTGAGTTTGTTGGCTAAGACTGGTTCAATCTTCTTTAGGAATTGTCTTGTCATGGATGCTTGCTCAAGCACAGGCTTCCTGGGAACTAATCTGGCCTGTCTTCTACTATCAATAGGATTTCTGGGTTCCCTGAGTTGCCTACTGTTAGGTGATGGTCAGGCACTATCTCCTGCTACTGGATTGGGGTTCAGACATCACATTTGATACATGATGACTATGTATCTTATCTTTTGGGGCTTAGGCAACTCTCTACGACCATAAATTTCATAACATTTGCCCCTAAATCCCCAGCCATTTAGTAAACTCCAGTGGCTTCCTAGGAATTCCAGGATCAAATATAAAATCCTGTTTGGCTTTTAAAGCCCTGCAAAATTTGGCTTCTTTTTACATTTCTAGTCTTCCTACCCTTTTCTTCCCTCTGTTACTCCCCTCTAACTCTTAAGATCTAGTGACACTGACCTTGGTACTGATCCTCCAACTGATGGTTCATCTTTAGCTCTGGGCAAGTTCACTGGCTAATGCCTATGCCTGGGGTTCTCTCCATCCTAATTTCTGCCTCCTAATTTACCTGCCTTCTTCCCAATCTCAACTGAAGTCCTCCTTTCTTCAAAAAGCCTTTACTGATCCCCCTCAATTCTAGTCCCTTCCCTGAGATTATCTCCAATTTATCCTGTGTGAAGCTTATTTGTACACAACTGGTTACACGATGTTTCCCTCATTTGATTTTGAACTTGAAGACAAGGAGTGTCTTCTGGCACATAGTCTTCCTGACTTGATGGATTTCTTAATGAATGGGGTAGTGTGTGTGTGTGTGTGTGTGTGTGTGTGTGTGTGTGTGTATCTATGAAGTGATCAAGTTTATTCTCCCTCCTTCCTCTCAATTACCAGTTGATACCCGATGAACTCTAAAAGGCTAAAATATCTGGTGCTCTTGTTAGTTTAGGTACCAGGTATCCAATGGACTATATTGAGGGCAATCCTAGAGTTTTTCTGAGTCTTTGGTTTAAATGAATGGTGTCTCTAAATTCTAAAACTAAGACAAAATATATCAAAAAGTGAATAATAACCTGGTGATTATCTTAGTAACTTGAATAATAGGGATGGCACTTGAACCTCATTGGTGTAGAGAACTCTTAGATGACAAAATTCCCCTTATTGCTGCAGGTCAGTGTCTTCTCTTGCAATTTCTATTCCTTAGGAGTTGTCTCCATCATTTGCCTTAGGTAATAAAGCTAGCATACATGAAAGAAAGGAGTTGAATTCAGGTTTTCAAGGTCCAGGGCTGACTCTCTATTTAGTACTCCATGCTTCCATACTTGATTAATATGATTAATCTAAGCCATATCCAGTAACTTGGAATTCACAGTTTTATTCATTTTCTTTTGTTTTTGATGGCATCTTCCTTTTTCCCTATAGTAATCAAGTGTTCTAGAGCCTCATTCACTTTTGGATGCTTGGATACAAAATTATCCCACTTCTAGGATACATTTTTTAAAATGGGAGGGGGGTTAAAAAAAGTTAAGTTTTTCATTGCATAAATTAGGGAAGGATCACCAGAAGAAGCAGAGATTACACTGTGTGGTCTATTCTTAGCAACTCCCTTTTCCGTAAGAAATCATGGTTTTTTTTTCCATTTACAAACAGCTGCCCCCTGGATGATTTTTCCTGGCCCACATGTGGCTTCTGTGAACTGTGGCCTGGACCACACACTTCTCCTGAGCTCTTGCCAGCAGGGCCTACTTGCCCCTGCTCCTCTTGAAGGTTCAGCTACCTGCAGAGTAAGGGGGTAGTAAGTAGGAAAGAATTGAATTGGAAACTGGAATCCAAAGAGAAGGAGGAGGGAGAAGAGGCAAATGTGTTTCTAGTCAGCAGTTCCTGTTACTCTTGGCTACAAAAGAGTGGGATTCCAAAGCTGCCTCTGGCAGCCTTGGTTGGGTGGGAAAGCCTTTCAGTGCAGACAGGAGATCACTTTCAGGAGACATACAGAAGCTCTCTGGCCCTCTGATCATGCTTAGCTTAGTTATTAATTTATTATTTTGTTTTAGTGGCATCAAGCTAATAAAAGAGAAGACCTTTGTACAGTAACTTTGCCCTCTCCTGTTGAGCACAGGTATCTGAACATCTTAGCCAGAATGGTAGCCAGCAATACTTCTCAGTAAAACATAATAGGGAAATAGTTAACCAAATAAATAAAAATACAATAGAACCTAGATACTATTAATATGTAGTTTTCTAAGTCAACATGCTGCCTGCAAGGATTCTGTTTTACAATATTTGATTTTTCAGATTACCTATAAAAACAATTTTAAATTTTTTTTAAATTTTGAGTGCCAAAGTTTCTCCCTTCCTCTCTCCCCTCTCTCAGATGGCAAGCTGTTAGATACAGATTATACATGTGTAGTCATGCAAAGCATATTTCCATATTAGTGATGTAACAAAAGAAAACACAGACCAAAAAAAATCCCCTCAAAATAAGAAAAGTAAAAACCTCATGAACTGCTTGGTGACCTCATTTGAGTTTGATATCATTGTTGTAGGGAGAGACTCATATGCATATTTCAAAACATACCCATATGGAGGCTTCAATGCCCTCAGATTCAACTATGGCCACCAAGGAGCATCCTCTTTGTGACCACTCAAGGTGGAAGAGAGACTTACAGGATTTCAAACTGGAAGGGGGTTTGAAGACCATATATTTGCATCCATTTTACAGATGGGGAAGCTGAGACTGATGGAGGCAAAGTTAATTGCCCAAGAAAGGCTCTCCCTATCCCCCAACCACAGAGAATTCTCTCAAGGGCCCTGGATAGGGATACATTCAAAGCAACAGTGCTTTAGACCTAAATGGGCTTAGAGTTTATTTTGGGATTTTCAGAAGAGAAACTTCTGCTCATGCCAGCTTGGAAATTCAATGGTAAAGATCATTTAGGTAGCTCAGTGGATAGCATGTTGGGCCAACAGTCAGGAACAGCAGAGTTCAACTCTGACCTTAAACACCTGCTAGCTGTGTCTCTGGGCAAGTCACTTAACTGTTGTTTGCCTCTGTTTCCTCATCTGTAAAATGAGGATAATAACAGCATCTACCTCCCAGGGTTGTTGTGAGGACCAAATGAAATAATTATAAAGTGCTTAGCACAGTGCCTGGCACATAGCAGGAATTACATAATTACAGATTACATATCATCATCATCACTGTTATGCTAGCAAGGTAAATGAATCATTGATTTAAAGGTTGGAGACACCTTAGATATCATTTTATTTGAGCTCCTCATTTTCTAGAGAGCGTTTAGTGTGATGTAGTAGAAGAAAATCTGAATTCAAATTCCACCCTTGAAATTCACCAGCTTTGTGATTATGGTAGTCTTTTAACCTGTCTCAGTTTCCTTATCTGTAAGATTAGGTACCAATCCTTGTAATTCCTATCTTGCAAGGTTCTTGTGTGGATCAATTGAAATAATTTATGTACAGTGCTTTGCAAGCCTTAAAGAGCTATATAAATGTCTTATTATTTTTTTTAATAACTGAAGAACTGAGGCAGACTTTCTTGGCATCTCAAAGATGATGAGCAGCAAAAGCACTGTGTGCATCCAGGTTGTCTGACTCCAAATCCAGCATGCTTTCTGTTGCCCGGACTGTCAATTCCTACATCCCTGGCAGTCCCCAAAATGGCCTTCAATCTGACCATATGCTTTGTAGCTGCTTGAAGGCTTGACCTGAATCACTAAGTGTGATATTTATGGTTCCTCTAATTCAAACCCTTTCTGCGTTTGTCAAAAGAATAGAAGAAGGGGAAGAAGATAGGATTTGTTTCATAATGCCTTTTAATTAGCCAGCATTTATTGTTTACTATATGCTAGATACCAGACTAGGTGCCTTGGGGGTACACCAAAATAAAAATGTGGATCTTGATCTTTAATGACTTTGCCTTACAGTTAAAAAAGATACTCAAATAAAAATATGTCTTATGATCCAAGGCAATATATATAAATTTTGTAGAGCAGTCTCCCCTTATTCTACCTCTGTGACTGGGAATGGCAGACTCAGACTTGGTACACCAAGGTAATGACTAGGTTCAGTATGACTGTCAGAAAAGTAGTTGTTTTGTTCACCTCTGGCCTGGGCACTGCATGTTATTTCTTGGGGTTTTTTGTTTGTTTTAATAGTGGTTTATTTTTTTCTCAATTACATATCAAGACAATTTTTAGCATCCATTTTTATAAGATTTTGAGTTCCAAACTTTTCTCCCTCCCTCCCCTCCCCTCCTCCTAAAATGGTAGGCAATTTGATATGGTTGGTTGTCATCCTTTATTCTTGAAAAGGACCAAAATGACATCACCATGATAAAGTCAAGTTTCAATGTGTCCAACTGTGGCTGATCAGACCAATCTGAGCTCAGAATGCTCTACCACAGGTTGGGTACAGATAGTCCCCGTGAATATTTGGGGTGGTGACTCCAAATTTGTGCATCCTACATTTCCTTTGTGTTGTCTCAATTCTGCTTTGCTCATAATGAGAGCGCAGCACCTTTTCTGATGTGGGCACACCTTGCTGAGTGGTCCTGTGCCAGTGTCTCCTATGTCCCACAATCAAATCCAAAGTTCTTGAGAGACACCTTGAGAGTGTCCTTGTATCACTTCTTCTGACCACTATGATCGCCTGCCCCATGTGAGTTCTCCATAAAATAGCCTTTTTTGGCAAGTGTACATTTGGCATTCGAACAACATGGCCAGCCCATTGGAGTTGTGCTCTCTGAAGCATAGTGTAAATGCTTGGCAGTTCAGTTTGAGCAAAGACCTCAGTGTTTGATACCTTATCCTGCTAGGTGATCCTCAGAATCTTCCTAAGACAGTTCAAATGGAAGTGATTCCGTTTCCTGGCATGGCGCTGGTAGACTGTCCAAGTTTCCTAGGCATACACCAATGAAGTCAGCACAATGGCTCTGTAGACCTTCAGTCTAGTAGTCAGTCTAATACCTCTTCTCTCCCATAATTTTCTTTGAGCCTCCCAGACACTGGGCTAGCTCTGGCAATGTGTGCATCAATCTCATTGTCCATGTGTGCTGTAAAGTACACGACCAAGGTAAGTGAACTTATCCACGACATTCAAAACTTCTCCATTTGTTGTAACCGATGGTTCCATGTATGGATGGTGTGGTGGTGGCTGATGGAGCACCTGTGTTTTCTTGGTGTTAATTATTAGGCCAAAATTAGCACAGGCAGCAGAGAATTGATCCATACTTTGTGGCATCTCAGCTTCAGAGGCTGCATTGAGTACACAATCACCTGCAAACAGAAAATCATGCACCAACACTCCCTCCACTTTGGTCTTGGCTTGTAACCTTTTCAAACTGAAGAATTTGCCATCATTGTGATAGCCGACCTTGATGCCGTGTTCATCCTCATTGAAAGCATGTGTGGCCACTGTACATGCTACAGCTTCTTACAGCCACAGGTGAAAGTTGGGTGGAACAAGTGAACACCAAAGGTGGCAAGCAGCCCTGAAAAGGACTCAGCAGCCATCACACCAGAGGTACGAGTCTTCCCTAAACACACTCTCAAGCACTTTGATATTATACATGTGCTACCATGTAAAACACATTTCCATATTAATCACAGAAGACACCGATCAAAAGGAAAAAACACAAAAAAGAATAAAGTAAGTGAAAATAGTATGCTTTGATCTGCATTCAGGGTCCATCAGTTCTTTGTCTAGATGAGGATGGCATTTTCCTTCGTGAGTCCTTTGCATTTTTCTTGGACCATTTTGTTGCTGAGAAGAGATGAGTCACTCACAGTCTGCCATTATATAACATTGCTGATACTGTGTACAATGTTTTCCTGGTTCTGCTCATTTCACTTTGCATGAACGTCACTGCTTGATCCTTGGGGACATTGATCCTGAGCTGGCTGCAAAGCCCATCATGGACTTGGAGTCCTAGGCTGTCAGAAGTCTATTCTTCCGTCCTTTTGAAATTTCAGAAGGTTGAAACCTTCAAATTAATCTTCTTCACTTAAAATGGAAAAGAATATACTGTGAAGCAAAAATACTGAGGTCTATTTTAACAGAACCACATGTCAGCCTCAGAATGGAGAAGGCCTAAGGCTTCATCCTTTACAGCTTTGTCTCTCACAATGAGACAATGGAGGAGTCAAGCTAGGAGAGACTAGCCAAAGAGAATGGCTAAGACTGGTTGGCTAAAATTGTCTAACCAACCCCCCCAAAAAATTCCGGCTGTACAGTCGATCACAGTTGTCATTCACCATGTGGTTAGCCAACCACAGTCAGTTACAGACTGTCTATGCATTCTTTAAGATGTCCCAAAGTGGGTGAGGAAGAGACAGAGAGACAGAGAGAGACAGAGAGATAGAGAGAGACAGAGATACAGAGAGAGAAAGACAGAGAGAGAGACAGAGACAGAGAGAGACAGAGAGAGAGAGAGAGACAGAGAGAGAGACAGAGAGAGACAGAGAGAGAGAGACAGAGAGAGAGAGACAGAGAGAGACAGAGAGAGAGAGAGAGAGAGAGAGAGAGAGAGAGAGAGAGAAAGGAAGGGAGACAGAGAGAGATAATAAGTATATGTGGAATTCCAAAGAAGAGACTATTCCAGGGACTAGGGTGTCTTTAACAATGGAAATTACTTTAGGAGTCATCCTCCTCTTTTCTCTTCTGATTTGATATTGATGTTCATTTTACATTTGCTCTAAGTCTATGGCTTTGTCATACTCAGATGACAGACTTGGAAGCGACTGCCCAGTCTTTAATCAATTGTTTCCTGCATGTTGATTTGTAATTTTGTAGTGTAGTTCTACGTTGCTATGTCCATTGCCTGAGTCTCTTATTGAAGAAAGGATTCTTGATAGGCAGCACCCTAGGTACCTGGAGGAAATCCTAAGTATTCTAGAAGCCACTGATTCTTTTTATTTCTTAATCTTGAATCATATTTTTAACACATTTTTTGTTGTGCCTATGTTCATCTCGTATAAAACTATGGTTAAACTTGGTTTGGAGGATTTTGTAAAATTCTTCATGGAGTTGTTTTTTTTTCTTTATCCTGTAGCAACAAATATTCATACATGAATTATAATTATCTTCAGGTTAGTATTTCAGCCCTTATTTATCATCAACATTGAAAGATGAAATAACTTTCTCATAAAGTGATATTTTTGTTCAGTCTTTAAGTAAATGATGTAACCTGTGACAATTTTGTTCACCTCTCCAAGAGAAATCTGTGAGCTGTCCCATCATTTCATTGCAGCTTCCTTAGAATTAAGGGATGTAATCACCTCCATTAGCATGTAAGCTTCTTGCAAGTACAGATCATTTCTTTCTTTGTACTTGCAGCATTGTGGCACATAGTAGGTACTTAATAAATATTGGTTGATTGATTCTTTATGTCTTTTAGCTTCATTTAGAGTTAAGATTCTGGAATTTTGATGTACTTCTGTTTCTCCACTAGTCTATTGACTTAACTGATTTTTGGACAAAGATCTCATTTTTAGCGTATCAGCCATTATATTAATGTTTATAAATGATCTTAAAATGTTGAGTTTTAGCCCTCTTTAACAACTACAGGTTCATAGCATTATAGATGTAGCTGGAAAGCAAGAAGGAACCTCAGAGGTCATGCAGTCCAGCTTCCTCATTTTGTGGAGAAGAAACAGGGCAAGGGAAGTAAGGTCACATGAGTGGTTAAATGTCTGAGGTGGGATTTAAAACTAGGTTCTTTGATGCCAGAGCCAGTGATCTTCATGGTAACTTATGAAACATTGTTTTACTGGTATCCATTAGCTTTTAAAAGAACATGAAGAATTCCTTTGGTGGATTCCCTATGAAGACTCTGATTATACTCTTTCAAATATGGAATTAACTGAATTTAAAATAAAGTCAAACAGTTCAGTTGTGAAATACAAGGATCATAATACATTGTGATTATTTTTAAAGGTGAGGTCTTCATGTATAGAACAGAAATTGTATTTTCTCACTTAAAATTATCAGCAGCAATTTAAAAAAATCTCTGCCAAGTGGTGTAGGACTATTTCCTTAAGAGTTTCAATCAAAAGAGTAACAACATTATTGTTTTCCTTCCTTCCCTCCTTCTCTCTCTCTCTCTCACTCTCTCTCTGTCTCTGTCTCTCTCTGTCTTTCTCTCTCTCTCCCCCTCCCCGCTCTTTGCAGTTACTATTGTATTATGTGAAATGAACTTCAACAAATTATTTTAAAAAAGAAAATAATATTATCTGTGGTACAAGATCCACTACCAAATCTATGTATATATTTCCACTGAATATGATACTACAAATTATATTATATAATTAATTACTTAATACTCATTAAAACAAG
Organism: Bettongia penicillata ogilbyi; assembly: GCA_023548195.1. Taxonomy (NCBI): domain Eukaryota; kingdom Metazoa; phylum Chordata; class Mammalia; order Diprotodontia; family Potoroidae; genus Bettongia; species Bettongia penicillata. The sequence continues at coordinate 1,847,822 of JAJHZJ010000560.1, read as the reverse complement.
AAAAATTTCATCTGTATTTTTTACTGAATTGTCAGTTGTACTTGTTGTGTTGGTAAAATTCAGGATTTCATATAAAAGTATAAAATGAATGAGTCCTATTTCTTTGCCATCTCAAGTCCTTTGATATGGTTCAGAAAAATAAAGCCACATATGCAGCCAATACACTGAGAAAAGTTTGTTTCCAGGATGCTGACAAGTTCTGTGTGGCCCAGCATTTTTATACTGAGGAAGACAACGGGAACTGAATCCTGAAAATTAGGGTAAATGAACTCTAGACATCTTTGGATATGCTCTTCAGGAATAGTTCTGTTAAGGCTAAATATAAGAGTTGATAGTATTCTTTGTGATCAGGGAACTGCACTTAATATTCATCAGTCACTCAAATGGCTTCTATCAGAATATCCTTCCTCTTTGAGGATTCTTTTCCTATGGTTATTCCCTGTAGCCACTCCTTTCCAGTTTTACTGCACCTTATACCTCCTTCCCACCCCCTTCAATATTCTTTGATTCTTACCTCCTGACTGTTTCACAACCAAAACATTCCATCTCCCTGCTGCAGGAATTTTTATTGGCTGCTCCCCATGCCTGGAATGGTCTCTCTCCTTATATCTGCCTCCTGGCTTCCTTCAAATTCCAGTTAAAATCTTACATTCTATAGGAATCCTTTCCCAAACCCTCTTCATTCTAGTGTCTTCTCTCTGTTGATTATTTCTTATCCATCCTAATGATGATGATAATGATAGCTAGCAGTTACATGGCATTTACTACGCGTCAGGCACTGTACTAAATGTTTTACAAATATTATATCATTTGATTCACACAACAACTCTGGGAAGGAGTTTTTATTATCCCTGTTTTATAGTTCAGGAAACTGAGGCCAACAGAAGTTAAGTGACTTGCCTAGAACGGTTAAGGTCTGAGGCCCGATTTAAACTCAGGTCTTCCTGACTCCAACTCCCACACTTTATCCACTGTGCCACCAAGCAATATATAGCTTGTTTGTATATATTTGTTTACATATTGTCTCCCCATCAGATTGAGAGATTCCTGAGAGCAGAAACTGTCTTTTACCATGCTGTGTATCCACAGGACTTAGCGCAGTACCTGGTGCAATGTAGGAGCTTGATAAATGTTAATTGACTGACTGACAGTTCTACCTAACCATCAGCTTTCCAGTTTAGCATAGTTATGACTTTTTCTTACTTTATCCCAGCATCTGTTGAAGTGAACCTTCATCTTGCCAAGACCAGCTTCCTCTACTTGTACCATTGACATCATCCTTTTACACTACCATTCTACGTTGCTCTTCACTTTGTACAGCCATTTAAAAAAAGTGTTCATACTCATTGCATTCCTGTCCTCTCTTTCTCTCTTAAATCCTTTGCATTGCAACTCCTGACCCCACTATTCAATGGAAACTGCTCTCTCCAAAGTTACTACTGGTACTAGTTGCTTAATCCAGTAAGCAGCCTTGTCTCAATTCCTATTCTTGACCTCTCTGGATCTCTACCCTCTCTTCCTGGATACTTTCTCCTCTCTGGGTTTCTTTGATATTCCTCCCTCTTGGTTTTCCTTTTACCTTTCTGGGCATTCCTCAATCTTCAGTGCTAGATTATCATCCATGAGTGCCCCTAACAAAGGGTTTGCCATAAGACTTTATCCTGGACACTCTTTTTGGCCATTCTCTATGCTCTTGTTTGGTGACCTCATCAGGTCTCATGACTTTATCTTTTGCTGCAGGTGCCTCACAGATCTATGTATTCATTCTTACTCTCTTTCTTGAACTTTGCTCATGTATCACTTACTAAACATTGCAGACTGGATGTTCTGTTGGCACATCATGTCCATAACAGAATCCATTATCATTTCCTTCTTAATCTATTCCCTTTCCTAACTTCCCTATGTCTGTCAAGGGGACCACCATCCTTTTAGTAACTCAGGTTCACACCTTCAGAGTCACCCTCAACTCCTCATTTTCCAACACCCCACACATCCAATTGTCAGGTGTTGTTGATTTCATATGCCCATCATCTCTCATATTTCTTCCCTTATTTCCTGTCATGGCCAGAATCTTAGCCCAAGTCTTCATCACTTCCCCTTTTTGATGCCTTTGCTTCAAGTCTCTCTTCTCTCTAATATATCCTCCATTTAGCTTCTAAAGGGACGGTCCCAAAGTATAGATCTGACTATGGTACTCAGTTCAGAAAGTTCCAGTACTTCCTTATTTATCTTTGGATAAAATATAAATTTTTTTTTCATTAAAGGCCTTTATAATCTGACTCTACCCTATCTTTTAAAACATTTCATATTAATCCCTTTGATGTATTTTACTAGTTCAACGACATTTGTCTACCTGCTGTTCTTGAGGCACGATATAACCTTTGCTCTCAGCATCTTTGTACAGACATATAATCTCTCCTCACTTCCACCTCTTAGAATTCCTAGATTCCTTTAGAGCTCACAAGGCTCAAGGGCTACCTTCTACATGAAGCCATGGTTAATCTTCCTCCCATCCAGTACTTGGGTCCTCCCTACCTCATAATGTTGCATTTACTTATATGTGGACATGTTATTTTCCCAGGTTAAATATAAGCTCCTTGACAGCAAGGATTGTTTCATTTTTGTATTTCTGTCCCAGTGCCTGGCATAGTCTTTGGCACATGGTAAGTCATCAATAAAAGCTTGATTGGTAACATTTAAAAATTTTGCCTGTATACCAAAAATATATTTTATAGACAAATCTAGACTTAATTGCTTGGTTGTGTATTTAAATTCTAATAATTTGATGGAAAATTTGTGGGAATTTCTAGTTCTCCAGTTTTTAAAAGCATAATTTAGAGATTCTTTAGCTGTATTTTAGTGTAATACTTCTAAACTGCCCTTCAGTCAAACTAACATTTTTAAGGCTTTTGAGACTGTCACATTCTTGAATTGCATTGCTTAGTTAATGCTATCAATATGATTTGGAATTTAATTCCAGGCTACCAGAATGTGCAGAGATTAGAAAATCAATCCAATGGAGAAAACTATTTTTGGCTATGTTAATTATTTCTAGATTTGCTGACATATTATCAAGGATATCATTTAACACCTTAAACACTTCTGTTATTTGTGAATAGCAGAACAGTACTTAAAATGTACTTGCTTTAGAAGACATGTGTGCTTTGAAGTGACCTTTAAGAAACATCTGTAATGTGTTCAGTAACATTTGCCAGTAGTTTGTGGAATTTGAAAAAAAAAAAGTCATCATTCTTTGTAGTATTTGGAAAAATGTGAAGGCCCCATTTGCCAATAAGCAGGATTCACACCTGCTCCATTTAAACTAGATGCCACGTGGGCACATATCTGGTGAACTTGTTTTTCTAAAGGCTAGTTGCTCACTCGTGCTCCCCATAGTGCTTACCTGTCATTGTGACTGAATTGGCAGCCTTAGTTTCATACATTTAAAAAATCCCAGTCAGTAGGAATTTATGAAGATATGTGATGCCAATTCACTGTCAGGTTTTTCCTAGGAATAAAACTTACAAAATTTTCTTCTGTAGAAACTCTTCCTTGTTCAGTTAATGCTGAAATCATGGATTGTTTGACTCACTGGTTCTTGGTGGGTAACCTTAAGAATAGATTTGGAAAACAAGTCCAAATAATTTTCTTATATTTAACATAAAAAATACTCTAGTTCAATCTCTGTTGCTCAACAATCCAATGAACAGTTTATGTTAGACTGGTAAATCTTGTCTAATAAGAATATGTTGATGCTTTGAAATAATCTTTTTCAATGCTGTATTGCAATTGCTAATTAATTTCTTAATATCAGAAAAGACTCCAGAGTTTGGACATCTGCCTGGATAACTCAAGCACTTAAGTACTTGGGTTTATTTTTATTTTCTTTCTAAGAAAGAATGGTCTGCATAATTCATTTAAGATTTTCTTTCATTTGTGCCTTTATAATTCAATGGATTATTGAATTTTAATATCAATAAAGGGTCCTTTTATTCTATTTTCCCTCACCTTCCCTTTAAAAAATGTAGTGAGAGGGGGGAGGAGCCAAGATAGCGGAGTAGAAACACTCACGTATGCTAGCTCCGAACCCACAGCCCATAAATTTTCTGTAAAAAGAACTCCCCACAAATTCTGGAGCAGAGCAAGCCATGCAGCAACGTAGTGGAGGAGATTTCCATTCCAGAGAGCCCTGAAAAACCAACCCCAAAGGTCCATCATGCACCGGACAGTGGAGCCCACCCCTGCGCTGCCCTGGCCGCATGGCCCCAGAGAAGCAGTTCCGAGCAGGCTTCAGGGACAGAATCTCTGGCAGCCGCACAGGTCCCTCCACTCACAGGTGCCACAGGTCAGTAAGAGAGACTTCTGGGTTGGCTGAGAGGGGAGTGGGGTGTCTCCGTGACTGGAGCCCCCTTCGGAGGCAGCGACAGAGGCAGCGGAGCAGACAGGAGCTCCGCTCCATTACTGAAGGTCTCTGTATAAACCTCCTGAGGGAACTGAGCCTGGGAGGTGGCCCTGCCGAGCACCAGAACTTAAGCTCACATTGAATAGCAGCTGTGCCCGCCCCTGAAAGCCCTGAGGCTGGGGAGCAGCATTTGAATCTCAAACCCCAAGCACTAGCTGGGCGGATCTAGGTGGGGGTGGAGAGGAATCTCAGAAGTCAAGTAACTGGCTGGGAAAATGCCCAGAAAAGGCAAGAAAAATAAGACCATAGAAGGCTACTTTCTTGGGGAACAGATGATGTTTCCTCCTTTCATTTCTGATGAGGAGGATCAATGCTTATCATCAGGGAAAGACATAGACGCCAAGGCCTCTGTACCCCAAACACCCGAAATAGATATCCAGTGGGCTCAGGCCATGGAAGAGCTCAAAAAGGATTTTGAAAATCAAGTTAGACAGGTGGAGGAAAAACTGGGAAGAGAAATGAGAGAGATGCAAGAAAAGCATGAAAAACGGGTCAAAACCCTGCTAAAGGAGACCCAAAAAAATGCTGAACAAAATAACACCTTGAAAAATAGGCTCACTCAATTGGCAAAAGAGGTTCAAAAAGCCAATGAGGAGAAGAATGCTTTTAAAAGCAGAATTAGCCAAATGGAAAAAGAGGTTCAAAAGCTCACTGAAGAAAAGAGTTCTCTCAAAATGAGAATAGACAGATGGAGGCTAATGACTTTCTGAGAAACCAAGAAATCACAAAACAAAACCAAAAGAATGAAAAAATGGAAGAGAATGTGAAATATCTCATTGGAAAAACAACTGACCTGGAAAATAGATCCAGGAGAGACAATTTAAAAATTATGGGACTACCTGAAAGCCATGATCAAAAAAAGAGCCTAGACATCATCTTTCATGAAATTATCAAAGAAAACTGGCCTGAGATTCTAGAACCAGAGAGCAAAGTAAGTATTGAAGGAATCCATTGATCACCGCCTGAAAGAGATCCAAAAAGAGAAACTCCTGGGAACATTGTGGCCAAATTCCGGAATTCCCAGCTCAAGGAGAAAATATTGCAAGCAGCTAGAAAGAAACAATTCCAGTATTGTGGAAATACAATCAGGATAACGCAAGATCTAGCAGCTTCTACATTAAGGGATCGAAGGGCATGGAATAGGATATTCCAGAAGTCAAAGGAACTAGGACTCAAACCAAGAATCACCTACCCAGCAAAACTGAGTAAAATACTTCAGGGGAAAATATGATCTTTCAGTGAAACAGAGGACTTTCAAGCATTCTTGATGAGAAGACCAGAGCTGAAAAGAAAATTTGACTTTCAAACATAAGAATGAGAAGAAGCATGAAAAAGTAAACAGCAAAGAGAAGTCATAAGGGACTTACCAAAGGTGAACTGTTTACATTTCTACATGGAAAGACAATATTTCTAACTCTTAAACTTTTCAGTATCTGGGTAGTTGGTGGGACCACACACATACACACGCACACACACATGTACACACATGCATGCGCACACACATACATGCATGCACATACAGAAACAGAGAGCACAGAGTGAATTGAATAGGATGGGACCATATCTTAAAAGAAATTAAGGTAAACAGTGAGAGAAATGTAGTGGAAGGAGAGAGAGTGAAATGGAATGGGGTAAATTATCTCTCATTCAAGAGGCAAGCAGGAGACTTTTTAGTGGAGGGAAAAGGAGGAGAGCTGAGAAAAAAACATGAAGTTTACCCTCATCACATTCGACTAAAGGAAGGAATAAAATGCACACTCATTCTGGTATGAAAATCTATCTTACAATACAGGAAAGTGGGGGAGAAGGAGATAAGCAGGATGGGGGGGATGATGGTAGGGAGGGCAATGGGAGGAGGGAGCAATTTGAAGTCAGTACTCGGGGAAGGACAGGATCAAAAGACAGAATAGAAACAATGGTGAGCAGGATAGGATGGAGGGAAATACAGTTAATCTTACGCATCACGACTATTATGGAAGTCATTTGCAAAACTACACAGATATGGTCTATACTGAATTGCGTGCCTTCCCAAAGGGAATGGGTGGGGAGGGAGGGATGGGGAGAATTTGGAACTCAAAGTTTTAGGAACAACTGTTGAGTATTGTTCTTGCTGCTAGGAAATAAGAAATACAGTTAATGGGGAATAGAAAGTCATCTGGCCCTACAGGACAAAAGAGAAGATGGGGAGAAGAGAAGGGAGGGATGATAGAAGAGAGGGCAGATTGGAGATAGGGAAAATTAGAATGCTCAGTGTATTGGGGTGGGGGAGGGTATAAATGGGGAGAAAATTTGGAACCCAAAATTTTGTGAAAATGAATGTAAAAAGTCAAATAAATAAATTTATATTTTAAAAAATGTAGTGAAAGAATTCAATGAATTCTCGTGATTCCTTTGGTGTGCATGCAATATATTTTTTGAAATCTGATAGGACATTAGTTTATTTGCTGAAGACAAAGGAAGGAAAGCATGACAAAGGTGTATTCAATTTGTAATAAAGTTTCCAAACCTGTTTTAACTGAGCTTCCTCTGGAAACTTACTTCATAAGGCAGTAATTCACAAGAGGTACTTAGGTACCTATTCATAATTGGCACATAGATGTTGGTGGTGTTGTAGTTCAGTTGTATCCTACTCTTCATGACCTCATTTGAGGTTTTCTTGGTAAAGATACTGGAATAATTTTCCATTTCCTTCTCCAGTTCATTTTACAAATGAGAAAATTGAAGGAAAGAGGGTTAAGTGACTTGCCCAGGGTCACACAGCTTGTAAATGTCAGATTTGAACTGAGGAAGATGAGTTTTCCTGACTCCAGACCCAGCACTCTATCCACTGTGCCACCTAGCTGCCCTACATGGCAGGTACTTAATAACTATTTGCTATTAATTTAAATGTGATACCTGAAGCTGGATGGCTTTGGGTTGCTTTTGATTTTGTTCCATAGATGCTCAGATACATATGTGTATGTATGTCTATATAAATATATTTATGTTTCCATGATACTTTCAGAGCATATACTAGTTTCTCAAGCCTCCTATACTCACTCTGCCTTGGTTCACCTCACCTCTCAAGCCTGGAATAGATCTCTTCCTTTTCTCTATCTATTGATGGCCCTCCCTTCTTTCTTCAGTGTTCAACTGAGGGGCTACCTCCTCCAAGAAGCCTTCCCTCACTCCCTTAGGTGAAAATCATCTCTTTCTGGCTCTCCTTTATTTTGACCAAAGTCTATCATGGTGATGTGCACATAAAAGGCACTTATTAGACATTGACTTGGAGTCTGTAGACTCCAAATGGATTTCATCTTTGGGGGTGGGGGGAGGGGAGAAACGACCGTTTTCACATCTGTAATTCACCATGCTGCCATTGCTGTGACAATTTAAGTGCCTCTTCCTCTTCCAGCTTCTTCTTTTTTCTATATTTAGCAGTAGATAGTCATTTTGACACATTTAACCCTTCCCCCTCCCCATGAATATCTTGTTATAGGAAAGAACAAAAGGGAATAATATTTTTTTTCTTCCACTTTCCTCTATAAATAATTCAGAAGACAGCATATTTTTGTGAATACAACACACTTTGATTCATGATCTTCCCTTGCAAATTCTTGTAGAAGCCTGTGGATGGAAATGCTGTTCATTATTTGACAGAAAGGAATAAATATTTTCCTTTACCACTGCTTGGTTTTTCTGCCAATAACAGTGGCTTTCAGTCAGCACTGAACTGGTAGTTTACCTTTAAGATGGCATTTGCCTCCTTAATTATCTGACATCCAACAACGATTAGTCCTTAAAGATATAAATCATCACTTGTATAGGTGAATATTAGAAATAACTTGCTCCATTAGACTAAGCAGCAAATTCAAAGTCAGAGGTACATCTTTTTACTCACTATATGGCACCAAACCCAGCAGGTTTATTTTTTCTTTCCCTGTTCAGTGAAGGGTAATTTATAGAACCATGGATGAACTCTTCACTTGGTTTGGGTGGCATTCAATAGACCAAGGGAAATCTGAAGAAAGCCTGTTTTCCTACATTGCAGTGAACCTAAGAAGGTGTATTATTTTCCACTGGAGGCTTGGCACCTTAATTAAAACGATATACCTTGACTTATGACTATATATGTATATATATGAATATACTTATATACATATATGCAATATATATGCATATATAAATGCATATATGTATATATATAATATGTGTATGCCAGAGTAAAAATTTTAGCATTGAAAATGTTCCTTTATGTGACACACATAATATGTATGTATGCATGTATGCACACATATACATGTGTGTAATAAAAGCAGGTATGTTCATGCATACATATATACATGCATACCTTTGGGTATTCTATGCATGTGCATGTATGTCTGTGTATTCACACAGACATACATATATATGTACATATGTATATACAAATATGTGTGATTATATTAATGTATAGGTCTATATGTATAAAATAAATGCATATATATTGCATATAGTGTGCGCAAATGTATACTATGTGAAACATGTCATACATATACATGCAGTATGCACACATATTATGTATACCTATATAGGTATGTATGCAATATAGAAATCAATCAATAACATTTCTTAAGCACCTACTATGTGCTATCACTGTGGGATACAAAAAGAGGCAAAAGACGGTGCTTGCCCTTAAGAAGCTCACAATCTTATGGGGGAGATAATAGACAAAGAAATATATAAGAAGCAAGCTATATACAAGATAAACTGGAAAAGCCAACACAATTTAAGTTAATACTAAGACTTTCAGGAAACCCTGGATATCTGAAAAGAAAGTGAATCAGCCATCTAATAAAAGTAAAAGATAGTGGAATAATGGTCTTCATCCTATAAGGATATCCCTGTGTAACAATAGACTCATGTTTGTCCTGGGACTTGGGATGTTTTCTCAGATCCAGACTCAGACTGGTGTCAGTTTCAGCCCTGCAAGAGCATGACCTCTAAAGAGAAAAAAAAAATCTCCTTTTGGTTGAGTCTGACTCTTTATATTCCCATCTTGCAGCCCAGGGGAATAATCATTTGTGAAAGTCTGAGTTTAGCTCATGTGTCTTCCAAAGGGAGCAGAAAGTTACTCTATGTACACCGTAGCGCCAGTATAGGACAGCTATTTCCTCTGCACAGAACAAATGAATAAAACACAAGAGACTTATAAACATTCACTGACAAAGACACAGAACATGAAATAATAACCCACAACTCTTATTTTATCCTCCCAGGTGACTAATATTTAAAACATCAAATCATGAACTATTTTGTAGTACTAATGTAATAAACATTTAACCTTCACCTCTGCTCTGCACTGTCCAAACAATTCTCCCATGGTCCATGTCCTATGGCAAAGCAGACTGTGGCTTGAGCTTATTTTACTATCACTGATCAACTTCTCTCATAAGAGTGTAGTTATAAGAGCCAAAATGACCAATTAGAGGCAGCAACTTAGCCGAACTCTTTCAAAATTCTCTTCCAAACAACTTACAATCACATCTCAAGTCAAACTTTGTAGTAGTAGAGACAATGAAAAGGTCAGAGTAGGGTATTTTCCAGTCTAAGAAAACTTAGAAGGTTGGCAGGAGAGGTCTATCTATGACCCTGGGATGGAGACCTGTGTGGAACACATAAACGCAGTGGCAGCAGTGGCAGCAGAGGTGGCAGCAACAACTTTGGGAGCTCTCATCCCAAGATAGTAAAGGGGGTTGTAAAAAATAGTGAGAAAGATTACAGGAGACCTTTTGCTGACACTGGTTACAGCTGGCACTGAGTACCAAATTTTCTCCTTCCTTCATTCTTCTCTCTTCTTAAGAAGGCAAGCAATTTGAAATGGATTATAAATGTGAAGTCATGCAAAACATATATCAATATATCAATATCCATTTGCAAAAAAAAAAAAAAGACAAAACCAGGACGCTTCCCCAAAACAGTAAAAAATATGCTTTGATTTACATTGAGACTCCATCAATTCTTTATCTTGAAGTTGATAGCATTTTTCATCATAAGTCTTTTGGAATTGTCTTAGACCATTGTATTACTCAGACTAGCTAAGGCATTCACAGCTGATCATTGTACAATATTGCTGTTACTGTGCACAATGTTCTCCTGGTTCTGCTCACTTCACTAAACATCAGTTCATTTAAGTCTTCCCAGATTTTTCTGAAATATACCTGTTCATTATTTCTTATAGAATAATAGTATTCCATTACATTCATACACCACAACTTGTTCAGCCATTCTGCAATTGACTGGTGTCGTTCCTTCAATTTTCAATTCTTTGCCACTACAAAAAGAATTACTATCAATATTTTTGTTCATGTAGATCCTTTTCTCCTTTGTATGATCTCCTTGGGATACAGACCTAGTAGTGGTATTGCTGGATCAAAGGGTATGCACTATTTTATAGCTCTTTGAGTATAGTTCCAAATTGCTCTCCAGAATAAGATCTTAGGTCAGTTCACAATTCTCCCAACATTGTATAAGTGTAGCTATTTTCCCATATCCTCTCCAACATTTGTCACTTTCCTTTTCTTTCATATTACCAATTTGATAGTGTGATGTAATACCTCAAAGCTATTTCAATTTGCATTTATCTAATCAATAATGATTTAAAGCAATTTTTTTTATATGACTACATATAGCTTTGAGTTCTTCTGAAAATTGCCTATTCATATCCTTTGGTCACTTATCAATTGGGGTAGGACTCATTTTCTTATAAATTTGAGTAGATTTTCTATATATTTGAAAAATGAGAACTTTGTCAGAGAGAAACTTGCTGTAAAAAATTTCTCTCCAGTTTCTCACTTTCCTTCTAATCTTGGTTACATTGGTTTTGTTTGTACAAAACCTTCTTAATTTAATGTAGTCAAAATTATCCATTTTACATCCTGTGCTGCTCTCTATTTCTTGTTTGGCCATAAATTCTTCCCTTATCCATAGATCCAGAAGGTAAAAATTTTCCATGCTTCCATAATTTGCTTATGATAATCACCCTTTATGTCTAAACCATGTGCCCATTTTGACCTTATATTGGTTTATGGTATAAAATGTTGATGTATACTTAGTTTCTGCCAAACTACTTTCCAATTTTCCCAGAAATTTTTTTCAGATAATGAATTCTTGTCTCCAAAGCTTGGATCTTTGGGTTTATCAATCACTAGATTACTATGGCCATTTACTACAGTAAATTATGTACCTAATTTATTTCACTGATCCATCACTTTATTTCTTAGCCAGTACCAGAACGTTTTGACGACTACCACTTTGTAATACCAGAGTCCAGCTCTAACATAAAGTTCAAAGTTAAGAAATAAGCTAGAAAAGTGATCAAATAAAAAAAGAACTTGATCATAAAAAGCTACTACAGTGGTAGGGAAAATCAAGACACAAATTCAGAAGAAACCAACAATGTGAAAACAGCTTTAAGCCAAGTCTCTAAGAAAAATGTTAAGTTGATCCAGGCCCAATCAAAGTTAAAGAAAGAGATAAGAGGAATGGAGGAAAAAATGGGAAAAGAAATGAAAGTAATGCAAGACATTTATGAAAAAATAATTAATAGCTTGGGAGAAGAGGCACAAAAAAATTAAACAAAATAACACCTCAGGAAACAGAATTATCCTAATAGTAAAAAAAGCACAACTATTTTTTGAAGAAAGAACTCTTTAAAAACAGAATTGACCAAATGGAAAAAGAGGTACAAAAGCTCACTAAAGAAAATAATTCCTTCCTTCACCTTCCAAAGCCAACATGGGTTGTGTTCAGACCAAGACCATGAAGAAGGCAGTGTGAGTCGTTATCGAAAAGTGCTACATGCACCTGGGCAATGACGTCCACACCAACAAGATGGCGTGCAAAGAGTTCGCCACAACAACAAAAAAAGAAAATAATTCCTTAAAAATTAGAATTGGGCAATTGGAAGCTAATGACTCCATGAGACACTGAGAAATAATAAAACAAAGTCAGAAGAACTTTTAAAATAAAATAAAATATGAAATATTTCATTAGAAAAACAATTGACCTGGAAAATACATCAAGGAGAAATAATTTAAGAATTCTTGAGCTACCTGTAAACCATGATAAAAAAAATGAGCCTAGCCTTCATATTTCAAAAATTTATAGAGGGAAACTCCCCCAGTGTCTTAGATTTGGATGGTAAAATAGAAATTAAGAGAATCTATCAATTATTTCCTGAAATATATCCCAAAATGGAAACTCCAGAATTATTACAGCCAAATTCCAGATCTCCTCAGTCAAGGAGAAAATATTGCAAGCAGCCAGAAAGAAACAATTCAAATAGCATGGAACTATAGTCAGGACTGTACAAGATTTAGTGACTTTCACATTAAAAGAGCAGAGGGTTTGGAATATGATATTCTGGAATGCAGAGGAGGTAGCAGTACAACCAAGAATTACCTACCCAGAAAAACTGAGTGTAATTCTTCAGGGGATATTTAATGAAACAGAGGACTTTAAAGCATTCCTCATGAAAAGACTAGAACTGAAAAGAAAATCTGACATTCAAACATAAGACTCAAGAGAAACATAAAAAGGCAAACATGAGAGAATAATAAAGTTAAATTGTTTACATTCCTACATGTGAGGATGACACATAAAACTCCTAAGAACTTTATCATTTATTCAGGCAGTTAAAAGGAATTTCCATAGACAAAGGGCATGGTGTGAATCAATTGTGTTAGAATGCTCTTCCCTCAAAAATGAAGGAGTGAGAAAGAGGGATGCACAGGGAGAAGTTGAATGAGAAAAATGTTCTCACATAAAAAAGGCATATAGGAGAGAGCATTTATAGTGAAGGGGAAAATGGGTGGAGTGGTAGGCAATGCTTGAACCATTACTCTCATTAGAATTACTCTCAGAATTGATTCAAAGAGGTAAGAATATGAGTGTGTGTATCTATATACATACATAGGTGTATTTATACACACACACACACACATATATATGTATATATATATACATATATATATATATATATATATATATATGCATGCATGTGTGTGTATACGCATACTCAGTTGTATAAAAAAATCTATCTTTCCCAAGAGGGAAACTAGAGGTACAGGGATAAGGGAAAGGGCAGATGGTAAAAGGGAGGCTAGAAAAGGGGAAGTACTGGTTAAAAGCAAAATAGACTTTTGAGGAGAGACAGGAAAAAAAGAGAGCAAGAAGAAACAGAAAAAAATGGGATTGAGAAAAATATATGGTAATCACACCTGTGAATGCAAATGGAATGGGTTCACCTACAAGATGGAAGTGGATAGCAGAATGGATTAGAAACAAGAATTCAATGATATATTGTTTACAAGGACACTCTTGAAACAGAAAGAAACAGAGTTAAAATAAAGGGCCAGAGCAGAATTTAATATGCTTCAGCTGAACTAAAAAAAAAGTAAGACAAGGGTAGCAATTATGATCTCAGAAAAAGCAAAAGCAAAATAGACCTAATTAAAAGGGACAAGGAGGGAAACTACATTTAGCTAAAAGGTACCATAGACATAGATCACCAGGTCTGGACTCAGGAAAACTCCTCTTTCTGAGTTCAAATCCAGCCCTCTACACTTACTAGTTGTGTGACCTTGGGCAAGTCACTTAACCCTGTTTGCCTTAGTTTTCTCATCTATAAAATGAGGTAGAGAAGGAAATGGCAAACTACTTCAGTATCTTTGCAAAGAAAACCCCAAATAGGGTTGTGGAGAGTTGGACACAACTGAACAACCATAAGCACCACCACCATAAAAACCAAACTAGAAAATTAAGTAATCTCAAAAAATTTTACAGCAAATTTTTCTGATAAATGACTCATTTTTCAACTATATATTGGGTATAGAACTGAATCAAATTTATAAAAATAAGAGCCATTCCCCAGTTGATAAATAGTCAAAGGCTTCAAACAGGCAGCCTTCAGAAGAAGAAATAAAAGCTGACTATAGTTATATGAAAAAAATGCTCTAAATAACTATTGATTAGAGAAATGCAAATTGAAACAGCTCTGAGGTAGCAGCTCACACCTATCAGAAATGACATATGCTGGAGAGAATGAGAGAAAAAGAGGGGAGGAGCCAAGATGGCGGAGTAGAAAGACTCACGTATGCTAGCTCCGAATCCACAGCCCAGAAATTTCCTGTAAAAGAACTCCCCACAAATTCTGGATCAGTGCAAGCAGAAACACAGTGGAAGAGATTTCCGTTCCAGAGAGCCCTAGAAAGCTGTCCCCAGGGGTACGTGTGCTCCGGACAGCAGAGCCCACCCCTGCCCAGCCCTGGCCACGCGGCCCCAGAGGAACAGATCCGAGCAGGCTTCAGGGATGGAACCTCCGGCGGCCGAGAAGGTCCCTCTGCCCACAGGTGCCACAGGTCAGTGAGAGAGACTTCTGGGCTGGCCGAGAGGGGAGCGGGGTGTCTCCATAACTCAGGTCCCCTTGGGAGACAGCAGCGGAGGCAGAGGCAGTGGCGGCGGCCTGGGACTCCCGGAGCAGCAGGCAGGAACTCAGGGCCATTACCGAAGGTCTCTGCATAAACCCCCTGAGGGAACTGAGCCTGGGAGATGGCCCTGCCCCCACCTGCTCCATTACTGAAGGTCTCTGCATAAAGCCCCTGAGGGAACTGAGCCTGGGAGACAGCCCTGCCCCCACCCAAGCACCAGAACTTAAGCTTACATTGAATAGCAGCCGCTCCTGCCGCGGATAACCCTGAGACTGGGAAGCAGCATTTGAATCTCAGACCCCAAGCACTAGCTGGGCGGATCTAGGCGGGGGTGGAGAGGAATCTCAGAAGTCAAGTAACTGGCTGGGAAAATGCCCAGAAAAAGGAAGCAAAATAAGACCATAGAGAGCTACTTTCTTGGGGAAGAGATGTTCCTTCCTCCCTTCATTTCTGATGAGGAAGTACAATGCTTGCCATCAGGGAAAGACAAGGAGGTTGGGGCCTCTCTATCCCAGACATCTGAGGTGGATGTCCGGTGGGCTCAGGCCATAGAAGAGCTCAAAATGGGAATGAGAGAAAAATAGATACACCAACTGTTGGAGATATACTAATCACTCTGGAGAGCAATTTGAAACTGTGCCTAAGGGGCTATAAAACTGTGCATACCCTTTGACTCAGCAACACCACTACTATGTCTATATCCCCAAAGAGATCAAAAAAAGAAAAAGGACCTATATGTATTTATAGCAACTGTTTTTTGTGGTGACAAAGAATTAAAAAATGAGGGGATACTCATCAATTGGGGAATGACTGAACAAGTTGTAGCATATGATTGTGATGGAGTAGTATGATGCTACAAGAAATGACTACTTGTGGTACATATTTGTGATGGAGTATTATTTTGTTATAAGAAATTATGAAGGGGGGGTTAAAAAAACATGGCAAGACCTATATGAACTAAAGCAAAGTAAAATAAGAAGAACCAGGAGATCATTGTGCACAGTAAAGACAATGTTGTAATGATGATAAATTATGAAAGACTTGGCTACTCTGAGCGATACAATACAAGACAATTCCAAAGGGCTCATGATGAAAAAAAGCTATCAAACTCCAGAGAGAGAACTGATGAACTCTGAATTGAAGTGTACTTTTTTCTCTTTCTTCATTTATATTGCTTTTAAAAAATATGACATATCAAAATGTGTTGTGCATAGTTTCACATGTATGCTTGATACATTGCTTGCCTTCTCAGTGGGTAAAAAGAAGGGAGAAAATTTGGAACACAAAAGAATGTTAAAAATAAATAATAAATCTGAAAGAACCACAAAAAAAGCATGTAGCTACAGAAAACTCTTTCTATTCAGCTCTGATGGAGGGACTCAGGAGCTCCTGACCTCACAAATCCATGAAGTTGCCTCAAAGGCCAGAACTATTTATCTCAGTATTACAACTCTGTCACCTGTACTCAGGGAGACAAAGCAGAAGAGGCAGCTGGAGCTTTGAGATCCAGTTTTGGGCTCACCACTTGGCACAAGGGCTTGATGCCATATGCAAGTGGTTACTGTTGATACCGAGGTCATGGGTAGGTGCCACTGGACCCTCTCTAGGAAGTCCCAGAGAGAGAGTTCCAAGTCCCATATTAAGGGGGAGTGGAAGAAAGTGAGAGTGGAAGTTGCTTTTATATTTAAATTCTATTAAAGTGAGAGTTTCTTTCTGGCTCAGTAGTCATCTTTGAGGTAGCCCCTTCCTCCTGCTGATATCACAAGGACCAAGGACTAAGCCTTTTAGGGCTGAAAGCATGTGTCCCCAAGAAGTGTCGAGAGTAGGCTTAGCTCAATTCTGTGCATGGTCCATGGGGTGAGTTCTAAGCCCATGCAACATGATTGAAGGAAGGAAACAAGCATTAATTAAGCACCAACCTGATGATATGCTAAACACTTTACAATTATTATATCATTTGTTCCTCACAATAACCCTGAGAGGTAGATGTTATTATCTCTTAGAGTTGAGAAAACTGAGGCAGACAAAGATTAAGTGACTTGCTCAGGGTCACGCAGCTAGTTAAATCTCTGAGTTCAAAATCGAATTCAGGTCTTCTTGACTCCAGTACCTAGCACTCTATCTCTGGATCATTTAGCTTAAGAATTCCAGAAAACATCTTCCAGAATACAGATAGAAACTGAAGAATTTTCCTGAAAACCTGGAGAGGAACCACTTCAGTTGGGAAGGACTGCCATCTGTACCAAAGGGATCATAGAATTACAGCTTTCAAGCCAGAACCTACTTAAGAGGCGTCTAATCCAATCCCCTCATTGTATTGATGAGGAAACTGAGAACCAGAGAGGGGAAGAGACTTAAGGTCATGTAGGCAGCAGAGAGCAGAACACCGATCCAGGTCCTTAGACTCCAAGTCCAGGGTTCTTTCCACTCTTTTGGGGAGTAGCCACTTCAGTGAGATCCCAGGTCCCTATGTCCCTGACTATGTCCCTCTCTATTTTGTTTTTCTCTTTAGATAACTGCCTACCTTGTCTATTTTAGTCCCAGTTCTGACAAGGATCCAAGTAAGAAGAATGATAGCTTTTATGGTTTACCTGAATTCTACTCAGACGTAGATTCTCCCTCCGCTCCCCAACCTCCTGATATTTAAAAAGAAATCCCAAAGGGCCAAAGACTTGGGTAATTAAACACTTGTCACCTGTCACCTAACCTGCTTCCTTTTTTTTAATGCAAAAGTCTATCTAAGTCAGGCAGAAAAAATGCTCCTTCCCCATGTTCACTTGAAGGGAGTGGGGGTGAAAGGAGGGGAACTTGTGGGATGTGTGTGTTTTCACTATAAATTTTGCTCTTTTAGTCCCAACTTTTTCTTTATTGGGAACAGCCTGTAGTATTGCTGTGGCAAGCCTAATTGAAGGGGATCACTTAACCATCCCTAATGACAGGAAAAAGCTTTAAATTAGAAATGGATATTACAATTAGTAACATTCTTAAGGGGTAAAACAAAAATGAAAAGCCTCTCTGCCATTGTTATTAACTATTGCATTGTCCCTAGAAGATGGATAATAAGTGTCATTATTTCCAATATGAAGATAGGGAAATTGAGGCTAAAGAAGGAAATCTCTGGCTCAAAGTTACTGCTTCAGGGAATCTTAGTTCCCTATTTTCAAGCCGATCATCTGTCTATTATGTGCATATCACTTCAATAGTGGGCAACCCATTCTCAGAAAGCTTCTAGTTTTCCTTCAGTGCTTGAGAGCTATGTTAAGATACCTCCCTCCCCTTTTCTTTGTCTCTCTCTTGTCCCTGCCTCTTTCCTCTACTTTTCTCTTCTCTCTGTCCCTCTGTCTCTCTCCCCGTCTTGTCTGTCTCTCTCCTCCAGAACTGATGAAGACTGCTGCCCAGAGGTCCATCGGAAATGGAGAACTGTGCCATGATGTGATAATAACTGGGGATGACTTGGAATCCATATGGAGAGTCTTAAAATGAACTTTCCCCAACTTGGGTTCCTTGGGTTTGTTTGTCTTACTCTTTTCAGATCATGCCTATGTGCAGCTCTAGTATTTGGACAGAAGGTGTCTCCCTAGGTGCAGGACAGCAGTCACTGTTACAAGCTGAATCCAGCTCGCCTGCAAACCATAGAATGACTTTAAAAGACATTTGCATTTTTAAAATTCACCCTTTTCTGATGAGCTGGACTATCCCTTGGTAGTTTTCAGCCTTCTGGAGAAATTTTCCCTGAAATGTTGATCATGGTCTCCCTTTTAGGGAGGTTTACATTCAATCCACTGCAGAAAGACAATCCCCCAATTTTTTATTTAAAACAATCTCAACAGAACAAGAACTTTAGAGAAGGAGATTCCAAATGGAATAATACCATCACAGAAGTATTAGCACTAAAAGGGAACTTAGAGATAATTTAGTTCAACTTCCTTATTTTAAGGAGAGGAAACTGTAGTCAGTTTCAGAAATGTAAAGTCAGTAAATCATTTAGTTAATTAGCACTTACTGTTGTGTTCAGTTGATCAGTCACCTCCAGCTCTTATGACCCAGGGGATCATATTGTCCGTGAGGTTTTCTTGGCAAAGATACTGGAGTGATTAGATATTTCCTCCTCCAGTAGATTAAAACAAAGAGAGATCAAGTGACTTACCCAGGATCACACAGTTAATAAGTGTCTGCAGTCACATTTGAATTCAGGTCTTCCTGACTCCAAGGCTGGTGCTCTATCCATTTATCCACCCAGCTGCTTCTAGCATTTATGAAAGACTTGCTGTGTGCAAGGCACTGTTCTAGGTCCTGGAGATACAAAAAAAGGAACCCCCCAATCTTTTCTCTCAATCAACATACATTCAAATGGGGGGTATAACAAGTAAGTAAATAGGTTAATGTAAGATATATGTGGAGTACATACATATAAAGGGGTGGGGAGTTGTGGGAGAAGGTGACAGGCCAATGAAAGGTCAATCCTTCTGAGCATATGGAGGGTTATCTGATGCAGCCTCCCACAGGGAATCTAGATCTCACACACACACACACACACACACACACACACACACACACACACGCACACACACTGTAACTATTTCCTGGGTGCTGATCACATGGAAAAGAGATAGGCTTTTGATTGGCTACTGACCCAGTGGGTGTGCATTCAAGCCTTTCACAAGGGTGTGGCTTAACCCACCATCACTAAGGCAGGAAAACATAGACATAAGAGGGATGTAAGCAACAGCAGACTGTGTGCTCATGGGCTCATGATGACCCAGGTGAAAAGACTGGGCTCTCCTTACCTGGAGACCTACAGCAATTCTTGCTTCCTTACTTCAACACATTCAGTCTGAAGAGAGAAAGAAGTGCTTACTTTAGCTAGTTAGTACCCTTTATGTTCATCTGCTTAGTTGAGAAACAGAAGTATCTCTTTACCATGTAGTGCACTGGAAATTCCAACCTTGGGGGGTGGGGAGTGTTATTTGCAAAGCTCATTAGTATTAGGCTTTCATTGCCTAACGCTTTCCCCACACCCACCCTAAACAACATAATCAGAAGAAGAGGTATTAGCTGCTGAGGAACAGGAAGAATTGAGAGGCAGAGGTGAGGAAACAGATAAACAGGCCTAGGGAACAGTCATTGCAAAGGCATGGAGGTGGGAAATGGAATGCTATGTTTGAGAAGCTGTAAGTAGGCCAGTGTCGATGGTTCATAGAGTATGTGAAATGGAGTAAAGGATGAGAAAGGTAGGTAGGAAAAAAGGTTAGGCTACAAAGAAATTTAGATGTCAGAGAACTTTATATTTAATCCTAGAGGAGATGGTGACCCCCTGGAGCTACCTGGGGCATCTAGGTGGCACAGTGGACAGAGTACTGGGCTTAGAATCAGGAAGACTCATCTTTCTGAGTTCAAATATGGCCTCAGACACTTACTAGCTGTGTTACCCTTGGCAAATCACTTAACCCTGTGTGCCGCAGTTCCTCATCTATAAAGCAAGCTGCAGATGGAAAGACCAAACCCCTCCAGTGTCTTTGCCAAGAAAACTCCCCAAAAAGGGTCATGAAGAGTCAGAAATGGCTGAACAACAACGGAGCTCATTGAGGGGGGAGAAAGGTAGAATGTGACATGCTCAGACCTACACTTTAGAAAAGTCACCTTGGTAGCTGAGTGGAGGATAGAGTCGAGTGGGGAAGGAGAAATTCTTTTCTTAGGGTCACAATTGATTTTAAGTAGCAGAAGAGGAGTGGACCTCTATTCCTCTGACTCCAAATCCAGCTCTCTAAACAATCCATATAAACACTTTGTAAGTGAAATACACTACATAAACATAATTTGTCATTATTTCTTACAAGATTTGTACCTAGGAAATTCTTCCTAACATCTTACCTTTCTTACTGTAATCTGTCTGTTCAAAATTGGTTTTTTTTTTTCTTACAGAATAGGACATAATCCTTCATGGACTTGAACACTGTCAAATCTCCTCTTTGCTCTCTCTTTCTAGTGTTATATAAATCCACCGTCTTTAACTTTTCCACCTTGGAGCAATTTCCTAAACCTTAAATTATTTTGGTTGTTCTTCTAGCCTCAAAGGAAAGACTGTCGTATAGGCATTTCTGGAAACTCAAAGTCTTGAATAAACACCATTTATTCCCACAATAGCTTTTATAGGGTTGAAGGAAATAAATATTTTGACTTGACTTTGCACAGAGGGGAAATCAAGGTATGGGATTGGAAAAATGAGAATAAAAAAAGTCAATGTATAATGGATGTCTAGAACACATAGAGATTGTCTTAGATGGCATCTCTCCAAGCAGGACACTGGGCAGCCTGCTTCTTGGAGAACTGTGATGGCATGGAATGAAAGGGTCTTAGAGAGACTAGTGAATGTTCTGTAACTAGTTCTGGTTGGATAACCATGTGATGAAGAAGGGGCTCTTTGGATGCCTACGAAGGATTTTAAAAGGCTTGGAAACCTGGGCCCTTTTGGAGATTACCTTCAGCCATTTTTGCTGGTAGATTCTGATGCATCGACTCCTTTGTTGATGACAACCCATGAAAGAGAATTCCTGAATATGAGAAGCCTTGGGTCTTCTTCTCTCCAAGGCTGATACATGGCTCTATAAAAATGGGGCTCTGTTCTTTCGCTTTATTGTTTACACTTTTGGGTTAAGTGAAGGAAATTAATCTGGAGGCTTTGGTGTTTTGCATTTTGAAAAGTCAGAAGAGGAAGCTTCCAAGGATATAAGAACCTGGAAGTTGGAGTCCAGGCTGAGTTTTGTAGCCAGTCAGCATCAATACCCCATGGAATAGAGAGCGACTTTTGGGAGTGCTTCTGAATCCAGGCCATAGGAAAGTGAGATAAGGACTCATCTGGCAATTTTTGTTCCATCTGGATATGAACTTGGTGGGATCAAATGTTATGTTAGGAAGGGCACTAAAACTTTTAAGCCTGTTCTCTCTCTTTAGATATCAAGGTGGAGTAGGGGGAAGTATACATCTTAGATGTTGAAGGGAAATATTTTTATATTCCTGATATATTTCTGAAGTAAATATCCCTTGGTTATGTTAAGTGATTAAATGGAACTGGGTCTCTAATCACTGGCATCTAAAGGGAAGGAGGACACAACTGATGGGGGCTCTGAGTTCATGGCAGTAGAGAAAAGAGATTCTGTTTATAACCCCCAACCCTTCAGGGTACCCTAGAAGCCAGATGGGGTAGATTAGCAACCTCATACTGAGAGAGAGAGAGAGCCTAGAACATACTGGCTACAGAAACTCACCTTCCTGTTGGCATTTGCTATGTTCTTTAAACAACAAATTCCTCATAATTCTGTGAGGTATACAGAGCATGCATTATCACACTTGTTTTACAGGAGGCTATAAAAGGGAAGTCCAAGGAGATTTGCTTGGTGTTACAAAGCTAGGAAGTGAAGTGTCAGTCAATAGAGTCCTTGACTTAGAGTCAGGAAGACCTGAATTTGAATCCTACCTGAGAGTCAAGACTTGATTTTGGATCCTACCTAAGTTCAAATCCTGCCTTATCTGCTTACTAGCTATATGACCCTGAGTTTAGTCACTTATATATCTCAGTTTCAGTTTCCTCACCTGTAAAACAGGTATAATAATAGCCCCCACTTGCCAAGGTTTTGATAAAGATTGAGTGAATTAACATATGTAAAGCACTTTGCAAACCTTAACAGGCCATATAAAAATATTTGGTAACACTGGTGGTACTAATGATAGTAACTTTGGAGATAGTGTTAGTGGTGGTATTCCAGCCCAGGTTTTCTGACCAGATGTCCAGTGTTTGAATTCCTCTACCATGGGCATGATTTGTGAACTATAGGCTCTTACCAGTAATACTGGCACTATTGACCCCAGTCTTCCTTTTCCTTTGCACTGGAGGGTCATCCACAGGAACACTGGTTCATGGGCTCAGGGGCAGTTGCATGAACTGAAAGGGCAGGAACAGCAGTAAAATCTAACTATTAATATCAATTCAGCTCCCTCCTCCTGCCAATCGCTGCAAACACAGGCTCCACTAGAATGTACTCCCCATTACCACCTATTCCCCTGTCTTCAGGAGACTGGAAGAGCCAGAAAACAGAACTTTATGATCAGGGTCAGTTTTGAGGATTCTTCTACCATTAGGGTATATTGTTCCTGTTTGACTTCTCATGATATGGAAATGAAGAAGGGCTGCTATTTATTGAACCATTCTCTTAATGAGAAAGAAGAGTCCCCTGGTTGGAGATTATGGGAACTTTAAGAAACAGTCTTAGTGGTGCTCATAGAAGCATGATGCTAGTTATGAAAAAGAGGCTCATTTGCTGGTTGACTGTATCAATGACTGTCAGTAGTTACATGTGATTCTGGGCTTGGAAGAAGCAGCACTGGTGCAAATATTTAGAAAGAGGTTGGATGAAGAGTTGTAGAAGTGATTAGGAAAAAATTTGGCTGGTTCCTAACTTGGTCAGTTGAACAGATCATACTTTTCAGCTCAATAACCATCTGGGGAAAAGCACAGACTCTGTTGTGAGAGTATAAGGAAAA